>JAMLFY010000014.1:10222503-11491152 GCA_030441495.1 Dalbergia oliveri | reverse complement strand
TTATTCTCTTAAAATTCATGTTAAAAAATTTATGTAATTAAATAATGGTGTAAAATTCCTTTATAATAACAAGGTAAATACATCAAATTGAATCTCTTGAAAATCTAATGAGAATAATAAATTTGGAGTTGAAGAAAAGACAGAACGCTACGGCAGTGTTTGTTTCTGTCTACGCAACCTCTTTGTTTCTTTTAATCATTCTTCTCCTTTGTTTTGCTGGATTGGCCAAATTATATTATGGGATTGGCCCATCCATGTCCTTCTCTTCTCCTCTCTTCTCTTCGCTCCAAATGCTCCCATACCCATCTTCTTCTCCTTCTCCGCTTCTTCTCCCTTGTGAGTACCTTCCCCTCTTATGCTCTTTTACCCTCTTTCTTCAGATTCACAGTTACTACCCCATGTCAAAAAGATTTGTTTTTTCTTCTTAGATCCTCATCATGATGATGTTGGTGATGGTGGTTTTTGTTTTTTTCTGAAAGAATTTTTACTTTTTGGTGTTTCAGTTTGTTGCTTTTGTTGCTGATTACTTAATAAATATAACACAAGATCTGTGTACATGGTTGGTTTTTTTATTTTTTTTATTTTTAACTTTAATGGGCATGTTTGAATCTGCATTATAGTTGTGAATTTCGCTCCTTTATGATGTTGCCATGTTGTTCTATGAATGTGCTCATGGATGGATTTTTTCTTTTTCTTTTTTTTTTGTTGGCATCTTCAGAGTGATCAATGATTCCGGTTTTCGTTGATGATGCTGCTTGGGGTGCATATTGAGTGATGATCACAGAGGTGGCACTTTGAACTACTGCTATTTTGATCTTTTCTTTATGCGAGAGTTTGACAAGGAGTGAATTTTTCTGGATAAAGGGTATCTGTTTTTTTTTTTTAAAAAAAAAGTATGTTATTGAGTGGAGGGAGAGTTTAATTAGGTATTGTTTTTTCAAATCCATTGGGGTGTAGGATGGATTTGCAGGCTAATATGCAGCCTGAATTGGGCAAATTGGAACAAATTGTTCATCAGTTCCTTTTGAAGAGCTTACATGTCATATTGGACTCGAGGGTACCTTCGATGCGCCAACATGATAGGAGCGGCGACCTGCAAATGGGGTCTCGTGTGAGGAGGAGTGACAAATGGTTTAACTTGGCGTTAGGTGATCGGCCATCTGCTCTGGATAGCTTGAGCTTCTGGCACAGAAACTTGATGGATCCGATGATAGTTGACATTATACTAGTTCATGAGGAGAGTGGTTCTTCAGTTGAGACAGTTATAGAGAGGTGGGTTGTTCAGTATGAGTGTCCCCGAGTCATGGCTCCTCAAACTGGTGGTGAAATCACTGGCTCTTATAAGAAGACATACAAGAAGTCGATAGTATTGTTTCGCGCTCTTTGTTCTCAAATGAGGCTTCTTCCGGCTTACAAGATATTTAGACAGCTTAGTACATCAAGTCATACATGTAATGTTGATATTATTTACAAGGTCTCTTCCTTTAGCGAGCCATTCTCTCGGGCAGAGGGGGGAGTGCTGGAAGAATATAATTTCACTCCTGTTGAGGCAATTCCAGGTCGCCTTTGTATATCTGTGACCTACCGTACCATGCTCTCTGACTTCAACCTCGAGTGTTCACCATCATTGCCAACAAAAATAATTACTGATTATGTTGGAAGCCCCCTTGCTGATCCTTTGAGGTCTTTCCCTTCCTCAGAAAAGGGTGTTCGTGCTACTTCCTTTCCACTGAGAGGGATAGAACCTCCATCCTCTGCGCCACTCGAACGTCCTCATAGCTGGACTTGTGGCTTCCACAAGGCAGCACCTTTTGTACAAAACCAGCAGTATGTTGGATCCCCACCAGTGTATCATGCTTCTCCCAAGCCATATGATATCCCATCTCCGCCTACTGATAACTATGGTATCAGAATTCACAACTATCGGGTACAAAATCGGCACAGGTCTACCAGTTATGATGAGTATCAACTTTCTCCTCCATTCTCACCCTCGCCATCCCCATCACCACCTACGTACTTCGCTGGTGGCATTCCAATTCAAACTCGCATGCGTTCTGAAACAGCCCCTGTAACTATACCTTATCCAGTGATGGGCAAAGGCTGTAGAACACACTCTCCGAATCTTTCAGATCATAGTAGAAATTCTCTGCCCCCATTATCCCCAGAAGGAATGATGCTTCATCACAGGAGTCTCCATCTGGAATCAGGTCATTCAGGAAATTAGAGGCTTCAAGGATTGGAGAGGTACATCCTGGGGTGGGAAATTATGCTGGCCAAAAGGTAAAGTTGGTTGTACAATTATGCTCTTGAAGTTCAAATTAAATGTATTTTTGGCTGTTTGATAAGACTTTTATTTGCTTCATAGATTGTCAGAGATAACAAGGATGATTCAGGGCGGTTCTCAGGATTGTTATCTTCAAGTGACTCACCACGGATTGGATTTTCTAGAAGCTCAAGTAGATTATCATTTCAGGATGACTTGGATGATGGTGGCTTTTCATGTCCCTTTGATGTTGATGATGTTGATACACCAGATTTTCAACCCAGGTACTTTGATAGAACTAAAGCCGTAAGCATTTTAAACTTAATGTCAATTAGACAAGAGCCTGTTTTGCTTTTAGTGGAGCTACCTGAGTTTTTCAATCTTGGGACCATCTGATTTAAATGAGATCTAGACATAATCTTTTGTGGGATAATGGTCATACTTTTTTACTTATAAAAGATTTATGATTGATCATTGCTCATCTATATCTCTCGGTTGCATTAGCTTCTTCATATATTAGGACTTAGGAGGAGAGTCTAAGCCTCTGCTTTGCATATGATACACCTGAAATCTGATAGCATGAATTCTGCTTTGGCAACTTGCTGAGTGCAAGCTTACTATAGGAACATGTAATTGCATGTCATTTGAAGTAATTTTTTGAAAGTCTGGAATTATTGACTGTTGCTTTTGGGAACTAATGATAAAGTCTTGGTTTATATTTTACTATTTGATGGCCATTTTATAGATTCTTTGTTAGTATGTTTAATTGGAAGAAAAAATTATATAGAATGGGCAGGTTGGCAATACTACTCAACTCAAGCCCGTATAAGAGGTTTGGGAATTCTGTTTTAACATACAATTTTCATCTAATCTTCTGCTTTGAATCTTTGATTTTGTCCTGCCTTTCAGAATGCTCCTACAGAGATTCATGATTTGTATTATTCCGTCTAATTGTGTCGATTCCATTTCCTTTTCCTCTTTGGTGATTTTCTTTGTAAATAGCCTGAATAGGGATGGAAAGAATGCTTCAGAGATCAGTTCAGCATCACAACCACTGTGCAAAAAATCACAAGATGCTGCTGTCGGCGTTCTCGTGCACATGCTAAGGACGGCGCCTCCTTTGCGTGAAGACTCGAGTTGTTATTCATCCCATTCCCTGAAGCCTGCTGAACTTGACCGAGGAGTCGCCACTGCTTCTGGATTCTTTATGCCTCGAAAGACTGCTGACGCGCTTGAAGAGCTCAGGAGTTACAAAGAAATGAGGGACCTTCTCCTTTCTAAGAGTGGAACTCGGATCCTGAACAAGGATGAAGCTTAAGCATGCTGAAATGTTGGGGTTTCTTTTTTCATCAGGCTCATAAGATAGTTGATGAGTTGGTGCTGACTAAAGAGTTAAGAGTGGTACTTATTACAGTTAAAACATAACAAACACTTACTTTTGAGAAAGATAATGGTCCAGTAGATCTGTGTACATATCCTGACTGAATGTTGGCTAGGAACACCGAAACTTATTTCTTTCTTCTTCTTCTTTTTTTATAATGACCAACATATTTCTACTATGCTCTCAATCTTTATAAACAATTATAGTTGAAGAAGGGTTGATGAATATCATTGTAAAGATGGCAACAAGGAACAGCAAACACTATGCTTGAAATGTACATTGAGCTTCTTATCTTTCTGATAGTCATTCTGATTATTTGATTCTACTGATAGATTAATATCTTGAAATTGTTGCATTATAATTTGTGATTATAATCTTCAATTTAATATTGTTTTGCATTTTAAGTTTCAAGTTTCAGCCTAAAGCAATGGCTAGTGGTCTCTGCTTAACTCTAGTCATTTCTATTTTTTTATTTTTATTTTTATTTTTCTTTTCTTGTAATAATTTATTTGTTTGTTTTAATTTAATCTTTCTTGGCCTAAACCTATTTGAGACTTGGATTAACAGTATTGTTGACTTAATGTTAGCAACAGTTTTGACTCAAGTAATTTTTTTAGGTGAAAGACAGATTTTTTTGGCTTCAGTAAAGCCGAAATAAGCTTTTTTATCAGTAAAGTTAAAACACGTTTTAAGCGATCTATGAACTCTGATATAAATTTGTACTCATTTACTAACACAGATATTTAAATATAGAATAAAGTTAACTGGTTTTTATATCTATCTATAGTTGAACACCTATCATGCCATTATCAATGTTAATTAAGCAAGCTAATCCCGCCAGCTGTGTTATTTATTTCAAATACAATTGAATTTTAATAAAGATATGGGTGTAATAAACCAAATTATATAAAATCAAGCAAATGTACCATATATATATATATATATATATGAAGTGGCCGGGTATCACTAGCTTTTAAAAGTGGTTCTACTATTTTTTAACTAGCATTTTTACCGTGCATAAAGTTTTTTAATAAAAAAAATGCATAAAGTTTTAAATGTATAAGATAAATGTAAGTTTATGTTATATTATTACATAATACATCTTATACAAAAATGCTTAACTTAAGGTGAAATAATACTTAAAAAAAAGTATAACTGTAAAACTATTATTGATATAATAAATGACATTAAAAACATGGTATATATCAATTTCATTTATCAATTCATTGTTGAAAATATAATTCATTTTAAATAAATATTTTAAATTTTAAAGTGATTATAAATCGAATAAAAAGAGCAAAAAAATTTATTCATTTCTCATGTCACTCCAATTTATTAAAAAAAAAATCATGTTGGATATCCTTTCTATCCCTTTCTTTTTTTCCACATTATTCAACCTCTTAAAAATGATTAACTAAAATTAAATATAAAAATTAAAATGCATAAATTATAAGATCTAATGCCCACTTGTTAAAGTGGAATTAAATAATTAAAATAAAAAAAAATTCATGTGTTTCTCATCCATTCTATGTTCTTTGATATCCTAGGGTGTTTTTTATCAAGGAAAAAATTGACAAAAATTTTCATAGAATAATTTTATATATAAAATTTATCCATGATATTTATTTATAAACTCTTACATAGGATTCCATTGTAATTTCTTCCTTATGTTACTCATTTTATAAGACATTTTTCACACCTTCAAAATACATTATTTTCTCATCAAAATAATTTTGGAAATATAAAATGAAATAAATAAATATTTAAATTTCAATTTCAATTTCAATTTGTAGTTTAATTGTCTAATATTTATTAATTTATTTAATACTAAACATAGACACGGAGAACATTTTAATTTCAATTATATTGACAATTAAATTAAATCAAGTAAAAAAAACAAATAAATATTTTCAAATAAACTATTCAAGGATTTAAATAGTAAATATTTTTTTAATATTTTTTTTACATGAGTTCAAAATACATAATAAAATATAAAATAGATATAACCAAACAAAATAAACAACATTTTGAAACAAATAATGAGTGTAAGTGTATGGTGAGATTTTATCTATTTTAAAACATTCTTTGTTACCTAGCCTATTTATCACTTTCTTTTTAAGCAATTTGTGTTCTTTCCATTATCCAACAACTAATGGTGGAAGAAGAAGGAAATGTAAAAAATGAAGAGACATGATCAAGTACATGGACAACTGGAAAGCAAATAATGTATTTTGAATTTTAAATTTTAGATAAGTGAAAATAAACAAAAACATTCAAATCATTTTAAATTTGATTGAAACTCATTTATTATGAATTAAGAAATTAATTGTATATGTTTATATCATTATCTCCATTTATTGCGGTGGATCTAAAATGCATATGCATTGATTTACAAAATATTTTAAAATTTAACTTTTATAACTCATTATTAGCAGAAATAAAGTTAAAAAATGAAAAATATTATAAAATGACACATTAAGTATAATGTAATGTTTAAGGTTCCTACACATTATATAAATAGGAACCTCAAACATATGCAATGTTGAGAAGCTCCAATAATGAGTGACACTCTTTATTCCTTTATTTTAAGTCACGCACAAAGTTGTCTATTACTAATAAAAATGATCATTTTTAAAATATTAAATAAAAAAATATATGTAAATTTATAATCGAAACTCTCATATCTTGTATCTTTTATTGAATCGGAATATAGTTTTTAGGATTTTCCGGCATTTCTTTAGTTAGTTCTTTTAGCTGATCTTACTAGCATTAGAGGCCTCATTTCTTAGCTTTGTAGTTTCTTTATTTTTAACGTTAACCGGCTAATTATGAAAAAAAGGCCTCTTTTGCTCATCGTCCTCACTAACATCTCAAACATAAGGTAATGGATGAAAAAAATCCAAATAACATGATATAAAGAGAAGAAATTGTCAATTGTCAAACAAAAAAAATAGAAAAATAGCATCAAAGGATGGATGAGAATGATTGTTAAAAATGAAACACAAATTTGGAGGAGTGAATTTCTAATAAGTAAAGATTGGAGGAGAGCGGGGAGATGATTCAGTTTATGGTTTAAATACGATTACAATTGAATCATGATATGCATAATAAGAGTAATAATAATGAGATTTTTTATAAAATGACGAATATAAAGATGATGTTATTACTAATTACTTGTTGATACATATCATTATTGATACATATAACATTGATACACATTACTCTTTTTCAAAATTCAATGCAAGTTTTTTTTTCTTTCAACTTTTAGATTTGAAGTTTAAAGACTTTTTAAGAAAAGAACATGCATGCATTTTTAAATATGAATTTGAATTTAATAATTGGCATTTATTATTATAAATGTGAAAAAGATATGAATTGATTTAAATATGATTTTGAATTGTGAAATATATTTTTATTAGGACCCTTGTTTATGCATAGAGTGATAATAAAAAATAATTTATTAATCATTACTGAAAATAAATAATAATTTATTTAAATGTATCGTATAAAAAATTGTGTATATAAATTTATTTTGAAAATAAGTTAATAGATAAATAATTAAATAAATAAATAAAATATAAATGTGTCATTATATTTTATATCTTATTTTGAATATCATATTTATAAGATTGAAAAAATCTCGATAGATAACATTTAACTAATAATAAATAACCTATTTTACGAAAATTTTACATGTTTTGAAAGTTAAAATTGTTGAATAATAAAAGAAAATAAGTGGACAATTTTATTATATCACGAGCCATGTATATGGATGACAATGGG
Organism: Dalbergia oliveri; assembly: GCA_030441495.1. Taxonomy (NCBI): domain Eukaryota; kingdom Viridiplantae; phylum Streptophyta; class Magnoliopsida; order Fabales; family Fabaceae; genus Dalbergia; species Dalbergia oliveri. The sequence goes on along the minus strand of JAMLFY010000014.1, from coordinate 11,483,725 downwards.
TATCTATTAAGATGGATATGCCCCGCCCTTAGCCCCATCCTTGTCACACGCCCCCATTTCCCGTTCCTCTGCGAATTTAAATTCATGTGGGTATTCGCTGATGATATTAAAAAAATTTCAAAAAGGTAAAAGTTTTTAAAATACTTAAAAATTTGAAACATAAATGTCGTTAATAACAAATATTATTAACGCAACATAATCCAAATTAAAGATAAAGATATATACATAATACAAATCCAATAAAGATAATTAATAAAAATGATGAAGTGAATATTTAAATAATTTATATAAATGACAATTAGCAGATTTCATGGTGCGAACCTCATTCCCCGTTTCTACCCGTTTAACAAATGGGGACTTCCCCAATTTCCATGAAGACCAAATATATCCCCATTCCGTCCCCATTGCAAGCAATTTTGTGGGTACCCGATTCAAATATTTTTTTGTTATCCCAAACCATTTTATCTCTTTTTAATAAGTCAATTTTAAAATATATGTTACAATTAATTTGTTATAATTAGTACAAAAAAGTCATAAATAATCATAATTTATGTAGTTTTTAAACATTACATATGAGTTGTAGTTTTAGTTCATTGTCAACTTAAAAAACATATTATAATAGCTTTTTATATAATTATATAATAGCTACACATGATCAATAAAATTTTTATTATTTATAATATTGTTTATGGTAACGTAATTATGATCGTTTTGTTATCATTAATTAATACTATAATAATTATGCATATAAAATTTTTATGATATAATAATAGTTCAATTAACATTTTTTATATTATTTATTATTATTTTCATGTTAAACAATTTTGATTGAGATATTTTGTAGAGTATTTTTATTTTGCTAATGAAAGAGAGATAATAATGATTGATTGGAAAAAATTAATTAATAATTATAAGATGAATTAAATTTGAAAACTTGCTTTAAATATTAAAATTAAGAAAATGGTGAGGCACAATTTTTCATATGAATGAAACATGAAATTTTTTGTAATGAGTTTTAAATATTAGTATTATTATAGATATATTTTAGATTATAAATTAGTAAAAAAAATAAATAATCCTAATTTATGTAGTTTTTTAACATCACATATGGGTTGTAGTTTAATTTATTATCAACTTAGAAAACATATTATAATAGTTTTTTATGTAATTATATAATAGTTACACATAGTCAATAAAATTATCATTAATTATAATAGTATTTTTTTGTGGTAACATAATTATAATAGTTTTGTTATCATTAATTAATACTATAATAATTATACATATACAATTTTAATGAAATAATAATACATTCAATTATCATTTTGTTTATATTATTTGTTATTATTTTCATTAAATAATTTTGAATAAGATATTTTGTAGAGTATTTTTATTGTGTTAATGAAAAGGGATATGAATGCATGATTAGAAAAAAATTAATCAATAATTAAAAGATAAATTAAATTAAAACAACCCACTTTAATTATTAAAATTATGAAAATGGTGGGCCATAATTTTCTCTATGAATGACACATGAAAAATTTCTCATGTAATGAATCTTAAATATTAGTATTATAGATAGATTATAGATTTTACAAGTAAAAAATAAATTTAAAAAAATAGAAATTGTAAGAAAATGACACATATCAATATAGATTTGAGTAGTGTATCAATTTTAAATTTAGTTTCAATCAAAAAATAAAAAATGATTTGATCATATTTTTGTCAAATTGGACCTTATTATATCATATTAGACCAAATTACAGAAATAAGTATTAATATTAGTATCAATTTATAGGTATGTCTTATTATATCAAATTAGACCAAATTACATAAATGAGTATCGATTTTTGAAGATTATGCAAACTAATTATAAATAAGGATTCTAACAATTTTATAATCACCTTGTTTGTTTTGCTTGAATTGACTACTTTTGGTTTTTTGTAGTGCTCATATCTCTTCTTTTCATAAAATGCATTATCTATTTGTCTTAATTAGATTAAAATATTGATTGACCAATCTTTTTTTTAAGAATAGATTCATCTAACATTTATTATTGAAATGATCAAAGAAATATTCAATTAAATGTTGGTACTTTTCAATGTATTAAATTATCAATTATCAATATATCAGAATTAGTTATGTCTATAATACTTTAGTAATATATAATAATTCAGGTTTTGTTTTTTTTTTAAATATTTGTAATTAAGGTTCTGAAAATTATGGGTCTTAAAAGACTCTAAGAGCGACATGTAGAAAACTTTCCCTAAAATAAATCTTGTTTATTAGTAATATAAATTTATTTAGTATATTTCATTTATTTTATCTTGTTTATTGTATTCATATAATGACTTCATAAATTTAGTGACATATTGAGTATATTTCACAAATAGAAGGGAGTTAAGAAGAATTTTATCAATTGCAGAGAGGTTAATATAATTTACCCTTTTTATATATATTTTAATATTTTTAGAATGAATAATAATTACTATGTACGCTTAATCTATTTATATTAATACTAATTTTTTCATGGGAATAGATTAATACTAATTAATAGATAGTATAAATCCAAAATTAAATAAATAACCAAATCTTTATTAATAAATATAAATAAACATTATAAGTATTGATCTTTATTAATAAATATAAATAAACATTATAAGTATTGATTATAGAATTATTACATTCCTTGATATTTTTTTTAATATTAAATACCAGAAAATAAACAATTTCAAACAAAAGGGCAAAACTATTAATTAAAAAAGTATATTTAATCATTGGTGGGCCATTCATCCAAAATTCAAATAATTAGCACAGAAATTGAAAGGACAAAGAGGCGCATTCTTTTCCGCCATCACCTTGGTGGTAAACAAAACAATGGATTCCTCCTCCATTTGCCCTTTCTGCAATTCATCAGTTCCATCCTCCCAACTCCAATGGTATGTCTCTCTCTTCTTATTCGGTTGTGTTTGGTTCATAGCTCACAAATTGGTCCAACACAAACGTAGTTTCTTTTTCTCAATTATTTTTTCTCAAACCCATAGTTTTACATTATGAACAATTTTGAAATGGAACTCTAATGATGTAACTGTATGAAACTAGTTTGGGCATTTTCAACGTCAAAACAAACACACACTTTTCTTCTTTTTGTTTATTTTTTCGTTTGATACATCACACTTGTTCAAAAGGGCAGGCACGCCAACACTCACTTCGACGACGACGATCCCCAACTCGCCACTGATTACGAGTTGGCTCAGCAACTCGCTCTTTCTCCAAATTCACCGCCCCATTCTCTTCCGGTACCCACTTTTTTCTTTTCTTTTCTCACTCTGCACACTACCAAGTTTTTCCTTTCATATCTTTTGACAAAATTTTCAGTTTATCTGAGATATAAAAAAAAAATTTTGAGTCTTTTTTTTTTTTTTCCGTGTTGATAGAGTTTTGTTTTGTGGAATTGGACTTGAGTTTTACCCGACACAAGCTTACAATGTGAGTTTGTGAGAAATTTCTGCTAGTGAAATTAGGCACTTAGGATTTAAAAGTCCTTATTGGTTCTTCACTATTTAAAAAAAAAAAAGGAAAAATTGATCTCTCTGTACATATTTCTATAATTAAAAAACTATATACAAACCTTTATGGAGGAACTAATTTGTCCCATTTTTTGAATGACGAGGACCAATGGGGGTTTTAAATTTTGAAGACTAATTTATCTCTCGATATTTTTCTTAGAGCAAAAAGTCTATTTTCATTGATCATTATAGATTAGAATTGTCACCTTAAAGGTTTAAATTTTAAATAAGATTGAAATTTTGTGAGCTAAGGAATCAACTTGCATCAGTACAAGTTAAAACAACTCTTATACCATTGAATCACGTTTTATTTTATTTATTTTTTCTTACAAACTATTATTGGGTTGAAAGTTCATTTGTTGTAGATCTTGTCTGTAAAATTTCATATCAATCTGAAATTGTTTAATATGTTATTTATATATATCAAAATCAAATAAGAATTATTTGATCATATTCTTATTGATGTCTAATTTTCTTAAAATTTGGCATAAATGATCAATATGATAGATAAGTATAATATAATTTAATGGTTAGATCGATAAAAATTATATAAAATGTTATTGTTTTTATATGTTATATAAAATGTTATTGAATGGTGTAAGTGTGCCAAGTCATATATCGGTGTCAATGGATCCCTTTTTATTTGGTTGATTGATGTACATGTAAGTTAAAACAATTCTTACTCCATTCAATAACTTTTTAGTGAAAACATATAATAGGAAATGGAAACATAAAACAGCATACAACCGAGAAGGCCTTAATGATTGTCTTTTCCTTTCCCTTGAATGCGCCCCATTGTGTTGAATTGAATGTTTTCACATTCTAAACTTGTGCTCCTTTTCTCAATCTGAATCTTGTGTTGTATTAATGTCATGATCTGCAGAGCGAGCAAGCAGTTAGTGGCTTGCATTTTGATAGAATTTGTGGAGATTCTAACAAGTGTGATGGTGGTGGGAGTGGTAGAGATGATGAAGACTGGATATTGGATGAAAAGATCTCTTGCTTGGTTGATTTACAGAGAAGGAGCGAGTTTTACAAGGTTGAAGAAGGTTTGATGGCTATGTTGAGAAACTGTTTGGTGTCTGAGGCTGAAGATTCAAGAACCATTTTGTCAGGTTATGTTGATCACTTCCAGAGCCTTGAGTCTGAGGATGTTGGATGGGGTTGTGGTTGGCGTAACATTCAAATTCTCAGCTCGCACTTGCTGGCACAAAGGCCAGAAGCAAGAGAAGTTTTGTTTGGTGGCTTGGGGTTTGTTCCTGATATACCTTCACTCCAAAGATGGCTTGAGATTGCTTGGGAAAGAGGTTTTGATGCTCCTGGTGCTGATCAATTCGGTCATGCTGTTTATGGAATGGAAAAATGGATAGGAACCACTGAGTGTGCTGCCCTTTTGCGTTCGTTTGGTCTCCGGGCTAGAGTAGTGGACTTTGGTCCTAAGGAATCGGAATCATTATATCTATCTGTCCCAGGTTCAAGTGTTGGGGAGCAGCAGCTAGTGAGAACGGGGAGGAAGCGGAAAGCACTTAATATTTGTGGACCAATGGATAGATATCTGTCTCATGATGCTTCTAAAGCAAGTTGTAGCCAGGATGAGAAATCATGTTCTTCTTCTACTGGGCTTGATGACACTGTGGATAATGAAAGTGGTAGTAATAATGTGGTAAACAATAATGCAAACAAAAGTAAGGGTCATCAAGTTCTCATGGACTTTGTGTGGAATTACTTTTCTAATGAAAGTTCAATCCAATTTGGCCACCGGCATGTTATTGTGAGTGAGAAAACGTAAGTGAGCTTCATTTTAGATACTCATGTGCTAACCAAACAAAAGAGTGTGTTTCTTATGGTTTTTAAAAGTTTTGAAAGCTTTCTTGGACAGACCATTGTACTTTCAACATGATGGACATTCAAGAACAATAGTTGGAATTCAAGTCAAACATCAACGGACAGGAATCCTGCAACATAATCTCCTAATTCTGGATCCTGCTCAAGTAATGTATCTTGTGTCCTGCTTCATCTTTGGTCATTAATTTGTATTTTCTGGGTTATTATTTACTTGGCTTTGAGTATTTGCACATCATGACATTTTCTTGTATGATTGAAACCCAGATCAAAGTACAAAGCTTAACCAATTTTAATTACAACCCACATTATAATCCTTACTTTACTATAGTTTCATTTGATGAGTGTTTTTCTTTGGACTGGTTTGTGTTCTATAAATAATTTATTTCTTACAAATTAGACGTAGGTTTTGATATGTTTTCTGCCTACTTCTTTGTGATCTCATGTGTTTGTTTTTGTGTGTATGTGTTGTAGTTAGTCCTTTAAAGTAGTATTCTTGAACAAGCATGTTGTGTAGTAAGTAGTAACTTTGGCTTCCTTATAATAGTTGTCACTTGTCATTGTAGAAAACGGCTGCTCTAGAAAGATCACTTAGGGAGAAAGTTGGATGGCAGAGGCTCATAAAAAGAGGAACTCACACACTGAGGAAGCCACAATACCAGGTTTTGCTTCTTTTAACAAAAAAAAAAAAAGGAAATTTTCTTGCACCACATTAAATGATGAGGCTTGATCATCTTGTTCTTTTTTCAGTTGTGTTATGTTGACCCTGGAATTGCCAGTGAGGATGAGGTGGAAAAACTCAAGACAATTGATAGTGTCTTCCTTGAATTTTAGACAACCATGTAAAGTCTTTGCTACATTTAGGTACCATCTGTTTCATGCCATATAAGTATTTCCTTCTGCACATGATATTGCAACAGAGAAGCTGCTAACTAGTTTTATGCATTGATGCAGATACTTTTTATTAGTTACAGATGCTGGTACTTTATAACATTGTCAATGGTATAAGGTTTCTTCAAAGCTTATAATATATATCATCATTGAAATTCATACTGCATTTAGTAGCAGTGTTGTGTTGGGGGGGAGGGATCATCATCAGATACAATTCAGTCTTACAAGGACCCCAGATTCTCTTGCATGGGATAATTCAATTGCACTACTAATGAGTGCTACCGTGTTGAGGATGTAATCACACCTTAGACACTGTAAGCACACTCTCATCCACTATTTGAGGGAGTGTGAGACCCAAACCAAATGATATCCAAACCCCATCTAATGTTGGATAAGAGTATATTTACATAGTATCTAAGAAATTATATTTAAATAATATTTCTCTTCTTTGCGCAATGGTAAAACTAATTGGACTTGTGGTCACAGAAAATTCTGAGAAGTTCCTTGTTGAGCCTTATAAATTCCTCTAACCCACCTTAGAGTTAGCACAAACAACATTATGACCTCTTTCCCTCGAGCCCCACAATGGGCACAATGTTGTTTGTGTCATATTCTAAGATGTAAGATTGTTGTTAAAACATGCTGCACGCCAAACATTTTTCATCTTGTTTTTACTTGGTTTTTAATAAGGTAGTGTTATTTTAATGGGCCCAAAAGTGGGTATTTATTAAAATATTCACTTTATTATTATTGAATGTAATAGATAGACGAGGTTAATGAACCACCACTATATTCAAGGTTGATAAAGTGGGCTAATCATGAGTTTTAATATGGGTTCATGGTTTAGGCCCTCTTGCGCTTTTCCCATCATTTTTTTTCTTTATTTGGTTTAAATAAGAGAGCAAAACAAAATTAGTAAAGTAGTAATAATATTTTAAATATTTTGTTGTAGAATAACTCAATAAATATAATCATTTGTACTTATGATTTAAGAGGGTAAGTTTTGGCGCAATAATAAGGTTGTTATTTTGTGATTTGGAGGTTAATTGATTCAAATTCTATAATAGTCTCTTTACAAAGTGGAGGTAAGATTATATCTATCCTTCTCATACTTCATCTAGTGGGAACATTGTGTACTGGATTGCTCTTTTATAACTTATGATTCAAGTTCTTGATTTTTGAGAAATTGCTTAATAGTTATATTGACAAATAGAAAAAAATAAAAATGGGAAGTATTTGGATTACGTCCATCGAACTTTCCTGTCTTGGATAGGGGTTTTATCTAACTACATATGCTACAACTTTGAAACTTTGAAACTAAGACAGTATTTTAAGAATTTAGTTAAAATATACTATTTATTCATTTTACAATTATTTTAAGATTTAAGATATATGCTGTTTATTTTTAAATTTAACTATTATATTTAACAGTGATGCTTTTAAAACAAAATGTGCATATTTTATGTAATGATTATACCAATGGATATAGCGGATATAAAAAATCTCAAATAAGAAAGAAAAGGATGTGAGGTGAATATACATTACTATAGTGGTAATATGGATATTAGCTCAATCAAAGTTGGTTGAGTCTTGAACGAGCTTACTTGTAGGGCTAGGGTTCAAATTCTAGGAAGCTCTCTTGGAGAGGATTGTTTCATTTACCACTTCAGGTCCCAAGGGCTCAGGTTTTCCCACTTAACAGTTTGTTTGTCAAAAAATATTTTTAGAGCTAGAGTTGACAAGGTTCAGTTTGTAAGTTTCAATATCTTTGACTAGTCACTGAAATTCCGCACTGAAAGCGCCATACCACCAGGGAGCGGTAACATTAACACATGCCATAACTCGTGACTTGCTCACACATGATTTCATGTTATCTATAGTTTAGGTTTTTTTTTTTTCACATAAAAAGAAACTTAATTACTAAAAGTGATTGTTAAAACAAGTTAAATAAATTATTAGGTATACTTAAATATGTTGACAAAATACTGACAAGTGCATAAATCAGTCGACAAAAAATGTTTTAGCTTAAGTAGAGGTTTTAGATTTGAGTTTTGTGTATGCAATTTCATTAAAACTTGGGAGGTAAAGTTTTAGAGCGTGTTTGGTTTATGCCTTTTTCGTTTTCATTTTCATTGAAAATGGAAAGAGAGGTGAAAACACGTTGCTCTCATTTTATTGAAAATATCGTTAGGAAATTTTTCGAATTCCTTGAAAATTTAAAAACAATGGATTCACGTTTTCACCATTTCAACAAAATGTTCTCATACAACTTGAAAACGTTTTCAACCAAAATGCTGTGGCATGATTGTAATTATAATGAAATTTGTATCTAAATACCCCATAGAAACAAGTTCCTCCTCCATCCTTTTCTTCTTCGATAATTGATGCTACCATTTCTTCTCCTTCACCTTTTCTTTTTGTACAATCCTAAGCACTAATCACAACGCCACAAACAAGCAAGTGGGGAACAAAAAGAGAACAAAAATTAAACTATAACACCTTTATAAAGCCCCATTAGCAAGATCCATTTGTGGAACCTAGAAGGAGAAGGATTTGAAGGTCATTCTATCGTAGATTTATGACGAAGGAACAACTAAAGACGAAGAGAAACAAAGAATGCTTAGCTCAGATGGAGAACGCGAACATTTGAAACCACCCGCTTGAACCTTGAGGTGGCTTAGAGGAACCAGCCGGTTAGTGCGAATACTTGACCCAAATGACTTCCATCTTCGACCTCGTTCGCTAAGTTGCCAATTGGAACCAAGGAAGGGAGTTAGACTATGGCAAAGGGTGGTGAGCGCAAGGGTGATGGTGATGGCCGTGGGTTTTGTGGTTGTCCAGGACATAGCTCGTGGCTCGAGATGGTGATCGAAGGTGGTGAATGTGAAGATGAAGGTTTAAAGATCTTGATTTAGGGATTTGAAGTCTCGTTTTTCTTTGCTTGGTGTTTGGTGAGTGAGAAATAAAGGAAAACAAAAGAAAGTGAAGGAAAATAGGAGAAAATGAGTTCTTAAATTATATCCTTCAATAGAGAAACCAAACATATTTTCACATTTTATGAGAAATCAAACATATTTCTGATTTTGAAAATATGAAAATAAAAATTCTTTTTGAAAACAAGAAATATAAACGCTCTTTACTATCTCATTAATCTTACTTGATTCTAATAAAATTACTTAAGGTAGAAAGATAATTGAAAAATTTTAATTTTGTATGACTTTTTGTCAGTAGTATCAAAGTGTGAGATTTTGTTGATATATATATATATATATATATATATATATATATATATATATATATATATATATATATATATATATATGAACTTGTCATGAGATATGATGGGTTTAACTTTTGTTTATTAATTTTTAGTTTTTATAGCTTTATATGAGTGAGAGAAGTAAATATTGTTGGTTACATCTTAAATATATTTAACCACATTTAGTTAATGTGGGTACATGTTTATTTTGATAAATTTATCATTAGTATTTTTTTGTTATTTATCTGATAAACTCACCATAAACAATAGCCAGTTTAATATATCTTTTTTATTGTTTTTCCGAGAAACTTACTATAATCAGTGGCGAGTTTAATTGAAATTCCCATATTTTTATAAACATGTAAACATTCTCATGTTTTGGTAAAATAAATTATCAAAACCCATGTAGAAAAAGTGAGCCGGATACATGTGGTTTGGAAAAAAGATGTTGACTAAATATGTTAGATAATTAAATAATTAAGAAAAATATAAAGTAATGCAAGTACAACTTGTGTTACTCGTGCCAACTTCACATCAACACAACAAAACAAGACTAGAATTTATCAGAATCAGAAATGACTCAGATCTGAATAGCCTGCATGTCCTATGTGGTCAACTTTTCTTCATCCAACGGTCCAAACTTGGGGATTTGGTTACAATAATCAATTATGTCGCCTTCACATGGAATTTACTTTAAAGTAAGCAGCATGGGCACCACATGATCCTCACTTTTAAGCTTACTTTAACTTCATTTTCTTATTGTACCTTCTAGTCTTCAATAATAATTTTTTAATACTTAGCTCCACATTTTAGGTGCCACACTTCTTCTGCATTAGAGCTTAAGAATTAAGACTAATAATTTGATTTGTTGGGATATTTTGATTGTACAGAGCTCTCGGTCAAATAAAGTTACAACAACCATCATCCTGACATTTAAAGCTTGGAGAGACGTATGATCTTAACAAACTAGGTTGTATAGTATCATGATCTTGTACAATATAGTTTTTGACGTAGCATATTCTTGTAATTTAAGTAGCAAAGATGGATAAACTTGAAGAATTTTACTATTTCAATACTTAAAAAATATATATTTATTAAAATATTTATTTTATTATTATTAGATGTAATAAATAAATAAAAATTATCATCATATTTAATAATAATAAAGTAAATATTTTAATAAATACTTATTTTTAGGATATGAAAATAAAAAACTCATGGACTTATTCTGTTTCTTGTCCATATGTTCACGTAATCAAATGAGGTGAAGAGGCAAATACAAATATTCAAAAACGATATATTTTTTAAATATTTAATTATTTTAAAATATTTGTGTACATCTCTTACTTAAATGATATATTATATTAAAAAAAGTATATCATTATGAATTCGGATAACACTCTTTTAAAATGAGTGTTGTAAACCCCCCCCCCCCAAAAAAAAAAAAACAGAGTTTGTGTCTTAAAGTAAGAAAGTACGTAAATATTTACAATTAAATCATGCGAAACGCTGGCTTCACTCTTTTAATTAGACTAAGACATCTTTTTAATCTTTTCCCAATAAATATAAATGATGATATCTATATATTTTAGTAATTGAATATATCATTATTAAAATAAATTAACATTTCTCTCTTCTAATAACTATTAAGATCATAAATATTTTTTAAAACTTTTAAATTGATATTAATATAATTAAATATTCTTTTTAAAAATCTTGTAGTAAAATTGAGTTTACTATTATTTTAAAAAATAAATATTAAGTTTTCTCTTATTATCAATTTTTATAAATTATCAATAAAAATTTCACTTACATAAAATTAATAGAGAAACATTAAATTTTTGTTTTCAAATATAATAATTTATGAATTTATATTTAAAAATTAATAATAAAATAATTTAATTTGAGAATCATTAATTTTAATATTTCAATTGTAATATTTTATTGATTTGTCTTCCAAAAACAATTATATAATAATTGATACTATGAACTATGTCTCTAAAATGTTATTTATATACTAAGAAATTATTAAGAGAGAAATTTATTTTCTAATTAATAAGACATTAAATTAGTAACATATATATTATCCCATAAGTTGATTAGAAAAATATAAAAAATATTTGATTCCAATTAAAATAGAGATTGCTAACCTTAATAATCCAATAGAATTAAACCCAGCATTCCCTTAAAATGATTTGGAGCAATCCATAAACAATGAACCTTATTAATCTAAATAGTAAATATAGATATTTCTCACTTTTTTGCCTCTATAGGGCAACTTGCTTCAGTGGAGCATTTTCCTGCTATAGTAACAGAAACAGAGAAAAAAGAAAAGACAGAAATTATGGGACCAATTATTTTGTTCAGTCCTTGTTTGCATGCTTTTGTAAATTGTTTCTTTCCACTTGACTTTGCATAAAAAAATCATCATCCAAACTGGTCGCTTTCTTCTCCATTTCAGGCGCAGATAACACACCACACCTAATTGGATTCCCAAGGTACATGTTTCACAACCATTTTATTTATTTAACCAATGCAACACACATAAGTAAGATACAAAATAATTTTCACTATTTTATTCATAAAATTTTGTAAACAAAAAATATAGCCAAAAAAAAAGAGAGAAAATGAGTTTCTCATGACTTACCCATTTTGATTTTCCATGTGTAGGTGTTGGTGGGTGGAGTGAGTTAAAGAATTATATGCATGTGTCTCAACTTTGAAGAGATCCAATCTTGTCATTGTTTTTCTGTCTCTGACCTTCTGGGCTAGTCAGCAAGCATCAATGGAGCAAGAGCAGCATCAATGGACACTGCATCACCATGAACAAGAAGAAAAAGAAGAAGAAGAAGTGGAAGGAGGTTCTGCTTTGGAAAGAAGGAAATTTCTGCAACAAAGCAATGATAGCCTCATTACAGGTTTAGTATTGTCCTCATCTTCATCACCCTCTTCTTCTTCTGCTGGCAGTGACAGTGAGCTTGTGAATGGAGTTGTCACAGTGGTCAAAGTCAACGACCCAGATGGATCTCTTGTTCAGAAAGAGGAAGAACAAGCAGAGATGGGGAGTGTTTTTGGTGAAAATGGCAATCATTTTGACAATGACAAAGCACATTGTGCAGCTGTTGGGCTTGGGATAGTAGCTGAATTTGTAGAGGCAGAAACAAATGGAGAAGCTGTAACTGGTGCCATTTCTAGTGCTGGTGGATCAGAGAAGATGAACAGTGTTTACTTTGACAAACAACACGGTACCACAATCTCTCTCTCTCTCTCTCTCTCTCTCTTACTTAGTTTTTTATTGTGGACAATAGCATTAATTGGAAAATAGAACACAGAAATCTTTTGGCTTCTTAATCAGTTTGGTACACTTTATATAGAATCACTGTTATATATGTACTTGTTGCTGCATGACTTACCAATCCTTTTCTTCAATCAAGTTCTCAAGTGTAGTGTGAATTGCTATAAGCATTAGTCCTAGTTTGATTGATCTGAAATTCTGGATGTGTTGTAAATGTTGGTTAACATTAGTCTGTGCATTTGGGGAGTTGGTTGGAGAAACACAATCCATATTGGTGTTCCAGAACTCAAATTGTCTTCCTTAGCTGGTTCCATGAGTGCCACTGACTTGTGAACACTGCTATCTGCAGCAAAGAAAAGTTATGTGAAGTTAACCAAATAATATGACAGATGTTCTACCTGTGACACCTCTTGGACTGAAATCGTCTTCATTTTACCAAACTTATGGGATTTAGTTTTCCTTTTCTGATGTTTGGTATCCATGTCATCAATTTTTTATGCCTGAAGGAATGTGGAAATGTCGACATTGCACATGGACCAAGCGATTTGACAGTCCTTGGACTGTGCCCATCAAAACTTTGATTCAGCATGGACTATGTTTTGTTTGTGAAACTAAAGGTCAGTAGATGCCAAGATATGTAGAACACAGGCCAGTGTAGTTGAGTAGACTTTCACTAAGATGGATTCTCTATATCTGATTTGGTGAGACCTTGAAGTAAATTTTATTGTGAATTTCGCTGGAGGAAACATAACAGTTACAGTTTTACTTTGTTGCCTTTAAAACTGTTGTTGTCAGAATGTCTATATGAGAAAATGCTCCACTCTAGTTCCATGCTCTACAAATGCAAATTTTGACATTGTGTTTGAGTTTCTTGGACAAACGGTGATTTTTATCATTATTGTTCTAAGTACCTGTTAAATTCCTGAACAGTAGTTGTTTTTCAGTTACATTGGTATTCTTTCAATATATCAGTTTAAGATTTTATCCGAAATATATGTGATATAAGCTCTGTGTAGCATGGGGTAACATGTAATAACCATAACATGTCATAGCCATAATATCTTATGTGGCGATTTGATATTGAAATGATTATCTTTGACGTGCTTGCAGGCAATGAAATTAATGGAGTTCAAAATGGTGATAGTGCCAGGTCTGTTCTTTCAACAAATCAAGGGGAGAGGGAATTTGATTTACAGGCAGAAGATGAAGTCATTCCCAATGGTCTGTGCACTGAAGTCAACAATGAATCCATGAAAGTGGTGGATGACAAAGTCCCTTCCAGTTCAGAATTATCACAATTGCATAATTCGTCTGACATACAAGCTGAATCTGCCATGAATTTTGATGATGGGACTAGTGCAAAGGAAGGTCCTGACATCATAAAAGAAATTGACTATCAGCTGAAAGAATATGATGTTGAGACAGTATTGGCAAAACAAGAGACGCATGACTTGTTCTGTCCTAATTGCAATTCTTGCATTACTAAAAGGGTTATCCTCAAGAAAAGGAAAAGGATCATTCATAATTTAGACAGTAAAGCAAAGCGTGACAAGTTGGACGCTGTAGTTAGCTCTATGGTGGTTGATAGTGTTGTACAAGAAGCCGACCAAGGCGATCAAGCAAATGTAACACTTGATATTGTTAGTTTAGAGCAACCTGATGAGAATAATGACCCTGAAAGAGAACCAGAAGTATTCAGATGTTTATCATGCTTCAGCTTCTTTATTCCCAGTGGTAAGTGGGTTACCTTTCCTGATAAGCAAAGCTTAGTGTGATCTTTGCTTTTAAGTTTTATTCATTTTTCATTAGAGGGAGGGTATGATAACAGGAGGAAACGTGAACTTCCTTTTACTTAGTGACTTAAACCAGTAATTTCAAGAAAACTCCATCATTGACCTACTGTTAGAAAATGTTCCATTTAAAGAGATCTGATAAGAATATTAAACATGCATATTGTTTGAGAGATGCTAGAAGGTTATAGTCAAGTACGAACTAACCCAAAAGCTTATGTTATTCTGTGAAGGCTTAGGCATGGTTTTTTGGCTCTACCATGCTAACATTCATTTACTCTTGTGCATACTAGAAGTCTTCTTATGACATATCTTGAATGATCTGTGATGATTATGTGATTATCATCTATGTGAACTTAATATTCTCATTCTCATTACTTTGGACAGGAAAATGTTTCAATCTGTTCCGCAATGTTGGTGGTGCCCGCCAGTGTGAAACTTCACAAAATCTTTCGAGTGTACCTGCATCCACTGTGCAAAATGCTTCAAATTTACAAGGCTCCAATGCAAATTGGCTCTTTTCTCTGTTTACTTCAATAAGGGAAAACAGCTGGTGAGCAAGTTTTCTACTCTTCTTTTATTATTGTTGTTACATAGGAACTTCTAACTAAGTGAAGTAATTTCTGTGGGGGCCTCCCCCACTAACTGTGCCACTGGAGTTTCATTCATTTCTAGTTTGAGGTCTGCAACTATAGTGTTTGGTCACTGTCATTCTTAAAGGAAATTTTACAATGGGACATGAATAACATTACACTTGAGACAATTTTGATACATTTGTTAAAATGTGATATTTGGACATGTATGACTGTGAAAAATTGTTTCATCAAGCATACAAAACTTGGAAGTTCTCTGTACTCCTTGTGGTTTTTTTCCTTCTTGTTTCTCTTATTATTAGATTTTCTCCTATTTTACTTCCCATAACTTTCTTAAGAGGTTGAGCAATATGTAAACTGAAAGATATTAGAAATTATGCGCTTAGCTTGCAGTGATTTTCATTTTACCCTGAAGAATGAAATTTTTTTGCTATGAAATCTTTTTGCCTCCAATTAAATTGTTTTCTTTCTTGATGTATTTGTGCAGGTGATGCTTCCCTTGAACATTCTAGAACTGGTCCTGCTGAGCAGCGTCACTCAACACCAATTACTTCCAATGTGCTAATTTCCGCTGAAATTGGTCATCCAGAAGGCCCACTTTCTGATACAGACATAGATAAGAATGTAAAACCTATGCCATTTACTGATCATGGACATGGAGGACTGAATTCTCTGAATTCCTCAAAAGTGGAGGCAGTCAAGACTGAACCACGGACTGAAAATGATATCAAATCCAATATGGCATCAGGGAATCAGCCATTGGCTGACCAAAGCTGTCTTGACTCATTGGTTCAGAATGATTTATCATCTATGCAAGCCTGTACAAAAGGTGCTGACAATGCGAAGACTAAAGAGGGAGAGAAAAGAATGATTTGGCGGATACAAAAAAGACAGGTATGTTAAAGACTCAATAATTCCTTGGGTTCTTGTTATAAAATCAGCTCGTTCTAGACAGAATATGACAAAACCATACATTGATTCAATTGTGCATTGTGAATTTGGAAATAGAAATATGCTATCTTTTTGGAAACATAATTTCTTGTTAATAAAAAAGGTGAACCATCACTGGCTTAATCATTTGAAGGCCAGTTACTTTCAAATAAACCATGATAAGCAGAATGTTAAGTTATATTGTTATGCACTATAGTTATTTTCTCTGTTATTCTGGAATAAGGTTCCCAAACCTGCATAATTGTGTCTGTTTCTTCTTGAATTATGCATGTATGACTTTAAACTTGCTCAAAAGCAGTTTCTGAGCCCTCGATGACAGGGGAAAATATGAAACATTTTTGGATCTATAAATTATACATAATGTAGATTTTTATATACTCCTATATATATATTTTATTTTTTTTTGAGAAATTTTAGGTGTACTTATTTCACCTGAAACACCATGACGACTCAAACATCATTCGCCATTTGTTTTTAAATATTTTGTGGTCATTTTTAATTATGGATGATCGATTAGTCGGGACGGTGTCCCAGGTGAAATGAGTCCAAATAACATTTTTTTTTTCTACATATACTCCTATATTGTTGATTCAGCTTATTCATTTCTTGTTCAATGTGGTGGTGCTCACTTTGCTAAATAACTCTGAAGTAGGTATTGTCAAGGATATGTCTTCAACGAGCTTTTCTGATGATATGGTGTTCAAGCATAAGGACGTTCCATTAGCAACTGCTGCTACTACTGAAATACTCGTTAATGTCGAAGAAACAGCTAAAAATTCCATTCTGCATGCTTATGAAGGGAAACCTGAATCTCTGGTTCCAACAACTGTAGAGTCTCCAATCCTTGAGAAGTCACCAAATGGTGTAGACAAAGCACCTGAAACCATTCAGAAAAGTTATTCCTCTTTGAAGCAAGGAACACAATCACCAGTTCAGTCATTTGGCAGTGCAGTACTTGTAAGTGATGTAGCTAGTAGCAAAACTACCACTGGAATAGATGTTATAATACCATCAAAAACACTAATCCAGAAAGGTAAAAAGGAAATTGAAGGGGAAATAAATCCTTCTGGCAGAAAAGAAAATGAAGGTATGTGCATGAAAATCCATTGTCATCATTTAATCATCAATTTACAATGCTTCTTGCTTGCCTTGTGTCACAAGCAGAGGTTATTATCACAAAAAATCTTGCTGGTTTGCTTTATATGATAGCCACAATTATTGTTATGATGCAGGTGTTGATGTGATAGTCTTGGTTGATGGAGAAGCATTTGACACAACATCTCAGACGGTACATAATGTTCCAGTTGAAGGTGCTGTTTTGACAGAATCACATACTCAAACAAGTGTTGGTGAACAGCCAACAACTGAAATTGGTGAACCAAAAGAATGGGAAATACTCAAAAGCATTGCGTACGGTGGTTTAGTTGAATCAATCACAAGTCTAGGAATTGTGTTATCTGCAGCTAGTTCTGGTGCTTCCCCATGTAAGTGTTCTCTCTCTCTCTCTGGCTGTCTCTCTCTACCCTCTTTTTTGGGGTTGTGAGAACTCTTTTCAGGAGTGAACTTCAGTTAATTGAATAATAATGTATTCCACCATATTTGGATTAGTAACTTTTTCTCATGACACAAGGAATTCAAGAGATCTTAGTTTGAAGTATAAAATGTCTTGTGCCTTGCAATAGATGAATGGAGATTTGTTTGTTTTATGTTTAAACAAATCATTGGTTACACTACACCTTATATCAGGCTTACATCCTCACATGGTAAATGAAGCATGTTGTGGTAAGTATAAATGAAGTCTCCAAACCATTGGTCTATTGGGATTTAAAGCAAAGTCCCAATTCGAGGAAGAGTTGAAGTTGTATTATAAATAAGGCCTTTGATTGTTTAGTTTTGCTTCCTCCTAAGAGTTGGAGTGATATGTCTTATGGGTAGTTTTTATGAGTTGTCCATGTGATATAATATTTTGTAAGGATGGTTTGCAACTTGAGTTGTGCAAAAGTTGTGAATAGTGAAAGATTTGGAGCTCCTTATTGGAGTCATGGATATACCTTCGACCACATTAAATTTTGTGTGTGTTGTCTCATCTATGTTGTTTTTCTTCTTGAGTTATTGCCCTTAGTGAGAGAGGACTTTGTTTTTGTATTTCTTTTGCTTCCGATGCCCAACTTGATCAAGTCGTCCTTAAAACTTGTTCTTTGGTAAATGGTAAAATACAAAGATACTATTTGTATTTGTTGGACTAAAAAAATTATTTGATTTTGTACAGAATATGACATGCTATCGTAATTAAAGCTTTCTACCAACACTCAGTTGGTTCAAGTGATTTGACACTTGATCCAAAGTGAAGTTTTCAATTCACGTCTTGTAAATGGGAAAAAAAAAAGCTGTCATTGTGACAGCTTTACCTCCATAGTGGGGGCTGATCTGGCCCTAGCCAAATTAGTTGAGATTAAGTAGATTTCAGATATTGGTGGTTTATTAATAAAAAAAAAGTAATTAAAGGATAAAGCTTTTGGACTTGATCTTTCTTTTTTCTTAAAATAGATTTTTTTAAAAGCACAAAAAAAAGAAAAAAACTGCCCATTGTTTTCAGGTTTTATGAGAAGGTTAGCTGAATTACTTGGAATACTATCTATACTTTTGAAAGTTAATGCAAATTTGCAATTTTTTACTTCGTATTCTGAAAGCTGAGAATTTGGTTGTTGACATTGAGTTAATTTCATGATCTTGTGTACATCGCAGTGAATATTATAGCACTGGGGCTGGCAAATCTGGTTGGTGGACTTTTCGTCCTTGGTCATAATGTAAGTTGCCTTCATGCACTGTTCAATTTCATAATTACAACTGAATCATAATATTTCTCTATCATAATAATAACATTGGTTTCTGCTAGTTGTAGTTATTGGCAAGGATTACTTATTTTCTAGGGTCTAATTAGCTCTGCATCACCCTGTATGATGTGCAGTATTTGTTAGACCATAGTGCATGTATATATGATCTGACAGCTTAGGTCACTTGTTAGAATTTGATTGATAATTTACCATGTTCAGTAACAAAATGGAGTAGAAAATGTTATTGTACATCCAACATGTTTCTTTTGGGATATCTGCTGTGTATCATATCATCCACCTTGATTTATCTTATGCTATTTTAATACATGGTGGCATGCCCTTTATGCATTGGAGTTTCAACTCCTATTCTATTTCCATCCATCTAAAACTTAGCTCATCCTTTCTTCCTGTCCCCAGCTTAGTGATTTGAGAAATGATCACTCTGGAGGGGATCAACAGCCGATGAATGACCGGTATCAAGAACTACTTGGACGCAGAGCAAACTTCTTGCTTCATGTTGTTGTAGCAGTTCTATCATTCCTAATATTTGGTTCAGTCCCCATTGTCATCTATGGCATCTTGATCAACAAGAATTACTATGCTGAAGTTAAGCTTGCAACAGTAGCAGCCACTTCAGTTTTATGCATCATTCTGCTTGCTATTGGGAAAGTTTACACCAAAAGACCACCAAAGTCCTATATTAAATCTGTGTTGTACTATGTTACTTTGGCACTTGCAGCCTCAGGAGTTTCATACATAGGAGGAAACCTATTCAAGGATCTCCTAGAGAAATTCACTCAATCAGAGTCAGGTTTTGCTATTACTATGCCAGTTTCAGGCACAAATATGGAACCAGCATGGATGTCTTACTGAAGCAGTATGAAGTAGGAAATTTCTAAGGAACTTGAGTTTCTTCTTCTTGTGGGGATGATCAAAAGTGGTCCCTAGAGGAAATTAGTTAGAATAAATGCAATTTTGGTAACATTTGAAAGTTCAAAGCAACCTAGTCAATTTAGTTATATATGTTGTCTTGTGTTGGATTCCTGTTACTCATAATGGAAATCAGGATAAGAAAATTTCTGAAGATCTTTGTCTTCCATCTTTATTCCTAGTAGTCAACTGTTTTCCTGTGCTGGCAATCCAATGACATAAAAATTTCTGATATAAGTAATATTATGTTGACATAAAAAATGGACATTTAAGAACATTAAGAGGTGAATATCATAAGAAAGACATATTCCATCTTGTGCTATGGTGGTGAGTGGGGCTAAAATTTTGTGTCTTCTTTCTCTACAGTATTCACTCTTGAAAATTGAAATCCACTTTTGATGTCATGATGTCAAAACATTACTCGTAAGATAAAGCCCTATTTGTGAAAATTATGACACATTAGAGATTAATTTTTGATGTAATGATAATATAAAATTTTGTTATATTATCTAATTATATATTATCATATTTGTAAAATAAAACTAAATTTAATCCTATTACTTCAAAAGTTATACATGCAGAAAGATTTTATTTGAGCATTTGAATTAAATCCCAAATGATATTACATCTCTAGATGAAAAAATATGGGTGAAACTTTTCCAAACAAATAGCACTACTAATTCATATAATCATGTATATTAAGCTATTTTAATCTTGTGTATTTTGCAATTGCTTTGAGGTGTAGAAGGTAGAGCTCTTGCATTTTGCTTTTAATTTTTATCAATATTCCTTTATGTGAGTATCACTGAGAGGGTTGTCAATATTTTTTTTTACGGTGGTCTCACAATTTTCATTTTCATTGTTTCGGTATAATTTTTTTAATCTAATGAATGACTCAAATTTTTTTGGGACTTGATCAGATCTTCTGATGACAGATATTGTGTCTTTTGTTTTTTTTTTTGTTGTCCATTTTTTATTTTCTTTTTGCTTCTCATTTGTGATTATTTTGGTTCCTTTATGGTGTTACCTATGGCAAAGATGGTCCAATGTAGTTTGAAATGGGACATATTCCATCCCAAGCTTCCATGTCAAAAAATAAATAAATAAATAAAAGGAAAAAAAGATGTAGCCATTTTCTTGTTAGTATTCGATGTATATACATAGACAGTGACAATATTCAAGCCAGAAGTAGAGCACTTGATTATTGATTAATTCAGAGTATATAAAATATTTGTTTCATTAAATTTAAATTTTATGTATTTTTTTTTTCAATTTACAAGTGTCATTAGGTTTCTTTATAAATAAAATCTTTCTTGCATAAAACCTGCAAACATTTCTTATGTTTATTTATTAAGACATTTGTTTGATTTAATTAAAAATTATTTTATTTTAATCAATAATTATTCTAACTTTTTTAATCTTTCTTATTCAATTTATTTTAATTATAAACTTTTAGGCGTATCTTTAAGTTTTTTTTTTTTATAGTTTTTAAGACTTGTCTTAAAGATAAGATTTCTAGTTTAAAAGAGTTTTATCTAAACTAATAGGTTTATTCAGATTTCAAAATTTATGAAGATAATCTACCAACTTTGATCCAAGTAAAGAGAAAATCACTTAGTTGGAAACCTATGGCTCAAAAACACCAATAACAACGCTATTTGGCCTGTAAAGTAAAGATCACTTGGTGCGTTTCTCTGTCTAGTAGCCAATAATATATAATGCTCTCATGACTAACGAAGCAAGATGTTGTCGAAATATATTATACAAGCTTTAATGCAAGCTATGATGTTTGTGGTCAGGTTGTGGAGACAGTGTTTCATGTCCTTGGTGACTGCTCCAAGAATGGATGAAGAGTATATGGATAAACACTGGTGTTAGTTTTTACCATGTTGATTTCTTCTCTGCTCCTCTTAATGTTTGCTTCTACATGCTTTGGGTTATGGCATCATTGAAACAAATTTATTTTTGAAGGACTTGTTACGTACCCAAATGCTCTCTTCAATATGATGGTGTTCTTTCTCATGCTACCTAGAAATGTTCAAAATGCTATTTCTGCCTCGCAAACAGTGAGAAAATGGCCGTGTTTCATGAGCCTTGGGTTAGAGTTAATTCGTCCATTAGAATAGAATGGTTTGGCATTGTGTGGTGCTGTTCTTAGAGACCACTTGGGTAAGTTTCTTATGGGCCTTAGTGCTGAACTTTGGGGCATTTGTCATGGGTTGAGAATGGCATATGATCATGGTTTCAAACGTTGTTATTGAAGCTGACTTCAGGGGTTTTATAACTCTCATGTTCAATGCTGACTTCAGGGGTTTCTTGTCGGGTGGATCTATGGTGTTGTTGACATTCAATGTTATGCCTGTCTAGTTCCCTATTCTTTTGGGCTTTAGCCCTGTGTTAAATAAAAATTTGTACATAATCTTGCCTATAAATATTGTGTCAGAGGTGGCCGAGGCTCGTAGTCAAGTGGCAATCAAATTGCCTCTAGGAAGCCACACAATTGAGGGCATGCGAGTTCGATTCCTACAGAGGCAGAGTCCCTCATGAGTAATATTATTTTGACTCACACTTTGTGAGTATTCCTAATACACTCACATCCACCATTAGATCTGGACCATAACAAGTGTGAATCAAAATAACATACAACAATCCTACTTTACATTGCCCATTGAAACAAATAAATTAGGACGAAAAATTGGGGCTAGTCCCGGTGGAGAGGGATGGGGCAAATTTTTGGGAGTAAGAATTGGAGCTTAACATGTGACATTGATAAACCTTTTTTTTTTCTCATTTTTTTGATTATATGACTGTTGCGTCAATATATAGTTAAATTATTTTATTGTTATTTCATTCTTATTCTACTCTATAAATATTGACTTTGCTCTTTTCTTTCTTCACAATTCATTTCTATCGTTTTGAATATTTTCCCAATTCTCTCCACACACTCTTCTACTACTCCATTCTACAGATTTTACTCTTCCATTCTTTCACGAAAAAAGAAAGAAAGATCCAAACCAATTTAATTAAAAATCATTTCTCAATTAACTACCAAATCCAAATCCTAATTCTCAAATTCCAAACTTCTTCTCAAACCAAAATTCACCAAATCTTCAAAATTCAACTTTTAAGTTTTTTTTTTTTTTCAAATGATCAAAATATACAAAGAAGATTCAATTCCCATTTTCATTCCCATTTCAAATCCAATTTCATAGCTCGGATTAGGATCTTTCAGTGGAAGGGGTATCTGATTCATCTCCTCAAATGGCCATAGATTTATATTGAGTTCACAATTTTTCAACTATACCAAGTAGGGTTGTTCATGACGGGCTCAACCCGAAGCTTTTTAAGGTTCGGGTCACAAATTTGACCTGGTGCACTTTTCAAATCAGCTTCTAGTCATGAACCAGGTTGGCCTAGCTTTAAATCAAACAATTTTTTTAGGTGTACTTTTTATAATAATTAGTCATAAATTGTAAGATTTTATACTTTAATTAATCCATTTTAAATAATTTGATATTATTTTTATAGTCATATAATTTGTTTTGCAATATGTTGGAAGATATCTCTTCAATTTTGTTTTACTTGTAAAATTTCATAACTTTACTATGTGTAATATCAAAATCTTTATAGGTCGTTTTAAACAAGACCCATTTGACCCAATTATCAATCGAGTTATCATTGGGTTCAAGTACTAACAAATTTCCTGATTTAAAATCGGGCTAAATTTGGGTTTGGTTCAACTCAACCCATCCTTTGTATATTCCTAATGGCAAACTAGATGCTATTGATCTTATTGATGAGCAAATTGAAGATGGTGGGCTAAATAGTGGTCATTGGCAATAGAAAGAGAATAAGTTGTTCATAAGTGCATGGTTGAATGTGTCAATAGATCATGTGGTTGGTATCAATAAAAATGATGATGCATTTTGAAACTGAATCTGTGAGTATTGTGAGGAAGTCAGCCATGACTTGATAAAAAAGATGTGATGCAATCAAGAAACCATGACATAGAATTAACGAAGGAATTCGATGTTGCGATGGTTGTAACGATCAAGCATCTTGAAGAATAGGGTTGTGTCTTTAGGGATTTTTAGCTAGTTTTAGACTTACCATTAAGTAAGGTTTAGTTTAAAATAGTTCTATTTAAACTAAGATTTATTCAAATTTCAAAATTTATGAAGATAATCAAGGAACTTTTATCTTGAAAAAATAAAAAGAAAGCCATTAGGGTATGTTTGGTTAGAGTAAAAATGGGAATGAATTTCCTTTGATTGAGTTCTATATGTAAAATTACATATATAATTCAATCATAAAAAAATTATCCTCATTTTTACTCCTCAATCAAAATAGCCTTGGCTAGAAACTTGAGGCTTAAAAATAGTAATAACAACTGTACTTGATCTTGCCTAAAAGTATTATGTAAGCAACACATATTTTCCGACTTATACAAAATGAGTGCATTATACCAATACCAAAACAAGTTTTATAATATTGCTTGATCTATGTAGTTGATCGCATTTAATGAGATAAAACTTAGTTATTGCCGCATGCCAAGACGGGTTTTACAGCATCCTAAACTGCTGCTTAGTAAGTGTATGGGTATGTCGGTATATGTCAGCGTTCAATTCTGAGAATTGAGATCAGATGGCAGACAAGAAAGAAACCATAGAAAAAGTTTGTACCCCATGCATTGCATTGCATTGCTGCCCTAGCAATCAATTTAAGAGCAAACAGATCATATCTTATGATATTGCACCACGAGGCAAATACAAAATGAAAAGACAAAGGGCAGAGAGCTAGAAGAGGGTAAACCTGAACATTATTCACATATTTCACCCAAAGAGGTGGCTCCATAAATGTAATATATAGATTACAGGATAAACATCACTTAATACAGATGGCTGCCACCTACAAAATGAACTTGCTTATGACATGAAAAAGAAAAAATAATACCAGACCAATTAACATTAAAGCTCCCAAAAGTCTTCCTTGCAGATCAGTACTATCACCCCAACCATGGGAAAACAGAAAATAAGAAAACAAGGCAACAATAAAGTTAATTAACAATACATCAGTTGGACCAGACATGAAGCAGACCGTGTCTATTGCCAGTATAGATCTCATTGCGCTCTTCATCATAGAAGAGAGCAGTAATATCTTCCAAAGATTCTGCAACAGTGCTCCTAATTCTGGAGACAGGTTTTCGCTTCCTCAAGTCACACCTGCTGCCTGAACAATTGTCACTGCAACTGCATTCATTTTCCACGGGAGAACTGTTGCTTGCTCTTATCTTTGCGAGACACTTTCCCGTTAAAATGTTGCTGATATTGATGGATCCCGCTGCAATGAAGCAGAATTGTTAGTAATGCACCTTTGAAGATAAGTGCTACCTTACAACAGGAGATCAAAATTGATCACTAATACATTGGAACAAATTTATATGATTTGCTGATATCCTGTTTTATGTTTCAGTATATTAGGTTAACATGTGAACTGAAACATTTAGCCAAATCAGCTTTCCAGTTCAGTGATTAAACAACATGTGAACTGAAACATTTAGCAAAATCAGCTTTAAGTTCAATGATTAGACAACATCTTCCATAATCTTGATCCTACCCAACCTTCCATTACAGAAAGTGCATTAAAAAGGATGAGGGATAAAAGAAGAATAGTACCATTTCCTTCGGACAATGAATCTTCAGAATCAGCCTTGCAGTATGATATGATGAGATCCTGATCACTGGTTATATATATGTTGTTTGTATTGCAGTCAGGATGCCACAAGAGGTGATCTTCAAAAGAAGTAACAAGTTCTCCACGGAAGTTCCAGACAGCCACAGTTCGATTTTGAAATGTCAGGAATAATTGATTCTCGTATAAAAATATAAATGCAGATGGTGTCATAAATTCGCTTCTGCTAACTTCAGTTAGCTCAAAAGTCCGCACCTAAAGTTAATTAAAAGTCAGATATCTGGATGTAGAATAATGTATGCAACTAATGTGTAAACAGGAAAATTACTTACATCAAGAATTTGGAGGTTCTCATTTTCTTGCTTGACAAGAAGCTTTTCATTGAACTGTTCTATAAAATCCACCTTTTTATTCCGATGAAGGAGATGGTTGAAAGATTTCAAGACAGTACCATCTTCTATCGAGAGGATTTTAAGAGGGACATGGCTACTTGATTTAGCAAAAATCAACAACATGATTCCCGGACTGACAAAGAATAACAAAGAGAAGAGTAAAGCAGTGCAGATAATGCAAGGTTACAAAAATAAACATGAGGAAAAACTGATGCTATCAAGAACTAATAGGTAATGTAATACAATTTTAAAGACTAAAGCATTACCATAGACCACACATCTACAGTTGTGTTGTATATGTTAAAGTCAAATTCACAAGCACAAAATGGAAAACTACCTGATCTTAATCTCCTGAACATTTTTATCCGAAATGGAGTACAACATTGCATAGTTTTTCAGGTCAAACACCTTGTAGATGCTACAGAGGAGGAAAGAATCAAAAGAAAAATAAGTGTCACAATCAAGAAGTCATGATTCATGAGATATTATATAATTATATGATTATATCTCTACAATAAAAGTAAAAGAAAAAAGAAAAAGTAAGAGCAAAGAATTTACCTATCCTGAGCAGAGTATGTGAGTACCTTCCCATTTACATCATCAAACTCTACAAAACCTGGCCATTTCAATGACTCAGATTCAAAAAGAGCAAAGCCAGCATCTGGTTGAACCCTCTTTATATATCTGGACAACATAGATATTTTAGCACAGAACACAACAGCACAAAATTTGACAAAAAACTGTTGCTATCTACTCTATGTGTGAGTGTATGTGTGCACGCACACAAGCACCTTGAGTGATTTTGTTTTCTGTGTGACTTTCTTTCATTGAGCATGGCAAGCAAGGGTTGGAGTACAATTTATGAAACAATGGCAAGCTATACTTACTCTATTCTTGTGCTTCTGCATTTCAAAGAACTGTAACTGTCTGAAGCATAGACAGAAACTGTGATAAGTGAGTCATTGTTTTTATTATAAAACAAACTTCTTATAACTTCATCTGGACTGACATTCAAGAAGCATATCCGTTCATTGCTCTCTGCAGCAAACAAATGAAATGTGTAACACATATCTACTTCTATGTTGTAAATAGAACTGCACATTATATTGAGATATAATATTATAATAAAAGATCAATACCAGTTACTATTACTACCTCGGCTAAATGCTGCACAAACACCAGATTGAGCAAGAGCAAAAACAATGTCCCTTGCTGCTACAATCTCGATAATCTTTGATCTCTTTCTCAGAAACGGTAATACCACAGAGGAAGGACCCTTTGGATCATGTGTATCATATTCTTCCTATAAAAGATCAATCAGATATACTCACAAGAAATGGGGGAAACTGCCAAAGCAAAGTACACATCTCACTAGTGAAAACATGGAACGCAGATCTCGACATTCATCCAATGATTAAAAATAGAGCAATGATCATGTTGTACCACTAGAATCAGTGGTGGTTTTCTTTGGTCAACAAAGCAGTGGTTTCAAATATTGTACAATGCAAATATGTGGGGTAACTGCTACAAACAAAATAACACTCACTGAGCTCGAAGGAAATCAGATTTTCTACAACTCAGTCCTCCAGTCTTGATCCCTCAGCAATAAACACATCATCAACTCAGACAAATTCACACTGATGATATCACAGTCACACATTAAGCGACTTTGCTTATCCTAGTGTTTCATATGCAGAATCCCGAATTGTATGTCAAATAATGATCATATGCAGACAATGTTACGTTGTTACATGCTTTGTGACTCAAAAAGGAGAGGAACATATTCATGGATAGCAATCAGGCACCATCCCTTCATTAAGGTCAAACACATATGTTGATCAATGCTATTAAGATTTAATGGTGTTGAGTTACAAAAGAGGATACGAGAAGAGGAAGAGGGAGAAAAAAAAACCTGCAATGTGATGTTGCGAAACCTCTCCTGGGCGTCGCTCATGCTGAATCCACGGAGCCGCCTGGAGCTGATTTCGCGCCTCTGCAGCTTCTTCACGCTGTTCACAAACCCATTCGCGCCGCCACCGCCATGCGTCCTCTTCTTCGCCACCACTCTCCGCCCACTGCACGGCCTAGGACTCACCGTAATCCTCCTCCCGCCACCAACACCGACCTCCATATTCAGCAATCAGCAGCACCACCTCCCTCAAAAGCCACCACAATTCACCGATACTTTTTCCCCTTCTTCTGCTGCTAGCTATCTCTACGCAACAGCAGAAGGACTGAGGCGAGAAAAACAAAAAAAAAAACCTAAATTTTAGTGCCTTTGAGTTTAGTTTGAGAGAGTCGTAGTAGCAACAGAGAGTGAGTGAGAAATTGAGGTGACTGTGTTCGACTTTTCAAAGGAGGTCTTCTTATTTTGGATCTGGATTTTTCAAATTTGGAAGAAATAGGAAACAAATAAAAAAAGAAAAAAATTATTTTTTACTCGTCTATATTTTATTTATTATTAAATGAGATATTAATCTTATTTATTTGAATGGTGTCCATCTCCAATTTAATAGATGATAGAGGAGATAAAATATTCTA
This sequence comes from Dalbergia oliveri, assembly GCA_030441495.1. NCBI lineage: Eukaryota > Viridiplantae > Streptophyta > Magnoliopsida > Fabales > Fabaceae > Dalbergia > Dalbergia oliveri. Next base: position 11,455,147 of record JAMLFY010000014.1, on the reverse strand, counting down.
AGTATTAAAGTACAAAAAAATAAGAACCAATATGAGAAAGACATAAAGCACGGTGTGGAGGGGCCTATTGGGTACGGACGCGCCTATTCTTGTTTTTGTTTTTTTTTCCTGTTTTAGTTCTGGTTTTTCATTGCACACTTTTTTTTTTTTTTTTCTGTGTGCCTGTGAGCTGTGATAGTGTACTGCTGCATGATGTTCACATGACTTGTTGATACTGACCTTTTTGTTTTTCTCTTAAAGTGGATGGGCTAGGCTTTTTTTTTGGGCCTGGCCCGTTTTAGGTTCTATCTCGGCCATATTTTTGCGCTGGCATGCTGAGACGGTGCGTCGGCTTAAACTGTTAAGAGTTTTTCAGACCCAAAAAAAGTTGTTAAGAGTTTTTAGACCAAAAAATAAATAAACAAATAAATAAATTCTTGAGGGCCAACTTCCGCCTAATCCAAATTCCAATATTTTTATTCGTGGTTTTGTGTGAGGCACAACGTAAAGTACGATGTTTTGATAAGAAAAAAATAAAAAATAAAAAGAAATAGCCCGATGGACTACACATTAGGTATTTAGATGTGGCTAAATACATTTAAATGTGTGATAAATAAATTTATACAAATTTTTTCAAATGTGGCTAAATTCATGAGACTTTTTGAACATTTAGTCATGTTAAGTAAATATGACTAAATTTCTAGTGTGTGTAGTGCATCATACATTTTGGTGCATGAGAATCTGGGTCTTAATTTGCTAGCCCCCCAATTAAGGTCTTAAAAAACATTAAAAAGAAATGCAACCAATCAAGAACAAATGAGAGTTTAATAATTCAAAGTTTTTCTTCAACTACAATGATGATAGAAATAAGAAAAAAAAGTGAGCCTCATCCTAATTTTCCTTTTCCGCCGTGGTGGGTACATAGTTTGCATGGATCACCAATCTAAAGACTAACCTCGTTAGCCATGGTCACAAGAACAAGAAACATTCCTTTCAAAACGGAATCGGAATGAATTTTAATAATGATGCATAAAATAAACAAGAGTGAACAGCATGTGTAATAACAATGGTAAGAAATTTACTCTTCCTATTCCATAATAGGCATGTGTTATTGTATCAATGAAGTAATCAAACAACTTATATATAACTTAGAGGAGGCTTTCTCTTTATGTTAGTAAAATGATGGGCCAAATCATCTAACATAATAAAGCCTATGCACAATGACACATGAATATACCCACAATGAATAAGTGTCTAGTAATAATTAACCCAATAACAATAATGATGATCAATTATTGGGTTTAAACAATGAACTCTAATAATTTTGGCATCCAATTAATATTGGTCAAAGTTAGATTGAACATTAATTTATGTCATTTGACAACATTATTTCAACAGAATCCTCTGCTCCTCGATTTTGATAAAAGAGAATCACATTACGCATGATTCTCTCCTCCCTTCGAAAAAATCTTCGTACGCAGTGTATGATCAACATTATCAACCGGCCATTCAACTCTTGTCATTTGACAAATTTAAACACATCGCACACGACATATGGACCGTGGAGCTCTATTTCAGACTTGTAATGATATGCTTTAAGAATACGATAAATACGTTTTATGATGATTTGTTTGTCAAATCGTTATCATCATACATGATACATACAAGTATGTAGGTTGCAACACTTACACGAACACTTTGGCGTGTAGCTCTTCCCACAATCATGTGATGTTTGCAAGATTGAGTTGGCTTTTCTGTAGAGGGATTTGACAAAGTGTCACATTAGAGTGGGCTTTCAGGGGTCGCGAAACACTACGCTACCCTGGAACCCACAACTAGAATAATTGAGATTGAGAAATAAATTAGAGTTATGTTATTTATACTCATTATATATAGAACATCATATTGACTTATATTTATCTATTATTGGATGATGTATGACCCTATTCAAGTGAAATCTATATCCAATCAATAGTAAATAGAATGTAGTCAACATGATTCCCATACATAATTAATATAAATAATATTTTGCTATAAATTAAGGACACACTGTTGTTGTACAATGGAGAGCATGTTCATATATAATTTACCCATTGGGAAAAGAAGACACACAATAATGATCTATTATACAAATAGTGAAATGGAACTCTTGCATGTGATATATATATACAATTTTACTAGGAAATTTAATTAAATTAAATTGGTAAAATTTATATAGAAATTATTATTATACAGATTTTAATTTTGATAGCCTTTCAATCTAAAAGTATGTATATGAATATCCAATCAAGTATATTATCACTATAAGTTGTAATAGCTATAAGTGAGTTTGTTATGGCAGGGTAGATCTACAGAGGAACAATTGGGGGCCCATACCCTTACAAAAATTTTATGATTTGCTTAGAAATATATAGTTATGTATATATTTTGCCCCATTATTTTATATAATTGATCCTACATTAATATAAAAATTATGTAAAACTTAATGTAATGTGTATATGTATATTATTTTTGGCTCTAATACTTAAATTTTCTGATCTGTCACTGGTTATGAGCTAAACCAATTCTGTTAGTATGGTTAAGCTCTCATTAGAGCTGCATAAATACTTAGTTCATTTTTTGTAAAATCATTATTAGTGAATGTGATCATTTTCTCACAATCCTATTCCTACCAACACCTTTATATCTCGACCACTAAACAGACAATTTTGGAACCGCATGGAAGAATTGGAGGGATGAAAGAAAAAATATACCCAAATGGTCGACGAAATCAATTACCATGGCTCTGAAGTAGTGCAAAGCTTCAAAAAGGCTAAAGAGGAGATTGAAAGGGCGCCATTGTCGACCTACCCTAAGCAGGAACTGAATTCATGAAGACATGTGAAGGTTATTCTAGGAGATTTAAAAAGAGGAAAACAAAACTCTTGATGTATTAGACCCATAGATTCACGATGTCCTGAATCAAACTTTATTAGAATCAAACTTTCATTCTAGAGGAGGAATACTCCCTTGGAATGAAAATTAATCACACTTTAGTCTCAAGTCAGTATCACATTGCTAGTGTTTATTAGATGGTCTTTGTTGAGGAGCAACTCCCTAGAGCACTATCAACTACACTTAAAGTTAGGGTGAGGTACTCGTAATAGTAAGTGAAGAGGATTTCCGTTCATCGTAAAGGCTAATGACAACCCTTGCACCAAAAAAATTTAAAAAAAAAATCTGAAACTATGTTCTTTCTTCCAGGAATCTTCGTACTCTTCAAGAGAAAGCTTCGTCTACACCTCAAAACCGTCAAAAAATAATGGAAGATATAAGGGATTTTGGAAAGGAGATTGATGATTTGAAGGCTACAATAAATGAACAGGTAGAGATAGTCAAAGAAGCGTCGTGACCATACTCAAAAACGGGAAGGTGGAGGCAACAACTCCAATAATGAAGGGCCAAGATATGATTAGATGAGAATGCTAATAATGCAATCTCACACAACAATTTGGAGAAGAGGTAGAGCGACTGAAGCTCAAACAAGAACTACAAGAAAGTATGCAGGAGCGGTTCCAAGGCTGCGGGCCTAACCCAAGCTCGATGTATCGTGATCTGTGTTTGGCACCTAGTGTGGTCATTCCCAAAGACTTCAAAATGCCTGAACTCGTCAAATTTGATGGTAGCACTAATCTTATCATGCATCTACGAATGTATTGCACAAAGATGGGAATGTGGTCCAAGGATGAGAACTTCCTAATCATCTTTTTCCCTAAAGCTTAGACAAAGCTGCATGGGAATGGTATATGCAAATTGATCAAGCAAAATTAGGTGTTGGGAAGACCTAGCTCAAGTTTTCACTAACCAATATAAGTTCAACTTAAATGCTACACCCACTAGAGATCAGTTGAAGGGAATGAGGAAGAAAGAGAATGAGTCTTTCAAAGAATATGTCCAGAGGTGGAGAGCCATGGCTAGAAGGGTTGTTCTAACAATGTTAGAACAAGAAATGTGCTCCTACTTCATTCGCACACTAGAAGGTCCATTTTTCAAGAACATGCTTGGGACCTATGTAAAAGAGTTTGTCAATTTGGTTAAAATGAGAAAAGATTGAGACCAATATCCAAGAAGGGAAGATGGAGCTGGCAACGGGGAAGCAAGTGAGTCCTAACTCAAGAAAGGTTCCTATTTCAAAAGAAGGAGAACACGTTAACCACATTCACCCTCAATTTCATCAACACATTCCCAAGCCAAACCACTATCCACACACACAGTACCCATCTTACCCACACCAACAATACCCATCTCTTAGAGCTATTCCAACCTAAACACCATATGCACCTTAACCACACGAAATCAACCAAGTCTCCTACTCATGGCCTTACACACTAACAACACCCAGACCACCGAGCACTACCCTTGACCCACTAGACAATCAATCCCATTACAATATCCCTACCATTCAACACTAGCAATATACCCCCAATGGAAAACGAGCCTTACCTAATTTCTACATAAGCAATGCCGAATTGTTTAAGCGTTTGTGTGGAGACAACCTGCTAAGCTCGGTCCTGGGAAGACCTTTGTACCGCCATATCCTCGGTGGTACAATCCGAACCAAACTTGTGACTATCATTCCAATTCCCTTAGACACTCAGTTGAAGATTGTTATGGGTTTAGAAATGCGGTATGACATTTGATCGATCGTGGTGCCATTAAACTGGAAGAGGAATCAAGACCAAACATAAAGAATAACCTGCTCCTCAATCACGGCAGTGGACAAGTGAATTCAATTTGTTAAGAGGAGCATACAAGTCAGGGAGTTAGAAATGTAAAGCTCCCAATGAAGGAGATCCTAGAAACGTTAAGGAGGGTAGGGTATAAGATGGAAGCTAAAAGAACAAAAGGAAAAAGGATAGTGAAAGGAGATGAGGAGGATATTTCTGTGAGTGTTAGAAGAGAAGAAAAGCATCACATAGAATAGTGTCTAGAGTTGGAACTCTTTGTTGAAAAGATGATCAAACTAGGAGTGCTTGAGACACCAAAGGGTATTGAACAAAGCATCAATACGATCCATGTAATACCCTAGTTTTAAATATAAAAAAAAGGTTAGAAAATTTTTTCAAACCAAGAAGGTGCCAGTTACCCTCACCTGTCGTTTGGGTTCGGAATTTCACTAAGTCTAAACCTACACGCCCTTGGAGGGCTATATGATATAATCACTTTATTGGGATCAAAAGTTTCGGTAATTGTTCCCTAGAGAAAATAAGTTAAAGGGTGATTTTTAATGAATTTTATGAAACCTGTAACTATTCCATTTTTAGTCCACAAGTTTGAAAAATCATAAGAATTCCTGAATTTGAACTAAAACCCAAAAATTAGATATTTATTTGCTGGGATTTTGATTTTTTTAATATTTTATTTGAATCCAAATGGGGGTATTTCTTTATTTATATTTATATCTTAAAGTTAATGGGAGTAAATAAATAATTTAACTTAAAATTTTTTATTTAACTTAAATAAGTGAGAGACCATTCTGGTGAGGGAGAGACCATTCTAGTGAGCGCCAATGGTCAGGGAATAGTAAGATGGTGCAGTGGACGATTTTATGCTCTCTGTGAGCGTTGCAAGTGGTCAACAGGTTATAAAAACCCCCATTTCGGGTCCATTCCAAACACTTTTCCCCTTCTCAAATATGAAAACATCACCCCAACTCTGTTTCACTCCAAAAACTCCACTTTCTTCTAATTTCTTCAAGTTTAACTTGGATTTTTCATCTTCTAAGCTTAAAGATACCAACGTCATTCTTGCTTCCTGTGTGCTGTTGGTGTTGATTTTAGCTATTCCACCCCTCCAGGTGAGTGGGTTTGGATTTGTAATCTCTATATTGTTCATTATAATTATTTTCATGAAAAATATGATTTACTGCTTGATTTAGAGAATTACTATATAAGGATTTGAAGTTTACTGTTGATTGTATGTTTTAGAACTCCTGGTTTTAGAGCATAAAACTTGTTTTGATAAAAGTCATGGGACCATGTTTGTTATATGGATTTTAGGTAGAATCGATGATATATGTAACTATTAAGGACCTTTATGATTGTTTCAATGAATTTTAGAGCTGGTTTATTCATATGATATAATTTTATAACCAGATATGTAGTTTAGAGAAGGGAATAGAATTATGATTGTAAAACTTCGCTATCTTGAAAGGATGATATTAAGTTCTCTAGTTATGAATAGCATGATAGTTGAATGATAGTTTTGATGAATAAGTAAAAGGTTTAGAGCTTGAATCTTCATAGGATTCAGATCAGTTGACGGCTACATAGTCTATGAGTTTTAGAAATCACAATGTCTACAAAGGGTGATCCCTTGGACATGATTTCATAGCCACAGTTATGCTAAGGTAAACTTTAGAATTGAGTAGATTCAAAGTTCTTAGAGTACCATGAGTTATTGTTAATGAGAAATAATCTAGAAATTCAGACAAAAGGATTTTAGAGCACGAATTTACGTATGACTCAGAACGGTTGGCGGATATATTGTGGACATGAAATCACCATGTATGATTTCATAGTTATAGTTATACTAAGGTCAAGCTATCAGAGTTATAGAGATTCCAAACTCTCAAGTTGAATGGTGTTAAGAGTTATCAGCCCACGAGGGGCAATCTATTCAGAAACCAAATAAGCTCACGAGGGCAATCTATTCAAAGAATAAACAAGCCTACGAGGGGTGATCTATTTAGAGAATAAATCAGTTTACGAAGGACTTAGTTCACGAGGAACCATTAAAATCAGCCAATGAGGGGCAATCTATTCAAAGAATAAAATAATCCACGAGGGACATGGTTCAAGGAACTGGATACCCATTTTTAGTTATTGCTTATTGTTATGACATTTCAGACTATACATTGCTGTCTCTAAAAGCTATTACATTATGAGCTTATATGATATTAGGTATGAAAGTGAATTAAGGAAATAGTTTTGAGTGTGTAAAATGATGCTTTGAATATCGATATATAATATATACATATACTTGATTATGTATGATTTTTGAATATTATTGATGTTATTATGATTTTATGCATTGTTTCTTTGATGTCCCATAAAGGGTGTTTCAAGTGAGGACTTACTCAGATGAGTTTTGGTATCAAAACTCACCCCTCTCCTTTTTCTTATTTTTTCAGATAGAACAATTGATGTAGATTCCTCCCAGTTATCATCCTCTAGGAGTACTAGAGTCTTAGTGGTGAGCTCCACTTGGGGTAAAGTGTTTATAGTTTGCCTACAGTGCTCCAATATAGATGGGCAAGATCCAGACCATATTACATGAATTATGTTTTGCATATGTATGTTATGCTAGATTGTATTATAAGATTTTACTACTTATAAAGGTTTTGTATATGATAGACATTCTTTATACTTGTTAACCCCATGAATTAGACTTTAGAAGAGGAATATGAAGTTGTGGAAAATTATGACCATATGTTTTAAAGATAGGTGATTTGTATGTAGAAAAGATTTTATGATTTAAACAATTTTGTAATTTACTGTGCATATAGAGGAATCCAGGTCACGAGGCTTACGTGAGAAAAGGATTTCCTATGTGCCAGTCACGTGCGTAAATCGGTCGTAACATCCACCATGCACCCTTATCTTTAAAGTCTATAACCATAAGCCAGCGCTTTTTTAAGGTACCCAAACTATTTTCTTTTGAAAGCGATCATGCGGTTCCATGGAGATATGAAAGCATTGTGGAGCTTGATTTTGGATTGCCCGAATGGCATCCCCCAGTCAAAGGCTAGTACCTATCTTGAAGGTGTCTAGTTTACCTTCTTGCCTTTCCATGCGCTTTGAGTCTGGTAAGCCAAAAGCAATTGGAGAACTTGGCAATGAAACTCTCTCAAAACCCTTAACATCTAAGTCTATAACAAATATTACAGGAATAGGGGGAATTACTCAAAGTGGTAGGTGTTATACTTCCAAGAAATTCCTGAAAAACCCCCAAGTGACGCTTGTGAAGGAGAGTAGAGAAAGAGCCAGGAAGATGAAGAACAAGAATTTCTGAAGATAATGAAATAGAGTGAATATGATGTAGTGGAACAGCTGAAGAAAACACCAATGAAGATTTCACTATACTCCTTGATTTTATCTTTAGAGGCCCACGTAGTGCAATTAAGATGGTGTTAGATTAGTCATATGTATCTAAGGACATAACACCTGATAGGGTTGAAGGAATCGTGAATGCAATTAGAACGAGTAATGCCATTACTTTCACTGAAAATAAGGTCTTCTCATGCGGAGGCGCTGAAGGTGCTTCACATCACCCTAAAATGCCAAGGATATAATATTGCAAAAGTATTAATCGATAAGGATCAGCCTTCAATGGCCCCCATTCTACACTTAGCAACTATCGATTGATCCTTCCACGATTGAACCAAATGGGACAATTGTGAAGGCATTTGATGGGTCATTGAGAGAAATTATGGGTGCCATTGACTTTCAGCTAGAAATAGGACCAACTATTTTTGTGACTACTTTCCAAGTAATGGACATTGAGCCAGGGTACACGATGCTATTTGGAAGACCCTGGATTCATGAAGCGGGTGTTGTCCCCTCTATGCTCCATCAGAGAGTGAAGTTTATAAGCAGCAAGAAGCTCATTACTGTCAAAGGGAAGAAGAATTGCTAGTAACTAAGCCAATGACAGTACCATATATTGATTGTCCTGAAGATACCCTTGAAATCTCATTCTAAAATCTTGAGATAGCTGACTTAATCAAACAAAAAGTCGATGGGTATTAAGTGGCCGAAGTAATATGCAAGAGCATATTTGAAGAAGGAAAAGGTTTGGGGAGTCAACTGCAAGGAATCAGGAATCCAATTTTGCTTCCTAACAATCTTGGAAAATTGGGCCTTGGGTATGAAGCCGCAAGAGAGCGGTATTTTGAATCTCTCAAGAAAAAGATCCTACACATTAGGGACACATTTACCACACCCGCAACAGTGGTGATGATGGAAGCAGCTGAGTTGTTGGTACTCTTGAAGGAAATGAGGAAGCACCTCGACTGATTTACCCTAACTGCAAGCCATTGAACAATTAGGAAACTGTACCCTTAAATGACTTGTTGTATTTTGAGTAATGGATGCTTTAGTCACCTCTATCTGTGTTTCAATTGAATAATGAAATGAATATGCATGGTTTCTCTTTTCTTTTGTGATTTTCTTCTTTCGTTTATACTATTTTTTCTTTTATTTATTTCGGATCTCATCTCAATTTCAGGGACTCTCTCCTTCAGAATCTCCATATTGTGCAAATGATTGTGAAAACTCATTAACTAATTCTTGTGTAACAATGAACCTGAATGAAAATGAATAAGATGAAGATCCGAGTTATGACAACAATTTGCCAAAATCATAAATTCAATGAAAAAAGGGATAAATCCACACGATAAAGTTGTTGAAACTATAAATTTAGGAACTGATGAGGACAAGAAAGAAGTGAAAATAGTTGACAACCAAGAAAAAGAAGAGATGGTTGCATTGTTCCGTGAATTCGTGGACATCTTTGCCTGGTCTTACAAAGATATACGTGGTTTGGACCCTTAAATAGTAGCTCATAAAATCCCATTGATTGAGGGAATGGAACCTAAGTGACAGAAGTTACGGAGGATGAGTCCAGAAATGTCCTTCAAAATCAAGGATGAAGTCAAAAAACAACTTGATGCGGCTTTTTGGAGATTCCACTTTGCCCGAGATGGATAGCCAACATAGTACCATGCCGAAGAAGATGGAAAGGTCATAATGTGTGTGGACTATTGAGATCTAAATAAAGCAAGCCCAAAGGACAACTTTCCTCTCCCATATATAGATGTTCTAGTTGATAACACAGTAAGAAGTCATTGGTTCTCTTTCATGGACGGTATTCAGGCTATAATAAGATCTTGATAGTAGAAGAAGACAAAGAAAACATCATTCGTTATTAGGAGGGTGTTTTCCTATAGAGTGATGTTGTTTAGACTAAAAAATGGAGCAACATACCAATGAGCTATGGTAACTCTTTCCCATGACATGATCCATAAGGAGCAAGAGGTATATGTTGATGATATGGTAGCAAAGTCACAAGAAGAAGAAAGTCATGTTGTTGTGCTTAGAAGATTGTTTAAGAGTTTGAGGATTTACAAGCTTCAGTTGAATCCAGCAAAATGCACTTTTGGAGCGTCAACTGGAAAATTGTTGGATTTATTATCACAAGAAGGCTATTGAGGTTGACCCAGACAAAATTAGAGCCATACAAAACATGCTAGCGCCCAAGACAGAGAGGTTTGAGATTTCTTGGGTCGTTAAATGACATAGCAAGATTCATCTCCAATTTGACGTACACCTGCGAGCGATATTCAAATTATTGAGGAAAGACAATCCTGGTAGATGGGATGGCAGGTGTCAAGAAGCCTTTGACAAAATCAAGAATTACTTGCAAATCCACCTCTCTTGATTCCACCCACACAGGCGGAAACTCATACTATACCTCACATTGTTATATGGGTCCATGGGGGTAGTATTGGGTCAGCAAGATGAGTCTGGTTGAAAAGAGCAAGCCATTTACTGCTTGAGTAAGAAGTTCAATGAGTGTGAATCCAGTATTTGGCTGTTGAGAAGACTTGTTGTGCATTAGTATGGATGGCAAGGAGGTTATGGCAATATATGCTCTACTCTACAGCTTTGCTCATATCTCGGATGGACCTCATGAAGTATATTTTTGAAAGCCCCCATATCTCCATGAGGATGTCCAAATGGCAAGTGGCTTTAGCAGAATTTGACATCAAATATGTGACTAGAAAATCCATAAAAGGAAGCATGATAGTAGACCACCTCGAGAATCCACTTGAAGAATATAGCGATGGAGTTTGAATTTCCTGATGAAGAAGCCTAGCAGTTGTAGAAGAGGATAGTGAAAACGGGGAAAGGAGACTTAATGTGGAAAATGTACTTTGATAGAGCCGTTAATATTCATGGGAACGGAGTTGGAGCAGTCTTAGTGTCCCAGTGGAAAACAGTTCCAGATCGTAGTCAAACTAGCATTTGATTGTACCAACAACACGGCTGAATATGAAGCATGTATAAAAGGTGAAAGCGGCAATAGCCCTTGGGGTGCAATACCTAGAAGTTCATGGAGACTCAACTCTAATCATTTTTCAGGTTAATGGAGAATGGCGAGCCAAGGAGCACAGGTTGTTGTCATAATATGAACATCTTGTGAACATGAAGGATGAATTCAAGGATATCAGTTTCCATTACCTACCTCGTGACTAGAATAAATTTGCAGATGCCTTAGCTACTTTGGTTGTGTGACCAAGCTCGATCTAGAAGTGAAAGTACGGCCTTTCCAAGTAGCTATTAGAAGAGCCGGCATATTGTTCTAATATTGAAGAGGAGCCTAACGGCGACCATGGTTCTACAATATCAAAAGGTTCATTAAAGAGAGGGAATATCCAGAGGAGCAAATGAGAATGACAGAAAGACACTCAGACGACTATCAATGTCATTCTTCCTCTCAGGGGAGGTTTTGTATAAAAGGAACCATGATGGAGTCTTATTAAGGTGTGTTATGCTGGAGAAGCTAACTCCATCATATTAGAAGTCCATGAGGGTACTATTGGCTTACAATGGAAAAACGTAGAGTTTGTCAAAAGTGCCACAAATGTCAAATCTATGCTGATATAATCCATTCTCCTCCTGTGTCATTGCATACTCTTACATCACCTTGGCCTTTTGCAATGTGAGGCATGGATGTTATAGGACCAATTAGTCCTAAAGCCTCCAATGGGCATCGATTTATTCTAGTAGCCATCGATTATTTCACCAAATGGGTAGAGGCTGCATCCTACACCAATGTAACACGAAAAGTGGTGGTAAAATTCCTGAAGAACAACATTATTTGTAGATACGGGTTACCAGAAAAGCTCATCACAGATAATGTAACTAATTTCAACAATGCAAAGTACATAAACTGTGTGAACAATTCAAGATCAATTATCACAACTCGGCTCGTATCGACCAAAGATGAATAGGCTTAGAAGCAGCAAACAAAAACATTAAGAAGATTTTAGGGAAAATGGTGGTCACCTACAAGGATTGGAGTGATATGCTGCCTTACGCATTACACGCCTACCGCACTTCTGTTAAATCCTTAACTGGGCAACCCTGATTCGCTGGTATATGGGATGGAGGGGTAATGCCCATAGAAGTGGAAATACCATCTTTAAGGGTCTTGGCAGAAGCTGAATTAGAGGAAGTTGAGTGAGTCAAAATGAGATATGAGCAATTGAACATGCTTGAAGAAAAATGGCTAAACGTAGTCTGCCACGGCTAGCTGTACCAAAAAAAGATGGCTAAAGCATTTAATAAAAATGTTTACCCTCAAACATTCCAACCAGGCGATCTTGTTCTGAAGAAAATTTTGCCAAATTAAGAGGATGACAGGAGCAAGTGGGCACCCACACATGAAGGCCCTTAAATCGTCAAAGATGCATTTTCTATAGGAGCATTGATCTTGACTGACATGGAAGGCAAAGCACTCGCTAAACCAATCAATTTGGATGCTGAAAAAGTACTTTGCCTGAAAAAAAAAAAAAGAAAAAATAGAAAAAAAATGCTTGCTAGGTTTAAAACCTAGAAGGGACACCTAGGAAAAAATTAGAGCACAAAAGAGCAAACCAAAAAGGGGATGGCAACTCTTAATTGCTACGTTGAAAACCTGAAAAGGCGGCCGATGTAATGGTGAAAGGTCGGGCCAATGATCAAGAAGCTATGTGGGACATCGAAATTGGGGCAATTTGATTAAGAGGGAGCATGATATTGTTGGAAACACAATGAAGGATTGCACTCGCTATCATAGAATTCAAGTTTAGTGTAACCAATGAATCAGTAAAATGGGTTGATCACATGAAAGTAGCACTACCAGTCTTTTCTTTCTTCCTTTCTTATCTCGTAATAGTTGTTGAAATCCTATAAATACTTTCCAGTTTGAAGTCCAATAAAATTATCTTCCTCTTCCTCTATGTCTATGTTTGTCTTTCCTCTTCTATCAAAAATCGTTGTCTCTGTATTCTCTTTGAAAAACCATGCCTAATCATGATACTATAATTGAAGTACAATCAAGGGACTAATTTGCTAACAAAGCTCATAACTGATAAGTAGCAGGGGGCTCAAGGATCAAGATTGAATCACAAATGGAAAGAGGCAACTTGCTTAGCCAAAATTTGGAGAGGATAGCCTAAATGTGGGTTTTGATGGGATACCAGCTTGATCAAAAGCCCAGCAGACGGTCAAGGTAAAAGTGAGAACAATGAAAGATATCTCAAATGTGTTTGGGCAAAAAGAATACGCTAAAGCATCACTAGACAAAAATGTGTTTGAAATATGCAATGGAGAGGCTTCCAGAACTGCTCATCTAAAGAGACGGCTCATTTTGAGATAGACAAAAGCTTTCTTAAAGGACAATGAAAGATATCTCAAATTAGGGCAAATGTGTTTTTAAGAGCTATTTTCATCATCATTACATCAATTTTGTATCGATTCGTTCATCATATCATCATTGTATTAATTATGCATCATTAATATCATCATCACATCATTCCCGTATCATCATTTCATCAAAATTGCCAACCATTCATTAGCATTTACTTTCATATTCATTTAATTTTCACACACCTTCACAAAATTTTGCTTTCACATAATTTCCCAATTTGTCACATTTCACAAGTTTTTCAAAATGCACATACTTTTATTTTCACATATCTTTAAATTTCACATGTGTTTACTCTACTTTCACACACATTTACTTTCACAGATTTTAAATTTCACATGTCTTTACTCGCTTTCACACACGTTTACTTTTAGAGATTTTAAATTTCACATGCTTTTACATCGCTTTCACATTTACTTCACATGAATTTACTCTACTTTAACATGTTTTTACTTTCACATATTTTAAATTCTACATGCTTTTACATTGCTTTCACATTTACTTTCACATGACTTTACTCTGCTTTCACGTGCTTTTACTTTCAGATTTTAAATTTCACATGTCTTTGCATCACTTTCACATTTACTTTCACATGTCTTTACTCTTTTCACATGCTTTTACTTTCAGAGATTTTAAATTTCACATGTCTTTATTCTGTTTTCACATATGTTTACTTTCAGATTTTAAATTTCACATGTGTTTACTCTGCTTTCACATGTATTTACTTTCACATATTTTAAATTTCACATGACTTTTCTTTGCTTTCACATACTTTTACTTCAACAGATTTTAAATTTCATATGCATTTCCTTTGCTTTCACAGATTTCACTTTCATATATTTCATTTCACATGCATTTACTTTCACATATTTCACTCTTACATGCTTTTACATTTCACATGCATTTGCTTTCACAAACTTTTCATTTTTTGCTTGACATTAACAATATGCATTCAACATGAGGTCATTTGGCATCATTCATTAGAGTATTGTCATCATGCATCCATCCTCTTTATATAATCACCTAGCATCATTCATTATATCATCTTGCATTGTCATCATACATTCATTGTCACCGTGCATTGGTCATCTAGCAGCACCTCAGAACTTTTGCATTGTCATTATACATTCATCATTACTATCATGCACTTATCATCGTCATCATTCTTTCAACATCACTATCATGCATTCAAAATCATCATACATCATCCAAACAAAATATGTGTTCATATTTTGTACTTGTTTTTTACAGCAAAATGATTAAGCCATAGCCTTTATATTTTTCATTAAAAAACAAATAAAGATGGGCAACTGTAAACACCATATTTTATCTGGTATTTTTATCTTTCTTTTTATTTTTACCCAAAAAAAATCCTCTCATTCACTCTAAAAAAACCAGCCCTTGCAGTTTTCCACATATATTCTTAGTGCATCAATTAAAAAAAAAAAGGGAAGAGTGAGGAGTGCTTGTTTGATTTCACTTTTGACTTTTTTTTCTAAAAAAGGGAGGTGCCTGTAGGACTTGTTCCTCTAATTTTCTTTCAGAAAATAATAAAAAAGAAAAAAAATAAAAAAGAGAGAATCGCCGAACAAACAAAGAAAAATTCAGAAAAAGCATCAGTTAGTATCAGATCCCTAAAGTTAGCAACAATTTGGGATAAAAGTCTCTCAATCAGATCATAAATCACCTACCATATCTGGAAAAATCAACCTACAACTGTGTAAATTCAAGACTGAGAAGAGACATGGAAGAACAAATTCAATAAGACACATAAAGAGATTAGGGAGGGAATTCAGAATGTACACAAGAAATCAGCAAATCACACAGAGAATCAACATACACATCATGGGAATTTAGCAAGATCACAGAGAATTAGCGACAATACAGATAGAGAGGATTAGCAAGAACAGTTGATTAAAAAAGGAAGAGTTTAATAGAGAACACTTATTGGGATACCTATTAGAAACATTTACTCTCATCCATTTTTTTTTCCTTCTTTACACTATACAACCATGCATCATTTCATCAAAAAAAGGGGAAAGAATGAGATCCAGGATCGATGTTGAACCTCGCTCATCCACTCGCCACCCATCTACTAGCACCACCCTTCACATACATCCACCTTTATTGACAAACCTCTCTCTCTTTATCATTCCCTTTTTCCATGTGCCTACTGAGCCTTATTCCCTGTTGCTTCCATCATATCTGATTTGGATTCTTTCTTTCTTTCTTTTTTTATTTTATTTGAGTGTTGTTCAGTTTTGTTTTGTCTTTTTTTATTTTTTTATTTTTGAAAAGGATTGTTGGGTTGTGTGCTATTTGTTGTAACTTAAACATGAAAGTGTTTAGATCATTGTGTTTTAAGAGTGATGTTTTCACCAACTCCATATCTGTTTTTTTATATTATATTTTTTAGCCTTTTGTTATTTTATGTTAACAAGAGTCATGGGAATGTCTTGCTCCCTTTACTTGGTGATTCCTTTTATTTTATTTTTTTATTTTCCTTTTGCATTTTATATTAAAAATTCACGTGAATGTTCTTTTCCATCCTCTTGCTGATTCCTTTTTTTATTTGTTTTTTTATTTTATTTTGTGTTAACAAGATATTGGTCTAACCTTGCTATTATCTTTTAGTTTGTACACACTAAAAGCCCAACACCAAATGTTTATTTAAAACAAAAAATATATATTTGTTTAAAAATCCAATATTAGGTAACATGCTTTAAATTATTTTATAATGTTTTGGCTAAAAATTGTATTTGGTTTGTTTGAAGATAAATAAATACATTATTAAAACTCAGATTTTTTAGTTAACTTAGTCGCGACGACTTGTTAATTATGTATTTTTAGATATCTTAACCTTAAGCTTAATATTCTAAAACTCCTTCAGAAATAAAATCAATCAACTCATAAATATTTTATACAAGAATGAGGTGACTTTGAGTTCTTCATTGCACCAGGGATACGTAGTGTAGCCAACAACTATTAAGCCAAAATTAACTTTTCATTAAATTTTATTCTCTTTTTATTTAATTTTATTTTTTTTATTTTATTCTTGTATAATTATTATGATTTTTGGGGAAAAATAAATATTAAAGTTATAGATTAATTTGCATGATGAACTCTAGGGTAACCATATTTATACGGATATATTAGGGGTGCAATGGAATTAAGTTTTCACCCTTCCCTAATCATAATCAGACTCCAAACCTCAAAACTCTTAACAAGATCAGTTTTGTCAAATCAAAAGGCTTTTCAATTTTATAGGAATTAAAATTGGTGGTGAAGCTTTTAAAATTGGTTGTCATTCCGTTGATGCCCTCCAGGTATGTTGTGACAGGGTCTATGAACCTTGCAACTTGGCCATTGCATTTTTCATCTCTTGCATAGCTTTGTCAGTCTTCCTTTAGTTCTCTATCATCATCTTCATCATTTCCTACCATGGTGAGTCAAATTGGCAGGAGGAGCTAACAATGCTAGAGGTTGTAAAGGGGCAAGCAATTGTGGAGCAGGTGGTTGTTGCCTCTCTTGAGGAGACTTATCTTTGCCGTTTGAGGAATTACTCCACCTCAAATTAGGATGATCTCTCCAGCTGAGATTACATGTGTTTCTATAAGAATCATACCCCTCCTGGTTTTTAATTCTGAGGCTTATTAGGGAATACATTGCTAGCGGCAACTAAATTGGAGTCTTTTTGAGTTATGGGCACACATCATTGGTATGGGTATCACAAGAACAAATACCACAAGCTATCTAGGATAGAGGAGCATGTCTGGATTTATTTAAAGCAATCTATTTCAATAACTTAGTCATCTTCTCATACTTCTTTTCCATTATGTGAGTTTCTAACTGAAAACCTCATTTACACTATGAGTCCTGACATTGGCTCTGGACCTAAATTGCTATGAATTTTAGCCATATTTTCAATCAATGCTTTAGATGTGGCCGGAATCTTGTTTACCAATGCACCCCTACTAGTAGCATAAAATACATTCCGATCAAAGACTAATAACCTCGCATAAAAGCATTGAATGAGGAGTTACTCAGAATTCGATGCTATAGGCAGCACTCATAGAGCTTCTTAAATCTCTCCAATACTTATATGGGAACTCTCCCTATGCTTGCTGATTACCACATATATCTTTCTAGATGGTGGGTGCTTTGGAGGCTAGGAAGAACTTGTCAAGAACAATCTCTTCATCCTAACCCAATTGTCCACTGCCCCATGAGGAATATAAAAGAACCAATCATTGGCAGGACCCTTAAGGGAGAATGGAAATGCTCTCAATTTTATTTAGTCCTTTGAAACTCCTTGAGGCTTCATGGTAGCACAGACAATATAGAATTGCTTTAGATATCTGTGTGGGTCTTCTCAAGTAAGCCTTGAAATTAGGGCACATGATGAAGTATCCTAGACTTGAGCTCAAAGTCCACTTCAACGTTAGGGTAAGCAATCCCCAATGGTTGGTATGTGAGATTAGGAGTAGCTAGCTCCCTTAGGTTCCTGCTCAAATTTGCATATCACCTAAAACACTATCAAACAAATCAAAAAATTTAAACTATTCCTCTTATTGTCTCTTTTCTTGCCTAAATCACCTTAAAGTCCTTTCAATCTCAGGATCTAAAGGAATTAAGGTAGTGCCACAAGGATCAAGTCATATAAAGGAACCAACAAAATAAAAATATAAAGAAAATAAATAATAGAAATTTAAAATAAAATAAAAAAATGTTTAATAGGAAATTAGAATAAAAATAAAAAATTTAAAATTAAAATTACAATAAAAAAAATTAAAAAATAAAAATAAAAATTAATTATAAAAAATTAGCTAGCACCACTTCCCTTGAATGGCGTCAAAATTTTATGCGAATTGTCATGACTCACAAACAAATTAAAAATTATTTAATACTAAGTTACACAAAAAATGTAATAAAGGACATAACTCAAATCGTCTTATAAGGAAGTGTTACTAGTTAATCTAGAAATTGGGGATTTTGTTGAGAAATTGCATAAATTAAATTAGATAAAGAAATTCAATAAATAAAAAATACCTCGGAAAAAGTCAAGTGGATTTAGGATTATGTTATCATTAGCATAAAAGGATAACAATTCATGGAGGAGATTGTTTTCATTAATCATGCAATCATACAACCCTCGAACAAGTGTGGAAGATTCCCTTTTTAACCTAGGCTATGTGGGTATATATAATACATCATCAAGTGTCAAAAACAGCCCCAAAATAAAAAAAAAATGTTGTTTTACGAGTTGATGCTTTCATGGGGACCACTATATCGATTTGGGACCATTTTTTTGCTCATTTTTGCTCTTTAGTGATAGAGATAGCGTCCAGTATAGCGGTAGAGCGGCTATAGCGGTCAGGTACTCGTTCAGATACTACTTTGCATACTTCCAAGCCTGGTTAAGCTCAAAACGTTCAAATTAGCTCTTGGACCTGACATAAAAGTTGTACCTGTTTGAATAACAATACCACAAGAATCACCTTAATTAGACATATTAGATCCAAATATTGGTAAAAAAATGAACCAAAGGTCAAGTTGGATGACATCCAAACATCAACAATCTTTAATATTGTAAATCAATTTTCACCAAGAGTTTCTTCGATCTAGGTTTTGAACTAAACATGAAAGTTATAAAGGACTCCTTGAGCTTTCCAAAACATCTTTGTTTGTCTCAGTTTTATTTTTTAAGAGAGATACAAATTTTTTTATCGCAATACTTCCTAGAAATGTGCTCAAATGAGCTCCAAAATTCTTCTATTTAGCTCCCCAAATTCTCCCAAATTGAGCACTACTCTAAGCATATTGTACCACCATGGGATGTCCTTGTAACAAAATTACACTCACAAAAGATGATTAAAAGCATAGGAAACTCTAAAACATATTTATTCATTAAAATGGCTCACTTAACAGTGATTTTACTTAATGATGCACAATGAATTCTAAACTCAAATCAACTAAATGTCAATCATTCTACCATACAAAATGATGCAATATGCTTAAAGTTATAGAGGAAAAGGGTGCATGAATGTAACCCATTACCCATCAATGCTAAAGGCTATAGATTCTACTATCCTACCCGTGGAATGAGAATAGTTGAGGCAATCACTACCAAGTTTCTTTAGAATGACCTGGGAAATTTTGATGTCTCTATCGATGATGGTTCAAGTTCTAGCAGTCAGCGTGTCATTGTACCAATTCCCATTGTGCAAGAAAAAGTGGTGTAGCAACCAGTTAAAAGGTTTCTTGAGGAGCCATAATAAGAAGTTGTCAAGGATCACTTACCATTACCTCCACAACAACCTATTGATGATCCTCCTCTCAGGAGATCACAAAGGAAGAAAATACCAGTGAATTGTGATTATTATTATACTTTTCTTAGAGAATTAGAGATTGGATGTATGCTAGATCTAATGAATTTTAATGAAGTTGCTTCTAGTGCTTTTGGAGATAAGTGGATTGAGGCTATGAATAATGAAATTCTTTCTATGAACCACAATGTCGTGTGGGAACTTGTAGAGATTCCTGAAAGTTTTAAGCTTATTGGTTTTAAATAGGTGCTCAAAACTAAGAAGGACTCTAATGGCAATGTGGAATAGTATAAAGTGAGGCTGGTGACTAAAGGCTTTACTCAGAAATATGGTGTTGATTATAATGGGACATTTTCTCCTATCTCTTCTAAAGATTCCCTTAGGATCATTATGGCCTTGGTAGCTCATTTTGATTTAGAGCTACACCAAATGGATGAGAAGACAGTTTTCTAAATGGTAATGTTTATGAGTAAGTATACATACACTAGCCTCAAGGATTCATATAAAGTGGGAAAGAGAACTTAGTATGTAAGCTGAAGAAATCAATTTATGGTTTGAAATAGGTTTCTGGTAGTGGTATATCAAATTTGATGAGATTTTAACTTCTATGGGCTTTGTGAAAAACAAAGTGGATTCATGTATACACCTCAAGGTCAGACAGGTAGGTTTATTATTCTTGTTCTTTATGTAGATGATATTTTACTTACCAAGTAGTTATTATTTTCTAGTTGAGACTAAGAGTATTTTATCAATATGTTTTGACATGAAGGACCTTGGAAGCCTTCTTTGTTCTTGGGGCTGAGATCCATAAGGACAGTTGCATTGACTATTGGGTTTGTCCCAAAAGGCTTATATTGATTAAGTTCTAAATAGATTTTGTATGGGACACTATAAGGCTTTTAATATGTCACAACGTCCTTGAAGGGCGCGACAAGAAAAAGATTTTAAATTTTTAATGGGTCAATGGAGTCGCCATCAATTTTTATTTATGGTAAAAATTGGAAAACCTTTTAATTTAGCAAAATTGTCTTTTAAAAGAAATTGGGTTTGGGAGTCTAATTATGATTAGGGAAGGGCGAAAACTTAATCCCACTACACCTCTAATACATCCGTCTCATGACGGTTACCCAAAGTTCATTGTGCAAAATTAAAATAACTTAAATAATTTATTTTCCCCTAAAAATTAAAGTCAAAAAAAATATTTACAAAAGTTAATAATAAATATTTACAAAAGAAATGAAAACAAAATTTAGGAAAATTTAATTTTGGCTTGACAGAATATCCTCTCTTACGTATCCTCTAGTGCAATGAGGAACTCAAAGTCATGTAGTTCTTCTAAAAAATAATTGTGTGTTGAGTTAATTTTATTTACAAATAAATAAATAAATAAAAGATGTAAAATCCATTTTTGCACAGGATTCAAGGTAGCAAAAGGCTACTCAATAAACCCCTTACGATTCAAAATCTTTACAATTCAACAGTGATGAAGGAGGCATCCACCATTAGTCACAACTATTGACTATTATATATAGATAAAAAAAAATTGCCAAAAGATTTTTGTTTTTATTATTTATTCATTGGCACAAAAACAATAATGCAAAGAAACTCAAGACATAGTAATACTAAAAAATACAACTGTAATACAAGCCACAACAAGTAAAATAAAATGGGAATTAAATATGGGCTAACACATGAAGTAATAACACATATTGATGCTATGGCCTATGGGAATAAAAGTTAACAAGGATAAAATAAAGAAAATAGACACTAGTTTAACTTGGAAACTCTTGACACTAATGCCATACTTTTTCATGGGAGTGCAACATATAGAGTAAACGAGGTCTTCAATCAAAGCTTCTTGACCATGAAACACGACGTATGCACCTTGACAACAACTAGATGATGGTGATGGTTAAGGCAAGGATGGTTTAAGGGCCGTGGTTGTAGGTGTTGATGATTGGCTATGGAAGGGTGAATGGTGACATGGGAGAGAGAATGCTTCAGCTTTTTCAAATTTCTCTCCCTTGATCAACTAACAATGACTATATATACACTTTTTTTTACTCTAATATAATTAATGACAAAATATTTTATTTGATGCTATTTACGTTAATTACAAAAATAAAATCAGGCTAATTAATAAAATAAATCAGGTTATAATCAATTAATGAATGCTAAATAAAATTAATTTTAAAAAGAAAATGTTAGAAAGATTTGATTTTTTTCAGCTTTTCTTTTTTTTTTTTTTTTAAATTTTTGGACATAAAATTTTTTTGTGACCTTACCAAATTGGTGCTAATAGTAGCCCTTCTTTGCTTGGTCTTTTAATTTAAAAGGACAACCAAAGTGAAAAGCAACCAATTTTGTTCGAGTCATTTTCATCTTTTTTTAAACCTATTTACAAGGCAAATGACCCAATTCTAAGCTTCACAATACTTAGTAAAGTGCCCAATGTGATGAGTAGGTGTCACAATACCTACGATGAATAAAAATGAGGCGTCACAATACCTCCAAAGGATACGAAAGGTGTCACAATACCTTCAAATTGTCGAGTAGGCATCACACTGCCTATAATGGATAAAAACGAGGAATCACAATACCTCAAAAGGATAGGAAGGCATCACAATACCTTCAAACTAGTAGGCGTCACAATACCTATAATGGATAAAAATGAGGCTTCCCAATACCTCAAAAAGATAAAGAAGGCGTCACAATGCCTCAAAGGATGAGCTAGGCGTCTCAATACCTAGAATGATGTAAAATGGGCTAGGCTTTGTTACCCAAGTGGCCTCAATGAAAGGGGGTGAATTGAGTTCTAAAACTTTTTCTTTGTTTTCACGCTTTAATAACTTTTTCAACAAATTTTGAAGAGATGGTTAAAAACTTGGTTTAATGTATGCAAATGCAAGAGATATGAGAGTGTAAGTATGTCTATGAGAAAGATTGACAAGACAATGAAAAGTAAATTTGCAATGAATGTAAAGAGATAAGGGAAGAGAGATTGCAAACTTGGTTTATATACCTCTGTGGCCTACATCCAGTCTCTCAAGCAACCCACTTGAGAGTTCCACTATCACTTCAACCTTTACACTTTGAAGAGCACTCTTTACACGTTGGGATCCTCACCCTTGTGTTTGAGTCTCAAGAACCAAGAGATGCCCCACTCTTGTTCTATCAAGGATATCACCCTTGTACACAAACTTAAAAGAGATTACAAGAATGATAGAGTAGATGTTACAAATTGAAGCCCTATAAGGTTTCTCTCAAGAATAAGATGATTTGGCCAAGTATTGAACAAAATGATTGATGAATGAGAATGATTATTGAAATGATCTTTTCAATATGTTTTTTTTATGTGTTAAAGAAAGAATGGTATTTATAGAAAACAATTCGTGTGAGCCGTTGTGGATTAGCCTCAAGAGATGTGTCTCTTCAAACACACCTTTTTGCAAGTTTCAGGCGTAATCAATTACTCAAACATGTAATCGATTACATAGTTCAAATTTTTGAAGGCATTCTGGTAATCGATTACTCTCATTGTAATCAATTACATACATGAAAAATCAGGTTCTGGGCTTCACGAACATTGTAATCGATTACTCTGTGTTGAATCGATTACATAATTCCAGAACTTGAAAAATGAAAATTTAACATAGTGTAAAGATATTCTTCCATTTGAAAAACATTTTAAAAGATCTTTGATATAAATCCTTTCAAATCAACCTTGTATCTTTACAAGTTAAAAATAAACTTATTCATTAAGATTAAATCAATCAAAGCATGATTAATTTGAGAGTGGCCAAATGGACTTATTAAAGAAACCTTTTGACAAAATGATTATGTCTTAAGTATTCTACGTTTGATCACTTGCTTGTTCATCTTTAGGAACTCCATGTCTTTTACAATTTTTGTCTTGCTTGTTCATTGACATCAACAAAACCTACAACATGAATTCAGGCTTCACAATACCTAGAATGATGCAAAATGAACTAGGCTTCACAATACCTAGAATGGAAATTATGAAATGAAACATTTTTATTTTTTATGTTTTTATTTTTTTTATTATTTTTTTTTACAAAACCTTGATGAATTCAAATGGAGTTGTATTTCGTTGAAAATAATCAAAACATTCACCACTGTGACACATCTCAGTTCAATTGTCCAAGGATAGATGATATGGGCTTAAAATTGGCAAGAGTATTTGGGAAATGTGGTAATAAGGATGAGTCATCATGAGGTAAATTTGGCCTCTAAGCTTACTAACTCCACTCGTGTAAATGATGATGCAATATTCTTCGCTTTTGTCATGAGAAATTCCTTTAAACGCCCCAAGTTAAAGACCTAAATTGCAGACGTCCTTCTTCTGGTGGTTTGAATATTTGCTTCCATCTAAATGTCACGTCCTTTTCTTTTTCTCTCTCTCTTTTTTTAACTTTTTTCTTTTCTTTCCTTTTTTTTTTGTTTTGCAGTTAAAATGAATGAGAATAAAAGCAATCAATCAAAGATCAGAATGGACTTTATTAAGCTTGTAACGTGGCCAAGGTTAAGGGTTATGAATGAAAGGATATTAATGGCCCAATAAAGTGTTTAAAGGTTAATCAAGATCAAGGATCAATAGATGTTTAAGAGAATAACTCTATCGGTTGAATTTTCTAGGAAAGCATTCATACTTATATTTTGCTATTTTTTTCTTTTCTTTTCTTTCTTTTCATTCCTCTTCTTTCCTTTTTTTTTCTTATTTGCACGCATTTGCTTCAAATACAATACTTTCCTTTTTTTTTTTCATCTTTGGATTATGTTACAACCTAATTGATAGAAGTTAACCCTATAAAAATAGCCCCCATGTAGGGGCGATCCTTGTCTAAGGTTATTTAAAAGAAAACATTCAGACTCAAAATGGGTAACAATGGATAATTAACATCTTCATGGGTAGAGAAACATGGCCAAACTTCATTTCAAATCATGATTGCTTATTTTCAAAAATTTTAATCACAAGACAAAATATGACGTTCATCTTTTTTTTTTATAAGAGAAAAAGAAGCAAAAGACTATGACACATGGATAAAGAGAACTTTATTGAAAATGAGAAGAGTACATCAATTTATTCAAAATGGAAGCAAAACATAAAGAAAACACCCAATACGTCCTAAATAAGAAATTTCAACCCTCAAGCTGTGTGTTTAGGAATGGGTTGGTATGCACATTGGGCCTTATGGGCTTTATCTCCATAATCAAACTCATCCTCCCCATCTCTAAGCCTTTGTACCCGAATCTTGAATGACAAACACCTTTCAATAGTATGTCCAGGTGCATCCATGTGATACTTGCAAGTCTCATTAGGATTGTACCATTTGGGGAGAGGATTTGGGACAGGTCTTGGACTTCTGGAGCCACTAAGTTATGCGTCAGGAGGAGTCATAGATGTCACTATACCTGAATGGAACTGGCTCTATCATCACCTCTCTCTCCCAGGTCTATCAGAATGATTGCGAAGGGAGGAGTTTGATGCATTGCCTGGGTTACCTGAGGTGTGATAGGAAAGGAAACATTGTTCACTGAGGGTAAGGTGTGAGTCTCATTTGGGTAAGGCATGTAAGGGTAGAATGGGGAAGGTTGGTAAGTGGGCTGTGTGGATTGTTCTTTGGAAATGGCTTGCAATCATGTGAACCTCTCCCTCCTTTTTTTGAAAACCAGGCTTTTTAAACTTTCTGTCGCCCAACTTTCCTTCTCTAATGGCATCTTCCACTTGTTCCCCAATGATCACCACATCAGAAAAATGATTAGTGACACAACCAAGCAACTTCTCAAAGTATGGCCCATCTAGAGTCTTAACAAAGAGTCGAACAATTTCTTTCTCATTCAGCGGAGGCTGCACTTGAGAAGCTTTTTCCCTCCACCTTTGTGCATACTCTCTGAAGTTTCTGCCTCAATCTTCCTCATCCTTTGAAGCTCAAAGCGGTCAGGGCAATATCTGTAACAACTGATTTCACAAACAATTTTGCCAAACTTCTCCAACTTCTTGTCTGATTTTTGTCAAGTTGTAGAAACCAAGTCAAAGCTCCACCTGCCAAGCTATGAAAACAATGAATCATCAACTCCTCATTCCTGGTACGAAGCCATGCTCCTTGTGTACATGGTCAGATGGACCATAGGATCAGTCTTCCCTTCAAATTTCTCGAAATCTGGAACCTTGAAATTTACAGGTATCTCAATGTCAGGGAACATATAGAAATCCTGAACATCTAATCTCCCATAAGCTTCTAGCCCTTGCATAGCCCTCATTTTTTCTTCCAGTATCTCCATTTTGCTCAACATCCTGCATCCTCTTCCTTAACTCTCATGATTCATGGGCCTTTCTCTTGATGTTTTGAGTGATGATCACAACTTCAGGTCCACCATCGTCATTGGCTTGGTCTCCTTCAACATTGTCATTGTTGTGTAGCATCTCAGAGTTGTTATTTGGGCTTGATTCCTTGTTTGAGGACAGATCTTTCATAATCAATATTTGCTCAAAATTTCCTTCCAGTTTTCTAGCCTTTGCTTTGCTAAGCTTAGTCTTTTCATGATTATCAGCCATTTGGGAAAGGTCAAGGTTTAATTGTTTGGCATGAGCACGGGTCAGAATAGGGCTTCGGACTTGAGCAAACTTGCGATGTGGCGCAATGATGAGTAATCTGAGAAATTGGAAAGAAATAGTGCTAACTCAGCATTTGAATTTTTCAAAGTTTTTTTTTTTTAAAAAAAAGACAAGATGAAAAAAAAAATTTTTGTTCCTTTTTGGCATTTTTTGTTGTTTTTTAAGAGAACACATAAATGTAAAGCCTATGGACTTGAAAAAAAAGTTGGATTATGGATAGGATTTGTTTTTTTAATGAATGTGGATTATGAATGAATATATGCTAAAATGTACCCTTTTTTTTTACGTGAAATAAAATGTATGAATGCATGCATACATGCCATTTTTTTTATGAATGCATGAAAATGAATGTTAGATGATTCTCTCTTTTTTTAATGTGGATGGTGCCAATGCGATGCATGCATGAATGGGTGAACTATGCATGATGTGCTTGTTATGAGAGAGAGTGAAGAAAGTGAATGCATGTTAAATGATTTTTTTTTAATGAGCTTATTTCTAAAAAAAAATTACATAAACTTCTGGGTGACCCTATTAGTGTATGGCTAATGGGAGAGATCTAGACTTCTAAAGGCCAATGGTCCCTAAATTGCTCTCATCTCAAGAGATAAGAACCTAGCTTATAACTGATCACAAGGAGGGATGAACCCTCTCAATATGACCAATTCACAAAACTAGTAACAATTTGAGTAGTGTCTCAACAAATGCCAAGTGGGCATAAAGCCCCTCAATGACAATGTTAGGACCCCGCTAATCCTTGGAGCACAAGCTCAGGTATAGAGCCCAAAAGTGTGTGAGATAAGTGATAGTAAAATGTCTGTAAGAATAAAGCCTAAAGATATGTACAAAATAATAATAATAAATGAAAGTCATCTACCCTAGGGTTTTAATGACAAGGCAAATAAATCAATTATTTACAAATAAGATTAGCAATTATTTACAAACAATATTTACAAATCATAATCAAATAATTATTTATCAAAAGAATCAAACAATTATTTAGAAAAAGGAAACAAAATATATACTAAATTTGGTTAGGGGAACCAATATATATATATATATATATATATATATATATATATATATATATATATATATATATATTCAAGTTATAATTTTTTGCACAACTCACTTCGTTAGGCTTGACTCACTAACATCCCAAGTGGAGCCAAACTGTCACAACGTCCTGAAGGCGCGATGAGAAAAAGATTTTAAATTTTTAATGGGTCAATGGAGTCGCCACCAATTTTTATTTATGGTAAAAATTGGAAAACCCTTTTAATTTAGTAAAATTTGTCTTTTAAAAGAAATTGGGTTTGGAGTCTAATTATGATTAGGGAAAGTGAAACTTAATCCCACTACACCCCTAATACATCCGTCTCATGACGGTTACCCAAAATTCATTGTGCAAAATTAAAATAACTTAAATAATTTATTTTCCCCTAAAAATTAAAGTCTAAAAAAATATTTACAAAATTTAATAATAAATATTTACAAAAGAAATGAAAACAAATTTTAGGAAAATTTAATTTTGGCTTGACATAAAATATTTGCTCCTACGTATCCTTTAGTGCAATGAGGAACTCAAAGTCATGTAGTTCTTCTAAAAAATAATTATATGTTGAGTTAATTTTATTTACAAATAAATAAATAAAAAAAGATGTAAAATCCATTTTTACACAGGATTCAAGGTAGCAAAAGGCTACTCAATAAACCCCTTACGATTCAAAATCTTTACAATTCAACAATGATGAAGGAAGCACCCACCACTCAGTCACAACTATTGACTATTATATATAGAAAAAAAATTGCCAAAAGATTTTTGTTTTTATTATTTTTATTCATTGACACAAAAACAATAATGCAAAGAAACTCGAGACATAGTAATACTAAAAAATACAAACTGTGTAATACAAGCCACAACAAGTAAAATAAAATGGGAATTAAATATGGGCTAACACACGAAGTAATAACACATATTGATGCTATGGCCTATGGGAATACAAGTTAATGAGGATAAAATAAAGAAAATAGACACTATTTTAACTTGGAAACTCTTGACACTAATGCCATACTTTTTCACGGGAGTGCAAGATATAGAGCAAACGAGGTCTTCAATCAAAGCCTCTTGACCATGAAACACGACGTATGCACCTTGACAACAACTGGATGATGGTGATGGTTAAGGCAATGATGGTTTAAGGGTGGTTGTGGGTGTTGATGATTGGCTATGGAAGGGTGAATGGTGGCATGGGAGAGAATGCTTCAGCTTTTTCAAATTTCCCTCCCCCCTTGATCAACTAACAATGACTATATATACACTTTTTTTTACTCTAATATAATTAATGACAAAATATTTTATTTGATGCTATTTACGTTAATTACAGAAATAAAATCAGGCTAATTAATAAAATAAATCAGGTTATAATCAATTAATGAATGCTAAATAAAATCAATTTTAAAAAGAAAATGTTAGAAAGATTTGATTTTTTTCAGCTTTTCTTTTTTTAAATTTTTTTTTTTACTTTTGGACATAAAATTTTTTTGTGACCTTACCAAAATTGGGTGCTGCATGATACTCCTATTGCGAAAGGGATAAGTTGAGCAAGGATCAATGTTCCAAAATGATGTTGAGAAGAAGGCTTTGAAGGATGTTCCTTATGCTAGCACAGTGGATAGTCTTATGTATACTCAAGTGTACACCAGGCTTGATTTGTCGTTTACTATTAATGAGGGAAGATTCTTTTCCAACTAAGGATATGCTCACTATGTTGTTGCAAAAGGAGTACTATGGCATTTGCAGAAGACAAATGAATACATGCTTGTATACAGAAGGGTTAAGGACATTGGTCACACTAATTCAGATTTTGCTAGTTGTCTAGATGATGCAAGATCTACTTTTGGATACATTTTCATGCTAGCAAGTGGAGTTGTTTCATGGAAGAGTGTGGAACAGACTTTGATTGCTTCTTCTACCATGGGTCGAGTTTCTTGCATGTTGTGGTGCACCATCACATGTGATGTGGATCTAGAATTTCCCTCTTGAGATAGTGGACTCCATTGCCAAACCTCTGATGATTTATTGTGATAATAGTTTTGTTGTCTTTTTCACTAAGAACAACAGAACAACTTCTACCTATAAACATATTACGATTAAATTCCTTGTGGTCAGGGAGATGGTTGAGAATGGAGAGATTATGGTAGATACATTTGCATTGATGATATGCTTGTAGATTCACTAACTAAGGGACTTAGGCCCATAGTGTTTGTGAAATATGTTGACAATATAGGTCTTGTGAGGCCTTTTGATGTAATTGGTTAGTGGGAGTTGTTTTATTTGTTACTTTATGTTCATGTAATTACGTTGGATTTTATGTTATTTGGATTATGAACTTATGCATATTACGGAATTGTTTCATTTGGAACCACTAATCTGTTTATTTATGTATCTTGAGGTATGAATATATTTTCTAGGAAAATGTTGGTCTTCCATTAGAAAGATGTTGTTCCCTTGTAGGAATAGTGTTTCATGAGAAACATGTTATAATATTCTTGTGGGAGGTTGGTTGTTTTTTTATGAAAAGACACAATGAGAATCCATACATAGTAGCATTGAGAGGATCACTTATTATGCTATGATGTGTATATACCTCTATGCACTTATTTTTTTTATTATTATATATTGGTAGGTTATTTGGTTATGTGGTCATGGGCAAAGAGAGCGTTACGATTTATCATTTATCTATGGCTCTTAGTTGGTAGTCTTATTAACTAGAGTGATTTGATTTTGTAGTGATAATTTTCAAGCTATAGTTTGTGGTTGCAATTGTTCAACCTAAGACTCATTTTTAAAATGTTTTAAAAATACAAAAATAAAACCCAATTGCTATTGTCCAAATGGGAGAATGTTAGAATTTTTAGCGTTTGAGCTTATTGATTAGTGTAAATTTTGATTTTATAAAACAGGTTGAACGAATAACATGATTGTTTTCTAGAGACCCATTTAATATTGTTTTGGATCCATTATTGGTTTGGGATTCATCACGTGTTATTGAGCTTAGGCCTAATTATGAGTGCGCAAAGGGTGTGTGAATCTAGTAACTCAAGCCCATGACAAGGCCTTGTTACAATATATTTTATTTTGGACAATATCCCCACTCCGGTCTAGACTCTTGACCGTGCTGCCATCAAGGCATTGTTGGCATAAAAGATAGAGAAGAAATGGAAGACCTTTAGCTATTTGCGTATGCTTGGTGGATTAATCATATTGCAGGATGGGTTTAAGAGGTACGTATTTTTACATTGTTCATGATATTCCATTTCTAGTGTTATAAATTCTAATATATGATCCTGGAAAATTAACACAATCACACTGATTGTCCAAGATGGCGTCAAAAATTCAAATTGCTATAAAAAAAACCCATTGAAAAACCCATTTATAATAAATAATTTAATAAAAAACAAAAATAAATTATAAATAACCCTTTAGCAACATCACTTTTAAAAAAATGAAGAAATAAATTAATTATACCCGTCGGTATCCATTATGTACTATGCAGAGTGTAAACTTTTCTGAGGGATATACCGACAAGCTCTAATAAATATGCAAGTAGTCAGAAAACTAGTTGGTATATGGTGCGTGCCATATGGCGCATAATGACGCCAAATATTACCGACATGTTATCAACATAAAAATTGCGTCAACCCTTGATAATACGACAGGTGGGAAACCCTTCAGTAACTTCCATTTGTATATCGCGGATTTCTAATAGTGATAATTAACATAAGGATTAAATATGTTTTTATCCTTAAACAAATAAGCGGATATTTCTCATTTTGGTTCATAAATAATAAAAGAAATTGGCTTCGATCCAAACATTATCAAAATTGTTTGATTTTAATTCTAGTCATTATTAGTCTACCTCTTTGTTAAATGTTGAGATGATGACTAGCAAAATGTCACATCATTAAATTCTAACGATAGTCAACAATCTTATGTGACATATCATAATTTTATGTATCTTGACTAAGGTAAAATGAATTATTATTGATTGTATCTAATGGGTTATTGGGAAAGGATCTTGACACATATAATTATGAAGTATGTCACGTAGGATTACTAATTGCCAAATAGGATTAGATGACATGATATTTTATTAACCAAGTTAATAATAGAGACATACAATTATACAAATGATAGATTGACATAAATCAAAACCAAACATATATAAAAATGCACAAAGCGAAACCAAATTTGTTTTAAATTATCGAAATCAAAATTCTTTACTTCTAAAAAGTGAAAAAGAGATATTTAAACCTTAATATAACACTCCTTTTGGTCAGAAATAATTCCAATTTTAAAGGCATACAAAAATTAAGGAAATGAATATTGAAAATTTCTTAAAGTTAACAAAATTTAGATGTATTTTATAATGCATTTTTTGGATTTGAATTTGGAAGGTACATAGTGCTGGTCTCAAACCTACAACAACATGATTAAAGGCACAAGATGACCAAAACATTAGTGCTACAGGTGGAGTGGCCACAATATTATCTTTAGTACTAATTATCTCTCTTTTTTTAATTATTTTTTCTTATTCATTCTCTTTCTTCCACTAATTTAAAATATAACTAGAAAAATGAATAAATATTATCTAAAATTTCTAAATACATAATTATATGTGAAAAAATAAAATTTTAAAATTGACCAGTGATTTTCAATTGGTTAGAGAGTAATCCTTAAATAAACATTGTTAAGATCCATGGCAAAATAGAAAAAATAGTAAAATGTATTTATTAGATGTGTGTAAATCACGAAAAGCAACACCTATTTATAGGTCTAGAATAAGATCAAAACATATAATGATATAATCAACCTAAATTAATCTAAATAAATTCAGGATATACCTAAATCAATCCAAGATATAACATTATACTATTTATTTCTAATACTTCCCCTAAGCTAAAGCTCATCGAGCTTTAAGCTTGTCACAAGTATACAAAGATTGTTTGAAAGGTAGGAAATACCGGAATGCACAAAGGCAGTAGTCAATAAACTCTGAATTGTGCAGAGGTAATAGTCAGGAAATTTGGGATTGCGTAGAGTCAATAAACTCTAGGACTGTGTGGAGCCAGGAAACTCTAGGAGTGTGCGAAGCAGGAAACTCTGGGATTCATGGAGTCAGGAAATTCTGACTACACGGAGTTAGTAAACTAATCTAGGACTACGCGGAATCAAGGAACTCTAGACTGTGTGGAGGTAGGAGTTAGTAAACTCTGGGCCACAGAAGTTAGTAAACTCTGAGACTGCATGGAGTCTAGGAAACTTTGAGATTTTGCGGAGGTGGAGATGGCGGAGTGTAAAGGTGAAGGCAATGAAGTGCAATATCAAATCAAAGTGAAGAAACCATGGAAAATAGAGAAATATGTCTTGGGAAAATAAAAGGAGTGAGTTCCAAGAAGTCATGGAACTGCGAAAGAAGATGGTGTTTCCAGGGGGATGCCATGAGTTTGATATCATGTAAAGATCCAAGGCAAAGTAGAGAAAACATTAAGATGTATTTCTTATATATGTGTAAATTACAAGAAGTAACACCTATTTATAGGCCTAGAATAAGATCAAAACATATAATGATAAAATCAACCTAATACGACCTAAATTAATCTGATAAATTCAAGTTATACCTAAATCAATCTAAATTAATATAAGATATAACAATATATTATTTATTTCTAACAAACATGTTTGTCCAACGCACATAATTGTCTCTTGTTTCAAAGTTGAAAGGAATACACTGTCCATGGTGCGTGCAGTGTACTATACGCTAAAATTCATAAATAAATTAGCCAATATATTCCTATGGTATATTCTCCTTCGCTCAACAACACAAAATTCCAGTGTACTATAAAAAAAATGTTTCTCTCTTTCGATGTCATTAGATGAGTCGGTCCATTGGCATTTACACAGGATTTGTCCAATCATCTTAGCATATATTAGTTGCAGAAGATATGTTGTAAGAATTTTTTATTCATAAAATTAACTAAGCGAATGACTATTCTCATAATATTACTTAAAACGATGTCTGAGTCAAGAGAGCATAAAATTTTATCAAAAAATATTATTTCACAGTCATACATAATTAAAGCTTTTTAATTTGCATCGTCTTGAGGGTCCACATTAATTAATCTGTAGAATATTTCACCAGACACAGTTAGAGTTAATTTTATGAAGAAAACGAGACGAATCACTTTTAAAAATTGTATTATATTATATATGTAAGATAAGATAAAGATTAAAAAATCATTTAAACAAATGCTCTCTATTATTATATATGACGACTTTAAGACTTACGTGACAGTCACATAATTATTTAATAAAGTGGCATATGGGTTTTTTTTTTTAAAAAAAATCACATAAATGTGATATTCTTTTTTAGGGTTTTCGTTTGCTCCTATAAGATTTCACGCGTGTTCGAGAAGGTATCAATAAAACATTTTAATTTTAAAATGTCATTAATATAAATGTTTTCATATCATATAAAATATAATCTTAAATGTAACTATACTTCAATAAATTTTTTGGTTGGCTTTTTAAATTAAAGTAGTCCTTCTATTCAAACCAGTACCTTGTTGATGCATTTGTTTTCAGATATAATTATATTAAAGATCATACTATTTTTATATTAACAAATTAAAGGAAGAAAAAAGAGGTGTTTTTAACAAGATTGTGTGTGAGGATATATAGCTTGATTAAAACCCCAAAAAATGACATAACTTATATCTTTTTAGTTGTACACTGTTGCTAATCAATTATGAGAATTCAATAATTAATGATCATTCATCATATTGAAGAATCAATACTCAAACATATAATAAGAAATGTTATATTCATGATTCATGACTATAAAGAGATGAAAAATAATTGAGCCCTTAGATTGTATAATTTATCCTTTTTCTTTCGTCCAATCTTTTTAACTAAACATTGAATATGTAGATTCCTAGGATAAAATTTAATAATAATAAAAATAATTCTTTATTCTATAATTGTGTGGCATCATCCATCAAATCTACGTAAAATAAAGAGCCTAATGTTGATTTATTGTCAGTTTGTCACTTAATCAATCAGTACATGAAAATTAGATAAGCAAATTCAAAATAATCACCCTGCCCCTCTTACATATAATATAGAACATTCCATATGAAAGTATTATTTATACTCATAGGACACATAACATCATTCAAATCGTATTTCATCCAAATCTCATCTAATGATAAATGATATTAATCAGATTGATATCCCACACCCATAAGGATAAATAACACAACTCATTCATATATATAATTTATATATATAGCTTATATATATATGTATGTGTGATGTGTGACGTGTGATAAGCAAACCTTTGTTGGGTAGTGTTAAAGGGTCCAAGTTAGAGGAGAGAGAGAGAGAGAGAGAGAGAGAGAGAGATGGAGGAGTTCTTTCTGACAATGAAAATGGCTTCTACACTTGCTCTTGTTGGCTTAATCAGCTGGCTACTCTATGTGTATGGTAGTCTATGGTACAAATCCAAAAGGGTCAGAAGGAAGCTAAGAGCACAAGGCATAAAAGGGCCTCAACCTTCTTTACTACGTGGGAATCTGCCTGATATGCAGAGAATCCAAGCGCAGGTCAGCACCTTGGAAGCTCCTAGTTGCAATATCTCTGATCAGTTTCTTGCACATGACTACACTGCCATCCTCTTCCCATATTTTGAACACTGGAGAAAACAATATGGTATGCTTTTCTTCTTCTTCTTCTTCTTCTTCTAATTAATTTTCTCCCCAATATCTTTGGCTAGTTTCTGGTTTCAGCTTCTCAATATTGTAGTACTAGCTCAGTAATGGGGCAGGCATACCATGGAAGATACAGAAATGCTTTTTATTTTTATTTTGAAAAAAACCCAATTTATAAACATCATATTATAGAGATATCATAACTTTTAACCAATAATAGCATTGTTTGTAGTTTTTCTTCTAATTTTCGCCCTCAATATGTTTGGCTTGTTTCTAGTTTCAGCTTAGTTTAGTAATTTATTTTGTGTTTCAACTTGATATACTCTATTTAATTTGCTCCTCTCCTTTATGAGTTTAAGCCTTTTATAATTATCTTAAAAAAAAAATTGTAGTTCAGTAATGGGGCAGGCATCGTGGATGATACGGAAGTGCTCTTTTTTTGTTTTTTAAACCCAATTTATAAACATCATTATAGAGATATAATAACTAGTAACATAACCAATAATAATAGTTACTTATCACTATAAGTCCTGATCTTTTTTCATATTTTTGTCTCTTTCTTTAAGTCCTTATTTAATGTCTCCAACTCTCCATTTGACAATGAAGTAACAATACCGTAGTAGATATTGCCAGCTACTTCTGGGGGAAACATATAATTAACAGTAAACATATATTTTGGTGCGATGCACATAACATAACATAATTATACAAATTAAAGGGTGTTTTACTTTTTGGAATCCAAAGCCCTGAGGAAATATATATTAGTATATTTTTATTAAACAGCTCTGGTACAATTTAGATGTCAATGCAAAAAAGCAGTACAACTGAGAATCTAATTAAAATCTCTTAGTACCTGTACTATTTGTTTTATGTTTTTGTTTCAGTTAATATGTCTCTATTATTCCCTCTATAAATTATCTTACTCCTATTTTTTTGTTTTAAGATTTTATGAAAAATAGAAAATATCTCATTAATTACTTTTACAATTTTAAAGTAAAATAAGATATAAAACAAAAGTAGTATGTATATTTTTCTAATTACCATTAACATATACTAGCAAAAAATTAAAAACAAATAAAAAACAAACACTATATAAATTTTGACATATTATATTATTATATTCTTAGTTTGCCATAAAGAATGCTTGACTATTTTCACTTTTATTACTATAAATTTAAAACTAGCTAATTAGTAATTTTAGTAATACAAGCTATCTTGAGACTGTAGCCAAAAGCATAGCGGGCCTAATGGTGCAACTCTGTTGAGGCACTCTTTTTGAAAAGACTTGCAGGCATGATGATCGCGGTTCTGTATTTTTCCTTGATTTTATGGTGAACTAAGGGGTAAAAGCTCAGTGTTAGATTCTGTATATTTCCATTGCCACCATTCGCTTCTTAAGTGGTTACCTTTTATTTAATAGAGATAATAGCTGTCTTTCTTTTTGGAAATTCCTCATTCATCTTTATTGAATAGGTATAGTTTACTATGCAGCAGGTGGGGAAATTAATTACGATGTTGGAAAGAGGAAATTTGTAGTTGAGGATATAATCTATGGGCTTCATCAGTTATTAGAAAAATCAATAAGCATTTTCAGCCTTTTGTATTTTTGTTTTTTAGTGTTTATTAGCTCAACTCTTGCATGCTGCAGTCGCAGCTCAATTAAATGCTTACTTACTGGCTAAAGAAACATGGGGTGTCTATCTTCACTTGGCAACTTAAGTACTAATAGTCTAATACTGTTAAGTACTATAATGCTATTTACAGTCTTTTCATTATAAAATTATAAATGATGTGTAAATGAAGCTGCTGTGTATTGAGTGACTTCTCCTAAACTTTTTTTCTCCAAATAGATATTATATATTTAATAGAAACAACTCATGTGAGATGAGTGATTTATTGTGAGAGTAAGAAGAAAAAATATGGGTTATTGGATTTTACATGAATGATCAATATTAAAACATAAAATCATATAAAATTTGTAAATGATCACGTGATCATTAATTACTATTAATAACTTTTAATCATGATCATTCATGTATGGTTATATGAACCAAATTCGTCTATCTAACTCTCGTAATAAATCACTTTCTCATGAATCATCCCCATATTATATATATAGTTTCCTTAAAATTGATGGAGAGAATTGTATATAGGGGGCACAGCCCAATTAGTTAATGGAATTACGTCAGACATCTTAATTATGTAAAAGAAATAGGGAAATATAACGAAATGTAAAATTCATCTCCTGTTGATGGCCATGTTTAAGTTTGAAATCAGATTTTATTCTTAAAATACTATTAATTAAGTGCAAAAAGGTTTGATTAAAAAGATGCAACAAATAAACACATTAATAAGTTTGATCATTGAAGAAAACTTCAGTGGTTGATGCAGAATCTTTTCAGATTATCATTGTCCATAGTTTTCGGAAAATGGCTCAATATAATTTCAACCATTAAAATATTGTATTTTAATTACAACCAAAAAATTGTAAACATAATTTAATAAATATGAGCTCTTAGATGGAGAATTGCAACTCATGCAATTCTTTTTTAATCTATTTATGTATTTTATCTGTTTCAGTTCTTAATTTCTAATTTATACAATGGCCATTATTAAGTATACTAAGAAAATGAAAGTTAAGAACCTCTGATTTCTATCTTAGATTATATGTTTGAATTTGATCGTTAAAGAAATAATTGACTTTCTTAAACTCTCTTTAAACAAACTTTTTAGCATAATTTTTTTAAATATAAAACAAGATAATCAAAATACATATATTTAGTTTACAACCCGTTGCATGCCAATTTTGTAACAATGCATGACATGTGCTTACACAATTTTACATTTATATAGTTTTCATCGTTTGATTACTTTCAAGGCCATATTGTTTTTACGTTCACATACAAATTCTGTATTATTGCTACCTAATGAGATGTGAGATTAATAATTGTTGTGTGTGATAAGTTTTCTTCTTTAATTTTATGTATATCAGTTAGTATAATCTATTATATATACCAAAAAAAATGTTAGATATATACTATTTTTAAAATGTAGTTTCCACATATATTTATGCGTAGGATCAATGTGTATATGTGTATTAAAAGCCTTGGTTTTATTTATATAAAAAATATAAATGTAAATATGCATGTATCATAATTTACTTTAGGAAATAATAATTTCCTCCTAAGAAATCCTCCTTTAGGCTATATTTGATTGAAAAAATAAAAATTATATGAACAATCAGCTTTATTTATAAGTTTATATATATAATTTATTCATGTATTCTTTTTACATTTTTATCTCAATTAGATATACCATTGTTTTGCTGACAAATTTTTTCATCTTTCCAGGACATTTTTAATGTGTACTGCACGATTATTTTAATTTCTAATATTTAAAGGTTAATTATATGAAAAATTTAAAATGAATATATCATTTTTGTCATTACAAATATATCAGTTTTGTCACAGTTTGGATAAGTCATCATGACCTCATGAGCAGCGTCGCCCAATATAATAGTAATATGTTACAGCACTACCTCCGAGTCATTTCAATGGGCCCCCATAATTTAAAAATTGTGGCATTATATATCTAACAACTAAAGGATTGGGTAAGATTTGCACAAAAAAAAAGGATTAGGTAAGATGAATATAAATGTAGCTTGTGCAATAATATGCATCACATGACTTGCAGGTCAGTTGTACACTTACTCCACGGGGATGAAGCAACACTTATATGTGAACCAACCGGAGCTAGTGACAGAACTGAATCGGTGTATCACTTTGGATTTGGGTAAACCTTCTCACATAACAAACAAACTTGCACCCTTGCTTGGCAATGGCATTTTGAGGGCCAATGGACTTAACTGGGCACACCAGAGGAAACTTGTTGCAGCTGAGTTTTTCATGGACAAAGTGAAGGTATATATGCACAATATATACATTAAATTACTTGGTCATCAATGTCAAACACTCTTATCTAGTCGCTTGTATTTTTCACTTAGATTTGGGGCGCATTTATTTTGAATTTTTTTAAAAAATTATTATGAATATAAAATACTTAAATTGATCTCTCAAAATATATTAGAAGATAAATTAGTCCTTTAGAATTTAAAAGTCTCAAATTGATCCCTTATATTTAAAAAAGGACAAATTGGTCCATTCATACAGTTTTATACTATGAAAATAGGGATAAATTGATCCCTCTATACACTCTATGGAACTATATAGAGGATCAATTTGTTCCCCTTTTTAAAATGTGAGGGACCAATTTAAAACTTTTAAATTCTTAGGGACTAATTTATCCTTAAATACATATTTAAATAAGCATCAATTTGAATATTTAGTCTTTAACAAAATTATCTAAATATATAAAAATAATAATATATAGTTTTTTTTTGTGGGAAAAGTGATTTTCGCCTAAGATAATAATGTCATCCAAACACAATCTTAATTATTACATTTCATGTATAAGTCATTTTACGATATGTTATTTTCATGTCGAGTTTGTAATATAATCTTTATCGTCTGTATGCTTGTGCCGTGTCATATATATCTAGAAGACTCCAGTTATGCATTATTTGAACATACATCAAGCTCTTAATGTATTCGTCTGCAGCTAGCCCCACATGTAAGTAGAGAAGCAAAAGCCTTTCAATTACCTTTGCATAAATTTTCTAGTCTAAATCATTAACTTCTTGAGTTTATTAAACTCAAATTGATTTGGTTTGAGTCGGATTGACTTGGACTATTATTACGAGGTAAAGATCTTCCAACAGTTTTTCATTTAGACTTTTGTGACCTTATTTAAGGGAAATAAGTATCAAACTATTTAAACTAAGTGTTGGTACTAACATTACATTTATGATTATTATGAGTGATCGGTATATATGTGCTAATAGCCAATGTGTAGTATTTTTGCATATATTTCTATATCATATAGTTAAATCTTGTCCCACTAGGTGAATTATGTACGTATAAATCAGATCATGTTATAATATCTTATTGTAAATCATGTTTACATTTAAATTACTAAAATTTAAATCTTCATTAATAGTGTCGCCTATGGCTTTTAGGAATTTCCCTCTACTTAGGATCTAGCTATTGGACTATATTGTCGATCCAATTTACTCTCCTTAGAATCTCTATAGGCTTTCTCCACACATATCTAAATCACCTAGATTAGATTCTACTCTCTTCTACAATAGCTGTTATTTTAACTTTCTGTCTAATGTATTCATTATTCCTAATCTTATAGTGTACAATGTGTTTATTCAACACAACATTCTCATCTATGCAATTAATCTTATTTTTTCATTGGTTTTTTACCACTCAACTTTTAGTACTATACAATATTATTGATCTTATAGTTGTGTGACAAATTTTTTGCTTAAAATTGAATAGTGTAATATATATAGATATATATAACTTGGAAACTTTTCCATTTTATTCACTCTTACTGAGTATTATGGATTAGGTTTCCCATTGTTTTCCAATTATTTTGAATAATAGATTCAAGATACTAAAATTGGGTGACTTGTATAGTACAATATTTTCCCCAAATTTCACCTTTGAGTTAGGATTTGTGCGCTTTTGCTGAACTTTCATGCATTCCATATACTTTTTTGTCTTAGTTCCAAAGTTTGTTTCTACAACACTAGCTTCCCATTTATAGTTCTTCTCTCAATTCGCCTACTAAGATAATATCATTACAAAAGGCATACAATGTTGCACTGACTCTTAAATGTGTTCAATAATAAGCACATCCAAGAGCAAGGTACAAAACATTGGGACTCATATAAAGTTAACCCATGGAGCAATTGTATTATTTTAGGAAAATGTTCTACTGGCGTTCCCTGCACTGTGTTCACAATAGTTGTAATCTGGTCATACATATCATTAACTGCTTGAATATGAACTTCTTTCATCTCCGTACCCTTACATAAAACCTCCCTTATCCTAACGTACATATTTTCAACATCAATGAAAAACATGTATAAGACTTTTTTATTCCTCCAATACCTTTATATTAATCTCCATAGTAAGTAAATTGCTTCTAGGATAGACCTCCAAAGCATAAAATCAAACTGATTTTATGTGATGTGAATTTCTGCACAAATATTACCCTTTGCCATGACTTTATGGTATCACTCATATATGAGTTAACTTAACACCTTTGCAATTTACAAAGTTTTGTATGTCTACCTTGTTTTTTATAGATAGGAATATATAATTAAGGTACTTCTTCTCTACTAATATAAGGTTTTCTTGAACCTCATAAATCTTGGTAAACAACTTTGTGAGTCAATTTATGTCTTTTCCTCCAACACACTTCCATATATACCTTAATAGATATATTTCCATGTCCCACTACCTTGTCATTATCCAATCTTTTCGAAAGATTCATTTACCTCAAACTCACAAATTCTATGATAAAAGATATAATTTGGGTCCTCTTCACTAGTATTTATCCTGTTCGATTTCAAAACTGTTCTGTGTCTTTCATTGAATAGCTTGTGAAAATAATTCTTCCATATTTTTTTATGTCTTGTTTTGTGGTGAAAGCTTGCCCTCTTTATCCTTGGTACGTTTCACCTAGTCTAAATCTCGTAATTTTCCCCTTGCGTTTAGCTAACTTGTTAATATATCTTTCCACTCTTCAGTGCCTAAGCAAATGATCTAGCTCTCACATTGATTAGTACGTTTTTATTATCTTTCCTAGCCACATTATATTTTTTCAAACTTTCAACATTAATTTTTACACGAGAACCACGCTTTAAAACACTTTTTTCAACCCTATTCTACAAGCTTCCGTCCCATCACTAAGATTCTTTACCCTTCAATTCCTTTGGCTATCCTGTCCCATAATTCTTTAGTGCTACCTTGTGCCTCATGACTTCCTTGATTGAAAGCTCTTTTGCGTTTTACACTTCAATTGTCACCACTTGATCCTCAAAATTTTCTCTCGATTGTTTCTCTTCACTCTTCTCATAGCGCATACATTCATAACTAAGACCTTGTGCTGAGTACGTAGTCAAGCTTTCTCTAGGAATAAATTTTTGCAATCCACACACAGTTTTCTATTGGATTTTTTTTTTAATAAACAAGATTTCAATTTGTGAATAGAGCACCAATCTGCTCTTGTACGTGGTAAGATGATCAACCTGCACCCTAAAATAAGTGTTAGCTATTGGAGTTAAAATCAAGAGCAAAAGAAAAATGAAATATTATCTTGCCTTCTATATTCGGTTATCCTAGACCATATCCCATGCACCCCTCATATCCACTAGTTTCACTTTCCACATGATCATTTAGATCCAATCCTAAGAAAATCTTCTCTTAAAAGTATGCCTTGGACTAAGCATTACAAATCCTCTAAATTTTTATTTTGTAGTACTATTCTCCAACATGTGGTGCCTTTGCACTACTAACACTAACATTGAGGATATGTCCCATTCCACAACAAAATTTAGAGCCATGATCCTTTCTCCTAGCACTTTTACATCAACACCATTCTTTAATTTCAATGCTTGTATGCAATGGTGTCTTACCATGTCTAGATTTTTCCTTACTAGTTTACCAAGGCTTAAACCCCAAAGCATCAAATTCCTTTGTCTTCTCTTCTACCCACTTAATTTTTTGTAGGGACATAAAATTAATCCTCTTTCAAGTCATGGTGTCAACTATTTTCATTGATTTACTAGTAAATGTGCTTACATTCAAAGTACCAAAATGTATCCCACTATTGTGAATTAACTTTAGATACCTACATCCGCTAACAAAAATTTAGGTACCCTTGCTTATTTTCATTGCACCTAGGCATCGATGCATCGACTCTTGTTCAACTGACACTATATGAGCCATACACTTCATTGTTTACGAGAAACAACTTAGAATTAACATTATCACATCTCTAATGTCACAAAGGAATCGACGAACTTTTACATTAATTCTGAGTGTGTTACACATAGCTACATAAAGATTTGTAACAAAGCACAATATAGGTACAATTGAATATATATAGTCTTTAATTTCATCAATTGTTTTTCTGATTAAAATGAATGACTGTATGTTTGTATGTGAACTGTGAGCTGATGTGAAATTCATGGCAGAGTATGGTGGGCTTAATGATAGAGTCAGCGCAACCGCTACTAACAAAATGGGAGCAGTTTATTGAGGCACAAGGAGGTGCCATGGCAGAAGTTAAAGTTGATGCAGATTTGAGGGACTTCTCTGCTGATGTAATTTCAAGGGTTTGTTTCGGCCATTCTTATTCCAAGGGAACGGTGCTTTTCTCAAAGCTCAGAATTCTTAAGAAGGCAATGTCCGATCAAGGTGGCTTCCTTTTTGGTCTCAGTGGTTTCCGGTAAGCAACTAATTAAAGCCTGTATTGCTTTAATATTTTTACTAGCACAGCTCTTGCATTCATAACTAAGTATATCCAATTGTCTAAGTGGCTTAATTGAGTATGGATATGGAAATCATTTGTTCACAAATCATGCCTCTTTTCTTGTCTCATCAATCACTACTTGTCACGTAAGATAAACATTTAAAAATATTAAAAAGCTTTAAAATAATTAATAAATACATATTATTTATATTGCATATGACAAGAACCATGATTGATGGGCAGAAAATGAGAAATGAATTATCTGAGGATATAATCTTGAAAGTTATGTTAAAATAGAGGAGATAACGGTCAATTTGAAATTTAGAAGGGTATAAATATAATATTGATGAACCTTAAGTGAGAAGGTTCATGTAATTTGCCATAAATTAAATGAGTGTCATAAAAATTGATGAAATTTGTAGTTATTGCAGTAATATGAATTCTGAAAACACCTACTCATACATATATACATATGGATTTGAATCCTTTGTTTTCTTTTTCTATACCTATTTATGTTTGTTATGAAATTATTTTTTTCAAAAGTTTAAATTGATGAGTAGATGCACTGACACATGAATGATTTTATATTTTAATATCCCCTTCATGCAAATGGCCAAATGCCTCTTTTTGGGTTTAAAGCGTAGATAATTTTATTAGAATATGTTTGAATCTCAAACCATTTAATTATGAAGGCTCTAGATCTGATTCCATATCATAAAATCGTCTTTCCCAAAAATTTAAGCGGATAAGTTCGTAAAGACATTTGATTGATTTTATACACTTTCTTGCCAAGCAAAATTTGCCATATCAAAAGTGACATAACCAATTTTTCTCATCGAACCAATTTTATCACTCATGATTTTTTAGGTTTTAAGTTTTAAATAGAAGGATGAAGTAAACAGAAAGATGAGACTAAAGATTTTAATCTTGTGTACAAAGCCACTATTGGTTTAGATCATCATTAATATATATGAGAAAATGCATGTAATGTAACAAGAAAAATTGAATATGTACACATACATGCCTGATCGCCACCCACATGCAAACTATAAAGCTGAAAACAGTGACTCAGTAATTAGTTCAATTGAGTCTGCTCTAATTAAGTGTGTATTTGATTCTGCCTTTGTAAAATTGATTTGGGATGGAATTAATTCTATTAGAATTGATTTTATTTAAAGGTAGTTTTGAAGTAAAGTAATTTATGTTTATAGTTTGATGTGAAAATTGATCTCAATAAAATTGATAATGTTAATTGTAACCCAAAAGCAAGCTTATGGTCAAAATCAATTCTCGACCCCAAA
This sequence comes from Dalbergia oliveri, assembly GCA_030441495.1. Classification (NCBI taxonomy): domain Eukaryota; kingdom Viridiplantae; phylum Streptophyta; class Magnoliopsida; order Fabales; family Fabaceae; genus Dalbergia; species Dalbergia oliveri. The sequence goes on along the minus strand of JAMLFY010000014.1, from coordinate 11,410,235 downwards.
ATACTTTTAAACAAAAAGCAAACTGAAAATCAAACAAGTTTAAAATCCTCCAAAATCAATTTTAGCTCTCCAAAGTCAATTTTGAGGCTTTCAAAATCCAAACGTGGACTAAAACTGATTGATAATGGCAGTGGCAAACTACTACTCTTTTCAACAAAGAAGCAAAACGAAATCAGCACCTTGGAGAGGGAGATAGAATCACTGATATGGGAGTTGGTGGAGGAACGCAAGAAGAGAGTGCGCTCATCATCAGAGACATCATGCACTTCTGAGAAGGACCTGATGCAGTTACTATTGGAAGCAGCCATGACTGATCAGAGTCTTGGGCAGGAGTTTTCTAAGAGGTTCATAGTTGACAATTGCAAGAACATATACTTTGCTGGTCATGAAACCACTGCTGTTGCTGCCTCTTGGAGCTTGATGCTCCTTGCTTTGCACCCTGAATGGCAAGATCGCATTAGGACTGAGGTGGCTGAAGCTTGCCACAATGGCATCCCAGATGCAGATTCTCTTCCCTTGCTGAAAACAGTATGTTCATGTAGTTTGCTACTTTTCCTTGAGCAACTATGCATATATGATATACATTAGAGATTTAGGGTGCTTTTGGTTCAAAGGTAAAAGTTAGTTAAAAATTACTTGAATGAGTTTTATGTGAAAAATAACATATGCAACTCATTCATGTAATTTTTATTCTATTTTCACCCTCCAACCAAAAAGTAAAGTCTTGAACTGATTCGAAAAGAGTGGTGGGATACCATTTTGGTCATTCAATGATTTGTGATATTAATTTAGTCCTTAAAAGGGTTATAAGACATCAATTTGATCACTGAAAGATTTGGGATATCAATTTGGTTCTAGAAAGATTAAAATTTATTTCAAGTTAGTCAAAATTTATTTAATCTTTTGGATTAAATTGAAATAAATTTTAATATTTGGACGACTAAATTAATGTCGCAAATATTTTGAGTACCAAATTGATATTATAACTCTTTCGATGATTAATTTGATATCTCACAACTCTTATAGGAACAATCGTCATGAGATTTTATTCTATAAATAATATTTACATGGGCGTAGCCAAAAGGAGAGTCTCTATGTGCCATGGCTCCCTCACATCCTAAATTTTCTTTACATAGTTATTATAGTAATATAATTTTTTTAATATGATATACGGTTATCTCTTTGCTTTGGCCCCCTTAACAAAAATTTTTGGCTATGCTAATAAAATAAATTTGTCACTTACCTTCGTAGGTGCCAAATGTTTTACGAACCCACGAATCAGATGCCATTTTGGACATACGTAATCGATGTGTAAATAATTGGGGATTGTAATTACATTTCGAGTGAATATGGTAGATGTGGTAAAGTAACTAGTATTAGATATGAAATCTTTTCATTGGATTCACTTGCAAGATAGCAGAAATCCCCTGTTATTAACACAAGGTTTCTCATATTTTCCCATATACAGATTTATTTACTAGCGAATTATTTGTATGTGATTATCGAAAGTGTCACATTTGTGTCCACAAACTTAGATAGCCATTTTATACTTTCTTAATAGATAAATCATATAAGGGTCCTTTAAAATAAGCTTGTTTTTATAAATTAAGGAAATAATAGTAGTGCATCTACCCTTAAATCATTTACTTATACAATTCAAATTTAAATCAAGGATATATATACTCTTACCTATTAGCGAGTGCAACAGGTGACTATGGTGATTCATGAAGTGCTACGGTTATACCCACCAGCAGCCTTTGTGTCAAGGGAAGCATATGAAGATATCCAAATTGGAGACCTCAATGTTCCAAAAGGGGTTTGTTTATGGACTCTGATCCCAACATTGCACAGAGACCCTGAAATTTGGGGACCAGATGCTGATGAGTTTAAGCCAGAAAGGTTCAAGGAGGGTGTCTCTCAAGCATGCAAGTTTCCACAGGCGTATGTGCCATTTGGATTGGGCCCTCGCTTGTGCTTGGGGAAGAACTTTGCCATGGTCCAATTGAAGGTTGTGCTAGCCCTCATCATATCCAAGTTCTGCATCTCTCTTTCTCTTAGTTATAGGCATTCTCCAGCATATAGAATGATTGTAGAGCCTGGACATGGTGTGTATATCAACATTCAGAAGCTTTAATTTAATCCTAGTTGACATATTTGGACTGAAAATTAAAGCTTATGGACATGGTATGCTGGAGCAGCATTTTGACTGGGGGCATGATTGATTGTATTGATTAGTTTGTGACAAACTTGATGGCTTGTACTTTTTCTAACTTGGTGGCTAGCATTTATCAAACTTGATAAATTGAATTTTTCTAATTCAAACATTTAGGTGAAGTTAGGCAAAGTTAGGAGAAGCTAGGCAAAGTTAGGTGAATTTAGGTAATGTATGGCTCAAAGCTCTATAAATAGAGCTTGGTTCATCAAGCTTGAAACCAACACAACACCAACAAACAATTCATCCTCTCCTCCTTTTAGTGATAGAGTATAACTATTTGTTCTTTGTGAGTTCTTCTCTTTTGTGAGTTGAGAGTATATATTGGCGAGAAAAATACTGATAGGTATTTTGGGTGTATTTGGGATTTGGGTTGAGTAAAGTGTGTTCACCTTTTGTATCTCCATCATATTTCATAGTGAAATATTTGGTTGTCGCTTTTACCCATAAACATAGGTTTTAAGTTGAATCACGTTAATTATTTGTGTCATCTTTACTTTACACTTCCACATATTTATTTTGCGCTACTCTGATTCTACCTTTGGGCCCGTCATTTCACAACAAACTGGTATTAGAGCTCTTGTAGAGTTCTAGGAAAATTTGTTGAAGATGTCGTCCATGAAATTTGATATTCAACAATTCAATGGTCGCATCAACTTTGGGATGTGGAAGGTGCAGATGATGGCTATTCTTGTATATCAAGGCTTGAAAGTAGCAATTTCTAGCAAAGGTCAGAAACCTAGCACAATGGAGGATTTGGTGTGGGAAGATATTGATAAAAAAGCTCTTACCATTATTTAATTATGCATTCCAGATGATATGCTCAGGAGGTCCTTAGGAGAAAATCTCTGTGGACCAAGTTAGAGTCATTATATATGACTAAGACGTAGCTAACTACCTTGGTGTTTTGCAATATCTATATATGCTTCGTATGACAAAAGGAACATTGTGAACACCCGATTTTGTCCGTTTCTTAAACAAAAATTCAAAAATTTGTATAATTTGCATTTCCTTTATAGTTTTTCTTTATTTATTTATCTCTTTTAAACAAAACAAAAACAACAAAAAAGGGGTTCAGTCCATTTTAATTCCTTATTAGCCATTTCCAATTAAAAAAAAATGATGAAGCGACCCAACTTGTTTCAGCCTATTCAAAAAATATAGAAATAATAAAATGAAAAAAGGATCAGATGAGCAATGGTCACGGGTTTTGCCAAATACTTGTGACAAAGTGTTAGGGATCACACCATGATGATATTCCCACTGATTGCAAAATGACAAATATTTTTCGGTGGATGAGCCTCATCATCATTATGTTCTTCTAGCCTATGACCAAAGACCACACCAACACAGCCTTCCTCCATCATCATTCTTATAACCTGTAATATCAAAACCAACAAAAACAACGGTCCCCATTTTTTCAAGAATCAAAAAACCAAATCCCATCATCAATATCATACAACCACCATCATCCCCTCCTTCAAAACCATCTCCAAACATCACTCCTTCACCACTTTCATCACTAACCCACAACCCGCCCACACTATCAACTCTACCCAGCAACACCAATCTCATCTCATCCCAACCACAATACCCATAAATCATAAAGCAAGCAAACCTCAATCCATTTCAGCCATAAACAAGTCATAGCCAAAACCAAAAATCAATCAAAAAGAAAGAGAGCAATCATTCACAATGAAACCCAGGAAAACATCCAAATAGTCCACATCCATATTTCAAAGGTAGATGAAATAAACAGGGATGAGAGAAATGAGGAGGAGAGGCGGCACCTCCTCATGACAACACCCACCATCGCTTCTCGACCTATCTCTCCCTCCGTTGTCCACACCTTTCTTCGTGAAGTAGCCATGAAGCCCAGCCATTGCACCGTCATCTCCTCGCCTTGCAGAAGCCGCGGTAATTTCTTCCTTTCACCGCTACCCATGGCCGGTTTCGTGTATCCTTAGCCACTGCTCCATGCACCCATCCTCAAACTTGAACCACCGCGAACCTCCCTTTAGATCCGCCTTCAACCCTCAAGCACGGAAGCCATGCGTGGCCACCACCACAAATAACCGAACCTCCCTTTAGATCCGCGTCCAACCCATCCTCGCTCTCCCCAGGGTTCCTCCGCCAGCCTCCGCCGCACCTCGTCGAAAACCCACCGCGAGTCACAGCCCCGCCACACGGCTTCCTCTCTCTCCCTCCCGCGATGGTGTCTTGTCCAGCCATCCTTCCCCCTAGGCCACGACCTTTTGCTCCACCTCTCTTCTCCACCTCCGCCTCATATCTCTCTCTCTTAGTGTAAAAGAAAAGAAATGAAATCATTGAGTTGTGCCTATGTGCGTTTAGTTTAAGATTTTATTTATTTAGTTATTTTTTAATCTTTCCTTTAGTCCATTCCATTGGTCTTTGAGCTGAAAAAATAATGGAGTTAAGTGAGAGAATGTGGGTGTGCATGTGTTGATCAGAGAAGAGAGACATTTGTGTGCGTTGGTCGCGTTGAGGGTTTGTTATTTTGTGAGTGTGAGTGCGACGAGAGAAAGTGCTGAGAGATGTGCACATGTGTGGGTCAGAGAGAAATCTATATGTATTAATGTGTTATAGTGAGTGTGTACGTGTCTTTTATTTAATTGTAAGGGTGTATGCGTGTGTTTTTGTTTTGTGGATTCGTGTGTATGTCAAGAGAGAAGCTGTAAGTTAGTATGAGTGGAGTGTGTGTTTAGTTAATATTAGTATGTGTTATAAATAGACTTAGATTGGTGGAATTAAGTTAGTAAATTTTAAATTTATAAATTTAGTTTATCTAAAAATAAGACAAAATAAATAATGAGTTTTCGCTTCTAAGATTTTAGTTTTAGTTTTAATTACGTTGTCAACTATTGTTATTGAAATAAATTTTTGAGTTTGTTTGTTTAGATTTAGATTTATTTATTTGGTTTACTGTCGTTTTATTTTTCATTTTTAGACTTACTTATTTTAAGTTTGGTTTAATTTAAATTTAAAATAAAAAAAGATTCATTTTATTTTCGATCATAAACACTTGAATGTTTTGTTTTAAAGAAAATGTATTTAGTTTATGAATCGGTAAATAAGATTAATGAACCAGGACGGTTGTTAATTCCATAATTTAGAATATTTTAGTTGAGACAACTTGATATTCTAAAGATCCTTTTCAAGCATAAAATTATTCAACCCACAATTATTCTTTTAAAAAGAACTACGTGACTTTGAGTTCTCCATTGCACTAGGATACGTAGGAGGCGAGTTCAATCCCTGCAAGTCAAAATTAAATTTTCATAATTTTTGTCTTATTTGTAAAATTTTTTATGAGATATTTTATTTAATTTAAATAATCATTTCTTTAGGAAATATTTTATTTCAAATAAAAAAGTTAATTTAGCCTACGGCTTGTTAACTCCATATTCTTGACACTGTTGTGACAACTTGATGTTCCAAATTTTCTTTAAAAGTATGTTCTCTTTCATATTTTATTTTACTTTCGTAAAAAATATTAAAATAAATTTTTATCTTATTTGTAAATATTTATAATTCATAAGAGATTTTCATTTTCATATATTTAGTTTAAATTTGTTACTTATTTGTGAATATTGTATTTTGAATAAAAAATGTTAATTTAACCTTACGGTTTGTTAACACATATTTTGAACACTAGTTGTACTCTGTGTTTCATTTTTTTTAAAATTTTTATTGTAAGTAAAAAATATAAAAATGAATATTTTGAAAGGTTATTAATAATTTGCACAAATCCATTAAGGTACCGTCTAAAGATGAGTGTATTAGGTGCGTTAAATCCCTACCCTTCTCTATGTATAACCGACTCCAATTCAAATGTGGTTTCAAAAGACCAATTTTTTTTAATAAAACGGGTTTTTCCATGTTTTCCCAATTTAAATAAACTTGGTGGCGACTCCAATTTTTAACACTTATTTTCGCCGTCCATCGCGATTTCGGTTGCGACAAACATCAATGAGAACTCACATAGCCGAGTTCACATCACTTGTGACGGAATTCAAAAATATGGATGAGACCTTCTCTAGTGAGCAACAAGCAATGATGTTGCTTTGTTCTTTACCTCATTCCTACAAGCATTTTCGTGAAACACTCATCTTTGGACGTGAGCGTCTTGCTATTGATGAAGTCAAGTGCTCACTTTTGTGTCGTGAAAGGATGGACCATGATAGCAGTGATCTTAATGGTGTCGCATCTGGCTTGGTAGTTAGAGGTAATTAGAAGAATGTTGGTTCGAGTAGTAGAAGCAAAGGTAGATGTAGATATTGTAAAAGAAAGGCATTGGAAAGCAGATTATCCAAGGCTCAAAGACAAGAAAGAGAAAAATTTAAGTAATGCGCAAGTGTTGCTGAAGATGCTGGAAATGTTCTCATTAACCAGTTCAATTGGTGATACTTGGATGCTTGATTCAGGCCACTCATACCACATGTGTCAAAATCGGAATTGGTTTACAACTTACCTCAGTTAATAGTGGTATTTCTTATGGGAAATAATACATCCTGAAGGTTGTCGGCATTGGTACAATCTGAATCAAGTCACATGATGGAACCATGATAACTTTGTCCAATGTTCATATTGACTTAAAAAAAAATCTTAGTTCTTTGAGTACTCTTGATTCTCAAGGGTATAAGTGTTCTACTGAAGGTGGAGTTCTAAAAGTCTCCAAAGGTGCTCTTGTGGTGATTAGAGGTAGATTGGTTAATAGTCTTTATATACTTCAAGGTAGCACGGTTATTGGTGCTACATTAGGATCATCTTCATCTATTTGAATATTACTCACTTGTGTCATAAGCATGAGGCAAATATGCCTATGGTGAGTAAGCATGGCTTACTTAGTGATCGAAAATTTGTTGTTCCTGACTTTTGTAAACATCATGTTTGTGGGAAGCAAACCAGCATAAGGTTTAGTATTACTATTCAGAGAACTAAGGGTATTGTTTCTGAATTTGTGGAACTCGGACCCGTTGCCAAGAGGTAGTTTGCGTATTTGAGTTTGCCCTTATAGGCACATTGGAAAAGGCGACTTCAATAAACTTGAAGATGAATGAAAAATCAGGACAAAGTGGAGATTTGTCAAACTTGATGGCTTGAATTTTTCTAATTCAAACATTTAGGTTAAGTTAGGCAAAGTTAGGAGAAGCTAGGCAAAGTTAGGAAAAGTTAGGCAAAGTAATGTGAAGTTAGGTAATGTATGGCTCAAAGCTCTATAAATAGAGCTTAGTTCATCAAGCTTGAAACCAACACAACACTAACAAACAATCCATCCTCTCCTCCTTTTAGTGATAGAGTATAACTATTTGTTCTTTGTGAGTTCTTCTCTTTTGTGAATTAAGAATATACATCGACGAGAAAAATATTGATAGGTATTTTGGGTGTATTTGGGATTTAGGTTGAGTAGAGTGTATTCATCTTTTGTATCTCCATCATATTTCATAGTGAAATATTTGGTTGTCGTCTTTGCCCGTGGACGTAAACGTTAAACCAAACCACGTTAATCCTTTTGTGTCATTTTTGCTTTATGTTTCCGCATATTTATTTTGCATCACTCTGATTCTGCCTTTTGGGTCTGATTTTCACAATAGTTCATTTGGGTTATATGCTATATAATAATTAATTCATGGTTTTTCATGCTTAATCAAATCTTAATCTTGCAACAATTGTTTTGGCATGAAGTGATTGAACTTGGTATAGAATATTGACTAAGTTACACTTATCAACCTTAAATTGACTAGGTTCGGGTCTTAAATTTAACCCGATGCATTTTTCGAAGGGTTTGGGTCATGCTTCGGGTTAGTGCAACCCGACCCGAAGTCAAAGTTTTCTTTTATAGTTATCCCCACTCTATTGAAGACAACTGCTGCAAGAGCACTCTACTTAATCACAAATCAATTCGACCAGGTCTTGAAAGACAAATTATGGTGTTTCCTAGAATTTCGATCTTTTGGAGGACTATTAGCATCTACACAATTCATCCTTTTGTGGTATTGTGTTTGACGTGCCACGGTGTGGATTTTTTTTTATAATAGTTAGTGATAAATTGTAAGAGTTTATGATTAAATTAATACATTATGGATAACTTGATATTATGTTTTATATGAGATGGTTTGTTTTAAAATATGTATCTAAAAATATCTTTGAACTTTGTTTCTTATTTGTAAAATTTTATAATTTTACTATGTATGATGACAAAACCTTCATAGATTGTTTAAAAGCTAGGTTAACACATCATTTATCGAGTTGGATTTGGGTTTCCAAAAATGACCCAACTTGACCCATCCATTGTACACCCCTAGTTAGGGCACTATCAGGCATGATGTTCTCACATTGTTGTTCCTCCTTGTCATTCCCAATTTGATTCTTAGTAACTTTAATAGTCATATATGGTTTCTATATAATCTTTGGCAGTTACCAGGATCATTCTTGCTCCTAAAGTCAAGTCGCATTGGAAGCGCATTCCCAACTATGAAAAATGAGTAGGTTTAAGCTTATAGCCATACTTTTGTTAATTATTAGTACTTTCCTAGCATTATATAAATTGTTTATGCAATTCTAGAATGATTTATTCCAAATACATGTTTTCCACAAATTATGCCAATTTTAGCAAAGTCACTGCTTTCACAGTTATCATGAAGATATTATTTGAAATGCTCATGGGACCATACTTGTTGCATGTATGCTATAAGATTATTTTTCTCAGTTCACAAATGTATGAAACCCTAGTTTAGTGTGAACAACGGAAAATATTTGGTTGTTTTGTGCGTTAGTTTTTGGCTAGTAATTAGTAAGAAACAAAATAGTGGTTAAAGGTTGTAGGATTTAACCTTAGTACCAAGTGATTGCTGAGGAATAGCTCAACCCCAATTACAATTGTGGAACCTAGTGAGGTGTCGACTTTATGAGATCTAATTATGTGTCCTTCAGTTACAGTTATTAGATAGTACAATTTAATTTATTTAGTTCAGTTTCCCTATTTCTCCATTAGTTGCGTTTATGAATTCAATTTAAATAATTTTTCCAGGATAGGTATATGTATATAAATATAAAATGTTTTTACCAGTTGCATGTATATATTATGTATTGTTGATGTTGTCCCATATGGGTTGTTAGTAGAGACCTAATCACTAAGTTTTGATGAACTCACCCTCTTTTTCCTCCCTTACAATATAACTATAGGTTCAATTGCACCACAAAGTTCACCTTAATAGTGTTCTAGCTTCTTTTTGGTGAGCTTCTAACACCCTAAAAATTATTTAAAACTTAATTTGAACTTTATCAGTCCTAATTTTAAAAATCTGAGTTTTAGCAATGATGAGGATGACCCAACGGACCTCCAAAAAAAAATCGAATGGGTGAATAGTAACCTTGCGGGCCCATTAGAGCTAAACCCAGATCCAGGACCAGGAAATGCCCGGGATTGAGAGACGAGAGGGTTGAGGTTAGAAATAGTTAGAAAAGAGAATTTTATACCTGAATTAATTTTTGAGTAATGTTTGATTACTTGGGTACAGTGTTTTATCCGTTCGGTAAAGTTTTGATGTGCGATTTTTAACACCGTACAAGTTACTTGGTGGCCAAGTAATCTTTACCAACCACTTTATGCCAAGTGAATGGCAAGAATTGAAACTTGAAAAGTAAGTTTCAATCATGGCCTTTCGTTTATTATATTTTACTCGGAGCCAATATCTTATTCGTTCTGGAATTTCGTGTAGTTTTAACACTAAAAAAGCTACTTGCTCTCCAAGTCAAAGTGATCCATTTATCTTGAGCCAAGTGGATAGCCAAGATTCATTCTTTGACTAACAAAACAAATCTTAACCATTCATATCATTTCTTTTCCCAAAAAGAAAGAAAATTATACTTTACTTACATAAATACTACATTTATTACAAGATAAAAACAAGCCACCAAACTTTATCACTTGGACTTATCATTTTCGGCCAAGCTTCTTCAAGAACCAGCCTCCATTTCTTTCTTTCCAAACCTGCATTGACAAGCTTCAAAGCTTGCATAACTCAAAGTCACTAAAACACCAAGATTGCGTCACAAAACTTGTTCTACTCCTCATAATCTATCAAACTAACCAATTGAAATTTCATTTCGTCACCAATCCTTACCTTGCTATCTCACCCCTCACTGATTTAGGAAGGGTTTGGGTTTGATTTGTGAGCTTTGAAGTGAAGGAAATCCATCTTGGAGCATATTGGAGCCAAGGATCCATTAGACACCAAAATTAGGGTTCTTGCTACCTTGTTGTTCATTTTCTATTTGTCTTGGTTTTAGCTTGTTGGAAATTGATATTTTCTGGTTCCATGGTGTGGTTACACACATATATAGATGTATTTGCTTTGGTAGAGTAGTTTGATGTTGTGGAAAAATCATTTTTGCTAAAGAGAAGTTCAAACATGCTTGCTGAAATTTTGATTTTTATATAGGCAATATTTGTTCACGAATTTTCTGGTGCAATTATCGATTTTTCATGAGCTACAAAAAAATTATATGTTTAAGCTAACATCCTAAGCTAGTTCAATGAATTTTCTTAATCCTTGTTTTGGACTCTTACTGCCTTAAAAAAATCATGAACCGAGACTATATAGGTGCTGCCTGAATTTCTGGTCTTGAAGCTGCGAATTTGTCTAATTTTTCTACCATAGCAAATGATTGAATTCTCCTTTGAAATTTTTACTGAGTGTTGATAACATCTTGAAGTGCAACTATGATTTTTATTTTGAATTGATTCAATCATTTTCTAGGGTTAAAAATTATGAATTTTGGGTTTTGAGTTGAAGCTAAGTGGTTTCTGAACACCAAATTTGTCTAATTTTGTTAACATAGTTAGAGAACACATTTTGCTCTGAAATTTATATGGAACTTGTGGACACTTAAAGTGTCTTAGACAATTTTTATAGCCTCTGAATTAATTGTTTGATATGCAAATAAATTATGCTACGAATATGTGAAATCTGCCATTGTGTTAAAAATGAATTTGTGCTTTGAATTGATGAAATAATGACATCTTGTACTAGTATGACATGAGCACAAGAATAGGAATATGAATAATTGAGCATGTGAACTTATTAATGAGGTTAGACACACATAGATATGAATGCTTATTACAATTGCTCATATGCGAAAGAAAAGCACAAGATTATGTTTCTTGGGCTAGACAAAGTAAATCCAGTTGTCGAGAAAAGTAAACCTTACTACCAAGAAAAACATAAGATTATGTTTCTTGGGCTGGAGAAAGTAAATCCGTTTGTCGGGAAAGTAAACCTGATTGTCCAGAAAAGCTTAAGGTTTATAATTCTTGGGCTGGAGAAAGTAAATCCATTTGTCGAGAAAAGTAAACCTGACTACCCTTGAATTAAGTCGGGAAAGTAAACCTGACTAGGAATAGGTTTGTGTGTGAATTTATCAATATAAAACTATTGTGATTGGTGTTTCGGAGTTTTGGTCCCTGCATTGTAGTGTTCACACATTGTGAACCACTTGTGCATGTTGATATGACACATTTGTCTTGCAAAAGACGGATCAGATCATATCATTAGTTGTTTTTGCCATTGTCAAGGGTGATACTGCAAACATTATTCTGATCGTAACAAGTCAATTAATGCACCAATAAGGTGAAGTAATGGTCAATGGAAACCTCCAAGAGAGTTCCACACATATTACATCAAGCACATCGTTGTCAATTTATTATGAATATTCAAGGCACCTTACTTGCATAAATTTGTCGTGTGTATGTGTAAGAACCCATATTATTAGATAGTTGATGTGTTATTTTATTATGGCTAATAATGATTTTTAAAACACAATATTATTATATTAATTTTTATGTTTTAGTTGTACTTAACTTACGAAGTCTTAAGAATATTATATACATATGAAATTATATAATAACATCATATATACAATTAAAAGACAAGTAAATATCTATTATACAAAGTCACTTACTTTGTTACAAATTAAACTTTTAACACAGCCTATATTAGGAATTGAACCTTATTAATTAATTAGCAAGCTTTGTTGTCTTAAAAATTGAAAAGGGAAAACACTATAAAGGAAAAAAATAAATAAATAATAATAATAAAGTAAATAAATAATGTAAAAACTTAGAAAATGGTGAAGTAAGGAAGTGCTTGACACCAAGTGGTTTAAGTTAGAGTAGGAATAGCTAATGTGGTTTTTAATTACCTACACCAAGTGTTACTAACCCCAGCTAATAACTTCACTTAAAAGAGGAAAGCTTGCAAACCACTTGGCAGGGGAAAACAAATCATGACCAGAAACAACGAAAGAACTAGAGACTGTTCTGTTAGGAAGAACACATACAAAGGTTGAACTCAAATAGATAGCCAAAATAAAAAAATCCTTTCACCTCTACTTATACCTTCATACTGTTGAGAAATTTCCAAGCTACATATACATGAATTTCCTTATATGTTAAAATTTGTGATTGCTAAAGTTCTGGAAAAAGTCTTCTTGTAGATTTTTCTTTTTAATAAATCTCAGCCCTGTGCCTCTCTAATACTGATTTAGAATCCAACTACTAAATTTTTTTTTTATCAAGTAGTCCTATACAAAGGGTGGGTTGTGTACTTTTACTATGTTATCTTGAAGTATTTTGGCTTAGCTATTTCACTAGTGTTGTGTACCAATCCTTTCATCCACTTGCATTCATGCATCCACATGATTCAACATCTATAATTTTTAAAATTAGGATGTCTTTTGAAAAATACCAAATAGATCTTTTTAGGGAGGCATATTAGATTTTTTGGGTTGCCTCAACATGCTATTCATGGTAAATGTGTATCTTGATATCATGCTTTGACCTAGTATGGATGTGATTATTGGGTTTGATGGGCGAAAATTTTTGTGGCTATATTGAAGTAGCCTTGCAAGTTCTTTTCCTGATTTCTAATGAATCTAAACTATGACTAATCATAATATGTCAAGTATGCATAACACTTGTTTGGAAAAATAAATGAGTAAGCTAACTAAGGTTTATGAAGTTTTGCTAATTTTTTTTTTTATTTCAAAAGAGGTGTGTCTATAGTTAATGTATTGCTCTTGAAAAAGAGCAGGAACATAAAATTTATTTATAAGTCACTAATTGATTATTTGAACATATTTCATACATACATGTTTTTCATTTTATCTATGATAGACAAATTTGAGGAGTATGATCTCTAAGAGATGAGAGAAAATTCCAAGACTCAAAGAGGTTCATGTAAGGTGATCATAGAATGAGAGAAAGAAAAGCATGGGGGATGCCCTTGCTATGTGTGAGCTTATAATTATAAATAGATATTAAGAGAGAAGAGAATTGGAAGTTTCAAAGAGGCCTATCAAATAGAGAGTATGTTTTTTATTCTCAACTGTTTTAATAATTTTATGAATCTATAAGTATGAAAAGGATGATTTTTCGTAACTCCATTATAGCTAAAAATAACAAGTACTAGAGAAATTAAATTTACTGCTTTGATTATTCCTATTGAGATTGTTATCTCATGTGTTCATGTTTGCAAACTCTTAAAGATGCCAAGCGTCAAAATAATACAAGAAATAGTGTATAAATGGGTTTTTGTGGCAAAATTGGGGACGTATGCACCCATGGTGATAAGCATCGAAGTAACTACCACTTAAGGACTAGTCTAGCATAATATATGGCATGCAGCACCTTGAAAGGTCTTGCCATATACACCTTTAAAGAGACCTCATATAGTTTCCTCATTTTGTTAATTATTTTGGGTGTGAAATGGTACTGAATTTCTTTGGTATTATAAGACATTGGGTAAACATGAGTAAGGCATTTTTGTTATATGAATGAATGATCAATTTTTTCATTCGTGTAAAGGCTATCTATGTAGATATTATGTTGTAATTATGACCATAGTTATCAAAACCAAACCAGTGATCGACTCAACTAAGGCACCGGGTCACTTAGTCACTAGTTCAACCGATGAGTCACTAGTTTAACTAGTTAAATTGAATTTAATTAAATCAATATATAAAATTATAATTTAATGCAAATAGTTATGTAATATATATATTTTTAGTGACATATTATAATAAGAAAGCAAGTAGCCTAGTGGTAGCCACACTTACTTAGTGCTCCTGCCCATTATGTATCTGTTTCATTTTCTCTATGAAGTTCAGTTGTAAATACTGCATTCTTTAGGATTGTTTCCTCACAGCTGATTGTAAGATTTGTATATGTATATATAAATGGTAACATCTATACTAACATAGATACATTAGTGAAGGTGCAAGTATGAACAATAAAAAATGCTATTAGTTATAATTGAGTTATAATTGATTTACAGACATTTTCTTGACCTGAAACTAAAACAATTTTAGCATTGAAATACAAGGCTACTATTTTACAAAATTTCAGAATGTTCTTAACTATTAAGTAGCTTCAAATTCCACATAAGTCCTGCTACACCTTTATAGGAACTTTTGGTTTGGCAACAGCTGCATTTTTAGTTATAACTCACTTTATACACATTTATTTTACATGAGAATATGTCATTTGAAAGTTAAGATTTAGGGCTAATTCCTTGCCAAATTTTAGAAAATTTTCACAAGCCATATGATAATGATATAAGAACAATGTTACTGCATCTGCTAAAAATTTTTCAAACATTATAAGTACATAAACTTGTATCTCTTTTCATGGTTAACCATTTGCAACTTAGCTACAAATATCATGTTTTAATTCCAGTAGGTTTATGAACGTTTAAAGTGTTTAAATTATATATTTTAAATTATTGAAGCTTACAATTACATGAGTAACGTATATGCTTATTTTACTTGATTTATGATCATGAAACACTAGTACGGTATTCTTGCCTTTAAATTGGTCTCTTGAACCCATGAGATATATCATTGAGTTTGCCATGTTACCAAGCTTCTTAGGATAATGTTGTGACGTTTGGATAGTACATTGTGTGAGAGGGGTCATTACAGTATGGGTAGTTTACATTTAGTTTGTACTTGTGGATTGATGGATTTGAAAATGCGATTTTGGGAAAATAATATGTCAACTGTTATTGTATTTTGTAGGATACTCTAAAATCGAGCATGAATTTAATATTTATTATGAGTGGATATTAGAACATAGAAAGATATATATAGCTTGGCTTGATGATATTCCACCAAAAAAATGGGTTCAAGCATATAACAGTGACATCGGTGAAGTCACATGACCATGAACTTAGTCGTGTGAGAACTATGTATTATAAGGGACTCACAATCTTCCCATTGTTAAGATCCATGGAAGAGCATTGGAAATAATAATATGTATTTCTTGGATGTGTGCCAAATAAAGTAAGCCTATTTATCAAAACATAATTACTAAATCAATCTAATGTTAGCCTAAATTGATCTAAATTAATAAAAGATATACCTAAATAAATCTAAGATATAATAAGATAATATTGATTCTTAACACTCCCCTAAAGCTAAATTAAAGGTCATTGAGCTTCTAGCTTATTACAACTAAACGAGGATTGACAAGGGAGGAGAGCTTAATAGAGCCTAAGTGGAGACAGGCTGGGTGGAACCAAGTAATGAAGATGAGCTTGGACGAAACCAGGTAATGGAGACGGCCTAGGAAAACCCAAGAAACACACTTAGGGCCTAGACAAAAGACTATGCGAAGGCAGATGAGACTATGCGAGGCAGGAAACACGAGATTGCTTGGAGGCAATGTAGCATGGAGGTGGAGGAATGGAGCACGACAACGAAGCTAAGTGGAGAAGTTAAGGAGAATAGAAAGATATGTCTTGGGAAAATAAAAGAGTGAGTTCTAAGAACTTTGATAGCAGGAGAAGAAATAAGGTTCAAGGTGGATACCATGACTATGATACCATGTTAGAAGACATGATGGAAAACAGGAATAAAGAGAAAACAACAAATAGTCAGAATATATTGATAGTATTGATGTGTTGTGTTATATATGATACAACGAGGTAGGCCTATTTATAAGCCAAAAATAAGATCAAAACATAATGACTAAATCAATGTAATATTAACCTAAATTGATCGAAATCAGTAATATACCTAAATCAATCTAAGATATATTAAGATAATATTGATTCTTAACACACATCATGGAACTGGTTAAAGATACTTACTTCGAGTTGGCTAAGTTTATTTGCATAGAAAGGTAGGGAGGCATATGCGTGGAAAAAAGCTAGTTGGTCATATAGTATGTGTACCACCACCAATACTCAAAGCAAGGATAATAATGGTTAATGGGAAGTCCTTGTAAGATATGCTAATGTTGACATTCCCACCTTGCCATCCATTGGTCATGATTGAGTGTCCAATTAGTTGGTTTTACTTGTCGTAAGTCTATTATGGGATGCCTCTAAACTATGAGGTAGGAAAGGAATAGGTTGAGCAAACCCAATTGACGTATTACGCAATCAGTTGCATACCTTTTCCTTCCTTAGTCATCATATTTATCTTGCATCAAATCACTATCTACAATTGTGCTATGTGAGTCAAATATCTTACTATTCAACCCTCTCTACACTCTCATTTTTTTTTAGACACAAAGCATTGAGCCGTCATGAAAGGTGAAAGGTCTCTAATGAAAAGGAAGCTACGAGAGACTAGGACCAATGTATTTGTCTTTTATGTAGTGTGAACTATGCTTGTCCTTTATGAATAATGTAAATAGTTTGTAGTTTGTAGCTGTTGTACTAGACATGATGACTCAAGTCCTTACTATAGTAACTTATGTCCTTCGGGTAATGAGTCATGTCCTTTAGTAGTAGTTCTTATTCGAGAATGTGTATGAATTCTGCCTTTCTCTCCTTTTCTACATAAGGAAGACTTGGCTACAATTGTAAACCACCAAATTTTGAGAATAAAAACCATCTATGTGCTTTATATAACTATGTTCTTCTAAAAGCTTTTTTTCTTCCTGAAAGTTCAATTCTTTATTATAATATGTTCTCATAAATATATGAAATAAGGGAATAACAAGTTATCCAAGATATAGAGCATGCTCTACACTTTCCTTTATAAGAAGATTTTGTGTATCAAAATGTATCTAACTAATGATCCATTGATTCCGTTCCTCATTATTTTAGGTGTATAATTTTTACGAGTAACTAGGGCTTGAGAAAGTAGGCTTTAAGTTATTGCTGAAAGTCTTGCCTTTTGAAATCAAAGATTATATGTCTAAGGTAATGAGGCTCCCAACATAGTAGTATCTAAGCCTAAATGACCAACGACATTATTCCCTTTTTTTCTAATATTCAGGGAGCATATGTTAGCTCCAAAACCCTTAAGAAAACTATTGTAGCTTAAATTTTGAATAATAATAAAGCAAATTTTATTCAACTGTTTTGAAGAAAGAACTAATAGTTTACATGAGTTTCTGGAGTACTTAACAGGTTGATTCTCATATACATATAATTCAATTCGTGACATATTTTTCACATTACCATGATTTAACATGGTTAAAATCTTATTTAAAGAGATTCAGTTTTTAGAATATGAAAATTGTTTAGGGAGTGAATTACAATATGTACGAGACTCAAAAAAAGTAAGTTAGCATCAGAAAGTAAGTTTAGGCCTTTAGAAAGTGGTTTGTCGCATTAGAAAGTGATTTGTCAATCTAGAAAGTGTTCTCTCATAATCAAATCAAGTGCATAATCATTAATCTCAGCTGTAATCATCCTTGAAAAGTATCAACACTATCTAAAGATCATCTTTCATCTCAAAGACAAGTTTAAATGGAACCTAAAAGGCTCAAAAAGTGTAGAAGCACTTCAGAAAGCACTACATGCATTAGAAACTACACTTTGTCAAGAGAAACTAAAAGATATTTGAATTCAAATGAAGTCTAAACCTTAGAAAGTAATAATAGTGACATGTCATCTTTATGCTTAGATATTCACCATCTTTTAGAAGGTCTTCACATAGAAAAAGTTTAAAAATCATGTTCAAGAATGAGTTTTTAGTTTCTGAAATATTATTGAGAAACAGTTGTCAATGGATTCTGGACTATGAAGCCAGTTTGACACAACGCCTATATTTCTAGAAGATTGATCCTAGGATAGAAAAAGGATGATCAACACGTGTCAAGAGGAGGAAAGATCAAAGGAACAATGATCCATTTCAAATCCAAGTATAGAAGGAGGAAGCCTTCAAACATGAAGGAACTTTTGCGCTCTAACGTTAAGCATTCTTATACTTTCTAAAGTTCATTCTCTCTTTGATTTCAGTTTTTGAAAAAGGAAAATCTTTTTTCTTGTAATTCTTAGCAAACATTCTTCATTAAAAGATTAGAAAGAAGTCTCTTAGGTTATTTTCTTGAACATTGTATTAGCTTAGGAAACTTGAGTGTTTTTCTTGGAGTGTAAATACCAACAATCTTATACTCTTTGTACCTTAATCCATAAGTGACCAGTGAGATTAGCTTCGAGAGACTCGGATAAAAATACTTGTGAGTGAGGGTTAATTGTATAAACTGTCATTGAGATAGCTTGAGAAAGCTATTAAAAGATATCTTACTTTCTCAAGTTGAGAAAGTGGTTGATAGTGGAACTTAACATATTTGTTGAGAACTGGATGTAGGCAATGTTGGTTGAACCAGGATAAAATCATTGAGTGATATTATCTTTCCCTATCGTTTGTTTATTGTGTTCTGTTATGTGAAAGTTCATATTTGTTTAAAATTGTTTTATTAAGTTTTTGGACACTTGAGAAAGTAACTTTCTGAAACTTATTAACTTGTGTTTTTCATTGCTTTCAAGTTTAAATACTTGATAGATTTGTTTGAGTTTCAAAAAGTGAAAAGGTTTTGAAAACACGATTCAACTCCTCCTTCTCATCCTACATCTCACCTACATCGTATTGTATATGTTGGTGGGCTTCCTTCCTATTGGGGGCCCAACAACTAATAAGAAGAAAAAAAAAGGGAAAAGAAAAGACAAAAAAAAAAGACAAAAAAAAAGAAAATCGAAAAACAAAAAAAAAAAAAGGAAACACGCTATATTAGCGTATTAGAAAATTGAAAAATAAACCGTGAGTTGAGAGGAATAGCATGGAGAGGAAGAAAGGGAAGTGTAGGGTTCATCATCAGACGGAAAACGTGCTCCGTTTATCATGAAAATTTAGTATGTTGTTCCTGATATTGAACTTGATACTTTGATATAGCCTGTTAATTTTATTGCCTTCTCTGGTGGCTATTTTGTGATACCTACATTGTGGAGTTATATGGTTGTATTCCGCCCATTGGGTGAGTATTCTGTTGATTGTTGAGATTCCCTAGTGCTACTAGGAAGACTTGTTGTATTCCCATTGATCATAGTGGAAGATTTTACTGGACTAGGTCCCGTGGATTTTTTTGTCCCTCTATTTGGGGTTTTCCCACGTTAAAAATTGCGGTGTCTCTTGTTTTATTTTCTGAAATTATTATACCGCTAGAGTATTTTTGGTTCTACCTATTTAACTGCACATGTGGGGAATATTTGTTGCTTCCGCTATTGATAAGAGGTTCATTCCTAAGATTTCCCAACAAAGTGGTATCTAGAACTTTGGTTATTTTTTATCTTGTAGTTAAATGGAGGAATATCAGGGCCAAATATGATCAAGTTGAATTCCAAAAATTACTCAGTTTGGAAGACCCTCATAGAAGACATGCTATACAGCAAGGATTTGTATGATCCAGTTGAGGGAGATAAATATACGTCGTCTGATAAGTCTAAAGCCGAATAAACAAAATGAATAGAAAAGCTATTGCTTTGATTAGGCAGTGGTTGGATCTTATGTGTATCCACATGATGACAAAGAAACTAATGCTCAGAGCATGTGGAGAAATTGGAGATTTATATGAGAGGAAGAATGTGCAAAATAAGGCATATTTGATTTGAACGTTTAAATATGAAATATAAAGAAGGTGATTCAATGCCAGAGCATTTGAGTAGCTTCCAGGAGATTGTCAATCAGCTTAACCAATGAGATTACATTGTCTGATGAGTTGCAAGCATTGTTATTGTTGAGTTCTTTGCTTGACAGTTGGAAGTCTTGATTGTGACATTGACTAACTCAGCTTCAAATGGGAAGTTGACATTATCAATGGTTAAAGAAAGCATGTTGAATGAAGATGCCAGAAGAAGAGAGCGGTTTATTAGTGCCTCCACCCAGTCAGAAGCACTTGTTGTAGAGTCACGGGGAGAAGCCAGAGTAGAAGACCTCATAATACTACAAGTTAGAGAGTCGTACAAGTCAAGGGGTAAGTCCAAGACAAGAAAAGAATTTAATTGTTATCATTGTGGCAAGCCGGGACACATCAAGAAGCATTGCAAGTACTTGAAAAGAGAGAAATCAAGAGAAAGAGATGAAGACAAAAATAGTAACAATGATAAAGACACTGCGCGTTGCATATGATGATGTCCTTGTTCTACATCATGAGAACTTCATAAATCTTGCATGTGATGATTCTAGTTGGATCATGGATTCTGTGCCTCATGTCATGTTACTCCTAGGCGTGAGTTTTTCTCTACTTATACGCTGGTGACTTTGGCAGAATAAGGCTAGGAGATGAAAGGATATGCAAGATTGTTGGTATGGGAGATGTGTGGCTTGAAACTAGCATGGGTTGTAGATTACAGTTGAAGAATGTTAGGCATGCGCCTGATATGCATCTTAGCTTGATGTCAATCAAAGCATTGGACGGAGAAGGTTACTACACTACCTTTGGTGGTGGAAAATTCAAAATCACCAAAGGGTCGCTAGTTGTTGCAAGAGAAGATAATAGTTTCACTCTTTACTAGTTGCCTGGAAAGTTGTGCAAAGAGGAGGTGAATGTTGTTGATGATTCCTCTTCAAACTTATGGCATATGCGTCTTGGCCACTTGAGTGAAAAAGGACTTGGCGTTCTAGCCAAGAATCAGTCTCTTCCGGTAAAAGGTACATCTTTAAAGACTTGCACTCATTGTTTTGTTGGAAAGCATGCTAGAATAGCTTTTCATTATTCAGGACCTCATAGGAGACCACATGTGCTAGATTTGGTTCATACTAATGTTTGCACTATGGACACAAAAACACTAGGAGGTGCATCATATTTTGTGACTTTTATTGATGACCATTCTCGAAAAGTGTGGGCTTTTGTTTTGAAATCTAAAGACCAGGTGCTCGGAGTTTTCAAGAGCTTCCATGCAAGTGTTGAAAGAGAAAAGGGAATGAAACTGAAGTGTGTCCAGAGATAATGGTGGTGAGTACAGGGGTCCATTTGAAGATTATTGTAGAGAACATGGGATCAGGCTTGAGAAACAGTTCCAAGACTCCTCATAATGGAGTTAGAGAGAATGAACTACTATCAATGACAGAATCAGGTGTATGCTCTCTCATGCAAAGTTGTCTAAATCCTTTTGGGTGAAGCAATGAGAACTACAGTGGATTTGATCAACCTTTCTCCTTCAGCTCCTCTAGATGGTGATGTTCCACAGAGAGTATGGATAGGGAAGATGTCTCATAAGTCACTTGAGAGTGTTTGGCTAGGGCCTTTGTTCATGTTCCAAGAGAATGAGAGATCCAAGCTTGATGGGAAGTCCAAGCAGTGTATCTTCGTTGGTTATGGTCACTAAGACTTTGGTTACAGGTTATGGGATTTGCGAGTAAGAGAATAATCAGAAGCCGAGATGTGATCTTTCTTGAAGCCAAACCATTGAAGATTTTGGAAGTCAGTAAGCCATGTCGTTACTATAAGTAACAGTGATGTTGATCTAGAGTCTCCTCCTAGTACTCTTGTTGATAGGGGAGATGTAGAGGTTGATGATGGGAATACAGGTGATGAGCCTACTTACCTTGAGGTGCCAGCGAGCAAGTTCCACCAGAACCACCGTTGAGCCACAATTGAGAAGATCTACAAGACCGCATCAGCCTTGTAAGAAATACCCTTCAGATGAGTATGTGACTCTCATGAGAGTGGGGAGCCAGAGAGCTACCAAGAAGCTATTTCTGATGAGCACAAAGACAAATGGTTGAAGGCCATGCAAGAGGAAATGAATTCCTTGCATGAGAATCACACCTTTGAGTTGATGAAGTTGCCAAAGGGTAAAAAAGCACTAAAAATTAAATGGGTGTTCAAGCTGAAAATTGAAGATAATGTCTCACAGCCAAGGTACAAAGCAAGGTTGGTTGTGAAAGGTTTTGAACAGAAGAAAGGAATTGATTTTGAAGAGATTTTCACCAGTGGTGAAGATGTCCTCTATTCGAGTTGTGCTTGGTTTAGCAGCTTGAATTTAGAGGTTGAGGCTTGATGTGAAGACTGCATTCCTTCATGGTGATTTGAAGGAAGAAATTTATATGGAACAATAGAGGGTTTCAAGGTTAAGGGAAGGAGGCTTGTGTGCAAATTGAAGAAAAGTCTATATGGCCTCAAGCAAGCACCAAGGCAATGGTACAAGAAATTTGATTCTTTCATGGCAAATCATGGGTATAGTAAGACCACTTCGGACCATTGTGTATTTGTCAAAAAATTCTCTGATGGTGATTTCATAATTCTCTTGCTTTATGTGGATGACATGTTGATTGTTGGTCATGACAAGAGAAGATTCAGAGTCTTAAGAGTGACTTGAGCAAGTCCTTTGCTATGAAGGATTTAGGTTCTGCAAAGCAAATCCTTGGCATGAGGATCACTCGTGACAGAAGAATGGTAAGTTGTGGTTATCTCAGAGAAGTACATTGAGAAGGTGTTGGAGAGATTTAACATGAGTAATTCAAAGCCTGTTGGTACTCCACTTGCTAGTCATTTCAAGTTGAGTTCACAACAATGCCCTACAAGTGAGAAAGAAAAGAAGAGATGAAGAAGATTCCATATGCGTCAGTTGGCAGTTGATGTACGCTATGGTATGTACTAGGCTAGATATTGCTCATGCTGTTGGTGTTGTTAGCCGATTTCTCTTTAATCCTGGTAAGGATCATTGGCAAGCTGTGAAGTGGATTTTCAGGTATTTGCGGGGCACTTCCAGAGTTTGTTTATGCTTTGGTAGTGGTCAGCCTTGTTGGATGGTTACACAGATGTGGATATGGCTGGTGATCTTGATTCTAGGAAGTCTATTTCCAAGTACTTGATGACTTTTGCAGGGGGAGCCGTGTCATGGAGTCCAAGACTTCAGAAATGTGTTGTTTTGTCTTCCATCTAGGTTGAATATATTGTTGTTATTGAAGCTTCAAAAGAACTCTTGTGGATGCAGAAATTCCTACAAGAGTTGGGCCTTGATCAAGAGAAGTTTGTGTTATTTTGTGATAGTCAAGAGTGCTATCCATCTTAGCAAGAACCCGACATTTCATTCCAGGTCAAAGCACATAGAGGTGCGGTATCATTGGATACATGAAGCACGGAGATGAAGTTGCTTTCATTGGAAAAGATCCATACTGATGACAATGGTTCAGATATGATGACTAAAGCTTTGCCGACGGCGAAGTTTGTCTTGGAGAGAGAGGCGGGCTTAGTGGAGAGCGCATCCCACTTGAGTCGAGAAGGGGAGATTTGTTGGTGGGCTTCCCTCCTCATTGGGGCCCAACAACTAATAAGAAGAAAAAAAGGGAAAAGAAAAGACAAAAAAAAGGAAAATCGAAAAAAAAAAAAAGGAAGAAAAGGAAACACACTACAGGAGCGTGATTAGAAAATTGAAAATACGAAACCATGAGTTGAGAGGAATAGTGCCGTGGAGAGGAAGAAAAGGGCATGTAGGGTTCATCATCAGGAGTAAACGTGCTCCGTTTATCATGAAAATTTAGTATGTTGTTCCTGATGTTGAGCTTGATACTTTGATATAGCATGTTAATTTTATTGCCTTCTCTGGTGGCTATTTTGTGATACCCACATTGTGGAGTTATATGATTGTATTCCGCCCATTGGGTGAGTATTCTATTGATTGTTGAGATTCCCTAGTGCTACTAGGAGACTGTTGTATTCCCATTGATCATAGTGGAAGATTTTACTGACTAGGTCCCGTGGGTTTTTTTGTCCTTCTATTTGGGGGTTTCCCCACGTTAAAATTGCGTGTCTCTTGTTTTATTTTTCTGAAATTATTATACTCCTAGAGTATTTTTTATTTACTTATTTAACTATATGGGAAATATTTGTTGCTTCCGCTATTAATAAGAGTTCATTCCTAAGATTTCCCCAGGATATAAGGAAGAGAATAAGTAAGGGAGCATATTGTATATAAGGAATAAAAAATAGAGTAAAGCCCCCAAGTTAGTCTCTACAACTTCTTAAACAAGTTGGTCCATGATAATTGGAAAATGTCAACTTAGTCCTTAACAATATCAAAAGTCGAACACTTAGCGGTCCTGACGGAAAACATTAACGATGTTAGTAACAATTTCATTATCGGATAAATTGGTCCCTAACGTAATTTACATATGAAAAAAAATTCACATCTCCCATCCCTTCCCTTCTTCATCTTTTTTCATTCCACCACCACCACCATCATAACGCTACCATGCCCTTCTCTTTCTCCCTAGAACAGCAACATCTTCTACAATTTAAGCCCACTATCCCACTCTATTTTCTTTTTCTCTTATTGTTTCTTTAACTAAGAAAGTTTATGAGGCTTTTTTGCCCTTTTTTCCCTTAAGTTCGGAGCACTTCCCACTCTTTCTCCTATTCTTCCTCCCACTCTTCCTTTTTTGTCAACCTTGTTAAACGCAAATTGAATGGATATGGTTGAGAGAAAAGAATAGGAAGTTTTTAGAACAAAGGATGTGGTTCACCGGGATGGTTGCTTGTGGGATGGAGGCGGAGCACAGGAGTGGAGGTTGAGGATATGGGCTTAGGTTTGTTGTGGTTTGGGATTAGAATGGGTTGATGTTTGAGTTGTGGTTGTGTTTGTTGTGGCTTTTGTTGTGGCTATTGATTATTGTTTGCTTGTGGTTTATGGTGGTGGTGGTGATGAAGATAATGAAGGAAGGAAAGGGATGGGAATGGGTTTTTTTTTTATTTAAATGTTAAGGACTAAATTTGTCCAATAATAAAATTGTCATTAACATCATTAATATTTTCCGTTAGGGATCACTAAGTGTCCAATTTTAGACACTATCAGGACCAAGTTGATACTTTTCCAATTAGCAGAGACCAACTTGTTTGATGTTGAAATTATAGGACTAACTTGGATTTTGCTTTGAAAAATATAATAATACACCAATAAGGAGTGTGACAGATGGAAATTTTTTATCTTCAAAAGGTATCTTATTCTCTGCCCCTTTAATCATTTATTAATACGTTGAAAGATAAGAATAAAAAAAAATTTAAAAATTTATCATTATCAAATTTACAATATATATTTGCTATGTGTCAATAAATGATTAAGGGATATGAAAGGGAACATTATTTGATAACAAAGGATTTTCATCCGAGTGTGACACTCTCTAACATGACTTCTCTATTGTTAATTGTTTATAAGCATGTGAATTTATATCATTGATTAAACAAGTAAATCTTGACTTTTGAAAAAAATCTAATCAATAATATAAATTTATATATAAAATTTACAAGAGAATCCACTCATGAGCCATGCCACACTCCCTTTCTCCTTTGTCAGTATTAGATATAGTCAAGGAGAGTACTCCGTGGCCCAATACAAACGCTTGCACTAATCCCAACATGTTTGCTGAAAATTTTTATTAAGACTAAAATTTTAAGTTAGTCCTTAGATTTATAGTAGAGAATAAATTAATTCTTTAGATTTAAAAATTTTATATTAGTTTCTCAAAATTTATAACAGGAAACAAGTTACCCTCAATCAAATTATTATCTAACGTTAATAAAAATATTCATATATTCTATTAATTTACTTATTGTACTGTTAATTTTCACATTGAATCTTAACTTGTCTCAATCTTCTATTCTATATAGAATAAATGCCAACTTAAAGTCAAAATCTTTCTTCTGAGAACTATGGTGAGGTAGCAGATGAAGAAAAAGGTCTAAATGACTTCGTTTAAGGAGAAGAATTTAGGATCTACCATAAAAGTTAACAGGACATATAAATAAATTAATATCATGCATAAGTAAGTTAACAGAATATAACTTAAATGATAATTTTATAGTGGGACTAATTCATCCCATTTTATAAAATTTGAGAACTAATATAAAATTTTTTAAATGTGACTAATTTATCACTTATTATTCACTATAAATAAGAAGGACAAACGTGAGGTTTTATTCTTCTGGAAATTACACTCATCTTCTCTGGTTTTGCAACTCACACCCCCTCTATTTGTTCACCTAACACTCACACCCCTCTACTTGTCAAATTTTAAGGATTTATGTTCATTTCCTCATTCACATAACACTAATAATAAACTTAAAATAATAATATTTTTGTGATATTATCTTTTTAATTAATAAAATTATAAAAATATATTAACCTGTCCTTAATAAAAAGTGAAACTATAATATAAATATTTAAAATTTAACAAATAGAAAGTGTGAGTATTAGATTGGACAAATAAAAATAGTGAGTTATATTCTCCCAAACCCTATGGGAAGCGAGGGCAATTTACCCTTTAGTCTTTTATTTCATGTTCCTGCCTTGCTGTGATGCACTTAACAGCGGCATGAAAAAGTTCTCATAAGGGTACCCTGATACAGAACCTTACAGCTACAAGAATTGAATTTTCTCACAACCAAAGTAGGGTGTATCCTTTCAGAAGTCCAGCAAAAATGCGTTCACTTTATCTCTTTTTCCTGCACAAACCTTCAACACTAACTCTCCACCTCGTATGGGGAAAATCTGGATTGAGATATGCCTGATATCAGCTCGTGGGGTCCGAGGTTCACCCTCACTCTGGAAGCGTCAATGGTATGCTGTTGGTTGGGTTGATCCTAACAGCAAATACTGCACCAAAGTTGATGCTTCTGGGAATGCAAACCCTTTGTGGAGAACCAAGTTCTCTGTTCAGGTTGATAACAAAGAACCAAACTTCCAAGACCTTGCACTTAATGTGGAAGTTTATAGTAGAGACCCCATATTCCTCACTGAGAAGCTTCATGGATCAGCAACGGTTCTTCTCAGGGAGTTTCTTGCCAAACAGGCCATTAACTCTGATGGGTTTTCAAGGCCAGGGTACGAGGAAGTTGGAGTTACCAGTTGAGGAAGAAGAAGTCCAACAAGCCAAGAGGGTTCATTGATGTCTCAATTCGTGTTTCTGAAGACAAGGAAGAGCCAAGTTCCCAACTAGGTGTGTGTTTATTTCACAACCCTCAAACAAAACCAATTACGAAGTTTATCTTTCTGCAAGTTCTATAGAATTTTTGGATTTAAGTTTGTAACTTTGTATCCTTCAATTGCACAACTGATTTTAATTTATTTCAATAACATTGAAAAAAAATTAAGTTACATGATTTTTTAGCAAATCCTGATTCGGGCATAACTGAAAAAAATGCTACGCATTAGACCAAACAGCACTATAAACCACTTACACCCTTGATTTAGTGAGAATTTCTTATCCTCTTAGAGTAGGGAAAAGACTTTGCTATTTACCATTCATCATTTAATACATCAGTTACTCTCAACATTTGTAACATAGCTGCTGATCTGTCAAATAATATATAGTAGAGAGCAAAATTATTGTCTTTTACTCTAAGAGCAGCTAAGAAATTTTCTAAATATTATATAATGGGTGTCATATTTGAGTGGAAAAGTTGATAACTTTGATTGAAGTTTTCATCTTTAGATTTGCAAAACTATTACTGTAATTTAAGGCTCTATGCTTATTTATGCAGGTAATGATGAAGGGATAGTGCTTTTAGATCGTGGTAATAAGCCCCAATTTGCCACAAATGGTGGATTTGGGCAAGGCTATCCTCAGCAACTTGCTCCACCTTCATTCCATGGACCAGAAAACATGCACAGACTAGCGTCCCCTACACACATCCAATGCCATTTCCCACAAACTATTCCAACCCGTATGTGGGTGGACTGAGCTACCCTGCAGCTGCTGGACCAAGTTATCCACCACCAAGAGGTCCTCCTCCTCCAACACCAACACCACCACCACAACCCTCAAATGTTGGTTATGCTCCCAATTTCTTCCCAGGAAGTGATGGATCGGGACCTAGTTACATTAATATGCCATCATCATCTGGGGCAGCTCCTAGGCAGAGGGGACCCCCTCCAGGATTTGCAATGGGGGCAGGTGCTGGAGCATTAGCAGCTGGTGCTGTAATGTTTGGTGGTGACTTCATGTCAGGATTTGATGTGCCTTCAGGACTAGGAGATCCTACTATTGCCATAGCAACTGATCCTCTTTTCTGAACAAGAATGATGCAGCTTCTGTGACTATTATTGGTCTTTTTTCTTTGTGACAATGCGGTTAATATTCGGATGCACATAGGCTATTGTGGCTATGCCATAGCAGTTTCTAATTTCTTCAGGATTAACTCTGTTGATGAAAATCAAGAATATTGTTCTTTGTGAAGGATCAACTTCTATACTTTTCACTTTGTTGCTTGCAATGTGTTATACTTTTCACTTTAGTGCCTAATAGAAAATTTAGCTAATAGTCGTCACTATGGCATAGTTGTCAATAGCAGATGGCAGCTCATGACAGTCTGCCAAAACTCTTCCATGGCCACCACTTAACAACACTGCACTACAGTAAGTCATGTCTTGTTATATCCAAGGTGAATGCTAGGTCCAACATTACAACAATGTTACACATACAGTTTCACTAACATTATCTCGTATATTCACATTTTTCATGACTAAGGGCTCACCTGATTTTACATGATTACATTTTATTTTGATGCATAGGCAAATGTGAGAGACACACCTTTCTTATAGATGTGTCTCTAGCGTTTTCTATTATATAAATTGAGTTGCAGAACCCTGGCAGGAAAACATAAAGAACACTTCTTCTAGTAGTGCTACAGCAAGAGGCAGCCATATAATATAATGAACACCAAATAGGAAACTTAATGGTTTTTAAAGTTGGTTGCAGAGGAAACTATTTGGTTTTTAAAGATGAGTGATTCGGGAGGAATAAACATTTAGAAGGGTAAAATTGGAAATTCAAATTAGACACCAAAAGTAACTATCTCAATATGTATCCCTTTATAGTATTGTATAGATAAATGGCTGTTTGTTATTATTATTATTTTTTATAGTAGGTACCTTGTCTCTTTGCAGCATCTCCACTGCAACGTACTGGAATTTCTTGAATGTAAAAGAGTAGCACATAATCTGAATTGGTTAGTGGAAATGGTTAAAAATAAAAAGACATAAGAAAACCAAGAAAACCAAGAAAAAAAGGGGTCGTGCTCTACATTGTCTCGAAGTGGTGTTCCAAGATGTGTTTGAGGAAAAGGTTTCCTCGGGTTGCTTGGGAATGTATAATAGTGGTGAAGAAGAATGATCAAGGAAATAAGGAAACGTGAAACTTCTATGCCAAGTTCGACGGTCACAATTTTATTTTGAAAAAACCTACCCATGTTTTTTTAACTGTTATTGTATAAGTCATTGTGTTAATTACACATTTATCCTCATTTAAGAAATTGCTGGCATATATAGAAGACCAAAAACAATTAAATTCTGGAGGCATTTTAGGAATAGTGAAGATTGGGTGCCAAAAACAATTTAAGAGGGATATTCCCTTTCTATACGTGATCCATGATCTATAATAGTGGTAAAGAAGAACGATCAAGGAAAATAGCATTTTAGAGGAAACATGAAACTTCTATGCCAAGTTCGATGGTTACAATTTTTTGAAAAAACCTACCATGTTTTTTCAACTGTTATTCTCTAATTCATTGTCTTAATTACAAATTTATCCTCATTTAAGAAATTGCTGCCATATATAGAAGACCAAAAACAATTAAATTCTGGAGGCATTTTAGGACTAGTGAAAATTGGACACCAAAAACAGTTTAAGAGGGATATCCCCTTTATATGTGTAATAGATAATAGATAATAGATAATAGATTATTATTATTATTATTAAGTAATATCATTTAAAATTATTAATTAATGCTAATTATTATATCATAATTGTAATTATCATATAATAATATTTTTATTTATTACCATAGTAATTAGTAATTCATAATAAGTTAATAACCAATAATAATATTAATAAATATTTTTGTATAATAGTTAGTTATCGTTAATTTAAATTCTTATAATAATACATAATACATAATGATTAGTAATGATATTAATAATTTTTAATTTATTATTATTAGTATTACTATTATTATTCTTATATTAGTAAAAGGCCATATAATACTTTAAATTTATATATATGTGTGTGTTTAGCACCAAAGCGCTTCAGAAATCTTTATACCTTGAGTTTTGAATGACAACAAAGTAAATTTTGCTAAAATATTTTGAAGAATGAACTAATGTTTTACTTGAGTTTCTTTAACATTTAACAAAATCATTCTCATAACATACAAGTTTATTCGATGAGATATTTTTTACAATGTTATATTTTAACATGATCATAATCTCATTTAACGAGATTTAGAATTCTAATAATGTGAAAAATAGTTCTAAAAATGAACTTGAGTATGTTAAATACGAGGAAGGAATTTTAAGCATTAGAAACTAAGTTTAGATCTTCAAAAAATGATTCACGCATTAGAAAGTGCTACATTAATAAAGAAGACATTTCTTTCAAAGCAAGTCGTGATCATAGTCTTCAATCATAATAAGAAGATCTCCATCAAGCTCAAATTGAAGTATACAAGATCAACGAGAAGATCATAAACTAATGAAGTACATCAAGAAAACACGATTATTTAGAAATTGCTTACTTTAATAAAGGAAGGAAGATTCAAAATTCAAATAAAGTCAAATCTCAAAGAGTGTTGATTTTTACACTTGGTAACTATATCATCTTTTAGAAAAAGTTCAGAACCACGTTAAGAAGTAAAAAACTTTGAAGCTTCATTCAGAAACCATATTTGACAACGGCTTCTCGCCCTGCAAAGTAGCTCTGAACAGCGAGCTAGTCTTCTAAATGGTAGTTCAAGGACGCAAAAAGAAGATCAATACGTGTCAAGAAAAAGTGAAATCAAAGGACAATGGTCCAATGTGAAGATCAAGTATAAAAGAATGTCTTATGTATACAAGAAGTGACTTTTGCCAAATAGTTTTGCTAAGAACGCTTTAACGCTAATCCATTCCTTTTTCTAAAAGTTCATTACATCTTGTATTAAGTTTCTCTAAAAAAATCTTCTTTCTAGTGTTCATTAGTTAACATCTTCTCAAGAAGAATTTTACAAAGATGTCATTCAAATTTTCAAGTCATACACCTTATATTACCAGAAAACTGTATCTAGTCTAGAGTGCTCCAACTAAACCAACATCTTTATACCCTGATCCAGATTGATCATTGAGGTTAACTTGAAGAGGCTAGCAAAAAGACTACTTAGAATGAGAGTAAATTGCATCTAGTGCTCATCTGATATAACTTGAGAAGACTATCTAAAGACTATCTCACTTTCTCAGGAGAAAGACTTTAGTGGAATTTAATAAGTTATTGAGAACTGATGTAGGCAAGTGGTTGAACCAGGATAAAAATCAATGTGTAATATCTCTCATCTCTCCATCTCTTTTATATTAAGCATTTTGTGGTTAACTTGTAATACTTCTGAAAACGTTTTTAAATTTTCCTTTTTCACTTAGTTCAAAAGTAACTTTTTGAACCAAACTAACATAAATTTATGTTGCCTTTTAAGTGGAAAGCTTGATAAACTTTGTTTAGCATTTCAGAATCTTGAAAAGAAGTTAAAACATGATTCAACCCCCTTTCTTGTGTTATTTTCAACCTACAATAATTTTTTTCCATTTTCATTCTCGTGTGCTTGAGATTGGACTATAAAAAAATGTTGATCAACATTTTCCTTTTAAACCGTTAAAATGAATATAAGTTCAAATTCATTTTCTAAATAATAATAGAGTATATTGATTATAAATAAATCAGTTAAATATTTAATTCGGTTTTTTCATAGTTGACATAAGTCTATGCACTTGAATGCAAGGATTGATTCAATATTTCTAATTATCACATTAATCTATCAAAAATAATAATAATAAATTGATTATAGGTTTTGTATGTACAGGTTAAGAAACCAAGTGATTTCTTACCAAAACAAAAAAAAAGTAACGATATAACATTTGAGAAAATTATAAAAAAATATATATGAATTTAGTTCATATACACTATCAATGTAAAAATGTTTTACATGAATATACAACTACTATATATTATCACATTAGTAAAACTATTTGCCTTAATCATCCATTACTTTGATAGTCTTACAAATAAAAGTATATAATTAGATGATAATATAGAAATTTCTTATACTGTCAATGCATCAAAATTAATCTCCTAAAGTATCAAGATAAATGATCATTTCAAATTATTACTTGATAAATTATCTAACACAACGTTACAAAATTATTAAATAGATTATTTTACAAAACTCGTAACTGAAACATTACTACTTCATGAATCATTACCTTTTTCATGATTAAATTTGTTGCAGAAAATAAAAATATAATAATTATAAGTTACAATTAATTTTACATACACACAGATAAAATTTTTAATACTATCTAATTTTACGTAAATATTCTATCTAATTTTTTTTGGATATTATGATACATTTTGAATTATATTTATTAATATGTAAATTTTTATCAGTTTACGATTAAAGTTTAATGCGATTTTATGAATTTAATTATAACTCTTCGATTTATCAACCTTTTTTTCCTCACTGTTTAAAAGTGAATTCACCGTGTAGAGGAACTACATCCCTCCTTAAAAATAAGAGTAAATAACCTTTTAGGTTCTATCAATTTTAATATTATGATATCAATTTGGTTCCAATAAAAACCTTCGCATTAATTTAATTCCAGATTTTAAATTTTGATATAAAGTCAGTAAATTTTCGGATATCCACTTTGATAAATATCAAATTAAAATTGATATCAAAATAAAAAAATATTAAGACTGAATTGATACAGAAATTAAAAAGTTTAGGAATAAATTGATGTAAAAAACTCTGTGAGAATCAAATTGATCTAATTTTAAAAATATTTGGGAAAAGGTTAGTTACTCTAATAATAATAATAATAATAATAATAATAAACTTTTCCTTCCAGGGACTGGCATTTTTTATCAGATAAAATTAGCTTTAGAAATACATAAAGATAGAAATTAATGAATTAAAAAAAAGTAAAATCTTATATGTCTGGCGATCTTTTTCTTTAAGTTACTAAATGCTAATCAAGCAATTAGATTTTGTATTTATTATTTACTTTTCTTAAAAAATTAAGTAATGCAATAATTATTTGTTTTAGGTTTTTTGACCAAAAAAAGTGATTACTTTAATTTAAAAAATCACTTTCCATATAAGTTATTTATCTTAATTCCTACTCAAAAAAAACTTTTGATTATGAACTAATAAGAATAGCTTCTATGAAAAATAAATTTTTAAAATGTTTTTATTACCAAAAAAAGAAGACAAACATACCCTAAATTTAGAGTTTAATTTCAATGAAGTGAAAGTTTAAAATTTTTTCAAGTAATGAGCGTAACTTACCATTTTTGTTAATAAAGCAGTTTGATTGGATAATAATATAAAAATTTTTTATATTATTAATACATAGAAATTAGACTCAAATTCAAAACTTACTATTATTATTATTTGTCGATAATTTATCTCTAATAACGATAGGTATGTCTAGATATAAAAGTGATTTATAGTATTAATTAATTTAATAAAAAATAATAAATAAATTGACAAAGAAACATAAAATAGCTTGGGAAAGAAACTTATGATTCGTGTCAGAGAGAAAAATTATTTATTCTCGATCATAATAATTACTCAGACTCCTTTTTTCTTTTTACTGTTGACGAATCCTTTAAAGTAATTTTGTGCCGCTCCTTACAACTCAAGCTATAACCATTCTTAACTGATTATAAATTAATTGGATTAGTGTTCATTCAAGTGTGAGATTCTACTTAACCCCCCAAAATCTAAACTTCCATAGTCTTCTAGTTAAAAAAAAAAAAAAAACAAATAGAAAAGTGATTGATTTTTTTCAGCAGAGGAGATGAAGCATTCAGGTTCCTTCATTCACTATGACAGACCTGCAAAATCAAGTTCTGGTAAACATTTTTAAGGAAAAAGTCCTTATGCACATAGAAATAGGGTATCTTTTGAGCAAGGATTGAAATAGATCATTTTTGGTTTTTCATTTTTTTTTTGGTTTAACTATTCTTTCTTTAGCAAAGATCATATTTTATGACATATCTTGTCTTAGTTATTTCGTACAAAAATTGTAAACCCTTTGTTCCTTCTTTGAGAAGAAGCATTTACACTTTAATATAACTAACATTGATGCAATGTTTTGAAAACCATACCGAAACCGAATCATTTGGCAGAATCAATTAGGTTGCCAATTGATCCTTTTTTTTCTATTGAGGTACAATAAAGGATCGATTAAATCAAGAATAATTGCTTATGGCTCGAAAGAATTTCCCAGCATTGAATAAAATTTTGATAGTTTCAAACTTTTCACTATTACCCCACTGTGTTACGCCTCTACTTTTCTTTACAATTTTACCCCTGTATCTACTCACACTGCTTGGATCGTTTCTTTTTTGCAACAATATAATGGGTGTTCCAGATTCAAACCTCCAACAACCAAATGATTCCCCAGTCCACAGCGGGGCTCCAATTCCAATCAACCCAAACAAGAATTGTGAGATCCCAATCACAAATGTGAAAAAAATCATGGAAGAGCATCTTCCATCTAATGTGAAAGTCAAGGATGAAGCCAAGGTGATATTCCCACCATGCGTCTCAAAGTACATTAGCTTCATAACTGCAAAGGCCTATGAGAAATGCCAAGATGAGCATAGAAAGACTTTGAATGCAGAGGACTTGTTGTGGGCAATGGAGAAGCTTGGGTTTGGTGACTACGTTGGGCCTCTTGTGATTACCTCAATTGCTATCGTTGCACCAAAGGCGACCTCTCCTTCAATCATGGGGTGTCCATTCCTATCAATGAGGGTCAGGCCATTTATCATAATGGGCTTGTCTTTGAGCCTAGGCTTTTAGGTAATCACGGGTTCATTTATGAGCCCAGGCCTAGACCTGTGCAAGTGAATGGATTTAATTATGGCCTTATGACTTGGGCTCTATATGGGCCTACTACACCACAGCCTCCTCATGGGCTACCACCTGTGCCTACTCTTGAGCCTGGTCTTGGGATGCTTCAATCAACCTTGTCACCACAGCCACCACTTTCTTCTAGCCAAGGCTTTTGGGTGGATTCAGAAGCAAATTTGGACATGGTTGGCCCAACAATGGGCACTGGAGATGGGTCACGTGATGGTTCCTCAGACAAAGATATAGCCAACTTTGATCCTTTAGTTTTCCTTAACCCTAATTTTGACAACATCTGAGGTGAGAGAAATGCTAATAGGATTTGGTACAATAAAGAAAAAGAGAGAGAAAGAGGTGGTAATGTGACAAAATTGAGTGCAAATATAGCAATAAAGTATGAAAAGCAATATTGCAGCAGTATATTTCATATTATGTAGTAACTTTCATATTTAGATCGAGGACAATGCTTTCTTGTTACTGTCTTTGAATCGTTTTAGTTTTAAACATTTCAAAAGAGTATATTTTGTATAAATCTAAGCATCAAATGTAAAAGCCAAATTCCGATTCTTGAATTATAAATAAAAAGCAAAGCTTTATTTGAGAAAACTTCGTTGTTAATAGTTGCTTCTTCCATCAAAGTGTTACACTTACATCTAATGTGTCTTAAATAATGATATGCAGATCATTTTTCAACTCATTACTAGCAGTCAAATTGTGAAAATAAAGGATAAAACAGTCAAAGTTATTCCAAACATATAGCAAGAAATTAGTAATTAAGCTTGACATTTTTTTTACAAATTAGATGAGTGTAGTAAAATTAAAACACATTTCATTTATAATTCGACGGGTTTGTCATTACTTTGGTATTCTCGCTCTAATGATTTGCTCACTCTCATCTTATTAGTGCTATCCGTAGACTAGGTTCACTTCATGATCAATCCAAATCAAGACTAGTTACTTCCTTGGATTTTTTTTTCGATACTTGATTGATAAGGCTTAACACTCCTCACACAGTGGAGCAAATATAACAATACAAAGAGGTACTTATACTATGCTAGATTAGAAAACATGATATCATCTTAGGCCTAACCAAGGTACACAAACATAAAACAACAAGCTACAAACGAAATTGCAATACCTAGTTTGAAGGCAATGGTGCCACTATAAGCACATAGGTTGTTTATCCTTTTTAGTTAGACTCTAAGACATTTTGTTCTCAAAACCATTCCTCCCATCATGAAAAAAAGCATACGGCTAACATTGAAGACAATTTCAAGAACAAATTACCTACATAAACCAAAAATCAATCTTACTGAACATTCCAATCTCAATCCATCTTTAATTTTTTCGTGAAGCATTCAAGTTTTGCCACACAATTATCATCTTTAATAGTCCTTGTTGTCCCCCTAAAATCAAATCATGATACCCGATTTCCTATGACTTCCTTGTACATAGTCCCTCAAAATGAAAACGTATGCAAATGAAAGACAATACCAGAGAACTTTATCTAGCTAAGTTCAATATAAATGGTAACGAAAATCTGAACCCAAAAATAGCAAATGGGAAGCAAAAGTAGGTAAGGTTACAATGAAACAATAATATTAAAAATCATATATAGATTTTATCAATCTAACCATTGCAAAATGGAACTCTTATTACCCTCATAACCAATCGCTAGTAACATCCTAGTAAGTAGTAACATGACACCAATCTTCTCACACCACATTAACACTAAAAGAACAAATAGGAATGCGACAAACACAGTTGTGACTATTGTTGGAAATAACTAGTGGTTAAAGTAGTCCTTTATCAACAAATTGAAAATTAGTCAGACTATGTTACAAATCTACACATGAAAGAGAAAACTGCACAAAATTTATACCATTGGTAGCCCATATATGCCAAATTCCATGAATATAATCCAGCTTATTTAATTTCAATCGCAATTCAATTTGCAATAAACCACATCTATATCTCATATCTACATATTGAACCCCTCACCACCTTATGCATATTCATATTCCTTTTTTATGTTTCCCCAACTTTTTGTCATCACAAAGTTTCTTCCCAATACATTGTTCACTCTAATCTCATCATCTTTATATCACATTAAAGTCATCTAAGAAAATAATAGGCAATCTCACTTTTTCTCTCAGTTCACCCAATTCTTAGCATAATTATTTTTCCTTGATGTGAGGTCCACATAGAATATATGCAAATTGCACAATTAAAGACATTTTTCTTGATTACTTCTTTGACCCATATCCATCTTCTATCCTTATTTTCCACCATCATTATTTACAACATCAACACAATACCAACCAAATTTGCCACCTCCCCATAATTTTTCTATCAGATATCTATCCAAACTTGCCTTTTTGGTTTCTATGATTCCCAAAAAGAAAAGATTTTCTTCCTTAATCAACCTCTTCTTTATTCCATTTTCCCCCACACCTAAACCCCTTACATTCCAACTAGCATTTTCATTTAGTTTAAAAACACACTTGATTTCCCAGCTTTTAATTTGCTTCACTTCCACTTTAAGTCTTCCTCTTGCAACCCTTTTTCTTCTTCAATCTTGCATGATCTTTGGGATCCAAAGTTGAGATGGTTTCTTCCTTGTTATTTGCATATAGTCTTAACTCATGACCTAGTTGCCATGTTTTCACCTCTTCCTATCTATCACCTCCTTCATAGTTACCATATCTTCCATCACTTACCACTTCATTCTCAATTATATGCTAAACAAAATTCAAAAGAGGGTGGTGGGTGGATTAACTTTGGCAGAAGCTCAATTTTGGAAGGGTGTTTGGAAACCCTTGGAACTCAATTCTATCAAGAAATTGAATTGAATTCCATGCTTTAGAAGTAACTTAAGTGAAGAAATTGAGTTCTCATGGGAATTAAAATCTAACAAAACTAAAGAATTAAAATTAGACCAAAAGGGTGTGATTTGGCATAGGAATTGAATTTCAATAAATGAAAATACTAAAATAACCTTACTTGAATATAATATTTTGTTCTTAACCTATTAATAAAGGATAAAATAGTAAAAATAATTAAATTCATTCAATTTTAGACCTATTTCAAATTAAGAAATTGAATTGAATTCTTTAATTTTGATTCATTCCAAATATAAGGATTCAATTCAATTTCATCTCATTAAATATTTCCAAACCCCCTTGCAAAGTGTTTTGATTAGAGTCTCAATTAGGAAAGGAAGCTCCCACCATTGAGTTGGGCTCAAAGCCCGCAAAAATTCTTTCAACGGAGAGCTATTCCTCATATGCCAATCATGAACACGACCAAGAAAGGATCGTTTCCTACAACAACTTTATTGGGCCTATTCATTTTGAACCATTTGCCTCTAATGTTAAGGCCCAAAGCAAATTCCTCGATCACATCCTTTGTATGCCTATTGTCATGGATGCTATTTATTTTACTACCCAACCCTTCTTCTTCCTGATTGAAATACATCACATTGTATATATACAGTCTCTTACATATTTGTCATAAATTGTCACACATGAGTATCTATAAAGAATATTGTAGCATTGGGGAATACGATCTTCCTTCTTTCGTTAATTTATCCTGGATAAAACTGCTCCCCAAACTAGTCCTATCCTCTTAACGTTTTTAGTGGTCATAGCATGACGGGAAATATCATACTATACAGTAGTATCCTTATGGTTTGGCATCATTTTTCTTCTTACCACTTTCTTAAAATGAATGTGTATTAAATCCCTTTTAGTAGATAATGCTTCCTCATTACTCTCCTTTGAATCAAAGGTCACCAAGGCTTTATATTCAGTTATTCATCCATTTCCCTTATATAAACAATACTTGACCATTCATGCCCAATCTATCTAGCAAACTAAAGCTTATGGGCTTCATAGATTCTTAAGCATTTTTTCTCTACAACAATCCTAAGGTCTCCTCACAAATTTATCCTTGCACAACCTTCATGATTCTTTTTTACTCTCCTCTTTTTAGCATAAACATTGCCCCTTGGGTGTCTGTTTCTAGAGTGATTTTTAATTCCTGGGAATGCATTATAGAGCCGTTTGATATTAAAATTAAAAACCAAATGACATTCTCAGGAATATCGTATATTTTCCAAAGAATACCCATGACAAATTAGTGTTGACCGAGGTTCAAAGCCACCCAAAGGTAGTCTGGCATTGGCCAACTAGTGATGGTCGGTGCCATCCTGAGGTGGTCTAATAATGCTAACCGTAGTGGTCCCACTTCAGCTGTTGGTGGTCTAGGCTTAGTTGTGGTGGTCTGTCTCGATCGATGGTGATTCGGTTTTAATTGGCAGTGGTTCAAGATTTAAGTTTAGTGGACAATTTAGTCTTTTTATTTTCTGAAACATTCCTTTCCTATGC
This sequence comes from Dalbergia oliveri, assembly GCA_030441495.1. Lineage (NCBI taxonomy): Eukaryota > Viridiplantae > Streptophyta > Magnoliopsida > Fabales > Fabaceae > Dalbergia > Dalbergia oliveri. The sequence goes on along the minus strand of JAMLFY010000014.1, from coordinate 11,370,442 downwards.
ATGGAGTCTAACATTCCCATAGTATATGGTGGAAATATAAAATGATTCGTTCTCATTCTTGGGAATACAACTTTCCTCAAACATTCTTGCTATCCAAGAACCAAATATGGGAATTTCTCATTCTCATCATTAAATTCCTAGAAATGTTAAAACATTCTGCAAACCACACGTCACTAAAGAAGGAACTCTTCCACTAAATGAAATAAATGCATTGTGTGACACTACTGGATGAAGTATGGCCTTGGTTTAGAGTGCACTTCTTGCTAGATTGGAGAGTAGTGCAAGGGCTTCAATTCGATTATCAACCAACTAGTATGAATGACGATGGAACTTATGCATTTTCAGCCTTTTAATTTGTAATCATCTACTAGATATTCAGCTGAAAAGGGGGACGGGGTAGGAGGATTACTCCAAATGAACTTTTTGGTTGCATTTGTTCCTGTTTGTAAATTGAACTGCACATTGGTTAACTGCATGTTTAATATTATTATTTTTTATTATTTACAAAAGTTTAGATAGGTTCGGCACCAATCATCCCACCAAGGTAAAACTACGGCCTCCGAGCTCTTTGAGAACTTACAGGGATTCTTACATAATTACCCACAAATAGAGACCTCACAGCAATAATTATATTATATTGTTAAGTAATTAAATATTTGTACTGGTTATAAATGTCTATGGATATCAAGTGTTCAAAGTTGGGATTTAGAGTTAGATTTATTTTGTTATATGATTACATATTAGTGTCAAGTCACATCACTAACTCAACTTAAGTGTCTTAGTCAAGTTTTAATACAATAATTTATGAAATACTCTTTTTTTTTTGGTTTATTAAGGTATAGAAAATGAAATATGGGGTTGAAGGAAGGGAAAGAAAAGCTTTATATGTGTTTTCTTCTGTTCAAGAGTTTTACTTTTTGGGAAAATTTTCTTTTGAGAGTTTTGTCAACCTCTCCAAACTCTGGTCCATTATCTCTAATCCATAATTTCCCTAAATTTAGTGGTTTTTAATGAAAAAGTAAAATACGTATTTGACCCTTTGAGGTATTAGAAAATCAGAAAATCAAATAACATTCTACTCGTTAGTTTACAAAATTTGTAGTCCTTCACCCTCATACTACGAGAACGCATGTTTACGAATATAGATTATACATAAGCTAAAATCAATTTTTTTTAATAAAAAGCTAAAATCTGTTTTGAAATAAACTATATTATGTTTGAGTTAAAAGAAGTAAAAAGATTAAAAGAAAAAAACTACTTCCTCCATTTTAGAATAACCGTCACTTTTAACTTTTTTATATTTTAGAATATCTGTCCATTTATAATATTTAGGTAGTATTAATTTTTTTTCTTACATTTATACCCTTAATATACATGTGTTAGTTAAGTAATCAATACATTTATCAAGATGAATAATAATGACCATAAAATAATAATTTTGTCAACTCAATTAAATTTCTACATTTATCAAGATGTTTTTCCTGTTTTTCTTAATATGTGTATTATTTAGTTTTTTACACTTATTCAGAAATAGAGAGCATAATTTTAAGCTACTTAATGCACTACTTTATTATTTTCAAGTTAATACACATGAATATAAATTGATTTTCATATAATTGATTATAAAAAATAAGAGAAAACTATTATCTTGGCCTTTATGATAAAATAGTTCTTAAAAGAAACTATATTTGCCCATAATCCTCAAATGGTCAACCTTGAACACAAATTCACCAAAACGTCAACTAACCTCCATTTTTATTAACAAAAGTGATCTGATTACACTTTACATTTTATGTCAAGTTCGCATTGTAACCACTACTTTAGTCCCAAATTAAAGATGATATATATTTGAAAAATAACTCATTTTATGTCAAGTTGGCATTGTAAAACAACCACTTTAACTTTCAAAAGATCATATCTTTAATAAAATAACCCGTAGAAGAAATATTTTGTTAACAAAAATAGAAATCAGTTGATGTTTGGGTGAATTTGTTAAACAAAATAGATCTTTGAAGTGCCACGGATGAATATGGTTCTTTTTAGGGACCATTTTATTAGTGATATGATCTTTCGGAATATAAAATTATGATTTTCTCAAAAAAAAATTATATTTATGTTTGGTCCAATTTTAATCGACTAAAATTGACTTATTCAATTAACTCAAACATATAAGAAATTTCGTGAAATGAGGCAATTTGTGCTAAGGCTAGAGATTAGAATTATACGATGATTTAGAATAGGGTGCTAGAGTAAAGATAAAGAATAAGTCATCTAGAAAAGGAGATATTTTATGTGCCTAGAGACATAGACCCCGTTAATGTTACAATTATAATTGTACGATGATTTGTTGCACATGATATTGTCATGCATGCGTGATTATATATGATGCATTCATAATATTAAAACTCATGTTTAAAAGACACGCACTTCAAATAAGAAAGCTTTGAAAACATAAAATGAACTCTATATGCATACACACCCATTTTATAAAAGAAAACTGAAGTGACTAAAGACAATAATGATAACACCCTGTTAGAGTCAATGCCCTTCTGAGATTCTTAATTAAGATTCCCATCCCTCTTTTTTTCTTGTCGTTTTCAAGGTGAGGCTGATGGCTTTGTGGTCTTCTTTGAGATGCCTTTGACCTAGATCTTCGAGGCTACCATTCTTGGGTCGTTGTGTTATTTGAGTGTTCCTCATCTTACAGTGATGACTTGGCCTCCTTGCACAAGGGTCACAGCCCACTTGGTTGCTCCATTGCAACCAATAGCATTGATGGAACAATGGCAGCTTGAGTTCCAACAAATGCATCATGTACAAAGGCAGGTAGTGTTATTCAACTGCACCAATATATTGCCAACGATGTCAATGAGGCAAAGGTAGACTAAGTCACAATGCCTGAATAGCAACGAGCCTATAGTTACCCTTGGAGGGGAAGTTAGTGTCGCTACATACGCGCAGGCTGACTCGTGCCCATTTGAGCCATAGCACGTGGTCGATCGAGGTTATTGTGGTGTAGAAGTCATATCAGTCTTTCTTGCTAACCTCAAATTCATATGTCAAGTATGATCTAAACTAGGGGATGGGAACTTCTCAGAGCTAATCTTTTGAGTCCTACTAGGCATGCCAAAATATATTTGCCTACTTTTAATCAACTAAGATTGACTTAATCTGATTAACTCAAACATATAAAAAACCTCGTGAGATGAGGTGATTTGTGCTAAAGCAAGAGATTAGAATTTTAGCCTATAGGTTCTCCAAATCACTATAGAAAGGGTTTGGAAATTATTAAGCTAAGAGAAATGACAGAATAAATAGAAGTAACTTGCATTAATTGAAAAATGGTAAAATACAAAGAAAAGTAACGGCTAAAATAAATTGGCTAATTGTGTGGAGATTGTCTTGCCTCTTTTCTACACATAAAATCTCATATTTATATTTCATTAGCTAAGCGACAAACATGATTGTAGCCGTTCTTATTTTTAAACAGCGCTACTCATGCTTTCATGCGCGTTTCTATAGCTATAACACTTCTTTGTTTCACTGGCCTTACACTTCTTTTAAATTACGGCAGCCCATTTTCCAGCTACTTCTTTTGGGTAAATTACACTTATCTCCCTAGATTTGTGAAAATACAACTCACACCCCTCTATTTGTCCACCTGACACTCACATCCCCTCTATTTGTCAAATTTGAAGTATTTATATTAGGTTTCACTTCTCATTTAGTAATATAATAAACTTAACAGAATAACATTTTATGATATTAACGTTTTTAATTAATAAAATTATAAAAATATCCTTAAACTTAATTGAGTGGGTACATGTATTTTTTTATAATTTTATTAATTAAAAATAATTAATATCACAAAAATATCATTCTGTTAAGTTTATTAACAGTGTTCTGAATAAGTGAAACTGGATATAAATATTTAAAATTTGACAAGGAATGTGTGAGTGTCAGGTGGACAAATAGATAAGTGTGTATTTCATAACCTTAGAGACGATGTAATTTACCCTTCTTTTTTTCATTTGGGCCTACGTTTCTTATCATCTAGCCCATATATTGATCACAGCAACGATAGCCTTCGGCCGTTTATTTTGGACCTATCCGAATTGATCCAATAATTTTGGGTATCCAACAATTTATAATTAATTATTGAAATAATTTTTATCTCTCAGTATTTTCGAATACAAACTAACACCCTTTTAATATCTGTTACGCAACCCGTAAACATGGAAGTGGGGCACGAGTTGGAAGATTGGACTCACTGACACCATCTCCACTTCTTATGATGAAGCTTCTCGACCCTAAAACTATTATCTTCTATTTCTTTTCTACTCATTTATTACCCCTAAAAAAAAAAAAAACGTCAGCTATCACCTTACGTCATGTTGAGTTATCTTAGCTCAAGCTTAGGTTCAGGTATTCAATTTCTCCTTTTTATTATGTTTATAGATTTTTTTACGTGGATTTTTAGTAACAGTCATTCTTATTTTCAAAATTAAAAATTAATCCTCCAAAACGTCATCCCATTTTTCACGAACACCCCTTATCCAACCTCTAGTATAAGAGTATAGCAGCTATAGGTCATCCTTACGTTTAGTTCGGCTGTACGAAGCAACTTATGTCTGGATATATTAACTTAAAAATAATTTTAAAGTAGTATATTCTACTTATATATTATCAAAAACTTCAAAATGTTGCTTATAATTATAAACTATTTTTAATCTTAAAATCATATGTTATAATCCATTTACTACTTTTTATCCAAATATATATAATAGCTTATTTAAAATAGCTTTAGTCAAAAATAAAAAATAAAAAAACTGATTTTAGCTTATAATCTATTTTTATTAATTACGCTTTTAGGAAAATGGAGAGAAGTGTAGACTTTGTAAATTAATTAAGTGAAGTGTCATTTTCAGATACTTAAAGAGAGTTAAGTATATTTTAATCCTACATTATAATATGACTTACAATTTTTTAGTGAAATATGATTTATTATTTTATCCTATTAAAGTATTGTAATGTTAGAATTTGAAAGAACAAATTTTTAGAGATTAAAAAAAAATAGAAATGAATAAAAGTATGCTAGTGGCAGAAATGAGGTGATGGTGGGAGAAAGAAGCCATTTATGGAAACTGATATTTTTTCTTACATCATATGTAAAATATTGTATCCATACACTCTCATTTATACTTAGTTTGGCCTCACATCTGATTTTAAAGCTAGAGAAAAGTGTATTCAAACGTCTCATATATTATAAGGACAATAATATTGTTTTATCATTTTCAATGGTTTTTATAGGGAGGAGAGCATGGAGGGGCACTCACACCTGCACACGCATTCAAATGCTTCACAGTCCACTTGAAGGAAACAGAAAGTTCAGGCTTTAATCCTGTATACGTATATATTTATCTGGAATCTGTTCTGGACTCGCTGTCAGAACCATTCACCGTTAATTTCCAGGCCACACTCTTATTTTATATATGTGGATAACAGTCCTAGGCAAAAAGACATAATCATTGTCACATTACTGTTAATAACTAATATCAATACAACGTTAATGAAAAATTGTGCATGTGCAACTTGTCGAGGAGCGTATGAGGTAATGGTAACCGGTGATGTCTTGCCGAACTTAAACAAAAGTATATTACAATAATGTTTGGATTTTATTTTAATATGCTTATTAAAGCCACTTTAAATTACATTTCAACATTTTTTTAAGGGCAAATGTACACTTATTTTTCCTAAAGTTTTACTATAATTATGCCTAACAATCCTTATTTTGTAAAATTATTACCAGATATTTCAGAGGTTTATTGAAACCTTCATCGTTCTCCTGTATATTTAATAATTCATTAATTTACCTGGTAGAGAAGATTATATGTGACATGCATATACATACATGATCATTAACAATAAAATTGAAATATTATTTTAACCATATTTAATATATATATATATATATATATATATATATATATATATATATAGATCGATTAAAATACCTTTTACTCATATCATATATTATAATTATATGCTCCCGACTCACATGATAAAAAAATGATATATCAAATATTATTAGATAATATAATTTTGCTAAGTAATCATATATATGTCACAATTTTTTTTTTGTTACTTATATTAACGGATCCTAATAATTTCAGAGGTGGCCAGTGTACTGGGTTTCAGCACACCTCAAAGACTTCTGTTGAGAATTTTACGAATAAAAGAATGTGAAATATAATTACACAACTTTTTCAAACCATAATTTGAAAGTAAGTGAAAAAAAAAAATTCCATTATAACAAATCATAATTTGCAATCTATTTGTTTAGTAACATATACCTCGGAAAGTGAAACAAGTGGAGTACTCGGCGCATAGGAATGAGATATATATGTTGCCACCTTCTTTGTCTGACTCCATATATACTGTCCATAGCAATCTACTTCTATATGCAATTTCAAAGTCAATTAAACATACATGCAACAACATGATATGCTATGCTAGTCTAATATGATGCTTGTCAATTACATTAATTATAAGTTCAAACCCATATCAATAATTGGCATGTTAACTATCTGTACCAAGTACCGACGCAGTAGCACTTAATTATTTGGCATATAGGAAAGACTACTTGTGATGCAAATTTGCAGCCAGTCATCTTCTGAGTAGTACAGAAAAACAAGTGCACTGTTAGACCCACTATGACTTGAGTTTTGCTTTTCCAACCCCAAAAACAAAGTATGAAAAGATGCGGAGAGGGGTCAAACCTGTACCAAACATGAAAAATATGTTTGTGTATAAAGCAATATCATCAGTAATCAAATAAAGTTATTGTATATATCTCCATTATATATAGTACCAGAGCAATCATTCAAAGTTTAGAAAAGAAACCAAATTACTATATCAATCAGAGATGCATGTGAAACAGCTACTGTGATATAGCTATATATATATATATATATTGTGGATCGAGTTACATGATTTTTTTCCTGCCAAAGTTAAAAAGTACCAGGTGGGTCACCCAAGCCATTAAGCTCATATGCAAAACTGTTCAGATGTTTGCTGAATCTTGGGCAGTTTGTGGTACAGATTTAATACTTACAAAGAACTGGAAGATGATGTGTAACATCAGCTACAGTGTACTGGGGCTGATCATTTTTGTTCCAAGCATATAATAGGCTAGGCTCAGGACATGCATAAAGCTGTTTTGGGGCAATGGTACAAATGGAGGCAACAGAAAGAAGGAGCTCCCTTCAGTCCAAGCACAGAGAAAGAGAGTAGGTTGTAATGAGTGAGTTAGCAGTTGATTCAGCAAAACTCACTTTTCCCCCTTATGTCCATGTGAGTGGGCTGGAGGAAGCTCCTTCACTCTTTTTCCCTCCCAATGTGAGCAAGCTGTGTAGTTACACATTTTCCCCTTCAATTCCTGTAGTGATGAGTAGATGAAGATGTGTGATATAATTAATGATTTAATAAGTATTTAACTAATTATAACTCCCATAGTGAATGTAGCTAAAAAAATTCTTATGATGATAGCTAAGCAGATGTCTTCATTTTTGTTTAAGAAATAATAATTGGGAATTAATGTAAAACTTTAGGAAAGGATTGTATGTGTGAAGACTGCCAAAAATCAATCCAGGTTTGAAGAAAAAAATTATGCAAATCTGATGAGGGGAGGGGGAATGAGTACAACATCAAATTAAAATTTAAAAGGACCAAATGGACGGCGATATTGACTTTAAATTATACAATAGCTTATTATTATTGATGACTCTACTCAAGCATATCTGTGTTCTGACTTTGTCAAAAAAATCAATAAATGCAGGCCAGATATGAGAAAATAGAGTTTCAAAAAAGTTAGAACCGGTGGTTCATCCTGATCTGAAACCAAATCCGGTGTTTTTATATTGCAAAGCCAACTAACTACACTTATAATTAATATGAAAATAAAGACAAATATACTGGAAAGGCATTTGTTGGCCCAAACTTCCAGAAGACTAAGCTTCAAATTCAAACAAAAGAAAACTTTAAACAAGAAAAGGAGAGGATGAGTACTTGGAAGAAGGGTGGAAAACAAGCTGCTATAGCAGCAAAACAGATTATTATATACTATCAAAGAGAAGATGCAAATATATGTGCATGCAAGTTCATAAATTAAGCTCAGAAAGTAACACTTAACACATAAGCAAAACTAGTTTCACTTGAAAATCACTTGCATAAAAATTGGTACCAATTAATCTTTTAGGCTATAGTTCAAAATACGAATCTGACACCTACAAAAATTAAGTAGCTGGTAGCTAGCTAGCACAGATCACTAAGCAAAAGGAAACCCTAATTCTGGTGAAGAAGATGAGGAGAAACAGACAAATCAAATATCATAGAATTGCCATGGTTACCACATAAAAAAAATAAAAAATTAATCAGAAGAAAAGATCTGGGTGTGAAAAGGCTTCCTTATTAAAGTTTGGATAACAGAAGAGAAAACGATCTTGAACCTTGAGTAACTATAGAAGTGCCAGAAACCCTAATTCTGGTATGTTTTTATTGATACCTGCGCTGAAACGAATGGAAGATCAAGGAGAGTTATAAAAGAATTGAAAACTGTAAAGACGAAAAGGACTTGCAGTTGCAGGTAATAAGGAGTGGCCAAAGAAAAAGAGAGAGAGAGAGAGAGAGAGATTTATTATTTATTCAAGTATCTTTATTTTTTTGTTTTTCAATAAAAAAAAATATTCATGGACATAAATGATGGGTCATTGTCCCCATGAGAGTCACAGATAGGAAAGTGAATCCAAGATTTAAAGAAATATTCCGGTGAAAGGAGGATGAGGGTGGCAGTTGAAGGTAACTAGCTTTCACTGAAGAGTAATTCCAGTCACATTTTACTTTTTCATTGCACAACAACTTGCACTCCACTTCTCTTTGACAGAGTAATTAGGTCATGTATTTATTTTATGAAAAAGGTTTCCTGTAGTAACTGCATGAAGTGCACCTAAAGGTGCTCATTTGTTTTACAATTTTCAGTATTTAATTTTAAAAAAATTATTTGTATACTCTATTTTAACATCTTAATAGTAAGATTCTAAGGATCCACTTTTTTGCATGTGATATATACGGTGTTTTAAATTGTACATTCATCACGTGATGCCCACAATATCATTGCACCCACATCGGACCATAACGCGGTGTAATATATTTTCACATAAATTGACCGCAACGCAATAGCATTAAATCGCATTAGGCCACAATGGACCGTATTGGGGCCACAACGAAATGCAACATGTTCTTTTTCCATTTGCAAATACGTAAATTTCATGCCGCATTAGTAGCAATGTGCATCATGATAACCAGATTATCCAACCATAGCAACCGCAGCTATAACCGCAATCGTAATTTAAAACACTATATATATATATATATATATATATATATATATATATATATATATATATATCATAACTCTTGATTTTATGAGACAAATACGTACCTTTTATTATTGAGTTTTCTTTTATGTGTTCTATTATTGAAACTTGTTTAGCATAAAAGTGTGGATGATCCGTGTCTTCTCATCATTTATTCATATTTTATCTGGAGCAAAGATATTTATGCACCTAATAATTAAGTATGGGACACTCAACACCTTTTTTTTATTTCCATTGTCTTTTCATCTTTTTCTATTGTTTTTCCTATGTGATTTTTTTTCTTCTTCTCTCTGTAGGTATCCAAGGTGTCTACGCAAATGAAGTGGTTCAATTATCACAAGTCTTTTATTTGCATTTGCATAAATTTGTTCACTTCAAACAAGAGTGATAGGCCACATAGTCTGTTCACTTAATTTAGTGAGCCAGGGAATCCTGCAGCGAGTCAATGATGCTTCAAAGAAAAAGTACTAGATACTGGCAGTGAAGTTTGTAATTTATTTGACAACTTAACATCATTCTCGAAAACTACTGTTCAATCGTGAACTGCTCTCATCAACAACTTGAACCTCATCTCTATTATTATAACGATGCATATATGTTGAAACAGAAAGGCTGGACAGGCATTTCTTTTTCACTTTTCATTTTTTTTGGGTCAGTTTTCAAACCGTTCCCAAACAACCATAATAACTGAATTCATACACTAAGATTGAGTTATGTTATAGCACAGCTTGGTTAGTTAAGTGGGTCTCTTTTATTTTCTTATAATAAGTGTCCATTTTTTGCTATACAATAATTGCATGTCCTTTTAAAAAATATAAACAATATTCATTATTTTTCATCTTTTTTATCCTTGTTAAATAGCGTAATGCTACACATCCAAAAAAATATATATATAGAATTTTTTTTCAAAAATCATGGTAATTGTTGGATGAAATAAAATGATATGACCCAATAATTCATCTAAAGGTTAATAATTAAGGATGGGTTTCTTTAGATTGTATGAAAATTACCGTTGAATAATAAATTACTAAAGAAAGATATAAAATAATCTTATATATATTTTATAATATTTGATACCTATGGTTATTTTGACAAAAAATATTAAATTCTAAAATAATTTGTTTTTACACGTAATAAAAAGATTTAAATTTATATATAGGTGATTTTTACACTTAAAATTTAATTTTTTTTCACTTATTAACCACTTAAACCTTTTATCTAGCATAAAAATTATTTCAATACAACTTTTATTAAAAAAGAATTACATTCTCAAGCATAAATAGATCTAACAATGTCAAAAATTTTATAAGCATACTTAGCAGTAGATGCGGGCATCCCGGGAGGGTACTACTCCCAATCGACCTGATGTCATTGATTAGGGGGCATTGTGATCCCAAATGGTGGGTAGTCCTTAATTATAAGGGTCATATTTGTGGCATGGGGGCACATTATGCCTATTCAATAATGTCCCATGCCTCTGTACTGTGACCGGGGATGCATGCATGCGAGCGTATACTCCTACTTCTTCATGGCGAGAGACACTTCCCAACTTCCTGCCATGCCGCCTGCCAATTCCTCCTCCTTAGATGATGATGACTCAAACAAATAATTATTGTTATTATTAATAATGTATAATTCTTTTGAAAAATAGTTATTATAAATTGTTGTTATTGTTAATAATTTGTTCACGTAATATAATGATTTAAATTTTTAATTAAATTATAAATAAATATATCAATATTTTGTATTATTATATGTTAAATTCTTATTCTTTTGATCAGTATAAGCCGAATATATTTTATTCGTACATAAATCTCAATATGTAAAATTATTAATGAAGGATATTTTGATATAAAAAAATAAAATAAAATAATAACCTGAGAGAATTAAGATATAATGAAAATTTTATGTTTTAGAAATAGAGGGGAGGGGTGTGATAAAGTTATCTCTCAAGGGAGGTGGTTGTATTTTACTCTTGATTTTATGTCCATGATTGAATGTATATTGAAGAAGAAAATTTTATTTGAGTGGAAGGATATTTCTTTTATTAATTAAAATCATTGCTAATTTATTAACGTATTTTATTATTTTAGAATACCAATATTTTTAAATTAAAAAAAAGTTAATTATTAAAGAGGATTTATAAAGGGTAAATATCCAAATTGGTTTCTGACAATTTCATTGATAAACAAATTAGTTCCTAATAAAAAAAGTAGTGTATGTTAAGATCCCTCACAATTATAAAAATAGAACACTATAGGTCCCTGAATTTTTTTGATGGACAAATCATCCCTAGAAAAAAATATTAGTGTTGAGATCTCACAATTATAAAAATATGACACTTTAGGTCCTTGACATTTTCATTTTGATGGACATATTAGTCCCTGAATAAAAAATATATTAATATTGAGGTATTTGACAATTACAAAAATAGGACCCTATTGTGTTGTTTTGTAATATATAATCATTGTGCTCTTTTGGGAAATGATTATAAATTTGTGATATTAGTACTATAGTGCCTAGAATAAGGTAGTAATAAAATATAAGGAATTTAATTTCAAATCATACCCTTTATTAAAATGATAAGTTGTGGGCCAATAGTTTCTTTTTTGATAATGAGTATGGTGAAATATTGGAACGTTTGGAGAAATTTATAAAAATAAAAAATAAAAATGTATATTTTAATTAGTATTTATTAGGATTAGTAAGTGTCATATAGATTAATAATTAAAATTTATATATGCATTTAATATTTTTCAGGTGAGTTAGGGACTTCTATGTTATATTTTTATAATTGTGAAGAATCTCAATATTAATTTTTTATTGTTAAGATCAATTTGTCTATTAACAAAATTATAAGAATCTATAATATTCTATTTTTATAATTGTGAGAACTTCAATACTAATGCTTTTTATCAAGAACTAATTTATATATTAATGAAATTATCAGAAATTATTTACTCATTTATAAATATACCCTCGTTTATTAGATTGAAAAGGTCAAAAGAAAATAAGAAAATGCCAATGAGAGAGAGAGGAGATAGGTGACGACGATAAATGGGAAAATCAACGGGAAAAAAAAAAGTAAGCTCCTCTGACATGTGACTATCATGCACCGCTGCCCCTCAATGGGGGATAGTAGAAAAAAACCTGATTACGCAGCCCGGGATTACTCCTGGTATGGACGGATGCCTGGATAAGTTTAGTCCCCATAAAAATGGGGTAAAGTTTTCATTTACTAAATAGGGTGAAATAGGAATGAAAATCCCATCCCATGCAATCACTTTATATGAAATCATTTAAATATCCAGGCATACATACATAAATATATTCTTAGAAAATTTTAACATATCGTCATTTCTAAATTACCGTGTTTGTATTTATATATGTATTTCTTTTTACGTTGAATTATATTGTTAATAATATTTATTATTATAGATATTTGGGTATTTTTATTGGGTTTTAGAGGTTTTTTTTTAATTTTAATTTTCAATTTTTTAATTTTAACAAACTTATTGATATCCATAGGAATTTGGATTCCCACAGGGAAGAGAAATAGGGACCCATTATGGAAATAAAAATTAGAATGAGAGGTGAAATTCTAAACGGAACAGAGATGAAAGGTATGACCCCATCCTTATGGATATCCATTGGGAGCCCTACACTCCATGCCAACATATCCTAGGCAATAAACACGGATAAAACCTAAAAGCACGTTAGAAACCAAAGACCAAAAGGATTTAAATTTACTCTCCTCCAATCAGTCTCATGCCACAACTCAGTGCACAAAACACTGCTGTGTGCAATTCCTCTTAATAGTTGTAAGTACGAAGAACCCTCTATCATCTTATTTCATGATATTTATGCTCTTGTTGATTATGTATTATTATGCTTATACATATTTTGATCTAAATTAATTAAACATTTTTATTTATTTGATTTTCTCTTGGTTATATGTAGATCTATCTCTGGAATTCAACCATATTCACATTACTATTTGTACTTCATCTTTCTTGAGTGTGTAAGATTTGTGTTCTCAATTCAAATTATTGAATAGGTGAGTGGTGTGGTGTTGTACTTGTGCGTTTTAGTTTTTCAATTAAAATTTGGTGAAAAGCCATATTGTGCTTCATTGAGAGCTATGGTTATTATGCAAAATTAAGGGAAATAATACAATCTTATACTTGAATGCCAGTCGATCAAAATATTGAGAATTGTCAAGAATAATTGATATGATGTAAGGATGATTGAAGCTTTTGATTCAAACAACTTAAACATAATACCTGATTTGGGGGAAATGGGAGTAATAATGCGTCAACAACACGAGTGCTTAAATATTGGTTTGATTAAGGGTGAGACCAAAATCCTTAACGGTAAAACTACAAAAGCTAACATGCTTAGAAATGGAGAAAGCGCCAATGGTAACTTGTCTGTTGGAGCCCAATTATTGTGTGCAACATTGAGCATGAGAGGTAAACAAAACCCAAGGAACATGGAGAATAATAATGCTGCTCTTGCAATTGAAGATGTTAAAGGAGATAAGGGGTAAGAAAATGAAGAATATTTGAATGAAAAAAAGGAAAAAGAAGTAGATGGTGAATTTGATTTTGATTTTGATAATAGCTTTAAAAAAGGTGTAGTTATACAGAATAAGGTCAAAAGAAGGAGATACTATCAAGCAATGAGTGGTGAAAATTTGTGTTGATGAAATCAATTCGAAGTGTGAGTTGAAATAATAGAGCCCATACTAGCTAGCTACTACTTGGGCAATTGGTCTAAAAAAGGAAGGAAAAGTTGAGGAGGAAGTGACAAATTTTAATGAAGGAAAAAATTATTGGTCAATCACCACAACCTATGAGAGCCTTAGAAAGCATTTTGAAGCTAGTGATGGTATTGGAAAATTCATTTGCGAGATTTCTAGTTTGTACCTATACTAGGACATTATTATGTTGTCTATGGCATCAAATACGAAAAGTAAAGGCAGAGAGAAATAAAAGAGTAAGAAACAGGTAAAAGTATAGCAGAGGATTGAGCAAAATTGGCATCAAATATCTATCTACTCGTATTACATCATATTTGATATTTTACAACTTAAACATTTCAATTTATCAATTTCACAACTTTTTTCATATTAATTTTTTTAAAAGACTAATATTTGAAAATCATTTCAACAATTTCTACTTCTTTGATAATGATACTAATTATTTATTAAATTTTTAAAATTAAATAATTATATTAATTTTTTATTTAAAATAATTGTGTAATTGATGCACTACTCCAATAATTAAGATGGCATAATTTAGGATTATATATGCTTTTTTTACTAATTATAACACATTAATTATAACATATTTTTAAATAGATATTTAATTTACTAAATGGATATACAAGGAAAGAGGGTGTAATTGAAATCACATAAATTACATTTATTTATTATTTTTTATTAATTAGAAAATATAATATATATATATATATATATGTTTTTATAAATTAATATTTGAATTTATTAAAAAGATTTAAATGGTTAGGGATTATAAAAAAAACTACTGAAGTAGGTACCCATGAGGGATTATTCACAATGAAGATATGTTTAGTCTTCATAGGGATAAGTGGAGTCCTTATTTGTTAAACGGGACATATATGGGGAATGAGGTCCCTACCTCATAAAACCTTCAATTATCCATTTATATAAATAATTTAAATTTAAATATTCACTTATATATATAACCTTAGAACATCTTCATTTTTTAATTGTCTTTATTGAATTTATATTATGTATTTTCATTTTTATTTTGGATTATGTTATGTTAGTAGCATTTGTTATTATGGATATTTATGTTTCGAATTTCAAATTATTTTTAAAATTTTTCTCTTTTTGAAATTTTTTTAATAAATCTGCAAATGCCACTAAGGATTCAAATCCTTGGGAAATGAGGAATGAAAACCCGTGAGAATGAAGGCAAAATCTAAACAAGGATGGAAGAGGACATGTCCCCTCTCTCATGATACTCATTGTCATCCCTATAAATGACTCATGATATAATAAAATTATCCACTTATTCTCTTTCATTATTCAATAATTTTAACTTTCAGAATGTGTAAACTTTTCATTAAATAGACGTTTTATTGTTAGTTAAAGATTATCTACCATATTTTTTTAATCTTATAAACATGATATTTAAAATAAGATATAAAATAGAATGACACATTTATTTTTTATTTAATTATTTAATTATTTAACTATTAACTTATTTTTAAAATAAATTTATATAGTCAATTTTCTATAAGATATATTTAAATAAATTATTATTTATTTTTTATAATGGTCAATAAACTATTCTTTATTATCAACCCGTACATTGAAGGTTAAACAACTAGTTTAAAATAAGCTACACTTTAATCAATTTTAAAGTTTTTCAACAATTCTCCACTTTCTCTTGGTTAATATTTTATTTTGTACCAAAATATCTTTTATTTATAGTGATATGAATTATTCAAAAAATTAAATATATATAGCCTCAAAAAGAAAGTCTTATGTTGAGAGGGAGCTTCAGAAAGCTCATCATACTTCATGCATATCATTTTTTTATATTTATGTTTTCTTAAACATTTTCTATTATTATCTTAGTTTTAATTATCTATCCTTGATTATGGAACTTTCTTTCAGTCATGATTATTTATGTTCATATCATTTTCCTTTTTTATAAATCAATTATATACTTACTTGAGAAATGAAAATTGATGATGATTCTCTATTCAAGTGTGTGTTCTGAAAAATTGGATGTCATGTGTTGAACTCTAATTTCTGACACAAGATTATTATCACAATGTGTTTTAGCTATGATATCATTTATTTTAAGCTCTATACTTTGTATGTTTAGCTTTGTATGTTTAGTTTCTGATTATTGAAATTGGTGAAACTTAACAAAATTTTTAACTCACAATGATAAACCTTAAGAAAGTTTACTTTCTAAAAAAGGCTAAGTTGTAAGATAAATTTTTATTAAGTTTTTAAAAGAGAAATTCATTAAGGTTCTAACCTTAAAGAAAATTTCTTTCAAAGTGTTCTCTAAAAGATTTTCTCAAAATTTGGTTTGTCATCATCAAAAAGGAAAAATTGTTAGCTCCAAAACCTTTCAAAAAACTATTGTAGCACATGTTTTGAATGATAACAAAACAAATTTTCCTAAACTATTTTGAAGAAAGGACTAATAGTTTGCTTGAGTTTCTAAGATAATTAATAAGACTATTCTCATAACATATAAGTTTAATTCGTGACATATTTTCAGAATATCCTATTTTAACATTATTAAAATCTCATTCAAAAGATTTCGTGTTATAAATATGTGAAAAATAGTTAAGAGAGTGAACTGAAATATATAAGAGACATGAGAAAGCAAGACTAGCATTAGAAACTAAGTCTGGGTCTTTAGAAAGTAACTCATGTGCTCAAAAGTGATATCTAGTTAAAAAGTAATTTCTCATGATTATATCAAGATCATCATCATCAATCACTTTACTTATGATCTCTGAAGAATATCCACTTTATGAAAATATCTTTATCAAGCTTAGAGATAAGTATAGAAGACGAACAAATGGCTTAGAAAGTGTGGAACCATATCAAAAAGCAATTTACATTAGAAATCGCACTTGGTCAAGATAAATTGAATGAAATTTGAATTTCAAATTAAGTCAACAACTCAAAAATATTGATAGTGATACATCAACTTTATGCTTCGACATTCCTCGTATTCTAGAAGAAAAAGTTAGAAACCACGTTCAAAGAGTAAAAATTATTTATGATGTTTTATTCAGAAACCATTGTCAACGGTTTCAGGTATTAACAAAGACAACTTATACAACTCAGCTACTCTTCTAAAGGATAGTTCCTGACACAAAAGGAAGATCAACATGTGTCAATAAGAAGAAAAATCGAGGGACAATGGTTCATTTCAAAATCCAAGTATAAAAGGATGAAGCCTCAAATGTGAAGGAACTTTTGCGCATCAAAGGCTGAAACTCTATACCACTTTCTGAAGTTCATCTTTTCTTTAAAATTAGTTTATGTGAAGAAAATCTTTTTCTTATACATCTTAGAAAACATTTTCTTCTTAAGAAAATTTAGAAAGAAGTCTCTCAAGTCAGATCCTTAAACACTATTTCATTTTAGGAGACTTGAGTGTTTTGTTCCTGAGAGTTATAACCCAAAACTTATTTCTAGTGACTAATCCAATAGTGATCAAGCGAGATTAGCTTGGAAAGGCTAACAAAAAACTACTTGAAGGTGAGAGTAAATTGGAACTACTTCTCACTGGAGATAATTTGATAAGACTATTAAAAGAATATTTTACTTTCTCAAGTTGAGAAAATGTTTAATTAGTGGAACTCAATAAGGTTGTTGAAAACTAGATGTAGGTAGTATTTAGCCAAACCAATATAAAAATCCTTGAGTAATATATCTCTTTCTCTATGTCCTTCACTTTTAGTACTTGTTTTAATTTCTATTGTGTCATTTTTAAAAATCAATTTAAAACGGTTTTTGAAGCTTGCTTAGTTTTTAACTACTTCAAAAAGCTACTTTATGAACTTTATTAACACTTATTTTTCTACCTTCAAGTGAAATCACTTGATAAATTTTGTTTAGTTTTCAAAAACAAAAAGGATTTACAAGCACGATTCAACCCTCATTCTCGTGCTACATCCTACTTACACAAAAAGGGCAAAGGAAAGTTGGAGACTGTGAATTGTTATCATTATGGTGAGAGGATACTTCCAACTGATGGCCTAAACTCAAGGAATCATAGAAGAAGTTCATTTCCTAAGAAGAAGGATTGCTGGCTACATGGAGTGATTCAAAGATGAGAAAGATGGTTTAGAAAATGTACTATTGTGTTTGACACTCATTTAGCACCAAATTTCTCTCCAAAAATTGCATTGTTCTATTATGTTTGACACATATCATCTCTTGATTTAAATAAATGATTAATATATTAATATATTTTACTTTGAATATTTTATTTTATTTAATACAAAATTTTAATTATTTTTCTTTATCCAATAAGAAAAATGGAAGAGGAAGAAAGAAGGAGATATGATAATTTTCTTTTTTATTTTTTAGTAGATTTTTAATAAAACCTTCTCAACAATATCCAACTCAAGTGAATTGTGGAGTTTTATGTTTATATCGTAGAGTATTTTAATTATTTTTACCTTATAAGTGGTTAATTATTTACATACAAACATAGAAATCAAAATAAAAATATAATTAATTTAAATATAATTGTAATAAACAAAGTTATTATATAAAATATTCTACAAAATTATTTTATAATTTTTTCTTTTTGTGATATATAAAACTTTACTTGAAATGTAATTAAACTGATAAAACAAATTATGTGTATCAGGAAAAGCTCAATATGTTTTTCTATTGGGAGATGGGTGTTTAGTTCTTATAAAATAAATTGTAAGTATGTAATTTTTTAGACCTAATTATATGATATTTTCTATGATACTATGTAGAATGAGGTGATGGAAACTTTTTTAACAAATTCTTGCTAAAATCATTGACATATCTCTCATTAAAGGTCATTATACTCATAAATTCATATTTTGTTATATTTAAAATTTTTATTTTATGTAATATGAATTTGAAGCCACATTTCCTTATTCAAGAAAAAAAATGATGAGTAAGGATAAGGTTGATGAATTTCTTTTTTAATTTATGAAAACCATTACACATATTCACTAGAATGAATATAAATATGCTCATGGGTCTATTTTATTTAATAAAAATTCTCTATAATTTCTTTATTCAAGAAGAAGAGAGAGTAGTAAGGGGATGAGATAATAAATTTTTTAATTAATTTGTCATAAATATTTATTATTCATAAAACTATTTTAATAATATATTTTCATCATTTTTTATGGATGCACTTTGATATTATCATATATTTTATTAATTTTTATTGAAGGCTTATTATATATATAATCTTATATATTGATACATAATTGTAAAGAAAATATTGGCTTGATTTTGGAGAGGCCTATTTTAAGTCATGACCATATATGTTGCAACTTCTAAAGTAACCAATAAGATAGAATTGAAGATTTTTATGTACGTGGTGATTTGAAGAACACTAATGAAACTGGTCATATTGTGTATAAGGAAGTGTTTATAAATATATGTTAAATGATATATCATAAGTTGATCAATGATTCATACACAATTTATGGACAATTCATTTTACCATTTACTTCCTTATCACACATATAATTTAAAATTGTATATCTACTCAATTCAATTGTCCGCACAACTATGTGGGTCCTAATCTAGTATAATCTTATATATTGATACACAATTCTAAAGAAAATGTTTGCTTGATTTTGGAGAGGCCTACTTTAAAGTCATAACCATGTATGTTGCAACTTTTAAAGTAACCAATCAAAGAGGATTGAAGATTTTTATGGACATGGTGATTCGAAGAACACTAATGGAACTTGGTCATGTTGTATGTAAGGAAATGTTTATAAACATATGTTGAATGTATATCACAAGTTGATGAATGATTCATATAGAATTTATGGACAATTCATTTTACTATTTACTTCCTTATCACACATATATAATTTAAACTTGTATATCTACTCAATTTAATTGTTTCGCAATCTGTAGGTCCAAAACTAGTATAACCTTATATATTGATACATAATTCTAAAAAAAATGTTCGTTGATTTTGGATAGGCCTATTTTAGGTCATGACCATATATGTTGCAACTTCTAAAGCAACCAATGAGAAAGGATTGGAGATTTTTATAAACGTGATGATTCAAATAACACTAATGAAACTAGTCATGTTGTGTATAAGAAAGTGTTTATAAATATATGTGAATGCTATAGCATAAGTGGGTCAATGATTCACACAATTTATGGACAATTCATTTTACCATTTACTTCCTATCACGCATATATAATTTAAAATTGTATATCTACTCAATTCAATTGTCCGCAATTGCACAGCCCTAATCTAGTTAGTATTATGTGTGTTTATACGAAATTTTTCTACCAAAAAAATGCTATGAAATTTAGTTTACTAGCTTATATATTGCAACCTAATACAAGATTTTTTAGGTAGGAAGCCTGCAAATTTAAATGGTCAAATAACATTCCTTTTGTTCACGCTACAAAAATTGAGTACATCAATCATCCAAATCTATATATCTACAAACTTTTAGCATATTTGACCCAAAAAAAAACTTTTACCATATAAGTGCCATGTCGTTTTATGCACAAATATACTCTGAGTGAATTTAGGATATCTACAGTAAAAAATTCTCTTAAGATATTGAACTCATAAATATAAATTGTCTTTGACAATAATACCCTCTATATACATATTTTTAAAATCGAATTTTAAACTAAATGCTTAAATAATTCAACTAGCTAATGTATAAATGTACTCTAATTGTAACATGCTCCTGATGCGATGTCTTTTTATAGAAGCATTATAAAAACTAAAGATTAATTTTTATACACCAACGATATTAAATAATTTTACATTACTAGTCATAAAATTTTTAAAAAATAACAAATCTTAATGATAGTTAACATAATGAGTAATTACTCATCATAATTTAATATTTTCATCAAATTATACTTTACACTGTAGTACACACAAATTAAATCCCAAAATTTATACATACAACATCTCTAGCCGAATAAAATAATTTAATGCATGTAACTACTGGACTCATGAGTTCAGTAACGCATGTATGAAGCCTTACTTCATTACTATTTTACCCTCTGAGCAAACCATCTGGCATTTGCTCCCATGGCAAAAAGCAAAAGAAAAAGAAAAAAAGACATGCACACTCATCAAAAGCATCCAAATCCAAATTTCTATAGCAAGTAGCAACTTAAGTACTTACATCTGTAAGTAAGAACAACTCAGTGGAAATGTTTGCATAAAGAATGTGAAGAAACATTTATATCATATATACTTAACAAAGGGATGAATGAAGGTGGGAGAGTGAGATGAATTTCAAAGGGATGTAACAACAACAAATTTGTGTTCAGCATAGTGTCTGAGATAATGAAGAATATCAGGTTAGTGGATCCCCCTGGGTTTGAGCATCTGGCAGCTGAGTAAAGCCCTTTTTTTTTTTTTTTTTGTAAATCTGAATTCATTACAAGAGAATGAATGTGTGCTCTTAAAGCCATGACTGTTTTAAGTCATATCACTGACAATTTCGTTCGACTTTGTTTCCAAGGAAATGATCGATGAAAAAATCTCGCGAAATCAGAGCTCAGGTAGAGGTTGGCACAAAAACTATGATCCAGCCTGAAGAACTTGAGTTTAGAACAACTGGAAAAAGAGGCTTGTTGATCCATCTCGAAGGTCCGCAGATCAGCAGGCTTTACCAATGCTCTGCATAATGGGCAAGTCCTTTCTCTCAAACCTGACAAGAAAAGTGCATTTGTTGGTCAAGAGAAGTCATAAATATGATTAGAGTCCAGACTCATAAAGAAGGGAAAATTTATAGAAGGAAACAAAAAAATGAAAAGTAGTGAAGCAAGAGAAATCTAGAGCAGGGTGTTGGGTGCCCAAAGCCTTCGGTGGTTAAAAAAACATATTCCATATGATCATGAGCAAATCAGAAAAAAGTTTAATTGACTCTTCTTTTACAAGTCAAACGCATTTTTTTTTTTTTTTTTCTCAATGGAACCATCAGTATCCAAAGCCTATTAGTAGGAATCCGACTAATCAGGTCCGACTCGATGGAGGTCTCTTAAGGATGAAGGGGTTTCCAAATGAGGATTTTTTTCTATTCACGACTAGAACCCAAGACCTCTGGACTATATAATTAGTTTACTTAAACATTTGATAACTAAGTGGCAAATATAAAATGTCATAAAAATATAAGTTCCAAATATGAGGGGAAACCAGTGCTTCTGGGTATTCGGTGAAAGCAGTCTGTACTTGGAAGAATAGTATGACCAAAGGCAACATTTTTCTAAAGGGCATCTTCATGTCTAGGAACTCTCATTTCCTTTAAGGCTTTAACAATACATGTTTAGTCCCTCATTACTTTAAAGCAAAAGAGGGCAATGATCAAGGGAACTCTCTTTCCTCATACCCGTTCTTATGTTCCATATAATTATTAAATTACTAGTGTTATATCTGGATTTGGCTTCTCTAAAGTGCACCTTGCAGGTGAAATTATTAGGTGCCCAAAGAATGTCAAAAAGATTATGCTTTAACCACTTGCAGTGTGGCATTTCAGATTCAAGTGATAATTACTGGTGGGTCCTCCCATTACATGAAGTTGAAATATAATTTTGCAAGTAACCAAGGCACAATCCTACATTCCTATTCATTGCTCCATGACTACCCAACAATTTCTCGCACTTTAGCCACACTTTAGAGATTAAAGCGCACAATTATAGTTGTTGATGAGAAAAACGGGAAATGAATAATGCACATTTATGAATTGTTGTACAGGTGCATGTATCTTATAAAATTTTACACCATTAATTCTCATCAACATTTATGTTCTTGCACTTTACTCTGTGAAGTGCAGAATACACTTTAGATAGCTGAACTCCATGCATAAATTTCACTTGAGTTCAGTGTCAAATTAGTAAGAGCCACTATATTGATGCCTAGATGTAATAAAAAGTTCACAATAGGATGCAATGCCCTTGTTTGTCCATATAACTAACCTATTGGGAAAAGGCATTCTTGTTGTAGCAGTAATATACATAAAATATGATTAGATAATCCATAAAAGAAAGAAACACAGAAGTATAGATAGATTATTTCCCAGGACAGATCCTAGCATAAATACATATGCAAATGTATGACAAGCCAGGGTTTCAACTGTAGAGTGTAGAAGATGTAAATAGACAAAATATACAAATTATTCCATGCAAAGTTGTTATTCACCGGACAAAAATCACGTAAATATATATGCCTTTTTCCTCATGCAAAAGATATGCAAACCAAACCAACAAATTCTTGAGAACTTCTTACAAGAATATATGTGTTCTTGTCTCCTTGAAACTTAAAAGTGAGAACTAATAGGAAACATTCTAGCTGATTTCTATTCCTCCCGAAACAATACCTACTGCCTTTAAGAATGTATGAGTATATTTCTTTTAAAATATTGTGAACCTTCTGTATAAAAAGAAAAGTTATAAATGAGGAATAAAAGTTATGAAAGTATGAACTCACCATTCTGATACACACTCCTCACAGAAGATGTGTTTACAGCGCAACAATATGGGGGCATGCATTTTCTCCTGGCATATGGCGCATAAGTCACCAGCAGCATTAACCTGCATTTTAATACATAGAGTAGACTTTATAATCATACTTGAAGAGTTTCCCAATACGATTCTTCAATAATATATATATTAGTATTTACAAAAGATTTCATCCTTAAATATATAGAAACACCATCAGAGTGGAATAGTCAAACAAAAAGGTAGAACGCAGCATTGAACAAAAGGTCAAAAACAAACATCATACAGAAGTAAATGCAAAGACAAAATTTTCTGAAATTTTAACATTTCTCTTCAGCAAGAGATTCAATGCAACTACAAACAAGGGACGTTGCCATAAGGCTCATCCCACTGCATATCACCTATAAAATCCCAGTGAAAGTAGCCATTGACCAGAACCATATAAAAGTCAAAATGACAACACTGTCCAATAAAAAATGCAGCGGCAGAATATCCATGAAAATTATAATATTTCCCTTCTGCCATGGATGGATGCAGTAAAACTGCATCTAAGGCGCACTGCCATAAAGGTCATCCATCCTTAGTCCTATTAAACCCACCAAAATACTCATAATTTGTTCCATTTTTAAAGGACATGCTGACACCAAAAACCTTAACTTAAAAATACAAATAATGTATGTACATAAAAATGTGCACTTATTCATAGAAATGAAATGGTTCAGTGACCTGTGAGTAACGGCTATGGAGAGTGGAGGAAAAGCATAACAGCATAACAAAAATCTTATGTGCCTCATTCCATTGCTAATGTTCAAGGGAAAAAAGTGGGGACAAATAGAATGTGCTGTCAAAAGTTTTCTTCCAAAGATCCCTCTCCATGTTATCCATAAAAATAATGTTCAACTTTAGTTAAAAATAGTCAATTGTAAGGGAACAACTAACTCTAATATAGGAGTCCAGTGAGGAAAAATAACATTCCGTTAGATTAATGTGATTTATGTGACAAATTAATTGATGCATGTAAGCCACATTTACAAGACACTATCCATAATTTTTATGTGGGTGATTATTTCTAAGTAATCTTAT
The DNA here is from genome assembly GCA_030441495.1 of Dalbergia oliveri. Lineage (NCBI taxonomy): Eukaryota > Viridiplantae > Streptophyta > Magnoliopsida > Fabales > Fabaceae > Dalbergia > Dalbergia oliveri. The sequence continues at coordinate 11,345,683 of JAMLFY010000014.1, read as the reverse complement.
TTTCAACAGCTGCATTAACTAGCATAGCTGTACTGTCAGATTGATGAAACATATTACTTGGAGAAGAATGGCTAAGCACAAGTTCTTTACTTATGTGTGTACCGTTTACAGACCCAACTTCAACATATTTTATAGATATGCATGTGCTTAAAAAAAAAGAAAAAACAAGTTTCAAACAGCATAATATCACCTAACAGAATTCAACCATTCTTAAAAAGAGAGTAGAATTATATACAAATTTAATTACTCAGATGCCACGTTGATTTTCCATTTTTCACTGAACTGGAATATTACCTGTTCCATTGTAGCATTAACCCCATAATGAACTTCCTTTCTTGATAATGCTTTCAAGGCAGAAATGAAGCATTGGACCTAACAAGCACATAGAAGGTAGAAGACAATGGAATTATTAAGCATCATACACATATACCATCAAAGATAGAACTAAGAATACGAATTGTAAAGAATAAAGCATACCTTCTCAACCACAGATGTCAACTTAAAAGTTAAATACAACCCTGTGGTCAGTGATGAAAACAGACTGCCATAAGCCCTGTTTAAGAAGAACCGGTACCAAACAGGTGTTGGCAAAAAGGCACGATATAACAGCAGTGTGTACTCAACCAGAGTTAACATTTGAGCCTACAAGTAAGTTGGACAAATTCAGATGTTGAAGGTAAAGTATAACTGAAAATTACATGTTGTACATGGAAGATACTAATCACCTGCCGACGGAAGTTATGACCTCTGCCATTTTTGTAATATATTAACAGAAAACACTTGAAGGCCATCGCTGCCTGCCTCATCAATGTATCTGAAGGTCAATGTAGACCATTAATACCAACAACAATAAGAATAATTAGTTATTAAAATCCACAAAAATATCAATATAAAGGAATACATGTGAGGTGTGACACCCGAGACTACAAATAAAGCATCTTGATATAAACTAGATGAGATTTAGAAAGATATTGCTAATTATCAGTGTCAAACAATAATTCAAACATTGAAGCAAATAAGTGGCTTAAAAAAAAATGTCTCCATGACGTTATCAAACAAAATAAAACTACCAAAAATATGGTGCTAACTCAAATCCTTTTAACAAGTTTTGTTGGTTTTGGGAAAAGGAAAGAAGTAAAATCTCTGTGACTGTAGCAATGTTCTGAACATGCCACTAGTTGGAGTATTTGGTTGGAGCGTAATTCTTGAACCTTCAATGATAGATTTTTAGACAAACAAGTCCAGTGAATTAGGACTAGGCGTCTGGCCTCTATTTGGTGTAAAGCACATAGTTTTTTTAGAGGAATTTCCCTCTCAGACATGTTGAGATTGGAAAGCTATGCTTCATCAATATATTTTTGCTAGTTTATTACTCTTGTATAGAGAATGTCTTGTCCGCCTATCTTGTAAGTTTTTCTTTCTTCATCTCAGTATTTCCTTTATCCCAAAAACAAAAAAATGGTGCTAACAACCAGTGTTGGTAAATGTAGATGGAACATAGAGAAGACTTAAAATGTGCACATGCTAGAAGACTCACAGATCTAGGATCAACTTTGAAAGCACAGATCTAATATTGTAATTAACTCTTTATTCCAAAATTTTGTGTGGCATAAACCAGATTGCCAACTGATACTATTCATTTCATGTGATATTATCAATTCTACTGTAAGTAGGGGGTCCCATGCTCTCAGCTCATACTTGATGCCAGATAAAACAAGTACAGCGTTCAGAATAAGCTATCTCAAATCTCCCAAACTGTTAATCTGAGACTCAATTGGGGTATACATACTTATTTCAATAGTTTATCAAATGGGTCCAAAGTGAGTGGCCATAGAAACTTGATATGAGATCCTAAGATCATGTCTCCCTACAGCAATTTCTACAACACACTTTAAGCTAACATTTCATTTTTCCCTTGGATATACTGACATGAGGATTATATAAGTGATAAGTAATGACAATTGATATCATGCAAAGGAAACTTGATCCCAATGCAAAAAGCATAAAACTTAAAAATAGTAGCCTGTTTGATTTCTGTTTTCACTTTTCATTCTGTTTCCTGTTTTTCAAGAATTTATGAAGGAAATAAAAATTGAAACTTCGGTTTTCTAGTCTTCACTGCTTCCTTCACAAAACCCTAAAAAAAGGAAACAGGAAATAAACAGAGAATTATTTTCTAAAACCAAACAGACCCTAAAACTGTTGCCTTTATACTGAGTTATCCCACTGAATAATTAAATATACAGAATCCACTTTAATGTACCCCTTCTACACACAATACATGTTTTAAATGATGAAAATTTTCAAAACAGAAAGAAGTTATGAAACAACAAAAAGGAAGGCCTCAACTTCAGAAATACTGATCAAACAATCAGCTGCAATATTGCACTGAAACAATATAAAACCCCCTGCATATATAAGTCAGTCATTCAGTGTTTCACCTACACTGCATATCTATTTCTTAGGAACTTATTTTCTATCATAACCATTCAACATGGACACACATTTATGTCAACATATAAATTAGAGCAAGTAAAAGTTCTAAACAAATTCACAGTAGCAATATAGTAACTGAACAGTGCATACAAGAACAAGTCCATACCATTGACCAAAATGATGAATATTGCATGCCAGAAAGGAGTTGCTCTTGGGGGAACTAAGACCAGTGGATATAAAAGATCATCATTTCGATACCACCAATAAATGAACATCACATGAAGCATGAAGGCAGAAGAGATACCAACAAGAATTGAGACTTTCCTATCTCCCTGCAAAATAAAAATTGTGTTGAGCCTCTCATTGTTTTGGCATGAGGGGAAGAGAGGTTTACAAATTTGAAAGTTAGTTCAGGAATGGAAATTTTTAAATGATTAACCAAAACTCCAGGTAAAACACCTTCAAGGCAGTCTGCTTCTTAACAATTTCATTTGACTTGAGCATCACAGCTGATATCCAAATTGTGACAAAGAAACCTGCAAGTTCTCAAAAATGAACATCACCAAGTATTGTGGAAAGAATCAAAACTTCAAATTAAGAGCAAACGGAAACTATATGTGAGAAGCAGTCCATCAGGCATGATGCACCTATTGACAATTGTCCTACTCACAATGTCTCAAGGAAGGAAAGACACAATCACAACTCACAAGGAATACAGAGAGCAAACCACCTACTGATTTTCACTTAGTAAAGCTTTCATATTATAAACAAAGGATCATTAAGGAAACAGATGTAATGAACATCCCTTCTTAGTTAACCCCACAAAATCTGTCTTTACATCTCTCCCAATTAGCAAAGCAGCAATAGCATTTCAAACCAACAGGAAGAAACAGTAAACATAAGAGAAGTGCATCCCATGTGTTCCCTAAAAATCTTCTCACATAATATTAATATTTTCCTTTCTTCCACGGCCTTCCATCAGAATTAATACAACATATTTAACAGAGCATCAAGGCCAAAATAAATTCAAACAAGATGAGAAGTAAAAACACCAAAATAAATTTTTTGAAAAATGGGAAGTAAAGATGTAGTTAATACTCTTTCCATAATTTCATAATTCCATCACTATAAACGGACAGCAAGCTTTCTTTGTCCTACAACTTTTGTTCAACCAAGCACATTTCCTAGGAACAAACAAGCAAGCACTCCAAAATCAATGGACACACAAATCATACAAAAGGAAAACCGTTTAAGTACTTAGAGCATTGTAATTCATAAAGGAAAACACACCCCAACCATGCTTAGTGTGCTTGGTTATCACTTTTAATCAAAGCCACCACGTGTTACAGAGAAGGGACAAAATCCTTCTCCATCCAAAGTGCAATGGAATTCAGGAACTTCCGTTACATTTCCTAACCAAACACAATGGTTAGCAGTGGACTTGGTTCAAGCCACATAATCAAAGTCCAACATATACTACACCATATGTGAAATGGATATACTAATAAGTAATAACAAGTGAAAAGTAAACAAAGGAATATGCACAATGCCGACAATTTTGTTGGAGTATCCTAGGAGGAGCTTTTGAAGCCAAAATTAACATCACAAACATAACATAACCAATGTACTAGCACACAGAAATGATTATACCTTGCAAATGCTGACGGATGAAAACAACCAACAACAAGAGCGAGAAAGGAAGAATCTGCTCAATCCACTTCGCAATCTGCTGAATATCATACCTCTGGTAGGACGACGAATCCCTACCGTTATTTTCTACACCATTCCCAGCATCACTATCAGCCTGTCCACCACCAGCCAACGACGAAGACGAAGGCACCAACGGAACCCTCTCACCGGCCGCAATCCCATCGCGGCCCTCAGCATCATCATCATCCAATGCAGTCACTCTACCACCTCTATCACCAATCATCTCATCACAATCATGATACCCCACTTCTGCAAGCTGATTATTCCTCGACGACAAGGAAGCAGAACCTAACCCCACATTGTGATCATGCTCTGCAGCTCCAATTATCCTTATTGCAACCTCTCCAGCACTGTTGCAGGGGTCCCCAGAAGCAGCGCCATTACCACCACCAGCATTATCAAGTGGCTGAATCCGAGCCTCAGGCCGCAATTCCGAACCGGAAGCAACTCCATTGTTCACAATCACAGCCTCAGAATCATGGGGTGAACGCAGAATGCCAGAGTAATCCAACAAAAAGGAAAGCGGGGAACGCAAGGGGCTAACAGATGGTAAACTCATTCCATACCATGTCACAGTGCCACCACTACTACTATTACCATCACTATTACCACTGTTATCATTACTATTACTACTATTATTGTTGTTACTATTCACACCACCAGAAGATGATGATGATGGTGATGAACTAGAAGAATTTGTGGCATCCAAAGATTCCATCTTTGCCACAAAACAAAAACACCCTTATCCTCACTCTACTTCTCTTCTGCTAGATCTTTCTTCTTTTACTGAAAAATCCTAATTTTGGGTTTGATCACAAATACTAAAATAACCGATTTTTTTCCCACAAGAAAAAAAAATGTTTTTTTTTCCTGCCCTGAGAAGTGAATGGAGCTAATTGTGAGAAAGGGAGAAGAAAGAAGGTAAAGGGGTTATCTGAAAGAAGAGAAAAAAAGGGAGAATGGAGGGGTATGAAAGAATGAAGAGAAAGAAGGGGTGTTTTAGCTTCTTACCTTGGACTAAATGGAAAAAAGGAAGCAGCTTTTGGCTTTGGGGGGTAATGGAACTGATAAAGAAGGTTGAAGTGTGTGAAGCGGTGAGAGGATTTGAGCTCAAACAAAGAACGGTAGCTGAAAATGAAGAAAGAAGATGAAGGTGGAAGATGAAGGAATGAGGGAAGGAAGGAATAGGAGAAAAGTCAGAGTCAGGAAGCTGAAACATTCTTTTTTTATATTTTTCTTTTTTTTTTACTTTTTTATGATTTTTTTGTCTCTTTTCTATTTGTTTCTGAGTGCGTGATGCGTGTGAAATTACAAACAAAATAATTATGTGCCAAGACTAAAACAAGGAAGATACTTAACAGCAGGAAACTAAGTTGTAGCAGGTAACTAAGTTGTTAGCTGATTGTTTCAACTTAATTTAATTAGTGCATGTTTCATTCTGCATTTATAGAATTGACTCTAAATAGATTAATTCTATTAAAATTAATTTTAAAATAAATTGATTTATATTTAATAATTATTTTAGAATTGATTTTGACAATAACAAAAAATTTTCACTTCACCTAGTATCAATTCTAGGAGTAAGATTTAATTCTAATTTATGATAATCAAACATGACTAAAATAAACTAAAATCAAATTTCCTACCCAAAATTAATTTTGGGTCCTCTGACCGCAAAACTAAACATGTTGCTAGACTATTAATTGATCCTATACCTGATTCCGTAGACCAACAAGTGGCTAAAATGGTGCTGCTTCATGAATGAATTATTTTAAGTGAAATCATCCTAGAACTTCTCACTTTATCCAACTTGATCTAGTCAATTAGGCTTGACTGTGCCTTTGTATTTTCCTTACCAAAAACAAAAATTGCTGCTAGAAGTCTCAAATCCAGTTCTAGATATGCAGCCGTGGAAGGAGAGTTTTAGTGGTTTTACTTGACTTAAACAAAATTACCTCTATTAAAAAAATAGTATGTGTGATCTTGGAAAAAAAAAACAGACAACAAGGAAGATTTGTTTTTTTTTAACAAACGAGGAAGATAATTTATATTTATACTGTGAGACATTTATTACATCAAATAGTGTGTAAGATAATTTAGATTTTGTTATGAGTCGCTATACTATTGTTCTATTCTATTCTATATTCAAATACACTGATAATAATAATAGTTTATGAATATAATAATAATAATAATAATAATAATTTACTATTAAAAAAGTGATTAATATGACATGGTTGTGTCGTGTGTAACGGAGCAAGTAGGATGCTTTACGCGCATTAACCAATAAATAGGGGGGTTGGTAACGACAACGCACCAGGGATATTTTTAGGATTCGAAAATATCAAAATATCATTGAACAATAACTTACTTACCAAACAATCGTTATAACCGAAATAATTGATGTCTTGTACTGTCACCAACAAAGCGGGCGATAGAGAAACGCGTATATAATAATTATAATATAATAAACGGATATTATCAGATTCCTTTCTTCCCTTCGCCGTTCCAATCGGTGATTAGACCCTCGTCCAGTCTTTCCTCCTTTATTTTTTTTTTTTCAAAATAATCAGTCACTTTTTTGCTTATTTGTTTAGGAAGGAATTATGGATTCTTTTCTGAATTTAGGTTGGAAAATAATTTATTTATGATTTATTTTGTTAAATTTATAGTTAAATTGTAATTAATTAGATTTGAAATTTTTAAAATTTTAAATGATTTATTTCCGGTCAAACAATTTGAGTCAAGTAATTTAGTTTATCCATCCTAAAACGTCAAATATGACGTATCATTTCGACATTAAATTCGAACAAAATGTTTTACCATCTATTTTTTTTTTTTTCTTTTGTTTTCTTTAAGGCACGTATAGTGTTCATATAAGACTTCAATCATAGAGATACTTTTAACATATAGAAACGCAATAGTCAAAGATATTAATTTTTTTGGTTACAAAATACATAGATTATATGGACAACAAAATGAGTAAAACTCACTCTGATCCCTAAAATTATTTGTGATTCATTTTAATTCTTAAAATTAAGAAAATATTATTTTAATTTATAAAATTTTAAAAGTGATCAAATTAGTCTTTATACTAGTATTTTTTATTACTAACTTAAATTATCAAAAAAACTAAATTAAATAATTTTTTAAAATTTTATCTTAAAAATAACTTTCTTAATTTTAAGGTAAATAAATCACACATATAATTTAAGAATCAAAATAAATCTTTACTACCAAAGAAATACTACAATTTTTTGTTATAAATATTGTTGATTGATTGTGGACGTCGAAGTCACCGCTTCTAGTGACTACGACATGCGTTTTGCCATTAATTCCTTCCTTTGCCAAGGCCAGCTAGCTAGTCAATAACTCAATATCAAAATAAACAACTTGGTAGGCCATTATTTTCTATCGCTTTTCCATTCTTATTATCTGAATCACAGAGGGAAACAAAATATTGAAGACCACATGCTATTTTCAATTTCTTTTCATTATTAAATATAAAAGGAGAAAGTCACTTTCTGAACATAAGAGAAAATAATTTATCTCAAGTTCACAAGTATATGACATGAATGAAACATAACATCTTAGTAGTTAGTATTAGGACAAACCAACATTATACATGTGTAGGCAACAGTGGTAATCACAATCCACGCCCCTAACATGACAAGCCTCTCGCACTGACATTTCAGTTTCAGGCAACACAAACCATTTCTTATATCTTATATAAGTATCTAAAGTAATAGATACACTCACATTAAGTGCGACCTACCCTTATGTAAGTTGTATCCATACACGAATTCCTTATATCCATACAAGAATGCTTTCTTCATTTGGAGGAAACAGATAGGGAAAATGGAACAGGAAATGCATGAGAATGCTGGTTTCATTAACCCCTCCAGTTGTCTTTCCTCTTCCGAATCTCTCCTATTGCTTCAACAGGTGACTTGCACCCTACCTTCTCCTGCAAATGTTAACATTTCAAGAAACGCTTTATTCAACCTTGTGTCACTTTATTTTTTATCGACATTAAAGAAAAATAATAATAAAGGCTGCCATATATAGCAGCTTCCTAATTATATGTTAGAATTTCAATTTGATAATAGAATGCACCAATATGCTCCTGAAGAATGCATTCACTGAGAATATCTATTTCATTACTTTCTCCTATTAACATGAAATCTTCTATTTGTTTCATACTTTGAAGATGGGGTAGAGAGGTGACAAACCTGAAGCTCAGGTAGATCAACCCTCATAAATGGATTGGTCTCCATTTCTTCCCCAATGGTTGAGGGAATTGTTGGTTGGCCAGCTTGCCGCTGACTCTGAGCCCAGGTTAATTTCTGCCGTATCCTCAAACTGTCTGGCTCGACTGTCAGAGCAAATTGCAAGTTCTTCACCGTGTACTGGAGAAGAAACAAAGTCAAACTCTTACAAGTAATCAATGATATAAGCAAGGAACAGCATGAAGTAAATACGGCACTAAGAAATAAGAATTTAAGCTTTTGTAGATTTCTAATGCCTCAAAGATGCATTATTGACTTATTGTCTATCGATTTAGTCTAAAATATAAATTTTTAGTTTAATGCATAAATTCACAACTGATTTTGCACAAATAAGCTTATTAAGAAGACTCACTAGGGAAAATCTAAAGCAACACACTTCTATTCAAATCAGAACCAGGGACCTGGCTCTTAAATATCTCAAAACCATTTTTTTTCCAGGGAACAAAAAAAGTGTGGTCCAAACAAATGAAAGAAGGATCCCCAGATTTCCTAGCTCAAGGATTGCCGCATGCAACAGAATGCTGTTGCTAGCTCCTAGCCAGAAATCAAGTCTCCATTCTGACAAATTAATAGACTGACTCCAGTATAACAGAAGTTAAGGAAACAGTATTCACAAATACTTAATGGCCCTAACTTTAGCACAGAATTTGTTACAACTTACAAGAATTGAATGTCAGTAGGTTCAACCTTGCTTTAGTTACATCATATCAACTTACAACAGTAATACTGTGTGCAACACTAAGTGCAAAGCAAATATAGTCACACATTAGCCATGCTTGTTCAGCTTTTACATAATATTCAATGCATGACTGGCCCAAGTTGATTATTTTGGACTATCTATTATAGAAACCAGAAATAGAAAGAACAGAGATGGAAGAAACTGTGTTATTAGCACTTGAAGGAAAATAAGCTTAGTAAGCAAATCCAATACAGACAGAAATAAACAGAGCACTAAAGCAGCCCTTACTCTTCTATGCCTAGCCTTTTCTTAGAAAATGCCTAACCTCAGTACTACCAGCCCCCAACAATTATACCCTTTTCCTCATGATCCTCACACACACAGAAACCTGCCAGCACACACACTCATACAACAGAAGTACAAAAGCAAATCAATTAGGACCCAAGGGTCCCACAAGATCAACATTCTCTGATTCCCTTTCTCTAATTCCTTTAATACCCCTGTACATTCTCCTCTTGTACACTTGTATCCCTTTGGGAAATCAGTCCCTAACAACACCTCCCCCCCCCTTCTCTTTTTTTTCCTTTTCCTTTTAACTAGCACCTTGTCCACAAGGTGGAATTCAAGAAGCGAAGCTTAATATCTTCAGCAAACTCCCAAGAGCTTCCAAAAGATGGCATGTCTTTCCATTTGATGAGGACTTCTTGACCACCCTGCTGTGAATGTCTCACAGCCAAGACTTCTTCGGGCTGCACTTTCAGCTCAAGTTCTTCTGTCAAACCAGCAGGTAGAAGCTGGCTCAAACCTTGAGGGGAGATACACTTCTTGAGTAGAGAAACAAGAAAACGGGGTCAACTAATGAACCTGGGGAGCTGCAATTTATGAGCAACCTGTCCCACTTTCTATCACTTCATATGGCCCGTAGAATCTCGAACTAAGCTTTTGATTCACCCTATTGGCTAGTCTTCAATCTGTAGTGTTGTAAGTTGAGATACACCATATCCCCTATCTCCAGTTGCACATCTCTTCTCTTTTTATCTGCTTGGCTTTCATGCGGGCTTGTTAAGTTGAGATCCTCTACTGCAGAGGAGTGTTGATCATTCCTTAATAAGTCTAGGGGTCCCTGCCATACAAAGCTCGAAAAGGGGTAGTGTTTGTCGAGGCACTATAGGTTGTGTTGAACCACAACTCAGCCCAACTCAACCATTTAGGCCACTGCCTTGGTTTGGATCCAGCGAAGCACCTTAGGTAAGTTTCTAAGCATCTATTAACCACCTCCATTTGTCCATCGGTCTGTGGATGATAGGCTGAACTATACTTCAGCTTTGTGCCAGCCATTCTGAAAAGCACAGACCAAAAATGGCTCATAGACACCTGGTCTCTATCAGTGATAGTGGAGGAAGGAAAGCCATGCAGCCTAACCACCTCTTTGACAAATAATCCAGCCACATCTTTAGCCGTCTAAGGGTGAACAAGCCCAAGGAAGTGGCTGTATTTTGTGAGTCTATCAACTACCACCTAAATTGTGTTTAAGCCATGGCAACCTCCCAACGAAGTCCATTGTGATGTCATCCCAAACTTGGGAAGGTATAGGTAGGGGCTGTAACAACCCCGCAGGAGAGAGAGCTTCATACTTGTTTCTAATACAAGTGTCACAACCTTGAATATGTTTCTGAATTCTATGCTTCATACCTTCCCACCACAGCAGCCCCAAGATCCTTTTATAGGTTCTGTAAAATCTGGAGTGGCTCCCGACAGCAGAGTCATGGAATTCCTATTAAATTGAGGAATCGTTGGAGAATCTTTACGAATGACCAGCCTGGCCTTATAGTAAAGCCTCCCCCTTTGAGTTCAAACCCTTGCTGGACACTGTTTCCCTGCACCAACCCTTGCATGACAGATAGCAGCTTGCTGTCTTTTTGCACTTTTTCTTCTAAACCTTCCCAATCTTGAAAGTGACAGCAGAGATCACCCCAAAATAATGCTGTCTAGAAAGAGCACCGACTACTCTATTCTCCTTCCCAGCCTTGTACCTTATTTCAAAGTCAAACCCCCATCAATTCGGCCACCCATTTTCGTTGCTCTTCCCCCATCATCCTTTGGTCAACCAGAAATTTTAGACTTTTTTGGCCCGTGTTCACTATGAATCTTTTCCCCAAGAGGTAGTGCCTCCATTTTTTAATAGCCATCACTATAGCCATCAACTCTCTCTCATAAACAGACTTTTGTCTAGCCCTTTCTGAAAGAGTATGACTCCAAAAAGCCACGAGTTTGCCTTCTTGCATGAGGACAGCACCTAAACCCTTCCCGAAAGCATCAGTTTCGATCACAAACTTCTTTTCAAAACAGGGAACAGCAAGCACAGGTAATGAAGTCACGGCTCTCTTCAACTTCTCGAAAGCCATCTGGGCCTCAGAGTTCCAATGGAGAGCTTCCTTCTTAAGTAGTTGAGTCAAGAGCCAAGCTATTCTCCCATATCCTTTTACAAACCTTTTGTAATAACCAGTTAGTCCAAAAACCCACCCAGCCCCTTCAAATCAGTGGGAGCTGGCCAAGATTCTACTGTTTCTATTTTCTTTGGATCTGCAGCCACTCCTTGCTTAGAGACAATATGGCGCAAATATTCTATCTTGGGTTGCACGAAACTGCACTTTTTCATATTGATAAAGAGCTTATTCTTTCCCAGCAGGGTCAGCACCCTTTCAACATGCTCCAAATGCTCCTCCATAGACTTGCTGAAAACAAGGATGTCATCGAAGAACACTAAAACAAACCTCGTTTAGTAGGGCTTAAGAATCTGATTCACCAATGCTTGGAAGGTAGATGGAGCATTAGATAGTCCAAAAGGCATTACATTCATAATGCCCTTCACGAGTTCTAAAAGCTATTTTCTCAACATCCTTTTCTCTCATTCATATTTGATGGTAGCCCGACTTCAAGTCTAACATGAAAAAGATCCTGGCTCCACCCAATTCATCTAACAGCTCATCAATCACCAGAATAGGGAATTTATCAGGGATGGTTATCTTGTTTAAAGCCCTATAGTCCACACAAAATCTCCACCCACACAAATTCTAGCACAAAGCATTTCACTCACAATCTTTTCTATCTCATTCTTTTGAAAATAAGGGTACCTATAAGGTCTCACATGGGGTATATGGGCTCTCCTTCCTTCAAATTGATGGCATGGTCATGGTCCCTTCCTGGGAGGTAGACCTGAGGTGTTTGCATACGTCCTCAAAATTCTTCAACAACTTCTTGAACTCCTCGGGTAACTTCCCTTCTGGCTTTCTCCTTGTGTTAGGCTCCCAAGAGGTTATGAGATACCCCTCACCATCATCCTTCAAAGCTTTAAGGATGGCCTTCCAAGTGGCATGGGTCTTGCATAGAGCTAGGTCCCTTTGAATCTTCTTAATTTCCCCATTCTCTGACCACATTACCAAAAATCTCAAGAAGTTAGTAGCAATGGTCCCCAGGCTTCAAGCCATTTCATTCCTAACACCACATCCACTCCACACCCCCCCCCACAAAAAAAAACAGCAAGACGAAAGACTAGGTTCTCTGGACCCCTTGTACCTCCAAAAGCACCCATCGCAAACCCCTTTGCTCCTTATCTTCTTGCCGTGCCCAACTCCACAGTGTGTCTCCTGCTTCAAACGAGCTGCTAGACCAAAGACTTAGAAAGAAAGTTGCTAGTGGTGCCACAATCAACTAAGATTGTGATTTCAGTCCCTTCAAAATCCCCTTCAGCTTAAACAACTTCCAGGAAGTGAACCCACGTAGACTTCTAAGAGAGATTTGGAGGGTTTTGAACTCCAATTCGACGCCTTCTTCTTCTTCTTCAACCCAGCCTCATCCTCTGAAGATTCGCCCTCTAGGTCCTCCCCCAACAACAACGAAAATGCTTCAGTTTGCAAACATGTTCACATCCCCAGCTCTCCCCACACTTTGAGCAAAGCCCTCACCTGCTCTCCTGGATCTCAACCTAAGAAAGCCACCTTCCAAGTCCTTGCTTGTCATGGCACCCTTTTCTTCCCTCTTTAGGCTGTTCTCTTCTTTTGGTCCTTAATGGGTGTACCTCTCAATATGGAAGGCCTAAGTTTAGACTGGGTTGGGCCTTTTGAAGCCCACTCCTCTTTCCGTTGGTTTCACCCCTCCCCCTCCGCTCTTTGTTTCTTTCTTCCAGCATGAGAGCCCTATCTTTTATTTCTAAAGAGAGCCCAAATCGAGGCTCTTAATCTCAGCCCCAATCTCTCCCTTGAGCCCATTTACAAATACCCCTATCAGCACTTCCCTATCTAGGTTTTTCAATGACCCATAAATCCTTTCAAACTCTTCAATATACTACAAGACAACTCGATTTGTTTGACTTGCAACAAAGGCCCATAGGTCTTTCACCACTCCGGGTTGGAACCTCCTAGAGCGCATTCTTGAAGGGACAGCATCTGCTCTTCCCCAAGTTTGAAACCAGCGAGAGCTTTGTCCTCTAATGCCAAAACCACCACATCTATTCTCTCATCCCCTTGAATTTCATTCACTGAGAAATATCTCTCAATCTTCACCAAACACCCTAGAGGATGGCCTCCTACAAACAAAGGGAGCTCCATTCTTCAGTCTCATTCCAACGTGAAGGATGGTTATGACTGGGCGAGTTTGGCAGCAGGCTCTGCCATGAGTTCTGATGGCGCAATGACCTTCTAGGGGAATGGGGGGAGTTGCTACCTTCTTAGTTGTGAGACCTCGAGGGCCGTGACTTGTTGTGAGGGAAGAAGAGCCCTGAGGCCCTCCACCACCTCTAGAACCCCCATTCTATCGGATTGTCCACTCGGCCATGGTTTCTCCTCGGTGGCAACCTCGTAGAAGACCAGCCTCGTTAGAGCACACTCATGTTTTGCATAAACTGTTCCAGCATCTTTTCCACATTCTCTAATCAGCTTTCCTTGTCGCAGCTTCCACGTTACTTAGCCCACAGCTCCAAGAAAGAGCTTTGGTACCAAATAATAGAAACCAGAAATAGAAAGAACAAAATTGGAAGAAACTGTGCTAGTAGCCTTTGAAGGAAAATAAGCTTAGTAAGCAAATGCAATATAGAGAGAAATAAACAAAGCACTAAAGCAGCCCTTACTCTCCTATGCCTAGCCCTTTCTTAGAAAATGCCTAACCTCGGTACTACCAGCCCCTAACAATTATACCCTTTTCCTCATGATCCTCACATGCACACAAGCCTGCCAGCACACACACTCATATAGCAGGAGTACAAAAGCAAATCAATTAGGACCCAAGGGCACCACAAGATCAACATTCTCTGATTCCTTTCTCTGATTCCTTTAATACCCCTGTATTTTCTTCTCTTGTACACTTGTATCCCTTTGGCAAATCAGTCCCTAACAATCTACAATTCACAAATCACGACCAACAATTCGTAGGGTAGCACCACTACACATCATGAAGATGTGCAGGCATATTTTGTGAATCAAGATGATAAATGACTTCAACATGGGAGCACAACATTTTCACAATCAAACAAGAAACAAGTCCTCATCAACTGTAAAATGAATTGGAAGTTGGAACTCATATATTTGTATCATTCCCCAATCCCTATCTTCATAATTAAAATAGAAACTCATAATGGGGAGGTAAAATCATGCATGAACTAACTGTTGAAACAGCTGCGCAGTTCAGTCCCATCCATCATTTAAACTTGAAAGAAGATCAATGACATTCCTATCACATCTTTTCAGTAGGGACAGGAATTTTAGTATTATTTACCTCGTGGCCACAGTAAACTCGTGTTGGTTTTGGTAAAGAACCTAATGTTACACAGAGTGACTGGTACATTTGTTCTGCAGTTCCTTCAAAAAATTTCCCACAACCAGCAATAAACTGTAAAAAGCAATAATGAAATATATTTAGAGAATTAAAGTTAGGACCTCTTCATAATTCATATGCATGGAAGTGTACACAGAGAGAGAATGCGTTTTAAAAAAAGTATTATATAACCATGACTTCAAATGCTTGGCATAGCTTTAAGAATAAGTGAATATAAGATTTTCCAAGAGAACATTTTTCAAGAGCTACATTTTTAGGACATGTTTCAAGAGAACTCATCAAAATGAAAAAAAATAAATTGATCAGTCATCTTACCAATGTATCTCCAGTAAAAACGGCTGGATGCTCATCCTCTTTGCCAGTAACATAATAACTTATGTGACCTTTGGTGTGGCTGAGCAGGTAAGAGAAATGGCTTATGTTAACAAGAAAGGTAAATGTATCCAGAGGAAGGGTGAAGGTGAAGTTGAACCACCACAGAAAGTATCATCCAATAACACAAAAGAATGATATTTATTAAAATCCAATAATGCACCAAGCAAAAGTAATAATTACTGTCAACTAATAAGGCCAGTGAAGGAAGGAATGCGTCCTAGGTTGTCTTGTCACACAACTCAGCGCATCAATTATTTCATCTTTACATAAACAGCTCCCAAACCCTCAAACTTGGGACGTTGAGAATAATTGGCACAACAAATTAAGCAAGAAGCACACAACTTTTCAGTATAAAACTTTTCAGGTAAGAAAAAAATTACAAAGAAGCCATAAATAATACTGACATAATATTTATCATGAGTACAATTCTCAGCATTCAATAAGAAGCTTAGCAGTTAGCAAGTTGATGATTTTTCAAAACACTTCCTGCATTCCCCAATATTTAAATACAGACAGGAGTTAAAATATTTCTTCTTCTTTCTTTTAATTCTTTGGTTGGGAGATTAGACTACTTTTATTTCATTAGAAATCAATGGAAGACCCAAAACTCTACAGTCCCACTCTAGGATCAACCAATGAACTACATTCCAAACTCTCCACTTTCAGGTGGGGAAAAGAGTGCCAACAAGAATCCACAATTGACAAGTTCAGTAACCATACCAAGGTGTGTGAAGCGCCAATATATTAATATCAGCTCCAAGAGAAACCTTAGCACCATTTTCAACTTGATCAGTGCAGCCCTTCACGTTATCAACAGAACCACCATAGACCTTGATTCCTGACACCAATTGCTTTATCTTCTCATTTCCACCAGCATGATCCCTACCATATCATTACAAAAATATTACAATACCATATATACCCCACCACTGTAAATCATATTTTCTTCTCAAAACTCAAAAAAAGTTAACACCTGACAAAAATAATCCACATATTATAACCTAAAAAAAATAATAATAATAATCCACATAAGGCTAAACAGCTTAGAGTTAGTAAACAACCAGCTTGAAATGCATTTATAAAATAAATAAAAAAAAAGAAACTAACAACTTAAGTACCAAAGCTGAAATTTCAAATAAATAATAATAAAACATAGATTGATTATATAGCATAGACATATTAACTTGAGTTCTTTTATTTAATCCACCAGTATCTAGAGTCCACTGGACCACAAAACATATGGCTCAAGCCAAGTCAATCTACAACGGACGTAAAGCTCTCTGAGCTAATTTTTTCTATTAATAATACTGTTCAACCTTGAACCAACCAAATGTTAGTATGTAACACGTAGGGTATGGGTTCAGGCCCATTATTACCGGCCCAAGCTTTGGAAGGAGCAAGATGCATACAAGAGAAAATCAGGCACAGAGAAGGCAGGGATTCAGTGGTTCAATCTCCTCTTTGGACCCTTTTCTCTATTCTGCATTTCCTCTTCTTATTCCTCCCCTGACTCCTTCTTCTGTTATCAGGACTCGAACTCTTCCCTAAGTAGAGATAAGCGCATTCTTCTGCCCAAGTCATCTTACCTCTCTCATCAGTCATCACAGTTCCCATACTATAGAAATACCTTCATTTATTGTTTTTCCTCAATTACTCTCAGAAACTTAAATACACTTTTAGTACATTGTTGCTGTCATCTATACTTAGAAACTTGAAAACATTTTACTATTCTATTGGTTTAATACACTGCTCAGAAGATGTACTTTCTGTATCCACTTCTACCTTGTTACATAGTATTGACACCGGTTTCGAACTAAGCATGGCTAAGTGTGAAGGTAAAACCACCCAATAAAAGTATAAGATTGATTTTGATACACATAAAACATTGTAATCTAATCATATGTGACTTTTGAAACAAACAGTGATATTGAGAGCTAATTTTAGTGAAGTATGAATACATAATTAGACGAAAGTGTTACATTTATTGCGCTTTAAAATTAAGACAAAACCTCTGAATTGGTCCCTCTAGCATATATATAATTATATGTTCAAAAAAGTCTCTACTATGATGCACCAGAATGGCAAAAAGGGAGCCATTCCCGTACGCTGTACGTTTTGATACGGGCATGCGTGCTGCGTACCTAAGAAACGTGCAAGCCCCCCTTTTGCACTAAGCCACTAAACTATATAAAACAAAAGATAACAAATTACTCTAGAAATTAGAAAGATATCTTATTCCTAATCAAATTTTGGAAGTAATCTTTAGTATGTTATATAAGATTTTTAGTAAAATAAATAAGATATAATGAGATTGGAAAGACCTCTATATGTAACCTGTTTTGACCCAATTCCTTAATTTATTTTTATTTGAATTTAGTATTCAATGAGATTATTTCTTTGTACTTTGAAATATATTTTATAGATATTTTTTCAACATGTAATTAAGATTTAGGATTATTTAAAATGCCATCTTTACAAAGTTCTTATAATAATTTTATATTTATTTTGCATGTTTTTATTTGATATGCCATACCCTGCCGTATCCATATCTTAATGTGTCCGTATTCACGTACCATACTCGTACCATACCGGGAACTCATATCTATTTCGATGCTACGTAAACAAATTAGTCCCTCTGTACGGTACCAATTTGACCTTTTATATGATTCTTGAGGGACTAATTTGTTCTATTTTTTATTTCTAGAAGAAACAATTTTGTCCGACAACTTAAATTTACAAGGACTTCTTTGGGTTTTTTTTTTTTTTTTCCTAGAAGAACCAATTCGTCCCGTGCAAAATTTAAGAGTGAGGAATTTGGGGTTTTGTCTAAAATTAAATTCTAAAAATACATCCTCCAAATTCCAAAATTCATAAAGTTTAAAAAATACACAAACAAAAGAGGGGGCGGAATGAAAAAAATAAAAGTGGAAGTGGTTGGGACTGGGATACCAGTGATGGTGGGTGGTGAGGACGACTTTAAGATTGACACCATATGAATTGGCGGCTTCTAGAACCTTCTCCGGTTCAACTGGGTCCACGACCGCACCTTCTTTGGTGCTCTCGTCCACGATCCTGGTTTGCGGTGCAGGCGACGCAGATCAACCATATTCAGAGATTAGCCATAAGAGGGAAAAAGGAAAAACTGAAATGCACAATTAGAATGGGGAGAAAATGCGTTGGAGTCTGAAATTATTACGAAGATAATAACTTACAAATAGGAATAATTGTCTTCGAGGCATGGAATGTGAAAGATTTTCATGCTTATATGCTTTAATTCGTTCGATGAAACTGAAGGCAGTTGCAGTTAGCTATTTTTTGTTTTTAACAACAAAATCAGTAGATCTAGGCTACCACTGTCGTTGCTCCTCCTCCTAGAAATATCACTCTGCAGCGATCGTGATTATTATACAAAGGAAATTAGGTGTGAAAGTTAATTATTATAACATGTGTGGTAATAGATAATTAAATAACTGCATAAAATTATTTTATATTATCACTATATAAAAATTAAATTTATTAATTTTTTTTAGTAGAAGATTTTATTTTATATTTGGATGGGCAATTTGAAATGTGCTTTTAATGATTAAAAGTACTTATAAATTTGTCTAGACAAAGAAGAATAAAAGCATTTTAATAGCCAAATTATTAAGGAAACATTTGTTTCAAGGTTTGGTGGGTTTTGCATTCCAAGAATCACATTCTAAACAAGGCGTTTACCCATATTTCGTATGTAGATTGAAAGCTTGCAAATTATACCTGGAAATGAATTATTTACGTGTTTGGTTGACAATGACATTCCTCAAGTATTGAGTATTTTTCAAAAACACCTAACAAAATGAATGTGATAGCGGCAGTGGTTCAATGATTGACAGCGATGACCCTTATTCAACGATCAATGGCATTCCAGGATCAATGGCGGTGGTTCGTTGATAGCAAAGGTGGTTAGTCATCGGCGTTGGTCTAATGGTGGTGGTCTAATGTTGACGTGTGCAACGATTGGTGATCGTGGTTCGACAACCAAAGGCCTGGTGTGACGATGGGTATCAGTTTTACGACAGAATGTTAGTGGACAAAAATTACATGTGTTGATAAAATAGAAAAAACTACAATTTACCCTTTTAACTATAACCCATAAGTACTTTAGCCCCTAAATTTTAAAAATGTATAAATCAACTCCCTGCACTTTTATAAATATGTGTTTTAGCCAAAATAAGTATATTATACCCCGTTTTGAAACATGACCAAACTGCTTTTATAAATGTGTAACTCGATACCTTAAAATTTCTTAAATTTGTCATATTTTTGTTAATAATTAATGAAAAATTAACAAAAAGGTCAATTTAAACATTCAATAAAGTTTAAGGGTTGAATTGTACATTTTTAAAATTTAGGATCTAAAGTAAACACGATATATAATTCGTGGGGATAAAATACAATTTTTCTAATAATATATAGTATAGAGACTCTAAGGTCTTGTTTGGAACAGGTTGTGTTTTTCATTTTTTAAAAATAGCTTTGAAAAGTTGTTTTGAATTCAATTTTAAAAAGTAGAATAACAAGAAAATCTATTTGATAATAATATTTATAAAACAGTTTTTAAATGAGAAAAAACAGAAATTTGTTTGGACAATGGTTTTCAGGCTAAAATTCACAAAATTTTCCTTCCATTACAATCCTCGTTCACTTTACCCTTTTAATTTTGGAAACAGTGCACCTTCAATTTACCCATCTTGTGGACTCCCCAAGCTACAGCCCCACCACTGGAGGCATTGTGGTAGACAAATTGTGCGAAGGAATTTCTCAAAAGAATATAGCACCATGTATGACCCATGCTCCTTTCCTTGTGTTAGTGATGGGGGCCTTCTCACTAGATGCGATGGCACCGTTTTGGAGGGAAAGACATCAATGAAAAAGAAACCTCAATAATTCTGAGCAAACAAAATCAATTCAGGAAAACGAAAATTAAACAATATTGGTACCGTGGTGGAGAGAGAGATAAAGCAATGGAGGATGATGGCAAGGGTGGCTGGCATAGAAGTTGTGTTTGGTTGTTGCTGTGGAACCACCGCGACACTGGGGGAGAGCGGAGTGCAGTTGAGCCGACAAAGAAGAGAGTGGCTCTGTGCTCTGAAGGCGAGGAGGAAAATAGGAATGTCGTGATGGAGCGTGACGCAGGGTTGAGTGTGGGAACTCCAGGCATCAAGGTTGCGCTCCCGTTGATGGGTGTCCGCGATGGAAAAAAGAAGAGCTTGTTATTTTTCTCAAATTTTGATGAGAATCAAACGCGTGCAAAGCTACATAGACAAGAGTAATTACAAAAGTTGCCACTGCTTTTTTCTTTATTTTCAAAAACAAAAAACCAAAAATAACTCCAAAGTGTTTTCAGTTTCAGTTTCTAAAATCATAATCTATTTTTCAGTTTCCAAAAACAACTTAACAAAAACAATCTATCAAATAGTGTTTCTTTTTTTTTATTTTAAAAACATTTGTCAAACAAGCCATAACTTACTCTTAAATCCAATGTGCTATATAAGACTACTATTTATAGGATTGAAAACACAATGGATAAATATATAGGTCATTTTTCTTACATTGGATTTTAAGATATCTTGCAAAAGGTGGAAATATTGAAAAAAAAATTCAAAAAACTATTTTTTTAAGACAAAATCTCACATCATACGACATTAGTAGAAAAATTATTATTATTATTATTATTATTATATGTGAAATATGTCTAAAAACAATCTCTAATTATGAGAGATTTTATAGAAAATAATAAAATATTCAAAAGACAATAACGAATAGTGAGATATTTCAATCTCATTCAATAAAATATTGAGTAAAATATAATTCCCTCTACTAAAAGAAGGCTTTATTACACTCTTATCTTCTCTATTTTTAAAATATACACTCGCCTCCCTATATATTTAAGAGTATAATACAACTTGGACCAATTGGTACTAGTGTAATGCCTTGGGTACACATGTCCCAGACAAATCCAGAATAGTCTCAGGGTCCCTCCTGACCCACCTTGTGTCCGGAAGACTAGATGCATGAAAGACTCAAAAGATGAGAAATTGATGTTGCTATCTAACACCCTAATAATTAACCCAATACACCTAGGTCTTATTTGATTAATTACTAGACTTTACTCTTTGCTTCCGTTCCTTAATCATGCTTTGAAAATACTTAGTGAAATTACGAGCCATTTTTTTTTAAAACATAATTGAAAACATGAGCCGCGCATAACGTGGACGATAATCGGATAAAGTAGAAAATAAAGACATATCATGAAGAACACATTATATTGGCTCTATCATATGATATCCATAATTACATTTCACATAGATATTTTGCCTATCAAAGAGTTAAGCTAGATGTAGGCAATCTAACAAAACATAAATAATATATGGATGGAAAAACATCTATTAATGGCACCTATTTATAACACTTCACAGATAGGAATAGATATCTGAGTTACGCTCAAGGTCTAGCAATACGTTCCTCAAGGATAATAAGCTGGTTCATAGATCACGTGCATCTACCAGGTGAGAGCATCAACAGGAATCACAAACATCACCATCACTTTCTGAAGACGAGATGGAAAGAAAGAAAGAGGGAATGAGAAACTTATAAAAGAATCTCAGTAGGGTACTCACCTCATATGCATCGTGTTATCATCATCGTCCCCAGGAACCTCGGGTTTCATTATGAAAATGTGAGCATGCTAAGATTCATTTATTAGTTTGGAAATATACTTTACCGAGGTCCATTCATTTTAATCATGCGTCTTATAATGCATCATAAACTTAGCATGTCATGTTTATAATGAACTTTTCCTTTCATATATAATAACATAGTTATGCATAAAATCACATCATATTCCTCATCATCATTTCATAATACTATGCATAGCAGAACATCATATTTCTCATCATCATCTCATAAATACTATGCATAGCAGAACATCATATTCACATAATGCATTTACTTAGTTTCTTAGGTGACTTAAAGTTACTTTCATCATCATTTTCCTGGGCCACCCTATACTCCACCCTTTTGGGAGTAATCTAGGTTATGAGCTCATACCTTGCTAGTCGTCACCACATACTTATCCCTTTTGATAAGTAAAATTCCTCTCTACCCTTTTGAGAGAACAGACTAGGGGCAAGAATCACCTTTCACCGCCTATAGTTTGACGGGTCCAAAGGATCATTTTCTCATATATTTTGAGTCACCTTTAAGTCTTTGCATGTTATATCATAATACAATTCTTCATTCATAATCATCATAACATTTTCTCATTTATAGTCTTATGCCGAAATAATATATACCAACTGTAATCATGCATCTGGAGATTTCCAGGAAAGAGAGGTGGGTCACAATGGACACGCTTAAATACCAAATCTTTCCTTAGCCAAATCTTTCCAAATTGCACTCTTACAGGAATACACTTTCTTCCAGGAAGAATATGTCTTTATTTCATGCATAAGTTTTCATTGTTTGCAACAAACTATAACATACAAACCAGGGAATCAATCAATGACACCAAATTCTTAATAAGCATCAAATCACATTTTAAGTACACATAAATTACTAGCTTCCCATAAAATTCTTACAAAGTTTTAAAACTCTTTTAGAACTAATTCTTTTTGTTAAACTTGAAAGAAGTCATAGGACTTTAGGCCTAACTTAACCATGGGACCGATTTATAACTTGAAAGAATGTTCATAATTAAATCTTTCACTTAAGATAAAAGGAGCAAGTCTTGAGCTTTAGAGATTTAGGTGACATCTTAGAATTATTACCATGCTATGCAACCTTATTTTAATCTTATCTTTATAAGGTGATAGCTTGGAATTATAAACATGATATGCAATTCCATTTCTTTATCTTTAAGATTTAAGGTGATAACTTGAAAATTAAACATGATGCAAGAACTTGTAATATAAACATGATGCAAGAACTTGTAATATAAACATGATGCAAGTAGGAAAATGACCAGGAGAGGGAGAAGAGAATCTTAGCAAGGAGCGCTAGTCCGCATAGGACTGAGGGAGATGAGAATTACATTTTTTTTTAAGCTCCAATTCTCAAGACTTCTTAAAGAATAAATTCTTTAACTCCAATTATCTCATTTCTTTGCTTATGATTCATAGGCAAGTCTTTGAGCTCTAGGATTTTTAGGTGATGACATAAAATAAACATGCCATGCATTGATTCTTTTAGCCATTATAAAATAAAGTGAGAGCATAAAATAAACATGAGATGCAACTTCTTTATTATCTTTAGAGATTAAGTGACAACTTGAAATTTAAACATGAAATGCAAGCTTGAAATTTAAACATGAGATATGCAAGTTCATTTATTTATTCTTGAGAATTTAGTTATGACATAAAATAAATATGGTTATGCAAGGCATAAACTTAAACGTGGATGCAAGTTCACTTGATCTCTTTACTAGAGCTCCTTCAAGACTTTAAGAGAATTATGATTTCAACCCAATATATGTATCTTAGCAAGACAAAGTAAAAATACATATTTCATATTCAAACCTCAAGATAAAAACATTATTCTTTAAAGTTTTGCATTAAATGGAATGTTCAAGCTTTAGAGGCCTAACTTGTGATGGATTTACAACCCATATTCAAGGTCCTCATCATCAAGCCATCATTTCATTCCTTCCTAGGCCATTTGGCCGAAACCATGAAAGGAAAATAAGGAAAGAAACTGAAATTTTAGAAGCTTTGAAACTAGTGAAACCTTCAAGTTTTAGAGATCTAACTTGTGAAAGCTTTGCAACCAACACTCAAGAATCTCATCATCAAACCATGGTCTCATCATAAGCTAGGCCATATGGCCGAAATACTTTAAAAAGAAAGGAAGAAGAAAAAAATGAAAACTAAAAGAAAGCCATGAAAACATCATTTTGAGCTAGAACAAACTTAGCAAAGCATAAAATAAACTTAGAAACAACTCCCTACCTAATTTGATTTGAAAGAAAGGAAGAGAACTTGGTTTCCTTGAGTGAAATGAAGAAAATATCCTTGAAAACTGAAGGGAGAATTCAGCCAAGAGAAAGAAAGAAAGAAAGCTTTTGGTGCTCCTAAGACTAGAATTTGTGTAAGTTATGAACTAAGCATCTAAACTATCTTCAAGCATGCCTATTTATAGAGATTTTGCAGCTCATAAATGGACAAAGGAAGGAAGGAAATCTGACCAAAAATTAGAGGAAAAAAATAAGGAAGAAAAATCATTTTGTTTGGTGGCTTAAAACATGGAATCATGTTTCCATGTTTTCATGATTCTTTGTTTTCATTCTTTGGATTTTTGTGTAATAATTTTCTGACTTATTACTCAATAATTTCGTGCATTACAGCCTTGTGGAAGAGGATTTTGTGTGTTCCATGTATTATTTAGGTGTAGGCAAGGTATTCATGCAATTTAGAGAATTTACGGTTAAGGGCTTAAGTGAATTACTAAGCAATTTGGGTGTTTTAAGCAATTTTAGGTTCTAATCAATCTAAATAAATAATTTTGACTCTAGATTAGTAATTAGAATTTAATAAGCTTTAATTTGAGCCTAATATTGCTTAGGTTTCATTAGACGAATCAAAAATCTCAAAAATTGCAAAACTACAAGAGAGGGGCAAAATGGTCATTTCGCTTAAAAATTCCTGGAGCCATTCGAACTTAACCAATGGTTAATCATAGCTTAAAAACACCTTTTAAAACATTTTAGTGAGGTTCGGTTAGTCGGCACGCAATCGGAGTTCAAAAGGGCGTTTTGGTCATTTCGCGTCGAAACTCAAAATTGATTCTTCTCCTCTATTAACACACATAACACAAACAATCCCTTATTATCCTCAAAACATCCCCTTGAGGACGGTGGGGCCCACGATCCTCATTTTGAGTAAAATAACCTCAGGGCATTTTGGTCATTTTACACGTACAGAAATTCGGGCTTGCGACTTGCAGGAATTGCTCCTAACTTCTTTTCTAATGTTATATTCCTCTATTGAGGATTGTTAGGTCTTCAAATTTATATAAGAATTACCTAGGGTAATTCGGTAATTTAAATGACAGGAAAAGTTGGGCGTTACAATACTCCCCTCCTTAAAAAGAATTTCGCCATCGAAATTTGTTACATGAGAAAGTTCCTGGTACTGTGCTTGCATGTCAATTCCAGCTTCCATGTAATTCTTCAGTTTCACCTCGTCCCCATGCTACTTTGACCAGGGAGCCTTATTTCTTAATTGCTTAATTTCTCGTCACGATTCTCGTGGGTGGTAAGTTAAATGTTAGGTCATCTTTTAATTGCACATGTTCTGGCTCTAGTACATGACTTGGGTCAGAATGATATTTCCTTAACTGGAGACATGGAAAACATCATGAAAGTTGGAGAGACCTGGGAAGGGCTATACGGAAGCTAGAGATCCTATTTTGCTAAGGATTTCAATGGACCAAGAAATCTGGGCTCAATTTCTTTACTTTCATTGCTCGGCCTATGCCTGGTGGGGTGATTCTTAGGAACACATGGTCCTCTTCTTGAAAATCTAGCGGCTTTCGCCGCTTGTCCGCATAGCTTTCTGCGACTTTGAGCAGGAAGAATTTATCCCTAATCTTCTTGATTTGTTCGTCGTTTCCCTCACAATATCAGTTTAGTAACTCTGCTCTCGGGTTCATACCAACATAAGGGTGATTGACATTTCCGTCCATAGAGGGCCTCGTATGGTGCCATACCAATGCTTGCATGATAACTGTTGTTATATGCAAATTCGATTAGTGGCAGGACTTATCCCAATTTCCCCTTTGATCCAAAACACATGCCCTTAACATATCCTCCAAAGTTTGGATAGTTCTTTCAGATTGACCGTCGTTTGGGGTGATAAGCCGTGCTCAAACACAGCTTTAACCAAACGCTTTCTGAAAGGCTCCCCAAAACCGTGACGTGAATCGCGGTCTCAATCCGAGATTATTGTCGACGGACTCCATGTAATCTTACTATCTCCTGGATATATAATTGTGCTAACCTATCCAAGGAATAAGTCACCTTAATAGGTAAAAGTGGGCTGATTTAGTCAACCAATCCACTATTACCCAAATGGCGTCATGATTCGCTTGGGTCCTCTAGTCCAGTTACAAAATCCATGGAGATACTATTCCACTTCCACTCGGGGATTGGTAGGGGTTGCAACATTCCAGAGGGTCTTTGGTGCTCAATCTTCACCTTTTGACACACCAAGCACTTATTCACCCATGTGCACACATCCTTCTTCAATCTTGGCCACCAGAACATCTTCTTCAAATCTTGGTACATCTTGGTGGCACCAGGATGAAAGGTGAAATGACTCTTATGGGCTTCTTCCAAAATATCCTTTCGAAGGTCACCACTAGCAGGTACACATATACGACCTTCAAACCTCCATAAACTATCATTCCCTTGGGTAAAACCTTTCAACTTATCAGCTCTTACCGCCTCAAGGTCTCTTGAAATTCTATATCTCTCCTTTGGGCTTGAGCAATTCTTTCCTTGAATTCACTCGTCACACTAAGGTGACAAGCTCTTATGCCCTTAGTGGTCAAGGTCATTCCTAGGTTGAGGTCTCTAAATTGCTCAATTAATTCAATCTCTTTCACCATCAAACGGGACACTTGTAAGGATTTCCTACTAGGGCGTCAGCTACAACATTAGCTTTACCTGGATGATAGTTTAACCCGAAATCATAATCTTTTAAAAACTCCATCCACCTTCTTTGCCTCATGTTTAGCTCTTTTTGATCAAAGAGATATTTCAAACTCTTGTGATCAGAAAACACCTCAAACCTCACTCCGTATAAATGGTGTCTCCAAATCTTTAGAGCAAACACGACAACGGCTAACTCAAGGTCATGGTGGGGTAATTTGCCTCATGTGGCTTGAGTTGCCTCGATGCATAGGCCACCACTTGCCTATCCTATCAGGACACAACCCAAACCCTTCCTCGAAGCATCACAGGACACTTCGAAAGGCACATTGGGGTCGGGTAACACTAAAACAGGGTTGAGGTTAGCTTGTGTTTCAGCTCTTGGAAGCTCTTTTCACACTCGGGATCCATGAAAGAGGTGTTTTTCCTAGTTAGCTTAGTCAGGAAGGGAAATCTGGAAAATCCCTTGATAAACCGACGGAATAACCAGCTAAACCTAAGAAGCTCCTTACTTCAGTTACCGTGGTTGGTCTTTCCAGTTACAACCGTTTCCACCTTACTAGCATCTACAGGAATTTCTTTCTTAGATACTACATGCCCTAAAAATTTCACCTCATCCAACCAGAATTCACACTTAGAAAGCTTGGCATATAGTTTCTTTTCCTTCAGGATTTCCAGGACTATGGTTAGGTGGCATTCATGCTCCTCGTGGGTCTTAGAGTAGATGAGAATGTCATCTATAAAGACAACCACAAACTGATCTAAATAGGTCTAAAGATCCTATTCATGTAATCCATAAAAATTGCCGAGCATTGGTTAATCCAAAGGACATTACTCAAACTCAAAATGGCCATATCGGGTACGAAAGGCCGTTTTTGGTATATCTTCATCTCTCACCCTAATCTGGTGGTAACTCATCTCAAATCAATCTTAGAAAACACGTTGCGCCTTTAAGCTGGTCCATCAAGTCATCTATCCTAGGCAAAGGGTATTTGTTCTTCACTGTCACTTTATTCAATTGCCTATAGTCAACACACATCCTCATACTCCCATCCTTTTTCTTCACAAACAACACAGGGCTCCCCAGGTGACGCACTAGGTCTAACAAACTTTTTCTCCAATAAATCCTCCAACTGAGCTTTCAACTCGGTCAACTCTAATGGGGACATCCTGATGGGGCTATGGATATGGGACCTGCACCCGGAAGCAATTCTATGGAAAACTCTATCTCTCTTTGGGGAAACTCTGAATCTCATCTGAAATACTTCGGGATAATTTCTTACTATTGGTATCTCATCGATACTTTGCTCAAAGTCTACATCACTAGCGGCTAGGAAAATATAACCTTTACTCTCACCCTTACCATAGTCCATTTCTACTGTTATGTAAAGACTTATGGGTTTCTTAGGTCTAATGGGAACAGGAAGAAAAGTAATGGTTTTCTCATAGGCTTAACAGTACACGGTTGGCTTCAAGCCAATCCATGCCAAGAATCACATCTAAACCTTGCATGGGTAAGCAAATGAGATCTAAAACAAATGATCTATTCTCAATAACAAAATGGCAATCTAAACAACATTTACAAGTCCTAACGGGTTTTCCAGGAGGTAGAAACAATAAGGTCAAAAGGAAGCTCAATTATATGCAAGTTAAGGGTTTTAACACATGAGTGGGAGATAAAGAATGGGAAGCGTGAGATCATAGGACAATTAAGTTTCTACCATACATATTACACTTACCTTCCACGAGATCCGTGACTTTGTTGTTTCTTCAGCATTAATGGTGAATACCCTTCTATTGATTTCATGGCAAATACCGGTGTATTCCTATTTAGAGTCCTATTAGTGTTGGACTTTCTATCACTCTAGATGAGTGGATTCACATCTTAATCTCTATATTATTAATTATATCTATTTTCACACAAATATGAAACAATATATGATTTAAGAGTTTAATTTTAAGAATAATTAAGAATTCTGTTAATTGTGAATATATGGTCTTTTTTTTTGAAATAGCATGAATTGAGTATTTTTGAAAACTTATAGGGTCATTATTGCTAAAATGAGTTCTAAAAGAACTAGATTGTGAATATGATTATCTGGAGCTAATTTAATAATTGTATGATTTCTAGTGTTGAATATTGTTTATGGAGAATTTTTTAACACTAGGGTAGAAGCCTTTTTCAGAATTTAGAGAAAAGATTTAAACTTTTGGTTAAACTAAACAATAGCTATAGAGAAAACAGACTATGTGTTAATAGGTTAATCCATTAACCTTGGTACCAAATAGCCCAGGGCTAGAAACAAATAGAGACATTATTGTCACACTAGGGACGACGATATGTAATACCCAAGATGTGACTAGAGATTTAGTTACGTCACATTTATTGTGCATAACTTAGAGCAGATTTATATTTCTCTATTGGAGTATTGTTAGGTTGATTTATGGTAAAATTGTGAATTTGATTATATGACTTTAAGTATGAAATGTTTTAAGCTTTATTACTATTATTGTTATTATGATTTTGTGTATTTTCCCTTAGTATCCCATGAAAGGGTTCTAGGTAAAAACTCACTATTGAGTTTTGATAACAAAACTCACCCCTCTTCTTCTTCTCATATTTTATAGATACAATAGTTGTTAAGGGCATTTCTCCGCCTTTCTTCCCAGCAGTAGATTTCAGCTTGGTGAGCCTCTTTTGTGTAGTTTTTATCATGTGCTCTAGAAGTGCTCTGTGTAAATAGATGCAAGATCTCTGAACTAGAGCATGTTTATGTTTTGCATGGTCTTTTATACTAGAGTGTTATTTTAGACGTATTTATATAGCTTTACTTCTCATGGTCATTTGTATATATGATGGACTCTATATACTTTTGATGGTGTTATGAATTCCACATTTAGAGGCAGATTTTGGAAATTTCAGTTTGATTATCGTGATTTAACAGAGTAGGTGATTAATTATCGAAAATTGAAGCTATATTTTAATAGTTTTATGATTTAGTGTGCATATAGCAACACAGGTCACGAGACTTGCATGGAATAATATTTCTCATGTGCCACTCACGTTCCAGTTGGGTTATGACAATATTGTTATGTTCTTCAAATGTTATAAAGTGGGGGTGCTCCCTAATATTGTTAGAGTTTAGTTATTTAGGACCTCCATAGATTAATTTTGAAGCTTTATGATTGTTATGACAAACATTGGTGCTATCCTCGCTCCACAAAGCTCAGTTGGTATCCATATTCCTTCTTCCCTCTAGGTGAGTGGGTTCAATCTACGACCTTTATTTTGGTCATTATAATTAGTTTCCTAGCTTATTGGCTTAGAGGCATGATTTTAGCGACTATTTCAAAGTGATTATAGATTATCGTTGATTTTTGCAAGTTTATGAAAATTATGGTTTTCAATAGAGCATGAAATAAATGTTTTAATATAAACGCATGAGACCATTTGTTGCTAAAATGATTTTTCAT
Source organism: Dalbergia oliveri (assembly GCA_030441495.1). Lineage (NCBI taxonomy): Eukaryota > Viridiplantae > Streptophyta > Magnoliopsida > Fabales > Fabaceae > Dalbergia > Dalbergia oliveri. The sequence continues at coordinate 11,315,205 of JAMLFY010000014.1, read as the reverse complement.
GAGTAGCTTGATGATGAATATGGTTTTTAGAGATTGCATGATTTCGAATGATTTCCAAGTAGTTTGTTTATATGATATAGCTTTTAAACTGAGTAAAGCCCAGGAATAGAGTTTTAGAGAAAATACTTAGTGTTCATGATTCAAAGACAAGACTTTAGCTATAGAGAAATAGACAGTGAATTAATGGTCATGAGAGATCGTTAACTTTGGTACCAAGTTATCCTTAAAGGACAATCCGCCCAAGAAATTAGATGAAACCTAATTAGGTGTCCAATTTGATCCTTTGAGGAACCATAGAGTTCAGAGTAAATTCAGATAATTATATTATTATGCCATATTTATTATGCATAACCGAGATTCATATTTCTCTAATAGATCCTGTTGATTATGATTTAGAGAAAATAATGATTTATAGTTAATATGTATGTAAATATGAAAATAGTTTTGAGCTACTACATGGTTTATTAAGATTATATATGTGTGTGTGTGTGTATGTTGTTGTCCCATGTAGGGTTACGGATGAGAATTTAGTCACTAAGTTTTAGATGAAACTCACCCTTCTCCTTTCCCCCTTAAGATACAATAGTTGCTGAATCCTTCTGACTTCCTCCCACCCAGTAGTAGAGACTTTTTGGTGAGCTTCACTTTGAAGTAGTGTCTAATAAAGTGCTTCATGGCAAGTGCGGGTAGGTCCTGGGCCATTGATGACTTTTGCATATTTTGCTTACCATGATTCAAATTTATATTGTATTTAAATGATATAACTTTCATGGTTCTTTTGTATAGAGCAACTCGATATATTTTGTATTACAGTAGATTTTAAGACTTAGTTTATGAAATGATTCGTTTATGGTTATTATGATTTTGAAAATGCAATTTGATTTACAATTAGAAATGAATTTTATGGTTTTAATATGCATATAGTATGACTCAACAATCACAAAGTTTATGCGGAATGAAATTCCTCATGTGATTACGTTCCCAATTTGCGTGAGACCTAGACTTACTTGCATCTTCATGTGAACTAGCCTTTAACACACCCTCGCTTAGCCCAATGGGTGCCGACCCAAAACACGAGGACAAAAGACACAATCTCTCCCATTAATGACTTACAACTCCCCATAATGACCAGCCGATATATATACCCCTTCTTGGGGAGAAAGGTGCACTTCATCTTCATCTCTAGCCTAACATGGCCATACGATCTACCACTTGCAAGACGGAAACACTTTGGCACCTGTTGTGGGGATTAGGTAAAATTGCTCCCATGAAAAGTCATTACGCATACAGCGCACATTTTACAACGTCATGGTAAAAAATGCAAAGCAAAATATGCATCCTTGCCCAGAGGCTCTCACTTCAGGTAGTGAAGGGAATAAAGGGCCAGCACCTTCAACAATAGTCTCATTTAGTCCCTGGATAGTTGGTGTTGGTGCTTACACCACTAATAGAAGGCTATCTATCTATCTGTCATCTATGGTAACTATTGTAGATGTTATTGCACCTATCGATCAAGTAAATGCAGATTTTTTCAATCCTTTTGCACAATGAATTCTTTAAGTTGCTCAAATCATTCAAGGATATTGGGCTTGAAAACCATTCCCTCTTTCAGTTTTCCTAATTCTTGCAATGCATTTTCCATAGAAATCACATAATAATTGCATGATTAAACTCTCTAATCCATGTTGAGATCATTTTGTTGCTTGCGATATATGCGGGATGTAGAAATGACACTTACGAAGTCATCACGGCTTCAATTATCCTTGTTTGAATTAGACCTTTGGTTTACAACACTTCAAATTTTATTTACCAGACCTTTAGTTTTGGCACTTCAAATTTTTATTAACATTACTTCCTTTTTTTGTTCTCAATATAACTCTCCTCACAAACTTAGAAACTCTTCCTTTCAGGAAACCTCATCCTTGCATGCGGCCTTCTCTCAATAGATCCATTATCCATTTATGCACCCTTATTCTCGACATGTCACATAGATCCATGACACACATATGGACAGGTGTCATGCATCCAAAATCTTGCATGGTGCAAGATTCCCATGCCTCTGAATCCAACAACAACATATATGGACAGGTGTCATGCACCCAAAAAATCACATGGTGTAAGATTCCCAGATAAATCAGACGAGATAAGCTTGTACTGATCTTTATGCGACAAGACTTGCAAGATGTGACACGACAAAGTTGCAAGGATTCCTTTTTAGATTCCTCTCGCTTCTACACTTATGGACATCTCAGGAATCTTGCACCATGCGAGATTCTTCCTAATGATTGCAATTCGGAGTTAAATTTTTCTTTACATAATCTCGCTCTAAGCAAGATTTACAAAACCATATCATTTTAATTTCACTCAAAGTCCCATATTATTTTTAATGGATTTGGCTCTTATAAAGTGAGGAGGTTGGTAAAGTACAAAAGTAAGGGTTAATCACCCTTAGATCATTTAGTGGGACTCATACATAAGGGAAGCTACTCCTCCAAGAGTGGTTAACCCATCACTTTTGCACTTTATTGATTTCATCATTTTAGAGGAGCCAAATCCATTTTCAATACACAACTCAAAACCCATATTAAAGATAATTTTCCTAATATATATTCTTATTGTTTCAATGCAGCTAATGCTTTAAAACACTTATTATTCCTATATGTTCCATTCTAGTATTTGTTGAGAGATTAATAGTCATTATTTTTTAGCTAAAAACTAGGAAGAAAATGTAACTATTTCAACGTCACATAGTCACCGATTTGCAAAAGTAATTTTCCAATTATATTTATAAAGGAATAATAGGACCACTCTTAATGGGGTGCCTATAGAGAATAAAGATAATTATGTATAGCGATGACCACTCTTTATATATATATATATATATTTATTATAGTTAAGAGTCCGTTGACTATGACTCAGAGGAGCTTAGAGCTTTGTTTTATATGTTTATATATGGAATTGCTAGAAATTGTTTTAGAGTTTGTTTATCTATTGTTATTATTTTTGTTATTATTATTATGAATTTTTTTATGCATCCTTTTGTTGTTGTCCCATGAAGGGGATTATAGGTGAGAATTCACTTATTTAGTTTTAGATAAAACTCATCCCTCTCCTTTCTTATTACAGATGTAGTAGCTCTTGCGGGTCTTCCAACGTTTCTATTGTTCTTAAGTGCTCCAGTGTAATGCGCAGGTCCGACCATAGAGTTAATTGCATCTTTTGCATCATGGTTTAGACTTATATTGTATTTACATGAATATAGTTTATTTTGTATAGAGAGCAACTTATTATGTTTTATATTATAAGACAGAATTAGAAGACTTGGCTTATGAAATTATTCATGATAATCTTGTTTTCAAGAGAAGAGTTATATCAGAAATGAAATGGTGTTTTCATTAAATGGATTTTATTGTTAAACTTTGCATATAGAGAGACTCAAAGGTCACGAGACTTATGTAGATGACCTTATGGGTCACGATAAGTCAGATCATGACAAGTGGTATCAGAGCCATAGGTTTCCCTCATGGTACTAGAGCAAGTGTTCATAAATAGCATGATGTCTATGTGAATGAAGCTCGGCCATTTAGACTAATGTGATGTTATTTGAGGCCTTTAGGAAGTCAGTGTCCAATTTCAATAAGAGTCTCTATCATTTCTTGGAATTCTTGATCCTTCTCTATCCTTTTCCTTTCCTCTGGATGAGCTATGTCACCCGTTAATCGTCATTGTTATCGCCATTGTAGTAGTACCATGTTAGTTAGTACCAGTTGTTTTGGCGTCTCGAGCGGGCCATTTTGAAACCTGCAAAGATAGTTAGTGAGCACGTCCAGCTTAAGTGCATTAAAAGGAAGCACAAGCATGAATGACTAGCTTATATAAAGGTCAGTCTGTGGATACTTGGTGTGCCACCTCTCATGCTGTCCTTCGATGTGTCCTAGTATTGCCCAACCCAGGAGATCAAGGCGGGCCGAAGAGTAGGAAGGTTTATACGATCCGGTTGGTTATTCCCAATTGTTAAACAAGCGAAAGGTGCCATGGAAGCTAGTGCCTATGGGGCACTCGATGTTACGAATAGGTTGAGGCGAGCAAGAGAATGATTGCCCGTTATCTTAAAGTTATAAGTCAGAGAGAGAGAAATGAATATCCTAGAGGAAAAGAGTTCACATGAGAGTGACCTAATGTTAGTGGGTAGAATCCAATAAGAACACAAATCATGCATATAGGCATACTGTAGGATTGATGCTTTGTTTTTTATGTGTTAAATTAATTAAAGTAATCTTTAGATACCATGAATATCATGTATGTCATGTCCCTGAGATGCATTGCTACATGATTTATGTTTAGGAACAGTGTGTAAGAGTATAAAATGTATGTGGAATATGTTAATGACCTAATGTAAAGTGCATAACTAGTTTTGAATGACCATTATGATGATGCATGATATGAGTATAGTCTGTGCCCAATATGTGAACAACATGGTAGGAACTGCTAGTTTTGTTTTGCACAATTATTTCGATCATTGTGCATATTAATTGCATCTGATTGCTGCTTGTTGTTTTCTTCCAATCATGTGCATAAAGTGAATGTGTTAGAAAACATATATTTTTTATTTGCTTCATAATGATTGGCACGGATAAGTTAGGCAATCTTTCATTAGAGTGTAAATAATTGATGCCATTATAGCTACGAAGGTGAAGTAATAGGATTGCATGATAGTTTTACGTAGGTTTGGCATTGTATGTATATGATTAGAGTGGCTTAATGAATTGAATCTTGGATGTAGATAATTGGTATAATGAAGTTGAGGAATTCATATAAGTAAGATACATGCTTGTTCCCCCACCTATGCATTTAAGTTAGATAAAAGAGACTTAAATGAAATTTATCATGGTTAAGTTGTAGCTTGGTAACATGAGAGTAAGAAGTTAATAGGCTTGGTAAGGTAATAAGAAGCATGATGTTTGCCTCAATTATATGCACATGTATGATGTGTGATACATGTGAAGGTTAAGGATTAGGCGTATGAATGTCATGTATGTCTTTGCATTTTCTATGTGTATGGATAGAGTAGTTGAATTCCATGCATGACATGTGCATAGGGAATGGGAAAGTTTAGGAATTGAGGGCTATGAGTCCCTGTAGTCTCAGTTGATGTTGTACATAAGAGAGAAGAGAGGAGCAAGGACAAAAGTTGACTTTTAGCACACCCCCATCTGAGAGCTTGTGAGCGCATGAGGTGGCGGAGCATACATGTTCATCCCGGACTTGCAATATGGCAAGGGCTGCCCTTAGAGGTGGAGCCGCTCGGTGTAAGTGTCATGATCAAAGTCGTTGTTATCTCGATAAGAAAGGCTGCCCTTGTGCCGAGTCGCCCAGATGTGATAAGTGGCATCCTCAACTAGAATGACGAAGCAGTGGCCTTGAGGATCGCATTGTCTCCAGTGTATCAGCTAGTATAGCCAAAGTGTCATGTTAGTATGTTTCTGCATCCAGGCCATCCTTGAAACCCAAGTAGATTAAGTATCTAGTTTCTTTGATCGTCTGTTGTAAGTTCAAATTTGGGGACCAAATCTTTTTAAGGGGGAAGTATGTAATAGCCGGTGTACACATGTCAATAGGCAAGTTTCATATAGCCATAAGGTCCCTTGGGACCCATCTGTGTAGGAGAAGGCTCGAACATAGGAAACCATATTGCAGCTAGGTTCTGCAGCAGCTCCTCAGCGAACACCCAATGATAGAACAGGACCAAAATGATGTAGTTTTAAGAGTGAACCCCAACCCTTATAAAACACCTCAAGCTTCGGGTTTCTCATATAGAAACCGAGCCTTACCACCCCCAACACACTTCTTCTCCTTCTCTCTCAATCTAACCCCATTCCTCATTCTCCAAAGATCAAAGGTCAAGTTTTTGTGGGTTTTGTCATCTCCTTCTTTTCCTTTTCATGTTCCATGATTTGAGCTTTATTACTCTCCATTGTTGTTAAGTGGGGGTGCCTCCAATGTTGTTAGAGTTAATGTAGAGTTATCTAGAGAGTATTAGAGATTAATCTAGAGTTCTATGGTTGTTATGGTAGACTTTGGTGTTCTCCCTGCTCCTTAAGCTCATTGGTGTTGGCACCATCTCTTCCTCCCTCAAGGTGAGTGGGTTCAATCTTGTGACCTTTATTTTGATCATTAGAACTTTTTCCTTACATTGTAACATTGTTACATGATTTTAGAGATGGTTTTAAAAAGATTATAAATTATTATTGGTTTTGTCAAGTTTATGAGATTATGATTTTTTTCAAAAAGCGTGAATCATATGTTTTAAGAGACTTATGGGACCATTGTTACTAAAATAATTTTTTTTAATAAAGAGCTAGATTATGAATATGATCTTATTTAGATATTTATGAGTTACTATAATAATTTCAAGAGTAGAGCATAAGCATATGATAGAGTTTTAAACACAGAGAAGAGTTTAGCACAAAATTTTAGAGAAACTATGATTTAGCTTTTGAAAGCACATGTTATTATGATTTTAGAGTTTTATGATTTAGAACCCTATTGATTTTGGAGTACAATATTACAGTTATCTAGAATATGAAAATTATGTTAGCTTAAGATACGAATTTAACTTTCAGTTTTATGGTACCAAGAGATGCGAATTCAGGATGATTCATAGCAACTGCCAGATATATATTTTGTGGGCTTGAAATCAGAATTCCTACAAGTGGGTGATCCCTTGGGCATGATTTTCAGCCACAATTATGCTAAAGTCAGATTGTTAGAATTATATGAGTCTAGAACTCTCAAAGTACTACGAATTTAGGGGCTCTTGTTTGCAAGGGATGAGCACCCACCCTTTAGTTATGGAATTTTATTGTTGTTTTTATTTATTTCAGTTAAGTTATGTGTGAAGAGGTTTAGTAAACAACCATGGAGGCAATATAGTAAACAACCATGGAGACAACCCAATAAACAACCATAGAGATAAACCCAATAAACACCACTGGAGGCAAATCCTTTAAACAGCCATGGAGGCAATCCCTTGAATGGCCATGGAGGCAAGATTTTAGAGATTTGAGAAGTTCGGAACCTAATGGGGTGCCTATAGAGAATAGAGACAATTATGTACAACAATGACCACTCTTATATATGTGTGTGTGTGTGTGTGTGTGTGTGTTTATCAAGTTCAGAGTACTATTGACTATGACTCAGAGGAGCTTACAGCTTTGTTTTATATGTTTATATATGGAATTGCTAGAAATTGTTTTAGAGTTTGTTTATCTATTGTTATTATTATTATTATGATTTTTTATGCGTCCTTTTGTTGTTGTCCCATGAAGGGTTATAGGTGAGAATTCACTCACTAAGTTTTAGATGAAACTCACCCTCTCCTTTCTCCCATTACAGATATAGTAGTTGTTACGGGTCTTCGACCGCCTCCAGGAGTAGAGATGCCAGTTGGTGATCATCACTTTGGAGTGAAGTGCCCTTTTGTTGTTCTTAAAGTGCTCGTGTCAATGTGGGTAGGGTCCAAATCATAGAGTTAATTGCTTGTTTTGCATCATGGTTTAAACTTACACTGTATTTACATGAATAGAGTTTATTTTGTATAGAGAGCAACTTATTATGTTTTGTATTATAGAGACAGATTTAGAGTTGGCTTATGAAATTATTCATGATAATCTTGTTTTTAAGAGAAAGATTTATATTAGAAATGAAATGATGTTTTTATTAAATAGATTTTATTGTTAAACTTTGCATATTTACATGGGGATGAGATTTTTCATTGTGTTTGATCCAAAGTCTGTTGAACTATATTGTGAGGGAAAGGAAAAGAATGGTGAGTTTTATCACAAAACTATGAGTGGATCCTCACCCACTACATACATAGGACAAGAAGGAATATATATAAATAATAATATAATGCTTATAAATCATTTCTATTTAATTTGTATAATAGCTGTAAAATCATAAATTTGCGGTAAACATAAAAATCATCTTTATTTTCTCAAAAATCACTAAAGAAACAGACTATCCATAAACTAAAGGGTGGTGCTCAGCCCCATGAACCTTGCCCCGGTAGACTGATAATCATGTGGATAAATGCCCCTCGTGGGCCTTGGTATACCAAGTTTAACAAAATAACTGCCATTAATTCACAGCTCTTTTCTCTTAGTAATTCCACATTCTAAATCATACTAAGTCATAAAAATGGGAGCTCTATGATTCTAAGTTCAATATTTTAGTTCTCACAAATAAGCATAAACTCTACACCTCACATTATTAATCATAACAATCTTTCCGTTTCATAATCAACTAAAAATCATAAATTAAATTATTTATGGAAATCATAGTTCAAATATGGTCTCATGCATTTATTGTAACAATGATTTCATGAGAGTTTTCAAATATATTTTGTAATTCTTGTAAAAACATATGTGAACTTGTATTATGCCAAAACTCAAGTGTAAATCCTCTAAACATCTCATAATACTAGGAAAATAATTATATAATGACAAAAATAAGATTATGAGATGAAACCTACTCACTTGGAGTGGTGGAATGCGAAGAACCAACTCCACGAGAGCTTTGAGCATCTGATGACACTAATGTCTACCATAACAATCATAAAACTCATCAATGATCTATGAGTACTCCTAGATTACCTTAAATCAACTCTAACAATATTTGGGGAGCACCCCACTTGACAAAAATAAGAGAATAGCAACATTTAACCAAGAACATGAAAGAATGGGAAGAAAACAAATATAATCTATCAATAAACACATACCTTGAAGATTTAGGGGAGCTAGATTGGAGTGAGATTGAATGAGGAAGGGTTGGAGAGTGTTTGGGAGGTGAGGGTTTTGGTTTTGAAGTGTGGGAACCCATGGGGTTTATAAATAAGGGAGGGATCTGCTAATTAACGACGTTGTCCACACTATTCATGAGATAGGGCATCATTATGGCGAAAGCCTAGTAACACCAACATAGGACTGCTATCAGCGATGATAACAAAGCCTGTCTTTGCATAATGGGTCAACTTGGTACTTGGGGCCTTTTGGTGACAAGGGTAGGTCTAAGAGTCCCTAATGCAGGAGCCTATTCCGACATGTATACATAAGATATTACAGTGTTCCATTTGATTAAATTTATTAATATTTTAAATATTTATAATTAAATCACAATCTTTTGATTTAAAAGGATACTGATATCCTTGAGATATCAAAACAAAAACCCTAATAAAAAATACAACAATTCCAACATTTGAAATTCTAAACTCCAATTTCAATTCCATGTGGCAAATGAATCTCCTCATTAAAAAGTGGGCGGACCAGCATAGGTCCTTTGTTTTTTTTTTAGTCATGGACCACCATTGGTCCAAAACAAGAACAGACCACAGTGTACGTCAACCACCGTGTTACAGTCCTTATTTTTTATTGTCTGGTCGAAACCTTGTTACAGTCCCTCCTCAAAAAGAGAGGTTAAAGTTTGGGCCCAAAACAGAGGCCCATTCTCAAATGGAGGAATCAGTATGCTATTCGGATTCCGATAAGTCCCACGCACCTCCCTCCATATAAAACCCTCATTTTAGGGTTAGCTCTTTTGCCAATGCCCTAAACCCAACGCGTGAGTTGCGCAGGGAGAGAGAGCGAGAGAGGGAGAGAGAGAGAGAGAGACGTAGCCATGGGGAGGAGTAAGCATCTCTATCTTTCTCCTAAATCTTTCTCCTAAAACTTTGATTCTTTGTTTCGAAGTTCCTGGTTATTTGTTATTGTTATCTTTACTGTTGTTGGATCTGGATATGTTAATGTGGTTTTCGTGATTAGCTAGGTTTAGGTGTTTTGTGCCTTTTTTTTTTGTTTGTTAACTATTCAGTCATTCAAATATTCTTTTGGCACCGAGATGGTGCAAGTTTTTGCCTTATGGGAGAATAATTGAAGCTGTTCTATTTTTTTTTTTTGTGGAAAAAAAATTGGAGCTGGGAAATGGAGTATTTTCGAACGTTGAGTTTAGGTTGCTGCTAATGATTCATTGGCTTGTTAAGTGATTGTTTTTTTTTTCTTGTTGGCTTGAAATGAATGTGAAATTGGTGTAACCTGAGATGTACCTCTAGAGAGGTTTTGGTTTGAACGTTGGTTTTGTTTGATCTTTGTTTTTAAGGAGGTGGTAAGATGAATGATTTATTTCCAATACTTGTTGGATGCAGTGACCATGTATTTATGGGATGAAATTTAGGAGACTTAGCGTTTCTGTTTGATTTTGAATTTTCGTTTGATGCTTTTGAAATCCTTTGATTGATACTTTGTCATTTGTCTTTTATGGCTATGGTTGGTATTGTATGAAATTTTTGTGCGGATTGTATGGTTGCTTACTGATGATTTTAAGAACTTAATCAATCTCCATTCCTTTTAGTAATCATGAAAACCCAGTAGGATGTTGTCCGCATAGGAGTATTATCTTCCATAGGATTTTTTCCCTAGCCAATCCTTGTATAATCCTTTGTCTGATGTGTGAAATGTTATTATTTTTAGTTGTGAACGTTGTGGTATAACAATCAACTTCTATTCTTTGTATTGTATATTGTTCTTTGACTTCTAATCTTTGTATTGTATATTGTTCTTTGACTTCATCTGAATACACAAATAACAATCTTTGTGAACGTTGTAGTATAACAATCAACTTTAATCTTTAGTTGTGAATGTTATTTTTTTTCTTGTTATTGTTGACCATCTTGATGAAATGAATTGTTTGAGTCTTGTGTCATTGTTAATCTGGCAATAATGATGGATGTTGTTTGATGTAGGACCTGCTAGGTGTTACCGACAAATTAAAAACAAGCCATACCCCAAGTCACGTTTCTGCCGTGGTGTTCCTGATCCCAAGATCAGAATTTATGATGTGGGTATGAAGAAGAAAGGTGTTGACGAGTTTCCTTTCTGTGTCCACCTTGTTAGTTGGGAGAAGGAAAATGTTTCGAGTGAGGCATTGGAGGCTGCTCGCATTGCTTGCAACAAATATATGGCCAAGTTTGCTGGAAAGGATGCCTTCCACTTGAGGGTCAGGGTACATCCATTCCACGTTCTTAGGATCAACAAGATGCTTTCATGTGCTGGAGCTGATAGGCTTCAGACCGGGATGAGAGGTGCATTTGGAAAGCCACAGGGTACATGTGCTCGAGTTGCCATTGGCCAGGTCCTTCTTTCTGTTCGCTGCAAGGACAGCAACAGCCACCATGCACAGGAGGCTCTCCGTCGTGCTAAGTTCAAGTTCCCTGGTCGTCAAAAGATTATTGTCAGCAGGAAGTGGTATGTATTTGTTATATTGGCAGCTAGCTATGTGTCTGGACATGAATACTTCCACTTTTCGCAAATAATTTAAATTGAATTATGCATGCGACTTGTATCTATTATACTTGAAGAACATGCAATTACTTTTTTTTGTTTTTTGGGGGTGGGGGTTGTTAATGTCTTTCTTTCCTCTGTATGGTTTTAGCTCATTATTGTTTTTAATGCTTACTCCGGGGATTCACCAAGTTTAACCGAGCTTTTTTTTTTTTTTTTTGGGGGGGGTGTTATTGTCTTTCTTTCCGCTGTATGGTTTTAACTCATTATTGGTTTTAATGCTTACTCAGGGGATTTACCAAGTTTAACCGAACTGATTATCTGAAGTTCAAGTCAGAGAATAGGATTATGCCTGATGGTGTGAATGCAAAGGTAATGTGAAGTGGCATGCTAATGCAAGATATTGTAGTTAATAGTTGGCATACAGATTTGTTTATGCTGTGGACACTAGGTTTTTTGTTAACTTGGTTCTTGGTTTATGTCAACAAGAAACTCCAAATGCCTGGGAAAGCATTGGAGTGTGTTTTGGAATGAATTTTACTTTGTTTATTCCATTGATTCTTTTCTTTAGTTATTTTGGCTTTTACTTATAACTTCCTGCTTACTGTTTTGCAGCTCCTTGGGTGCCATGGACCACTGGCTAACCGTCAACCTGGAAGAGCATTTTTGTCTTCCAGTGCAACTGCTTAGTCAGTAAAATAGGAGACTTTGGATAACATTAGTTTTGCAAGAGTGAAAGTTGAGTTTGTTATTTTTTTATGCTCTGTATTAAACTAAGTTTGGTTAATTTCTGTGTTGTCGACTCAAGCCACCTTCCATGGAATTAATGTTATATTTTGTCATGATCATCACTTTTCTGTTTTTCCAATTCGTTTTAGCATTTGGTTGTTGGTTGTTATTGCGTGACTATTGTCCCTGTCCCCGTGTGTGATCTATTTAAATCGAGTCATAGGATTGCCCCTCCATGTGAGTGTGTTTTCCTCCCTTTCCTTCCAGTTTTGGTGCAGCTTAATGATATGTATGAATTGAAGTGAAAAATAAGGTCATAGTAATAATTAGAACTTGCAACCATTACTCTTATGTTTGGTGGTGGTGGTGTCGGTGGCAGAGGTGTGCAGAACAGTGCTGTTAACATGATACTTTTTTTTGGTGACAAAAATAGCAGCACCTTCACAAAGGGTCGTTCTTTGTCCGCGCTAGTGACTTGGTGGAATCAATTGCCATTTGACTTATTTCACCTCTTCTTCCCACTATTCCATCTCAATTTAGTACTATACAGTCAGAACCACCTTCATCAAACCAACCAGTCCAACCCTTTACAAACCTCCTCTTCTGTCTGTCTAATCCATTTTCGCCCAACTGAACACTTGCATGGGATCTCAAATAAGAATTAATTTTGAAATTATAAAGTAAAATTAATTGCCAAACCTTATAATTGAGCTTAGGAATGTGTACATTCTCCTTATGTTTCCTTTTGATGCCGCCTTTGTTGGAAATGGAGGGTTTGTTGGCACATCAACTGGCTGCACAAGGACAATATATGAATGCCGCCTTTGTTGGATAAGGAAGAATTTAAGACAGCATTGTCTACCATCCCAGTGTTAATGTATATGTTCAAAGATCAGTACAAGATCCTTGATAATATCTGTTGACGGTTACATGACGTCCTTTTCTGCCATTTCGAAGCTATCGGTTTTAAAATTATTGGTCTTTAGTGGTCCATATAACATGTCTCTAAAGTCCAAAGTACAGGTAAAATGCGAGTAAGCATAAAAAAGTGAAAAATAAATTTTTACGTGAGAACTGACACTTTTTAAAATTAAATAATTATTTTACTACATAGCATACTATAAATTTAAAGCCACTTTTTAGGTAATATACACCATGTCGTATTGTTCAAATTTCATTGTCTTCAAATTTTGATATGCCAATAAAAATACTATAAATTTGATACCCTTTTTTTTTTTTTCCATTGCCAGTTTGCCATCATGAGAAGAACTGTGAGAGGTCTTTCCACATGGTATTCTCCAAAATGCAACTGTACAAAATATGGTATTCTCCAATAATGTACTTCATACATTACGCATGTACCATATTCTACAAAACTATTGCTCTAATTTCACTGTGATACCCATCTTCGGTTGCATTCCCTGGCCTAATGTTTTATTCCAAGAGAGATTATTGTGTATACGTGACATGTCCATGTGAATGTGAACGATGGTTAGTGTTGACAACGAGACATGAGTTATGAGGTGACACTCCACTAGTTGCTTGCAAATTGCAGTGACACTAGTGAGTGTGAGAGGAACCGAGGAAGGATCACAAGTGCTTCTTTTCTTTAACAACCAACTACTTTCTTATGCTTTTATGGGCAGCTCATTTACACGGTTGGCCCCATAATGGCCTATAGCCACTCTCAGAAGCCTAGCCAATTTGTGCCACATAACTCAAGATGTTAGATGATTCATTTAATTGTTGGGTTTTGACAAGAGTAGTCACTTTTTTCAACTCTCATTTTCGACAGGCTCATTCCCCTATTGGCAAAAATTGTGCCCCTATGAGATGTGGCTCAGTAAGCTACTCCATTAAACTAACCATATAAAATAATAAAATTTTGTAAGATCTCAACTTATACAACAACTACAAGAAGATGCTATCGGGTAGCTATATGGATAAGATGACCATATTGTTTTATCATATATATATATATATATATATATATATATATATATATTTAAATAATCATTGAGTTTTAAGTCTCTTTTAATAATTCACCTATAGTTTTTCTAAGCCTTCCTCTACCCTAACGATTAGGCTACCTTCCATTTGATCCACTTTACTTATTAGAGCATCCATAATCTATAAATCTTCTTTGCACATGTTTAAACCATGTAAGATGAGATTCTACTTGTTCTCTACAATAGATACAACTCCAACTTTCTCTCTAATGATTAGTTTGATCACACATCGATACAATCGTAGTCTCCTTAACATTGAATTTATTTGCTTCTTGACTTTTTACAGCTCAACATTGTCCCATATAACATTGTTTATTATTATAAGATCTCATCTTTTAAGAGTAAATAATTAATCCTTGCCTATTCATTATTTTTCCTACATCTAAAGGAGTTGGAGATAGAATAGTTAATTAGTGCTCCATACTGTTCCTCAATAGTCATCTCAAAGACATGCTAGTAAATTCTTATTTATGTAGTGCTCCTTTTTTTCCACTTTTTAGACTTTATGGCTCATGCAAACTGCGCTTTTTTCCATTTAGTTTGGGGCTAATTTCAACGGCAACAGGTGGGCATCAATGTAATGGCACTTGTTAGTTAGATAATAATAATATTTGAGGTTACCTGCCTCATTATTGCTGTCATTGTAGTTAAGTAGGAAAATGGTTATTGGTTCTTTCATCAGAGATAACCTTAACAACGTTTGAATCTCTTGACAAGAGGGAAATCAATTCATATAAATGTAATGTTCAGTTTGATGCCACCAGCTTCCAAATATTGCTTATTACTGCTGTGTCTAACCACTTCATTAATTCCATAATTTCATGCCATGTGTTGCGCGCTTAAAAAGTTTAGCCTTGTTGCACTCTTTTTCATTTGATCCTTATTTAATGGAAAGTGGGAAGATTTTGATTTTTGAACTGGATAAAACACTCCTCTAGAGCTGGAACTGGAAGATATCCCAACTCATTTTTGTGAAGTTATGCTTCACTCTATGATGTGTTCTTCTTGTCCAGAAGGCTGAAATTGAAGTAAGGTAATAATCTCTATAACTTCCTATAAATTTTAATCTTACAGTGGCTAACTTGTTTTAGGGTGCATTTGTTTGGAATGTTTTTGACAGAAAAGTTATTTTTTTTCAAGTAAAAAAATCATTTTTCGCAAAAGCAGCTTCGATTTAAAAGCTAAAAACAGATTATTTTAAGTAGTTTTTAACTTTTGAGTGGATGCTGATATGAATAGCTTCAATGAAAAGTATTTTTTTACTTGAAAAAAAATCACAAACAAAGGCACCAGTAATAATATAACAATGTCAACAAAAATTATTGGGAAATAAAGCATTTCTTACAAAGCTTGTCCATTTTGTGGTTACCACTTATCATTGCTACTCATTGTTGATTCATCGTAAGTGTTGGAACCTATTCCCCATGATTTTAGCAATCTTCTTTGGAGATCTGCATATACGTCGGTGTAAGAGTGTGTATGTGTGTGTATAATTAATGACATGTTTGCTTTGAGTTTGTTTTAGTTAATTACTTGACCCATCTGAGTTCTTTTTAATTACCATTTGTTCCAGTACATGTCTCAATCTGCTTACTGTGATGCCTAGTTTTCTGTACTTCAAGATGACCTTTTTGGAGCATACACTGACCATGTAAGGTGGTAAAAACTATAAATCAACACCAATGATCTCCAATATCTTTTTTAAATTGGGAGAATGCAGCATACTTTCAGTAAAGAATGCTTTATCTTTATAGAGTACTGATGAAAATCAAACTTTAGCTTTTTCTTTTTCTTGAGTTCTATTTTTCTTGGATTCTTAAATTATCACTGTGCTTTGTTTTGTCTTTCCTTTCTTGTCTGTTTTTGAAACACAGAAGAACTGATTTTATGTGGGAGTTTCTTTATTCTCAGTGAAACTATAAAAGTGCACTTTAGTCTTAGTCCTCCATCAACTAAAGTTCACAGGCTTCTTTGCTTCTTCCCTTTTTGAATTGAAAGATTAGGAATAACACCTCAAGTATTGAAACAGTGTAGTTACCTCAACTGATGCATCTGAAAGAAGGGAGTCCCTTTCCCAACTTCAAAATCTGCTTGATGGTAAGCTTGTGTAATACTTAATTTCTTTCTGGTTATAATGTTGTACGTTAAGCTGAAATAAGTGATGTTTTCTGCATCAACCAAGAATCATTTTCATACTCAAATTCAAGTTCTCAGATAAAGGAGTTTGTTTAAATTGTTTGAATTCATTCCTGCAGAATTTCTGAACCCAGTATGCAATATAATCAAAACTAGTATTTCATATGGTTAGCTGTGAATTACTTTCCAAATGGTGCATCACTGTTTTGAGACTATATGCATGCTTAACCCAATTGAGTCCATGTGAACAAAAAAATAGTAGACTTTGACTTTGAACATGTTCTTCATTCTTAGCTATATGTTCAGCTAACAATTTGCCATAATTTTCCGAAGCCTAACCAGGAAAGGATGAAGAGCAGTTGAGGCCAGAACCTTGAACTACCACTTGCCTTCATCACCAAACAAGCACTCATGAAGTTCCAGTTCTCTGTTGTTCCCTTTGTTCTGTTATGCTTAACACTGTCTCTCTTCGGCTTAATTGTGGCTGACTTGATCTCTGACAGAGAAGCACTTCTTGAGTTTTCTTCTAGTGTCCCACACCACCCAAGGTTAAACTGGAATGACACTGCTCCAGTTTGCACTTCATGGATTGGAGTGATTTGCAACTCGAATGGAACTCGTGTCGTTGGCATCCAAATTCCGGGGATTGGACTCAAGGGCTCCATTCCAGAGAAAACCATTGGAAAACTAGATGCTCTTACAACCCTGAGCCTTCATTCCAATGGCCTTAGAGGCAATCTTCCTTCTGATATCCTCTCCATTCCATCACTCCAATATGTGCACCTGGAGCACAATAACTTCTCAGGCATAATCCCTTCATCTGTCTCCCCAAAACTCATTGCATTGGATATTTCCTTTAACAACTTCTCCGGCAGCATCCCTCCTACATTTCAGAATCTAAGACGGCTCACGTGGTTGTATCTTCAAAACAATTCAATCTCTGGAGTTATCCCTGAGTTCAACCTTCCAAGGCTCAAATATTTGAATTTGAGCTATAATAACTTGAATGGCTCAATTCCAAACACCATCAACCAATTTCCATATACTTCTTTTGTTGGAAATTCTCTCTTATGTGGGCCACCTCTCAATCAGTGTTCTTTAATCTCTCCTTCTCCATCTCCTTCTCCTGTTTACCAGCCACTTGCTCCAGAAGCTAGCCAAAAGCAAAAGGCTACCACTTCTAAGAAATGCTTTGGCATAGCTTCTATACTTGCTCTAGCAATTGGGGGATGTGCCTTCCTTTCTCTCCTAGTTTTAGTGATCTCTATATGCTGCTTGAAGAGGAAAAACAATAAAAGCAATGGAGTACTTAAAGGAAAGGCATCTTGTGCTGGAAAGACTGAGGTTTCAAAGAGTTTTGGGAGTGGGGTGCAAGAGGCTGAAAAGAACAAGTTGTTCTTCTTTGAAGGTTTCTCTAATAGCTTTGACCTTGAAGATTTGTTAAAGGCTTCAGCTGAAGTTCTTGGAAAGGGTAGCTATGGAACAACATACAAGGCTACTTTGGAGGAGGGAACAACAGTGGTAGTTAAGAGGTTGAGGGAAGTTGCAGTCGGAAAGAAGGAGTTTGAGCAGCAGATGGAGGTTGTGGGAAGAAGCGCACGGCATCCAAATGTCATGCCACTTCGAGCTTATTACTATTCCAAAGATGAGAAACTTCTAGTTTACAGCTTCATGCCAGGAGGCAGCTTGTTTGCCTTGTTGCATGGTAAGTTGTATGCTGACTTGTCCTCCCTTTTTGCTCCATTAGTCCCCACTGCAACAGCCTATTCTGTTTGTCAATAAAATGGACAACATATGCTTCTCTTTGTTTACTATCCTGCAATTGCATTAGATTTATTTAGTTACATGATATGAGTGACCAAATGCTTAAGTGAATGTTGATTTAAGTCTTTGAAGGAAGAGTTCAATGACTTAGTATCATGGAAAGTCCCAGGTCAATTTGTTCAAAAGTAACATGTTCCTTACTTCTACTTGAGCATGTGTTATAACCAATAATTATATTAGGAAAATCCAGCTCATGTCTGAACCAATCACCAATAAAGATTGTTTAGCTGTAATTCATGGATTAGTCAAGAGAATGGATAAAAATCTGCTTTCCTTTTATTAATCATTCTGCAACAGCAAACATTTGTTTAGAAGTAAATAATATAATAGAAACAGCAAAAAATCAGTCAATCTAGTTTAAATTTAAACTAGATTGACTGATTTTTTGCTGTTTCTATAAATAATTCATGGAACTTATTGTCATATGTTTTTTACCAGTGCGAATTGTATTTGTAACATAACTATATATTTGACTAATTCTCCTGTATCCTTCCCAAACAACAACAGGAAACAGGTGTGAAGGGAGTAATTCATTAAACTGGGATTCAAGAATGAAGATTGCACTTGGAGTTGCAAAGGGAATCGCCTCCATTCACTCTGAGGGTGGTCCAAAGTTCACCCATGGCAACATCAAGTCAACCAATGTGCTCATAACCCAAGAACTTGATGGCTGCATCACTGATGTTGGACTAACTCCTCTGATGAACACCCCACCAACAATGTCAAGAGCAAACGGCTACCGCGCTCCGGAAGTCACTGAGATCAGGAAGATCACACAGAAGTCTGATGTCTACAGCTTTGGGGTGATCCTCCTTGAGATGCTCACAGGCAAGACACCACTAGGGTATGCTGGATATGAAGACATGGTTGATCTTCCAAGGTGGGTGAGGTCTGTGGTGCGCGAGGAATGGACGGCTGAAGTTTTCGATGAGGAGCTGCTGAGAGGGCAATATGTTGAAGAGGAGATGGTGCAGATGCTTCAGGTTGCATTGGCCTGTGTGGCAAAGGTGGCAGATAATAGGCCAAGAATGGATGAAGCTGTTAGAACCATAGAGGAAATTAGGCAGCCTGAGTTGAAGAACCGTACTTCATCTGAGTCTGAATCTAATGTGCAAACACCATGATTGTTTTTGAATGCCAAATCTTCATCTTCTATGAGAGTGATAAAATGTGTGTTCAATGCATAATCAATTGGAGGGCAGGCAAGCCTAGTATTTGTCCCAAGGAAATAAGCATGTTACATTGTGAGAATGCTATATTTTTTATATACATTAACTCATGGGAGACATTAATCTCGCAATTCTAGGGAGAGAGCAATCAGGTTACTATTATTCCTAAAATGTGTGCTTTGAACTTGTGGACTAAGTTGCATAGCACGGCCCAATAGCTTGTTGGTGCTAATGTTTCAACTTTCAATTCCATGTTGGCCATGCAAGTTTTCATTGTGCACCCTATTCACTACCTTTTGCAACTTTTGGCCAAATTTTATCCATTCAGTGAAAATAATTTAAGGTTCATTATGCAGACCAAAAGGCCCCATTAACAAAACTTTTGTCTTTCCCCCTTCAATAATATGGAGCTTGCTTGCTCCTTTGACGTTATACTTATCTATTATGGGACTATTTTATGCGTACTACTGCTTTTTAGGTATTGTTCAAAGTCATTCAGAAACAAGGAATTCAATTATGACATAAAAGCAGTTTATGATTTTGATGATAAATTGACCCGTTACAATTATTATAGATAACCACTAAGAAAAGCTCGAGTTCTCAAACTTTTTGTAGGATTTCTTCCAAAATTTAACTGGATTCAAATTCAGTTTTTTAATGAATACATCTGTTATGAAATATTATTTATTTATAGATTGATATTTTCACTGATTCAGGTAAAATTTGATTAGATTAAATTAGATAAATCTATTATGATTTGATGTGATATTATATCTCTTTCCTTTGACTATAAATAACCCTTTGAATGCTTCATATAGAGTACCTTTGAGATTATCAATAACACTATTCTTTCTCTTCTTCTTCATTATTTTTTCTATTCTTATTTTTTAAACAAAAACCTATTTCTTTGATTTTCATGGAAAAAACAGACTTTTTATAGAATATATAACTTTGAACTACATTGGAGAGGAAATTTAGAAAATTAATTATTTATGTCATCTGGTAAGCTAGAACAATCTAGTGTTGAATTAATATATATAAAAAAAGAATATCGTATTTTACCCCTGAGCTATAGAATTTATGCACTTTAATTTATTCTTAAAATTTTAAAAATATACAAATCAACCCTAATATGTTTCTTCACTGTATAAATCAATCATTCTATTAATCTTTTCATATGTTGTTAACAAAAGTAGCATACGTTCAAGAAAGTTTAGGATATCAAGTTACATATTATTTGTTAGTTTAGGTTATCAGGTTGCATCTAACATAAAAATTGAGAGGATATAATACATCTATTTTTCATTGGGCTTTTTTGGTCAAAATTCAGGAAGATTAAAAGTAATTTTTTTCTCCTGAAAACGTACTTCAAGAGCTTATCTTCAGCAATAGTACTTAAAAGAGAGAAAGTGTAACACAATTATATTTTCGAAAATATCCTTGATATTTTTCTAAAACGATAAAAGATATCTTCATATTCCATTTAATAGTGAAAACTATATAAATGTAAGATATAACAATAGCAGCAACAACAACAATAATAATAATAAAAAATAATTATTAAAATCTTTGTCCATAAATATAAGACCATTTATTAAAATGATGTTTTCTTAAGTATAAATTTATTTATTATACATTTAATTGAATGATTTTAAATTGGAAATAATGAGTATAAATTAATTATAATTTTTAGAAATATATTATGTATGAAAAAAAATACTTTTCTATCTAACCATATTTCTTAACAATTGAATTTTTCATGTCTTCAATTATAATTTTATAAAAAAAGTACTTTTATATTTGTTATATTGAAACAAATTTACTATTATAAAATGTACTTTTATAGTTATATCCAAATATAAAATAAATAATATATACTTCTACTTCCATTTCTGATCCTTCTTCTGAAGATATACTTTTCTCATAAACTTAACCAAATGGGCCCATTAATAATATGGAAAAATTTGACAGGAGGGTTAAAGTGCATGTTCAAGCAATGTTTGAAAGCCGATTTACATATTCTTAAATTTTTGGGATGAAATATACAAGAGATATAATTTTAGAGAGTAAAGTGAAATTTCTCAAAAAGAAAAAAAAAAAGAAAAAGTCTTGGTATCACTTCTTGTAATATCTTTTAAAATCCATTCTCCCCAATAATTTCTTGTACGAAATTTTTGTTTAATGCGGGAACGTATGTTTTCACTATTTTTATTCGGTTAATCCATTCTCCCCAAGTAATAATATCTCATTTTTCCAAGTGCCACCAACATTAATTTAGGCCTAAGTTTTCATGCAAAAGCTAAGAAATGATTCTTGTGCTGTATCCAAACTCATTTTCGTTTCTCTTTACATATGAAACAACACGTTTTAGCATCAAGCTGCTGCAACTAGAAGGCAATAGAAAGATACAACCAAATCCTTTACACCATTGATTTCTTCTTTCTACAGGTATCTCCCATGCCATAATTTTATGAGTAATTTACACTCAATTCTCCTGATATTTGTTAAAATTCAACCATCTCTTATTTAATTGTCCAACCTATACTAATATCTCTCGATTTATCCATTTTTCGGATGACTTGATAAAAGTACCCTTACACTCTCCTCTTCATTCTCCCTCTCACCCACTTTGCACACTGCTCTCAAAAACACAGTCACCTTCCTCTTACATTTCCATGGCCCCTGCAGCACATTCTCTCTGTCTCCTTCTTCTTTTTCCTTATTCTCATTCTTCTTCTTCTTCTTCTCCTCTAGTTAAAAATACTGAAAAACTAGCAAAACTGAAGGTGCTGGCACCTTTTTTCCGCGCCCATCTCCTAATGTTTTCGAATACAATTTTCGATTGTGATGCCTAATTTTGCATTGTAGGCTATCATATCCATCGATTGAATTTAAGTTTGTTAAGCACGCACACACTCACGGAATGTGTCACGGGTCCTTTTTTACTTTATAACATTAATAAAAAAATCGCATTATAGTCACTTCACTTGAATAATAAGAGGAAAGTGATTTTGTTTTGAGAGCGCTGTGCGAAGTTGGTGAGGTGAAGAATGAAGAGAGGTCAGTGTGAGTGAGAGTAATGGTGGAGCATTTTGGTAAATCACCTAAAAAATGGGTAAATTAGAGGAGATTAGTGAACAATTGGAGGAGAGGTGAGTTAAATTTTGATAAATTAATAGAAGGTGAGTGTAATTTATCTTAATTTTATTATTTCTCGTAAGTAAGGACCTTTCTGTGCACCTAAAATTTAAAGTATGACTGTACTATTTGTTATCATATAAGTACTTTCTAATGAGTGATCAAGTGAATAAGTAAAAAAATTGTATTTAATTGCACCTGTTATTCCTAAGGAGTCAATTGTTTAGCTAGTATTTTTCATTCTGGTATGTGAATACTCATTTATGCCTTCATCTTAATAAAACATTGAAAAATAGGATGTATATATGGTCGTCCAATATATCTCGTGTATTTTGAATGATATTTTACTGTTACATCATACCAAACATGAAAATCTTTAAATTCCGTAACAGAATATGTTCCTGAATTCTGTTTGTGATAATAATTTTATAATTATCGTGTATAACTGTATATTGATAGCTTGAGCTGTACCTTGGAATGATATGCTTAATTTAGAGTTTTAGATACCCTATGAAGCTCCGCCACTATGAAGTACCTCAAGAGTATTATACTTCATGATGCTTCCTCCAACCCCTGCAAATTTTATTTGTACCTACTCATTTTTGTAATTTTCTTATTGTGTTTTGATGTTTAGAATCAGTTTCCATGTTTGTTATCAAAACAACAGCAACAATAAAAGGAATAGAACATGATACGACAAGAATAAATATAAAGAAAGCCTCAACCAGACCTTATGGTCCTAGGTACTTCAGTCTTGGAAGTAGTACTAGGGAAATACTGTCCATTTGATTTTTCCCCCTTTATAATTTCCCCCCTTATTAACACTTTAGGTAATATGCATTTTAGTCCCTTAAACTTCATGTTATGTGCCGTTTATCTTTAGCTTTTCAAAACGTGCATTTGCGATATTCTGAACTTTCCAACAGTACAAAACACTCATACTGCAACGTGAAAAACTTTAGATTATCAGGTGTTCGGGTTGCATACGATAAAAAAACGGGAGTTAAGTGCATATGAAAATTTACAAATAAAATGTTGCATTGTACGAATTAGAAACACCTGGAAATTAATTGCACATAAATCATACATTTACCTGTTGTTAAAATTATGCCAAGGGTGTTTGCACTATTTAAAAAGTTTAGGATGTCGTGATGTACGCTTTGAAAAGTCGAGGTGTAAACTCACGATATAAAATTCAGGAGAGTAAAATATTTTTACCCTTAACTTTATTTGGGCACAATACAGAAATAAGAAGATAAAAAGGAAGGAAGAAGATCATGAATGCGACATCATACCATGCTTTCTTTCTTTCTTTCTTTTTATTGGTCAAGCCCATCGATTTACCAGGTCCTATTCAGGAATCCGACTAATCTAACTTGACTCGTAGAGGCTCTGGGAGACTTTAGCTCTCTCAATGAAATTTTTTCCTATTTACAGGATTTGAACTTGAAACCCCTGATCAAGAGACCACAACACCCAATCACTTCGACCAACCCTACCAACAACATACCAACTGCTAGTTTAATTACATCATGGTTTCAAATTGTGGATTGTCACGTGATGCGAAATATTGTGCGGTCGCAAGTCAACCATATTGGACCACAATCTATGGTATGATGTACTTTCACGTAAAGTTGTTGATATAACTCCAACAAGCCGCAACAAGTCGGTAAGGTGCAATGGGGCATCAAGGCCACAACAAGCTGCAACAGATTCTTTTTCAATTTGTAGACATGTAAAGATTTCACCCTATTGGCCATAATGCGCATCGCGATAGCTGCATTACCCACAACCATAACAACCACAACTATGACTGCAATCGCAATTTAAAGCACTGAATTACATCAACCTCTTTATATTTCCTTCTCTTCAAATTCTTCCTAACAAAAGTAGCCTTAGATTAGAAATTGCTTATAGCGTGAAAACACATGTAAAATGAGAACAAAAAAAATGTAAAAGGCTTGTCTTTGTAATATACGCGGCTTAAGCCATATCAACGGTAACGGGTCAATTCAACCAAGCAACATGTATTTGGAAACTTTGTTGATTTCATCTATACTCATGCACATCCTACAGAATATTCAAAAAGGGAACTTAGGATTAAGATCCCTAAAGAGACAAAAGGTGCTAAATGCAGGCAGTAATTGAAACAGCATAAAAAAAAAACCAATGCCTCCGTTTGCTACGCTTTGTTTAATATTTTGTAAGCCAGCTTAGGGAGGAAACTGATTGCATCTTAGCCAGGAGTACACATAAGGGAAAGGATCTTCCAGCCTTCATGTTAAACAATGTGGTTTTTTCCTAAATATCAAAGTCTTTTGCCTTGTAGCTGTCAATAACTATGCCAAATTGATAATTTCCCAGCTCTTAGAAAGCAACATATTTTGTCAAAATCCAAAAGGACCAGTAATCCTGTTTACAAGGTAGCTCCTATATAAACTTAGCATGCTCTTGCTCTTTCCTTTCCCCACACTTTCTCCTCGGATACCATCCTTTGTTGAGTGCCATGGCAACAAGTCAAAATGTCTTCTCAGCTCTTGACAAGGCCAAGACACAAGGCTACCATTACAAGGCCATAGTGATTGCTGGGATGGGATTCTTCACTGATGCGTATGATCTTTTCTGCATCACCGCAGTTACCAAGCTTATCGGTCGCCTTTACTACTTTAACCCCCCGAGCCAAGAGCCAGGAATGCTTCCAAAGAATGTCAACAATGCCATAACTGGTGTTGCATTGTGTGGAACCCTTGCAGGTCAGCTCTTCTTTGGCTGGTTAGGTGATAAGCTTGGTAGGAAAAAAGTTTATGGGATAACTCTTGCAACCATGGTTTTTTGTGCCTTGGCATCAGGGCTCTCCTTTGGCTCCACATCCAAAAGTGTGGTTGCTACTCTGTGCTTCTTCCGGTTCTGGCTTGGATTCGGCATTGGAGGAGACTACCCTCTATCAGCTGTTATTATGTCTGAATATGCCAACAAGAAAACTCGAGGTGGGTTCATTGCTGCCGTGTTTGCAATGCAAGGAGTTGGAATATTGGTTGCTGGAGGTGTTGCCATGTTTGTCTCCCACCTATTCTTATCAGCTTACCGAGCTGCCAGTTTCGAAACTGATCCTGCAGCATCTACTCAGCCAGAAGGAGATCTTGTTTGGAGAATCGTGCTGATGTTCGGCGCGTTTCCTGCAGCACTCACTTATTACTGGAGAATGAAAATGCCTGAAACTGCTAGGTACACTGCCTTAGTGGAAGGAGATCACAGGAAGGCTGTTGAAGATATGGCCAAAGTTCTGGACAAGGGCATGCCTATAGAAGAATCAAATTCTTCCATGTCTGATGCCGCAGCTAGCTCCACATATGGACTCTTCTCATCACAGTTTCTTGATAAGCATGGCCTTCACCTTCTTGGGACAACCAGCACCTGGTTCTTGTTGGATATTGCCTTCTACACTCTTCAACTCACACAAAAAGATATCTACCCAGCCATTGGGCTAGTAGACAAGGCTTCCAAAATGAATGCCATAGAGGAGGTGTATCAACTCTCCAAAGCAATGTTTATAGTAGCCCTGTTTGCCACAGTCCCCGGGTACTGGTGCACAGTATTCCTCATTGATAAGATTGGAAGGTACAGGATCCAACTTCTTGGATTCCTTGTAATGTCTCTTTCTATGTGGTTTCTGGGGTACAAATATGAAGAATATAGGGGACAGTCTAACTGTGGCTCAAATGCAACAAAAGATTGTAAAGGTGGCAACCCTCCCATGTTTGCCATACTTTTTGGAGTTACCTTATTCTTCGCTAACTTTGGACCAAATAGCACAACATTTATAGTTCCAGCAGAGCTGTTCCCTGCTAGGTTCCGTTCAACATGCCACGGAGTATCAGCAGCAGCAGGAAAATTAGGAGCTATCATTGGTGCTTTTGTGGTCCAAAGCTATATAGATAGTGCAGATAGCAAAGTGAGAGGAATGAAGAAGGCACTTACGGCACTTTCCGCTGTCAACTTGATTGGATTCTTTTGCACTTTTCTGATACCAGAAACACAAGGCCGATCACTAGAAGAAATCTCTGGAGAAGATAAAGAACTTCACAATGTTTTCGCTGTAGACGATCCAAATGAGAAAACAGACAATTCAAATGAGAAAGAAGATGATGGGAAAGAGGGAAAAAGAAATGCCAGTGTTAATGATGCTCCAGGAACCATAACAGTCTAGTTCCTTGGCAATCCCATCTGAATACCCAGAAGCATCAGCATGAGAAAAAGAGCAAGAAGAATAAAAAGAACGTTTGTTTTGGTAATGTACAAAATAAATCCTTACATGTTCTACATGTAATGTCGTTCTCAATTATCAGTCTAGCCATACTGAGAGCCAAAAGAATAATGTCTGTTGAAGTGACTGCAACAGTAAGTGCTTACTGGCTAGCTGTGTGTATTTAAGTTTTTCCTTATTTGTCTAGCACCAATAGAAGAACCCACAATAATAAGCTTGTTGCTGTAACCTCTATTATAAATAAGTGCTTCTGCTTGATGTGTATATATATCAAGTTTTTTGCTTTTAAATTTAGCTCTACTGGAAGAACCAAGAATTAATGCTTGTTTTGCAATTTCTGCCATAAGTACTTCTGCATTGTCTGCAGTCATCTAAGTCCTTTCTTCCTCCCTTGCTCCAGATGATGCAGATCAGAAACTATTTATCCAGAAGGAACGCAACATTCAAAAGGCCATTCATCACACCATCAAGTAACCATGAGATAAAAACCAGTGAAAACATAAAAGTGCTTTGTCAGTTCATCTCAATTAACATTAACTATCAGCTACATAATCATATATCTATAAAATGACTGTGTTGTTTCTTTCAGTTCATAAGCATTAATTTGACATGAGAGCATGTCATTGATATCAATCATTCTGTAAGAACAAGAATACACATCAAAGAGTGAACAAGAAGTTGGCAATAAAAGAGTGTGTAAACTTTAGACAATTGGTTCACACTGGAGAACACATTAAACAATCATTACTACTTGCTTGTTTAATTACCAGAAAGCATAGACAAGGAGCAGTATGGAATAATACAATTTTCTCAGTCATGATATAAATTACATGACATGGCTGCCCTAACTGGACCTTTGCTGTAGAAGTCAGTCATTTCTCCCATGGCATAGAGCAGGAGAACCAACATAGGAGAACCTCTTGAAGGTCTTGTCATCTGTTTTGGGACTAGCAGCCGGCGAATCTAGCAAAGGCATGTTAGTCCATTTCTCCTCAAAGTTAGCAACACAGTGCTTCCCAGCAACTTCTGGTACAAAGCTTGGCCTAATTTCACGGGCTTCCAGTTTCTTCCAGTTGACTGACTTAAACCACTTGTGGCTTTTTATCTCCTCACTGCCATTTGGTCCAGTGCCAAGGCGTTTGCTGGCATCTTTCTGCAGCAGCTGAAGAGGAAAACTGTATTATACTCCTGCTGCTCAATATGTGACCGTTGTGGAGACAAAAAGCTGTTTGGTTACTCAATTCATTTCCTGTTTTCAATTTTGGTGTTTTCTGTTTTCATGAGTTGATAAAGGAAAAACTGAAAATACTGAATACAGTAAATCCTATTTTAGTTTTCATTTCTTGTTTTTACTACTTCCCTCACAAAATTCTAAAAACAGATAACACATGAAATAAAAACAGAAAATGAAATAAAAAACCAGGCCCTAAACTACTAGTTCTGCAAGAGAATATATCAGTGCCATACGAGTACTGGACTTTTCAGAACCTTAGTAGGAAAAAGCTTTTGCATTAGAAACAATATAAAATGCATGTTTCCATGAAGCTAGCTATCAAAAGAAAGTATGACGGAGGTGAAAAATTGTACCCCTTTTAACAGTGAATGTGCCTCACTTGACAAAAATGCAGGGAGCTTGATTTTGTCTTTTATAATCTTCTGCTGGATGTTATGTCTATTTCCACCAGCAAAAGGAGGCTGCAATCAGAGTCAACAATAAGATCAACTCGAGGAAGTTTTCATGCAAGTTGCAGTAACTCATCCGAAGGCCAACAAATTAGTGCATCGGCAATACAAAATCAAACACTTATAGGCTTCAGAGTCACAACAAAATGTCTATCACAGGCTCCTATCAAATCATAATGGATGATCAGGATGACTAGGCAAACCTTCACAGACCAAGAAATTACAATAAAATTTGAGAATACTGCTACTAGTGACCTTTCTTTGGGTTTTTGCCAGGGATATTACACAATTGTTTACAAGTTACAACAACTTCAAGCCAGAGAAAGAAGCACCGGCAGACTATTTTGGTTACTCATTAGCCGAAGAGTTGGATGTTGATATCATCAACCACCATTTCCTTGTTTAAATAATAAAGTTTCACGTTAGCTTCTAGTTCTTGATGCACAAACTAATTAAATTCGATCCTGACCAGGCATGCAAATTTTATATTTCTTAGTCATTAAAACGAATCAATTATTTTTCACCAGTACAGAAAATATGCGTTTAACATAATTATCAAATTAATTAATCAAGTTTTAAGGATATCCGAGCTCCATCTTTAATAGTAGATTAGATGCCTGATAGATGCATATGTCAAATTGGAACAGAAAAAAAAATTGTGTAACCATAACAATTTCATACTAAATGAGGATTCAAACACACGAATGACACTGACCTTCCCTGTAAGCATTTCGTACATTAGAATTCCCACACTCCACCAATCAGCTGCCTTATCATGACCCTTCCCAATAACAATTTCCGGGGCCATGTACTCTAAAGTTCCACACATAGAATTTGATCTTGCAGTCTCATCAAATTGCTTAGCCAAGCCAAAATCCGTTAACACAACCTGATATCAAGCACAGGAATAATTCCACAATACTGTAAGATAGAAGTTAGATACAAATCACAAATCCTTTTTGAAACACAGGCATGTGGCATGCCTAATGCAGACAAACAGACACACAGGTATGGTCATGTGATCTTACATGACCATCTGCATGAGAAGAATATTTCGGGTTTGAGATCCCTGTGCATTATACCCTTTGCATGAAGATGAGAAACAGCACTAACAATCTCTGCGGGTAGAAGCGCGCCAAATCCTCCCTGACAGAAGTCGGATCATGTGTAAGGCAGCTATGTGTTAACATTTCATAGTAAGTCACAAAATTGCAGCTTACAATGCACCTGAATAGGCCTTGGCGATAGAGCTGAAAGAAAAGGTGACCACCATTGACAAAATCAAGCACAAGGTACAACCTATATTTGGTCTGCAAGTACAAAACAGTTTAAATTATGAAAATGTGAAAGTACTTCTAATACATTTCTGCAATCTACTGACAAATAATATGAAACACAAGCTATGGCAATTAACTTTGTTCAGGAAAAATCATTACTTGGAATGAGTATTTGAGCCGCACCATAAAAGGGTGGTCCACCTTTGTCAGTATATCCCTTTCAGATTTTACATATTCAGCTTGATCTCTCTGCATAATCTTATCCTTGCGCATGACCTTCATAGCATATATTTCTGAAGTACCAGCCCTCCTTACCTGATACACCTTACCAAAAGCACCTTGCCCGACAACCTTCAAAACTTCGAAATCCTCAAATCCTATGGCCTGATGATTCAGATTGCAACTACTGAATTCTAAATTGTTTTCCTTTACAGCAGCATTGTTAGCAGAATTTTCCTTCTCCACTAGCTCCAATGCATCTCCTGTCTCTTGCAATGTGAGCTTGCTAAGCGCCAGGGACTGATCATCGATATATGGAGTGGGGGTGAGCAAAGAATGGGAGCGGATGTGAATGACAGAAGGATCATTGTAAACCTTTTCACTTGAAACTGGTGCAACCACCAAATTTCCAGGTTTCTCAGAGCTCACTGCTATTGAGGCTTCAACAGGAGCTGGACCAAACACTTCAGAAAACTCAAAGTCCACATAATCAGAAGGCAAAACATCAGGTGGTCCACTCGGAAGAAGCAACCGGTTCAGGAATGGCCTCTGTGGACTATTCCCATTTAAGGTGGAGAACTGAGAGGAAACCATGGTTCTTTGATAAAATCAGGAGATTACAAGAAAATGACTAAGAATCTTTAGTACTACTATATAGATAGGTGTGGCTTGTCAAAAATTGAAGACCACAAGTGATATATAGAAGATGGGAACCCAACAAAATTGGGATCTCTTATTTGGAAATGAGCATATACTTGAGGAGCTCCCAGAAAACTTGGTAACAAGCAGAACAAAATCCAGAAGAAGAAATTGTTGTTGCTTCCCGGTTTACAGGAAACAGTGGATGCAGCAGTGCTCCTCAAACTCATGAAGATCAGATTGTCAGTGCTGTAATTTCAAGACAATGGAACAGTTATTTCAAGTTTGCATTAAATAGAAGTGTATAGAACAGAAGGAATATTTAATTGCACACAATTGCACTACCGAATGCAACTAAGGTTTAAACACAAAGTGGAATCAAAGCTCAAGAAGAAAAACATAACTACAAAAGGGGAGGGAGGAATAATCCACATAAATAGCATCTCTTTCAATTAGAGGGGCTGACATAATAAGCAGTTTCAAATAATGTTCCAACTCAGACAAGTTAACATATTGAATTCATGAATCTTAAGATAAACATTCCATCATCATATCATAACAAAGAAAGATAGAAAAATGCAATTCAGACTAATTCAAATGATGAGATGACATAGCATCAAAATATATATTGTTTCAGTGGAACATCAAAATCCTTTTAACGAAAAAAATAAAGCAAAAAGAAACATGAAGCAAAATATTAGCATAGAACAAGTTTTGGAACAGAAGGTTGATGGCTCACTCACATTGAGGAGAATGCAAAGTAGACACAGGAATGGCAGGAAACCGTTAAGGAAGGAAACACATAATATGGATGGTATCAGAATAATAATATTTTTATGGAAAAATATTAAATAGAGAATTTAGTTTTGGCGACGGTTTTTTCGTTTTCGCCGCTTCCGTGCTGCAGCGATGAAAAATAATATATATGGGGAGGCTGGTAATGTCCACATTTAATTTTGGACACAAAATCCTCTTCTCTTTCTATTGATTCAATTTGAAATTTTGGGTAAAATTATAATTTTGTTTGACTCATTTTTATTATTTCTCCTCTAACTTTTCTCACCTAATTAATATTCCTTCTACACTATTTGTCTCTATATAAATTAGCACTTTTAAAAAAAATTTCTTTCGTTGCAATATTATGTATTTAATTCAAAATTGTATGCTGAATAAATACATTTTAAAATTATTTTAATAATTTTTAAAAAATCGTATATAATTAACATAACGAGTAATCAAGTTGTTGAAAGATTTTTTACAAAGTTTGAATATTAATGTCAGGTAAAATATCTTAATAAGATCTAACATATTTGTATAAATATAAATTAACTATAAATTTTGAATTCTATTTACGTACTATATGAGAATGGTGGTTTATTGTGAGAGTGAGATGAGTGAATCTTGATCGTTAAATCTTACATGAACGTAAAGATTAAAACATAAAGTTATGTGATTTTTTTTAAATGAGTATGAATGAGTATGTGAATATTAATTACATTAATTAACTTTCAATCTTGACCATTTATATATGGTTATAAGGCCCAATTTACTCCTTTATTCTCATAATAAATCACTCATCTAATGTGATATGCCCTATATATATGTAATACTAATACTACCAATTTCGAAAAAACAAACAAGTCAGGTTTAGTGGTAGACTTCTGCATGTCTCAATGAGCTAAGAGAGGTCACAGATTTAACTTTCACCCTAACTCCTATCCCCTAATATCTTAGTTAAGAAAAATCTGGAAAAAACAAATTAATTTGACTCTATGGAGACAATTAAGCAAGGATTAACTACAATGTGGGACACTTAATGAAAGTGGATTAAGTCTAAGTGAGTTTTACCTCCAGAGTTTAGAGTTTGAATCTTAGGAGTGAAGGGGTCACTCCATTACCCACTCGATAGAAATTAATCTACTATTTAAGTGGCTTTTGAAAGTATTGTTATTGCGAATTTCAAGTTTAATTTTTATGTATTTTTTTTATTCTATCATTTAATCATATATACTTATCTTAGTAAAAGTGGTCAAATTTAACATCCACTACTTGAAAAGTAATGCAAATAGGATATTTGATTTGATGGCAATAAAATTTTTTTTACACTATTAGTATATAGAAATTATACTCACCACTAAAAATGAAAATTAATTTAATTTGCAAATTAAATCTCATATTCAAAATTTTAAAAGTAAGAAATAATTTAATTGGGCAAATATAATGCGATCTGATTGTTTTGATTTTGGAATTTTTTAAATTGAATTTTAGTTGGAATTGATTTTATTTTATTTT
This sequence comes from Dalbergia oliveri, assembly GCA_030441495.1. NCBI lineage: Eukaryota > Viridiplantae > Streptophyta > Magnoliopsida > Fabales > Fabaceae > Dalbergia > Dalbergia oliveri. Next base: position 11,282,493 of record JAMLFY010000014.1, on the reverse strand, counting down.
AATTTAAGCTTAAGTTTAATTTAAACAAAATCAATTCTAATTTTTAATTAATTATTCCAAATATTATTGATTTTAAACATGAAATCTAACTTGTAAATCACATCAATTTAATTTAAATTATATTGATTTTTATTTATGATCATTCCAAATGCTACCATGAAAAGTGGAAGGAAACCTTTCTTTTTGTTTAGTACTTTTAAAACACAAAGATGGAATCAAACCTCTCTGGCTTGGCTTTTGGGATCAGCTTCAATGAACCTGAAGCGAAGCAACGCAGGACAAGATAGCGTGGACGTACGTGTACGCAATTGCTTGAACTTTGAACCATCATCTTTCCCTTTCTTTGCGTACGCATATCAAATTCCCATATTATTCTTAACAATTTATTGATCACTAAATCATCGAACCTCAATTTTCGTTGAATGGAAATTGTGTGCAACTGAATTCATCTATGAACATCGTTCACGTGGACGTGCCGTGTTGGTCGAATATTGTTTGGTTAGGAAAAGTTTAGTTCAGAGAAGCTCGTTTCAGTTTTCGGGCAGCGCTTATAGAGGTTTTGTAGAACAGATTATTCACCAATAAAAAAAACCTCACAATCAAACTCAAGTCATTATAGTGCATGAGTATAAGGTTGATAAGATGAGTTAACCCTATTGAGTGGGTCAACTATTGTTCAACAATTCAATAAATATTTACTTACATAAAAATTAAAGCAATATGTTGACATTGACGGATTCTTCTCTTTGTTTTATCCGTTCATTGTGCTATAAAAGAATACAAGTGACTGGCTTTGCTAAAAGATGCCTCTTTTTCTGTCATCTGGGACGACTCGTGTTATTTATTTTGCACATCTTTAAAGCCAAAGAGGATACATTGATACAGCGAATCATTGCTATTAAAATATAAAATTGGTCTCGTAGTATAATGCTCCACATCTTGATAAGCTTTTTTATTAAAATTGCAAATTTGCTGTAAGCCATTAAATTGAATTAGTGGTGAGGATTTTAAATAGTTTATCATGAAGTTATAGGATAAAATTTTGTTTCCTTTTAGATGTTAAAAAAAAAAGCAAACTTATCCAATCCAAAAATATTTTAAGTCAGAAGTTCCAAACTTGAGAACAAACCGATCTTTTCATTTTTTGGTAAACACAAATTGTCTCTGATAATTTTTTTGATGGACAAATTGATCCATAATAATTGTAAACACCCAAATTAATTCCACACAATTGTTAAAATAGGATATTATAGGTTCATTCATTGTCAATGTTCAAGCTAGGAGGTAGAGATGAAAAAATAACTTCAACTAGGAGAAGGTGGAGTTCGAGAAGAAGCAGGGAAAGGACTAACATAGCTTAGAAGGCTGGAGCTGACTCGCAGGTGGCCGAGACTGATAGGCATGTGGAGGAGCAAGCCACCTATCATCAAAGCTTTCTTCAGTCAAGTTCCACATCTTCTTGGCCACCCTTTCATCTCAACAAGCTCACCTTTTTAGCCGAGCTCTTTTTCATTTATATCTAACCGAGTCTTGACAAGCTTCAGAGACCTATAGTGTTATATTTTTACAATTGTGAGGGACCAATTTTGGTGTTTACAATTGTTAAGGATTAATTTGTCCATAAAAATAAATTGTTAGAGACTAATTTAGGTATTTACTCTCTCTCTTTTTTTTACTTGATAAGTTGAACATAAAAGTCCCAACACCCATACTCACATGGAGCAACAAGATTGCATAATCACATATAGAACAAAAACCTACAAAATCACAATTGTCACAATCAAACCAAGTTGGTGAAGGATTCTTTGGTCCAGGAAAGTTAGGGACCAAGATTAGTCCTTATAATTAAAGTTCCTAAAATACCCTTTACACTTAATTTTTTTTTTAAAAAAGTGTCTCTTTATTTTGCATTTGTAAATAATATCCCACTTTCCTTCTCATTTTGCCAACCTAACCCAACTTGAGGCAAAATTTAACAACCCTCTGGCAGAGTCTCCGACATCATCTCTGGTGAGATTTCAATGACGCTTAGGCACTTAGATCAAAAGTTGCACCCCCATCTACTTGTAGGGAGTACTAATCGCTAGTTCGCAACAGGGGAAGAAAAGACCAAAAAATGAAATCTTTCCATTAGAGATTTGGGTTGGGGTTTAGCACTAGCACTATCACCTTCCTTCTACATCTTCGTCTTCAACTTGATTCATTCATTGAAGAAGCATGAGAGAAAGAAAGAAAAAATGTGGTATTTATGCGTCTCTACCACAAGTTGTAGATTACATAAAAGTTAAAACCTGAAATAGAATCTTTCCCACACCTCTTCATTGCTTTTAGAGACCATCAAAACGGAGAAGTTCCCTCTCAATTGCAATGGAAGCTACCTCTTTATCACCACCTCGATTCTCACCTCGATGTCATTGCCTGCTTCCTCTCCAAATGCCATGATTCCTCCAATTTGTCCTATCATTCACCGATCACAAAAACCCCATTCTCCTATGATCACCCAAACATGCACAACTATCTCCGGTCAATGTGTCACTAAATCACTATCCAAGCGAAGGAGACACAAAGGATTCATTTGCAAATACAAAAGAACACATGAACTCATTAATATATACATGAAAAAAACATGTGCTTCAATTATGGATGTTCGATTTTAGTTTAAGGCATCCAACAGTGCCAAACATGTTTGCAAAATAAACTTGGGGACCATTTTATTTTTTGTTAGGAGAGGCCTAACGTTAGTCCACAAGATGGGGACTAACAATTGCACCAACCAAGTTATATATAAACTTGGTGCCAAAATGATAACCTTATACGCTACATTATACATTTTAGATGGGTTAGGATTCCTTGGTCCACCCCTTGATGCGAACAATGTTATTCTACCTTTTTAATATCATTAGATTTAATATTAAAATAAATGAATAGTGTACATCTAATGAATAAAATAAATAAACTTAGTATTAAAAATCAAAGAAATTCCTGAAATTATAGATCTATCCTTCCTCAATCCTTTCTCCATCCTTCTCCCATTTGGTCCTCTCAAATTTTATGAGTTAGAGAGAGGAGGTGGTGCCACCTACTCCACTATAGCTTCCAAAGCCACTGCTCCTCTATTTCTTCACTCTCTTACCTTCCTCCTAACTCCATTTGTTCCTTTTTCTTTACAATCACAAAAACCAAAGCTTCAATTGGTGCAACTTTCCATTAATAGTGTACAAGTATTTCATTTTTCTAGTTTTGCTTTGTTAAACAAAAGTAGGTGGAATTGTGAAAATAGTGCATGTCAATACACAGATCATTTTAACAATTTGGTCCTTCTTATGTTCTGCTTGTTGTGCCTCTTTATTCCCCTCCTTTCCCTATCACCCAAGCCATCGTCAAACACATCAACACAACAACCATGGAAAGCATTAGCAACAATAATAAAGTGTTACAATTAGTTATTGGTAAGACTTCATTCATTTCGTGGAACACGCAATAACTTAGTAGCTTTAGCACATGCGAATCTCAAGAGGAGGAGGAGAGAGGAACGAGAGCTATGAGGCTTGGGTTTATCCAAAACAAGAACAACAAATTCATTTTTTAATGAAATCTCAATCATAGCTTTGGTTGCCACCACAAGACTTAAGATTTGCCCAAACTTAACAATTTGAGATTAGTGATGTAGCGATAATAGTGTTTTCCAAAATAAAAAAGAAAACAAGAATCCATAAAAACAAAGCTAAAGGAACCTTCAATTAATCATCAAGTTGAGAAGTTGAACGAAAATGGATAAAAAAATGTAATAGAAGGGGAAAAACAAAGGAAGAATGTTATTATGGTTGAAGCAATGAGTAGAAAAAAGAAGATACAGTAGGTTGGTGAAAGACAAAGTTGGGGTGGAATAACATGCACAGTAAAAGGAAGAAGAAATAAGTTGGTTTGGAATGAGGAAGGCTGAATTGAGAGAGAAAAGAGGGAGGGATATTTTGGTCAATTTTGGGGTGAAGCAATGTTAGTCCCTAACAAGGGGCGAGCAGGGCAGACCAACTAATCCTGGCTCATGTTAGATACAACTTGTTTTATTGCCATATCAATGCCAAAATGGTTAAGGATGTCAAGTAACATACATTCCAAATATATAAAAGGAAAAAATTGCATTTTATCCCATGAATTATATAGGTCAAGTAGTTCGATCAATTGAACTTTTGAATGTGCAAATTAACTCAGTTGTTAGTTTTTCCATCAATTATTAGCACAAATATCACAAATTTTATAAAATTTAAGGCATTAGGTTGCATACATAAGAAATTGAAGGAAGTCAATTTGCACATGTTTCAAAGATCAAGGGGATATAGTATACCTACTTTAGCTAAAATGCATATTAGTGAAAGGTAAGGGGGTTGATTTACATATTTTTAAAGTTTAGGGGTTAAAATGCATATGACTTATAATTTTTTTTTTGGAGGGGGGGTAAGTGCAATTTTTCATAGTAGGTATGAGTGAAAGCAAACTTGAATTTTTTGTCAAGAATAACATATAGAATAAAATATGTGATTAATACTTATTGTGTAATCCATTTGTTATCATATACACCAACAAAAATATATTGAGAAAATGCATGATGCAAATTCCTAAGTACTATTTGACATGTGTAATTCACATTGGCTATGTGATATTTTGACTACTATTGGAGTTGTATTTTTATGTCTTTGGAAACAATAAAATATGCGATTCTAATGCTAGAAAATTGTCGTCATATGATTTTCAATCCTGGGAAGGCATGCAATTGAGACCAAAAACTAAATGCTTAAATGAAGAGAGATAGTGCGTTTACTAGTATAAATAGGTGCACTTGGTGATAATTTTGAAATATTTCATCTCATGATTAAGTGCTCTCTTTGCTTAGTATATCTTAGGTGCATTTCTAAGGTATATTGAGTGTGTTTGTTCCTGTTCTTAAAATTTTCTTTATATTTCTTTGTCTAACATCAATTGGTATCAAAGCTTAGGTTCTTTTCATGGCTAGTCGTAATTGACATGGGAATGCAAATGCTGCTATCCATGAGTGTGATCTTCATGATATTGAAATGGATGAATTACGAAGGCAAGTACAATGACTTGAGTTTCTACAAGCTACACAACATGATGATTCATGTTATGGTTTAGAAAATGAACAAAGAAGAGGAGACCAACCCCTTTCACAATGATGAGTCTAATTCATCTAATGAGAGGGCTCCTTTCCATTGTGGCCAAAAGCGATATGTTTGTTGTGAAGACTGTGGCATCAAAGTCAACATTCTCGATAGTCTTGACTTTGAAGAACAACGACATCTAGAGGATTTTGTTGATTAGCTAGCAATGATTGAACATATTTTCAACTTAAACTTGAAAGATAGTCCCAAAAGTAAAAGGTTGAATAAGTAGCCTACAAGTTGAAGAAATATGCATCAATTTGGTGGCAAAACTTGAAAAAGCATAGAGAACATGAAAGGAAGCAACTAATCGTGACATAGAAGAAGATGAAAAAGGAGCTTAAATGAAAGTTTTTTCTAATAACTTATAGGCAAGATTCTTTCTATCAATTTCATAATTTCAAACAAGATGGCTTTTCTATTGAGCAACACAACATACTGTTAAGTTTGACCATCTTATGAAGAAGTGTGATGTTGTGGAGCCCTAGGAGCAAATAGTTGCTAGATATCTTAGTGGCCATTGTACGTAATTAGCAAAATTGTCCAATTGCAACCATATTGGACTTTTGATGATGTCTGCAAGTTGTCAATTTGAGTTGAAAAGCAACTAAAAGAGAAGGGTGCTTGCAAGACCGTTAACAAATAGGTGATCTAACAGAGGAGTTATGTTTCCTAACTCCTAAGCCTTCACTAGGTAACAAAGCCAGTTCTTGAGAACTAATGTAGAAGCATCGAGGTAACACCAAAGCACTTCTAGCACTACATTAAAATCATGCTTTAAATGTTGAGAGTTTGGTCATATAGCTTTTGAGTGTCCAAATATAAGAATTATTTCTCTTGTGAAAGAAGGTGGATATGAGTCAAAATTTGATTATTATCATGATGGTGATCATAAAAGTGAGAATGAAGAAGTGGCGATATGAAGGAGAGACTTTTGTCATTCAACATATCATGAAGTCTGCACATGTTGAAGATGATGATAAATAGCTTTCCCTTAACATCTTCCACACCCAATGCACCTCTCATGGAAAAGTGTGCATGGTGATAATTGACAATGAAAGTTGTGAGAATGTGGTTTCTACTACAATGGTGAAAAACTTACAACTCAAGATGGAGAATCATCTAGAACCTTACAAGCTTTCTCCTCAAGAAAGGCAATGAGGTACGTGTCGATAAATGGTACTTAGTCCAATTTTCAATTGGCCAATACTACAAGATGATATTTTGTTTTATGTGGTTCTTTTAGATGCAGGCCATTTAATGGTGCTTTATGATGGCTTTAAGAACACTTACTCATTTATTAATGATGGCATCAAGATTACATTGGCGCCTTGTGTAGAAGAGAACAAGCCTAAATTTTCATATGGAAATCAACGTTCTTTTCTCTAAGTCTCATTGTCAACTTTTGGATCACTTTCATGATACTTTTGTACATGTTGCTTTGGAGAAGACTTTTGGAGAAGAACAAAGTCGTAATGACCCATCTTAAAACCCTTACTTGAAGAGTTTCAAGATATCACATCTGATGAGATTCCTTCTAGGCTTCCTCCTAAGAGAAAGATTCAACATCATACTTATTTCCTTTTGGGCTTCTTCCCATGAAGGACCTTAGGAGAGGTCCTATAATTTTTTCTATTATAAATTATTTTTAAGTTTAAGATTATAATTTTTCTTTATCATCATTTGATTCTTTTTAGCTAAACAATAAATAATAACTTATTTCAAAATGAATTTTATTAATAACTAATTTTAGCTGATAACATATATTCCTATCATGCTCTCCATAGTTATCAGATTAAAACCTAGAGATAAACAGATAAGGGCATTGGGTTATTGGATCATTGGTTTAACTAGTGGGTCACTGGTTAAACCGGTTGAACCATTATAATTAAATCAATTTCTAAAAAAAATTATTAAGCAAAATACATACTATATATATTATTCTTTGCATATATTATACCAAAGACAAAGCTTGACTTAGTGGAACTATATATATTATTCTTTGCATATATTTTACCAAAGACAAAGCTTGACTTAGTGGGAAGTGGGCACTCACACAATGCAGGCACAGGTTCAAGATTTTCTGAAGGTGTTTTTGGAAAATTATTCCAACAGCTTGGTGGTCAAAGGAAAGGCACGGTCAAAGGCTCTGTTGCTTGGCGGTCAAAGGTGCAACGCAGTCAAAGGAAGCTACCAGCCGGTCAAAGGTGGTTGAAGGCTGGTTCAACCAAACCAGGTTTGATCTGGGTTTGACCAAGTTTGACCGGTTCAAATGCAAGAATCCGATCAATGACTGAACCGAATGGAACCGGTGGCAGGTTCACTGGTTTTGATCCAAAGGTGGTAGTCTAATTTTATAACGATGATGCTCTCAATAAAATTGAATAATGGGTCATTTTATAAACTAATAAGATGTAATGTCATGTTCTAATGTTTTAAAGGGTTAAGTGCATTTGAGATTATTCATATTTTTCTCAAACGAATCATTATTCTTATTTAAGAATCTATATATAGCTAACGAACACATAGATAAGTCGTAGAAGGTTGTTTTAACTTAACCAGAGGTTTTAGGTTCGAACCTAAATATGTAGATGTGTTAAAATTCTCAAGGAAAAACTTTCTGGCCTAATGTCTTACTCCTACCCAAACTTGACTAGGCCTCCAATAGAAAGATACATGTAGGCTTTTTCTTAAAAAAAAAATTCACATATAAGGACATAATTTGCATTTGATATAGAGATTAATTAATTTATTTACAATATTTTGTCTTTTTGGTGGGTTTGGTGGATAGGCCTCGTAGTAAGGTTCTTAAGAACATTCTGAAAGGTCATGAATATATATATATATATATATATATATATATATATATATATATATATATATATATATATATATATTGGTTGAGTAAGAAGAAAGCAAAGCAACTAGGTATCACACAAAAGTAGTGGTTCGACTTGTGGTGGAGGCGCTATTCCACACAACGAACTCCCTCTTGCGTAGGGCACCCATCTTAGCTAAGTGATCAATACAATAGTTGGCAAAGTGAGCCACATGACATAGTCACACCACTCCAATGTGCCTAAAAAGCAAGTTGATCTCATCCAGAATGTTAGCTACACTCAAATTCCGTGGTCTAGATAGACTTTGGATCATGGTCACAATCTCCAAATAGTCATATTTACAAATAATATGGTGAAAACCATCCTGGTAGGCAAGCTTCACTCCAACTTAGACCGCCATCAACTCAATGAGAGGGATATCATTAGAACACACTCTAGCCAAGAAGCCAAGAACCCACACACCAAAAGACCTGAAGATCCCAGCACACCACCCTTTCCATCATCACACCTGAAATGGCTTCCATCCACATTCAGCTTCACGTACCCATTCGAGGAACAATGCCATGCAATCCAAACACAATGCGATTATCAAGGCAAGTTTGATAGACTTGACTCATAACTAGCACATCTATCCAAGGAGTTGGGCCAAATACCATGTTGTTGTAGTAGCGCCATACCCATGAGATAGTGGCCAAGAAGAAGGCACTCTCATTGCTAGTGGCAAGACCTTCAACCAAGCTAGGAGACACATTTGAAAGAAATGATGGTCGCTCACAATACTCGAACAATCCCAAATAGCACGTGAAAATGGACAGCCCCAGACAATGAATCACATCCTCATATCCCAAGTTACACCTCCTGCAAATAGGAGAAGTGGTCAATTCAAGTTTATGTCTGAACTCGTTAGTTGGGGGAGTAAAATGCATTCATTGCTAGATAAGGAAATAAACATTTTCAGCACAAATCAACCTCCATACCCATCTCTATTGTCCATTGGTTTCCTAGCCCTCAGAGTTTCAGGAGCGAAGAGTATGCATTACGCAGAATATGTACAGCTGATATGGTACTCCACACCCAACCATCAGGAGAAGGAGGACGAAACTCCTAAGGAGAAAATCTGGTCATAGAGAGGTTAGGGAAGCATAGTATATAAGACATTCAAGTACCAACCATTCCCAAACCATACATCTTGCACTCTTAAATTAGTGTCTCCAGTGTGCAAAAGGGGAACGAGATTGTAGAGCTTGTCATGGCCTAACTAGTTAACATACCAAAAGGAGGTATCCCCATTCTCAAAATAAGACCAACCAGGTAGGGCCCATGCTGAGAAAAATTCATCTTTCCTAGCATACTTGTGTTTGATGAGATCAACCCATTGATTGTCAGGCTTAGTGACAATTTTCCAAGATAATTTGGCTAGGAGGGCCACATTTGTTAAGCGGTATCTCTGATGCCCAAGCCACCTACCTCCTTGTTAGAAGATGTCATTATATTCCAATTGACCAAATTCAAACTCCTAAAGGACCTATTTCCATGACAAATTAGGTTCCGCACAACCCTATCAATATCATTGCATAAGTTATATAGTAACCACAAACCTTGTATAATATAAGTAGGCGAATAAAACGGATTTAGCCAAGCAAGTTCTATTGGCTTTATTAAGTAAAGAACCTTCCAAGCCAACAAGATGAGGAGAGATTTTCTCCAAGATCCTTCACAAAGCGAATATAGAAACTCTACCATTTGGGATAGGAAATCCTAGGTACCGCTCCAAATCTAGGAGAATGAATGGCAGAAGCACCAAGTGATATTATTTCTCCTAACCCAAGACACATCTTAGAAGCCATTGCTCTTGATTTGGCAACATTAACCTTAAGGCCAGAAGCACTGAAAAATCTTTCCAAAACCAACATCACTAAGCGAACATGAGAATTCTTAGCCTTATAGAAGAAAGGATGTCATCCGCAAAGAAAATGGGAGAAGGCCACTTCTAGTAATATGAAACGGAAACCACTCCCTCGAGTCACTTTCTCCATGATAGCTAGAGAAAGCTTTTCTATGCAAATAACAAATAAATACGAGGACATAGGATTACCCTAACGCAACTCATGAGTAGGAGCAAACCCTCAAACTTAGTGCCATTCCACAATATAGAGAGATTAGATGATAACACACAACCCATAAAATTAGTTGTTTGCACTGAAAACCCAAAATCCAGGAGAGTCTCTGGAGAAATCCCAAGCCACCCTATCATGACCTTTCTTGAGGTCGATCTTGAAAGCCAGCATGTCTTTCTTGGCCTTGGTTCTATTAATATAATGAATAACCTCCTGGGCAATTGTGATGTTTTTCATTGAACCAAAAACTAGGATGAAGCTACCTTGCTAAGGGCTAATAAGCTCAGATAGAAAGGGCCATAAATGATTCACCAAAACCTTGATCACCACCTTATACACCACGTTACATAGGCTAATGGGCCTAAAATTCTGAAGTCGAACCAAGTTGTCTTCTTTAGGAATAAGAATAATAAGGGTCTTAAACAAAGAACTATCCAACATCCCATTCTAGAAAGCATTGTCAACAAGCCTCAAAAGGTCATCTCCTATCAAGTTAGTACCTTTAAAAGAAGAAGGCTGGAAGCCATCTAAATTGAGAGCTTCGAATGAATTTATCCCCACAACCGCATCACGAACCTCCTCCTTAATAACTAGTGCATTTATATAGTCGTAACCCGGCTACTCAACAAAAGGAGATGCTTAACATGAAAGTCCATGCCTGTGCTAGAAGGATGCCAGAGGAGAAGCAAAAAGGTTGATGAAGAAACTGAAAGCTTCCTCCTTTAGCATTGCATCCTAGTAGACCAAACCTATCATCTAGAAATAAATCATGCACCTTATTCGGATTTCTTCTAATAACCATTTGCATATGGAATAACCTAGTATTTCTGTTTCCAAAATGAACCCATTGCTTCCTAGACTTTTAGAACAGAGCAAGTCTTCTCAGGAGCATAACATCATACTCATTTTGCAAGGTTTTATATAGGTTCATTAGCTTCTTGAGTCCCAAATCTCAAGATTTTTCCACATTGGAAACATTTTCCTCAAGAATTCTCTTCCAAAGGAAGATATTGCCAAACACCTCTCTATTTAGCGAATTGATTCTTCCTTAATCACTTGTGATAACCCATCATGCTTAGCTTGCCCTCGGCCAAGCCTCAACACAACCTAATCAAAATGAGGATGGGTAGTCCAAGTTGCTTGGAACCAAAATAGGCCCGTACCTCCCTGATTAGTTCCATAATAATGCAGGAGAAGCGTGGTTAGAGTAAACTCTTCGAAGACTTCCATGAAAGTCTTAGGCCAAAGGTGATGCCAACTGCTCTCTGCAATAGGCCTATCAAGCCTTTTTAAAATAAGCTGCCCACCCTAAACACACGAACCCACATGAAATTATATCCAATATCTCCAAGATCAATGAGGTTACAAGAATCTAGTATGCTTGCAAACTCCTTTGCCTTACCATAATAGAGAGAACCACCGTGAACCTCGATGGGCAAAAACCACATTAAAATCACCAATAAGATAGCATGGGATATGCATTGATTCCTTTAGGTTGGAAATGTGAGTCCATAGAAGTTTTCGCACTGAAGGAATCAAGCTTGCATACATCACACTACAGAATCAAGTCTTACCACCATAACACAGCTTGACAGTCACCATATGTGAAAAGGGATCCACAGAGCAAACCACCCGGGATGGAAGACAACACCCGTATACCACCTCCATGCCCATGGGCCTCGACAATGCAATCATCCTTATAGCCTATCTTATGCTAGAAAGTCTTCACCCTACAAAAGAGTGTATAAGTCTCCAAGAGAATAATATAGAAAGCTTAAACCTTTACCAACTCATGTGCATGCCTTCTACCTTTCACACCTACAAGTCCCTATAATTCCAACCAAAAATTGAGCAATCAATAAACCCAAGGAAGGAGGGAAGCACATCAAACACCCTAGACCAAGGGTTGTTTGTTGGCAAAATTCTATAATCCCACATGTCTCGCCTCCACATGCATGCCCCCTACGCCCCCTACCAACCTTCAACATACCACCACTCAAGTTCCTAGTCAAGCATGCTAGTTCCTCAAAAGTGGTGAGGAATATTTTAGGGGTTATAATATAAAATATACATATAATTATACAAATATACAAAATTTAGGGGGCCGTGGGCACTACTCGTACTCCCCTCCCTGTCTTTGCCTAGCCTCTCGAAACTCACACAATATCTCCCCTCAATTTTTGCAATTTCCTTCAATTATGCACTTGAATCCAATCCCCATTTATATGACTCAAATCCGAATTACTTTCTCTTATGACACATTGGGAATTTAAATCACCACCAATGATTTTCCCCCTTGCTAACCATTGAGCCAGGTTGTTTCTATCCAGCCACCACATCCAGAGCAATCTTAGAAGCAACCTTCTCATTGAACATTCCCATGTAACATGACCAAACCAACGATAACAAGCACATATTTGGTGGAGATTCTCATTCTCCACAAGATGTCAATGGTCATTGATCCACACTTCCTCCACCATAGGTTTACCCAGTTAACTTCCATGCAGACTCCAACATATACCCCTTCTTCATCGAGTAGGTGGCCATATCAACCCGAATTGACTTCCCAACTTCCGTCGTGATGGCCTTGATGATTCCCTCCTCGTCATACATCATATTGAGACTAGAAAAAAAATCCAAAACTTGGTCCGCCAAAATAATTATCACAAGCGTTCAAATTATCCAAGGCCTTCCCCAATCACCTTATCCCTATCCCCCGGTCAAATTTCACCATAAATAACCATTGCCAACACTCACTAGATCAAACCTTGTTGTGGTTTTCCAAATCATCTTTAGCCGATCCAACATGATGTTGTACCCCACCTAGGCCAGAGCTTTGACCACTAAAGCATCCTTCCATAGGACAGCTAATTCCTCATAGAGTTGAGAGTCGAAGAGTAACTTCAGCGTCTTGGCTCCTGAGAGACCTTGATCTACCCACTACCAAGGAACACCTTCTCAAAAGTGCAAAAGGTCTTAGGTTTCCCCTAGTACCTTGTCTTGGAAAGAACAACCATCGTGCCATCTATTCATGCCCTTATCACCACCACCACCTCGTGCCACCACGATCTCACCCTTGTCGTCACTCATTACCATTTCCAATCCACCGAAATTTAAATAGGATAATTTTTATAAATGAACGAATGATGGTCGTATGTTCGCAAAGATCACGTATAGAGATTAAATTTTACTTTTCTCTTTATATATCCTTAAATTTTACCAATTGGACTACTAATAAGATAGGACAAAAATCATCCATTTAAATGAGTCAATTAGATTGTAAAACATATTTAATATTTTCAACTTCTTGAATGGGGCGTAGGTAGTAATGGGCCTTTTGGAAGCAACTTTTAAAAACATTTTTCTATTTTTAAAAATAAAAACTTAATAAAACTTGTTTGTTAAGTTGTTTTCTTCATAATGTTTTTAAAAATGAAAAAAACAAACTTTGAGTTTTTTTTAAAAAAGATGGAAAACGTTGGGAGTTGTTTTCCAAAACTTTGAGTTGTTTTTTGCTGCAACCCAGTCCCTTCCACTTCCTCGGTCCCAGCCGGAGCGTCCACCATAGCCGTTGCTATTTGGGCCATCTTCCGCCCCCCACTTCAACCACCCATGGCAAGGCCGGCTCACTGATGTCCTCCTCCTCATTCTTCCCTCAGCTCGCACCAAGTCCTTCTTCACCTCGAAGAACAACGAGGGCTTCCGTGCACTCGAGGACCCGCGCAACGGAGCTCTCCGGACAGTGATCGACCTAACCCGCGGTCGCACTGACGCCCAAATCCACGGGCCCTCGAGGTCCAAATCCGTCGCACATCCTCCTGAGTGGGGCGGGCAGAGACCTGCCTCCGGCACGCACTCGCGACCCAGCTTGTCTGATCCTTGCGGCCATATCCGCACTCTCTCTTCTCTTTCTTTCTCCTTCTCTGCATCTCCTTGCACTCTCTTTCTCCATCCCTCTCACTGTTGTAGTTTCTCCTACATTGATCTTTGTTGTTATTTGTAAATTCACACCAAGTTGTAAATTGATCTCACTGTTGTTTGTTATTGATCTTTGTTGTGGATATTTCACTGTTGTTCTTTGTTGATTTTGTTGATCTTTGTTGTGAATGCTAGGTGTTGATCTTTATTGTTATGATCCTTGTGGATGCCAAATAATTTTTTTGTTTTATCCATTTTAAAAGTTGTTTTTTTAAAAAAGTTATCCAAACAAGTTTTCTATTTTTTTGTTTTTAAAAAATGATCTTAAAGTTATTTTTTAAAACTGTTTTAAAAACTATAAACACAAAACACTTCCAACAGGCCAAATATCTCTTATTAGTCATGTATAGTATGCATGTGATTATGGTGGAAATAGATGGGTTAGACTATGTTTAGGTTTAAATAAATATGATATGTATTTTCTAAAAATAGCTTATATTTGGGTCTATTACTTGGCAAAAGCTTTTTTAATAGTCTTAGCCTAATCTTTTTTAAAATCTAACCTTGTCCATAAGCCTATTTAAAAATCTACTTGATTATAATTTTTTCAAAATATCAAAATGTCTACTCTTAAGTAACCTAAAAAAGACTTCTAAATATGTGAGAAAATATTTTTTAATAGGCATAAAAGGCTTATTAAATACATTAAAAACTCCATTTTTAAATAAATTAAAATATCTCTATTATCATTATATTTTTTAAATAATAATAAATAATAATTTAAATGGACTAGCTTGTTAGGTTCAATAAATTATTTTCATTATTACATATAGTCTGACCTGCTTAGATTTTTTTATTTTTTGAAAACAAATCTTTGACCTAGTGGTTTATTTATTAAATTGAGGGCCCCTGATGAATCGTCCTTTAATTCCACCCCGCCTGTGACATGCTTGTATTAGTAGACTTTGAAATATTATTCTCCTTTCCTTGTAAACCATTTTTCAAAGTATATCCTTTTTCAGACCTCTATTCAGGTACTTAACAAAAGTCCTACATTCTTTGATAAATTAGGTACTGTATCAGCTCTTTTGATAAATTAATTTTGATACGATCGGATAAAATAATTACTTGAGTTTTTTAATAATAAATGTTAAAAATAAAAAAACAATTTAAAGGAATACAAATAAAAACATTATAAAACAATGGAACAAAAAGGAAAATAACTGTTATTAAACTTATATTTTTTTCAATTATCTTAGTAATTTCCATTCTTCATGATTATTTTAATCTTACAAAACACATTATTTGGGAATTATATAGGATTATTGGTGATAAATATACTATCCATTGAGAAAAGTCTAAAAACACTCCCTTCAACTTTGTTCGGTTTTTGGATAAACAACATTCCGTTCAACTTTACCTGACTAGTACTTTGAAAATATACAAAATAGTAGTGGGTTTTGATGTTTTACAATATGTGCATATTACTATATTTTTTTAACAAGCTTTACTTTTTAGATTAAAAGATATGTAGTTGAAATGGTATTTTACTCTATTGCCTTCACGTGCTTATCAAAATGAGACTCTTTTATTGTCACATGTGTCTCATATGCCGTTTTCTAACAAAACATTAAGGTGGCATTTGGTATAATACCCGTTAAGATTACTAGTAATATAGATTACCACCTTTTAAATTATCAGTAATATTCTAATGTAGTATTTGGTATGCACGGGTAATATGACTGGCAATCCTCATTACATTGTTTGGTGTATCAAAAGGATATATATATATATATATATATATATATATATATAACAAAAAAAGTCATTATTATATAAGATTAATCATTATAAAAATCATTATAATCTATAGTATTATAATAATGAAAATGATAATTATAATAACAACAACCATAATAATAATAAGCATTATACTAATAATAAATAATTATGTTAGTTTTTATTATATATAATAACTATATATAATAACAATGATACTAATACGTACTATTAACAAAATAATACAAAGCATATTAAGATGTAATGAACAAAAAACAAGCAATGCAAACGTTAAAAAATGTGATGAAGACAACCTAAAACAAAAAATGGATGCACAGAACGTTAAAAACAAAAAGGGAACAGAGATGTATTGCACATGAAACGATGGGAGGGGTGATGCACACAGAGGGAAACCGGAAGAGTGATATGCAATGTGTGAGGAAGGTTTATGTGTGAGAGGTTTGAGATTTCAGATTTGATGAGGGTGTTTTTGTGGAAATTTTTTTTTGGGAGACTACCACTTAGATGGTAGTCCAAATAGACACCTCTCTTAGCAATAATGTATTATCAGTAGGAAGGTAATGTGGATTACTTGGTAATAAGGATTTCAAATAATATTATTTTACCAATCAAGGTAATAAAATATTGTGGACTCAAATAATTTTAAGTAATATCATCAGTAATACAGTAATACAGATACATTACCTCGTAGCAAACGCCCTTTAAGCCTATGAATTGACAAATTGTAGTGATCCACACAAATTAAAATGTTTGAGAACCAATTACCATTTATTTAAAGTTACAGAACTAAAATGCAAATGGAATAAAGCTGAAGGAATGTTTTTGGACTTAATAGGGATGGGAACACAATCAATCAATATATTCTTCACACCAAGTTGATTTTTCACAGCACATGGTTTGGGAGAGGAAAAGGATACTGAGAAAAGCCAGCAAGCAGGGGTGTTGACCACTCAAGCTGGCCATATATATATATATATATGGTGTAGCTAGTTTGCATGCATATCCAACGTCAAAAGGTAGCAGCAGCTTTTACAAGCAAACCAAAGAGGAGGAAAGGTGTGGAGAAGAAGGGGCTATGGTCACTGTCCAGCTCATACACTGTGGATGGTGGCCACCTCTTTATCATGGCTTCCTGTTGCTCTGGCCTCACCACCTTGTCATGCCTTGTCCTTATGTACACGTGCGGCACCTTCTCAACATGCCCACCACCTCCATCTGTGAACCTTGCACTGCTCAATGCTTGGATTGGGCCTGGCCTCAACAGCATTGCAGCTAAGGTCACATCCTGGGCCACAATGTTAATTAATTACTATACAATATTCAACTAGTCATTTAAAAGTTTTTTTTTGGGGGGAGGGTGAATAGAGATACAAATTTATGAGTTTAAATCATTTGTCTCCTTAATTTGTCCCCCCCCCCCGTCTTCTCTGATCTCCTGACTATTTAATTTGACACTTAAAATTTAATTCACATTATACATATTTTTTTTCTATAAAATCCCTCACTCCATTAGTGAGAAATTAATCTCTTAGGCTATAGTAGGGTGCTTATGTAGAGACTTTCCTAAGAGTATTTTTGTTGCTACACAAATCTCAAGATCAAACCTAGGACCATATGTTTAAAATATTTGAGTCTCTTTTACTCAATCTGATAGTTAGTTGATCTGAATATAATATAAATACTTGACTTGATTAAAATTTTATTCAAATATCAACTCTTTAATTGAAGAGACAGGCTAGGGAAAGTAATAAGAGATAGAAATTTTGTATATATATATATATATATATATATATGATATGACTCTCATTTCCCGTTTATTCTCTAGCTTAATTTGAGCATGCGTAAAATACCATTTTAGGTAGAAATAAAGTCTCTTATAATTCCTATCTAGTGGCTATATTATATAAATATTAGATAACACGCAAATATTCAAATTAAAAGTTTACACATCACGTCAAAAAAAAAAAGCACATTTGACTTCTCTCATGTAAAATGCGTGTTTATTTGTCTCTATGTAATTTTATGAATAAACACATGAGAGACCTATTTTCCCTAGTGGAATGTCATACAAAATGTTTTCATTTGGGTAAATTAAAGTTGCCATGTATGGTCATGGAAAAAGCAAGGGTATTGTTATTCTAACACAAAAGTGGGTATCCAATTGGATACCAGCACTCATTATCTTTGAATGTGATGAATAAGTAGAGAAAATTGAGGTCACTATCATTTAATGATGATGAATTGAATATCCACTTTTGGGTGTTAAAATAGTATTTTTGGAAAAACAGAAAAGTTGAAAATCAAATTGATGATACACAAACAAGTATATGGCTTGTGGGGTACCCCTAGAGCTAAAAGTCCTTAGAAAGTGAGCATAGGTTAAAACAGTTTTATAGAGATAGCATGCCATGCATGTCTATTTTTATAGTATACCTCATGAGGGCTCAAATGATAGATAATTTTGCGTTGAAATTCTTTCTTCACCAAAGCGCTGGTTGGAGGCTTATCCTGTCCCAATCCAAATCCTAGTTGGTATACATCTCCAAACTCAGATAGGTCAGGTACTCCCTGCTTGACACAAATCAAAAACACTTTGTGAGGATCATTATATCTATGATTTACTAAAGGCACAAAAAGTTATACAACAGCTGCAATATAATATATGTCTTGCAAAATTAGCAATTATGTGATAATTATTTGTTTTCTTCTTTTCAATGATTGGAGGTGTGAACACAGTGAATTTGCTATTATTACTTAAGTCTGGAGGACAAAATTGACCTGAGAAACATGGCTGTCGGATAAGTATATACTAGCAGTATAGCACCCACTAAAGTTGAGTGAAAAAAGCAATAGATTTGACAATTTCTTGTCTCAAAACAAAACAACATTGCTAAAAAAGATGCATATAATAATGGGAAATGCTATTTATACTTTTAACGTATAAGACACTGTTTGATAAATTTCTATTTATCATTGAATGGGATGTGGATCTCACTTAATTTAGCCCATATATTTTATCAAATAGTAAATGAGAGTGTGTCGACAATATATTTCATATATTGTGAGTCAAAATAATACTATTCAAATTTTGTTGTTTTGGTGGGGGTTTGGATGCCACAAAATTATCGATGATAATAGACACACGTTTGAAGAGGAAACAGGAAAATTTATTAGATTGATTGAAGCCGAAGTGATGATTATGAATGAAGAAAATTGGCTTTTGCTAGTAGACGTTAGAGGATCTTAGAATATTGGGTTAGTGTTAGTTTCTTATTAAATTTTCCGAATCAAAATCTGTTCCCAGTATAATAAATTAAAACCACATGCACTCCGGGTCAGAGGTCAGAACGCATTAGGTGAACGGATAGAGAGAGCAACCACTTCATTGACCATATTATCAAATTACCATTAAATTGTTCTCAAACCTTAAAAAGTATCAGAGGCGCTGCCTTCTAACTTAAAAGTGTATCAGAAGCGTTGTTTTGCCGTTTGCATTCACATGAATGTGAAGTTTGGACCATGCATGCACTAAATATGTGTATTTTATGTCTTTTTAGATTCAAATCTTGAAACATTATGTGAAGTAATTTTCTTAGATGTATCACATTAATTGTGAAGTGCATATTCTTAGGATCATTTGAACATATATTTGTTAGAGTATACACTAAGTTTTAGTTTGTTACAAGTTGTTAATTAAGATTAGTTAGGAGGTTGTGGTAATTAATTATTTCCCCACATTATATAAATAACAATTGTGCTGTAATCATCCTTTTTCATTTTTTCATTCTAGTAAAAGAATTTTCTATTTTATCTATTTTTCTCTCTTCTTATTTCCTTACTTTGCCATCGATTTCAACATGGTATAATATTAATTGATACACAAATTAGCTTCATGATACATTTATTATACAATTTTTTTAAAAGAATTAATAAAATGTCTGTTAATATAATGAACTAAAAGTTAAGCACTTTCTCCTAAATACGGAAAAAGAAGAAAGGAGATAAAATAAAAGAGAGCAAAGAATGAAAGAATCACTAAATTTTTTTTCCCACACTTTATGTTAAATAAACCCCCCTATTGCTGAACAGCTGCTAGTAGTTTGTTGGTACATGGGACTATTTGGAAAAGTATGAAAGTAGGTGCATACCTAATTAAGGGCAGTAAGCCACAGATTTGTAAAGACAGTTGGCAATCAATTATTTCTTAAGTGCATCAACATCAACCATGCTGGGAAAACTTTGTTCAAAGATTGGACAACAATATATGGAAGCTAAGCCAATATCACCATCACTATCATATTCTCACCCCCCAAGTTTGTGTGCATATATATACACACACACTAGACAACTCATTCACCTTGTGCAGATATTACTAAAATGAGAGACACAAGACATTCATGGCACATTGAATTCAATGTTCAGAAACTAAATAAGGAGCAGGAGACAGTGAAACATCAAATATAGAACAAAAACAAAAGGACTCACATCTTTTAGATCTTCATCTGTCAAAAGTCCCAACTTGAGCATGGTTGCTGCTAAATACACAGCTAAACGGACCTTATTTGCAAATTTGTGACAGGCCTGAGTAATACTCAACCCTCCTGCACTATGCCCCACCAATATCACCTATAGCAAGAACATCACACAATAGGGTCAGTTTTAGAGAAAGAGCTATATATATATATATATATATATATAGAACCAAAACCTGTTCATTCTCAGGCAAAGCAAACATGAAATCCATGAGGGGTTTATTGTAATCATCAAAAGAAAGAACAGAATCAGCATCAGATCGATCAATCCCTGCACTCTTGAGGTCTATGCATGAGACCTTGTAACCAGAATTTTCCATAAGGCACCGGATTTTGTACCAGCACCAACCTCCTCCACCTATGCCATGTACCAGCACAAAGTGTTGCTTCAAGGGTATTGTTCCCTTAAGATCATCAACGCCTTCCTCTCTCACAGGCATGGCTTTCTCTGCCTCCACCAACATGATATCACCTCAATTTCTTTTGCTTTCAACTTTGTTGACGATCATAATATATATAGAAAGGGACTAGTCATCAACTCATCATGCTTCCCTTTTTAACTTTCCCTGATAATCATTATATATATATATATATATATATAGGGAACGACTTAGGTGAAATGAATGTTTTATTATGAGAGTGAAATGAGCAAATGAGAGTTGAATGTTATATAAATGGTAAGATTAAAACGTAAAATCACGTGATATTTTTAAATGATTACGTGATTATCAATTCCATTAATCACTTTCAATCCTCGCTATCCATGTATAGTTATATAACCCAGATTTACTCTTTCTATATATATATATTAGTCAAAACCACATGTGTTCTCTTGCTTGAGGCTCTCTCGAGCAGATAGAACCACTAAGATAGCAAAATTCTCTCTCTCTCTCAATCTTTAACGCAGCTGCACACCCAAGGGCTCAAACCCGATACCTTTGAGTAAACTAGAACAACCCCTACTAGTTGATTTATGCACTCATCTAAGAGATACCTTTAATTGGGGTTAGGGGTGATGTCCTTCCATCACAGGAACTTTGAAAAATGTCAACATGGACAGCTATGGAAGATAACGTCTTGCATAGCACTGGCGTAGGATATTGGTATTGGTATATATGTTTGTTTATCATCAGGATATTGCTGGCCGGCAATATAGACTTTTCCTTTGTTTTTTAAAGATAGTTTAAAAGTTTAGGTTGAGAGAAAGTCTACTTATTCTAGAGTCAAATATAACTTTGGACTCATTAGGTATTTATAGAGATTTTAACAAATTATCTATTCCTCGTTAAATCATCTCCATTAGTTGCATTTATGTGTGCATGGGAATCATCACCATTTTCAATCGCATTCATTCCATTTAATAATTCAATATTAATTTCAGTCTCCTTATTGTTGCTAAGGTCCTCCTTTGAATATTGGCCTTCCGGACTTACCAGAATATTCTCCGTTTGATTACCATCAGATAGGATTAGATTGAAAGAATTAAAATACATCACATTGTACATCTCCCAATCTCCTTTACATATATGTCTTATCCTCTATCCCCAACACTCGAATATATCCACCATGTATAAACTGCCACATAAAAGTATCTATATAGATTCTTGTAGCATTGAGGGATCTACTTTCATTAATTTATCTAGGCATAGAGCTTCTCCTCGGACATTTTTATTGCCATGAAACCTCTACTCCTGTAGAATGTCTCATCTTTGCGGATCACTTCTTGAGCTATAATAATATTGTTAGACCCGTTCTAACCACAAATGAAAGCACATTGGGTACGTAGGAGCAATCACCTTACTTATTATGTTTCAAAGCCTGATAGCCAAAATTTTAGTAGAAATTTTATATACCACGTTACACATACTAATAGGTCTAAACTATTTACCATATCAGGATGTTCCACCTTAGGAATCAAAGAGATAAAAGTGTGGTTAACAAAAATCACTATTTCTGATTTTTCAAAAACGGAGCGACTCAAATCACAAACTGACTTACCAACCACTTCCTAATTAGACTAGAAGAAAAGGGCATGCAACCTATTAGGCTCAGGAGCTTTTAGACTACCCATAGAAAAAAATAGTTGATTTAATCTCTAAATCCTTAGGCATGGAACCAAGCTACCTTAGCTCTGCATGAGGAATAACAAGAAACCTGCCAACTAGAGGAAAAGGCATAGAGAGAAAAGGTTTATAGTACAGTTCCCTAGAGAAACTCTTCATCATATCCTAAAGTTGTACCCGGTAATAAATCCAGATACCCTTAGAATTTTTCAAAAGGCAATCACCTTGTTTCTTTGGCGATGGGTTATAATTGTAAGGTGGAAATACTTTATGTTTCTATTGCAATGAGTAATCAACTTGGACATAGCCTTTTGGGCCTAAAGGCTCTCCTCCTCATCAAAAGTATGTTCATACTCTTTCCATAGTCGATGCTGAAGTTTTTCTATGAAAAGGTTGGGTTCCATTTTAAGCGATCTTTTGATACCATTCAGTCGCTTGATCAAAATTCTTTTCCTTTGGAAGATATTCTTGAAAATATCATGATTCCATGTTGTTGATGCTTTCGTAAAAGGTTGAATGTTCTCTTCCCAAGTATTTTCATTGCTTTAGTTATTCGCCACTAGCTCACTAAATTGCTCATCAGCAAGCTAGGCGGCAAAGGACCTAAAAGCTGTAGGGAGTTGATCAAAACTAATTAAAGAACGGCGCATGAACTACCACAGCCTAAGTCCTTTTCTCAAACCCATCACAAGTTATATGTCCTTTGTGTATCATTCCTCCTCTTGACTTGCCTAAGTCACACATGCATTAGTTCAATCTACAACATAATATAAACTTGATTATTTTAAAAAAACACCATGACATAACTCAATCTATAAGAATTATGTGAGATTAAAAGAATTGAATTCCAATTCTCTTAGAATTGATGTATATTCAATTATATTATTTTAATCTCAAAAATATAATCCAATAATAGCACACCAAACTACTTTGTGGTTTAGCCCTGTCCTATTTATGTTTGAGGCTTTGTATAACTGAGCTTAATTCGTATGAATATGAGCATGTAGTATGCATACATATTTAACCAATGTGGCAAGTGATACACACAATATTAAGTTTCTGTGCCTATACAAAGAGACATGATTATCAATGAATTTAATATTAAACAATTACCAATAAGACTAAGACAATAGATCAGTGTAAACTCAAACTTAACATGCCAAAAATCATCATCAAGTTGACATGAGTGTAAACAAATACAAATACACAAGAAACAAGTTTTAGGAACATTACCGGTTTATTTCTCACAACTCTCAATCTCTTCAAGGTTCCAAATTGTCCAAGATGCAATTAAGCTTATTGTAGACACATATCCCAGCTACAAAATCTAATAATTTCTTTTTTTAAAAAAAGGAATGATACAACAAGAATAATCGGTCCCTTTGAAA
Organism: Dalbergia oliveri; assembly: GCA_030441495.1. Taxonomy (NCBI): domain Eukaryota; kingdom Viridiplantae; phylum Streptophyta; class Magnoliopsida; order Fabales; family Fabaceae; genus Dalbergia; species Dalbergia oliveri. The sequence continues at coordinate 11,258,658 of JAMLFY010000014.1, read as the reverse complement.
GCTAATGGACCTAAAGGGTAAGAAACAAACTAGAACAAATTATTTTGTTAATTCTCAAAGAAATTATTAATTTCTCAAACATGAGTATGCCTCTGTCAACTACCTTTCTTTGTATCGAAAGACAAAATCAAAGTGAGAAGATAGTTACTGAATATCAAGACCATGATTTCTATTGCTTCTAAAGTTGAAATTGATGTGTGCCTTTGTCACCACTTTCTCTAAAAAGTCCATCTGAACAACCAAAGAAGTATCAAATAAATCCAATGGATCAACCTGATCAATTCAAAAGACATAAGCAGCAACAAATGTTAATTCTAGGACCAATATGGGTTATCTAAAGCCAAGCATTGTCTATTCTTAAATGATTTAGCAACGTTTTGTAAGTCTTTCTCTTTCATTTTAAGGTTATGCTTTCTAAGCATTGCCTTAACACTATGTAAATGGCATCCCCCATAAAAGTGTTGCCTTAAAGCATAAAAGGCAACATTTTTCAAGCGTTGCTAAAAAAGAGTATTGCCTTAGACCCAAAATGTTGTAGTGTAATTAGCCAGAACCTTATGAAGCCCCTCTCATAGATTGTGTCACTTCCATGCAAAATCTAGACCAATAAAACCGACATATAATAAAACACAGCTTGAAATGCAAGTTTGAAAATCCTTGTTACCTCTATGTTGGCGACCCGAACCATGAACCTCATTATCATAGTGAACTATATTGAAATCACCAGCCACGCACCAAAGGTCCCCAATATTAATCCGCAAAGAGTTTGAGGCCGACCATAGCAACACGTGAAGAACCACCTATTACAAAAAATAAGAAGATAACTTCAAATTTGCAAATTGTCTCTCACACTAAAACCTACATCTTCCAAATAGAAGCATCCTTAAGGCACCAAATCCCACTTGAAAATCCCTCCGCTTCCACAACAAAGCGACCATCAAACCCAAGATTATTAATAATTCTCTTTGTATGAGCACTACTAATCAGGGTTTCAAGAAGAACTAGAAAGAAAATTTGGTATTGTCTATGCAAATATCTCATAGAAGACACAAATGTTCTCTTCAAGGACACCCTTACAAGTCCAAACAAAGATGTTAAGACTGCCCTCCATTAACAACGGCTTAAAAAAAGGGAAAGAAAAAGAAAATGAGTCCCACCCTCAAGTACTAACAAATTTGTCACCCTTTTCTATAACACTTCATGCACCCTAGTAGGCTTTTCCCAGAAAGTGACTTCCATAGAAACTTTAGAGCCTCTGACTGGTCTAGGGAGGTATCTCTTTAACATCTCCAAGAATAGTGCAAGGATCCAATCTCGCATGACCATCCTTTATAGTGCAAACCTAGGAAACAAGATCCGACGACTCAAACTTTCTTTTTTCTAGAATGGTAGATGTTTTATTCTTACGAGCACTAGTCTTAGATGTCATCTAAATAGCCCCTGATATTTTTTGAGCCACCTTAGCATTAGCACCTCCTTTATTCTTCTTAATGTAGCCCCCATGCCCACTAACCACGCCCATATTCTTGACTCCGAAGTAGAACCATGTTCAAATTGTCTGCACACAACTCTTTTTTATGGCATCAACATCACATTAGCTTTTGGACCTTTTAGTTTTTTGCCTTCCAAATCGGGCTTTTGACCTTGGGTTTAACTATAAAACCCTATTTATTTTATCTTGTTTTCATCATTTGGCCAATACTCTTCACATATTTAGAATTGCTAACTTACCCCTTCTTTGCATGCACTTGCTCAGTCATATATAGAGACATGTCATTGTTACACAATTCTATAACCTTCATCAATTCCATAAGTTTTCTCCCATTTGAATTTAAAAATAGATCCTTGCTTTTTGTTTCAAATCATTCCTTGACTTACCCTATTTTTTCGCGATACCATGAGCCACTCCCTATGTGGATTTTGTGGCATCTCTCCATCCGTAATAGTCATTAAATTAGGGTTAGTGCCATGGCTGATCACGTTGCTTCCTGCTCCTCCATTGTCACCACCATAGTCAACTACCCTTTCCCCTCTCATAAAGACAATTTTCCCCTTGATCACCCTAAGATAGAACCTTTGGTTGCTTCTTGCATTCACTAGTAACATGGCTAGACTCTTCCTACAACCCGTTGATCCAAATTAATTTCAATTGAAATTCTAGCAAACTTTCGAAAGGCTCATTTGAGGGTATGATAATATGTCTTGACTTGGTTCGTAATTGCTTTGGCCAACACCTGAATTATCTTGTCTTCAAAATACACCAAGTTCAAACAGGAATATGTACCCACACCATGGTCTTATTGATTCTTGAGGTAGCCACAAAATATGTCATCCATGATTGAACCAAAAAATAATAATCAAGAAACATCCATAGGCCCCCTTCAATAAATTTGCTTTTATCTTCCACCAAGTCAAATTTGACTAGGGAAAACTGTTCCTTCTTCCATAGCCTCCTCAAATGATCTCTCGTCATCATGAAACCCAGTTTCTTTCCCAAAAGCTTAGTGATAAGGGAACCTAGCAATTATGAGCCTAATTGTTCCAAAACCTTAGGTTCCAAGTCAAATGTTGGCCACCATCTATTGCCCCCAAGATGATCAATCTTGGCCAAGTTCTCTTCCTACAAATCTCTTGAGAAACGTTGAGGAAGTGGGCTCATCTCCCCTACCTTCTTATCTTGGAATGAGAATTTCTCCAATGGTTCCTAGTGATGGTCTAGGATTTACTCTCATCACCGCTAATGCTCTCTACAATTGTGGTTTCACTTTTTTTTCCAATTGAAATTGTGGGCTCAGTTTGAAACATTAGGCGTTTGAGTTTTCATTTTCTAGTTTTCAGAATTTGTAAAGGAAAAATTGAAAATTCTAAAACTAGAATTTATAGTTTTCAGAATTTTCAGTTTTTCCTTTACAAGTTCTGGAAAACTAGGAAATTGAAAATAAAAATTGAAAGTGAAACTCAAACCAACAGCCCTAGATGTTCATGCCACACTCCTTGTATATATTCAATATATGGATAGCTCTGAAACTTATCACTTTCGAAACCTTAACTTGGCAAATAGAAAATAGCAAAACCAAAATAAAATTTTAAAAACAAACCCAAAAAGACACCAACTCCTTGATGAATGTGAGTGGAAAAAGCAAATAATTACAATTGGCCAATTGGCCCTCAAGGGCGGAGCCTCTTGTATGGCCGGGTAACCATAGCCCTCCTAAATTTTTTAATTGTCATGTCTATTTATATGTATATGTATACTTGACTCCCTCTAAAATTTTTATGTTATAAGGATTTATAGGATAATATTTTATTATTTTATATGTATATTTTCTTTTAGTATTTGCCCCCCATAAAATTTGGGTTTGGCTTTGGCTTCGCCCTGGCCAGTAAAGTTTTTTCTTTATTTGGTCAACCCCTATGATATAAAGTTCTATTTCATTTTTTTCAATTGTTTCATTCATTTTTTTCCTGCTATAGAATGCCAAAGTGATTTAATTCAACAATACAAAATACTTTTATATATATATATATATATGGTCATTCTAATAAATATTTTAAAAATGACAATATTGTGCCTAAATATGTTATACTTTTTATCATGCTTTTACAATAGAGTGTTTAAAATTTTTGTATCCAAATGTAAGATATAATAATTGAAACTAAACCGACTCATTAATAGAAAATGCCATGCAATTTAAAATATGAATGCACTGTTATTTTTACTTTATTTTATTTTTTTTTTTTTTGGTCAGTTGAATGCACTGTCAGTGTCTTATACTATTGTTTGCCTTATATTATTGAACCTAGCTAGCTACCTTCTCTTAGTTAGGTTTTTTTTTTTTGATGAATGAAAGGGGCTCAAAGCCCAACGGAAAAGCAAAGGAACCTACACCCTCAGAGGCCTACAAGCAGAGGCCCCAGAGAAATCGAAAAACCTCCTTCGACCAAAAGAAAAAAATGGGAACTTCCTCAAACCCAAGGCTCCCCAGACTCAAGGGGTGCCCATGGTTAATTGGTCAAGTCATCAGCAGACCTTTTTTTTTCAATCTAAGATATTAAGGATAGGAGGTGGGATGAAAGTCCAACTCATTGACATAGCCTACCACTAAACAATGAGCTTACTCGTATCAGCAAGTAAATATGTTTGCAAATGATATACTCAAAGCTATCAACAATATACTAGCCACCAACGTTGCGCAACAATCACTTCGTTATACCATAGAAATTTTAGGTCGATGAAGTTTCTATCTTAAATTTTCACAGCCTCTATATATTTCCTAGTGTAGAGAAATGTTATTTCTCTTTGCGTCCAATTTTCATGATTTCAAGTTGATGTGTGCGCAGACAGTGCGAGTTTTTTTTTTTTTTTCTGATTTTGTTTGCTGGGATTTGGGTCTAATGTTCCAAACGTGGTTCTGCTCTCTCTCCTCAAAACAGTTAATGTATAAAGCCAATTAATAGGTCTGTTTGAGTTGAATGAAGTATTTGTGACAAAGTTAGTGCAAGAGTTCAACCTTTATTTATTAATTCTTTTTAAAATTAAATCTCATTTAGCATAATTTGTAACTGTACTTACCAAAAAAAGAAGAAGCATAATTTGTAATTGTAAATATTAAAGATTAAATATATGCCCATTAGGTCAAGATCTAATTAAGTCTATTGATTTTCAAAAATGATTCTGATAAAATATAAATAAATAAAATCCAAGAAGATATTTTTAAGTGCTGATACTAGGTTTAGTCATCGCCAACAGGTTACATTATTATTTTGCATTAGAAATATTCTTGGGATAGAAAATAAGATATTAAATGGGACACTTAGAGTATAAACCAAATATCAATTTTTCAGATATGAATTAAGTTTAATTAATTTGGATGCTCCTATAATTTTATTTTTTTTAAGTGCTCTATAATTTTATTTAATTTTTAATTAAACTCATATAATTTAAATTTTTTTAATCAAGTCTTTATATTATAAAAAAAATTGTAACCAAATCCATAGAACAACCTACTGTTACAAAATTTAAATATAATAGACACCTTAAAACCTAACTGACATTATTAAGATTTATCCTCTTCCTGTCTAAAGCATTTAAATTTTTAATTTTTTGCCATGATAGATTTATTCAAGGGCTTCATTATAGTGGTTTTTTTTTTTTTTTTTGAAGTGTAGGGACTTGATACCAAAATAATAATAATAATAATAATAAACTATAAGGACTTAACTAAAGATGGGGTGAAATTACAGATACCTTAATATCTATTAAACCTATAAATTATGATAATAAGGTCTCATGTCACTGTATACGGTATATATGCCATACCTGGTTAAAATTTTGGTGTCAATTAATTTGATATTCCTATTCAAATCTTAATAAGATCGAGAGCTCATTTTGCATTTTGTTTCAAATTCTGAATTCTGGATTGTCTTTTATAATTTGGTCAAGTCAATTTCACTTGTGGATGCGGTTGTCTTCAGTTTTCTCTTCAGAGGAGCCATGTGATTGGTCATCTCAAGCATGACTTTCTGTCATATTGTTAAGTCAAACAATCAAATGAATCTTCTCAATGAAAATGCTAAGTCACTCCTTCTGCTGCTCCCTGCCTTTAGACGAGAAAAAAAAAATAATAAGGGTACAATTCTAGCTAGTATATAAATGTTTTTTAATGGTCCCAAAGAAATAATTTTTTTAAATTTTTTATGAAATTTTCTTTTAATATTTTTATAAGACATTAATATAAGGGATTCTTTCTATAAGATATAGGGGAGGGAAGATGGAAGTCAAATGCGGGATCAGCTATTCAAAAATACAAGAAACATTGATAATTATCAAGCCATAGACTCAACGGCCAATTTTTCATGAAGTTTAGAGATAAAAAGAAAAGAAAAACTTTAATATTCGTAACCTTCAGGGCAATTCAGTGGTTGGTTGCACTGTGTCTAGTCATAATTGTCGAGTTGAAAGAACATCAAAACCCGAACTCCAAAAAAGGCTGGCTAGACAAGACCAGAAGTTACCCATAAACGGGTAATTTTACATGACTATGAGCGATTGTAGAAAAGTTTGAGCAATATCAACTGAATTCATGAGGCCTTTTGCATAGTCAATATAGCTGTAATTTTGTGATTATAAAAGAGAGTTAAACCAATAAAGTATTAGTTCGAGTGATGGACTCTGATAAGTACGAGGTCTTTGATTGAATCTTAGATTTATGTGTATTTTGAAAAATTAGTCTTTCACTTATTAAATCAGGAGATATTTTGAAAAAAAAATTGGAAAAAGATTATAGGAGAAAGATTTTAAGGATAAATCTCAGATATGAAATGTAACGAGAAATTCACATGATAGGTTTAATAAGAAAGTTTCAACTTAAATTTAAGTATTGTAAAAAAAAAAAAAAGTAATACTAAAGAAACTTCACTCTTATTGTGAGCTGACCCAATTCAGATCAAATTAGTTATAATCTAATAACTTTCATATATTAATGATTTAAATGAAAAAAAAGGTTGGTCTATCACCACCAAAATTTAAAAATAATCTACACAAACTCAGTTGAAGGGTTTTGGATTTGATTTTTTCCCTAGACTACTATGGTTTAAAATTTATTGCACCACAATTAATTTAGTTCGAAATTTTAATGGTGGTTTTTTCATTCACAAGACTACTATTAAAAATTTCATTTAAATAAAGTAATTATCAAATCACATGAAGCATATATATATATAAAAAAGAAGTAAACTCGTTGGGCTCTTTTATAATTAAATTTCTCACCCTAGCTCAATCCTCATATTTTCTTTTAGTTTTGTTTCGCCTCTATTGGGTCAAAGACACACCAGTAAGAGTACTGGAAAAATAACGTTACTGAAGGCGTTAAAAGTTTCATTAATTCAAATTCCGAAAGCAGTTGTGACTGGCATGATACTGCAGGTAGGTTTTATAGTGGACCTCTTATGTTAGGTCAATTATGAACTTTACTATTTATTGATTATTGAATTAAACTATCAAATAAAAATAGTAATCATTCATCAATTAATAATAAGGAGTCCATAGTGAATCAAAATGTAAAAAGTTTACCTTATAATTTGCTTGATACAGCATACATGTTTTCAGACCGGAGTAGACAAACCTTTAACACAGCACAAAAACTTACAACGAATTTGATCTCTGTTTTGGTCCTCTTGGAGTTTTGCTTCAAAGGGAAGGCACTCTCGAATATCATATGATATTCATATCACATAGCGTGCGACTTTTACGTGGTCCATTGTCAACTCAGCGGAAGTCAAACCTTGTTGCTTCTTCTGCACAGCTTGTTTTTGGTAATATTTTATACCCTTTTGCTTCTACCTCCCAATTAAACAAGTTAAATGACACGGAAAATGGAAATGCTGTTGATGTCTGACAGATTTTTCTAAAATTCTTCTTTTGAAAAATGGTTACACAGAAGAAGATATCTGCACTAATTTTTCATGCGCCCACACACACACATATGCTAATCTGGCCAAGCATCACTTTATTGGATGGATTTGAGTTAGAATTTGACCTTAATATACTTTTTAGGTTAATTTGATGAGGTCATATTTTGAGTTCACCAATCGAATTCTAACATTAAATAATTTTTTAGAGTTATATTTTTTTATAGTAATTAGTAAAAAATTTTAGATTTATAGTTCAATTAATATATTTTATATAATTTGATTTTTTTATATTAATATGGTTTATTTTGAAACATATATTATCAAAATCTCTTAAAATTTATTTCTTACTTGCAAAATTTTATAATTTTATTATGTATTAAAGTCCAAATTTTCATATGTTATTTTGAATGTTGGGATGATTTGTCTAACCAATCTAAAAATCTAGCTGAATAGGTTTAATCCAACATGTCCTTTCTACGCCCCTAAATTCAATGGCGATTTTTGTGAAGACTACAACTAGTTTAAATGAACGAAGCCAGGAAATTTTTTTTAAATGAGGGGGGCCATGGCCACCCTTTTTTTTTTTTTTGTAAATGTTACATGTATATACACACTTGGCCCCTTTCAAATTTTTTATATGCTTATATTATAATAAAAATAGAAGAAATTACATAAATTCAATATTTCAATGACCCAATTTCATCACCCACTATTTCATTTTTCCATCTCTCTTGTTTTATTTTCTAATTATTTGTTTCTATCTAAATTAGAAAATACAATTAAAATATATGAGATTAGTTCTTATAAACCTTTACTTCATGTTTGAATACTATAGCATACAATATGTTTCGCATATATGTGTTTCTTGAATTCTAGTTATGGAATGTGTATTTTCTTTTAAAATAAACTGTCAATTTGGTCATTGATAGAAATAGCATTTGACAGATTGGTCTTTTAAGGGGAAAAAAATTCTTGATCATTAACAATTAAAGATATAGGCAAGTTAGTCCCTTGTTAGTATTTTCAAAAGATTTATAGTACAAATAGATCTTCAACAATTTACGAAATAATTCAAATTGATTACTAATAAAAACATAAATAAGACAATAACTTCATCAAAATCCTAAAATGAGACTAATTTGTCTTGTACTTTTTATTGTAAGGGATCACAAAATTTATTTTGTTTGGAAGACCAATTTGTTTAGCTTTATTATTGTGAAGGATCAACTTATGGTTTACTCTTTCTATATATTGTGACTTCCTTTTAAACTTGTAGGCTAATTAGTGAAAACTAGAAAATATATATAATTATTCCCTATATATATATCTTTATTAGTACTGGCCTCCTCTAAAAAACAGGTCTAGCTCTGCCTCTGAACAAAACCTATAAAAAAAAATACATTGTGATCTTACAAAAATGAATAAATAATGTTCACATAACATGTTTACGTAAGATGCCTTGTTAAAGTATAATTAGCATGTCAGTTAGATTTTGTTTGTTAGATAGAGATTGGGTAAAATTAATAAGCAGATGGTTACACCATTTGCTCTATATAAATATATTGTTAAATTTATATTTGTCACTTTTAAATATTCGTAAATTTGCATTCTTCATTTTCTTTTCATTGTCTCGTCATGCTAGGTTAGGTTAGATATTTTATAGTGAGACTTGAATAAAATTTAATAAAATTATTTGAAGTAGCTAGAATGGAATTTTAAAAAATAAATGTTCAATAACATTCTTTTATCACTTTAGATCAATAAACATAGTATCAATTTCACGTCAGACAAAAAAAGTATGAATTCTATTAACTTTGACCATGTTTCTCAAAATCAAATCAAATACATCTAGTTTTAATTTATATAACTGAAGCAAGATTAAAAGAAAATAAAAAACCTGATATCTTTTAAGTATGCAGGAAAACCATACTTCATTATTCGGGTTAAAAAATTAAAATCATCCAACTATGTTTAAAATAAGGGTTTATCTAACTAATACCCTTAGGGCATTGGTTAAGAAATCAAGAATGGAAAGTTTTGGAGTTGGAAGAAGAGCTTTAGTTATCAATGCATGGAATCCATTTAAAACTTTTGAAACTCTCTTTCTTTAGGTTCCTTAACAATTACCCTTAGGACATGGTTAATAAAACCCTTAAAACATACCTTTTTTTTTTGTACCATAGATGCAAAATAGACATATATGTAGATAAATGTGAAATTGTAAAGGGTGCAATGCAAATTTGTTAATGATTCTTATGAGGTATGAGTGTGATGGCTCTATATAGGTCGGTAGGAGGTGGAGGTCCTGAGGTGTCCAAGGGGGTTCCATCTTTCAAGCAGAAATTGATAAGTGATAAAAGGGTGAAACGAAGGGAGGAGGTGCAATCTCATCAAGGAAAATTTAGCAGGGTTTGATTTTCTCAATGGAAACAAACTCCGCCCTATTTTCAACCTTGATGCTTCTATAGAGGAGTCCATTTCTTATCCATGGAAAGAGGCCTTAGTAATTAAGTGGGATAAGGATATTGGTTTTTTAGTTATGAGGATCAACTAAGGAAGCTTTGGAAGTTCTGGCTTTTGATATCATAGATTTGGGTTTTGGTTACTATTTCATGAAGCTTAATGTTGATGAAGATAGAATCAAGGTTATGGATGGTGGACCTTCAATGTTGTTTGCTCATTACCTCTTCATTAGGCAATGGTCCCTCGATTTTGTGGCATCATTTGTGGAGATAAAGATTACACTAGTTTGGGTTCATTTCCTATCTCTTAACTTGGCTTATTATGAGGAAGATGTTTATGTGCCACTCAGCTAGTAGCATGAGAAGATTGATCATAACACCTTCAAGGTGTCGAAAGGCAAAAATTGCTAGGGTGTGCATTGAAATTGATCTAAAAAATCTAGTGGTGAGCATAGTGTGCGTTAATGAGGAATGGCTTCATATGAGTACGACAATGTGGTTGCTATGGGCATTATGCTAAAAGCTTCCTGAAGAATAAGGTTAGCGCAACAGAGGCCAATGTAAAAGCTACAATTCTCTCGGTGCAACCCACAGAGGTGGTTGAGATGGTGGTTAACCCTAGTAGTGGAAACCTTGATGGTAGCGGTAAGGTGGAGGCAATCTCAATGATGATTCATGGTGATTAGCTAGTTGCCTCGTGAAAAAATCGGGGCAAATCTTGCAATAAAGGCAAAAATCTTGTGTGGGATCAGGGTGGTGTTATTTCGAGCAACTCTTTCAAAAGTTTGAATATGGATGAGCACGAAGATGTGCATGCAGATATGCATGCAAATATGCTGTTGAATTCTTAGCATAAGTCAATGAGTAAAACTACAATGAATGCTCTATATGGGCCTTCAAAGGGGGAGGCAACTAAAACAAGAAAAGGTCTATCTTTAAAAGTTAAAAAAAAGGTTGTGAGTCTAATTAAGGGGAGTGAGGCGAATAAGGGTGCAGCCCATTTGGACAAGTAAGTATAGGCAGGGGAAGATAGGCGCAAGTCCAACTCCCTAGGCAACGCAAAAGGCAAGCAAGCCCAAGGGAGATTTGGGGAAACTTTCCATGTTGGCTCTACGTCACGGTTGCATGCAAGGGGAAGTAATGATCATAGTATACTTAGGAGAACCTCGATGCCTAAGGATAAGGGGAGGCATTCTTTATCCTTCTAGGAGACGAAAGGAGGAGTGATGAAGAATGCAAGGGTGCCTAAAAAGATGATGGAACCAAGGAAGGTTAAGTTAGTCTTGATAGAAAGGGCATCAAATTTTCATGATGATTCCCATGCTAATTCTTGGTTAGGGTGAAGTCTGAATCGCTTGATGAAGATGGGGCCCATGCGATGAAGATGGGAGAGAAGGGGGTTCTTCTTGGCGATCAAGTACCAAGTGAGCTAGATTCATCCTAGAAGGGGGTTATTAGGCATTTTATCCTCTTGAGAAGCGGTGTTTGAAACGGAGGTTATTTTTATTCTTCTGGTTTGTTGTGGATATTCCAATTAATTTTTTGATTTGGTATTGCAGAGCAAGCAAAAGGAATTTTGTGAGTCTTATCAAAGAACTTTGAGGATGTATAAATTCTCCATTCTCATTCTATTGGAGATGAAGAGTAGTGGCGATGTTGCTGCTAAAACTACAAATTTGGTATTGATAGTATGTATAGAATTGACCTTGATGGTTATGCTAGGTGTATGGGTGTTTTGGGAGTTACAGGAGAGGAAGGTGGAGATTCATTTTTTGGTTGCTCAGATGGTTTATTTGAAAATTGATTATCCTAGCTATCCCTCTTAGTATATTTCTCCTATTATGGCATGCCTCAGTGTGTACTTAGAGAGATTCTTTGGAGGAATTTGTCTCATCTCAAAAAGTTCATTTGTGGTACTTAGATGGTGGATGGGGTTTCAATGCTGTTTTACATGAGGATAAAGTAATTAGGTTATTGTTTACTCGTCGTGGGTGCTCATCTTTTAGAGATTGCCTCTCCAATTATGAGTTGTATGATGCTGTGTTTCAAGGATCCCCTTTTACTTGGAAATGTAAAAATCTTAAAAACAACTTGATTACATTTCGGTGAATAAGGAGTGGCTTATCTTGATTCCGAGTTGAAGGTGGTTCATCTCCCCATGCTTTTCTATGATCATTGTCCTCTTTAGGTTAGGTCAAAGGTTGATACGGCTATCTCCACCTCTCCTAAACCTTTTAAATTTCTTACTACTTGGTTAAACCATGAGACCTTTGCTGACTTAGTTAGAGACACGTGGAAAGTCACTACTCCTTGGGAAACAAATGTTGAGGCTTTTGTTGGTGTGAGGCCTATAGAATCGAAATGTTTTTAGGAATATTTAGAGACGCAAGGATAAGCTTTTGCGATAGTTGAATGGAATTCAATTATCTCTAACGAGGGAGGCTAATCCATACCTTGAGAGGTTGTAACAATAACTTTGGTGGGACTATGAGTTATTCTTTTTTATGAAGAATCATTATGGGCTCAAAAATCTAGCAGGTGGCTAAACAAGGATGATTGGAATACTAAGTACTTTCACCTATCTACTTTAGCTTGTCATCGTAAGAACAAAATTATGATTCCGAGGAATAGTGAGGGGACGTGGGTACATGATATTGTTTTATTACAACAAATGACATCTGAGTTTTTTATGAAGCTTTATTGTGAAGAGTTTTATAGTTGACCTTTTCCTTTATTTGGTTGTTATCTAGCAATCTCGCGAAGGATTGGAATGATGTTCATCGGCCTTTAGAGAGGAATGAGATTAAGGAGACACTTTTCTCTATGGGGAGCCTGAAAGCACCCGATCCTAATAGCCTTCATGCTTTATTTTTTCAAAGTCGGTAGGACATTGTGGGGGACTAAGTCTGTTCCATGGTCTGCAAGATTTTTCAGCACCCTAAAGAGGTATGTAAAGGTAATCAAACTTTCATATCTCTTATCCCCAAGGTGGAGGCTGTCACTAAGCTTATTGCTACTACACTTGACGAATTTCCTAGATTGGTTGCTACTACTCAATGTGGGCTCATCGAGGTAGAGTAGGGCTAATAATATTATTATGACTCAAGAGGTGATCCATAAAATGCGATCTATGAAAGGTAAGAAAGGATACATGGCTATTAGGATTGATTTGGAATAAGCCTATAGTCATCTTAATTGGAACTTTATTATTGATTCGTTTAGGAACATGGGCCTCAATGATCACTTTGTTCATTTGATGTGGGATTGCAACTCTTCATTCACTATGAATATTCTTTGGAATGGGAAGAAGATGGGTGGATTTGCTCCTACATAGGGGATTCATCAAGGTGATCATTTGTCTCCTTACCTCTTTATCATTTGCATAGAAAGGTTGTCTTATCTCATCCAAGCCTCAGTTGACAACGGGTTATGCAAACAAATTACTTTTCTAAGGGTAGTTCACCTATTACTCACTTATTCTTTATTGCTAATCTTCTCCTTTTTGTAGAAGCATCAATGTCGTAAGTGAAGGTTATTAAAAGTTGCCTTGATCTCATTAGTGCTAGTTTCGATTAGAAGATTAGCAAAGAGAAAACCAGGATTTATTTCTCCAAGAATGTCTACGACAACCAAGCTATTGAGATTGTGAGTGAGCTTGGTTTTTAGTTGAAAGGACTCAATCATCACTACACCTCGTCTCGTTCCTTTCACTATCTTAAGGATCAAATGATACGACAATTATATGCTTGGAAAGTGAGTTCCTTGTCCTTAGCTGCGTCTAACCTTGTGTTCTTTGGTGCTTTCAACATTACCTTCCTATGCTATGCAAATAGTCTTCTTCTTCTACCTATTGCGAGAAGATGGATAGTTTATGTCAAATTATGGGTGTTGTTGATCAGTAAAAAATCCATCTCTATAGTTGGTATCATATTTATCAACCTAATTCTTCTGGTGGGTTAGGTTTAGACCAGATCTACATATAAATATGGCTTACATGGCTAAGATTGGCTAGGGTTTAACAACAAATGTGGATGAGCTTTGGGTGAGAGTGCTTAGAAGCAAGTACCAATATGGTAATGATATTATTCCTAGTTTATTTGCAAACCAAGTGTTCTGATCTCTAGAAAGGAGTGTGTAAGGCTTGGCCTACTATGCAAGATAATTCCTGTGGAGGTTAGGGAATGGCAGATTGTTAAAGTTTTACAGACAAACTATGCTTTGGTTGACCTTCCTCCATATTTGGCGCAATCTAAGGTGGCTGACTTTGTGGGCGATGATGGTTTTTGGACTGGGACCTTAGCTTCCTCCCTTCTTGCTTTTGTATCCTCTTATATTGTGGGATTGGCTCCTCTATTTCCTTATGTGGGCCCTAACACCCTAGCCTAGAAAGGGACTTATGATGGTAATTTCTCAGTCAAATTAGGCTTCAGCTATATTGCAAGTCATGTGTCATCTTCTCCTGATCCTTTGTTCTGCCTGATATGGAAGTGGAAGGGTGTAGAGCGGATTAAACTCTTTCTCTGGCAAACATCCTATGGCTCCCTTCTCATAACGAAATATGCTTTGCATGACCCTTAACTTTAGACTTGTGTTGTACAAGATGTGATGACGAAGTGAACAAGACAATAGTTTATGCTCTATGTGATTGCCTTGCTATAGTTGGCTTTTGGTTAAAATTGGTTGATCCCATATTGCAGGCTTCTTTCTTCACGTGTGGGATTGTAAGTTGGTTACAACAGAATCTTCACGGTCCTCAACAGTTTGAGACTAGCCTCTTCTGTTTAGTAGTGCTATTCACTTCCTTAGGAATGAAGAGTCGTATAGTCACTGACTCCATTAGTTGATGATATTTTCAATCATTTTATGGCCATTTACTATACTCAAGTTAATAGCTGGTAAGTTTCACCGGATTTCTCACCCATATTTGTTCGTTGTTCGTAAGTTAATAGCTTAATTTTGATGGATTGGTTCTTCAGTCTTTGCATAATTCTTGTGGAAGAGTTCTCTGAGATGCCCTTGGTTGCTATTTAGTTGGCTATGCAGTCAATCTTAGGGTGTGTCCAATTCCTGTGGCGAAGCTTTGGGAAGCACTGTATGGCTTGGTCCAAAGATTGACGTGTTATGATTCTTGAAATGGATTCCTCAAATGCCATCACTCTTATAGGCAGTAGTGTGACACTCAGGACACCCATCTGAGAGAGTGATTGAGCGTGTCAGAATTCTTTACCATTTCTTAGGAGGTTCGCATTGTTCATACTTATAGGGAAGCTAATCATGTGGGGGATTACTTAGTTGATTTGTGCCACATTCTAGCTTGGAGTTCTGCTTTTATGAGGTTCCTTCTAGGTTTGGGTTCTTATCTTTATAATGATAATGTTGGGGTGTCTTTTCCAAGAGATGTTTTTTGGCATGTCTCTTTTTTTGTTGTTTAGGTGTTAGCCCCTTCCACTCACCAAAAAAAGATGAATGTGAAATTGTAATTGACTTTTTTGTTTTTATACTTTAGAAATTGCATTATTTGCAATGAGGTTTAAATTTAAGACCTCATACTTTCTAACCAAAACCTTCAACATTAGACCAATTCTAGTGTCTTATATTATAATTGACTTAACCATAGTTAAGTATATAAAGATTAAATATCATAACATTAAAAAGAATTTTAAATAGGAATGATAATGGGTATTCATAGGGAAAGAAAGGAACATGCCTCTCGCCCTTTCTTCGTTTAAAATCTTGCCTCATATCCCCATATTCACCCCTATCATGTGTCCTCATTCTCATTTCCCGTATAGATTTAAATCCTCACGAATATCTACTAATTCATTAAAAATAATAATAAAAATCCAAATAAAAAAGAGAAAAGCAAAAAGAATACTCTAAAGCCCAAATGAAAATATATGTAAATATCCATAATAACAAATATTATTAATGCAATATAATCTAAATAAAAAATCCATATATAATACAAATCCAATAAAATACAATATAAAAATGATTTTATTTTTCTTTTGACAAAGGTAGATAATTTTATTCCATTAAATAGGAATAAGGGTGGTCTAATTGGACAACAACATACATCAAGTGGGGGTGTCCCAAAATGACAGAATAAATCACAAAAAATGACAATTCTTAAGAAAAGGAAGAAATAAGATTATTTGTCCTAAATTCCTCATCAGAGATTATTTGATGTTTGAGATTAAGTAGGATTTGTCATTTCCCCTTAAACATCCATTCATTCTTGCTTACCAGAGTCTCTAGATGGTAAGTGCAACTAGACTAAGAAAATAGGATTAGTAGGGTTCTCCTTTTTATATTCCCCCACCTCCAAAAGGCTTGATTAGACACAAGCCTAACCCTATCCTTTAAACTCCATTTTCTCCAAAACTTCTAGAGAGATGGTCCGAACAAACAAGTGCATCATTGTTTCTAGTTCGGTTACACACCATGGGCATCCATTATCAATGCTCAGTAATCGCCTCTTCATGTTGCATGAAGCTGGGATTGCATCATGCGCAAGCTTCCACATGAGCACACTGATCTTGGGAGGGGTTTTGAGTGACTAGATTGACTTCCAGCGTCACTTTTTCAAACAATGACTAGGGAAGGCTTGAATCAGTGGGTGGAATAAGGAGAAGGCTATTATTGTGAGGCTGATTTCAAAGAGTATGCCCTATTTCATTTGCTTTTCCAAATTAGTTTATCTTCTTCATGGATAGGGTTGATTTTAAGTATAGCTTCAACTAGTGCCTGTCTTCAAATTACCTCTGATGATGTCTTCATTCAGTTCCCCTTCTTCATCTCTTTTCTTAATCACTTTCCTATCCTCAAGAAGACTTCTCCAAACCACAGGAAGAGTTCTGCCTAATCTCAGCATGCATCAAAGAGCCATACCTAAAGTATTTGTTCTTGAAAATCTTGTAAGATAATGAGTTCTCTTTTGTAAGCAATCTCTAGCATTGCTTTCCTAACATTGCTATGTTGAATGCTTTGAGATATTGAACCTAGCCCCCTTTAATTTTTCCCTACACGTTTTACTCCAACTTATCCATGCCATTTTCCTCTCCTTTTGTTTTTTGTCCCACCAAAATTTGTTTAAAATACAGTGAATATGATCTAACAAGGTTTCAAATAGCTTAAAGCAGCTCAATGAGTAAATTGGTATTGTTGTGTCCACTGCTTTGATTTGATAAGCACCTCGCTTCCATTAATTGGGAGTAAGGATCTCTAAACTGGTCCAGTTTCCTTTGAACTTTGTCTTATACTCATATTGAATGTCTCATTTTTGGATCTCTGAACTATGGCTAGGAGACCAAGATTTTTGTCCTATACACCTATGTGGGGAGCTTATAGAATGCTTGCTAATTGTGTTTTGAGCTATTGAGGAGTGTTGATGCTAAAGAAAACTAATGATTTGCTCATATTCACCTCCTAGCCACTTATCTCGCTTTCAATGTATATATATGAGTGGGTACTTAAATAATTTCATATAAATGAGGATTTGATAGGTGTGTATGAGGCAAGGACCCCATCCACTATAATATAATTGAGTTTTATTAACACTTGAAAAATGTTACCGATTCATATAATGATGTTAGTAAAACTCTTTAGCAACATAAACTATATGCAAATAACACTTGAAAAAGTGGTACCAAAGAGTTTTAACAACACTTTTTATAATTTTAGTAACACTTTTGAATAATAAATGTTACTAAAAGTTGAATATAATAGAGTGATCCCCCATATGCATCCTTGTCCCGTTAATGAACAGAGACTCTTCTCCGTTCTCTTCCCGTTTAGGGACCAAACTTGTCCCATTTCCATTTCCATTGCACATGCCGTGAATAAGCGGGTATTTTTGTTATCCTAGTTTTAAAACTTGCAAGATTAGGTGTTATTGTGCAGTTAATAAAAATATAACACCACGGACCAAGACAAGAAAAAAGCAAAAGATGAAAAAGGCAGGGACTGGGAAAAAATAATAATAATAACATTGGCCATGATGTTTGACTCATAAAGCACAAGAAGAAAATATAGATGTTGCTAAGGATTTGGATTTCGCTTTATCGTTTTATAATTTTGTTGTCATACCTTTGTCTCAATTTAGGCCATGGAAGAATACTGGCACCTAAGTCTGATTAAAGTGAGTATAATTCTTTTTATGGTTTAAAATTAATAAAACAGAAAATTGGAAACACAAAAAGTCATGAACGAATATCCCAAAATAAAAAAGAACACGATTTAGAAATTTTACACGATTGATATAAAATTTGTTCATTGGATTAACTCTTTATCCCATAGTTTTTAAATTTGGATAAATTCTGATCGGACAGACCAATTTGAATAAGAACTGGTGACTGGGCACCAAATTGATCATCTTGTTCTCCATTTGGATCAGGCGAGCATTTGACTCGGTCAACACCAATCAAACTCAAAGGTGTGACTGGCAAGAGTGAACTGGCCTTGAAACCACGCACAATAGCCTTGAATGGGATACGGATGAAAGTTAAAGAACTAAATAAAAAAACTCTTCACTTTGTGGCTCGAATCATGTCCAAGATGGTGATGGTGTGCCAGCCCTGCTAACTACTCGGCTAGCCACTTTGTTGTGATACAATGTCTCAAAAATAATATAATATTTAGTACATATCTAATTTGTTTTTTATATATTTATTTAATTACATTAGCTCAACCGGCCAACTCATGACCGGTTTGAACCAATGACTTAGAAATCTAGTGGTGTACTAAAATCATTGATCAAGGGCTTTAAAACTATGATTCATCCGATTTAACAAAATTATGTTCAATCGTATGTGATTAATATTATATATGGTTAGTGTTATTTAAGTGGAGTATTACTACTCTTTTCATTTTTTATGTGAAGTGGCGCATAATTTTGCAAGTAGTCAGATGACTGATTTATGGAAATGAGTTGGTGGTATACATATTTCTACTCAGGATTATAGTTTTGCACTAAAAATGTGATCCTCAAATAGACGTGCCTGATTACACTCATTTAAGTAGCTAATCATACTTTGAGAGATTAATCTCTTATCTATTTGATGATGAAGAGATATTTTGAGTAAAGAAAAAATTGTACTAATTCTTAATTAGAAAATGTACGAAAGCTATGCATGGTTTTATTAAATGCTATTCGAAAGTACTGTTTCAATATAAAAAAAATCATAAATTAAATAGTGTGGATAATTTTTGGTTTTTTAACCCAAAAAAAATAAAAAAAATACTTATTTACCAATCTCCATTTATTCATATATTATTTACCGATATGCACCGTTGTTGAAAATATAGTAAAATGGCTAACAGTGAAATGAAATACCAAAATAAAATGCTTGACTGCCAAATGAAATATAGTGTCAATCGTACCAAAAATGGCTAGTTGTAGGAAATAGGTGAGGTCAAATTGACCATGGTAGGTGATGCAGGCGATAATTTGGCCAACACCTAGCCGAATTAAAGGAAGCTAGGCAATGCAGTGTATGTAATATCCCAAATATAAAATTTGATGGTATGTGAACTAATATTACTATTATTAATGATACTATAAGTAACAATATAAATATAATAATAATAATAATATTATTATTATTATAAGTATTATTATTATTATTATTATATATATATATATAAGTAACAATTCACGTGTTATCATATTACTAGCATTGTTATTATTATTATTATTATATTATATTATATATATATATATAAAACCAAATGCACTAATTCTACAAAACCAAACGCACAGAGGAACTTGAAATGTCATTATTATTATTATTATTATTAAAAACTAAAAACGTGAATGCAGCATCACACATCATCACGTTCACTTTATTTATATATATATATATATATATATATAGAAAACCTTGAATTGTTGAAGGAGACAAGCGAATACTGTCTCTGTTGTGCGGCGGTAAGCGGATGCGAGACGGTCCGCTTCAAGTTTCTTATACTTCTAGTATATATTTGGCACATTATAGTACTTCTAAATATTCTTTAAGAACCGCAGTCGTCCAAAGATTTTCCAAGAGAAACGTGGTTCTCTCAATTTTCTCTAATTAATCTACTCTGGTAAGTGATCTTCATGGAATTTAGCCAATTCCTTCCTTTTTATATAGTTGTAAGTTTGGGACTGTCAAACATGGTTTCTCTCACAATTCTTCCTCTCTATCATCCCAAACTCAGTTTGGGTGATTAAATTAAATTGTTTATATTTTCATTATATTATTTGACGGTTCCTGGTGTCATTCCTCTCCCAAGGTCAAGTTGTCAGTGGAAGTACACTCTCCGTACGGTGAGTAGGTTTAAGCTCATGACCATACTTTTGATCATTATTATTATTTTCCCATATTATATGAATTATTTATGAAATTTTAGAATAATTTATATCAAGAAATATGCTTTTATGAATTATAGAAATTTTAGAAAATTATTATTTTAAAGTTATCATGACAAATTATTATTTTATAAAACTCATGGGACCATACTTGTTGTATGTATGATTATGGGTTTATTTTATCATCTAGAAAATTTCATGAATCCCAATTTTATATGAACAGTTAATTTTGTTGCTATTAGTTTTTAGCCAATAAATAGTGAGAAACGGATCAGAGTTAAGCAGGATTGATCGTTAACCTTGGTACCAAGTGGTCCGCTATAGGACTAGCTCACCACAGTAAGGAATCTAGTGAGGTGTCCATTTATGGGACCTAGTTAGGTGCCCATCAGATTACCATTTGCTCAGATTCTATAAGCTCAGATAATTATGTATAGAATAATTCATGTTTCTCTAATAGTTATTGCCATGGATTAATTAAATTATTGTTTTTAGTGCAATTATCTATAATTATATATAAAATATTTTACACAGTTGCATGTATATATTATGTATTTTGATTGTTGTCCCATGTGGGTTGTGAGTGGAGGCTCACTCATTTTGATGAACTCACCCTCTCTTTCCTCCCCTACAGAAGGCTTTAGGTTCAGTTGCACCAGAGGATCCTTCCAATATTGCTTCTTTTGGTGAGCTTCGCTTCGAGTGAAGCTTATATAGGTTATGTTAGTTTAGTAGTGCTCCAGTAATTGTGTGGCAGGACAACATGCATTATATTATTTTAATTATTTTTAGAGTTTCAGCCATTTATTTAATTATGTTTGGCTTTGGCCCAGATTATGGATTTATGCAACTTTATATTCAGAATTTATGTTTTAAAAATATTTTTAGATTATAGAATTATAGTTAAATTTGAGATATTTGAAATATATTTGATTTAATTATGCATATTAGTCAGTTACGTTACTAAAGGCTTCCGTGGGACTAACCCTCACATGCCGTCACGTTCCATAGGCGGGTCGTGACAAAGTGGTATCAGAGACATAGTTTTTCCTACATATTCCTGGAGCAAGTGTGTACATGGCATCTATGTAAATGGAAGCGCCCATTTGCATTGATGTAGTGCTATTTGAGGCCTTTAGGAAATAGTCAGTCATGTCTAGGTTCAGTAAGAGTTTGTCTTTTCTTGGCACTCATGATCTTGTTATATATCCTTCCTTTCAGGTGTGACCATGCCACCTGTACACCCTTCACGCATTCGCCGTCGTAGGAGTGACGTATCTAATGACGGTGCTCGCCTAAGAGCTTTTGAACGGATGGTAGCAAACTTGACAAATGTGATGACCGGGCGGCTGAGGCGACTACACGCCGCTTCCAGGAGAGATCCTGACGACTCAGCCCTAGAGTGTTTCAAGAGGATGGACCCACCCAACTTCAATGGGCGTCTCGAATGAGGATCCCTAGGAATTCCTCAGCAAGTGGAGAAGATAGTTGGTGTCATTCATTGTTGTTCAGAGAGAGCAATGGAGTTGGCTGGCTTCCAACTAGGAAGCCAAGAGAGTTATGGTATCAAGAGTTTTGATAGACGCATGGGATAGCTAGCTCTCCCTCTTGGGAACAATTCAAGGAAGCTTTCATGCGGAGATTCATCTCAGGAGCAGGCACAGATGATTAAGGAGTTTTTGAAGTTCCGTTTAACTCAGGCATGACAGTTACAAAGTATGATGAGCGTTTTACTTATTTGGCACGGGCAGCTTCCAGCATGATCCGACAAAGATAGCTAGGGTGAGACGTTTTGTTAGGGTTTGCCCAGAGATATGTTCCTCAGTTGTAGCCCCACGTCAGGACCATGGATTATGCTTGGGTGGTAGACACAACGATTGGTCTTGAGAGTGGCTTAGCAGAGCGTAGGGCGATGGTAGAGGCCAAAAAGAAAGCCAAGGTTCATGGCTCTTTCTCAAGCGGAGCAAGTTCGAGCAAGGGCCACCATCATCAGGGCTAGGCGAGGTCAATGGGGGGTCCCCTTCTCGGAGCCCATCTCGGCATGCCCGCTGCATCACAGACTCCAAGTGAGGCGCGGTCAGCACAATGGATAGGGTTCATGGATCACATCAGGTATGCCCGACTTGCGAGAAGAGACATCAGGTCAGTGTGTTTGGTTCCTCAGTATGTTATGGATGTGGCCAGCCAAGCCACAAGCGTAGAGAGTGCCCGATGTTTCAAGGATCTTCTAGTCAGGGGTCAGCTAACCTCTCCATGTCAGTTCATTCTCTCCAGTCGACGGCCCACGGCAGCTTTTCACTCCTGGAGGCGTGGAGCAGGGGACGGGCACCTGGTGGCAAATGTGCAGGTGGTAGAGGAGCAGGCGGTAGAGGTTGGGAGTGGGGGACAGCCCAATTTGTTCGCTATGACCCGTCAGGATGCTCAAGCTTCAAATAAAGTGATAACAGGTATGACAACGTATGTTCCTTCAATGCCATGACGTTGTTTGACCTGTCCACCTACTTTTATGTGTCCCCGTTCTTTGCTATACGGTTCAGGAGATTCCCTGAGGATCTTGACAAGCCGTTTTTAGTTAGTGTACCTTCGGAGAGCCCATCCTTATTCAGTGTATAGGTCATGTAGAGTCAAAGTTGGTGACATGGAAGCACTAGTAGATTTGAAAGTGTTGGACATGTCTGACTTTGATGTTATTCTGGGTATGGATTGGTTAGCCCCATGCCATGCCATGGTAGATTGTTATAGTAAGGTGGTGAAATTCGAGGTCCCAGGTGATGAGCCAAGAGTGTTTCTTGGTACAGGGTGTTTGACACGACAAGCTTGATATCAGCTATGAGTGCACTACGTTGATGGATAAAGGTAGTTACGGAATTTTAGCCATAATTAGGGATGTGGAGGGAGACACCAAGTTTGGATATGGTTCGTTAGCTAATGAGTTTCCAGATGTGTTTCCAGATGATTTGCCAGGTATGCCTTGAAAGGGAAGTAGAGTTTGGGATAGAGCTTGAGCTAGAAGTTAGGCCCATCTCTATACCCCCATACCGCATAGCTCTAGCAGAGTTAAGAGAATTGAAAGAGTTCCAGGAGTTGTTGGACAAGGGGTTTATTCGGCCAAGTACCTCTCCATGGGGTGCTCCATGTTGTTTGTCAAGAAGAAGGATGGTTCGATGAGAATGTGTATAATTATAGACGTTAAACAAGGTGACGATCAAGAGGGTACCCCTTGCCTCGCATTGATGATCTTTTTGACCAGCTTTAGGGGGCAATATGTTTTCCAAGATTGACCTTCGATTTGGTTACCATCAGTTGAAAATTAAGGATGAAGATATACCCAAGACGGCCTTCAGACTCGCTATGGGCATTATGAGTTCTTAGTGATGTCCTTTGGGTTGACCAATGCCCTCGCAGCCTTCATGGATTTGATGAACAGGGTGTTTAAGCCATTTTGGACCACTTCGTGATTGTCTTCATCGATGATATCTTAGTGTATTCCAAGAGCAAGGAGGAACATGAGCAACATTGAGGATTGTTCTACAGACTTTGAGGGAGAATCAGTTATATGCCAAGTTCTCCAAGTGTGAGTTTTGGCTAGATCAGATGGCATTTCTTGACATGTAGTGTCTAAGGACGGTATTTTGGTAGATCCGAAGAAGGTGGAAGCGTGAGCAATGGCCTAGACCTACAACTATTTTCTAAGTCGTAGTTTCTTAGGCTTGGCAAGATATTAGGCGTTTCGTCAGGATTTCTAGGATCACAGCACCCATGACCAAACTAACACAAAAGAATGTCAAGTTCCAGTGGACAAAAGAGTGTGAAGAGATTTTCAGAGGCTCAAGACATGCTTGACCACGGTGCCAGTTTTGGTATTACCTTCAGGGAGGTGGTTTTTCGGTGTTCTGTGATGCTTCAAGAGTTGGACTTGGCTATGTCCTGATGCAGCATGGCCGAGTTGTAGCTTACGCCTCACGGAGCTCAAGAAGCATGACAGAATTATCCCATACATGACTTAGAGATGGCGGCAGTGGTTTTTGCCTTGAAGATTTGGAGGCACTACCTAGAGGCTTGTGAAATCTTCACAGACCATAGAGCTTGAAGTACATTTTTCAGTAGAAGGATCTAAACCTAAGGCAGCGGAGATGACTTGAGTTGCTAAAGGATTATGATTTCATACCACCCAGGGAAGGCGAATGTTGTGGCAGATGCTTTAAGAAGTCAGCGGGGTTTGGCCCATATAGCGCCAGTGAGACGCCGTTAGTGGAGGACATCCACAAGTTAGAAGCGATGAAGTTCAGTTTGGTCTTAGTGATCAGGGGTTTTTCTAGCTCACATTAGAGCTCGGTCAACCTTGGTGGGATAGATCAGACACAGCGGGTGAAGATCCAAAGCTAGCTAAATTGGTTGAGGATGTTCGCAAGGGTGATAATCCAGAATTCTCAGTTGATGTTGAGGGTGTGTTGTACTTTGGGAACCGTTTATGTGTGCGGAGGTGAGCTGAGGAGGAAAGTGATGGAGGAAGCCCATAGTGCAGCATACTCCGTGCATCCAGGATCAGCTAAAATGTATCAAGATCTCAAAATTGTTCTGGTGGGATGGTATGAAAAGAGATGTCGGTGACTTCGTGGCTAGGTGTTTGGTGTGCCAGGCAAGTCAAGGCTGAGCACCAGAGGCAGGGTTGTTCTCGCAGATAGAGATTCCAGAGTGGAAGTGGGAAAGGATAACCATGGACTTCGTAGTCGGGTTACCTGGGACCACCAAGGGGTTTGACTCCATATGGGTGATTGTAGACAGGATGACCAAGTCAGCACACTTCTTACCAGTTAAGACTACCTTCATGCAGCACGGTATGCCCATTTATACATCAATGAAATAGTTCAACTTCACGGTGTCCAGTATCCATCATATCTGACAAAGGGTCCTAATTCACTTCGCGATTCTGGAGGGCATTCTAGGAGGCCTTTGGAACGCGTGTGGATTTAACCAGCTTTTCATCCCCGGGAGATGGTCAGTCGAAAGGACGATACAAACCTTAGAAGATATGCTTAGAGCTTGCGTGCTAGATTTCAGAGGGAGCTGGTGTGATCACCTACCCTTGATCGAGTTCTCATATAATAATAGTTATCAGGCGAGTATCCAGATGGCACCATTCGAAGCCTTGTATGGGAGGCATTAGATCTCCTATCAAGTGGTTTGAGCTTGGGGAAACTAAGTCCCTAGGCCCAGACCTAGTTCAGGAGACCTTAGAGAAGGTTCAGTTGATCAGGGAGTATCTTTAGCAGGTCCAGGCAGGAAATCTTATGCGATAACGTCGCAACTTGGAGTTTGCGGTTGGGGATCACGTGTTTTTAGGGTATCCCCTATGAAAGGGGTAGTAAGGTTCGATAGCGGGAAAGTTAAGCCCTCGTTTTATCGCCCAGATTTTAGAAGAGTTGGAGCGGTGGCTTCCAGGTTGGCACTGCCTCCATTTATGAGCCATACACCCGTGTTCCATGTCAGTATGCTCAGGAAGTATATGCCAACTAGTCTCATGTTCTCACTTCGCAAACGGTCCAAGTTGATAAGAGTTTGTCCTATGAAGAGGAAGGTTGCCATCGGAGATAGGCGGATTAAGAAGCTTCGCTCAAAGGAGGTAGCCTCAGTGAAAGTTATCTGGAGGAACCATTCTGCGACGAAGCAACTTGGAAGCCGAAGAAGCCATGAAGATCAAGTGCCCTTACCTTTTTCCACCTTAAGGTATGTCGTTTATTTGGGGACCAAATCTCAATTAAGGGGAGTAGTATGTAATATCCCAAATATAAAATTTATTGGTATGTGAACTAATATTATTATTATTAATGATACTATAAGTAACAATATAAATATACTATTATTATTATTATTATTATTATTATTATTATTATTATTATAAGTATTATTAAATATATATATATAAAAGTAACAATTCACATGTTATCATATTACTAGCATTGTTATTATTATATTATATTATATATATATATATATATAACCAAATGCACGGATTCTACAAAACCAAACGCACAGAGGAACTTGAAATGTCATTATTATTATTATTATTATTAAAAACTAAAAACGTGAATGCAGCATCACACATCATCACGTTCACTTTATTTTATATATATATAGAAAACCTTGAATTGTTGAAGGAGACAAGCGAATACTGTCTTTGTTGCGGTGGTAAGGATGCGAGACGCGGTCCGCTTCGAGTTTCTTATACTTATAGTATATATTTGACACATCATAATACTTCTAAATATTCTTTTAAGAACCCTAGCCTCCCAAGGATTTTTCCAAGAGAGAAAAACGTGGTTCTCTAATTTTCTGATTAATCTCTTCGGTAAGTGATCTTCATGGAATTTAGTCAATTCCTTCCCTTTTTTATATAGTCTGTGAGTTTGGTCCTGTCAGGCATGGTTTTCTCTCACCATTCTTCCTCCCTATCATCCCAAACTCAGTTTGGGCGATTAAATCAAAGTGTTTATATTTTCATTATATGGTTTGGCAGTTCCTGTCATTCCTACTCCCCAAGGTCAAGTTGTCAGTGGAAGTACACTCGGCTACCAACGGTGAGCAAGTTTAAGCTCATGGCCATACTTTTGGTCATTATTATTATTTTCCCATATTATATGAATTATTTATGAAATTTTAGAATAATTTATGTCAAGAAATATGTTTTTATGAATTATAGAAATTTTAGAAAATTATTGTTTTAAAGCTACCATGACAAATTATTATTTTAGAAAACTCATGGAACCATACTTGTTGTATGTATGATTATGAGTTTATTTTATCATCTAGAAAATTTCATGAATCCCAATTTTATATGAACAGTTAATTTTGTTGCTATTAGTTTTTAGCCAATAAATAGTGAAAACAATTAGCGAGTTAACAATGATCGTTAACCTTGGTACCAAGTGGTCCGCTATAGGACTAGCTCACCCAGGAAGGAATCTAGTGAGGTGTCCATTTATGGGACCTAGTTAGGTGCCCATCAGATTCGCCATTGGCTCAGATTTGGCTATAACCTAGATAATTATGTATAGAATAATTCCTGTTTCTCTACTAGTTATTGCCATAGATTAATTAAATTATTGTTTTTAGGACAATTATCTATAATTATATATAAAATGTTTTACACAAGTTGCATGTATATATTATGTATTTTGATTGCTGTCCCATGTGAGTTGTGAGTGGAGGCTCACTCACTCAGTTTGATGAACTCACCCTCTCTTTCCTCCCCCACAGAATATAGGTTCAGTTGCATTATAGGATCCTTCCCAATAGTGCTAGGAGCTTCTTTGGTGAGTTTCGCTTTGAGTGAAGTTTATATAGGTTATGTTAGTTTAGTAGTGCTCCAGGAATTATGTCCAGGATCCGGACATGCATTATATTATTTTAATTATTTTTAGTTTTAAGCCATTTATTTAATTATGTTTGGTTTTGGCCCAGATTATGGATTTATGCAACTTTATATTTAGGATTTATGTTTTAAAAATATTTTCAGATTATAGAATTATAGTTAAACTTGAGATATTTGAAATATATTTGATTTAATTATGCATATTAGTCAATTACGTTACTAGAGTTTCGTGGACTCAACCTCTCACGTGCCTTACGTTCCATAGGCGGGTCGTGACAATGTTAGGCGTGGCAGCGAGTATATGGCCCACAGTTGGCCGAATTGCGTAAAACGTGGTCAACCAAATGAATTATAGCAATCGGCCTACGCTAACGTGTTAGCTCTCTAGGACCACTATAAAACGAGGTCCTTTTCATGGTGGACCTCGGGTTTATGATCTTTGATAGTTTATTTTTTTAATCTTGTAAGAGAGTTGATGTGTGGAGTGGAAGAAAGCGGTGTAAAAGGCATGGGGGATAACAATCTATATCGTCATTAGTGTGGGCATATCTCTAATTTGGATGCCCAGGTAATTTTTTTTAGCAAAATATTATAATTTTATTTATTGTATACAATATAGTATATTTGTTTGAGTAGTGTTTTTTTTTAATTTGAATAGCATAGTGCATTTATTTAAATTTATGTAGTTGTAAGAACTAATTACTTCAAATATTTTTAATGCTTGTACTTGTAGAAAGTAGTTACTTGAAATAATTTAAGGAATAAACTTTTTTTTGTAGCCTATAAATTTAATTTAGTTTTTAATATGCATGAAAATAACTACTTGAAATATTTTCAGGAATTAAATTATTTTTTTTGTAGCCTATAAATTTAATTTAGCTTATAATATGCATGAAACTAGTTGGTTGAAATAATCTTACGAATAAACTAATATTTTTTGTAGCCTATAAATTTAATTTAGTTTATAATATGCATGAAAATAGTTACTTGAAATAATTTTAGGAATAAACTATTTTTTTATGTAGTCTATAAATTTAATTTAGTTTATAATATACATGTTTATTTAAATTTGTTTGGTTTATGGATTTTAATATGTGACATTTATTTAAATGTTTGAGATTGCTAAGAGATTACTAATGTTTGGTTTAGTTATTTATATGTATTCATATCTATTTTCAGCTGTATGTTTAGTTTAGTTTAGTTTAGGTTCATTGTTGCTTAAGTAATTTACATTTTGTTTACGGATAAATAAAGTTTATAATAATTTGTTAAGTTTTGAGATTTTAATATGTTGGACTTATGAATAATTAATCTTCATAACAATTTAGTAATGTGGTCATAGTTTGGTTAAGCTAACTTTATTTAGATTATTAGAAAGGTTTAATAATAGTTTGTAAGTTTAGTTTGGTGTAGTTTAAGGTTAGAGATTTGATGATAACTTATTTTATAACAATATAGATTGTTCACTTTCTTCAAGAGTTCATTATAAGGCTCATACTCAACAATTGGATCGTCAAATGGAACCTCTCTACCAACCTTGGCCACCAATTCTCTTAAGGTTAGCCCACGTCACATTATCTGCATTTACTTATTCGTTTATTTCATTGACCACTGTACTTGGCATCAAAATAATTCAGGAAAGGCTAAGCTAAAGACAATTCATCAAATACTTAACGAGTGCTTCCATCAGAGTTTATTTGCAACTCCCCTAAAGCTACGAATACCTCCAGTAACATGAAGTTCAAAAAATTGATTATGACAATCAAACATCATCCTTAAGTCATTGTCACTTTTAATCCTAACTTTCATAAATTGCACCTTGACCAATCAACATAGGTACGATACACCATTTGAATTATTTCCTTATCTCTTGCGCAACTTGTGAAGAATTTTGGCATGAAGCTTAGAAAGCATCATGGATGAATGGATATTAATAAGTGGTGGATTTTGAGAGCAAATGAACTTCATCTTATGGTTTTGAACTATCTCACTTGTAATGAACAAGCATAAAAAGCCCTCTCATTTTTTTCAGCCACTCACTCTACAAAAAAAATTCAAAAAAATTCCTCTCACAAATGCTTTCACCTTGTATTCATTTGAGCTTGGTTTTATAGGCATGGAAGCTAAAATGTTGGTGTGAAACGTTTTAACTAAAACGTTAAACTATAGCCATTGCACTATTCAAATTCAGCCAACAGTTTGATTTATCATATATATTCAGCTAGCAACTAACTGATTTATTATTGACATGCGGCCCACATGTTGTGTTAATTCGTTGTACTGCTTAACGTGTAATGAACTAAAACGTTTTATGCTATACAATTCATTGATGAGTAAGCCGTTTTGCTATAACTCCATAAATGGTGTATATAGGTAAATAATATCATAACGAATGTAAATCCATAAATAAACATTTTTTTTGGGTTAAAAAGCCATAGTTTTCCTATATACTACTTGAACTACGCATCCGGCATAATAATAATAATAATAATAATTATTATTATTATTATTATTATTATTAGTGAAGTGATACCAGGTATTAGTTTTGTTATTTGTTTGAAATAAATATCATAGCGAAGTATTTTATCTGAGAACTTGGAAAATTTTACATTGGAGAAACATCACCTTGCCAGGTGTCACATCGATTTGGTCACGGACCCAGTCAGACACAGCCCTTTTATTTTCTTCCACTCTCTATTGCGTTGCGCCGTTTCTAATATATATATATATATATATATATATTCAGTATTTTCAAATCTCTATTAGAAATATAAAAAATGATTAAAAACTAATTTTAAATACTATATCCATTTCATATCATTTATCATTTTAAAAATTTCTTAGCCAACAATACTTTTGATTCTCACATATTAATAAAATGTTAACAATAAAATTTTCAATTTTATTTTTCACGATATTTAAATATAATAAATAATAAAAAATTCAATATAAATAAATAAATAAAATTTAAAAACTACTGGAAATAAGAGTATTCTAATACAAGTATTTTGTAATTAAGTTTTAATTTTGTATTTTTATTTCTTATGTGAATGTCAAAATAGTATATATGAAAAACTTTGGGTTTTTAGTTGCTAATTAATACTATTAAAATGTCAAATAAATTATTTTTTGCTAGTTGACTGAATAATAATAGTTGTAAGTCTTTTGTTTAATTAATCTGTATTTCATAAAATTTTCAATTAAACCTCTATAGTTTGAAAATTTATAATAAGGTCCCTATAGTAAATAAAAATTTGTAATCAGATCCTTATAATGAATAAAAATTTATAATTAAGTTCTTGGAGCTAATTTCCATTAAAAGAATGTAAGATTAAACACAATATTCCTTGATTCTTTCTAATATGGGCGCACACATAAGAAGTGAGCTGACAACAGTTTTATATTAATAATTTTTTGACACTTAATTGAACTTATTTCTTGTCTAATAAAAGAATGATAAAAGTCCATTATGATAAGTTCTATAAGGTTCTAATCAACCCATATGGAGCTGACAAAAAATGAAATCAAGGAATGTTCCAATTAATTTCATATTTTTTATTGTAAAATTTTATTTACTAGCAACTTAATTATAAATTTTTAAACTATAAAAAACATCATCAGAGATTTGGTATAAGGGTTTTGCTTTAGGGCACTAGTTAAGGATTTTAAAATAAATTTTCATTAAAAATATATGCTTTTTTAAGTTTCAATTTTACAGAGTCCACCACTAAATTTATAAAAAAAATTATTGAAAACCTTAATTGTTACTGTAAGTCAATGTTAATCACTGCTGTAAGGCACTGGTTAGACCAAATAAAAGTTGAAGGGCAATCGTGGGCCTGGCCGCGTTTCCAAAATCAAGGTAGTCCCATAATGGAGCTGATGCTAATTTTGATACAAATAAGAATCTTCCAATTGTAACCAAAAAAGAAAAGAAAAGAATCTTCCATTCACTCCAATCACGACAAACAATCTTATCGTATTTAATCACCAAAATTCATCTCCCAAAAGATAAGGATTCTGTCTGTGGGGCAACACACATACGGCAGTGCAATACATATTGGGTATTTACCCACATCTACCTTATGTGGCTAACTGCAATCAGAAATGTGGTCATGATTTTGGCGCCGCTTTATTACAAATGCGGTTAAATATTTTGACATTGGGTCATCTTCATACAACATGGCTAAATGCAAGTTAATACTTTCCTTTGTCCCTATATATATAAACATGATTCAGTTCGTTCATGAAATTTATAATTTGATTTATTAATTCCTAATTTTGTAAGTATGAATTAAGTTAGTCCTAGTGGACAAATCATAAAAATTAGGATTATATGTATTTTACTCCCTTAAACTTTAAGTCATGTGCAATTTACACCCTGACTTTTCAAAATATGTATCACAATATCATGAACTTTTCAAACTGCAAAACACCCTCAGGATAATATTGATAACTAATGAAAGTAAGATTTATATGCACTTAACTCCTTAATGTTTCTAATTTGTGCAAC
Source organism: Dalbergia oliveri (assembly GCA_030441495.1). Lineage (NCBI taxonomy): Eukaryota > Viridiplantae > Streptophyta > Magnoliopsida > Fabales > Fabaceae > Dalbergia > Dalbergia oliveri. The sequence goes on along the minus strand of JAMLFY010000014.1, from coordinate 11,226,547 downwards.
CCGAACCTTATCTGTGAATTCTATATGCAATTAACCCTTTAATTTTTTTATTGTGTACAACTCAACACCTGCTATGACTTAAAGTTTTGCACTATTTAAAAAGTAGGGTTTTTTGCATAGTTTGAAAAGTTAAAGGTGTCATAATATATGTTTTGAAAAGTCATAGTATAAATTGCACATGACCTAAAATTTAATTGGTAAAATGCATTTAACTCTAAAAATTAAGGGTGCGTTTGCTTTGCTATTTTCAGTTTTCAATTTTCAATTTTCAGATTTGTGAAGGAAAAATGAAAAACTAAAACTGAAATTTTGAGTTTTTAGTTTTTCATTTTCCTTCACAAATCTAAAACTAAAAACAGCAAAGCAAACGCACCTAATAGTTTGAGATCTATAACAGATTAATTTGAGTCAACGTTATTATTTTTAGAAATGATTTGATTTAATGATGTATGTTTTAAGGACTGGATTTATTTAATGATATACATTTTAAGAGACTAGTATGAATCATTCATATTTCCAGGATAACATGATTTATGATTAAAAAGTTTGAGACTAATTAGTCAGATTTTAAATTTTAGAGACGAAAGTAACTCATATATATAATTTCATGGACAAACTTGGACTACATGGCAATCAATCTATATGTATTTGGTGCGTTCATGAAACACAAGGTTCCCTGCAATATATATAGCAAATTGATTGTCACAGAAATCAGCATTGGCTTGTTGATCACAACTCCAAGATCCTTGAGCAGGTAGGTGAGCCATTGTGCTTCGCATGTGCCTAGTGCTAATGACCTGTCTCAGCTTCTCCTAAGGATCGAGCTACTATCTGTTGCTTTTTGCTTTTCCATGAGACAATGGAGTTGCCTAGGAAGAAGCAATATGCTGAGATGGACTTGCATGTGTCACTCAGGCCCCAAATCATCAGTAAAGCCAGTCAAGGACAAATTAGAAGATCCTGGAAATAATAAACCAAGTGCAGGGGAACCTTTGAGGTATCGAAGGACTCTGAAGGCTATTTGTTGATGAAAGTCTATAGGATAGTCAAGGAATTGACTTAGTCAACCTCCTCATAGCAAATGTCAAGGCATGTGTGAGACAAATACAATAAGCGGCCAACTAGGCGTCTATAGCTAGTAGATTTTGCCAAGGGTGAGCAGAGGTTTTGGAAAGTTTCAAATGGTAGTCCATGGGAGTTGAAACAGGCTTAGCAACCATCATTCCATAATCCTTAAGGAGATCAAGGGTATATTTTCATTGGTAGAGTAATAGCCTTTGAGGAGCGAGCAATTTCCATCCTAAGGAAGAATTTCATTTGTCCTAGGTCCTTGATCTTGAATAAATCATCTAGCATATGCTTCATTCTCTAGATTTCAAAGATCATTCCCTAACAGGACAAGGTCATCTACATAGACCAGTATGGTAGTGAAGGAATTAGAATCTGCCCTGACAAATAGTGAGTAATCTGATTTGGATTTAGTGTAACCCGATCCAAGGAGGGAGAGGGAAGCTTAGCATTCCACGTCTGCTTGCTTGTTTTAGGCCATACAGGGATTTTTCCAACTTGCACACAAGCCCTTTATCAATGACATTAAGTTCAAGGGGCAACTTCATGTATACTTCTTCTGTCAATTCACCATGCAGGAAGGCAGTGTTGACATCAGGTTGTGTAGATGCCAACCTTTTGTGGCTGCCATGGATAGTAAAACTCTCAATATTGTCATTTTAACTATGTCTGAGGTCTCTAGTAGTCTATAGGCAGTTTGGGTGAAGCCCTTTGCTACTAATCGAACTTTGTGCCTTTTAATTGACCTATCCGTTTGAATTTTACTTTGAATACCCATTTCCAACCAATGGCTTTCTTTCCAAGAGGAAGAGGAACAAGTTTCCAAGTTTTGTTTAACTCCAAAGCTAACTCAACAGAGATGGCTTTTCTCCAACATGCTTGAGTCACAGCCTCATTGTATGATTGTGGTTCAGGGTTGGCATATATGACTAAGGTTGTGGTGTGTGGATAGTGTGTTATAGACAAGAATTGAGATATGCGATACCTGCAAATGGGGAAGATTGTTCAGCTGAATTTGTTGCTAATGTGCACTGGAAGTCTTGCAAATAGGAAAGGAGTTTTTTGGTTCGAGTTGATCTTCTTCCTGATGAGTTAGAACTCATGAAGTGTGAATTAGGTTGTATGGTGTGTGGGTGTTTATGGTTGATATTGGTGACAGGTGGTGGTTGGGTTTCAAGTGTGTCAGGTTAGTCAGTAAGGGAGGATAAAATGTCAAATTGGTTGTGCATTGGTATATTTGGGGCTGTGGTGTCTATCACTGTAGTGTTTGTGACTGTGTATGGTTGGGTTGACTTGTTATTATTTGGTGTAGAGAGGCTAGTTGGGACTATGAAAGGTTCTGTATTGTGTCATGGGTAAAGGATCAATCAAATGTGATATGTTAAGAGTGGGGTTCTACAGTTGGTGTGACAGTGAATGAGAATATGTTTTCATAGAAGATAACATTCCTAGATATAAAAATATTGTTTATATGTAAATCAAGCAAAACAAAACCTTTGGTCCCATTTTTGACTCCCAAAACACATCTCTTGGCTCAGGGATCCAATTTTTTCCAATTTGCTGAAAGTGTGGAAGTAAAAGCTAAATAACCAAACACCTTTAAATGTTCAATATCAGGAAGTTTTAAAAAAAAAGAGAGCTGATATGGTGAGTGGTTATTTAGAATTGAGCTTGGTATTCTGTTAATGAGATGGATTGCATGATAACTGCTAGATGCCATAACACTTTTGGAAGGTTGGAATGAAAAATTAATGCTCTAGTTACTTGAAGGATGTGTTGATATTTTCTCTACTACCCCATTTTGTTGGGGAGTTTCAATACAAGTAGTGTGGTGTAGTATTCCTTTTGATGCATAAAAAGAGCGTAGTTTGAACTTAGGTCCATTGTCACTTCTAATACATTTGACCTTGGTATTGAATTGGGTTTCAACAAGATTTACAAAGGACTAAACTAGCAAAAATGCTTCGGACTTTAATTTCATAGAATAAGTCCAAGTGAATCTGGTTTTGTCATCTACCATAGTCAAAAAGTATTTGTGTCCATTAACAAAAATAGTGGATATGGGTCCCAGATATCAATGTGTATGAGATCAAAACCTTTTATTGATTCAGTGTTGCTCATAGGGAAAGCTAGCCTTTTTCTATTTGGCTAGGTGACAAATGTCACAAGGTGAAAAATCATGATTACATTCAAGAAATGGAATTTTTTTGCATTACATGTATTCTAGATCTAGGAATGTGAACTAATCTATGATGCCACAATGCATAACCTTTGTGTGTGCTGGTGTAGATAGAATTTGCAGTTCCTGAAGGGAAAGCTTGAATTTGGTTAGATTGGGAATTTGCAGGAGGTTCAGCACATATAAGCCTTTTCTTATTTTAGCTTACCAATCATCTTCAAACTGAGCTTGTCCTGTATCTTGCAGCCATCATTAGAGAATGAAAACATGCAATTTAAGGATGAAATTGCTTTTGAAACTGATAGAAGATTAAAGGTGAAACTAGGTATGTAAAGAACATTGGTTAGGTAGAAGTCTTGGGAAAAAAACTATTGTACCAGATATATTTGATGTTGTATGGGAACCATCTGATAATTTGATTATGATAGGTTTTAGTTTAGTTTAATGCTTGAAATTATCAAGGGAATAGCATACATGGTCAGTTGCACAGTATCTATTACCCAAGATTTTGAATTAGCTATGGTGCATGCTAAAGCTATATTAACTATGGATGAAAGTGTATAAATTGTACCTAGTGTTTCATTGAGGGTTTTTGAGGGGTAGGTTGTGATTTGGTGGGTAGAATGATTTAGTGACTCTTGTTATTGAATGAGAGCCAACAAAGCCTTGTGTTGCTCAAGAGTAAAACTAAAAGCTGAATTCTCATACCCCTCCTTCAGGTTAAAAGGCTTGATATCACCAATATCACCATCAGTCATAACATTGTGTGCAGATCCTTGTACAGAACTTGTTCTTATTTTGAGATAATGAGGGGTTCCATGTTTCTTCTAGCATAAGTTAACAAGATGTCCTTGTTTCCCACAAAAAGAGCACATCTTCACATTCGATTGGCCTCTGCCAAAGGAACTTCTCCCACCATTGTTGGAATAATGACCTCTTCCATTTCTTCCTCTTCCATTGCCTCTTGAATTTTGGCTATTGGTTTTCTCCTGCTCAAGAAGAGCAAAATCAATGGTGGAACTAGTCATTTATTGTTCTTGTTGATGGAGCAATGAGAGTGTGGTATCAATATCTGGAAGAGGTTTCATGAGTAGTATTTGGGATCTGACATAAGTATCCTGCTCATTCAATCATCTCAGAAATCTTACCACTGTAGGTAGAAAAGTGCACGAAAAGAGGGGATTGAATCGTCCTTGCCTTTTCTTTCCTTGTTTATTTATGAAAAACTAGAATAAATACTATCAAGTGTATACCTGAAGTGCAGCAGAAATAACATTAGTATACGTCAAAAAGTAACCTTTTGAACTATGTAAAAGATATGAAAAACGCGTATAAGATAGTTTTCAAAAATACAATATAAATAGCACCAAGCAGTAAGTAAAGGAGAGTTAAAGAAGAAGAAGATCCTAAGGAGTTTTATCCTGGTTCGAGCAACTTGCCTACATCTAGTTCTCAACCACCATTGAGTCCCACTAAAACCTTCTCAACCTGAGAAAGTTAGATAATCTTTACAATAGCCTTCTCAAGCTCTTACCCATGACCAGTAGCTCACTCTCCTCACACCTGAGTAGTCTTTGACCAGTCTCTCTAAACTAACTCCGTGACTAGTAGCTCACTCTCCTGTAACCTTACAAGTAGTATTTGTTTAGCCACTTCAAGCTAACTTCCAGCAATCACTATAGGATCGAGGTTACAAAGGTTTGTATTTGGGTTGAATCACTCAAATGAACCTATACTCAAGTTTTTGTATGACAAACAATAACAGACCTAGAAAATTCGAATGACTTCTTTCTATCTATTCTTCCTAGGAAGAACATATGATCTACTAAGAATGTAGAAATAATATTTTTATAAGGAAGAAACTGATTACAAGCTGTAATGACTTCACAAAGGATGAAGAGAGGAAATTTATTCACGCTTCAGCACTTAGATGAGCAAAAAGTCTTTGCATTGTAAGCATAACATCTCTTTTTATACTTGTTCTCATTTATAACCGTTGCTCTTCATCTATTTTCTAAGTGACAGGTGTTGATCTTCTTTTTGTGTCTTGGAAATGCAATATAGAGGAGTAGCTCGACATTGTTAGAATAGTTGTAGAAGCAGTTGTGTAATAGAGGTTTCTAAATCCACTTTCAAAACTACGTTTTACTTTCTAAACAAGGTTTCTAAACTTTTTCTTCTAGAAGTTAGGGCAGTTGACCAAGTTGACAAAAAATATGTCACGTCGTCCTTACTGGGTTTGACTTTAAATTTGAATTTTAAAATTCCCTCATTTTCTTGTAAAGTGCACTGTTTCCTGTGAAATGTGCTTTTTGAAGTGCCGTCTAGTTTCTGGGTTTTGCTTTGATCTTCTTCTCTTCAATCAGAGCTTGTTGTTGATGATATGATTACAATCATGATGATTGAAGATAGTAGTACACATTTGCTTTAGAGTTAGATTGGAATCTTCACTTGAATTGCACTTTCTAAAGTCGTGTGCTACTTTCTGAAGATCTGAGCCTTGGTTTCTTGTACTTGAGAGTTTTCTTTAATCCGTTGAGCGTATATATGTTCATTCCACGATATATTTTTTATTTTCATTAAGTCTCAATCTCTTCAAATGAGATTAAATATGTTTACACATGTTATTGTGAAAATATTCTCGCTTTAAGTGACGTGAATGCTAACATAAAGGACCTGTTTGTTGCTTCAAGAAACTTAAGAAAAATATTAGTCATTCTTCAAAATATTTTCACAAAATTGGTTATGTTATCACTCAAAACATTAAGCATTGAAGCTTTCTAAAAAGTTCTGAAGCTAACAACCACATGATCACTTCTTCTATTCCCTCATTATTCCCAAATTAGCATATGCCAATACAAGCACAACTAGAATTGGCCTAAAATTCTCAAACTTTTCCCATAGAGACTTGAGTTTAGTGAAGTACGAGCTAATGCTCAACTCACCTTGCTTTATTGTAACAAGTACTTCATTCAAGACGCTATTCTTATGAGATCCCCTGATGATACCTCTTCTTGAGGTCCCTTCATAGATCAGCTATATTTTCTATGTATAACACACTTTGCAAGATTTCTTTGGTCAATGAAAGATTGATCCAGGATACTACAAAAGTGTTGTACTTATCCCAAGCAAAAAAAATGGATAATTTTCATTTGGTTTGGGAATGGTGCCATCAATGAAAGGCAACTTATTCTTGGATTGTAGAACAAATCTCATCGTTCTTGCCTATGTATGATAATTTTGAGGAGTAAGAACAAGAGAAATAAGAGCCATACCCGAATTTTCACTTTGATGAAGGTAGAAGAGGCTCATGGGATCTGCCATATGATTTTGCATCGGATACACCATTGGAAACTGATATTGAAGTGGAAACTATTGATTTGGCGGCATGTGATTCATCATGTATGCTTGATTTGCCATCGAATTCATCAATGGCACTTGACTTATTGGTGCAATTTGGGGTCTAGTAGAATCTTGAACTAGTATAGGTATCTGAACCTCCAAGCCTGGCATGGAAGCTTGAACTTGATCATGATCCGCTATGATAGAGTCATGCCAGAGCTCCTAGCTCCTAGCAAACTAGAAGCTTTGATACCATGTAAAAATGGTATCAATAGGGAAACTCTTGTTGCAAAAGCAGAGAAATAGAAAGATAGAAAGAAAGCAAGAGAAGAAGCTAACTTCTAGAAATTGTGATAATGATTAAATTGAGGAACTGAAATGAGTACATTATCTTATATACATTGATGGAAAAATTAACAAACTTCTAGCTAAGTCCAGTTAAGTGATAACTAACTTCTTATCAAAACTGCTTCCAACAAACTAATCTCTAACTGAAATTAACTAACTCCTTTATCCAATAAATATTTGAATAATTTTTAAAAAAATAATTAAAATCTTAAAACAATCAGTGTTGAACTTTTTTTAAACCTAAAATGCATAGCTTCTAAAATAAAAATCAATTTTGAGTTTTTTTAATCATATAAAAAATATGTTTGTTTGAGGTTTTTTTTTTAAAATTACAAAATTTAAATTTTATGTATAATTGAAAAATATGAAAATTATTTTTTTAGAAGTTACACCATGTAACTTTTATAAAAAAGTTGAAAATTATATTTTTGTTAAATACCAATTATTTTAAAAAATTATTCAAATAAATGAAAATTATTTTTTAAAAAAATATTGATTTTCAGGAGAAATAATTTCATCCAAGCGAGGTCAAAATTTAAGCTTGACGATCAATTTTTTTTTTTTTGAAAAAAAAAATTGAAACAAAAGCACTCTTCAACTAGCGAAGCAAAAGTCAAGCAGTGGGACCCACTGGTGCCACTTCATCACAGGGGCGGGTGTTGAGCTTTAAATGGAAGAATCGCCGACTTTGAAACCCGTTGCACATGTCTGTGCTGTCCCCATTTACTTTCGCTTTAACTACCAAAGAAACAGAGAAAGAAACAAAAAAAAGCACAAAACACAACCATCAAACAGCAACATAAACGCGCTTGACACGCACAATGGAGCCAAGACGACACGCAGTGACCAACAATCGCATAGATAAATTCGCAGGTCGTTATTCTCCCTTAACCGGGAATCTCGGGTTCAATCCGAGATCGTGTTAAAACTCGAGAAAAAGAGTTTTGTTGTCCTAGTGATCCTATCCAAGTCGAGTAAAATTAAGAGAGAGAGTATAACCAACCAAAGCTGCAAGACTTGCAGTTGCAGTAGTTTAGAGAGAAGAAAAAGAAGAAGGCTCGTATTCATCTTTGGGTCACGGTAGTTGACTCAAACATCCCCTTCTCTTCCCTTTCCAACACGACACAAACATAACACAAAACCTTCCCCCTCTCTCTTTTGAATGTTTCTCTCTCCTGCTCCTGTTGCTATTCTACAACAAAGTTTTTTTTTTTTTCTTCTTCTCGTTTTGTCTTCAAGCCCAAACAACTTCCCCAACAGGTTCGTTTTCGTTACATATTATCAGTGCATCACATTCACCACACAACATGTCATGTTCACACGTTCACACCGTTCCCCTTTGATTCTTCCTCAATTCCTCACAATTCCCATGTTTTCATTTATTTGGCTTTTGTTTTATTGTTTGTGTTCTCAATTTTCCCCTCTCTTCATTCTCCCATGTATCTGCACTCGTGCTGTTTCCGAGCATCTGATCCGATCTAACCTGCATGCAAATTGACTGAGGTTGTTGTAGACTTGTGGCTATAGTACTGGTTATTGTTTTAGCTTAATTCTTCATGTGAAAAATAATTTTTTTAAACAAAATCTTTTTCTTTTTTTTTGACTTTGAGGGCTTTCATATTATGAAATGATTATTATTATTATTATTTGTCTTAATCTTGAGGGGTGTGAAAATTGCGTTCATCATTTTTTGAGATTTCCGTTTGTTCAGTTAAATTTGATAAATATTGCACAAATTCTACTATAAACTGGGCTTATAATTTGGGTATTATTTAAAATATTTGAGATGTAAGTGGTGAATCAATCCAAACTTTTTTGCTGTCTGAATTTCTGAAATTTTAAACTTCTTCTTCTTCTTCTTCTCGGTTCTTTTCCTTCCGTCTCTCTCCCTTTTTTTTTTTTTTGTCACTTTTAGACGGAGTCAAATTTTCTTACATCATACCCGTGTGCCATTTTCAGAAGGATTACAATATAATATAATTGAAAATTTATTTCCCTGAATGCTAGTTATTACCGGCTTTTTGATTGATAATATACTTCAGATTTCTTGTTTATATATAGAATTACCATAGAACAGTATGTAGCGGATAAATTCTTAGAATTTTGCTTTTATTTTCAAAAATTGGGGGTGTTGCTTTTTGGAGAGCATTTCCAGTTCAGGAAAAGCATTTATTCCAGTAATTGTTGTTTCTTTTGATAGTACTAGTAGTTTCCACTTTTTACTAAATTGGAGTTTGGTAGAATTAGCTGATTCAGGGCCCATGAAGTCACTTTGTCAAAAGTTACTAAATAGGAAAGCAAAGTTTTGATGATCTATAGTTATGTTGATTTGTTGCATCTTGCAGTTTCATTTTCTTTAATACCATACTCTTTTTTTTTCCATAATTAACTAGGCAATTGTTTTCAGAGAATCCAGGCTAAAACGTCTATTTTATCTGATGCAGTAGGTGAAGAAAGCTTGGGAGAGCCTTGATTTTTCAATTTTCTTCTTACCAGAATGCTGTGTGAATTTTGTATTTCACTTGAGATCTAGTGTGCAAAATTTGTTGCCAAGACGCAGTGTTCAGACAGTACCTTATTAACAACTTCGGAGAAAGATGTCTAGTGAATCAGCTCCCAAAATTCGGTTTGTTTTATGTCCTAAATGCCGGCAACTTCTTCAGGAATCTCCAGATTTTGATGTGTACAAGTGTGGTGGCTGTGGCACGATACTTCAAGGTAAAAAATATGATATTGTACATGGTTTTGCTTTTCAAGTTGTGTTCTCTTCGGAGACGTGACGCAGAAAAGATTCTTAGCCGTTAAGTTTATGGCTGTTGCACTTGAACTCTTACATAATGTGCTTGGGTTGACTGTATAACCTTCAATATCTTATAATATTCTGTAGTGAACTTATTCAAACCAAACTAATTTTTCATGGACATTTTATTCCCTTTTTCTTGATTGGTATATATTTCCCACTCTACGAAACAAATATTTCTGCTTCAATCTATTGACTGGCTCTTAATACATAAATTTTTATGAAATCCTACTTTACAAATGAGGATTTTGATTCTGTACAATACGTTTAATTTTTAACTGAAATAATTTCATTGCTCTCCATTCAGCTAAGAAACGAAGAGGTGGGGCTGCAAACTCAAAATCCAGAACACGAGAAACTGATGCAGCTCCGAGAAATGCACTGGAACCTGTTTCTGATGATAAGCAACACAACAAAGGGGAGCTAGTTGTTCCTCAAGAGAATGGTTTGAGTGTAAAAGCAGCTAGTTCTTCCTCAGGAGAATGTTCTTCAGATACAAATAATGGGAGTGGTCAAAGTGAAAATGGTGAATGCAATGGAGAGCAGGTAGTTCTTCCTCCGGAGAGTGGTGAGAGGGAAAAGGCAACTAGATCTTCCTTGGGAGATTGTTCTTTGGATGGAAATGATGGAAGGACTCAAATTGAAAATAGTGAGTGCAATGGAAAGCAGGTAGTTCTTCCTCAGGAGAATGGTGAGAGGGAAAAGGCAACTAGATCTTCCTCGGGAGATTGTTCTTTGGATGGAACTGATGGAAGGGTTCAGATTGAAAATGGTGAATGCAATGGAGAGCAGGTAGTCCTTCCTCAGGAGAATGGTATGAGAGAAAAGGCAACAAGATCTTCCTCAGGAGATTGTTCTTCGGATGGAAATGATGGAAGGGTTCAAATTGAAAATGGTGAATGCAATGGAGAGCAGGTAATCCTTCCTCAGGAGAATGGCGAGAAGGAAAAAGCAACTAGATCTTCCTCAGGAGATCATTCTGTCACTTCTTTGGATGGAAATGATGGAAGGAATCAAATTGAAAATAGTGAATGCAATGGAGAGCTGTTAGTTCTTCCTCAGAAGAATGGTGAGAAGGAAAAGGCAACCAGATTTTCCTCTGAAGATTGTTCTTTGTATGGAAATGATGGAAGGAGTCAAGCTGAAAATGGTGAATGCAATGGAGAGCAGGAAGTTCTTCATCAGGAGAGTGGTTTTAGGGAAAAGGCAACAAGTTTGTCCTCAGGAGAATGTTCTTTGGATGGAAATGATGGAAGGGGTCAAATTGAAAATGGTGAATGCAATGGAGAGCAGCTAGTTCTTCCTCAGGAGAACTGTTTGAGGGAAAAAGCAACTAGTTCTTCCTCAGGGGAATATTCTTTGGGTGGAAATGGTGGCAGGGATCAAATTGACACTGATGAATGCAATGGAAAGCAGCTTGGACCATTTAATTTACCAGATGAAGAACTTGAAAAAGAGATGTCTAACAATGGTTGTTCAAATGAGCTGACTGACTCTGAGATTAAGGCCTCATCAGAAATGATAGTGAAGAATTTAGTAGAAAATGCAAATGATACAAACTTGCAACTCACAAAAGAGATAAACAATGAAAATATGCCATTAGAAGGAGCCGGAGAGGAGTTAATTTGTGCATTGGATGAAGAAAATGCCAATTACGAGAAATCGGCTTTTGTTGGGGTAAAACCTGAAGTGGACATCACAGTAAGTGATTTAGAAGGACCAGAAGAGTTAGACAGCAAGAACTTGTTACAAGGAGCAGAACAGGTGTTAATTTCTGGATTGGATGGAGAAGAAGCTGATAATGACAAATCAGCTCTAGTAGGTGCAAACCCTGAAGTGGACATTACTGAAAGCAATAAAGCTGAAGCAGAAAAGGAGCTGAATATATGTGCATCGGATGGAGAAGATCCCAAAAATGGCCAATCAGCTCTGGTGTGTGCAAAAGCTGAATTGGACAATGCTGGAAGTGCTTCTACTGCCAAAAGGTCAAGAACTGAGAACATTGTATCTGAACAGGGAGACATTGCTCATTGTAAACCTGAAGAAGGTACATCTGATAATGTATTTTCTCCTCATAAACAACAGAGGCATGCTCAGAAAAATATTCATCATAGTTTTGACTCTGTAAGGTTTGTGGATACATCTGATGCCACAGAAGTTATTAATCCCAGTTCGGAGGTTAGTGGTAATCTTGGAGAATTGTCTAAATCCCCAACCACTAGAAGTTCTCGTGCTTATGAAGGTAGTGTCTCTTCTAATGATGGGGTGGATGAGCAGTTCCCTAGTCGACAATTAGATTCTCTAGACGACAGTTACACTGATGCAAATGGTGCTCTTGAGGGAAGGTACAGAAAGGGAAAAGGCCTTGTCAATAGCATGTTATATGGAGATCTTGAACCGCAACACCAATCATATTTGCCCAGTGCAAAGCATCATGCCCCAAAAGCCAGAAGAGGGGATCAATACCAAGTGCCAGAGACTACCAGACTTGGTCTTCCACATTGGACGAGAACCAAAGAACATGAGTTTCCAATGCCTTTCCACCGAAGTGGTTCCCAATCTGGCTATGAAAGTGGAAGCCTTTCAAATCAAACATATGATGAGTTCTACTGCAGCTCAACCTTTCGTTCACCAGACTCCAGTGAGGACCCTGACCAGGAACATATGAAACTGTTGAGAATGTTCCATAAACTGCAGGATCAACTTAACAGAACTAGATATGCAAATGGGGAAACAAATGGAAGACTATCCACGGATGTCACTTATAAGGGAAAGCATATTTGTGCACACCATAGCCATGATCTTCATGGAGGAAGATTTTATCATGGTCTTGATTACCCTAGGCGTGATGGAATATGTACTCATGGAATCAACTGGTGCCGAAGGCATAACTTTCCACAACCGTATTTAGCTGAGGCAGCTAGCGGTTCACGCCATGTTGACCACCCTTGTTTCAGTTGCTGTTCCCAAGAGTGGCAATGCTCAGCAGAGTTGCCTCCTCATGTTTTTTACCAGCATGCAGACTTATGTCAGTACCATCTGGGTCACAATTGTTGTTCATCCCACCACTCTCTTCCTTCAAGTACACATTTGTTCGTGAGCTCCAAACTCCCAGCATATGGTGATGAAACACAATCTGGTGATCAAAGGCATACGGTTCCCGAGGTGAAGAATTGTCTAAGGGAGAAACAGAACTTCAAAAAGCGACATTACCGGCCAGTAGCAGGTGGAGCACCTTTTTTGACTTGTCATAAATGCTTAAAGCTGCTGCAGCTGCCTGCAGATTTTCTCCTTTTTAAAAGGGCATGTCATCAGCTAAAATGTGGTGCATGTTCAGAGGTACTCAAATTTTCATTGCAGAACAGAAGTCATGTAGTTTCTTATGCACCAAATGCTCGAGGGCCTCCATCAAGTGACCTTGATAACCAAAACAAGATGATCATTGGCAGCAATCTACATTCAGCATCACATGCAAACTATGACCATTCTTCTCATGCTGATCCGGTTTCATATTCTGATGATTATGGTCATTCTGTCAGCAAAAGCTACTCCTCAGAAGGTGATCCTGTTTCTGTGACACCATTACTTCCCTCACATGGCAATGAATATGATAAACCAAGTGTTTCACAAGGTAATTTTGAACCTATAGCAGAGGAGAAGATTGCTTCAATAGCTCCTAATACAAGTCCTAGTACAAGTGAGATTAAAGTGGGAACAGAAGAATTAGCTTTGCGTTCCTCCAACATTTCAGGGTCTAAGAAATTGCCATCAGAAGTGGAGACACGGTCACCACAAAAAAGTTCACCACTTCATCAACTGATGGGTTATTCCTCACCAAGTCAAGTTATAAGAGGGGTTAAGTCCTCTGTTGAAGGTAAAAAGACCATACTCAATGGAGAAAATGATGCAAGTCATAGCTCTCAACAGAACTAAAATGCCATGCACCGCCTCAGGTGACAATTCTATTCATTCTATGTTCGGTGAATCTAAAGTGAAGCTGGGAAGAACAAGAACTTGGGATTTCCTCATCAGAATCTGTTCATTCTATTGTTTTAGGTTTCTGGTTACTGTTTGGCATATTGATCAAGGCAATGAGATTGACTCGTTGCCCTACAATGTGTACTAGAAGAAGATTAGCTCATTAGGCAATTTTATGTATTACACAGTTCGGCAGTATATGCTGAAAATATCATCGTTGTAAAATTTTGATTTTGGTGTATATACTATATCCTAGTAATTATTGTGTGTATTCTAAACATTTAATTTCTTAGTCATTTGATTTTAAAAATTGACGATTTCCTTGATGAATATGATTCTCTCACTTTAATTTCATGAATAAACATTACTATATATATATATATATATATATATATATATATAGAGGTAATAAACATTACCATATTATTTCTTCAATTTTTGTAATTAATAAAAGGTTATATCCACCTTAACTTTAAGTTACGTGCATTTTAGACTTTTCAAAACATACATCTACATTATGATGTCCAGAAATTTCTAAATAGTATAAAACACCCCTCATCATAATTTTGGGTAACTGATAAAGCTATGATTTATATATCCTTAACTCCTCAATATTTCTAATTTGTACAACTCAACATCTTGTTCATGTATGCTTATGTCCCTTTTTTTTATCTGAACGGAACCTATAAGGTAAAGTTTTACATTATTTGGAAAGTTCTGGATTCTTGATACACGTTTTGAAAAATTATTGTGTGAACTGACCTAACCTCGAGTTCAAAGAGATAAAACACATTTAAACCCTTAAATCCTTTACAGATTTAAAACATGACCACATTTGTCCTTGAAATGGATTCAAGTGGTAACAAAAAGTTATTGATAACTATTGCTGTGTTTGAAGAACTGATTTGGCAACAAAACCATTGGAAGAATAATATGATAACACGTTAATTTGTTAAAGGCCTTTTAAAAGTTTACCCCAGTTTCATCTATTCAAATTTCCCACAAGGATGAACCTCCGGTCCAAGACAACCCATGCGCGAATATCAACAAAGCAAAAGTTAGTAATGTTGTGTTTTTTCTTGCTTTTCTTTTCCTTTAGCAATAAAAAGAAGTTTGGAAGAAACTAACCCCATTCTAAGGTTTCATTGATAGAATATTTATTATATAATGCATGGTTTTGTTGCTATCTTCTGGGCAATCATATAACTGAGATAGCTTAAGGCCCTTTGGTCTTGCTCCACCATTCAAACTTCACTACTGATTCAGCCACCAAAAAAATTGGAAATAAAAAAACTCCATTATTGATCCATTTGTTTGGCATAAAGATTCTAATTCAAGAGGAATAAATTGTTTGTTGACAAAATAAAAAGGAAGAAATTGAGTTGTAGATTAGCACGAGTTTAGTTTGCATAATATTCCCAGATTTTTTTCTTTTTCTAATTTGTTGGCATTTCATTCTCATTATTGCCTGATTGCTCATTCAGAATGTATTGCAAAATATAAGCAGAAACTTTACCATGGATCATTTTATAATGCTCTGATGCCCAATATAAGGCACCAAGTTTAAGCCATGTAAACGTGACCTCTGACCAAAAAAGAGGTAAAAAAATGGCAGTCCTCCAAATGATGGCTGTAAATTGTGATCACAAGTTTCTTGTACCAATTTTGTATTCTTTTATATAACAGAACTTTTGCAATAAGTATTTCCAACTTGTAACCGAAGTTGGCGTCCTTCAAGGGAGTTAAATCTCCTATGTAACTACCAGAAATTGAGCTCCCAGCAATGGATTTCTTATATACAAAAGTAACAATACAGATATAAAAATCTTCTGAACTAAAATTAGGTACATCTGGACTTTGAATATAGGTTCATTAAAAACTGTCCCTATTCCTGCTCCTTCTGTTGGAAGCAATGGAAATCCTCTGATCCCGAAGCATGTTCAAATTTGGAGCCAACAACCGTGTGTATCGGTCAAAATACAAGAGCTGCTTCAGGAGGAGCGCAAATTCTCGAGGAAACTTTAATCCATATGATTCACTAACCCGAACCTATGGTGGACATAGAAGACATAGGGGCTACATTAGTAACTAACCTTTCATCAAACGGCTAATGTACAAAACTCCCCTGAGAAAGAGGATCACTAAGTAAATGTATACAAGTTACAGGATGCTAATCATTTCTAAGTTTATGACTATGGAATGTTGCAATGCTGTTTAATCTACACACACTCCAAGTTTACGACTGTGGAATGTTGCAATGTTGTTTCTCATGCTTCAAATATCCCCTAGTGCCGTAAGCAGTATAGCATGCTTATCAACTTAAAATATTAATGAAGTGAAAGCAATTTGAAGCATCAGATTGATTTGTCAAAACTCAAAACAGCAAGGCAGCATGAAACCATTATGTTGCTTAGTAAGTAGCAAAACATTCCTTCAAATGTCTATCAATTAAAGAGCAGTAGCTAACAATGATACTTTGGACCTTTCATATTGACTTACAAGCTGTCTGAAGAGTTCATCTATAGCTTACCACATCAAGAAAGAGCGCATTCATCTGCCTCTCATCAACAATTATGTTAGCAGAAACAGCAGTTGCATTTGTGGAAGTCCCACGGGCAGTTGCTACAACTAGTTCAGTGTCCAACTCCTGCACTTGTATGAAGTGTGCATAGCAAAATGTAAGTAATAACACTCAACTACGTTTGGGCCAACCAGCCAAGTTATCTTCATAGTTTTGAAAAATCAATCATAAAATGACAGAAGTACTTATCTGCAACATGGGGATAAATAAACAATTCTCCAATAAATTGATACAAGCATGCACGTATAAATATACATTCACATCAACAACAACAACTAAGCCTTGACACACAAAATCAGTTCGGCTACATGGATCACAGAACTCTATCATATATCATATACATGTTAAAACCATTGACATTTAAATCCATTTTGATAGAGATACACAAATACATTTTTATTTTATAGAAATAAACATACAAACTCATGAGTTTCTCATGATCATGTTGTGCACAGAACCACAGAGAGACACCCAGCACAGGCTCTACAATTTATATACTGTATATTATGGTCTATCTCTCCACATAACCTTGCCATGTGCTGAATCCATAGGGCATGCATCAAGAGAGAGCACTAGTCTATTCTATTGTGATGAGCATAGCAAATCCTAAACATCGGATCTTGCATAAATAGTATCATAGTAAGGTTCAAAAGACCAAGTGTGCGTTTGAATTGGCATGCACACTCCCTACTAGTTGGATGCCACACTACCACTACAGCACAAAATTGAAATGCGTTTTACAGATTGCCAAAACACACACACACGAACACTAAGTAGTCACACATTAAATGATGTGTGTATAAGTGAGTTACAATGCTTGCCTTAATTGATGAGAATACTTTTTCCAAATCTCTGGCAAAGGCCTGAGCATCAACATCCGTGTTTGTAGCACCCATTTCAATTAAGGAAGATGCCATTGAGTCATAATCTTCAATGGCAATTGATCCCAAGAAGACCTCCATAGCGGCCCAAGTTTTGGGGGATATACGTCCAACAATTCCTGTGGATTGAAACTTAAGAAAGTCAAAACATTTGGTTGTTTAAAAGAGTGAGGAGATGGTGAGTTATTAAAATAACAAAACGAAGTGACAGTGGTTGAGTTTGTAACATGATGCCCAACAATAAGCATAGATAAAAAGAAAAAAAATCCTGATTGTCTGACACTCTGAAGCAATAACCAAGAGTTTCTATGCCACAACAAGGGACCCCAGCAACATAGAACACAACCTTATATATCAATTTTTCTTAACAGTTAATATAGGCTGGTATAGAATGAAAAATTGAAAACTTATGTGAGATGATGGTATAGAAGTAAGAACATACATTTGGAATCATCACCAGCATGCATTTCAGAGAATTTATCAAAAAACAATAATTTCATGGTTATGTTCACATCATTTTTTTCAAAGGCAAGGGGCCTATGAATTTTTTTAATGATGTTAGATGAGGACAAGGATCACATGCACCATATTTCAGGAGAACTCATGTTAGCAAAGACTATCGATCAATTGGTGGTGATGAAATCTGAAAATTCAATTGCTGGAAACATGTAAAAATGCTTAAATTTCAAATAAAATGAATAGAGACAATTTTGACACTGTTCGATATAAAAACCATTCTTGTGCCTCTACCCATTAGCTTAAGCTTTTGATAGAAATGGTTTTATGACATGATATCAAAGCCACTATGGCTAAAAGGTCAAGGGTTCAATCCTTGTTGTCCCTCATTATAATAAAATATTCACGTTCAAGCCCAAAAGAGACATTCACATGGGGAGTGTGTCAAATATAAAAATCGTTCATATACCTCTACCCATTAACTTAAGCTTTTAAGAGATAGTTTCATAACAGACACATTAGGAAGTGACAAATGACAATTTAGCGAATTTACAACAACAAAAAGTTATAGCTTAATAAAACCATCTGTAAACTGTGAACAAGGAAGATAAAGCATACCAAAGTCAAGAAATCCAATTCGACCATCACGTAGAAGCCACAGATTTCCTGCATGTACGTCTGCATGAAAAGACTCACATGCTAGTAAACTTCCAAACCTGCATTTTGTTACCAGGATACATAAGTTCATTTTTAGAGAGGCAACTATACATGCTTTCAGATAAATAGAAGGGGAAAGCACAGGAACATTAATTGCAAATAGAAATTTGGAGTCATACCACACATTGAGAGCAGTTATAAGGCTGGTCTCTGGATTAGAAACAAATGAACTTATGGAGTCTAGATCCGTAAGAGGAACTCCATAGAGTCTCTCCATAGTTAAAACTTTCTGTGTACTGCAGTATTGATATACTTTTGGAGCTGTTGCATCGCTTGTGAGTCCCATGGCTTCCAAATATCTCTTGAAAGCCTCAATATTTGCTGCCTCTTTGTAAAAGTCAACTTCTTCAAGCATAGACTCCCTTATGTCTTTGACAATACCAACCTATTGGAAGGATGCACATTACAAGCAAGTTCTTACTACTAGCATTTACAATTATGAAAACCATAACAATGAACGAATACAAATAGCATTAGTTCTAAGCATAGTTTTAAAAACCGGCTTGAACCAGTTAGTTAAACCAATAAACTGGTGAACTGGTCAACCAGCCAGTCCAAGCTAAGCAAAAGATCAAACATGCATTTGAACCGAGTAAACCGGTACAAACCAGCCGGTTTCAATAAAAACTAGCAACCTGGGCTGATTTAAGGAAACCAGCCGGGTCATGGTTTTTCTGAAAAGATAATAATTTTGTAAAATTTTAACTATTAAAAATAAATTGAACCAAAAAAATTTCTCAGCCCAAGCATTTAACTACTGAAGCCCATTTATCAAAGAAGACAATGCTTCTGTTAGTTTGGAATGAGGGTTGACAATCCTCAATTTATGACAGGACCACTTGGTTCTAGTTTTTTCTTCCCACTGATGTGGGACTAACTAACTCTCCCCTACACTCATGTCCAGGCAGTCTAGAACTTATGCAGGCAGTGGCTAATGGGTTCGAACATGAAAACTCCCTTGACTTTGCAGTTCTCATTGATGCTTCTTCAGATATGTTTGGTTGTTGCCATTATTAAACTCCTTGCATTCCTTTGCAAACCCCTCAAACAAGCTAGAGTCATTGCTGAGATCATTGTAATGAGAGCAAAGGGTGCATGGAGAAGCCGTGAAGGAGGAGGACTCATTGCTGCCTTGCTATCAAATTTTCAATGTTCCCCAGCTTTCATTCAAAAAACAATGATAATATATAGGAACAAGACTATTAATACAAAAAACATCACTCAATGGTCCAAAGCTTTACCGGAGATCAAACTGTGCAAATGGATCAAATTCATCCAGCACTACCTCAACACTCATGTTATATATGGTTCTAATGCAAAAGCCCTTGGATTATATATATAATTTTTATATTTATTTAATTATATCTGGTTCAACCAGTTCGACCACTAACTCACCGGTTGAACCAATAACCCGGACCTTAACCAAGTCAATCACCTAGCTGAGTCTGAAAACTATGGTTCTAAGTTTCCTTTTACATGTAAGACACTAGAAAGTACATTAAATTTATTAAAAGGGACAAGCAAAAGGGGTGACAAAACAAGAAAGGGCAGCATAGTTGAGAATTTTACTTTTTTTTCTTTTTGGTACTTAGTTGAGAATTTTACTTTACTGTTCATGAAAACAGATGCTTAAAAATGTAACATTCTTTTCATATTGTAGGGAAAATATCCAAGTAGAAGTGAAAGTGGCCATAGTGTTTATACCAATGATGTCCGGCTTATTTCAGGATTCAAGAACTCCAATATGCGAGCAACAACGTAAACAAAATTAAGATCTGCCACTAATATGTCCTCTATTCCTGGTTTTAAGACCTTTATCACCACATCTTCCCTGGAGCCTTTTAGCCTTGCAGCATGAACCTAGATGTAATATAAACCAATTGCATTAGAAGCCATGAAAGCAATCTGAATAACAAGTTTTTAAAGTGAAATACAGGTGTAAATATACCTGTGCTATAGAGGCAGAAGCAATTGGTGTTGGATCAACATATTCGTAAACACTTTCTATTGGTCTTCCTAATTCCTTACGCAATACAGATTGGATTTCCTCAAAAGGAACAGGAGGAGCTTTATCAAAACAACTCTGGAATTCTTGTACATACTCAGGTGGAAACAGTGTGGGCGCTGATGCTATGAACTACCAAACAAAAACCAATGATAACCATCAGACATTGATTATCAACGTCTGAAAGAACTTTTGTACAGAGATCATAGCAAGTGGTTATAAGATTTTATCAGCAATTTGTATTGTTTGTTTCCAACTACAAGCGGATAAATATTGATTATTGAGTCATTTAACACGGTAAAAGACAAGCATCATAACTTTTGACTAGTAAAATAGCACAACCAAACACAAACTGGGAGGCATAAGTCAAGGAATCCACTCATACCTGACCTAATTTGATGTACGTTGCCCCCATCCGTTCAAACAACCTCCTCAAATAAAAGGGGGAAAGTAAACCAAGCTGTAATTCAGTTGGCAACCTAGTAGATGAATTTGTGGACTGAAAATGATGCAAGAGAGTTAATAGTTCTGTCCAAATTTTTTCCATAGAAAAAAAAATGAAAACATTATTAAGGGATGGAATATTAACTATTATTAAAAAAAGGGAAGCAGAGCATAATAGTGTGGTACCTTTGATAAATCAGTTAACCACTCTTGACCAACCCCAATGACAGCTTGAACACCTTGAGCCATCCTAAAGACTCCTCTAGGGCCTGTATTGATGGATGTCTGGACAATGTCTTCCACCAGCTTGGGCAGGTTTTCAATGTTATCTGAGGCAATTTTACAGCCAACAATTCAGGCAAATATCAACAGAAAAATAGGCTACCAATGAACCATTAAAAAGAAAAATACTAATTGGTTAAATGTGATAACTCCCCCCCCCCAACAAAACAAAAACAAACACCCTCACCCAAAAAAAAAAATCCCAATTCTAAATATAAATTGGAAAATTACTGATTAAAAAAGGTTCATGAAACATGATTAATACCACCCAACCAAAATTTAGGGTACGTTCGCTTTTAGAAAAAAATGTTCAGTTTGCAGTTAGTTTCTAACTTTCAGGATTTGGTGAAGCTATAATTCCCGAATAATTCAAAATAGTCGACATATCTCCACATCGTACTGATGTGGTACCTAATACTTCTATGGGCATAGTTGTGAAGGAAACAACGGATATTGTAAAATCCAATATTCAATTTTCATTTCCAATTTTCACTATTTCTTTGGTAGAACCTTGAAAACAGGGGATAGATTGCAATTTGCAAACACAAAATGAAAACTGAAAATTATTTTTTAAAACCAAACGCAACCTAGAAAAAAAAAAAACACTACGTAAAAATATGTAATTCTTCTGATTAGATATCTTGCAGCATTCTTACAATTTAACATGTTATCTTATCCTTTACCAAGAGGGCCAATCAGATACAGATTCCACCACAAGCAGGAAAAAGAAGCATTCCTCAAGGGACCAGCTGGAGATGTGGGTTTAGTTTGATACAAAAGAGAGAGAGAAAACACACTACCAAAAAAATAAAATAAAATATTGGGAAAATTTTCACTTGATTTTTTTTTTTTTTTGAAAAACTCAGTCCTGAATCCTGCTACCCACTGAACCCAAACCAATAAAAAATCAGACTTTTCCTTTTTTCTCAAATATAAGTGTGTAAATGAATGAAGAGGCATGGTAATGAATTGAAAAGGGAGTAGAATGAGGATGGACAAGAAAAAAGGGACCTTGGAAACGACGAGAGGAGAAGAGGTCCTGAGCTTGTGCATAGCGAGCGAAGAGAGAAGCCCTTTGACTTGGAGTGAGCTTTGAGGTTGGAAAAGGAAGGAGACAAACGAAGAAGATGGTGATGATGATGATGATGGAACATGGGTAATTGCACACGAGAGGTGCCACCTCTCAGCCCTGAAACCGCCGCCATTGATGTCCGAGAGAGAGTGTGTGGAATGGAAGAGGCCGCGTGGCTGGCAACTACTCAGTTCATATGAGAATGCTGTGAACCTGTAATGACTGATGAATTTGGATTATTGTTCTTTCTTTTGATCGTTACATTGATTTTTTCCTTTTTTTTTTTTTTTTTTTTGTGTGTGTGTCTCTGCGGCCAAACCAAACCATACAAAAGGCACGGCCGAGGAGGTAGAGTCGTTGCATTACTAACCAGGTCGACCCCCGGTCTGGTTGGTTATGCAGTTCGGTATCAGAAAAATTTGTGAAAATATTTTTTATTTTTATTTTTGTATTTATTTTCTGAAAAAAAATTTATTTTTAGATTTTTAAAATTAAAAAATATGTTTGATTTATAAAAGTAGATTTAGTTTTCAGAAATTAAAAACAATAAAAATATGTTTAATTTGCTGTTTTCAAAATATAATTTTTAAATTTAAATTTAAGATAACAAAATTATATTTGATATTAAGTAATAAAAATTAATCTCACTCTAATAAAGTTTATCAAGAGCGTTTTTCTTGCAAAAAAAAAAAAAACTTTTTACATAAATATTTAGATAAATTTTTAATGCCAATCATAATATTGCTTATAATCGTATTGCCTTGTAAAATCAGCTATGACCGTATTGCTATGCTTCCTTTTCCAATTTCCATGAACCGAATTGCCATGTTTTATTGCTTATATTATTATTATTATTATTATTATTAGTACTTCTGAAATTATAATGGTTGTAATGAAATTTAAATTTAAAATATCATACATACAATCTAAATCTTTCATTCCTGGATCAATCTTAGTGATTTTCTAATATATTATTGTTGTGATAAAATTTAGTTCGGCTAACTTAAGTAGATAATAAAGCCCAGAAACTAAAATACCAATCAATCCCAAGAATGAAGGCAATTATACCAAGGAGGAATTCTCCAACTGGCTATGGGTCCTTCAAATATTAATGACAATAAGTTTGGACTTAGGATTGAAAATGGAAATGTGATTGAATATTGATGATAAACAATACAACATCAACAACAACACTGAAGAATATGGAAACATAAATTACACAATTGATAAACTACTCCTAAACTACACCAAAAGGAAATAAAGAAAACATAAGCTAAAAAGAAAAGTATTGAAATTGTCTATCTTTTTTTGTCTTCTACTTTTCTTGTTTCCCCTTTTTATACCAAAACCAGCATGATTCACGGCTCTTATTAATCGTCTGGACTATGCATGGTTGCCACGCTGCTTCCAAATAGTGGGGATTAACGACCTTTCTCCGCAACCTCCTATAACCTATATACCGTTCCCGCTTACATTCAAACTCAAACCAAATGAACGGTTGAAGCGCGCTCCACTTCGCAACGTTTCTTTACCCTTTAACACGGCTCGCTAACATTACAAAACCTTACAGTGAAAACCATCATCTCCTATCAACCGACAGGCCCAATATAATTATCACCCGAAGGCCCAACTAGCCCAAATTCTTCGGCTCACTTTTAATTTGACGGTAACATATGCCCCTACACCTGGAAGCCAAGAGGAGGCTTAATGGGTGTAATGGTCATATCACCGCCATTGTTTAATGATTAAATTCGTTAAAACAAACTCCCCCAAATCCAGGAAAACAAAACAACCTTTCCATCCTTTAAATACCCCTTTTAAAATCGTATTAACCTTCTACACCATTCCTATTCTTACCTTTCTTGAATATTCAGTTCTCTTAATCTTTTCTACTCTTCTTGACCATGAGTAGCTGTATTCGTCATATTCTTCCAAGAAAAATGGGAGTTTACTTACCATACAATGAAAATACTCACACCTACCTGAGTTCGGTTTTACCCGACCTAGCTTCTGGAAAGAACTAATAAATCACTTCCTTATTCCTCCTGATAACCAACTTCCCATTCCAGAAGACTGGTTTGACATATCCAAGTGTAGACTAATTTCGAGCTTCGCCACACCTAACCCCAGGGTACGAGGCTTGGTGTGAAAGGGTATCAACGGCCAAAGGAAAAGAATGGACGAGCTGGGGCATATACGATATAGTTAAGCTCAACACTAAAAAATATTTGTGCAACCCCCATTTCATTTTCTCTTTGCTCGGCTTCTGGAATTCTAGCATCAATGGGTTAATATTTCCCTTCGGTATGCTTACTCCAACCCTCATGGACGTGGTAGCAATTCTTGGTTTACCAGCACGAGGGAATCCATCCCAGCCATCAGTGACCACTTTGGGGATAATTTAGGTGTGAAATTTAACAAAAAATTGGCACCTTACTACAATTTCCTCTGAGCCAACTCCCACACCTCTGCAGTAGCCGAAGATGAACATGCTGCCATCCTCTTATTTTGGCTCTCTAAGTACATTTTCTGCACAAGCTCTCCTGCGTTGTGCTTGAATACTCATATATAGTTGCTATCATTATGTCTGATCGACAAATAGCCTTAGGTTCCCTTTCTTGTCAACATTCTATAGGAGCATGTCTAACATGATAGAGGAACTAAGAAAAGGGAATTCCATAGAAAATGTTCAGGGTCCATTGTGGTTTTTGAACCTATGGGCTAATGTATACCTACCGGAGTTTATTCCTGCTTTTCTCTCAAAAACCTTTTTCCTGTCATATATGGTAACTTGTATGTATTTGTACCTGTCACCATTATGACTTCTCATAAGATTGTTTCTAGACTTTTTGAGATACCCCACGGCAAAGTCTAGATTATTTCCCTTACCGCGATGCTAGATTTGGACCTAAATGGGTTAGGGTAGACCCTTACATTGCTTCGAGACATGATGTTGTCCTTCTTCAAAACCATCTACCTCATGTTCTCATCCCTCGCGATATCCTGAGTGGGCTGCGGCCAAATTTTAGAAAGTATAAAACCTCTGCCAAATCCTATTGTCTCCAATTTTTTGCACGGCAATTAGGTTTTATCCAGGATATTCCAGCACAATCCGGCCACATTATCTCCTCATTGAGCGCCCTGTTCTAAGTTTAGAACAAATGAAGAAAATAGAGGAGGAACAACAAGCCCTTTTCCTCAACTTCCGATTTATGATGTACAATCCAGAACCATAAGACTCCAACTTCTTAGAGTGGTGGAGGAATGTATTATCTTCTGCCTTCAAGGACAACATTCAAATCTACCTGGACAAACTATATAAGGCTGATGTTGATCCCCACAAAAGAAAGAAGGAGGAAAACCACTCCTACCCCTACAAGCCCTATGCCAGGTATTACCTTGTTTCCCACACTTACTCTTTTAACATTTCACATTTGCATATTATCTTCCTTAACCAGGTTCAATTCTCCGCCGTGAGAGCAGCTCTTCTCCTAAATGCAAAAAGAAAATCTCCACGAATTGCCAAAGAGGGTTACTCGTTCTTCAGGGCACTCCCCTTCTTCGGAATCAGATACTCCCATCAAAACCAAGGTGTATATATATATTCTCACATTGTTACTTTCATCCTCGAATGATTAGGTGACTAACCAAATATTTCTTCTCTTGACAAAAGATACCACCAACTTCTCCAGCTCGTAGGATCCATTCTCTTGTGATCAGGCCCTTGTACTAGGGCGAGCAACTCTAAATATCCTGCTCCAAGTGCCGATTCGGCCGACGATGTGCTGACTTCCCTATCCAGACCATTCGCCTCCCAACATTTCAGCTGAGGAATTGGCCAAATACTTCAGTACCCTCGCAGCCTTGTCGGAAGCAGCTCCTATTGAAGAGATCTATGATGTGATATCTAATATTCTAGAGGGGAAGATATTCCAAATGTTGCCGCTTTAGTTGTACTCAGGAAAAGCTCAGCGTGTCGCTAACTTTGCTGATGACATCTCAGAATCTACCAAGATATTTTACACTGAAATAGGAATGCTTTTGGTGGATATGAATTCTCATCTGAAGCTGGGCAAAAGAGGATTGATTGGAGTGAACATAAGCTGACTCGGCTTTCTGAACTCTAAGAAGAAGAACTTGACCTTGGCATTCAAAGAGCAAGAAAGTAAAAGAATTGTTGATTTTGAGAAACAGCAGGCTACAACCCAAAGGATAGCTTTCCTAAGACAAAGCATTGCTGAGATGGAAGTTAGCTCAGACCTTACTTCCCCAAAACAAAACTCTCACTTAGCAAATCAAACAAACTCAAGATGAGCAGCTTCAGTTATACATTCAAGCAACTTCCCTAGATAAGGAGATGAAGACACTCATCTTGCAAAAGCCCTTTCTTGAGAAGGATTTTAAAGATGGGCAACAACAAATACAAGGCCACCCTTCTTTGACAAGATATACGCTCCAAACATAGAAAACTATCCCAAGGTAATCTCTACTCTTTTCATGTCATCCATATTTATTCTATAAATTCAACCTTAACAATCAATTTTCCTCTTTTTGTAGGTCCCTAACTGAACTCGTGGAAACTTCAAACGTAGCTACAACTCTAGTTCATGTCTCACCGAAATGTCCACGGCTCCGTCTTTACCTATGTCTGATCCTGAGGCCGTGGATCCTATAGTGGCCCTTGCTTCTAAAGATATTGTTTTGGAGGCTCTGAGGCAAACCAACCAATGGTAGAAGCTAGAACTTCGCTGAGCATGATGGAAGCTCGGCTACTTCCAATTCTTCACAAACTGAAGGCCGCAAACACAATTCCTCCTGCCGACTAAGCTTTCCCTCCAAAATAGTTGCTTCTCAATTTAAAATATAGGTTTTTTCTTTAGCCAGCTGAACGGCATGTGGTCAGCCCTTTACATTGCATGACTTATAAACCGCCTTTAGTTTCCCAAATTGAAGGATAATATTTTTTTAAGAATTTCCCATTGATACTCAGCTAATTCTTTCCCTCTAATGAAACCAACTGATAAGCTCCCCATAAACAACTTGACTAATAATGAAAGGCCCTTCCCAATTAGGGGACCACTTACCAAGATTTGCATCTTTAGATCCTAAAGGCAACACGGCTTTCCAAACCAAATCACCTTCAAAAAATTTTCTTCTTTACCTTCTTATTGTAAGCCATGGCTACTTTAATTTTGTTAGCTCGGATATTTTCTAATGCCATCAACCTATCTTCACTCAAACCATCCATCTCCTGAAACATGGCTTGGTTATATTCTTCCAAACTTAACTGATGTTGTGTTGCCACTCTAAGAGACTTCACATTTATCTCTAGGGAACGCATCTTGTCCAAAAGTCAACCTATATGGTGTTAAACCAGGTAGTTGTGCTCTTGGAATTCCTATAAGCCCATAGTGTTTCTGATAAAGTTTCATGCCACTTGCGTGGATGATTTTCAATAAACCTCTTAATTATATCAATGAGCACTTTATTAGTAGTTCGGCTTGTCCATTGGCTTGAGCATAATAAGGAGAGGAATGAATTAGCCTTATCCCATACTGGGCAACAAAAGATTTCACTCTATCCCCTGTGAACATAGTCCCTTGGTCAACCGTGATGGTTTCAGGGATACCAAATCGATGTATAATCTGATTTTGTATAAACCTAATAACATCGGCTTGTGTAACTTTTACCATCGGCTAAGCTTCAACCCATTTAGTAAAATAATTTGTTGCTACAATTATAAAGGAATGTTGTTTG
This sequence comes from Dalbergia oliveri, assembly GCA_030441495.1. NCBI lineage: Eukaryota > Viridiplantae > Streptophyta > Magnoliopsida > Fabales > Fabaceae > Dalbergia > Dalbergia oliveri. Next base: position 11,198,637 of record JAMLFY010000014.1, on the reverse strand, counting down.
GACGAGGGAGGGTAAATCTTACCAATTAAGTCCATAGCCCATCCAGGAAAGGCCACGACTTCACTATGGTATGTAATTCCTTAGCTGGCACACGTTGAAGGGGCCATGTTTCTAACATTCCTCACAACCTTTAGCATAATCAAAACAATCAGCCGTGATTATTGGCCAATAATAACCATAATGGTAAATCAGCCACTTCATTTTTCCTTCGGACTTATGCGCCCCACATACTCCTTCATGCACTTCTCCCATAATCCTCATAGCCTCATCCAAACCTACACACCTCAGAAGCACTCCCTCTTGCGTCCTTTTGAACAACTCATTATCCACTAGGACAAAATTTAACGCCCGTTGTTTCACCTTGTGCTTTGTCTTAACTAAGGGATCCAATAAATATTTTATAATCTCTTCCCTCCAATATGATACCCTCGACTGCATTCCAGAGTATCAATCATCACTCCACCATGAATTAGTTTATATCCTGAGGCATGCTGAGCTAGCTGATTTGCCAACTCATTTTCTCCTCTAGGAATATGAACTCCGTGACATCTGAAAATTCAACAATAACTCCATAACTTCTTTCAAATAAGGGGCTAACTCTAGACTATTACACCTGTATTCACCCATTATTTGATTAATAACTAACTATGAGTCTCCTCTTATCTGAATTGTTTGTACCCTCATAGCACTCAACAACCTAAGCCCTGCAAGTAAGGCTTCATATTCGCTTGGTTGTTTGAACATGAATATCTAGCTTAAACAAGTGTTTATCATCTTTGCCATCAGGGCTTATGATGACTACTCCTGCTCCAGCTCCTTCACTATGCTTAGATCCATGAAACGACAATATCCATGGCTGACTTGCAACCATGTTTTGGTATTCATCTAATGGATCTGTTCCTGACGCATGGGTGCTCGGCTAAAAAATCCGCTAATGCTTGTCCTTTTACGGCCTTCATAGGCACATATTTAAGGGCAAAAGCATTTAACTTTATGGCCCATTTCATCATATGCCCTTGAAGTATAGGTCTATTTAACAAATATCTGACTATATCTATCTTACACATGACTAGTACTTCTCTTGGCAACAGATAATATTCTAATTTAGTACAAGCATGAAATAAGGACAACAGAGCTTCTCAATAGGAGTGTGCCTTGACTCGGCATCATTAAGTGTACGGCTTAAATAATACACTACCCTCTCTGTTCCATCCTCTAAATCCTGGGCCAATAAACTCCCGATTGAATCTTCTCCTAGATGTACAATTTTAACGGCCTTCCAGCGATAGGTGGTACCAAGACTGGTGGGCTCGCTAGACATCTCTTGATTTGATCAAAAGCTTGTTGTTGCTCCTTCCCCAAACAAAATCCTCAACTTGTTTCAATTTCAATAAAGGGAGAAAGCTTTCATTTTCCAAGTTAGTAATAAACCTTCTCATAAAATTAATTTTCCCAATAAGACTCTACAATTCTTTTTTGTTGGTTGGAGGTTTAGCTTAACACAGCTTTACTTTATTCTTATCTATTTCAATACCTTGATGATGTACTAAAAACCCCAATAAGTTACCAGCAGACACCAAAAGCACACTAGCTGGATTCATTTTTAATGAATGTTTCCTCATTCTAATAAAGGCTTGCTCTAAATCGGCTAAATGTTTCTAAATTCGCTGACTTTACTACTACGTCATCTATGTATACTTCCATATATTTACCTATTAAATCATGAAAAATTGCATTCATAGCCCTTTGGTATGTTGCTCCGATTCTTTAAACCAAATGGCATAACCACTCATTCAAAGATGCCAATAGCCCCTGGGCAACAAATGAGTTTGATGTACATCATCACTAGCAACTAAAATTTGATTATACCCAGAATAACCATCCATAAAAGACATGATTGCATTTCTTCCTAGAATCAATTAACATATCCGCCATAGGCATGACATACTCATCCTTAGGCGTAGCCAGGTTCAAATTTCTAAAATTTATACAAACCCTAACTTGGCCATTCTTTTTAATCAGGTACAATATTTGATAACCATTCAACATACCTAGCTATCCTAATAAAACCAGCCTTCAACAATCTTTCAATTTCCAATTTAATCTTCGTTGCAATTATGGATTAATGCGTCGCGGCTGTTTGAAAGGTTTGTACCCATGTTTAATGGGTAATCGATGTTCAACCAACTCTCTTGACAAACCAGGCATTTCATGATAATCCAATGCAAAACAATCCTTATATTTCTGAATTAAATGCACTAGTCTTTCTTGGTATTCTTTATTCAACAATCCACTAATCTTAGTCATCTTGGCTCCAATTCTGTCCCAAGTTGAGTTCAAGTAATGGATCCTGTGCTTCAAACCTCAGTTGATCTTTCTTGATAGAAGGGCATACATCTTCATCCACTTCTTCATCAACTTCTTTCCTGGCTACCTCATTCTCCTGAACACAATCCCAGATTTTGCATTCAGTAGAATAAGCCTAAGCCATTGCAATACTTTTGCCACCTTTTCATGGCTCATATTCATCAAACAAACCCACATAAGGTCGTGGTTCGACCTGAACCTCAATTTGGAAACCCCAGCCTGAGGTTTATGGCTTTAATCATGTCTTCATCTTCCTTCTTCATCAAAGATAATGGCTGAAACTCTGATCATAATAACTTGCCTCCACCATTTTCACTTCTCCGCAAAGGGTCTCTGATCAGCTTAACAGTTTCTACCTTCCCTTGATGGCAAAACATCAACGCTTGATGAGAGTAGAAGGTACACATTTGTTCGCGTGTATCTCGCCCCAACAAAAGAGAATATCCTGGCTTAGCATCTACCACAAAAAACATTGTACTAGCCATTTTAGAACCTATAGTGAGTTCAACAATGTAGATTCCGTGGCTGTGGTAGTTCCTCCCATAAAGTTAGTCATCTTCATGTTAGTTTCCTTCAAGTTAGCATGGTCTTCCCAACTTCTTTAAAACTCCTAAGGGCATAATATTCATAATCGCCCTCCATCAACCAAAACCCGCAACACGGCTTCCCATCAATTAAAGCTTTTATGTAAAGCGGCTTTAGAACGAGGTTTCTGGTCTTTCAAATACTATTATTGGCTCACTTTTCGCGGATCTTCTTTCTTTTTTTCAGTTATGATAAAATATATTCAGCTTCTTCCACCATAACATCTCCCTCCAAGGCATCAACTTGTTCTTCTTCCACCAGGAATTCGAAGGCAAGACTCCACAACAACCATCATCTTCAGATCCTCATCATTTGCAATAATCAACAATTCATCTTCAGGTCATCATCAGATTCCTCCTCTAAATAACCTTCCATGTAAATCTTTACCTTGTGAGGATTCACCAATAGATAATTTCTGCATGGCTTTCATGGTTTCTCTTCTTGCTTCTCTCGTCCTGAAGATTTGCTACAACGCTTTACCTTCTCTAAGGACTCTAATCTTTCTTTTACTTTCAAAAAAGCTCTCTTCCTTTGCAGACGACGCTTTTGAGATTTAGAAAGTACCTTATTCTCCATCTGCTCCTTCTTTACTCTTCTCACTGTAGTCCATCCTGATTGATTAGGACGAGACTTTGGTTTAACCATCCTTTTGGGTTGAAACCTTGCATCATCTCTTCCAGTAATTCTCACGACAAGTTGACCTTTGGAATAGCTCAACTCCACGGCTCGCCTATTTTCTTTAGGCAAGGGATGACTAGTCACCTGAGGCAGTTGCATGTTGGAACTCTTCCTCTGTAAATGTTTCTTGGGCGAGGCGTGTTCCTATGGTGGCCAAATCCTTGAAACTTATTCCTTTCGTACATGAATCGGCCTACCATATTGTTAACTTGTTGAATATTTTGCCCCCAGTATAATTGAGTTGATTCCTGGGAAACTCAGCCGATTGAACGCACTTTCCTTTGACCTCCCAATCTCTGAAATTTGTCTTCTATGTTGCGCAACTACAACGGCTTCACTTCCTTTGCTAGATTCTCCCTTCATTATTATCGACTTTGGTCTCCACATCTTATTCATATTTTCCTTACATCTTCTCTATTGTTATTCTTTTCATCACTCCTCCAAACATTGACACCATATTGATCACAGGTGGGAAAAGGATCTCTATCAACAGTCATGCTTGGCACTTTCTTTTCAGGCAATTTCAATCTACCTTCCTTCAATGCCTTTTGAATGGCACTCCTAAACACTAAGCAATTAATGGTAGAATGAGAATCAGAATTATGCTATTTACAATATTTTCTATTCTTTAGCTGCTCCGAGAAGGAATTTTGTGTCCTTCAAGCAACTTCAATTGCTTGTCTTTCAATAAGAAATCGAAAATTTGATCATCTTTTGTTATGTCAAACAGATATCCTTCCTTCTACTAAGGTTTGAACTTCTCTTTGCCTTTAGCCAGGAGTTAGTGCAGGCATGAATATGGCTTACCCTTGACTATCTCAACCATTACTTCTCCTTCTAATGATAATTGCTCCTCACAAAACTCTTCATCAGACTCACATACAATCACAGAAATAACTAAAAGCCTTACCACCAATCTTATTTGAACGCCTTTGATCTCTTTCATGAATGAATTGTTCCACTCTGGAAGCCTTCCAAGCCAATTGGTTAAGATCACCATACTCTAGACAAATAACTTTTCTCTGAGTTGTGGATGCATATTGTTCACTGCTATGGATGTGCATTCATCTCTGGCAATTGTACACTGCATTTACCTCTTATCTTCCTAAACCTTTCTATAAAGTCAAAGACTGGCTCATTCACTTGTTGCTTGATCCCAAACAAGTCTAAAATTGAGGCTTCTGGCAACGGCTTATAAAAACGATCATGAAATACTCCTTCCATGTCCATCCAATTATGAATGGAATTAGGTGGCAAGGATGAGTACCAAGAAAAGCTTGCCAAGTTAAGGACAAAGGAAATAATTGAAGCCGTAAAGCCTCATTTTGTCCGGCTTCTACACACTGAGCCAAGAATATACTCACGTGCTCCATCGATGATCTACCATCTTCTCCTGAAAATGTAACAAAGTCCTGGTACTTTAAAGCCACGCGAAAAGGTACCCTATCCACCAATTTCGGGTAAGGCCTCTTGTAGATGGGTCTTTCCAACGCTTTAACTGTACCCCAAAATATCTTCTCATGGCCTCTGCAATCACATTTGGGTCTAGCAATTGAGGGCCAGGAACCCTTCTCTCGATCAGCAAATGGATTATTCAAATTCAAAGCTGGTTGTCTTGGCCTCAAACCTCCTTGATCATGCATCATAGGAACTAGTAATTGTCCATTCCACGGCTGATCCTGGGGATAGTAAGTTTAACCCTTGATTAGGGCCAATACCATAATTCAGAGGACCCATAGGCGGACCTCCTCCTTGGGGTACCATTGAATATGGAACTATGGCCCACTGTCCTTCTGCATTACATCCGCTTGACACATTTTGCTCTACCCAAGTGGTATGTTCCACGGCTCGTCGGCATGCATGCCATGGTTATCATTGCCTAATGGTGGTAAGCCCAAATACCCTGTTGCATTCATAGGCCTCCTAATCAAATTAACTTGCCCCCAGGGTTTGCATGCGGTTGTGAAGGGAAAGTTCCTGGAACGTCATACGACATCATTCCCATGTTAGGAATAATTCCATTTCCTTGCAAAACATTCATCACCATCGGTCGAACAATCTTAGGAAGTTGTTTTGACATGTTAAGCATCACATCATTCACCCCAAGTTCCATCTGCTGTCAATAAACGATGCGGATCCAGTCATGGGTTGTTTATCCTCATTGTTTTTAACCGGGAAGTTGAAGATGGAGTCCCATTTTTTCGAAAAACGGCGGCATTTCTGGCACACTTGAGCCTCTTCGTTTACCGAACCTGGTATGTCTTCTCCTTTCAATTTCCATGTTTAGCATTCGTCGACATTGCACCAGGAGTACTCATTTGCTTAGAGCGTAACTCCTTGCGCCACTGATAATCCAAACGGGAAGTTAAACTTCACTATATCAATCCTTTTGGTCCCATCGGCGTGCCAAAAATATGTTGTGATAAAATTTAGTTCGGCTAAGTTAAGTAGATAACAAAGCCCAGAAACTAAAATACCAATCGATCCCAAGAATGAAGGCAATTATACCAAGGAGGAATCTGCCCTTGGCTATGGTTCCTCCAAATACTAATGACAATAAGCTTTGGACTTAGGATTGAAAATGGAAATGTGATTGAATATTGATGATAAACGGTACAACATCAACAACAACATGAAGAACATGGAAACAGAAATTACACAATTGATAAACTACTCCTAAACTACACCTAAAGGAAATAAAGAAAACATAAGCTAAAAAGAAAAGTATTGAAATTGTCTATCTTTTTTTGTCTTCTGCTTTTCTTCTTCCCCTTTTATTCCAAAACCAGCACGATTCACGGCTCTTATTAACCTCGGACTATGCATGGTTACCACGCTGCTTCCAAATAGTGGGGATTCGCTACCTTCTTTGCAACCTCCTATAACTGTATAACCTTTCCGCTTACATTCAAACTCAAACCAAATGAACGGTTGAAGGCGCGCTCCACTTCCGCAATCGTTCTTTACCCTTTAACACGGCTCGCTAACATTACAAAACCTTAAGGGTGAAACTCATCATCTCCTATCAACCGACTAGGCCCAATATAATTATCACTCAAAGGCCCAACTAGCCCAAATTCTTCGGCTCACTTTTAATTTGATGGTAACAATTATTATTAGTAATAAAATAAATAACAATCATAGTTTTTAATTAAACTAAATGTATTATATTTAATTTAATTTCTCTTTCTTTAATTGTTTCTATCTATTGGGGGCCTCCCTTTCTTCTTCCTTTACTTCATTTTACAACTATTGGGGGCCTCCCTTTCTTCTTCCTTTTTCATTGCAACATGCAAGACCGTGTTGAACATTACCACTCGCAGAGCATCCATGCATCAAAACGAGACAACACTTCTATAATAGCAACCACATATCCATGCTGCTACATTAGCCTCAATTGGTAACAACAATGGAATGACCAATGACAAAGGCACTAGCTACAAGTGTAGCCCTCCTCCTTGCAATGAACACAACGGCGGAGTACCTACTTGTAATTGGCCACGGAGGGCAGTGGCAACAGTAGCTGTTGAAGCGAACAAACAACTCCAGAAGAAAGGGGCTCATTGGTTGAGCTGAAGAAAGAGAAAGAGAAAAGAGAAAAAAAAAATAATGAATGTGTTTAAATTTTCAAAAATGCCACTGCATTTCAGGATATTCCCTGTTTTCAACCTTTTCAAAGGAAATGATGGAAATGAAGATTTGTCATTTCCAAATTTTCAAACATTTCTGAAAATATTTTCACAAAATGTTTTTAGTAAAATTGAACCAAACATGTTTTCTCTTCCATTTTCTGATTTTAAGTGAAAATGAAAATAGAAAATGGTCATACCAAACGTGTTCTAAGATGATTATGGGTATGTTTGGAATACACGTCATATTTTCATCCTCACACTCCACTCTCATGTCTGGTTCTAGGTTTAAAAAAATGAGTGTATAGAGATAAAATAAAGTGATATGGCGTTTATTTATCAAAAGATTAACATATTACTCTTTTCCTTTAGAATATTTATCTATTTTTAGATAATTTTTTGTTTCAAAATATATGTCCACTTTTAAACAATTTCATATACTAATATAGCATTTATTTATTTTATCCAATAGTACCCCTAAGTAATTTCACTCATTAGCTATTAGTTTTTCAATAGTATTTCATTTAATACATTCACTATTTTCTACTCCATTTCCAATACATTTATTATATTTTTTAATACTTATGTTTGTTGACAGATATTTTAAAAAGAATGGAGTATATTACTCCCGTCCTTGAATAATTGTCCAATTTTAAATGTTCTTTAAAATTAAAAAATATTTGAAAAAAATATCAATGTTAGCAAAAGTTAAGAAAATTACTAAATTGTCATTTTTCTTTTCAACACTTCAACTTTCTCTCTCTTCCTCCACTAGATGAGTTAATAGAATTTACTAGGAGTATTATTAAAAGGAAATCATTAATACCACTTACATTTTTAAGTAGACAACTAATTTTAGATAAAGAAATTGTTTGAAATGAACAATTATCAAGGACAGAGAGTATATCATTTTGATAATTAAATCCTGTTGTCAAGTATACTTTTCTAGATAAAGAAAAAGCAATGTTACACAGCTTGGTTGTTTAATATACAGATACATTGACAATTTAAAATCAGTGTATCTAAATATATTGATTTTCTTAATATACTACCTCCATTTTTTTAAGAATCGTCCAATTTTAAATGTTCATCAAAATTAAGCTCCCTTCCTGCACGTCTTTTCATGGTAGCTCTAATCTTGCCAATCGGCAAGATTGTTTAAATGCAAAACATTGGTAATTTTGTTTGCAAAATCTTATCATGGTATATTTGAAACTCAAGCCCCATATAAAACATAACTTCTCTTCTTTAGTTTCTTATTTATTTTCATACATCTTAAATCAAAACGACATCCTTCGTCCTTCAGTGCTATCATGAAGTTTAATTCAATTGATATTTATTTTTATTAACAAAAGTAATTTTTTAAGACAATTTTATTAAAAATATGATCTTATAGGAATTAAAGTATTAGCTTTATAATATCAACTTGACATAAAAGAGATTATTTTGTGAAAGATATAATTTTTTAAAACTAAATGTGTGATATCACATTATTAAATTGACATAAAATGTGATACGTAATTATTTCTATTAATAGTAAAAATGGAGTTTGATTGAATTTATTAAACATGATGAATTCGAAGACGGTAATATAGTTTTTTCTCAGAAGTATTTTATCAGCAAAGTAATCTTTTAGCAGCGGAAATGACAGTTCTTCGTTAACATTAATAAGGACAACTAGATTCGAATCACGGTCGTTGGATTCGTTCCCAAAGACTCAGGAAATCCTCTGTCGATCTATCGTACGGCTATAACACTGGCCACTAACCGGAACTCCCCGGCACCCAAACAGAAACAAAACAGTCCTTGTTACCCATTCACCGCCCTATCCATTTCTTCTATATCTTCAAAGATCTCAATAGCGAGTCGCAAACTCGCGCGTGTAACTCAGTCCTCCAGCTTCATTCTCTCTCTGCAGGTTCCAATTTCAAACACCCCATTTCTCTTTTTTATTTTTTCTTTTTTAAGCTGAGAAATGCTTAGCAATCAGGGAATTAAAGTTTTGGCCCCATTGTATTTTTTGGGTCATACCCTTTGGTTCAATTCTGTTAAATTTGACTTAAAAGTTTTGTTTTTTTGTTTTTTTATTTTCCCTTCTTAGTTGTAAACCTTTGTTGTGTAATTGTATTTGCAAACTTTTTGGATGTTTCTGTATTCAGTCTTTACCTTTTTAAGTTCATGTTTAGTATGTGACTTTGTTCTTAACTTGCACTATTATATAGTAGTGGTGTTTCCTCTGGTTGTGCTGTTTAAGAACTGAAGTCTAAATGCTACATCTTTAAGTTCTTGTGGCTTCATGTTGAGCTTCAGTTTCAGATTTGTCAATTATTTGCAATCTTAATATTTAGTATATAATATAACTTACTTTATTCATTTATTTATTTGTTTTTCATTTTACTTTGCTAGTGGTGAGAAGCCATGGGTAGAAAGAAAAGTAAACCACATCGATCAGGCGGGATAATAATTGAAACAAATGTTACTGCTGAAGCAGAATTGGATAAGCAGAATGTTGTAGGAGTAGGTGAAGAAGGAAAGGATGATTTTGGTGAAGTCGATATACCCTATTTCATTGAAGTTGACCGGTCCGGTTGGTTGTCGAGTGAGCACCTTGATATTTCTGAAGTCGTTTTGAGGCATTTAAATTTGAGAGAATTTGGTTCTGGTTTTGAACTGTCTCAGGATTTTTATCAGGATCCCCAGTACTCATTAAGATTTCGGGTGTGCAATGTCAATAATGCTCTTGTTCGAATCAAATTAGGCCATTGGCCTGTGTTACCCTATACTGATATTAATCTAGAGTTTGTGAAAAGAGTTGCAGTGGATCATGTGGAAACATGTACAGTGTTGTTGTCTGGGATTTTTGATGGACCTGATGAAGCTGTTTCTGGTCTTGTTCACTTGGCAAGTTTGAAGTTTTTAACACTGAGGCCAGTTCTTGGGATTACACTTTCTGAAGACATTCATTCCCTCAGGGTAAGGGTTGAGATACTAAAGAGTTCCTTTGATGCATGCGAGTCGCTTCTTGATGTTTCTAGACAACTATGGAAAAGGAGTATGATGAATGTCATGTCTTGGCTACGTCCAGAAATAATGACTTCAGAAGTTAGGTATGGATTTGGCAGCTGTGTAAAAATGGAAGGTGATCCACAGATAGAGATGGGAGGTGAGACGTCCTACACCAGAAAATATGCAAGGTTTGATCCTGCTGGGTTTTACGAAGCCATTAAGCCATCAAAGTAAGTTGAGCATTTTCTTTGGTCTTGTTCTCTTAACAGTAATTATTACAATGGTCAATCAGTCATATAATAACATATTTTCATCAAATAATCACTCTGGGCAATCTTTTTTGGTTTAACTTTTAGCTTTCCATTTGTATATTATGTGTATAGATCAGAGCCAATGCTCGAAGAAGACATACCCGACTTACTCCCGGAGCTGAGGCCATATCAGCGGCGTGCAGCTTTCTGGATGGTACAACGGGAGAAACAGATAGAAGCAAGTCAGGGTGAAAGAGAAAGAATTCAGTTCCACTCCCCATTATGTGTGCCTGTGGATTTTCTGGATACAAGTTCTAAAATGTTTTTCAATCCATTCAGGCAAGATTTATTGATCCTTTTTCAAAATATAATGTATTTATTGCATAATTTATGTCCTAGTGGTCTCACTTTCTTTCTCCCCTCCCTCTCCCCCAAAACAAAAAAAATCCCTCAACTCTGTCATGATTTTATTGTTTCTTCCCTTATGCTTATTTGAGTTACAATTGCTTCAGTGGAAATATTTCATTGTGCCCAGAGACTTCTTCACCTTATGTATTTGGAGGCATTCTTGCTGGTAGGTCCCAAGCTATGTTGCATACATAATTTATTTTCTCATGCAATTATATGGATTTTTGCTATGTGTGGAAAATGTTTTATTTATGTATAATATTTACTACAGTTGGGAAACATACATGGGTCCTATGCCATTGAAGTCCTGTCAATGCTTGTTTATATATATATACACACAAAAAACCATTCTTTGGCTTCCCCTCTGGGTTTTGGGGAATTGGTGTTTGGCATGGTATTAGAGCCTGCATGATTAAATATGAGTTCAAATCTTGTTGCTCTATTTTTCATAATTTTAAATATATCTCAATTTTCTGAACTAGATAAGTACACTGGGTTTCTGCATTGTATATGTATTAAGCCCAAAGTGCTCTCGTGTGAGGGAATGTTTTATAAATATTAGCCATTGGTTGGGATAGGATTACTCTTTTGGCATCCCTTTGGCGCCCTCCTCATCGTCTTTTAAATGGAGTTTCTTTATTTTCCATACAAAGGGATTGACATGTGTCATTATGTAGTTAACTACTTAGGATTTAGTTGTTATTTTTGGTTTCAATGGGAGGATGTATTATTTTCTTTGGTACTCTTTTCTTTTCTTCTAATAAAATTTTCTTTCTATCAAGAAATAAAAAACACCATGTGTGAGCTCTTGGTAATATATTGAGCTTTTAAGAAAGTTGGTTATTAGTAATATCAAATATGTTGGCAAGAAAATTGTGGGAAATGTGCTCCAAAAACATTGCCAATAACAACCAAGAAGTTTAAGCTGTTAGGCGCAGGCCTAGATATTTATATCTCTAACCTGCTCACACAAAAGTCCAAAGCCTGGATACAGTACGGGCCTACCACAACCTTTTGGTAGAATTTAGTTAAACTACAAACAGAATGAGGGTGGTGAGGTTTGAAATGACCACATGTGTCTGCCATCCTGGTTGGATGTTAGTATTGCATTTTGTATTCCTGACTTTCCTGAGAATATTTTTGGTTTCCTGATTAGTACTAGGAGGAAAACTGAAACTTGAAGGTTAAGCCTAATTCAGTTTTTAACTCTCTAAATTTGTTATTTTTTATTTATTTCAAAGCTTGCAAAATGTTTATTTGCTCAGGTTAGCATGGAATACTTAGTATGTGACTGTAATGCATAGGCAATCTGAAATCTGAGCAGTGCTAGTTTGTGGGGGTTGCATTTATATAATTTTCGCTTTTTCAGTATAAATGATTAAGTGAAAGTACTCCACTTTGACTCCATTTTTTAACACAACAGATGAGATGGGCTTGGGAAAAACTGTTGAATTGCTTGCTTGTATCTTTGCTCACCGCAAATCAGGATATGGAAGTGATATACTAATTGATCCAGTTCCTCAAGTTAAGGAGACCAAAAGGTCACTTTAAAAAGATTGAAAAGAGAGCGTGTGGAGTGCATATGTGGAGCTGTGAGTGAAAGTCTCAAATATCATGGACTATGGGTTCAATGTGACATTTGTGATGCTTGGCAGCATGCAGATTGTGTTGACTATTCAGCTAAAGGAAAATCACTGAAATCAAAACATGGAAGTGAAACCAAGTCATATAAGACCACCATAGCTGTGAGGGACGGTGAATATGTGTGTCAGATGTGCTCTGAGCTAATACAAGCTACCGAATCTCCTATTGCATCTAGTGCCACTCTTATTGTCTGCCCTGCTCCTATTTTGCCCCAGTGGCATGATGAAATTATACGGTATAGTTATTGTCATATTGAAAGCTTATGAATACTGGCATCAACTAAGAGTGCAATGATTTTTTTTTTTGGGAGGGTGGGGGGTTCTAGGGGGATTCCTGACCCCTTACTGTGTGCAATACTAGGTAAGCTCCTCCTTTTTGGATGTGATAGTTACTGCGATTAACAAAAAATGATTGTTGTCGGTGCTAAACTACAGAAGGACCTTTCTGCAAACATTTATTGATGCTCAAGTGACATGTTCAAATATAATTGCTTTAACTGTATGACGCATATTATATTGGTATATTGCATGCCATCTTTTGGGTGAACAATTTACAGCAAAAATTGGATGATTTCTTCATGCTCTGATAGTTTTTATGAATTGTGATCAGAGTGCAAATATTTTTTTTAATGATTTAATTTAATTGTACTTATCATTGTCTCACTAACGATAAGTTATCACTGTAGCCATATAAGCTCGGGCTCCTTGAAAACTTGTGTTTATGAAGGCGTGCGAGACACATCTTTCTCCAATACATCTCTAGCAGATATCAGTGAACTTGTCAGTGCTGACATTGTAATAACTACCTATGATGTGCTTAAAGAGGATTTGTCCCATGATTCTGATAGACATGAAGGTGATCGACACGTTTTGAGATTTCAGAAAAGGTTTGCTCAAAGACTCATATTTCTGTTGTTGTTATCATGTTCATAGGTAAAATACCACTGTGTTTTCAATTTGTTTCCTGTGTTTATGAATTTGTGAAAGAAATAGTGAACATAAGAAAATCTTGTTCCTTCTTTCCATTTTATGTGTTCACTATTTCTTCCACAAAATCCTGAAAAGGGAAATAAATTGAAAACAAGGTGGCATTTTTCTTTTAAAACTGAAAAGAGGAAATGGAAACAGAGTGGAAATCTTAAGCTTGCATAAAGGCTCTGATACCTTGTTAAGAATCAACTTTTCCCAAAATCTTAAGCTTTTAGGTAAAGACACATGAATTGTTTTATATCTTGCAACAACAAACCATGCATATGATTACTCATATTATGTATTTTAGAAAGTTTGGATATCTATATCTCGTTTATGATACCAAGTATTTTAGTAACATATTTTTTCTTGCAGGTACCCAGTTATCCCAACTCTTCTTACTAGGATATACTGGTGGAGGATTTGTTTGGATGAGGGTCAAATGGTGGAAAGTAATGCTGCTGCTGCCACTGAAATGGCTTTGAGACTCCATTCAAAGCATCGATGGTGCATTACAGGGACGCCAATTCAGCGCAAGCTTGATGATTTATATGGGCTTCTAAGATTCCTCAAAGCTAGTCCTTTCAATACATACAAGTGGTGGACTGAGGTTATTCGAGATCCTTATGAGGTTTGTTCTCTGTAATTTAATTTTTGACTTAATTGTTGCTAATTGACTTTCATTGTTAATCTGTTTATCTTTTGTTAAAAAAAGGTATATTGTAAAAGGAGTTTGATTATATTCTCTTCTGGCCACCTAATAGCCATAGACAACATAATAGCCTTCGCAGCTAGGGCTAATATGGAAAGTCTATGTCCTAATTGTATTCTTTTATGACTATAAGCCTTGTGCATTCAGATTCACATAGTAACTTATAATTATCTTAGTTTAGTTTTCTCTAATTTGTTATGTACTGTAACTAAATCACTTCTCTGTCTAGTAGAATCGAAAAAAGGTTTGTGCTTTGCACATTTGATGTATTCTTAGCTATTGCTCTATTCTTGTGCAGAGAGGAGATATGGGAGCTATGGATTTTACACACAGAGTTTTCAAACAAATCATGTGGCGTTCTCTAAAGAACATGTTGCCAATGAATTGGACCTTCCCTCTCAGGAGGAGTGCCTCTCTTGGCTTACACTCTCACCAGTAGAAGAACACTTCTACCAAAGGCAACATGAAAACTGTGTGACAGATGCCCATGAAGTTATTGAAAGTTTGAGAAATGATATTCTTAATAGAAGGGGCCCAGGTTTATGCTCAGTGTTATGTAATTTCATTTTAGAAGTCATTTGAAAGCAATGTTTATTTGGAATAATGGTTGAACTTGAAATCTCTTGTGCGGATTCCAGGTTCTGTATCTTTGAATGGTTTGTCAGATTCTTTGATCACTCACTCAGAGGCTGGGAAATTACTGAATGCTCTGCTGAAGCTTCGTCAGGCTTGTTGTCACCCCCAGGTTGGAAGTTCTGGGCTGCGATCCCTGCAGCAGTCACCTATGACCATGGAGGAAATACTAATGGTTTAATACTTCGAAAATCATTGATAAGTTTTTACATACAGTGCATATAATATAAGTTTTTTGATTAATGTGAATCTAATCTGTAGGTTCTTATAAGTAAGACTAAGGTAGAAGGTGAGGAAGCTCTCAGAAGGTTAGTTGTTGCCCTGAATGGGCTTGCAGCAATAGGTATAATACAGAAAGATTTTTCTCAAGCTGCATTACTGTACAATGAAGCTATGACATTGGCTGAAGAGCACTCTGAAGATTTCCGCTTGGATCCTTTATTAAATATCCACATTCATCATAATCTTGCTGAAATACTACCACAAGCTGCAGACCTTGCTCTGAGATTGTCCTCTAAAGGAAAGCAGTTCTCTCAAACTTCTGCAGTTAAGACAACCAGAAAGCATTTTATTGACACGGTTGATCATCGTCTTTCAAAGAGGCAAAAAATAAGCGGCTGTAATAACACAAATTTTACAGTGGATTCTGCAGAACCATCAGATGCCACATCCAGCCTATCAGAAAATGAGTTAAATGAGGATCAGGATACTGATGATGTAACAGCGTGTTCTGTCAAAACTCTGATGGCAGAATGTGAAGATTTAAAGCAGAAATACTTATCTATGTTCAGTTCAAAGCTATCTGCAGCCCAACAAGAGTTTCAGAATTTGTACATGCAGGTAATTGTCCTTAATGGCTCTTAAGGAAAGTTAATTTATTTATTTGTTTTAAACTTTGAGATTTGTTAATGAATCCAGTTTAGTAGCCTGTAAATATAAGTTGATCTTTCCTGTGGAATGCCAAAGAACTTTAAGAAGTCTGGGTGTGTAGGATCTTTGTTTAAATATAGATGTTGGGAGAGAATAGGGAAGCTTAGAGAAAGTGAAAGAACTTTGTTTGGCAGAAATGCTTGGGTTCTTAGATGCTTAGTTAGACACCTAGCAGCACTATAAATACTCATTAGGAAATAAATACATAGCATATTTTCAATACTCAATAGTAAATGACTATCACTAGCTATTTCGTAAGAGCCTAATATTTCCAATGCCATATTAATCACATGGCAGCGACACATTCCCGTGCCACACACATTAGTAACAGGATAGCTACTCATTCCAATGGCAAACATGTTAATCACATGCATCATTGTTTGTTACAACTTAACCCTTAATAATAACATATAAAGAAGGCACCATAAAACTGAGTTCAAGGCAATGGATGTTGGAATGATCTTCAGTATAGACTTCCTAGTAGTTCAACAACATTTGAAAGCCATTGGATGAGGTCAAGTGCTTGGGACTGCCAGGAACGGGCCAAAGCACCTGGGAATGCTGTAAAGTGTTTTAGGATTGATGGGAAGGGATGGAGTGGAGAGGATCGGGATGGAATGACTTAAAGTTCTGTTGTTTGGATTTAAAAGAATTGGAAGGAATGTGTTAGATATAAAACCATCCATGTAACATGGTATCAGAGCCACCATGACTAAGAGGTTAGAGTTTCGATCCTTGTTAATTTTTATCCTCCATTATGAAAAAAAATAACGCTCAAGCCCAAAAGAGACATTTACATGAGGGTGCGTGTTAGATATAAAACCATTCGTGTGCTCTGCCTCTGGTTTAAGCTTTTGGGAGAGATGGTTTCATGAAAGGATGGAATCATTCCATAATCTCCTTATTTTGCTTCCCCTCCAATTTGGGAGGAATGGATGGAGTCTCTTGTTTTTATTTTCAACTTATAAAATTATCATTATTCCATTAGAATATCCAAATAATGACAATGGAATGGAACATTAACTCCATTCCATTACTACAAGATCCAAAATATGGAATGGAATAATTGTCATTCCACCCCATCTTATTCCATTCTATTCCATTTCATTACTTACCATCAATCCAAACATAGCTATAGAACGAGGCCAAGGCACCTGGGAATGCTGTATAATAGGGCTAGAGTGCCTAAAAATGCTGTATAATGGGCCCAGAGCACTTGTTCATACTGCATAATGGATCTAGAGCACCTGGGAATGCCCTATAACAGGACTAGGGCGCCTAGGAATGGCAAAATCATCAAATGACAACAAAAAGATGCTGAAGACATTAAAAGCACACTTGCCAGGGAAATCAAAGTATTCAGAGGTGGCGGAGAATGAATTTGAGTCGAATGCCATATGTAATGATGAGAAAACAATCAAAATCTCTACTCAGAGGACTAATTTACAAAATTGAGAACCCAAACAGACGATGAGTATGATAGAACAATGACAAAGATGAACCTTAAGTCCGACAAAGCGAATGATCATAGTAAATTAGATTAATTAGAGCATGGATAAAAAGGAAAAAGTAAACTATAATAGGTGACACAGTATGGATTACAAATGAGTTCCAAATTATAAGAAACTCTGCAGCAGAACAGGAGACACTTAGTTCATGGTGGATAGTATGTTCAATTTGTGGGAAAATAAAAGAGGAGAGGTGAAGGTGAAACAACTGTGTGGATTTGGTTCTTAGGTTAAATGCTTGAGTGAGATTGCACTCAGCACATTAATATTTATAGATAAGAAGAAATAAAAAACAACTTACATTCATAAGAACAATAATGAAGAAGTATTTCCTATGACTGCTTCCGATGCCATGATTTCTACTATTTCCAATGTAATATTCCAATATTCCCAATACCATACTTATCACATGGTTGAGCACATAATGTCACAGCCATTATTCTTAACAATTTTGACCACCCAAAACTGGATAAAACCAAACTGTTTGTTTTCTACTACATTGCTACTAATATACAGTTTACACTTTACATAATTGTTCTAAGTCTCAGACTGCTGTACATATTGGTTAACTAAGGGCCCATTTGGATAACCATGCTTATGACTTTTTCATTTTTCTTGAAGTTAAAAGTCATATTTGTCCTATTTGATTATGTAGCTTATTACTTCTCAAAAAGTCATTTGTGTTTGAGAAGTTAAAATATCTTTCTTTGAGAAACACTTTTAAAACACTCAAAATAAATACTTTTTTTACTATGTATTTAAATACAAAATAACTTATTTACTTATTCATAAGTTACATTTCAAAAGTTACTTTTATATAAGAACTTAAATAAGTCATTTAACCAAGGCATAAGTTTAATTGCATGCAAAATGAATAACTGCACTCATGTCTGATTTTTTTCTTGATCTCTTTTTTCTTAACAAAGTAACAAAGGTAGGAATACAAGATGTGTCAATAACAGAAGCCAAAAGAAAAGGATATGTCACACTTATCTTTCTTCATTATCATGCTTTTTGCAAATATTTTATTTTATTTTTAATTTTGTAGAAGTGAAGGTAATCAGGATTTTTACATGCTTTGGTGCTATTTCCTTTTTTTTTTTATTGTTATTCTTTCATCCCCCATCCCCCTTCTATTTTCTGTAAATGACATTTGAACTTTTTGAAGGTTTGTAATGGATTTAGGGACAGCAGAGCAGATCAAAATACATTCTGGTGGTTAGAAGCACTTCATCATGCAGAACAGAACAAGGATTTCTCAACTGAGTTGACTAGAAAGATTGAAGAAGCCATTGCAGGAACTTCAAATAGTTCAAAGTCATCAAAAGTAGCTGCTCGGTTAGTGATGCTTTGTGTTTGCAAGACATTTGTTAAGTAGTGATTGAAGTTTTGTAGTAACTCGTATCCCTAACAAGTTATGCTTTATTGAATATATAGAATTTCAATAAAAAGGTTGCTGTACACACAATTATCATCAATCGCTTGGTCAAAGAGCTTATGATACCATATCAATGACTAACTTCCTCTATAGCTTAAGTTATCAAGTGAAGGCTTTTGAATGATTTTATATCTCTTATATATGTCATTTAGGAGGGAAATACTTTTGTGAAATGCAACAGCCAAACCTTTTCAGCTTGTCTTGCTTGGTGGGGCTGCGGTCAACTATATGGGTCAAATGATGATAGTGTCCTCTCATAAACCATATCTACAGTCAAACTATTAAAATCTAAATCTTTCGGCGGCTCCCCTTTAGTTTCTTTGGTCTCCCTCCATCTCTAGGTATTGGGCAACTTTTTCATCTAATCTACTATCTACTCAAACCCCTTAAGGCAAGAGGTTATGATACAATATCTCTGCCTATATTGTGCTTTATTTCAAATATAGCCGGTCCCAGGCTCGGATAAAAGAGAAGGGTTATGTTAGGCAGTTTACAACTAATGTAAAATTTTGCTGAATTATTGTGCAAATTTGGTAGCCACCCCACTTAGTGGGACAAGGCTTTGTTGTTGTTGTTGTTGTTGTTTGATGTCATGGATCAAAGATGTGGATCTCATGTGAAATAAAACTTGAAAATCCTGTGCTAAAAGAATTTGATAAATCACAATTAGTGGTGTGCACCATTTTTTGGATAAAAGAAGACTTTGTTGATCTCGTGTGAAATAAGACTATGCAATGATTCATGACTGTTGTGTTAATTTTAATCCAGTTTCCGGAGCATAATATCTCTCAAGTATCAAATTCAGACAGGTTTGGATCAGTTGGAGACCTCTCGCAAAGTGCTACTCGATCGACTCTTAGAAATTGACAAGACAATGGAAAAACCAAATGAAGAAGATATTGAACGTGTGGGCAAATGTCGAAATTGTCAACCTAATTGTGATGGTCCCCCATGCGTTTTGTGTGAACTAGATGAATTATTCAAGGTTTGTAACTGAATTTCTTTGTCAACATGATTCCTCCTTCAACTAACCAATGTAATATGATCTCATTGTTTATTTTTTTATCTTCAGGATTATGAAGCTAGACTATTTGTTCTTAAGAATGAACGTGGTGGAATAATTTCATCTGCTGAGGAGGCAGTAGATTTTCAGAAGAAGAATTTTGCATTGAATCATTTCCTCTCAAAGCTATCACAATCTAATCGAAGATCAAAAGTATCTGAAATTGATAATGAAGAATCAAATAAAAGGAATGCTGGACAAAGAGTTGTGGTTAGTTACCTCATTTGATTGACTCTTCTTGCGTTGGGTCATAGACTGATGCAGATTGTATATATCTCTTCTATTTTATTAAGCCCAAGCACTCATTGGCAATTGAATTGAAGTACTGAAGTGTAACAAACCTAAAAAAGTGAAATGAAAAAGGAAAATAAGTCCTGAAATCTATATATTTAATCAACCCCATGTTCCATTGCCAGTAAACTTCTCATGTCTTGTGAATTGAAGTGTTGTATTTAACTTCTTCATTGCCTATGTCGCTTGCCATCATGTATTACTTTAAAGTCAAGACACCTGCATTCCATGGAAAATTAGATTTGGATTTGCTTTAAAAGATGCTAGCCTCGATTTTCATTTAAGAGATTCCGGTGGATTCTTGAAATACATGGCATGTTCTTTCTAATATTTCATATTAATTATGTTGAGGTATTCAGGTTTCAAGATCAGCATCTGAGTTGGAGCTTATTCTTGGAGTTATAAAGAACTATTGCAAGACTCGGTTAGGAAGGGACGTTGTCTCTGCAGCTATCAAGCATTTACATATTTTTGAGGTATGGACTGATGAAATCTTTCTATCTCATCTAGTGTTAAACGGAGGATCCCTTTGGGAGGAATTAATCTAAAGAAAGTTTCTATTTTCCAAGTCACCCTCCCCACCTCCCAAAAAACAAATAAATCAAATAAAAGAAACCTTTGAAGATAGGTTGATTGTGTTTAGTAGCAAAAAATAATTGACCCAGTTTTCTGTTGGAATCCTTTCCAATAGCTGATGTTATCTGTACTGACACCCGGGATTCTATGAATTCTGATCCTCTGTTTTTTATTTTTGTAAGGGTATGAGGAAGGAGTTTGGCCATGCAAGGTCTTTGGCTTTGGCTCAAGCTCAGTATCTGCGTGCCCATGACGAAATAAAGATGGCTATTTCCCGTTTGCACTTAAGGGAAATTGAGAATGATAAGTCCCTTGATGCTTTGGGTGAAGACGAATTATTTGCAGCTAGCTCAAACTTCTCCCATGATAAGTTTATGTCACTGACCTTGTTGTCACAGATAAAAGGAAAACTCCGCTACTTAAAGGTATAGAGAAAGAAGCCTTAGAAGTTAATTTATTCTTATCATTTATGTTGAAATTAATTTACTCTATATATGCAAGTTTCTCAGTAACTAATAGATCACCCTTGAAAAATTAATGGTGACTATTGCAATCTTGCACATAGTGCTTATATTGATGGGGGATTTGATTATAACTGAATTCTTCAACACAACAACCAAGCCTTTTCGAATTGATTTTGACAGACTATTACATATTAAGCTTTTAGTATATTTGGTTCTTAACATGCTATTAGAGCCTTTGTGATCAAGTGGCCAAGAGTTCGAGCCATACTATCCTAATTTTTTTTTATCCGACCAAAAAATAAAAGTAGGCTTTTTTATTGTCAACACTTCAGTCGCAATCAGCTTTTGCATGAGGGACATGTTAGAGATATGAAACCATTCCTAAGAGTTGATTCTTGAAAGTAATGACAATCTAATATATGGGACGTGGGACATCTATTACGTGATCTGATAGATGCTCATTCATAAGCTAAATGTTGTGAAGAAATTCATGTGTGTATTGAATTTTAACAAATTAGATGAGATCATTGCTGCATGAAAGGTATGCGGATTCTCAACCTGGTCCTTGAAATTTTGTTTTGCTATGAGCTTCTGAAGATTTTATCACATACCAAAGAACAATGCTATCATTAATCTTCCATCTCAATGAGTCAATATTAATGAGGTTTCTATCAACGATGATTGTCACCATTATGTTTATTACATGACTCATAAGTGTTGGTTGGGACAGAAATTTCATGTTGGGATATCTCTAGGGACCACCTCTGTGAAATTGGGATGCAAAATAACTTTATCTAACAGGTCGCCTTGACAGAATTTAAATGAAATAAAAGCAGAAATCTTTTGAGCATTAAGATGTTTTTTCTTGGACACAAGGCTTTGAATTCAAGAACAAGGTTGAGATTAATTTATGCTTTTAGGGACTAAAGATTCGCTTGACCTTTAATTACTACTTGTTCCAATTGTCATATGATATGATGTTTAATCAGTGGACCATGTTGGATTTGATTAATAGGTAAAAGGAATTTATTTGAACATGAATGTGCTTGCTAGTCTACAATTTGTTCTCGTCTCTATAGGTTTTAAGTTTTGTGCTGCTTATGAATAGCCATATGTTTTATAAATACTCCAAAAAGAAAAGCTGAGTCGTTATCCTTTCAGTTTCTCCCACAAATATACTCTATCTAGACTCGTGTCTAAGTATTCTGTATTAAAATCTTTAAATTCTAAATTCTTTTTTCTTAAGTCTCATATTGCTTAAGGATATGACCAAGAGAACCTTTATAAATATTTGGCCATCCCTCTCCCCTTAGCCAGATATTGGGCCACCCACGGATGTGTTCAGTCTAACAAAACTTCGCACTTTAGATATTCAGTCTGAGGCATTTAAGTCCCACATTCCAAGGATATGAACTTTATAAAAACTTGTTCATCCCTCTCTTCTTGAGCTAGCTTTTAGGGTAGAGTTAGACCTACAGTCTTAAGATACTTCAAGCAGAATGTCGATAAATTATATTAGCTAGTTCTGCATTAATGATTCATATGGCCATGCTTTATCTTCAAGTCTACCTTTGTTTTTCTTTTGGACTTCATCCAATGCTTATCAATTTTGGGTATTTCAGCTAGATTGGAAGGAATAATTTGGCTGTTTATTTATTTTAGTTTTTTAAAGCTATACTCTTTTTCACTTTCTTGGTTTTGGGAGTATTCTTGGTTTAAGCTCAAGATTCACCTTGAAGTTTTTTCTTTCAAGGTGGCTGGCATTTGCCAATCCAACTAAAAATCAACTTGTTAATTGTTATTCTTCAATTTAAGCTTATCCCCCTAAGATTCCATAGAAACGCTATTTTCTTTCCTGCTCTGAATGTGTAACCAAAGATGAACCGTTTTTCAGGGTTTGGCACAATCGAAGCAAAAACTGCCATTGGGAAGTCCAGATAATTCTTCATTCGCTCAAGAGATAAATGCAACATCAAACTCCACAAAAGAGAGGGGAGCAGGCATATTTAAAGTTGATGAGGAAACATGCCCAGTTTGTCACGATAAGCTTGGCAATCAGAAAATGGTATTTCAATGTGGGCATGTTACATGCTGTAAATGTAAGTTTTATTTGACCAAACTTAATGTTACCATTCTTTAGTTGTTCTACATTACAGGGACCTTGATGATTCATCAGTCAGTGTTGGCAAACATATAGTTGCTACAGTGTAACATAAAATACCCTCTTATTTCCTTCTTTTTGCTACAAAGTGAACATTTGAATTAATCTTCTGAAAAAATTCCACGACATCAAGTTTGTTCTCTGGAGATTCTGAACATCAATTTAGTCCTCCTTAAGACGTCTATTTGGTGCAAATTGTTAGTTGTTTTATACTGTAAAGAATCCAAATGATGTAAAGAACCTTTGAAGGACTAATTTGAGATCTCATCCATTACTCTCTTTATGCTGTTCTCAAAAACACTTTTATATTGAATTACCCATTGATCATGGGTTTTTCACCATGTGAAACACCAAGCACAGCTGTCTACATAGTGAACCTTCTTTAGTGTGTTTTCGTCATCCATCTGTGTTCAACAGCATATGGTTAGGCATCTTTTTACCTTAAAATAAATCATTTATGACACATAACTCTACATCTGTTACTTACAGGTTTGTTTGCTATGACTGAGGAAAAACTTCAACATAGCAAAATTCATAATTGGGTGATGTGCCCAACATGTCGACAGCATACCGATTTTGGAAGCATTGCCTATGCTGTTGATGCGCGTAATGAATCTTCTAATTCTTCAATGCTACATACAGTGGACAGCTGTGAAAAATGTGAAGCATCCATTACTGTTAAAGGTTCATATGGAACTAAGGTGTTTCTCTTTATAATGACTTGACTTCTATTGATACCCTCGATATGAATCAGCATATTCTACATTTAATACATGGCACTACCCGTAGGATCTACTTGTGATATTTTTAATTAAGCTTAATGAAACAGGTAACCTTTCCAGTAGCAAAAGCAGAAAACAGAAAAGCAGTGTCTTCCAAAAAAAAAAAAACTCTTAGAAATGAGATTTTTTAAACTTGTTTTTGCTACATTAAGAAAAACAATTATTTCAATCTATGGAAAGCAAATAAACATTTCAGAAGTGACGAATTTGTGGACATTAAGAAAAACAATTATTTCAATCTTTGAATGCGCAATGACAAATTTGTGGACATTTTAGTATGTATGCTAATGATTAATCTTTTACTTCTAAATACGTGCTTTTACAAATTGTAAATTGTTTATAACTGATATTTTCATCAGTTAGTGTATCCTACTATATTTGGGAGAATTATGATCAATCTAATGACTTTAGTCTGATCTCAAAAGTCAGTATGGGAGTGACAATTACAAATTTTTCATATGGCCATGGGTTAAGGAAAACAGTCTTTCATCCTGGCGAGAATGATAAAATTTGAAGACTATTTACATAAGACAACTTGATTATTAACTTATTTTTGGAATAATTTATTAATATTTGTTTTAGATGTGTACAGCATTGCTCATGCACTGTAAAATCATTCATATTTTGGCTTATTTCTCTATATAGCATAGGCTTATATTCTCTATCTCTTGAATTCCTCATTCTTTTTCTCTCATTTGGGTGCTTTGAAGATTGAAGCAATCACAAGGAGAATCTTGTGTATAAAGGCCACAGATCAAAAGGCAAAAGTTCTTGTATTTTCAAGTTGGAATGATGTACTTGATGTATTGGCACATGCCTTTGCTATGAATGACATTACATACATTCGGATGAAAGGAGGCAGGTAAGATAACATATCCAGTAACCTATTTTTCTATTTAGTTGTTTATTTATGCTAGTCTAGAATAGATTTAGGGGAAAGTAAAAGGAAACAGGATAAACAGAGAAAGAATATTAATTTGATCATATTGGTATATATAAAGTCATAATGGGCCTCTACCCGATAGCTTAAAACTGTTAGGAGAGGTAATTCATGACATGATATCAAAGCATTTATAACCAAATGGTTTGAAGTTTGGTCCTTTTCCCCTATGTTCATCAAAATGAAAACATATTGAGTTTGAGCACAAGGTAGGTAGACGTGTGTATTGTTCAGGTTTTAGGCTCAGAGGGCTTTTGCATGAGATATAAAGTCATTCATAAGCTTCTAGTTGACAATTAAAAGAGAGATGGTCCATGACACATCATTGATAAATGAGTTATGTGACTTATACAACAACAATTAAGCTTTGTCCCACTAAGTACGGTCGGCTACATGGATCAAGCGACACCATAATGAGACTTTCAGTACGAATATGTGACTTTTAGTAGGAAAAAAAATGTTGTATCAAATATTGAAATTTCATTCAAATAGGAAAAGATGGCATAATGAGAAGGAATACTTGTAATGAAATGAAATTCTTGAGTAGGAAATGTGAATAAAATACCTTAGTAATGTGAATAAACTACCTCGTTGGTGATGTAAATAAATTACCTTCTTAGTTAATAATAAAAAATTAAACTAACATAAAATTCTCTCTCTTCCATATATTACTTGCTATATATGATTGGGTATCTATTTTATCACTTCAACTTTATGCTGTAATTATTTGATTTTGAATGAAATAAGTAGTTTCAGGTTTACGGAGTTTATTCTGTGTTCCTCATTATAAGTCCATAAGTTTTGCATAGTATTATTCTCTCATAGAGTTGTAGAGGCATTTTGTGTCAGTAAATATGGGTAGTTGGTGATCCATGTTTCAGTCAATCAGCCACTTCATTATGTTTGTTTCATTTTGGTTATAATTTTTGGGCTCAGGAAAGCACAAGTTGCCATCAGTCAATTTAGAGGACAACAGAATGGCAGGAAAGGATCTGAGAGGTCAGTATCAAAATCTATTCAGGTGTTATTGCTTTTAATCCAACACGGAGCCAATGGCCTCAATCTTTTGGAAGCACAACATGTGGTCCTTGTAGAGCCACTACTCAATCCAGCTGCTGAAGCACAAGCAATCAGTCGTGTACATCGTATTGGTCAAAAGAATAAGACCCTTATTCATCGTTTCATTGTAAGTTTCCCAGAAGGCAGTAATGTATGTAGTAAACATTGTTATGTTTCTCTCTGTCTCGCTCACCAACTCAATTGTCATTATTACCTTAGGTACTCTTCCCTTAGATAAACTGCAGAGCATTATTTAGGGACTGATTTGCCATATTCTGATTCAATTTTCAAAATGGTCTTGCTGCATTATAGTGCTCACATTTTCTACCCTGTCATCTAGCAAGTATTATTTTTGTTATAGCCCTAGTGATAATTTTCCTCATCAGTTGCTCTATCCAGCCAACAAAGAGGCCATGAATTTAACATTTGTATGAGTTTCAATGTTCACATATCTTAAAGTTGATTCCAGGTTCATCTGAAGTATTATAGATAGATTGTATGTCATGCAAGCATCAATAGCTGTTTACTTACTCATCATCCATACTTGATGTTTCTGAAATAGGAGTAATATCAAGCATGTTGCAATTTGACTATGAACACTTCGGAAATCGAAATGAAGGCTTCAAGCATGTAGTTGTGTAGTGAAATTGCACGCCTGCATCCTTTTCTTCCCTTTTAAGAGGAAGGCTTGAGCAGGAATTATAGGGATAAAAGACTAAGGAAGAATGAAGCAAAATACTCTGGTGGTCTAGTTAGATTGTTTGTTTGTGAAAAATAGTTATAAGTAAACATCTTTAGAAGAAATAGCTGATATCTGGTTTCATGAATTTGTTATAATCTGCATTTGACACGTCTGTTCGTTACTCAATGAAATTATCATCTGCCTTCTTGAACTATATCTTCGTCAGTGAGTTCTTTCCTTTTTTTATTTTTATTTTTTCACAAGACAATGATAAAACAAACCAATCTGTGTGAATAGCCAAGGAAACTGGAATAAAACACTTCTGCAGATGAAACTCAATTGACTTAACAAGCTTTGCATGAATGAAAAGAATATGACTTCATCCTTATCAAATAAAGAATATGACTTCAGGCGAATCATGCCTCTATACTTCTTGTACTGATTACTTTGTTCTTGCCTGTGTTAGGTGAAAGACACAGTTGAAGAGAGCATATATAAATTAAACAGAAGCAGAAGCAATCATTCCTTCATTAGTGGGAACACCAAAAATCAAGACCAACCTGTTTTGACCTTGAAGGATGTAGAATCCTTACTGTCAAGAGCACCATTAACGATGCCAGAAAGTGTTGAAAATCCTAATGCAGATTCTAATCTAAGGAACTTGCCACCATCGATGGCCGCGGCTATTGCCGCTGAGAGAAGACTCAATGAGCAAAGGACATGATTTTTGCTTCTCATCACTCCAAAGATGATGTGTTTTGTTAAATTTCAGAGATGCCAATAAACACAGCAGCGCATGATTTCATGGCGGTGTGAAGAGGCAGGAGGAGTTGCAATTCAATAAACTTTCAACCATGGATTCCTTCTAACCAAAATTTCATTGTAGTTTATTTATTCTTGTACATATTAGATTAGGTATGTGACCCTTCTTTCAATTTTGAGCTAAGTTCTGTAATTATGTAAAATATATGTTATAACCATTTAAATATTTTGATGATTACGTAGTATTTTGTCATATATCATGTCTATTTCTATGAATCATTTGCTAATTTGACCTATATTTTACTCTCTCTCTCTCAATAAATCTAGACTCATCATAATAACTCATTTTATCCATCCAATAATCCATTTTAAGAAGTGATCCAATAATGGGCGAATTCTAGCACACCAAATTAGCAACATTCGTTAAATGTGGGAAAATGCATTAATAAACATGGTTAAATGCATTAGGAAGGAGTATTTTGCATGTCGTATCAATACTCCATTTCATGCTACTCTCTCTCTGTCTTCTGTAAAGACACCTCTGATGTCTCCAGCAACCACCTTGCATGCACCTCTCCACCGTCGACCTGTGTCCCACATGCTCTCTTTCCACTCGCAAGTCCTCTCCTCCAACAGCAATTGTCTCCTTCATCACCAACCTCTTTTGACATCTCCACCCTGTCATCATAGTTGTTGCTTCCTGTGCTATCAAAATCCATCCCCACACATTATCTAATCGATGTATGGGCTATGTTTTTAGATCTATACGACCTATAAAGCTACCATACATGATGTGAAGGAAAGTTTTTCCTTTCATTAACGAGATATATGACTTTGAATTGGTTTGAATTTACAAGGAGGTCCAAGAACATTATGGTGGCTGATGCGGGTGGGTGATAACAAGCGGGGGGGGTGGGAGGGGTGGAGTTGTTGATGGAGCAAGCATCAACAAGGGTGAGGTAGGTAGTAGCAAACAAGGCAAGGAGGGACCTGGCTAGAGGTGAAGAATCACCGTGAACAACAATTTGATGCAATGGTATATCGCACACCATATTTATTAAGGTATACATTAGAATTCGCCCTAGCAATGAGTAGTATAGGTGTTTTATAATAACTTCAGCGCTTAACTTGTAGTATATTGAAATTGGATGGTTTAAATTAAGTGGTGTGTGGTGCACCCTTCTTAGCAAGGTGCGCCACACAAACTTCCTTTATTTGCATCTATTAAATATAAGGAGGAAGCCATGACAGTATCTCACTTAAAATCAACCAGAACAAAAACATTAAAATCCATACCAAAATCCATACATTAATCTCCAAAATCCATAGATCTCAGTAGAAAATAACATTATTCAACTGTTTCATTTACATCATCCAATGATTTAAACCACACTCCTCAGATATCAACTCATTTTTGCTCAGGCTCTTCCTTCTCGAATAAGGTCTTCCTCAACCAGTCCCATGGCTGTAAATCATTAATAAAGAAAAACATTAGAAATTGCACAAAGAATCAATACTAGAGCGACTATGGACATGTTTGCAGAGGAACTTTCCTTACCCCATGTTTGGAGAGCGAATATAGAAATTGCACACAAAATTCAAGGATGAAATTTGTAGGAAAAATTACATGAAATACTCATTTTTATATACAACAACCACCCCATCTCAACTACTTTCCCTACTAAGGCTCCTATCAGCCTTCTCTACACATAGCCAAACCCTTTAAGTCAAGATTCTATCATCTTTTTGACAATAAGTTATGCTCCAACTTTCTCTTTAATGCATTCGTTTATAGTCTCATCTTGTCTACTGAATCTACTTATCCAATCCCACATTTTCATAATTGCATCATTGAGCTTATTCTCCCATTAACTTCTGACCAATCCCACCCTCTCTTCTTCTTCACCAACTGACAGACTATTAGTAGTATTTCTATTTTTTCACCCCTTTTATAGGTAGGTATTTTTTTCTTTTAAGAATTGCTTACAAGATTTGAGACTATATATATATATATATATATATATATATATATATAGAGAGAGAGAGAGAGAGAGAGAGAGAGAGAGAGGCACAAAACTCTTCCCAAAGTAGTGATTACAAGGTTACAACTATTGGGACCAACCAGGCTTTACAATAATAAAAACAAAGGATATAAATAGTTGCATCTAAAACATGTGATATATGTATAACTCTGTGAATTATAGATAAAAAAAATATACACACTTTAAGCCATATCATATAAGAATGGTTAACACTAACATGCATTACAACAAGGTGAACCCTCAAATCAACATTGATTATTTTAAAAACAAAAGGTCAAGAATTTACATAATTCGTGAGATTAATATAATATGAAAGAGAAAACCAAAATGGCAGAAAAAGGAGGGACTACCTGAATGAGGTAGAGAGCGCCGGTGGTGGCGGCAACGCTCCACGTGGCGGCGGCTTTGATGTCTTCAGGTTGGAGACGACGAAGCATCGCTGGTAAACCCGCCATTTTTTTTCTGTTCACCCCACAATTTCAACAATGATCAGAAGAAACCCTTTATTATTATTCTTCTTGCCTCACCCTTCACTCTCGGTTCTATATATATTCAATGTTTTATTGAGAATAGAATGTTGTAGAATTTTCTGTTTTACGCTTTTTTTTTTTTGGTCAGGATATTTAGTTTTACGCTTTTTTGTTTTCGCTTTGGGCGTGCTAGAAAGAACTGGAGCTCCGTCCCATGCACTGTGTTGTTCGTGCACTTTTGATTTCATTCGAGTCATATTTCCTATTGACTTGGCTTATCTTAAGTTAAATAATTGTTTTAGATATATATTTTTCAATAAAAATTAGTAAAAGATTATAAGATTTTAATGCTCAATTATTTTATATAATTTAATGTTATTTTTATATTATAAGATTTATTTTGAAATATATACTACTAAATAACTCTTAAATTTTTTTTTTACTTAAAAGAATTTATAATTATACTATGTTTAATGTCTAAATCCTCATGTCATTTAAATGTCAGGTTGACATTGTTACTAGTTGAATAATTATCGGGTTGGATTTGGATTCCACAAATTAATCTATAAAAATCAAGTTAAATTCAAGTTTAGTAAAGCTAACAAAGTCCTTTGTATACCTCCACTCTTGGCAGAAACAAGTAGAGGGTCATTGTGGTCATTAAAATTGTACGTAGACATTCATTAAAAAAAAAAGAATTAAATCTCATTCTAGTCCTTGACGTTGCTCTCTTGGTTTCGGACTTTAAAATGCATCAAATTGGTCCTTAACAATATAAAACATTAGTCATATTAGTCTCAATAAATCATCACCTAATTGACAAAATATTAAATGATAGTACATTGATGGATTAACGTGACTCAAATTTTGCGATGCAAGGACCAATTTGATTCGTTTTGAAAGTTAAAAACTAAAATAATTCGCAAAAGTAAAGTAAGGGATTAGAATGAGCTTTAACTATAAAAAATAAGTTTAATTTCTGAAATTAATTGATAGAAATTTAAGAAAGTGTCAAATTATATAAATTAACTACCTCACAAAATTTGACAATTTTTTAAATTTCTATTGATTGACAGGTGTAGCAATATCAGCACATAGAAATTAATCTATCAATTTAATTATTGAAAACATAAAAAATAATTTAAATTAGTCTTTTTAGTAATTCAAGTTACTCACATAAATATTATTTTAGAGGACAAACTTAAATATTTCTTATAATTTTAAAAATTAAAATGATAATTTGTTAAATTCAAAGACTAAATTAAAGTAATCATGTATTTTCACGTATCAAAATCAACTTTTATTTTGACAAAAACGTTCTCTAGTAAAACCAAACTCCTAGCATAGTCGTTGCCAAAACAAAACAAAAAAAAAACTCCCAGCGTAGTCTTGAGTATTAAAAATTGGCGTGTCCATTTTAGCGATTACCTTTTATCGAGTACAATAGTAATTAAAAATGATTAATTTAACTCACATTCTCAATTCTCCTACATGACATTAGGCTTTCAACAAGTTTTTATGTTTTTTTTTTTTTTTAGGAGCTAACTTAAAAAATTTTATGTGGAGTTTACTCATGATTTTTTTTTTTCATATTTTGCTCCTATATCAAAATATTGGGCAGCCAAAACAAAAGAAATATAAAAGAACAAGTACACAAAATTTAACGTCATTTAACATTCACCGTCTATATTCACGTCTTCACAAATCTTTAACTATCTGTAACTTTTAAATAATTAAAATTAAAAAGCATCCTTACAAATCTTTTATTAAATGGACAACTCTTAAAAACTACTCATACAATGAATTACTATTTATACCTAACACTTAAAGGCCATATTTATAGGCTAACGATTTTGCAAAACTTCAACTTCTTCTTGATGTGAGGCCTTGGATTAAATCCAACAAATCCTCCCCTTAATCCAAAATCCTATCAAATCTTCACTTGCACCGTCGCTCATACGAACACGCCGCCACTACTAGAAAAACTCCTGTTTCGACGGATTTTACCAACTGATTTTCAATAATTATCGACGGAAAAGGTAATTTCCGACGGATTTTTTGACCGATTTTTACCACTAATAATAACGTAGTTGGAAATAACCATCGCAGAAAAATCCGTCAAAAAATTATCGACGAATTTTTTTCAAAAATCCGTTGGTAATGAGCACATAATCGCCAAGAAATTCGTCACCTTTCATATTTGTCGACGGATTTTTAATCAATTACCAATGGAAAAATCCGTCGGTAATTCTTAAATTTCATGAATTTTATTTTTAATATTTAGGTTATTGACGGATTTTTTCGTCGGTAATTACAATTTTTTATTTTTTTATTTATTTTACCTACGGAAATAATCCGTCGATAATTACAATTTTAGATTTTTTTAGTGGGATTATTGACAGAAAATTTGACGGTAATTAAATTAATTTTTTCCCATCTTTTAGTAATTTGTGTGTAACCTGATCATTTAAAGTTAATTATAAATATATTTAATAATGAAAAATCATAAAAAAATTTCAATAAATAATAAACACAACAAATTTTACTTCGAAATGCAAAATAGATAGAAGTCAACAAGTGTTTTACGTGTTAAAAAATGTACAAACACAAATATAAAAATTCAGCATATAACAAATAAGAAAGAAAAAACAATAATTAAAATCAAGAGAAGTCAGGATCATCGTCAACATCACTATCACCACCATCCTCATCATCATCGAGCGCATCCTGGCTCTGCGATGAGCCTTCTTTATCTTCTTCCACAAAGATACCACCTGCTTCTTCATCTTCGTGTTTATGGTCTTTTCCTTGACCTCCATCTTCTTTTGCATCTCCTGAACTGGCGCTTTCTCTTCGCGTCCTTCTTGCATACAATGAAGTTCTGCATTGAGCATGTGAACTTGCTCGCAAACCTCATCATCTTCGGTAGTGCTAGATGAAGTAATAGAGGTAGTGGACAAACTACTCACATAAAATGACCCCATACCATAGATGCGGTTCTTGTAAGGACCACGACTACCTCTTGCCACTACCATTCCTCATCAATCGGTGGGCACTCCTCACCAGCTGAATCTTCTCCTTCCACTGGGTTATAGCCTCCTGATAGCGCTCATAGGCATGCTATAACAAAATAAAATTAATTAAACCTCTATCAAATATTTGAAATAATAAATTAAATATATATACAAACAATAAGTGCTCAGAACATATATACCCAAGCATTCTCTTAGCGAGAATCGACCCGTGTCGTCTTTCTTGCACATATGAGTCTTTTTGAACAACTCACTCTGTGTGGGTGGCCTCTTCAGCTAGGAGTCTGCAATTTGAGTGAAACGCATAAAACATTAGTAAGTGAAAATAAAAATTTAACAAAAGAAATTCAAAAATTGTTTAAAATAATGACTATACCATCCGGTGATGCGTAGACTCTATAGTAGCAGAACCATCACAATGAACTGATCCACTCTTTTGTGACGCTCTGCTGCCTTAGCCTTCAAAGACTTGTCTTTAAATTTTTCACTTCTCCAATATTGCCACAAATAATTCCTACATTTGCACCTAGCACAGGGACACCTAACTTTTTCCTCATTCATAAATTGTATTGTCTGACAAGCCACCCTTACAAACGTTCAACTCCCACATAAAATTCAGTTTGATTCCCCCTCAACTGGGTGCACCCTGTCATACATCCATAGTTTGTTTATGGAACTCATGGTTCTTGAATGTGTAATTTAACCTAACAAATTTATTTAAAGTTTCCCAAATTAAAATTTTATTTAATTATAAATATCTATCAACAAACCATCTTCTAAAAGTAAAACTCTTTTAAGTAAATAGTTCGTGCTCTTTAACTTAACAAAATTTTAAGGTTCCCCTTAAATTAATATTCCACTCTTTAAATTAAAAAAAAAATTGATAGAACCTCCCTTGAAACTAAGACATCCCAAAAAAATTAATTTCAATATATACATATATCAATCCAGTCAAATAAACTTCACAATACAATAAACAAACATTTAAAGATCCTAAAACCGTTCTAGAACACATCATCTTATAACATCACAACATGCATATCCTGCAATCTTCGCATACACAATCAATCTCCACAACAAATAATACAAACAAGTCGGGAAAGGACCTCTACGCCCTTCCTCCCAGTCATGCAATCCCAATTTCCTACAACTCTATCTTAGAAATCATAAGTCTCTATTTTTAAAAAAATGCAATTAAATAAGGAGAAGAAATAATTACTTACCTTAAAAGAGACAAAGGAATAATGTGCTCCGCCAAAGAAACACTCCAACCAGATTCGACGTTCTGGAACAAAATCAATTACTTAGATTAATAACTTCAAAACAAATAAAATATAGTCACTAATTACTTAGCCAATTCACTGTTTTATTTTAGAATCCTTTTAATTTTAGGGTTTGTGAAACGGAAATATGGTATCAGTATATAGCCACTTTGAAGGTTGAACCTAACTGAGGGTGTATCTATGTGTAAAATGCAAAATAGTAATGTCATGTGATTTTAGACCTGTAGCCCTACGGTCATTGTGGCTCATTAGTGTTCTTAGAATAATGTGAAGGGGGTAACGTTAGAAATTTTCACAATACATTCTTTATTAACGTGAGGATGACAGGTAAAACACTAAAATGGACCCAAGAAGCATGGAATGAAAATCAATTGTTGGCATTTCTATTGACAAATATCAGATTA
Source organism: Dalbergia oliveri (assembly GCA_030441495.1). Classification (NCBI taxonomy): domain Eukaryota; kingdom Viridiplantae; phylum Streptophyta; class Magnoliopsida; order Fabales; family Fabaceae; genus Dalbergia; species Dalbergia oliveri. The sequence continues at coordinate 11,163,869 of JAMLFY010000014.1, read as the reverse complement.
CCAAGAATGATAAAGCTAGAACCATGGGGACTTCAATTTATTCTTGTTTTTTAAGTAGAAACGAAGGTGCAAAACATCTTTTTTTCACATACCTATTGTTCCCACACTAAAGTTTTAGAGACCCAAAACTGAAATTTTTTATATTATACGCTTCCAATTTTTTTCCTATATTTGTAGATGTGTATAGATAATATAGGCTTGTAGATATAGATTTGGCATCTGATGTTAAAATGTTTCAAATCCGGCTTTTACTTAAGCAAAGAGAGAGAGAGAGATAGAGAGAGAGCACCTGGCTCGACAGGAGGGGGCGAGGATGGAGGCGGGGCGTGGCTCGCACGTGAAGCGTGAGGTGGTGGGGAGGGTAGGATGTGGGCTTAACGGGCGGGAGGGCCGCGAGGACGGACCAGGCGGCGTGGCTCGCGCGTGATGCGTGAGGTGGTGGGGAGGGTCGGGATGTGCTAGCTCGATGGGCAGGCTCAGCTGGCTCGACAGGCGGGAGGAGGGGTGGGATGGGAGCAGGCGGCGGATCGAGCGTCATGCGCAACGCGTGAGGCGGCGCGGACGTTGGGCATTCGGCCGTGAGCGGAGGCGGTGGCGGCAATGGCGGCGCGACTAAGATGGAGAGAGTGTATGAAAGAGAGAGTGTATGAGATAGTGTGTATGAGATGGAGAGAGATTACCGGCGGATTTTTGAATTTCGACGGAATAAATCCGCCGATATCGAAATCCAAGGCATTTTTTTAATTTTTTTTTCCTTTGACATTTACCGACGGATTTTTTCGTCGATAATTATCCCCTCTGAAAAAAATAGTTTCTAAAATTAATTTTATCGATGGAAAAAATCCATCGGTAATTATTTACAAAAAAATATTTCGTGAATTTTTTTTATCGACGGAAAAATCCGTAGGTAAAATTAATTTTAATTTAAAATGAATTCATAATAATTCCTGACGGAAAAATCCATCGATAATATGCCGCCATATTCATTTCAAGATGATGCCAAATTTACCAATGGAAAAATCTATTGGTAATGATTGAAACCCCCCAAAAAATAATTTTATTGAAATTTCTCATTTTTCGTCGGAAATCATGAGAAACATCTACTGAAAAAATCGTCAATAAAATCCGTTGTTACTCGAGTTTTTCTTGTAGTGCGCTTAGCCTCCATATTACTAAGAAAGCTTTCTACCCAACCTACGGTCGTTGCTCGTGAAACACGCTATTTGACCTTTCCATTGCCAAGAAGAATTTTGACACAAGGGACGCCCACACATGGATCCACATACACTACTAAGCTAAATTGACTTAACCATTGGCTCCGATACCACTTTTGGCCAATGAAAGCAAAAGAAATAAAAAAAAGGCATACAAAATTTAACGTCATTCGCTCTTCACTACTTACATCCACGACTTCCTAAATCTTCAACTGTCTGCAACTTTTGAATGGGTAAAGTTACAAACCATTCTTATGAATTTTCATTACATGAACAGCTCCTAAACAACCTGCTCATACAATGGATCACTCTCACTCTTAGAAGACACCTAAACCCAACACCCAAAGGCCATATTTATAGGCCACCACTCTTGTAAAACTTTAACTTCTTTTCGATGTGGAACTTTATGTTAAATATCAACACAAAAAGAATGAAGGGAAAATTCTATAAATAAGTTTATGAACCTTATCAATATAATTCTCTGATGCTTCTCCTCTTTATCCTTTAACCAAACACACACTTGATAAATTATATAAGACAAAACACCCATTTTAGTCCCTCTGTTAAGTTGAGCTAAGAGGACTTACTTATTTGATAATTCACTTTTATAAGGACTAATTTGAGATTTTTTTTTATGCAGGGACCAATTTATCTAACTATCTAATTTTGTAGGAACTAATTTGGGAGTTTCTTTTTTTTTTTTTTAGCAACCAATTTGTTAACTTGAATTTTTATGGGGGACGGACTAAAATGGGGTTTTGTCATTATACAATAATCTTTTGTGGACAACTTATAAATCAACTTATTTACAATGATTGATTTAAGAGTAAATTTCATTCTTTCTTTGAGAAATGTTCTTATTGTATAGCATAGTGTTCTCATATATTCTATGTGTAAGTAGAAAAATAGTATGAGAAGGGGGTTGAATCATGCCTTTCTTTTCAAGTTTCTAAAATACTAAACAAATTCTCAGGTTGTTTACTTGAAGGCATCGAAAATTATTATTAGTGGGCTTCAGATTGTAACTTTCTAAACCAAGCAGTAATTACAAAAACTTCAAAACTATTTTAAAATCGTTTTAAACAAACACACAATGCAAATAAAAATAGATGCTGAATGATAAATAGATATAAAAGGTGAGAGAGATTACACAGAGATTTTATACTGATTTGGCCTAACACTATCTACATCCAGTTCTCAACAACTTGTTGAGTTCCACTAAACACGTTCTCAACCACGAGAAAGAAAGATATTATTTGAATACTCTTTTCAAGTTATCTCCAGTGAGCATTAGTTTCAATTTACTCGCACTTCAAGTAATCTTTGTCCTAGCCTCCTCAAGCTATCCTCACTTGATCATTATTGGATCAGGGTACAAGATTATGATTTGGGTTGGTTCCCTCCAATAAAGAATACTCAAGTTTTTCTAATAATGAAACACTGTTGATCTAGAAACTTGAGAGACTTCTTTCTAAGTTCTTCCTAAGAAGAAGTGTTGTCTAATGATACAACAAAGAAGATTTTTGGTATATAAATTGATTACAAGAAGTAATAAATGAACTTTCAAAGAGTATAGAAAAACTTCAACATGTAAGAAGCAAAAAACTCCTCCTCATATGAAGGTCTCATCCTTTTATACTTAGATTTTGAATATGATTGTTTTCCCTTAATTTCCCTTCCTTTTGACACGTGTTAATATTTTTTTGTGTCCTAAGAACTGTCCTCTAGAAGAGTAGCTAGCTGTATTTGAGTTGTCCTTGTATGTGTAGAACCATTGACAAATATGGTTTCTAGCAAGTCTTCAGAAATAGCTTTTACTTTATGAAGTGTGGTTTATAAACTTTTTCTTCTAGAATATGAGGATTTTGCCAAGTACAAAGTAATTTGTCACTGTCAAAGCTTTTTGACAGTTACTAAATTTGAATTTCAAATTTCTCTTAGTTTCTATTAACTTAGCGTAGTTTCTAATACGGGCATGCTTTTTGGTGTAGCTTCACACTTTCTGAGCTTCGTTTTGATCTTTAAACTTAACTCAAAGTTTGATGATGATCTTCTTTGTAGGAAGCCTTTATAGGTGATACTCCAACTGATTGAAGATTATAATGATGATATATTCATGAGAATGTGATTTCTTCAATGGATATCATACTTTCTAGACATGTGAAGCACTTTTGAAGATTCTAACTTGGTTTCTGATGTATAATATTGCTTTCCCGTGTCTCTAACATATTTTAGCTCGCTTTCTGAACTAATTTTTACATCATTAAAACTTTGAATCTCTTTGAATGAGATTTTAATCACGTTAAACCATGATGTTGTGAAAAAAATGTCATTAATTAAGCTTATATGTTACGAGAATAGTCGTGTTAAGTACTACAGAAACTCAACTAAAATGTTAGTCTTTTCTTCAAAATATGTTAACAAAATTTATTTTGTTGTCACTCAAAACATAAGTTATAGAACTTTCTGAAGGGTTTGGAGCCAATACTATGTTAGGGAAAACGTTAGGAATAAACTTGTTATCAACAACAAAAGCAACAAAAATATGTTCCCCCATCTATGTAGTTAAGTAGGAAATACCAAAAATATTCCAGAAAATATAAAAATTTGGCAAAAAATAAAACAAGAGACATTGCAACTTTAATATGGGAAAGTTCCCAATTAGAGGAACAAAAAACCCATGGAATCTAGTCCAACAAAATTTTCCACTATTGATAAATGGGAATATAATCAGTCTTCCTATTAGCATTATGGAACCGTAATAATTAACAGAATACTCATCCAATAGGTGGAAATCAACATAAAAACTCCACAATGTGGATATTATAAAACAGCCACCAGAGAAGACAATAAAATAATCAGCCTATACCAAAATAATCAGCTCATTATTAGGAACAACGTACTAAAATTTCATTGGAAACAGAACACGTTTACCCATATGATGATAAACATAAGACACTACATTTTCCTTTTCTTCTTCTTTGTTCGTGGCTCTACTTTCTAGGACTCACATAACTTTTTCTTTCACTTCTAAAACCTCCTTTTTTTTCAATTCTCTTTTTTTCCCTTTACGTTAGTTCTTTTTTTTTCAAGCCTTTCTTTTACTTTTTTGTGTTATTGCACTTTCACTTGTGGGCCCCATGAGGAGAGAAGCACACCAACAAATCTCCCCCTTTCTGACTAAAGTAGGGATATGTTGCTCCATGAAGCCTGTCTTCCTCCAAGAAACAAACTTCATCGCAGGTAAAGTTTTAGCATCATTTTTGAGCCATTGTCATTAGTATGGTTATTTTCAATTGTCAAGAACTTCATCATCTTAAGCACTTCATATATCCAATGATACTGCACCTCTATGTGCTTTGATCTTGAATGGAATGTCGGGTTCTTGAAAAGATGGATAGCACTTCTACCCACAAAATAATGCAAACTTTTCTTGATTGAGGCCTAACTCTTGTAAGAATTTCTGCATCCACAAGAGTTCTTTAGAAGCTTTAGTAAAAACATTATACTTGGCCTCAGTGGAGGACAATGGAATACATCTTTGAAGTCTAGACTACCATGACACAGCTCCCCTACAAAGGTTATCAAGTAGATAGAAGTAGACTTCATAGAATCAAGATCACTAGGCATATCTACATCTGTGTAGCCATCTAACATAAGCTTATCACTACCAAAGCATAAACAAACTCTAGAAGTGTTCCAAAGATACCTAAAAACCCATTTCACTATTTCCAGTGTTCTTTACTGGGATTAGAGAAAAACCAATCGACTAACAACACCCATAACATGAGCAATATTCGACCTGGTACATACCATGGCGTATATCAACTGTCAACTACATATGCATATGGAATCTTTTTCATCTCTTCCTTTTCTTTCTCACTTGAAGAACATTGTTGTGAGCTCAGTTTGAAATGACCAGCAAGTGGAGTACTAATAGATTTGGAGTTATACATGTTGAACCTCTCTGATACCTTCCAACGTACCTTTATTGAGATAACCACAACTTTCCATTCTTCCTGTAATGAGTGATTCTTGTGCTAAGGTTTTGCTTTACATAACCCAAGTCCTTCATAGCAAAGCACTTGTTTAAGTCGCTTTTAAGATTTTGAATCTTCTATTTATCATGATCAATAATCAACATGTCATCCACTAAAGCAAGAAAATTATAAAATAATCATTAGAGAATTTCTTAACAAATATGCAATGGTCCGAAGTCGTCTTACAATACCTATGATTCACCATGAAAGAATCAAATTTCTTATACCATTGCCTTGAAGCTTGCTTCAAGCCTTACAAACTTGTCTTAAATTTGCACACAAGCTACTCCTTTCCCTTAACCTTGAAACTTTTTGGTTGTTCTATATAAATTTCTTCCTCAAAGTCACCATGAAGGAATGAAGTCTTCATATCAAGCTACTTAACCTCCAAATTCATGCTAGTTACTACTCTAAGCATAACTCGAATAAAGGACATCTCACTACTAGTGAGAAAATCTCTTCAAAATCAATGCCTTTCTTTTGCTCAAAACTTTTTATAACAACCTTTGCTATGTAACTTGGCTGTGAGATATTATGTTCGATTTTCAGTTTGAACACCTATTTATTTTTTAGTGCTTTCTTAGGCAACTTCAACTTGAAAGTGTGATTCTCATGCAAAGACTTTTTTACTTCTTGCATGGCCTTTAACCATTTTTCCATGTGCTCATAAGAAATAGCCTATTGGTAGGTTTCTAGCTTTCTACCATCATGATCATCACATATTTATCTGGAGGATATTTTTGAGAAACAGGTGCTCTCTTGTAGATTTTCTCAGAGGCTTAACTAATTGTTCTGGTGGAACTTGTTTAACGGCACCTTAGGATTAGGTGCAAGCTTATCACTTGTATTCCCATTATCAACATGTGCATCCTTCTAATCACCAGGAGTTCTAGAAGGATGCTCTAATTCAACATCAGTGTATCTTATCTGATTTCTTAATGTCTTCAATAGTTTGATCTTCAAGAACTATTACATCTCGGCTTCTAATTATTTTCTTGTTCACTAGATCCTAGAACCTGTAACCAAAATCTTTGTGACCATAACCTAGGAAGATACACTATTTGGATTTCCCATCAAGCTTTGACCTCTCATCTTTTGGAACATGAACAAAGGCCTTAGAACCAAACATTCTGAAATGGCTATACGAGACATATTTCCCTGTCCATACTCTTTTGGAACATCATTATCTAGAGGAGCTAAAGGAGAAAGGTTGATCAAATCCACAACAATTCTCATTGGTTCGCCCCAAAAGGATTTGGACAACTTTGCATGAGAGAACATACGTCTGATTATGTCATTGATGGTACTATTCATTCTCTCTCAACTCCATTATGCTGAGGAGTCTTGGAAACGTTTTGTCAAGTTTGATCTCATGTTCTCTACAATACTCTTCAAACATGCCCTTATATTCACCACCGTTATCTATATGAGAGGTTGTGTTACGTTTGAAATGCATATGATAATTTTATGAATGAGAAGAGCCTTTTATTTATAGGCTAAAACTAGCTCTTGTAACCATCTATGAACCAATGGAAGAGATATACAAACTCATAAAACCTCCTAAATAATTGAAGTGTCTAAAGTTTTAGAAAACATTTTAAACTCATAAAACCACAGTCTCCACCTTGGTTAGAAATGCCTTCAAAGCTCAAACTGCATACTTTGCCTTTATCCAAAATTCCCACAAGGATAAACTCAAATGCTACAAATACTAATTATGTTCAAGCAGTGCCTGAATTTAGAAACTTAAATTGGCTTTGAAATTAAAGCATATCCATCATATTATCAAGTTACCAATATTTTTCACGATCATATCACCTTATTAAATAATCTCCCTAAGACAAAGTTACCTAACATTAATATGTTTGGTCCTTTCGTGATACATTTGATTTATAGCCATGTGTACCGCACTTTGATTATCACAATATACAATTGTGATATCTTGTGTTAATCTTTAGCTACTTACCAAACACAAAAGCCACATAGCTTCCTTCAACATACTCAGGAAGTGCGAAGACTTACCATGTCAAAGATTTTGTTTTATCTATGATTCTAACATAGTTAGAGTTAACATACCCAACAATACTACCTCTATTATTGTGATTCTTATCATATACCAATATAATATACGTAGTGCCTCAAAGATATCAGAGTATGCATTTTGTAACATCCTCCCAGTACAACCCCATTCTTAAGCTATGATATACTCGAGAGTTGTTACTTGTTAATTACCTCTTAATTATCTATAGCAAGCTTTACGTACGAGATAACTAAGCGTAATTCTATTAAAACATATTACATGTAAACATCAAGTTTATTAAACATACAGTTAAAATACATAAGGAAACTCCTTTATGAGCTTTAGTACATATAATACATTTATATACATACTCATTTCACTAAGCATAGGAGAATAAAACTAACTACTACACTATAACAATCTTACACTCCTTTGCATAGCAGCATCATCATCCTGCTTAACCTAGGCGACACGGAAACAAACACATAGGGGTGAGAATTTTATAATTCTAGGAGAACTCCCCAATCACAATCATAATGTCATCGTCATCGCCCAGCCACTTCATTTATCTTGATCATGCAATATATTCTAAAGGTTCATTTTAAGATTCCAAAATCATCCTTCCGAAGTGGGTAGCTTTTAACAATCAATCAGGACATGTACATATATCCAGAAGCTCAAACACATAATAAGTAAATCTACTTAAAGGATTTCATATGATATAGGTGATACATATGTTAAATACAGTAAAGTTATCTCAAAGTGACTTGATTTCCATCATGGCCATAGAAAGCCAATTAGTGCATTTTTCTCTTTCATTGACATAGGAAAGACTTAGTTTATACCCAACGGGTATTTTCATGGACAACTCCACAATAGATCCGTTTATACCCAACGGGTATTTATGGTGGATCACACCACACAAGGGAAATAGAATGAGCTCATCCTATACGTGGTCATCGACTTCATTTTTTTCCATTTCCGAATCCCACACAGATCTATTCCTAGCGACTCAAAATAAATTTTGGGAAGTTACTACTTTCGCCTTCCCTCATTCAATCTAAGTCTTGTTTCTATTTTGTCCATATGTCAGAACATGCACAATTTAAATTTATACATCCTTATAATGGTATCATATACTTTTCTCTTTTCTCAAATGCATACATAGGCCACGTATAGGCAATCATTCACATTGAAATTGTCATTCTTTTCTCATACTTCAATCTTTAAAATCTATAGCATGCATTTACATGTCATAAGTCACATGACCAAACACTTAATATCAAATACTCATGTCGTACTAGGAGCCAAAGTGACATTACATTCTCAATTCAAAGCATTGTTCCATTCCCAGCACAATGGGCAGAGTTACTGTCCTAGGTACAACATTTCATTATCATATCAAACAACCATTTCAAGAGTCACAAAAATTTTGTATGACACTTCAATGTGTCTAGAATAACCTGTAAAAATTTCAGGACAAACAGAGCTCTATAGCTACCTCAGTAAAATGTACAAATTTAGTGGTCAAGGGCCACCAATTCTTCCCAAATTTTTAACCCCAGCAAATGATTGAATTAATTCACAATAAAATTCACAGTGACACTTCAATATTTTACTAACTTCGTGTAAAAATTTCAAGAGTTAGTTCAATCATTTGCTATGGTAATAAATTTGGACAAGTTTACTGCAGTCTCAACAATCAGGACAGCATCTGCCTCATTTCGATTTCTGATGTTTTTGAGGCATCAAACCTTAAAACTAACACCCAAGAAAATCCAAGTAATTATTTTAAGATGTTTAATCCAACATATAATTTTTATAGCTCATGAAAACACTCACAAATATTCCAGAAAATTCGTGAACCACTGCTGCCTAGGACAATAGAAATTCCAGCAACCTAGTCCAAACTTATTTTGATAAAAACCATTTTCTAACACCATCCAAACACACCACCAAAAATCACACATCAATATCAACATAATATCAACAAAAAAAAACTAGAAATTTCGGACTTAGGTCATCCAAAATAGATCAGAAAAATTTGACAAGAAAAGGCAACAGAAACCCTACTTTGAGTAACCTATTAGCTCCTTGGCTTCAAGATTAACCAAGCTTGCTTCCTTCTCCTCCAAAGCTCCCAATCCAACTTCAAACCCCTCTGATATCGGTGAGGTGTGAGGTACAAGACAAGGTTTTGATAAGGAATAGAAATTTTGTTCGGTTAGATTGGTAGAGAATTAGGTGTAGAACATGTTTTGTGAAGAGATCTTGAGGTTTTATCAAGTTTAGGCTAGGGTTTATGAAGCTCCAAGATTGTTAATGGAGTTTGAGAGGAAGAACAATGGAGGAGAGCTTCTTGGAGTGTTCTGGACGAAATTTTGATGAAGGAAATGATAAGATATTGATTTTATGAGTTTATGACAAATTGCATAATAATTTCAAGTACAAAATATTTTATTTTCTTAAAGATAAGTCTAGTAATTTTTGTAAGCATCCTATTGGTTGCAATAAAGTAGTAATGGTGTGGCTTCTTCTAAGCCACACACTTGTCTAGTTAAGTGGCAAACTTTCATTGAAAGTTTCATTCGTGTAGAAACTTGCCCGAAAATTAATTTTAAGTATAAAATTATCATTCCCACCTATTTCTAATCTTATTCCCATGTTTTCCTAATTTCGGGTCCAATAAGGTTTCAGTTGTTTTACTATTCACCGGCCCGAAATTTTTTTTTTTTAAATGTCCGTTGGGCCACCCTCATCGTTGTTAAACTGTTATATTTTTAAAATTATGACTAACCAAGCTCAAATTAATTTTTAAGTAATTTTTCAGGGTGTTACACATTTAATCACTTGCTAAGGCATTTTGACTGGATTTCCCATATATGTACTAATGATACTAATTGCATGCGAAATATCTAGACAAGTGCAAACCATAGCATACATGATGCTTCCAACTACACTAGCTTAAAGAACACATGCCATTTTTTCTTATTCTTCAACCTATGGTAACATGGTAGCTAAGAGCTAGAAATGAGTTTCTAGTGAATTATTCAATTTTTTTTTATTTTGCATCACAAAATGCTACAACACTTTCTTAATACACTTATTCTGTGACATGTATAACTTTCAGCACTTTGATTGCTGTGAATTTCCATACCCAATATTTTCTTAGCTATCCAAATATCTTTCATTCAATAGTGTTTGACAACAAGTGAAAAACTTCTCTGAAGTCTATTCCTTCCCTTTTGTAACTAAGTGTGTTCGTAATGAGACACTTTAACTCCACAAGAACTTTCCTTCTTCTTAGAAACCCACTTACAACCAATGACACTTTGTCCTTTTGGTTAGTTCACTAGATCCCAAGTATCGTTCTTATAAAAGGATTTTCATGGAAATGATCTACTATGCTGTTCACCACTTGTGATAGCTTCTCGGTATGTCAGGGTCATGAGTTTTAATACCCTTTATAATCGATAAGGTAAAATAGAGAATGTCATCATGGGCATATCCATGAGAAGTTTAATATGCTTCTTTTGCGAGATTGTATTTTTGTTGTGATAATGTAATCTTTTCTTCTTCTTCAACAAACTCTTGCTTGTGCTCCCCTTCTTTAATTGGTCGATTAGAAGTGTCTTCATGTACTTCATGCGAACATTCAACTTCAAGCTTCACTTGCTTATTGATACAATGTTCCTTTTCATCTCTAACCTCCTTAGTCAAATGAAGACGGTTGATTCATTGAACTTGATGTCTCAACTAATAATGAACTTGGGTGATCTAAGTTCAATACACCATAACTTATAACCTTTCATCCCCGATGCATATCAAAGAAATATACACTTTTGTACTATTAGCTCAAGTTTTCCATCATTAGTATGAGCATATGTAGGGGAACCAAATATTCTTATATAAGAATAATTAATAGGTGTATCAGATCATATTTTAAAAGGAGTTTAGCATTCGATTGGTGGATAAGGATCAATTCATAAAATAACAAGTCATATTTATTGCCTCAACCCAAAACTTTTTTGATAGATTGGCATTAGATAGCATGCAACAAGCACTCTCCAAAAGAGTTCTATTCATACATTCTCTCAGACCATTTTTTTGTGGCGTCTTTCGCATAGTATAATACCATCATTATCGCAAAACCTGTTGAATTAACCTTAACAAAACTCCAAATCATTGTCTATTCGAAGACGCTTTATTTTCTTTTCAGTTTGGTTTTCATTGAAATCTTTCCATTTTTTAAAGGGTTAAATGCATTTTACCCCATAAATTTTAGGTCATGTGCAATTTATACCTGACTTTTCAAAACGTGCATTGCGACACTGAACTTTCCAAATTGTGCAAAAAACTCCCTATTTTCAAACGTACATTACGACACCCTGAATTTTTCAAATTGTGCAAAAATACCCCAAAAATTTAAGTCGGATTTGTCACGACCGACTTGGAAATATGACCGGCACATGAGGAATCTCATCCTCATGTAAGCCTTGTGAATTCTGAGTCTTTCTATATGCATATTTAATTTATAAAATCTAGTTCCAAAATATAATTTCATCTTTGATATAAATCTCTAGCTCTTGGAAATCAAATCATTATAAATACTTTCATAATCAAGCTCTAAATATATATCTTTGATACAAAATATATAAGTTGCTCTCAATACCAAATAAACCATAGAAATCATAATCATGAAAATGAAAAACATGCAATATCTTAATAGTCTGGGACCCTAACCATAATGTACATTTGAGCACTCTATCTCTTACAAAAATACCAAAAGGCAACTTCACTCTGAAGTGAAGCTTACCAATGAGAATCTCTCCTGGAGAGGAGGTGGATGAAAAGGACTCGCGGAGCTAGCGTGTTTGTAATGAAAGAAGGGAGAGGGGTAAGTTTCATCTAAAACTCATTGAGTAGGCCCACCCATAACCCGCTCATGGGACAACAACAAATATTAGAAAAATATACATATATAATCATCAATACTAGTTAATACAATAACTCTGAAATCATATTCATAGGCTTAAACAAAATAGCTCTAAAACTTATATTCTTTGGTAAATATAAACAACAGGTACTCTAATAGAGAAACAAGAATCTCTGGTTATGCACAAATCATGTAACATAACAAAATCTCTAACTCTAGGGCACCTAACTAGGTCTCATCTGATTTATCTAGGCTTGGGGCGACTTGGTATACTAAGATTAATGGAATCACAGTTAACTAAGGATCTTTCTCTTTTGTTACCATTTATTCTCTAAATTATAAAAATGCTTATTTTTTCTAAAACTCTATCATATACTTATGCTCTACTCTTGGAAATCATCATAATATTTCTTAAATCTCTAAATATAATCATATCCATACTCTAGCTCTTAAATAAAATCACTTTAACAATAATGGTCTTATGAGTTTTCAGAAAAATATATATTTCATGCCACAATTTAATGAAACTAGCTCTAAAGATCAACATAAGGATCATAGGATCTGAATCCACTCACCTGGAAGGGAGGGGTGATGGTGTCAACACCAACGGAGCTAGGGAGGAAGGATGACATCAATATCTGTCATTGAAACCACAAAATTCTAGATTAAACTCTCAAAATCTCTAGAGTGCTCTACTCTAACTCTAACAACATTGGGAGAGCACCCCATATGACAATAATGAGAGAAATAACCAAACTCAATCCAAGATTGTGAAGGAATGAGAGAATGGAGACATAATCTAATGACATATACATATCTTGATGATTGAGGATGAATGATTGGAGTGAATTTGAGAAGAAGAGAAAAATTGATGGAGGAAGAGAAACGGTTGTGGTTCTGCTTCTTCAACTAAAGGAAATAAGGGATTTATAAAAATGAGGGTTTCAGTAAGTGAAACGACATCGTTCTATCCTGTTTCTGTCCTATTGACATCGCTATAGCGATCTAGCCACGTCTCGTGGCCCCAGATGCACTTATGACCGCTATAACGTCTCCAGATCACCAAAACTCCAAAATTTGCTCATTATGACCGCTATAGCGGTCCGGTCCTGACTCTAGAGGTGACAGTTCACCTAGTCTCTATCTTCTCTCATTTGGCATATAGGTTATCTCAATACTTACTTATTTACATTTTTTAATTTTAAGTTAATGTCCTTAACTTTAAAACATAAATGTAAATAAGGAAATACCCCTCATTTGGATTCAAATAAAATATCAAAAAAATAAAAAACTGAATAATTAAAAATTCAAATTTTGGGTTTTAGTTCAAATCCGGAATTTTTGAGATTTTCTAAACTTGTGGGCTAAAAATGAAACGTTTAAAGGTTTCATAGAATTTATTAAAAACCACTCTTCAACTTATTTTCCCTCTAGGAACAATGCCCGAGACTTTTGATCCCAAGAATATGGTTTTATTATATAGCCCTCCAAGGAGGTATAGGATCCCGACTTAGTGAAGTTTAGGACCTGGCGGTAGGTCCTGGGGACCTTGAAGCTGTACGGAACTTGACTTCTAGCACGTGTACCTCGGATATCAAGGGTTGCACAATAAAAAAATTGGGGGTTAATTGCACATAGTATTCATAGATAAGGTGTTGGGTTGTACAAATTAAAAACATTAGGGGTTAAGTGCACATAAATCTTACCTTTATTAGTTGTCAAATTATACTGAAAAGTGTTTTACACAATTTGAAAAGTTCAGATGTCGTGATGTATATTTTGAAAAGTCAGGGTGTAAATTGCACATTACCTAAAATTCAAGAGGGTAAAATGCATTTATCCCTTTCTTAAATGTATGGAAGACAACATTCTTTTACTTTAGAAAATAAAACCAAACTTTCCATGATAAATATCAATAAAGGTCAATAAATATCAGGCACCACCTTTTGACAAAATAGGTGTATGGCCCTACAAATTAGAGTGAATATAGTATACCATGTCCTTAGTCCTTCGGATAACATTGCTAACTTGACTTTAGGCTGCTTTTCCCATCTTACTATCACCAAGCAAGCCAATCTTACTCAAAATAGACTTCCAGCTTCTCTCATGTGCCCAAAATGCATAAACCATAAACAAGTTGTATCTAACTCAAAATTATGAGAGGATGATATAGTTATAGCACCAACAATTATGTTGCCTTGAAGCAAATAAAGATCATTGACCAACTTTCCTTTGATCACAATAGAAGCACATTTGAAGACCTTCAATGCCTCCCCTTCAGCATAATACTTACACCCTTGGGATCAAGAGTGGCCAAAAAAATATTATCACATAATATTTTTATAGGTGTGCTTTTCTTTTGATGTGATACTTCTAAAATTCTTCTTAGCCATATTGCTTGTATAGCACAACTAGTTGCTACTATGTATTCTGCTTCAAGCACAGAAAGTGCAATGACCAGTTGTTTCTTTGACAACCATGATATTGTGTTGATCCAAGATGAAAAGCATATCCAGAAGTGTCTTTTCTTATCTCTATGTCTCCAACCCAATCACTGCTTGTGAATCCAACAAGCTTCACATCCTTAATATTTCCATAAAAATTCCATTATTCAAGGTACCTTTAATATATCGAAGAATCCTTTGTACTACTCGTAAATGAACAAATACATGGTTCCTCCATGAAATGGCTAAGTAGTCCAACTCCAAATACTATGGTTAGCCTAGTCATTATTAGGTATCTTAGGCTTCCAATCAAGCTCTTATAATAGGTAGGATCCATAGTTCTTCTTTCATCTCCCTTTATCAATTTCAGCTTCTCTTCAATTGGAGTGGAGACAGCTTTGAATTATCCATCTTTCAAGATATCATTAGCATATTTCTTTTGAGAAATGAAAATGTCATGATCATGCTAAATGACTTCAATGCCAAGAACATAAGACATTAAACCTAGATCTTTAATTTCAAAATGTTTTCATCATGGCTTTCCAAAACTCGACAAGCATCTTCAAATTATTTTCAATTAAAATCAAATCATCAACATAAAGACACACCATGAGAATGTCACCAAAATTAGCAGATTTAATATACAAAGTATATTCAAAAGGAAATCTCTCAAAGTCATTCTTAATTAAATAAGAATCAATCTTCTTATACCATGCTCTTAGTGCTTATTTTAAACCATAATGTCATTTTCAATCTGTAGACTTTATCTTCCTTCCCCTTTATCACACATCCTTCAAGTTGCTCAACATATACTTCTTCTATAGTAACATTTAGAAAATTTGACTTAACATTTATTTGATATATCTTCCATTTATTTTAAGCAAGAGTAAGATAATCATACGAATTTTATCTAACTTGGAAACTAGAACAAATACTTCAAAGTAATCAATATAAGGTTTTTGCTTGTAACATTTTGCAACTATTCTTGCTTTAAAAAGATCAATCTCACTATTTTCAATTGCATAAATTTCCTCATCCTTTGCTTTCTTCCAATTTTAATCATTATAGGTTCTACCAAAATTCAGTGGCTTACAATATGCAAATAGAGCAAAATTAATAATCTTTTTCCATAAGATAAATCATTATCATTGCTAATCTTCTAATCTAGTTGGTCATTGATGATTTCTCTTAGGCCTACCAAATGATTCTTGTTGAGGTGAAATGTTTGCTTGTCTATTTTCTTTTTCTTTTTCTTCTCCTCCTCCTCCTCCTCCTCTTTCATCATTATCTGTTATTACTACTAACTCCTTTTGTGCTTTGGAGGACCATTCTCATATTCCTTCTTCATCAAATGTCACATATCTATTGATAATCACATTCTTTGTCTTTAGATTATATATCTTATATGCTTTTGAAATTATAACATAACCAATGAAATTTTTTACAGTTTTAAACCACAACATGCACCTCACCATATCCATAATTGTTTTGTTTTTCCTTTTAGCCACTCCATTTTATTGAGTGTACCTGTTGTTTATTGATGTTGGATTCCGTACTCTTCAAAGAAATCTACACAAGCAAGATACTCATGACCTCTATTTGTTCTTAAGGTTTTGATTTTACAGCCATTTTGCTTATCTACAAATGCTTGGAACATCTTGAATGTAACATGCTTCCAACTTTTGCTTCAAAAAATAAACCCAAGTCTTTCTACTGAAATCATCAATAAAGGTGAGAAAATATCTATTATCATTGTGAGATGGTACATACAATCACAAACAAACTGAGTGCCTAATATCTAATAAATTTATTGCCCTCTAAGATTTTCTAGTAGGAAATGATTCTCTATGTGTCTTTACCTATTTATAGGTCTCACATATAGAATTAGGAATATCAATAACTAGCAACCCAGAAACAAGTTCTTTATTTAATAGATAATTCAGTCCAAAAAAAATGCCCAAAGCAAATATGTCACAACCAGTTTTTATTTTATATCTCAAATTCAAGCATGAAAACTTTTCATGTTGAAATTTAAATAGGAAAATTAAAGTCAATTTGAAGTCATCTTTACCTTGGCAATAAATTTCTTGTTCCTATCAAACATCATGCAATATCTTTGATGGATTTGCATATTGTACCATATTCTGACAATTGTCTCATGCTCAACAAATTTTCATGAAGACCATGAGCATAAAAGACATCATAAATAAATTTGTGAGAGTCATCTTCCAATTTAATTGATATTTGACCTTTCCCCAAAATAGGAATATGTGTGCTATTACCAAATTTTACTAATGAATTATGAGTTTCATCAAATGAAGAAAATAACTCCTTTTTTCCACACATATGATTACTATACCTAGTATCCAAATACCATGAATTTTCATCTTTTGCCAAAAACTGTTTGCCAAAAGTAAAATTTCTGAACTAGAATTCTGCCCAATATTTTGGTACTAATTTTCAATAACATTTACTTGATAATTATTTTACCTCATAGATTTTAATCTACAATCTATTGTATTATGTCCAAACTTTCCACAGTGAAAGCTATTAAAGTTAGTTCTTTCCTAGTAATAAGTACCTCTTCCTCTTCCTTGAGTTGGTGGTCCAAAATTGTTGCCACGCCTTCATCCTCTAAAATTTCATTTGTCTCTGCCTTTAAAGTTTCCTTTGGCTCCATTATTATAGCTAGATTACTTCTTTCTCCATCTTCACTTGACTTTGCAAATTTATCTAGGTTCACTTGACGTTCAAGGCTTTTTAATTTTGCTTTTCTTTCTTTTCAAGAATTTTGCTCACATGACTTCCTATACTTCCTTGCAACTCTGCAACTATTATCATGTTTGTATCATGGAACTCTATTATTGTAGTCACCACATGATCTATTTTTATTAGCATGGTGTGAAAGACTTTTTCATCCCTTGCGTCTAATATCTCTTCTCCATATACCTTCATTTTATTTACAAAATCTATAACATGATAAAAATATTATTCTACAATTTCTAAGCTGGACATTTTCATCATTTGACATTCACTGTATACGATATTGTAATTTGGATTTCTATGCCTTGCCCACTCCTTTGTAAGATAGCTTTAAAATGTCTCATGTTTTTTTGGCAGTTTTGGCATTAAAATTTTTGCCAAATACTAAATAATCCACTTCTTGGTGAAGTTGAGGTAAGGCTAGGGCTTAATGATCAAGCCAAGATTAATATTAGCAAATTTTTTTTCTCTAGTTGTTAAAGCCAATGGATATGATGATCTCATACCCGGAGAAAAGGATTGCAGAAATTATATAGAAAAAGTAGGGAGGCTACGACTTGGGATTGGAGATGTTGAAGCAATTCAAAGCTATTTTGTTATAATACAAAAGCAGAATAGCCAATTCTATTATGTTATGGATGTGGAGGAAGAAAGTCATTTACGAAATAAATTTTGGGTAGATACAAGCTGCATGAGTCATAACTTTTGACACTACACACTTAACAAACAAATATGATATGCCTTATGCCACTTTTTGTGGGAGGAGATCGATCACTGTGGACAATGTTTTGCTACGTTGTGCTCTATGTCAAATGAAGATACTAAAAAATTTACTTGGTTGTTTACAATGTAGTTAGAATGTATGTTTGGGCATGCTTAGAATGCCATAATTATTGTTCAAGATAGAGCAATGAAAAATGTAATTGAGGTTGTCCTTCCAAAAGCTCATCATTGTTGGTGTTTATGTCTGAAAAGTTAGATAAACACTGACTATGAAAATATTAAATCTCTTTTGAATGGTGTTGTATATGATTCTTTGAGCAAAATTGATTTCATGGAGAGGTGGAAAAAGAATTGAGAATTACATTTACAATCTACTTGATAATGAATGATTGAAAGGTTTATCTGTTGAGTGGTTTTGTTAGGATTTTGTGTATGTAAGAGACAAATTTTGAGCAGAAATTTCAACAACCTAATGAAGTGAACATATGAATTCATTTGTGATGGTCATGTAAACTTATTTGTTGAATAGTATGTCAATGCGTAAGTCACATTGGCTTTGAATCTTAATTTCAAAGAGCATTTACCACTGCAAAATTCAAAGAATTTCAAGTACATGTTGCTTCTATGGTGTATTGTAATACTTGTTGTGAGAGATTAAAAAGTTTGAATTCAACACTTTCTGTTATAGAAAGGAAGAATGTATTTGAAAAAATTAGAGGTATAACTATTAATGTATCCTTGAATGGAGAAGAATTTGAACTGTAATGTACTTGTTGCTGTTTTGAGTTTAAAGGTATCTCGTGCTATCATATCCCTGGTGTGCTTAAACTGATTTGCAAAATAGAATTAGTGCCCCATAAGTATATTTTGTCACATTAGGGAAAGGATATAAAATAGAGGCACACAAGTATCAAGTGTGGTTTTGATCATTTGGCTAGAAGTGTTGAATTGCAACAGATTTATAAAGTGTGATGCTTTTATGGAGTTTCTTCTTTGGTGATAAATATGGATAATGATGGATTAAAGTGCATGGTCAAGAAGACATCTAAAGCCATCAAGCATGGACTAATGTGCATGGTCAAGACTCAAGCAGACACCTAAGCCATCTTTGATGGTTGTTTACTATGCTAAGCTGACAGAAATATTTTGGATATCCTCAAGTCATCTATATCATGTGTATGCATGGTTCTGGCTATTTTTATTGCCAAAAAAAAAAGCTTCAACAAGAAAATGAATCAAAAGGATTTGAAATTAACTGCTTCATATGTTGTTCTCAGTGCACTCTCAGTGCCTCCTCATGATGGCACTCATGGTGCATCCCACAGTAAAAGCATAAAATCGATCCAAAATAAAATGTACATTGTTGTAGTAAAATTATAGATGCACAGATATATTTTATTAAATTTTTCATTATATTTATTACATATATTTTATTTTATATTTTTATATATTTATATGAATATATATATATATATATATATATATATATATATATATATATATTATATTATTAAGGTTTAATTGTTTAAGTTTAAATCTCTAACCTCTAACCTAGTACCTCATCCAATTCAATATCTAATATGGTTTTCAGAACATTGCTTAAAACATACAAACTATACAAGCCAATTGAAAGTCATGTCATCACATATAATATCGATTGACTTTACTCTCAATTATTTCAAGATATACACCATCATCCAAATGATTCATTATCATGATCTATTTTTCTAAAATAATTCTTTAATCCCAATAAAAATAATTTTTCAAGCCTATCAAACTTATGCACGTAGAAAAGATTGAAAAGTCCATTGTGCTCTATATGTTCTACACCTTTTTTTTTTTGTGTTAGAGTTCTAGATTGTTTTTTTGTCAAGAGTTCTGCACTAATTTGAGATAACTTAATAAAAGATAGTGGATAGATTGGGTTGGGTTGTCAAGGTCGAAAACTTTGAAACCGTCGACCCAATTTAGACCTTATGGGTTGGAGTTTTTGAACTCAACCCACCTTATCGATCCAACCCAATTCATATTATGTGGATTGGATTTTATTGGAATGATACCTGAGGGTTCATGGACTGACCCAATTTGACGGATACCCCTACGTATAACCTATAGTTTACATAATTATGGACTTCACTCTTCGCCTTTGCAAATATCTTTGACCAAAAACACAATTATTATCTGTTTTCTAAAATAATTTTTAAAACCAATTATAATAACTCTTCAAGCCATCTGTCTCGTGCTCTACTTTACTTTCCAGAATTAGTGCTCTCCTACTTCTAGTAAACTTCCGAATTGATTAGCTGTCCCCTTTTCAATTTGCTTTCCTCTCATAGAAGCCCTTATAAAGAGTTGTCCAGAATTTCCAAGCACCGAAAACGTGTAAATTCATAATAATCATTATGACCGTGAGTCGCAGAAATTCTAATTTAAAGGTGAAATTTGAGAAGGGTAAATCATAAATATCTAAAATTTATTTTTCAAAATGATGAGAATTTTAGGGGAGATATTAACAATAGGATTTAAGTTAGATAAGTAAAGTGAAGGAACACTTTGTGTTATTTGTGATTAAAAACTAGCACATAGAGTACGTTTAATTTGGGAGTAATAATTAGATGAAAATTTTCATGAATACATTCCATCTATATAATTTTACACATAAATCTCATTCATAAAATTTTTCACCCTATTTTTATCCTTTAACCAAATATACCCTAAAAAAAATTTTAAAGCTAAACTAACAGACCAATGATAACAATAGATTTTCAATCTCTTCTACTTCTACCGTTACAAATCACTCTTAACATGTTAATTTTCAATCATTCATGAATAAAGAAGAGTACAGTGTGCAAATTAAAGAAAAAGGTATCGTGTGTAGTTATATAAGCTAAGTGAAGTTTTTTTATGAGAGTATCATTATTCTTTCAATATTTGTGGGACAGGCATCACAAATAACGGTCATAAATATATGAAAATTTTGGATAGGTTCTAACTGCCATTGATTATTATATTTCATAATCAAGACTCTAGTCTTCCAGCAACACAAACTTAAACGAAGCAACATTGTGGTTACCATACTCATGGAATGTTCAGAATCATTGAGCTTTCTCAAGAGACTACACACCAAATGGTTCCTGTGGCAAGAAATCATACTTCGAACGTTAAACTTACATCTATAATTTCATGCAATCTAAACGGAAGACAAGGCCAAACATTTGCTCCAAACAAATATGAATGATGTCCTCTGGTTTTTCCATGTCTGACTAGTTAAACAGAACGTGAAAGCTGCTTTGGTTTCCTGGTGCCATCATCATCCGGTTTAGTTGTCGGCGGACCTTATCCGGGCCACCTATGATTCCCCATCTATCAAATTGCCGTTGCCGTGCCCGAGCCCTCTCCTTCTCTTCTTCTGATTTCTGCGAAAAACAGTGAGGACAAGAAACTCCATATTCATATTCTGGGGCTTCCATGTCAGCATCACTCACAGGCTGCTTGCAACCATAGCAAAGCTTGAAGTTTCCTTGCGCCAAACTATGCTCGACCGAGACTCGTTTGTCGAAAACAAAACACTCTCCCTCCCAGAGGCTCTGTGTCTCCGGAACCTCCTCAAGATATTTCAGAATTCCACCTTCCAGGTGATAAACCTGCAAATATTTTAAACAGAAATATGACAAAATCATATTGCATGATGCCAATAAAAAAAGTGTAGTAAGCAAACAAGACTCATGTACTGTTAAGGTTTTTTATCAACCGAGTGTGTGTTGCTGTAAAATAGTGTAGTGGTTTAACAGAAGAGTAAAGCAAAACAAAACTAATGCCTTCCCCATGCAAAGAAAATAATGGGCCAGAAGACTAGAGCAGATACATGGAAACATTGGGAAGCACATGCCCCGCGATTTTAGCCATTTTTTTTTTTTTTTCAAAGTATAGATGATAAGTTCCTGCTTATAGGTGGGGCAAAATCGTTCAAAATGATTTCAGGATTCAAAATATATTGACTGAGAATAGAATTCATGGAGACACTTGCAAGCCCTACCAAATTTCTTCCATCCCAGTAATCTAGGGAACTGCACAAGCTTACCATAAGAAAATGATGAAAATGAAATTTATTATGTAGGTACAATTGCCATGTTCTCAAAGATAAAGAAAATGTTTAATTACTCTATAAATCTCCATAGTTTCACACAAAATTCAAATAGGTCCCTATAGTATTAAAAAAAATTAATTCGGTCCCTATAGTGATAATAATTTTGTACTTGGGTCCCTTAATCGACCCACATTATAACACCATCAAATTTTGTAGAAGATACCAGTCTTCCATCTGATGTACACACGTTTCTATAGATTACTGTAGTTTCACCCAAAATCCAATAGATCATGATAGTAATTTTGTAATTCGATCTCTGGACCACCACCACGCAGATCAATAAATATAACATTCTCTTAAGAAAGAGCAAGTCAATCTAGGAGCCCGGTTATAAAATTATTATCATTATAAGGACCTAATTACAAATTTCCTATTTGAGTTTTTGGTGAAACTATAGGAACCTACAAAGTGATACCTAAAGAAAACTAACAAGGCCTCTTTCCTTTTAGTATAATAGGTCATAGACTCTTAGCACTCCTATCAAGATCCAAACTAGAAACTAGAAAGCCCCGAATGATATAATTGAAGATAAATTATTTTTATTTCTTTCATGAGAAGAAGAAAACACCAAATGATTTTCTCAGAAATTTGGCTGTGCAAAACAGAATAGAATATAAGCAGAGAATAACCTCTTTGAAACCTTTGCTGAGAAGTAGACTAGTTGCTTTCTCACATCGAATACCTCCAGTGCAATACATTGCAACACGTTTTGGCATATGTTGTTTTGGATTCTCCATTTCCTTCTCATCACTTTGGACTGAATTGTTTACCTCAACTTCTGGAAGCCCACCTCTGGTAAGCTGAAAATGCTCCTCTACCCAAGATGGGAATTCACGAAATGATGTAGTACAAGGATCAACTGCTCCTTTAAACTTTCCTATTCTGGTTTCATAGTTATTCCGCACATCAATCACCACCTAAACATGGAGATGTCAATTTTGGTAAATACAGCATCAATACTATTTCTCCCCTTCCCAAGTTGATATATGTGAAATTATCAACATGCATGTGAAAAAAAAAATCTAAAACTTAGTTCAACCACACTGGACATAAACAGTTTACAGTTCATACATGTGGCAGTAATAATCAGAAACTACAACTTGGTAAAGGAAAAATTCTACAGATTCTTGACACATCTATTTTTCACTTCTTGAAGAACAACATATAGCAAACATTAAAAGAAATACCAATATGGAAACTTCAGCCACCCTATACTATAAGGAAAGCAAAGAAACTACAGCACATAACCCAACAACCAATGAAAAGAAACAGAAGAAATGGACAACTCACATGGAAATGCTACCAGCCATCATACAAGTAAATGATGAATAGACAGCCAGAAAAATAGTGTTTCAAAAGTTCATTTACAAATGTCCAGAAGTCCAAGATTTTCTCCCCTTTTCAATTAAAAATCCTCGACCTAAAGCATCCAACAATTCCATGTAGCAATGGCAGACAAACAGATCAGAATGCAAAGACTCGGTGCAGGTGCAGCAAATGTTCAATGTAATCAAGAATCCCATCCAATTAGAAAAGCTAAGCATATTTTATACATTAAGTTTCCGCCACTTTTAAGATTACATAAAAGACATCCTAATGACAATGATAACAGGATGTTAGCAACTCACTGTATCTGGATTGCTAATCAAAGCATTCCAATCTTCTGGGCCAACATACTTCCCAACCCTTTCAATAGGTGATACAGCAGGCATCCCAAGAGTGACAATCTGCCAACATATAATAAAAACAAAAATCATAAAAACAATGGCAGGTTGGCAAAATGCCCAAATACATCCATGTTTAATTTAATTAAGCAGTTCATTGTTTTGGCATTACAAATGCAATGCTACCTCTTTCTTCAACTTGACCCTCACATGATCCCATCGGAAGGGTGCATCTTCCCCTGCAGCAAGAGGAGAACTGGCACTGTGTCCATGGTGAATAGCTTCCTCCTCAGGACTAACAGGTGATTCAACTCGTCTTAGTCCTTTCAATCGGTCATCACTTTGTATAAATGCAAGAACTTTCTCCACTGACACCTGAGTGCCACATATGCTGCCGTTGACTCCTTCAGGCGCAAGAATAATACCACCTGAAACACGCTGAGTAGCATCAGATCAGTGAGACACAAGAATCACCCCAGCATCAAGTCATCAGAAGATTAAATTCGTCCTTAATATTAAAATGGTGTATGGTTAGAATTGGGTAGCATAGTAAGAAGTTGGTTAGATTAGCTAGCAGTTTGGTTAGCCGCTAGTTTCTCTCCTCATTCTATATAAGCCACATAATTAGTTTATTGTGCACACATTCTGTGATTCGAACATTTCAGCTTCTCATTTCTCACTTTTCTCATTCTCTCTGACTCTAGCCATGTTTCTCAACATGTCACACACTATATAGACTATATAGATATTAGTGTCACCTATATGATGAAGAGAAAGATTTCAATTCATAATGCAAACAACCTTAACTCTCTATACTAAGAATATATATATATGTGTGTGTGTGCATCAAAACATTATCTTTGTTAAAACAAACAATGTGAACCCAAAAAGAACTAGGGCACGATTGCTTTTTGAAAATCATTTTCTAATTTTATTTCCTCTTTTCAATATGAGGTACAAAAATGCTTCATTCTGTTTCATAATTTAAAGATTCTGCGAAGGAACAATTAAAAAACAATGTGATAACATTGTAATTAATAGTAAAAGTAAGATCTAAGAAACGATGACAGAAAAACGCTCTCCCTGCAATCAAACAAATCTGTATTCTACTAACATCAAGTCTGAATACATTAGTTCCAAGCACTCATAATATCCCGAACTGTCATTACATTTTCTAATTCCTTAAATGCCATTTTCTGAACATTGACCACTATTGATTTCCAAAGCCAGTTCAAACTCCACACTTTGAGCAGTATTTACGCAGCCAACAATTTTTGAAATCCAAATGGAGAACAAGTTCATTTTGTGGTCCTTGAAGGTATATGCATGCATCACATTAGTCCCTGAAATCAAAGAAATAACAATTTGGTCCTTGAAGTGGCAACAATTGATTCAAGTTCCTCCAAGGTAATATTCAAAAGGACTTGAGTTGAATCACCAAAAGTACTAATTCGAATCACTTTGGCCAACTTGAAGGACAAAAACTATCAATTTTTTCAAGTTTCAAGGACTAAAATAATGCGTGTATACAAATTTGAGTTTAATTTCTATGCACCAACTGTCATCCAATCATGTATTGCTACATCAGCAAAAGTGGTTAAATCCCACACCAATTACAAATGGGATGATTTGATCAAATGGCCGGTGCATAGAAATTAAACTCATTACAATTTCAAAGATAAAAGAACAACCTTTACTCGATCCAAAATGACTGCAAAGTTCAAATAGAGCAAGAAAGAGCGCGAGTGTGTGAGTAGTACCAGTTGTTGGCAGAGTTCCTTCAAGGGCTTTCTCAAACGGCATGGTCAGGGAAATCCGCGAACTTGTAGAAGGAAACCACGACGAGGGAGCGTGCCACGTCGGATTCGGGTTCCGGGTTTCCGGGTTCGGGCGTGCCCGTTATGGTGATTGGGGTGGTTGTGGTGGCTGCTCCAGAGGAGAAGCACTTGGAAAGGGTCGTCATGCTGTGAAGGGCGTTGGAGTTTGAGGCCGAGAGAGGGAGGTGGTGGAATGGGGGCTTTGGGTTCTTGCGGGAAGGGGAAGAAGTGGTGGTGAAGGAGGGTAGCGTGGTTTCGGCGGCGGCGGAGGACGGCGGCGATGGCGGCGACGGCGACAACATTCTCGTGCTGAGGGCCAGGAGTGGTGTTGGTGGAGGTAGTGCTGTTCTGCTCCTTAGCATGGAGGCCGCGTTTGGATGTGGCAGCTGCATTGCATATTTTTAATTTTGTGTTGAACCCAACTTCGTCGCCGTGCCTTTTTGAATTTAAAAACAATGGACCTGGGCTTTTTAAGATCAGGCCCAAGTTGGTTCTGTTGTCAGGGTTTAGAAAAATAATAAATACTCATTGTAGTCCCACCTAAATATATAGATGGATTGCGCTTCAAATTTTGAAAAAGAGGATAAATTTATGAAAGTTTTAAATTTCAAAGAACTAATTTGTCTGATAATATATTTTTATGGGACTATTTTGAGTATTTATTGTGAGAAAAATCATGATATGATACCATAGTTCGTGAAGGTTGATGCAAATCGGACCAAAAGAAAACGAATGCTGGTGCAGAAAAAAGAACGTGGCTTTTTGAGAAGATGTTAATGGAATTGTAAGAGCTGGGGTTGACATATTGAGCTTGCAAATATTTTTTGAACAAGAAGCTCTGACAAAAAGAAAAAAAATCTGCAAGCAATGAACAAAACAAAACAATATGGCAACCTAATTATGGGACTTAGCATAGTTAATAGTTAGCTAAGCTATTTAAATATTTAGTTATTAATTTTATTTCTAATGGTATGTATAGAGATCTCATGACTAAAGGCATAACCCACATTCTAAGTTCTATACCTCAAGAAATTAGTTATTTTCAAATGATAATACTTGGTCTTCAAATTAAAAAATAACAATGTAACCCATGACAAAAAGAAAAAAACAAATAATGCAACCATTCTACCACATTCTCTCAATCCTTTTTTTTTTTAAATAATTAACATAGCTCAAGCCAATGAAAATGAGGAGCAAGGAGTATGTCGGTACAACTAAACACGGTAGAATCTATTGATTAATAAAAGTTTGGTAGTCCCATGCCTGGACAACGACTTCCGTCGATTATTACCAAATTTCCCTCCAAACCTTGCACGATCTCATTTGCCAAATGTCAAGCTCTGTTCTAAGATCTTCAACTAATATATTTGAAAACATACTTCATTAAATATAGATTAAACATTAAAATCTCTGGTGTTCGAATAGAGCTCGGGTGCAACTCTCATTGGATGTAAACTTGAAGTTGAATGGTGTTTTCATCTCAATTTGCATTCTCATATCTATACCACAAAAATAAACAATCAAGATTCTCATAAATCGTAAAACTTAATTTTAATACCATTACACTCAAGCTTCCTAATTTAGTTTTTTTTTAAATTAATTCCATATCTTTAGTTTTATTTTTTTTGTTAATTTGATCCCTATTCACTTTTTCATCCTATAACCAACGGAAATAATCTATATCAGATACAAGTGAGTCGTATCAGCACCTGTTATATCACATTAGCATTTTTAATTTATTTTATAATGGAAAATAACAGACTAAATTAAAAATAAGAAACTAAATTGAAAAGGCAAATACAGGTATGGCACAAAAAGTCCCGTCTGCCTTAATTTAACATTTTTTTTTTCTCTTTTATCAACCATGGTGAACTTGTGGTAACCCTACTAACATAGCTATTGTTTATGACATATGCAAATTATATTAAAAATTAATTATAATAACAAATGACGAGGAAGATTAATATTGCTTTTTATTTACGAGGAAGATTAATATTTTCTTGTATTTTTATGGCGAGAAGTTCATTAGTCATATTTAAAAATTATATTATAAAGAAAGGAAATAAAATATAATAGTTTTTAACTTTCTAAGAGTGCATTTGCTTTGTCAATTTTTAATTTTTAATTTTTAATTTTTAGTTTTTTGATTTGAAGGAAAAATTAAAAAAATTGAGTTTTCAGTTTTTTAATTTTTCCTTCATAAATCTAAAAATTGAAACTGAAAGATAAACAAACGCACCTAAGTTTTCATAATTTCATTTGTTCTATCTCATTTATGAGGAAAAATATAATATGCATCGACCTTTGGGAAGAAAATTTGGAGAATTTTTCTCCATAAGCTTTTTTTTTTTCCTTTCGTTCTGTCTATTCATAAACTCTTTAATAAGAAAAAATGTTCTCTTTCTATCATTTGCCTTCCCTTATCCCATTACTTGGCATCTAAACACGTATATATATATATATATATATATATATATATATATATACAAAATCTGCAATTGGGCACTAACTGATTATCATATCTAAATCATTTTCCCCATGATAACGAAAGAATAAATAATCATTCGAGTGATTATTTCATCTCAGCCAAAAAGCAGATGGATTAAAAATAAAATAAAATATATATATAACACTCCAGTGTCACCTCTCGATAGAAAAGGTGACACGATCACTGCGAATTCTTTACCAAAAGAAAAATATTGCTCATCCTAGAATGTGAGGCATCATGCGATTTATATATCATTTATTATTGAATAAATATTAATTATATTTAAATAAAATTTACATCTTATCCATTTAATAATAAATAAAATATAAATTGATACGATATTTATATTCTATAAATATAAATAACACAACTCATAAAAAAAAAAAAAAAGCCAAGGATAACCTATTGCGCTAATGAATTAGTGCTCTCCTGTGTGTTACTATACAATTAGCATCATGGGGGGCCGACATTTTGATTGAAAGGCACAATCGCTACGACTTCTCTCCCACGTGCCCTTTGTGGTCCAAGCACCAAGCTCCATCATGGCACCAGGTTCTCCCCCATGTGTCGCATTTTTTATTTATAGGCTGTAGTGTTCCACAATGATAATTATGTAAACTAGTAAAACCCATGATTATTTCTATTGAAAAGGTCATTTGTGTGATTGTCTTACTTGAAAGTTGAAACACATAACTAAAATGAACTTAATAGAAGTAAATATTTATAATTTTTTTTATCCAAATCACTAATAACCAAAATTTATTAAACTCTAATTAATCTTACTCCAGTCATTTTTTTTAAATTTAAAAGATGTTAATGTTTAAATCTAAGACTTCATTATAGATTGTCCAATTCTCTTATCACCAGCCTAATTTAAATGGCTTATTTTAATAGGTTTGCTCATTACAAGAATAAATCAAAATTTTCTTCAAGCTATTTTTTTTTGTTCATTTTATAAAACTCAAACATAAAATCTTATTTAAGAAAAAAGAATATTTATATTTTTTCAGAACATTTTAAACATACATCCGAAAATATTTTTTAAATCTTTGTCGAGAGGAATAAATACTATATCATTTGAACTAATTAAATATTAGTGTAACTATTTGCAATACGCCATAATATATAGGCTTCTAAAGTGATAACTAATTTCAATAGTTTAGATAATAATTAAGAGTAAAGATGCATTTTAGTAGTTGAAAATTAAAATAAAATATTGTATTAATTTATAATTTTTTACATCAAACAGCTCTTTTAAAATTAAAATAATGAGACTTAAATATATTTTTAGTTCTTATAAATATTGATAATTTTGGTTTTAGTACTTTTAAATTTTTTTATTAGTTTTAAGTCCCCTATTTTTCTAATATTATGTTTTTAATTTGGTTCCTATTATTTGTCGGTACTGTTAAGTGGTGATATTTATAAGAACTAAAAGAAAATTTTAAAAATATTTATAATGATACAAAATAAAATTTTTAATATTTGTAAGATTAAATACATATTCTAAACTATCTTTAGAACCTAAATATAAGTGTAAGTACCAAAAACATAATATTAAAAAAATAATGGACTTAAAACTAATAAAAAATTTTAGAAGGACTAAAATTAAAATAGTTTATATTTATATAGATTAAAAATATATTTAAACCATAATATAATATTACTTTAGTCTTTAAAATGCATATGTGGCATTATTTTTCTATTTTTAATGTCTTGGAGCCCGGTAATTAATCTTCTATAAAAGAATGCAAGTTTCTTCCATATACGAAAAAACAATGGTAGCAGTTTTTACACATTAATTTTTCTTAAAATTATAAAAGCAAAGAACTGATCGAACGTCACCCGTAGCGTCACAATGAAACGTCATCCTTGGCTTTTTCCGGGCATACTGCAGATATTATCTGATTTTTGCATAAATTTGACAGATTGGACTGTATTAAATTAATAAAATTAAATTATAAATATTTAAAAGATGAAATAAAATTAAAGAAAATCAATAAAAAAAATTTGGAAATATGTACTAATTAATTATGAGTATTATTTTTTAAAAATTAAAAGATTAAATTTTAACTGACAAATTATATGTAAATATTTATAATTAAAATTATAAAAACCTTATAGCATTATTTAAAAATTACGATATAACTTCTTGTCTGTATTATAAAATCAAATACTTAAAATTATATATATATATATATATATATATATATATATATATACAGTATATTCACTAACTTTCTCATTCACCATTGGATAAAATTAAATCTCATTTCAATGGTAAATGAAAAGTGAATTGGTAATATCTCATATTAAATGAACGCACATAACATTTTTCATATATATATATACAGGTATGTGTATGAAAGAAATGTTATTTTTACATTTAAACCCATAAATAAATATAAAAAAGAAATATAAACACAATGGATTGGTTTCAATTTCTAGTTTTAACTTTCATTTTCAATTTTTCAGTTTTCTAGATTTTTTAAAGGAAATACTAAAAATTTTAAAAAATAAAAATTTCAATTTTC
Source organism: Dalbergia oliveri (assembly GCA_030441495.1). Taxonomy (NCBI): domain Eukaryota; kingdom Viridiplantae; phylum Streptophyta; class Magnoliopsida; order Fabales; family Fabaceae; genus Dalbergia; species Dalbergia oliveri. Next base: position 11,133,079 of record JAMLFY010000014.1, on the reverse strand, counting down.
AGTTTTCATTTTCAATTTTCAATTTTTTCTTCATAAATTCTTAAAAATTGAAAAATAAAAAATAAAAACTGAAAATTAAAACCAAATCTACCCTTAATTATTCAATTTTCTCTCAGCTTCCATTGTCAATTTTTTTTTATTCCTTTATAGTTTCATGAAACATCCAATTTTAAATTTTCAAATAATATCTCTCTCTCGAAAAAAAAAAAAGTTACATTATTTACAGGTTCAGTTGTTTCTTTCTTATCTGTGGAAAACTTTCTTGTTAAAGGGCAAAATATATATATATATATATATATCTTTGTTTACCGTTCCACATCAGTCGCTAGCATCGCTGCCTCCCCAACAGTTTCCATTCATTTCTTTATCCCTTTCTTTCCTCCCTCACCTAAAAGCCTCTCTCTCTCTCTCTCTCTCTCTCTCTCACCCTAGTCCCTTCCAAAAACCAAAGCCACCCCTACACTTTTTTGGCTTGAGCAAATCCAAACCAAAAGGAGAAACAACAGTAACTCCCAACAAGAAACCAAACACAAAAACCACAACATATATGTATAGATCCTTAGCCACACTGAGATCCTTCATAGAAAAAAGGAAATGGATACCCTTTGCCCTGAGAGTCTCTTGGCCAAGATGAAGAGAGTGATCATCAGAAAACTTGTTGAGGGTCACGGGGCTGCAACTCAGCTAAAGCTTCTGCTTCAGAAGCCCTTTTTGGTGCTGATGAAGGGTCAATCTTAGTTGATGAGCTTTGCTGCCGATGTGCGGAGATCTTTCACTGACAGCCTTTCCATTCGCGCTTCTGACTCTGCCGGCGAAAATGGGTCGCCGGCGGCGGCTTCCGGTAATGATCCGACGATGAGTACAGATTCCGGTGAGGGTAGGAAGAGATCTTCGCCACCAACAAAGAACAGAGCAAGAGGTTTCTACAAAACAAGGTTGTAGCTTCTCTATGTTCTTTTCCTCTCTCGTGTTCTTCTCCTTGATTTTATTATGTCTTGGATGGACAACAAAGTTAAACTCTCTCTTTCTAGTATTTTGTTCAAAACCCACTTACAATGCGTCTGTTTTAAGATTTTTCTTTCTGATCTAACCTATAAAATGGCATCTTACTTCAATTCCTAAGCCAACAAAGGTTGCTGTCCGTGTGATTCGAGTTTTCTAGGAGGATTTTTCTTCATATGAATTGGGATGTGTACGGAAGTACGTACGGCCGTAGGATGTCATGCTGTCAGGTGGGGAAAGATCCTGGAGTTTTTTCTTTTTTGGTAGACAAATGGGTTGCTAAGCAGGAAGCACCCAAAAGACGAAAACTTCTTTTTTAATTTATATAAAATAAAAGTCGAGGAGTAAGTCCTCATTTTAATCCTTGCAGTTGCATATATGAGCTATTTGATCCCTAAATTTTAAAAACTGTTTTCTGATATATGAAATTATAAAATGTGAGTTAATTAATAATTTCATTTCTATTATTGTGTGCGCCGCTGCCTTCATGTGCCATTTTAAGTAGCATATTGGTGATAGACTAGTAAATTACATTCATCACCTGTTTGTTTTGCTAAATTACATTAATCTCCCATTACATATGATAGTGACAAAAACAATAACATGTGATATGTACATGATTATTAGTAATAAAATTATAATATTTTGACTATAATTTGACATATATATTAACTAAAATACCCTCTTTTATTATGAGTTATAATTATAAGTTTCATTTCTACGTGATAAAAAAATATTTCATTCAATCAATATGTTGAAATATTATAGAAATATTATAATTTTATCATAAATAATTATGTATATGTTATATGTTATCATTTTTTGTCACTTAAATTAATGAACTAATATCTACAAGGGGGTCAATGTAATTAAAGTGAATCTTAGGGGGCCTTCAATGATAAGTTTAAAAGATAGATGGTATTGAATGTAATTGCACTAAACTTTAAGGAAGATTAGTATAATTTTCTCTTAACTTTATTTATACACTCAAGAAATCTTAATCTCCAAGTATACTTATCTAGTCCTAACAATTTTTTAAATATTCTTTTGAAATTCTCCATATCCTAACAAATTGATTTCCTAGATATTTTTCCTTTTCTTTTTCTTTATAAAATCTTTAGGAATCTATCATATTCTTAATTTAAATATACATAAATCTAAGGATACACATTATAAATGAAATCAATCACAACCCTATCAAGATAAACACATGAACTAACTTTTCTAACAAATCTTCACATTGGCTGTCCTACCACCTTGGCAATTGTTCTGCCACCTTGGCGATTGTCCCACCACCTTGGCAGTTGTTAACTACTCTAACTTGATCCAACCTATGTGAAAACCTTAGTGAACACCATGAAAAATCTTATTAGTAAATACCATAAATAAGTACCATAAGCCTCAATGTATAACAACTATGCACAACCCAAATCAACCATATAGCATGAATCCACCTAACTTGAAACATCAACCAATGAACATGTGTGGACTCCTGCAATCCATCATCAAAATAGAAACCTTCATTAACACCACAAAGAACCCTTATTTATAAATTCCATGCACAAATTAAATAAGTATCACTGACCTCAACGCGTAACACCTACACACAACTTGAATAAACAATATAATTAACATGGCTCTACCTTATTTGAAATCTCAACTAATGAACATATGTAGTCCTACAATCCACTCATTATTCGACTAATTTCCCATCCTTGTTGAGCTAAGAAGTCCTTCACCCTTATTTACCATAGAGTGAAGCTTCATTTTTTTTAGACTAATGTTATTTTGTACCCACAATTGTCGACACCATGTCGATACACTTTCATCTACTATTGGATGGGGTTTAAGACCTAGACTAGGTAAGGTACATACTTCATTAGATGAAAGTGTGTTAGTATGGTGTCCCATAATTTGTAAGTCAAAATAACATTTCTCTTTTTTTTTATCATACCCTCTATGCAAACCAAAAAAGACTTGACCTTGTGCCAACATATTTGCTGGATGGCACCAAACTCAGATGTGCTCCTATACTAGTTGGGCGGACTGCATAGCGAAATAGGCCACATTGACTCATACAAATCCAATAAGCCAAATATAAAACAAAAATACCAAAGGAAATAAATTATAAAGATGGCCATGAGTGCATAGACACGAGAATTGACGTGGTTTGACAAATCCCATACTTACATCCACCCAAGATAAACACTATTCCACTGTGAGAAGAAAAATAATATAAAAATATCATTCGCATATCTAAATCTCCTTATACACCCTCTCATATAACCTAGAGTATCCATCTATCACGTATTCTCTCTCTACCTCTTAGTCACACAGCTAGGCCATTAATGTTATTTATAGGCAAGAACTCTCACCCTCCAAGAATCTTTAATCATCTTAAGGAATCTACCATATCCCTAATTTAAATATTTGTAAATCTAAGGATACATAACATAAATAAAATCAATCACAACATATCACAATATCCATGAGTCAATTTTTTCAACAAACTTATCACTGATATATCAATTAACATAATACATCAAGAAAATGTGATGACACAATAATAGAAATAGGGTTAGGGACTAATGTGATTCAAATGCAATTTTAGAGATTAAAAAAATAATTTTAAAATTTCAAAAGTCTTAATTCCAATATACAACTTCAAAAATTAAAGTGAATAATTACTCGTGTTGAAGCTTTGAGGTTTGGTTGATTATCATGAATTGTACACCATTATTAGTGGATAGATTGTCAAGGGTTCATATCCAAGTGGGTTCCTTATTTCTCTAATGCTTTTTACTGTGAAATATTATATTCATTATATATGGATGTCGTTGTATATTGTATGTACACGAAAATCACATGCATAGGTTATATGGAATTGTTGCTTAGGAGGAATGCACAGTCATGAACCATAGTCTCCCCCACTGCCGATGATAATCATGCATGGAGGAAGTACGGACAAAAGGAAATCTTGAATTCTAAATTCCCTAGGTACATATATATTATTTTCTCTTTCTTCTATCTTTTATATTTTTATTTTGTAACAATTTTTATTTATGTTCCGGGTGGAAGATATTATAAGATAGTACATGTATATGGTTAATACATAAGTTGCATCACAAGTAAGGATCTTTTTCTTTTTAGGGTTCCTTTCTTTTCTTTATTATATACAAACAAAATTTACAAATGTTGTTGACTGATGGAGTGATCTACGTATAAATTTCATATTAGAAAAATGACTTTCATAGGCTTTAGCTAGAAGTGTACATCTCCTTTTATCCAAAACAGGAATTAAACTGTTGGAGGACATTAATAGCAGAAACCAACTTAGGAAACTTGCTGGAGTTGAGAATATTATTTCGCACTTATATATATTTGCAATACTTGTAGTGGACACTCAAATTTAGAATAAATGTGCCAAGTAGTCCTTAAAAATACATAAGACATGAAGTTGAATATTTAAAAGATTTAGATTAAACTGCCAATTTGATCATTCAAACATATATATACATAACATTAATTTAATCCTGAAAATTTTTTATATTACTTTAGTTTCTACAATATACAAGTGATATTTTTTTAGTCATTAAAAGATCTTTGATATCAGTGTAGTCCCTAAAATATACATGTGACATCATCTAGATTTTGAAAAATGCATTAAACATCAAATAAGTTCATCAGTTTATAGAAAAAGAATGATCAAATAGATGTCATATTTATGTTTTAGGATTAAATTGATGTCAAAAATCCTTTAGCTATTAAACTGGTGTCATGTGTATCGTCTTTCATATGCTGAATTGATGCCAAAAATATTTTGAGGACTAAGTTGATGTCACATGTATATTTGAACAACAATAGTTTAGTTAAAGTTTCATATATCAATTGATATTATGAAATGACCGTCAAACTAAAAGCTAAATTGATGCTCGAAGATGCATTATCAGATGACTAAATTGATTTAAAATGGCCAAATCAATGTCCACTTAAATTTTTTAGAAGCCTAGTTTGATGTTTCAAGTGTTTTAAGAGAATTGATTTGAATGTTTAAATCCAGTATAGTATTGATCAGTAACTCAGTTATTAAGACTATGAATTCTGGTAATAACGTGTGATTTTTTTGTTCAAAAATTAGATTATTCATCTAATTCACTTGCCTTCTTATTAACAACTTTGTAGGAGTTACTTCAGGTGCACCCGAAAGTATGATCAAGGTTGCTGTGCAACCAAGCAGGTGCAGCGGACACAGGAGAATCCTGAAATGTACCTAACTACATGCATTGGCATTCACACATGCAAAGCCACCCCCAAGCCTCCATATTTGGTCATGGATTCTAATACTTCATTTCTTGTCAATTCTCATCCGGATTCTAATAAGCTACTAAATGGACATAATATGATCACCCACCAAGTCCAATTACAAAGCAAGAACATTCCAAAGAAGTCACTCCTAGTAGTTTTGTTACAGATCACATGTTGGATTCTACACTTTGGTCAAATTTGAAGGATTTTGAAGCATCCAAGCCTTCAATTATGCCCTTAAAGATGGCATCTGATAATCCAGACACTTTGTCTTAATCATGTGCAGGCTCTCAAAGTCTGGACATGGATTTTGGGGTGGATACTGTTTATTTTGACACTCATGACTTCCACTTTGATGACAGGCATGATCAAATGAGTTGCTTTGATGCTTTATCAGCTTCTTTTCCTTAATAACCAGAAAGTTTTATGTTCTGAGAGAAAAGAAAACAAATTGTTATGTTTGCATTACCTGTGCAAGGGTTAGTTGTCCTTCCTGCAAAATGGTATTTAATTTGTATAATTTAATATTTTTTGAAGTATATAATTATATATCCTTTTAAGTACTTTCCAAGAATAATACAAGTAGGTATATAGGCGATAGGTGACTTCTTATATAGGAAGGGTTATGTTTGAGATCATATGGTCTCTGAATCACAACCCTCAAAAAATATAATGAAAGGGTGGGATTAACTAATATTAAAAATAATATTTATATTGGATGATTTAAAATAATTTTTCTTATAATTATTTTATCCATTTACCCTTATATTACTAGCTCTCCTCCTCTCTTGCCAAATCCTACTCCACCTTTTTCCCTGACCCATTTACTCCTTTTAGGATTATTTTCGAGGCCAAACAACAAAACCCTCACGAACATACATGTCCAGCTCTAAAACTCTCCATGACCAGAAACCCGCAGAACAACATAACAATAGGAACATGAAAAGGGAGAGGGAGTGTCTGGGTGGCAGGCGGAGGCCGAATAGTACAGGGCTGGAGATGGGCAACGGTGGCATGCGTGAGAAAGGAAAGGTAAAGGATGAACTTTTGGTGGAAGGAAGAAGAGAAGGGTAAAAACGTAAATTTCTATAAGGTTAATATTAAATTATAAATATATATATTTTTAATTACAATCCATTTTAATTATTAGATTTGATACTGAATAGTTGAGATTTTATCACCTCATAGTGACAAACTGGATAGTCACTATTTAAGAAGCTTCCTAGGTATATATTCTTTCTATTTGTATGATCTTTCAATTAATGCGATAAAAATTAATCATATTTATTGATACGATAATGTAGGGTTAAATAAAAGTGTGAAGCTCTTTTCTATTGCAAATCAATTAAAATTAAACCACATATAAGATTTTGTATATTTATACCACTCAATAACAATTTATAAAATATTATATTCATCAATCCGTTATATCATTGAATTACAACTATTTATTATGTAGATTATTTTTCAAAATTTTGAAAAAAATAAAAATCAATAATATTGTCATCAAGTAACTCCTATTTTTATATGTTTTAAAGATATGCACTTTATTTATATAAATAAATACATACAGAACTCGTATGTCATTTGATTTATAAGCTATGTTTTTAATCATAATAAACATAGGTCATTTTAGTTTTAATTTCTGTAAAAAAAATTAGCTCTTAGTTTTTTTTTCTATTATTATGTTTTTAAACTGTATTGTTTGCCAGCATTATTAAATGCATTTTTAAAAAGTAGTTATCTTCATTTTGAACAGATGGGCTAAACATAATATATATATATATATATATATATATATATAGTACTCTTTTTAGAGAGATCAAAATTAAAACTTATATTTACAAAAACTAAAAATATATTTTAACCAGATGTATATTTACTAGAAATTGTATTATAAATATGCCAAATATTAATTTAACAAATGTCTACCAATTTTTGGTAAGCTCAGTGGCCAGATATATCATTAATGATTTGTTAATTAGGTTCCGTCAGAAATAGGCTATAAAAATTCATTAAAAATTCCTCAATGGTAAATCATTATCAACAAATTTTTCCCTCAGTAATGCATTTTAAAAAAATAAAAAATAGATTTATCAGTGGAAAAATTCATCGTAAAAGAATTTTCTTTTAGAAAAGATTGAATTTTCCCATGTGACTACATGACGATAGTGACTTCGACAGCAGCAACAGTAGACGATGGTGGCAGAACTAAAAAAAAGAAAAGAATAAGAAGAAAGGGGTAACAAAAATTATAACCAAATCAATTAAAAAACAAAACCAATTAAGACACAGAGGACTTCCAACAAAGAAAATGATGGTCTCCTAATCAAAAATGGCGGTGGGATGGTGGAGCAATGGTTGGAAAACTGCTGGAGATGGAGAGGTAAAGAGGAGAGAGAAATTGATGGGAGAAGAATGAGGGAGGAGGGTGAGTGGTTAAATATTTGAAAAACTTATCGATAGATTTTTTACTGATAACTTTAGTGTAAAAACATTGCATTTCATTTAAATTATTATTGATGGAAAAATCCACCAACAATATTACAATTTCTTTGAAAAATATTTTTTAACCAATTGCAGGTGGGTTTTTCAGCTGGTAATTCGCTAGTAAAATTAAAAAAAAATTGTTTATTATCGAGGGATTTTTCATTTAGAAAATTCGACGGTAAAGTTATTAGCCAGACACAATAATTGAAAATTCGAATACCGCCTAAAAAATCTGTCAATAAAGAGAAAAATCTTTGGTAACTTCGATAGTCAAGTGGGGTTTTTGAAAAATTTAAATATTGGCAAAAAAATTCACATGCAAGGTGCTAAAAAATCCGTCGATAATATTACTGGCCAAAAAAAGGGATATTTTTTTTTTAAAAAAAAGCTATCAATAAATTACTGGTGGATTATGGGCATTGTTTTTTAAAAGAAAAAATACTGATAAAGTACCAGTAAAAAAATCTATTGGTAAGGGGCGCGCTAAATTTGATAATAGATGACTCGAATATTATTGACCGATTACCACAAAAAAATCTACCTGTAATATTTTTTTAACTTTTTTTAGTTATTTCTTCCTTTTTTGTCAGTATTATCGATGAAAAAATCTATCGAAAACATACATTTTTCTAGCAGTGAACTATCAAGTATGGTAGGTCTCTCGTAGTAACAGCGGCAATCCTTGAATGTGGTTAGACTAGGCTTGCCCGCTGCATAAACCCCTTTGTAATTTATACCAACAAATCATAAGGAAGCTTAATATTGTTTTAATTTTTAAAGTAAGAGAACGATAGTACACTAGCCATTAATAAAATGTACAATGGGGGCAGTTATTGATTATTATATCCAAAATCATTTTCGCAATGACAACGAAAGAAAATGACCACTCAAGGGATAATATCTTTCAGGACAAAAAACAGAATGGGATAATACACATTTAACACTATTATAAAGCAGAATGGGATAACCCCAAGGTCGCTTCTTTATGGAAAAGGAATCAGGTAGTCCAAACTCCAGAGATAGAGGAACCCAAAACTGCCATGGATAATCTATCAAGTAATGATATATTTTCTATAAATTTTCCTACAAAACTTTTTATATACAATTAAAATTAAAAAATTAAATATATTTTATATCTTTTAAGTCTTGAAAAGTAATCCAAACTTAATTATTTAATTTAATATTAGGAGAACTTGTAAAAAATAGGGAAAAAGAGCTAAAAAAAACCACCCTAAACTTTAATTATTTTGCAAATCACCAATATGAACTTTAAAACATTCACAATTAGTCGTTAAATTTTAATTAATACTTTAATAGACTCTTTTATTTTAAATTTCTTCATACAATAATGGTATAATAATGCATAAAATCATATTAGCCATTTATTTTACATTAAATTTTGACCATTGACCAACTTTAGACCACTTATTTAACTATAACTACTAGTAATTTTATCAAATTCTTTCATATAAGGATCTATTAAGTCATAAGTTTAGTAAGATTTTAAACTTCATGGTGACACTTTACGAAAAGGTATAAGTTTAAGGGTTTTGGAGACTATTTTCCTTGAAATATATATATATATATATATATATATCCTGAGTTCTTGCGTTATTGAATAATTCGTCCTTTCTCGATGTAGCTGGGGCCCCAATATTTTGCCTAAAGACACCATCATAGGGCTTTTCCAACATGACTATTGTGATATGGTATCAAGTATACCTGGGTGGGGAGCACAAATGCCCTGTTGATCTTCCTTCTCCATGCTCCAAGCTCCATAACCCAGGAGGGGTCGGAGACCCGCAAGGACTTTGACGCTTAAGTTAGGAAGTGCTTAAGAGGTGTGTATTAAGGTGGGATAAAAATGTATACCTTGAGGGGATTCTCCCCTCCCTATTTATACTCATAAGGCCTTTTCTAAAAGGGAGTCCTTAGGGCTAAGTTAGGAGTCCTTTGGTATGGTGTACTTATTCTGAGCTGTGAAAGCGTTGGACCTTCTTCCTTTTAGTCCCATGATGTTTGCATTTGTTCTCAAGCTCATTAAGCGCTCTTGCCGACCTTGCCTAAGGTTGTTTGGTCTTTCCCTGAGGAGGATCTCGTCAGGAAGTTTGAGCTTAATGCTACTTTCTTCTATTGAACATTGGGTAAACCAGGTGGACCTTGGATGGACCTCGAGATGGGATTCCTTGGCCTTTCTGGTACCCAAGAGGAGGTGATCCTGTCTCTATTTGTTCTGCGATCCTAGGTCCTGATCGTAACAGTTGCCCCCAACTCAATAGCCGGGGCTAGTTCGATGGGCATTGAGTTCTTTCCTTGTGATCATTTATGTTTCTCAGGAGTCGAAGATTCAGTTGGTGAGGACAGGATTTGCAATGAAGTTACATTCGCCATGCAGTGAAATCGCATTTGTCTCAATATTACTTTTGATTCCTCCTAGTGCTTGAGTTTTGCGCCGTTTTGCATGATGTGACTGAGGCCCTTGAGACAGAGGTCGGTCTTTAGGAGATGGCCCTTGTTATCAAGAAGAGGCTAAAAGGCTGAGAGGAGGAGTTGGGGAAGGAGATCTCCGACCTTAGGTAGAAGGTGCAGGATCATAGGGAGAAGAAGAAGGATTGGGATGGAGAAGGAGGAGCTTGTTGATGCTAAGGCCAAGGTGGATGCTCTCCTAGGTAAACCCAAGTCCGCTTTGGTCGTGAGGGATCAGTGGAGGTCGGAGAGAGGTCATCCCCCTTCTAGCTCATGGGTTGGCTACCCTAGCATCTCCTTCCTTGCCCTCATCTTTAGGTTCAAGGAGTTTGTGGGGGGATCCGAAATACTTCCTTTCATTGCCATGTTTGACAGTGGACCTCTCTAAGTGCCTCTCCCAACTGGAATAAGAGCTTGTGAACACAGCCAAGTTCCTTGCCTACTAGGGGAAGCTCTTTTTGAGGCTTTAACTTTCCTGGGCCAAATTTATGCTTTAGAGATCAAGAAAGTTGAGCTTTAGGGGATGGTCCTAAATGCTGGAAAAAAGTTGGAGAATCGAAGAAGGAGCTCGAGAATGAGGTTTCTGATCTTTAGGAGAAAGGCAAAGACCTCGAGAGAAAGGTGAAGGACCTGATAAGAAAGAGAATGGTTGGAGGACCTTGACGACCTTGGTGGAGTTTGAGGTTGAGCGAGCTGATTCGGTCAAGGCCTGGACCGCCAATTTTATGAAGTTATTTGAGAGCATGATGGATCAATTCTAGATCAAAAAATTGAACACAACAATTTATAAACCTCTTTTATTTTAAATTTCACGAATTTCTAATGTAAATTTCTGGAGAATCTCTCCTAATATATGAGCATCTCCTTATGTAGATCATGGTTATATTCAAACCAAAAAATATATATTTTGAAAATTTTTGACATAATTTCCCCTAATTTAAGACTATATTATGAAATATGTCTTCAACAATCAATTAACAAGCCATAATTTCATTGTAATTACACAAAATTAATTACACAATAAAACAATTAATTAACACATCACAAATCACAATCCTAAAACCGTTCTAGTGCGCACCCCTTATTGCACAACATGCATATACTTCAATCTCGACATACACAATCAATCTTCACAGCAAACAATGCAAACAAGTTGGGAGGTTTTTTATGCCCTTCCCCCAATTATGCAATCTTCAGCCCTACAATTTTATCATAGAAATCATAAGTCTCTAACTTACATACAATTAAGCATATGAATAATAAAGATTTCATTACTAACCTATATAGTAGTGCATGGTAAACAATCAATGGCTAAGAGCACGTGGCTAATCGAATCCTAAAAATTCAAAATTAACAAACACATTTAAATAGAAATACATACGTTTAATTCACACTAAAATTAAAAAAAAATCACTAACACATTTTAAAAGGCAGAAAACATTGAGCATTGGAAAGCACACAAAAAAGGTAGAAAATAAAATTAAATTGATTAAAAGGTAAAGAACATTGCAACGAACACAATGGCACAAATCATTTGCAAAATGGAGACTCTAATCACGACGGTGGCCAAAACAATGGCAGCAACACTAGAGAGAGAGATGAGAAGAATCAAAGATGGAAAATAAGGAAGAAGAAGGAGGGATAGCTCCAAAACCCTTCAGAAAGCCTTAAAGCTTAAGGTTTTGACCGATAACAAAGCAAATTCTAATAAAATATTTTGAAGAATGGACTAATATTTCACTTGAGTTTCTATAGCGTTTCAGGACTATTCTCATAGACATATTAGTTCAAATCAACGAGTTATTTTTCACAATGTCATATTTCAACATGATTTTAATTTCATTCAAAGAGATTCAGAACCTCAATGATGTGGAAAATAGCTCTAAGAGTGAACGTGTCTATGTTGGATATACAAGAAAGGATTTTTGAGATCAGAAACCAAGTCCAGGTCTTTAGAAAAATATTCACGTGTTCAGAAAGTGTATGCTCAATGAAGAAATCAATTTCTTCCTAAAGCAAGTTGTGATTTCAGACTTCAATATCAATGGCAAAATTTGTATCAAGATTAGATTGAAGAAATGAAGACAATAAGAAGATTAGAAACTGAGAAAGCATATTAGAAGCACGAGTTTTCAAAAACCGTGCACTTTACAGAAAAGGAGGAAAAATTCAAATTTGAAATTAAGTCAACACCTAAAAAGGGCTGACAGTGATATATTACTTTTTTCCTTAGTCAACTATCCCATTTTCTAGAAGAAATAGCTTAAGAACCACAATCAGAAAGTAAAAAGTAGTTTCTGAATTTTCACTTAGAAACCATATTTGACAACAGTCTTTATGCCTGCAAAGTAGCTCTACACAGGAGCTAGTCTTCTAGATGATTTTTCCTAAGACACAAAAAGTAAATCTACACGTGTCAAGAGGATGCAAGATCAAGGGGCAACGGCTTATTTGAAGATCAAATATAAAAGGATGTCATGTACTTACAACTTAAGACTTTTAAAAGATCTTTAACAAATTGCTAAGAATACTAAACGCAAATTTTGCTTCTTCTTCTGGAAATTACATTACATCTTGTAATCAGTTTTTAGGTCTGTAAAAATCTTCTTTCTAAGTTCTCATTAGATAACATCTTCTTCTTATGAAGAATTGTTAGAAAGAAGTCATTTTAGTTTTTAGGTCATACACGTTTTATTTATTGAAAAACTTGAGTGTTCAATTGTTGAGAGAACCAACCTTAAACCAAATCATTGTAACATGATCCGTTAGTGATCATTATGAGGCTAACTTGGAGAGGCTAGTAAAAAGACTATTTGGAAATGATAGTAGAGTGAAATTACTGGTCACGAAAAATAGCTTGAGAAATGCTATACAAATACTATTGTTCTTTCTTAGGGTTGATAAAGGGATTTAGTGAAACTCAATAGGTTGTTGAGAACTGGATGAAGGCAAGGTTGGCTGAACCAAGAAAAAAATCATTGTACAATATTTCTCTATCCCTTCTCATCTCTTTTATATTCTACATTTGAGATTTACTATGATATATTTTTGAAAACATTTTTGAAAACGGTCTCTAAGTTCTCACTTAGTTCAAAAAGTAACTTTCTAAACTAAACTAACATACATTTCCACTGCCTTTAAGTGCAAAACTTGATAGGATCTATTTTAGTATTTCATATTAGAAAAAGAAGTTAAAGCACGATTCACCCCCTCTCGTGCTATTTTCAATCTAGGGGACCACGTTTAAGTCTTATTGTGCACGTTATAGAAGGTTTTTTTTTTTTTGTCTGTAACGCGTTAAATGAAACACAACATTTCATTTAACCCATTGCAGCTGGATTTCACTGCGTAACGTGATCGCATGATACATGCTTCAAAATTCAAATTACATATGGATTTTAACGTGTGTAATGACTTGAATTTCTTTTAAATAAAAAATAAATAAAAAACCATGTGTAAATCTGTATTATTTTTTAAAAATTTCTTTTATTTTCCTCTATAAACTCTTTAACAGTTACGCGCCATGTGACGCGAGTTTGCGCCAACAATTACAGATGATTTTACATATAGTGTCCAAAAAAAATTCCCATGTTTTCAATTATTTTTTTTTGTCTAAATCTCTGTGTATCAAAGGCAAAAAGAAATTCATCTGTAAAATCCATCTGTATTCCGTGAATTTTTAGTAGTGAAATTAATTTATAATAGATATTTTATTAGTTTGTAATACTTCAATGATTAACTTCATTATTTTTAATAAACTCTGTTAGTGTTAATAGAGGACACATTAGGAATGAATTTAAAAGGATATTCATTCTTTAAAAACTAATTTGCCACCTCACTAATTATTGAAGTGTGATGCACTTCACAATATCTACATTTTTTAACAAAAAGATTGTTTTAACAATAAAAAATAGGTATCCTATTGGAACATCCACTTTATCATTATTAAATATGATGATTTTCTTTACTTACCTCATTTATTCATTACATTCATGAGTGATGGAATGCAATTGAGACATCCACTCTAGGCATCAAAATAACATTACTTATCTTGAGCTATTTTATTTAAATATTTAAAAGTGAGTGTTTTTTGGATATCCATTAAATCCAAAAGTGGAAAAATTAGATGAATGGTTAAACACATTTTAACTCGCTGAATTTTAGGTTATATGCAATTTAAACCGACTTTTCAAAATGTGCATTATAACATCCTAAACTTTACAAACTGTCAAAAAACCCTACTTTTCAAATAATACATTACGACACCTAACTTTCAAACTGTAAAAACCCCTAAAAATTTAAGTCATAGCAAGGTGTTAGGTTCACACAATAAAAAATTTAGGGGATTGATTGCATATAGTATTCATGAACAAGATGTGGGTTATACAAATTAGAAACATCAAGGGGGTTAAGTACACATAAATTTTACTTTTATTAGTTGCCAAAATTATGTCAAGGGGTTTTTTGCAGTTTAAAAAGTTTATGGTATCGTCATGCATATTTTGAAAAATTCAGGATGTAAATTGTACATTATCTAAAATTTAGGGGTAAAATGCATTTATCCCGTAGATGAATAAGAGTAAGTGAGGACTACAACTCAATTCAATGATAATAAAGTGATCGCATAAGTCAATTGAGACACCTATTTTTAGATGATAAAAATATATTATCCCATCCTTTTTAAAATAATTTTTTTTATTTTTTAGATACATTTATAAATTACTATACCTAGATATAAAATGTGTCTAGAAGAGACATTTATTTTGGAAGGTACATATTATTATCAGTGTTTGCTTCAAATAACAAAGGCCAAGGGCTCAACGTCAGCCGATCGTCACAACGAAACGTCATCCTGAGCATTTTTCAAGGCATAGTGCAGTTACTATCTGAATTTTTTTTTATTATATTTGGCATATTTGACTGTCTTAAATTAATAAATCTAATATATATACATAAGTCCAGATTCTATTGAATATAATCAATATAAAATACTATTAATTGAGAGGATTTTTATATGAAAAAAATTAAAAGACTAAATTTGACCATTAAATTATGTATAAATAATTAAATTCAGATTATATTTTTATTAAAAAAATTAAGTTGAGAGAATTTTTATTCCAATTTAGACTCAAGATATACAATATTTATAATGCATTTATAGAAAGATTTACAAATTATCTGCTAATGAAAAAAAATTAAAAATTGAATGATACTAAGTTGAGAGAATTTTTGTTCCAATTTAGAATCAAGATATGCGATATTTATGAAGCATTTCTAGAAAGATTTACAAATTATCTGCTAATGAATAAAAAATTTACAAACTGAAAACCTACCAAGTGATCGTCAAAATTCGATAGTACATAGAATTATTTGACAATTGCAATATTACTTGAAAATTAGATATGGCCTTATGTTTTATTCTTCTTATATATATTATATGAATATTATTTAAATGTTTAAAATAAACATCCCGAAATTAAATACCAAAAGAACAAATAAACACAAATTTCTAATTAGCTTCTCTCTACCAATCTCCAGCATCACATAAAACTTTTAGAATAATATCAAATAAAGTTTATGCGTGTGTGTATATATATATATATATAGTACAAATGTTGATCTTCAATTGAGTTGTGTAATGTAAACATTAAAAAAGGGTAAATTATACTCACTCTCTCTTGAGGTTTGTGAAAATCCAACTCATACCTCTTTATTTGTCATCTACACTACACCCCTCCTTGTCAAATTTTAAGTATTTATATTACAATTTTACTCTCATTCACATAACACTAATAATAAACTTAACAAAATGAAATTTTTGTGATATTAATCATTTTTAATTAATAAAATTATAAAAATACCTTAAACTTAACAGAGTGGGTACATATATTTTTTTATAATTTTATTAATTAAAAATAATTAATATCACAAAAATGTCATTCTGTTAAGTTTATTAAGTGTTTTATGAATGAGAGTGAAACTAATATAAATACTTAAAATTTGACAAGCAAAGAGGTGTTAGTGTAAGGTTTATAAATTAAGGGGTGTGTGTTGTATTTTCACAAACTTCAGGGGAGTGAGTTAAATTTACCCTATAAAAAATTGTTTCTCTTCTATTGAGTTGTGGTATGTAAACATAAAAAAAGTATTACTGTTTTAATATACACCTATTTTATTATTATTAAATATAATAGATAGGTGAGATAAGTGAAATCATTATCATACTTAATGATAATAAAATAAGTGTCATAAATATCTACTTTAAAAATGTTTAAATACTTGTTTCTTTCAGAATATTTGTCTATTTTCAGACAAAATTATTTTTTAAAATATTTATCAATTTCACATTTCAATAAGATATAATTTTCTTATTGCAATATTATCCTTAAGTAATTAATGACTATTAATATAATATTTTATTTTTAGTCATTTAATATGCTTTACAATTAATAATTATTAGAGTATTTTAATCCATATATCATAATTTAATAAAAAAATTCTATTCCTATATTATTTATATTTTTTTAATATTCATGTTTGTTTGATAAATATTTTATAAGGGAGGAGGTACATTTTTGTCTTATCTGCTGTCTGTGGAAAACTCTCTTGGTGGAAAATTATTTCTCGTTTCACATCTCACATCAATGCGGCTAGCTGCGGTGCCTCCCCCAACATTTTCCACTCATTTGTTCATATCTTTTTTTCCTCCCCAGACCCAAAAAGCCTCTTCATTATATTCTCTCTCTCTCTCTCTCTCTCTCACACACACACACACACACACACTCTTGCCTTCCAAAAAAAATCAAACCCACCTGCTACACATTTTCCCCTTAGCAAATCCAAACCAAAAATAAACCAAACGAAAAAAACCACAACACAGATCCTTATAGTCACCTTTCTCTTTTCAGAAGAAAAATAAAAATAAAAAAAATGGATACCCTTTGCCCTGATGAGAGTGTCTCAGCCAATAAGTGGAAGAGAGTGATTATCAAAAAGCTTGTTCAGGGTCAGGAGGCAGCAACTCAGCTAAAGCTCCTGCTTCAGAAGCCCTTTGGTGCTGATAAAGGGTCTCTCTCCGCTGAGGAGCTTCTGGCCAATGTTCAGAGATCTTTCACTGAAAGCCTTTCTGTTTTCACTTCCAATTCCCCCGCCGAAAACGGGTCGCCGGCGGAGGCAGCTTCCGGCAATGATGATTCCCGTCAGGGTCGGAAGGGATCCTCTCCACCCACAAAGAATGGAGGAAGAGGTTGCTACAAAAGAAGGTTCTTTGCTTCTCTCTCTCTCTCTCTCTCTCTCTCTCTCTCTCTTGGATGTGTACAAAATTAACCCTTTTTATTTAGCATATATTCAAAATAAAATCAATCTCTAGCTGCTATTTTGTTCAAAATGCACTTACTCATTATATTTGTGGGTGTAAATTAACGTGGTATTTTTGGTTTAAATCTATGCAAAGATTTTTCCTTTTGATTTAACATAAAAGTGACATACATATGGTTAGTTCAATTCCTCGGCCAACAAAGGTTGTTATGTTTGCGATTTGAGTTCCCAGGTGGATTTGATATGAATTGGGATTTGTACGGAAGTGCGTACGGACAGAGTGCCATATGTCATTGTGTTAAGTTTTTATATCAACATGGGGAAAGGTCTTAGCTAGCTTGGTGTATTTTTTTTTAGTGAGAAATTAAATTTAAAAAAAGAAAAAAAATGAAGGTTTGAAGTTAAGTTGATATATATATCATCATGAATTGATGGAGTGAACACCATGTATGTTGATTTTGGATTAGTGGAAGAGATTGTCAAGGGTTCATATTCAATTGTGGGTTCCATGTTTCTAGGATGCATTTTGTTTGCTGTGAATATTATTTTATATGGATGCTATTGTTGTGTGCGGCCATGCTATATATCAGGTTCATGAAAATGACATGCATGGGGGTAATCACGAATTGTTGTTGCTTATATAGGAGGACTGCACAGTCACGGACCATAGTCTCCCCCACTGCTGATGATGATTATGCATGGAGGAAATACGGACAAAAAGATATCCTGAATTCTGAATTCCCTAGGTAATATTACTATTTTTCTTTTCCTTTCAATTTTTAATTTGCATATTTCTTTTGTAACAATTTTTGTTTATTTTTGGTGGGGATGATATTCTGAGATAGTACTATACTTAGCTTGTATGATTTATACAAGTTGCGTCACCTTCACAAGCAAGTAAGGGTCTTTTTTCTTTTTTGGGTTGCTTTCCTTTATTTGAACAATTTTTTGAAAAACAACTAGAATCTCAAAAGAATTAAAGTTTAGCTTTTTTTTAAGTTAAAAAGAATAGCTTTTGAAAAAAATATGAGTTTTCAACTAAATATAGAATTTGAGTTTCATAATCACTTTTTTCAAAATATAAAATAAACAAGCTAGTAATAAATGAAACTACTTGTATAGTAAAATTATAATGATAAGACGTCTCAAAGTTATACATAAAGACAGGTGAAAAATAAAATAAGCAATTATGGAGTGATTAAAATGCAATGGGGTGGGCACTAACTTAAAGCTATTGACTTCAATTCACCTAATTATAAATTCAATTACCATGAGTTTCAATTATGTAGCACTTGGACCCATTTGGATAACTTTGCCTATGGCTTTTCTTCAACTTTTTGGAAGTTAAAAGTAATATTTATTATGTTTGGTTATATAGTAACTTATTACTTATAAAAAAAAATCATTTTTAGTGTATTTTGAAAAATTTAAATATTTAACTTCTCAAAAAATACTTTCCAAAACACTTAAAATAAATATTTTTATTACTATGCATCTAAATACAAAATAATTTATATAAGTTACTTTTCAAAATTTAATTTTACATAGAAAACTTAAATAAGTCGATAATTTACCCAAACCGACCCCTTATCTTAATTAATTAATGGTCCACGCCTTAATTTAATTCCAAGTCTTCTCAAGGCCAAATAATTCTCTTTACTCTAAATTAATTGTCTAATCTCTTATCTACAAACTAATTTAGGAAAATAATGTTGTTCTATGGATTCCTAGCAGATCAAACTACATGAATCACATTTATATATCTGTAGTTTTTGCTCAATTCATGGTTTAATGTTAAAAGATTTGTTCATAGACCTTATCTCTAATTATTGCAAATCAACATATCATTTAAATAGTGATAAAACATTCAGAATATGAATTAAGAACAATATAAACAATTGAACACTAATATATACAACATAAATAACATCAATCTATAGGTAATCATCACATACTTGACTTCATTAATGCCCTAGCTAAGAAGGCATCCTATCCATGATGGATGAAGAAATACAAAAAGAAATGGAGAACAGAAAACACAAGAGAAAAGTCATAGAAAAATAGATAACGAACACTAGGATTTAGGTTGCTTGAGGTTGAAACGTTGTCTTCTCCCTTCTGCAGTACCTTGGAATCCTTGTGTCTTTGATATCTTTCCTAGGCTTAACCCAATTTCGAATGAATGCCAAAAGATCCAAAGTAGAGCTCAAAAGTGTTCTTATATAGGCCCTTGAAGTGATGAAAATGACTTAAAATTATTTAGAAGACTTTCCTAAATTTGATACATGATCCTACAACGTGATTAGAATCGCAATTGGATGTACTCTATGTTTCATAACTCACTGTTTGTCATGCTATGCTACAATGTGTTTGTTGCAATAAAACATGACTTCCTTGAAGTGCAAATTGAGCTTGAAGCTTTTTTTGTTTCTTGTAGATGCTAAGACCTAAAAATCACATGCAAATTACACCAATAAATGTCCAAACTAAGTTACCAAAAGGTTGAAACTCTATGAATTTCTAACAAAATCACATGAATCGCATTTTTCTATCTTTGGTTTTCGCTCAATTCACAGTGCTTATGATATGAAACTTTGTTCACAAATCTTATCTTTATTTATTGCAAATCAACAAATCATTTAAATGGTGATAACAAAAACATTAACAGCAAACAATTATAAACACTTAAACATTAAGATGAAGAACATATGTAACAATATCCATAGGTAATATCATCACATAATTGACTCCATCAACAGCCTATTTAAAGGGATTTTGTTCATAATGGATAAAGAGATACAAAATGAAGATGAAGAGCAGAAGACACAAGAGAAAAAGTCATAGAAAAGAGATAAGGAAAAACTAGGATTTAGGTTGCTTGAGGTTGAACATTGTCTTTTTCCTCCTGCAGTGCCTGGAATTCTTGCACCTGTGATATCTCTTTAGGGTTGCCCCTATGCTAAATGAATGCCAAAAGATCCAGAGTAAAGCCCAAAAGTGTGCTTATATAGGCACTTGATCAATTTATGATAATGATTACAAATCGTTTGGAAGAGACTTCTCGCAAATTTGATGCATAATCACACTATAGTGTGATTAGAGTCCCAATTGAATGTGTTCTCTGTTAGGGCGGGGGAAGGAGCCTAACAAGGGAAGATACAACCAACGGTCTATGTGAATGCATCACAACACCATCGAGTCAGACGCCACATCTTGACTCAAAACCTTAAGGCAATGAGTTATGGCTCCTTTCATATTATATATTACTCACTTAATCCATTCTCAACCAATGTGAGACTTCACCTCTCACACTTAACTCCAATAATCTCCCCTCAAGTGTGAGACCCACCACATTGCTCCCTCATAAGCCAACTGTTCTTCCCATCTACCATCCGTTTTCGTGCCTTTCCAGAATTGAGCCCAACCTTGGCTCTGATACCACTGTCAGCGGGAGCCCAACTAGGGGAGATACAACTTGTTGGGCAGCGGAAGCAAAAAAAAAA
Source organism: Dalbergia oliveri (assembly GCA_030441495.1). NCBI lineage: Eukaryota > Viridiplantae > Streptophyta > Magnoliopsida > Fabales > Fabaceae > Dalbergia > Dalbergia oliveri. Next base: position 11,111,996 of record JAMLFY010000014.1, on the reverse strand, counting down.
AAGAACAGATTCTCTCTCAATAGAGAAAATGATGCAAGAAAAAAAATAATATAAAAGAGACAAAATTTAACGTGGTTCAGCTTAACCCTACATCCACGACCCCTTAAGGAGTTCCAAGTCTTTCACTATTCGCAACTTTTGACGGCTGATTGAAGTTACAAACCATCCTTAAAAATATTTCTTCATATAGATAACTCTTAAAAGTTACCCATATGGATCACTCCCACTTTTAGAAGATAACAAAACTCAAATAACCAAAGCCATATTTATAGGCCAAAATACTAACAACACTTCTATTTTTTACCGATGTAGGACTTTGGGTTGAATCCCAACAAATCATCCCCTTAATCCAAAGTCTTGCCAAAAAGCTGGCTGCAACAATTGTCTCAACAAACATTCTTCTTACAAAAATTGTATTTCACGAGTATTCAATGATGTAAACAAGAGTCATACTTGCTCTATTAACTTGTATTGCTATTGCACATGAAACATGCTTCTTGGCTTCTACATTGCCAAGAAGACTTTTGACACAAGCTCTCTTCACTTGTACCGTCGCTCCACGGGACACGCTGCTTGACCTTCGTATTGCCAGGAAGACTTTTGACACAAGGGACCTCATAGATCCAAAAACTACCATTTTAACCAACACTCAACCAAGCCCAACTTACCCTAACCATAGGCTCTGATGCCACTCGTTGGGCAGCGGAAGCAAAAAAATACAAGAACAAACTCTCTCAATAGAGGAAACAACGCAAGAAGAAAAACAATATAAAGAAGACAAAATTTAATGTGATTTGACCTTAACTGCCTATATCCACAATCCCTATAAGGAGTTCCAAGTCTTTTATTATCTACAATTTTTGAACGGTTGAAGTTGCAAACCATCCTTATAAATATTACTTTACATAGACAACTTCTAAAATCTACCCATATGGATTACTCCCACTTTTGGAGGATAACAAAACTCAAATAACTAAAGTCATATTTATAGGCCATAATAATAGCAATACTTTTATTTCTTACCGATGTGGGATTTTGGGTTGAATCCCAACACTCTCTGTTTCAAAACACGTGTTTGTAATGCTACATTCTTGTCCCACATCAACATAATTCTCTTGAAGTGCAAATTGAGATTGAAGTCTTTTTCCTTTCTTGTGGCTAGATACATTAGCTTTTTAATATATCAAATTATCTTGATTTTCTAAAACAACTATCAAAGGGAATAGATGCTAGGACCAAATACACACTACATCAATAAATGTCCAACATCATTTTCCTTTGGATAATTATAAAATGCTGAATTCAAAAAGAGCATCAGAAGTTACAAAGACCAAAATGCCATCCACAAATGGAGCGCAACCACAAGACAACAACCAGAATAAAAGACAGACAAGCAAAGACATGAACCAAACAAACAAGAAGATAGAGGAAACACAAGGCAAAGTGAAACGACTCGGCTAGCCCAAGAACCAACTCCAAAAGGAGATACCTCAACCCATAATTACTAAACAAAATCGTTCGCTGGATCTTAAGGTATCTGAATTACACTAATTATCCAATTAAGTTAAAGGATATATACAATTATAAAAAAGACTTATATAAATCTTAAAACTAAAGAAAACTAAACAACAATAGCTTCATTGTAGAGTTATCAAAAGTACATAAGACATTGAGTTGAATCTTTAAGAAAACTTATATTTAAGAGCTAAATTGATGTTAAGGTGCATTGTAAAAGGACTAAATTGATGACAACTATAAATATAATTATATATTACTAAATAGACTACCTCTAACTGTCACATAACAGTCCATTACAATTGGAAGAAAATTAGTCCCTCCAAATTTTACCCACTCAAATGTATCTCTTTCTTCAAGTAGGATGTCACAACTTCTAATTACAATAAAAAATAAACAATAAATGTTCCCTCCAAATTTGGTTTCATCTTCTCTCTCCCTTCTCTTTGTTTCTCTCCTCCGTCTCCCTCCTCTTTGTTTCTCTCCTCCCTCTCCCTCTGCGAATTCGTTTTGCCTTTTATACATGTGAAAAATAAAGCTCTATAGTGAAGCTGATACTTGGACATTTTGGGTTACAAACTTAAAATAAGTGAGAATATTTCATTAGAAACTCTTATAATGGGAAAGAGCGCAAATTTTTAACCAAGAATGATGTCAGATGTTGTTTTGAAAATCTTCAAGGGGTTTGTGTTATCTATCCAATAAAAAAATAATAATAAAGAGATCAAGATAAACCCGTAAAATTGCTTGAATAACTACTAGTTAAATGACTAAATAAACAAATGTCCAAAATTCCAAGGCTTTTTTAGAAGATTAACTTGAGGTTTCATGTGCTTCCAGACAGTTGATATTTTAAGAGTTTAAATTATTACAGTATTGATCAGTAATTTCATTGAGACTATGAATTCTGCAACTTCTGATTTATGTTCAAACACTAGATTATTAGCTGTCTAACTTACCTTCTTATTAACAATTTTGCAGGAGTTACTTCAGGTGCACCCGAAAGTATGATCAAGGTTGCTGTGCAACCAAACAGGTGCAGCGGACACAGGAGAATCCTGAAATGTACCTAACTACATACATTGGCATTCACACATGCAAAGCCATCCCCAAGCCTCCACATTTGGTCATGGATTCTTATGCTCCATTTCTTGTGAATTCTCATCCTGATTCCAATGAACAGGATCACCCTATTCTTATTAGCTCACCAACTCCAACTATCAAACAAGAAAATTTCGAAGAAGGCACTCCAGATGATGCTAATGTTACAGATCACAAATTGGATCCTACCATATGGTCAGATTTGAAGGAATTTGAAACATCCAAGCCTTCCATCATGCCCTTAAAAATGGGAGCTGATCATAATGCAGACACTGTGTATTCATCATGCTCAGGCTCTCACAATCTGGACATAGATTTTGGGGTGGATTCTGTTCATTTTGTTACTCATGACTTTCACTTTGATGACAGTCATGAGTTGCTTTGATGCTTTATATTAGTTTTCCTAAGCTTAATTGTTAACTATTGAAATTGGGATTTTGTGTTTCTCATTTTCCTTAATAACATGATGGTTCTATGTTCTGAGAGAGAAACCAAAATGAAAACAAGTTGTCATGTTTTCATTACCTGTGCAAGGGTTCGTCCTTCGATCTGCACAATAGTATTTAATTTTCTCTCTTAAAACTGTGACACTTTCCTGTTATCATGAAAAGTGAAAGGATGCAAATCCTTTAAAATAAGATTGAGTATGTGTTTTCCAAGTTTCCAGTACTATGAGATAGATTAGTGTCACTTTGATTATTCTCAACTGCATAAATAATTTTATTTTGTATGTAATGTGTGTGTGTATGTATGTATGTGCTTTGATATATAAGATTTGTGATTTTATTGTTTTAGTCAACAAGATTTATGATTAAATAACATGGGCTAAGACCATTTTTTGTGGGTTTTGACTTTTATATCTGCTGTAGCATGCCTTTTCTTTTTTTGCCCCCTCCTTGCAAAGCTTTGTATGCATGCACCTATATAGAGCCATCACATCCTTCAACTTTGATGGAACTTTAATACTAAGAGTGCATGGAGTCAAAATTTTCATAAATGAGTTTTATGAGTAAAATTATTTATAAAGTTCATTATAAAAATTTTTACTATATTTTTATTCTCTAATTAAATATACCGTAATGTTATTTAAAAATAGGAAGCTGATACAGCATTAGATATTTGAGGAGATAGAGAAAAGCACAGTGTTAGCTCATTTACAATCAAAAGATAATTTATGTCTTGTTTTTTCTCTCTAGGGATATGTGGTAAAAATAGGGGGTGAAAATTATATGAATAAACTTCTCATATTATTTTATAAATGGAATTTATTTATTTAATTTTTATCCCCACTTTATCTTTCAACTAAACACATCCTAGGTGTCTATTTTTACGTTCACTTACTGTGCATTCAAATAATACTTCAATGTTAATTTAAGGGTGAACACTATGGGTCTAGAGTCCAACTATTTACATATATGTAATAATGTTATTTCAATATTTATTTTTAGATATCTTATTTAACACTCATTTTATTATTATTGAATAATATTATGATCTCAATTTATTTTTATTCATCCATCTTATCCAACTATAATGAGGTGAATCTCTGGATACAATACTCAAAAATAGGTGTTGAAAAAACATTATATATATATATATATATATATATATATATATATATATATGTGTGTGTCATGGTTTTGACAATTGGTGCTTTTGAAAGGATCATCGAACCTAGCCAAGTACAGAGTGTTGTCCAGCACGATGACAAGGATGATTTGAGCAAGTGTGGTACATGGGGGATGTGTCACTGAAAATGTAGCGCTATAGGATATACACCGTATAGAGAGGGTTTAATGATGTTTGTACGTAGAATAATGCATATAATACAAAGAACTTGACGAGTTCTAGCGCTCGAAGATGAGGGTCTTTTTCAGAATCTTACCCTGAAGGACTTGCGCAGATCTCGTCATAAGTCTAAACTCCCTCTTAAACACGTAATAGCGATGTCACAAAGATGTGTATTACCCCTCTTATAAGAAAGTAATTTATGCCATCTTTATAGATGCCTTTTGCTTTCGGAAGTGTTTGTATAGAATTGATGCTTTTATCAACATTGCTTTATTTCCACAATTGAAGCTATGCTTAACAGCTAGGCATCATAAACGCAAGTACTGGAATACTAGTGTAAGTTATCAATGAATGATAAATACAGCATATATAATAACTATTTATTTATTTATTCTTTGGGTGCTAAGGACTATTTGAACAATTAATTAATTGATCAATCCCTGTAAAACCTTTATTTCGACCACTCTTAACAATTGAAATAAAGCATAAGTAATAACTTGCATATTGGTTTTAATTTATTAGACGATTCTTTTTAATTCACATAATGCAATTTTCGCCCTATTAATTGATGACAAGCGGTGGAGCTCATTCTTTTTTCCCTTTAATATTGTTTATATATCTATATATTTATTCTGTGACGAAAAAGTATATATCTATTTAATATATATACAACAATTATATAGTTTTTATGAGATACATTTATTATCTAATATATGTAACTAAATGATTTATCTCTAAATGCTATATAACACCTTTAATTACCATTAATTAGCAATTTTTTACTGCAAAACTATCTAAAAACTTTTACTCTATATTATTATTTCTCTTAATTGCTTAATCTTTTAGATTGTTCACTATCACAATTTTGTTAAGATCGAGAGCCATCAACATTCTCCATCTCTCAAATATTAAAAAACACAAACTCTCTTAAAGACTCTCTGTTAAATTGTCTCCCCCTCTCTAAAAGCTCTCTTTTTCGCAGACTCTCCCTTTCTCTTAAACTGTATCTCAATGAAAGTGGATTTGATTATGTTTTGTTTTTAGCTTCATGTTGTTTTTTATTTATTATTTTTTCTTTTACTTTTTTAGTGTTATTTGATAAAATTTGTTTTGAGAATTGTAGGCGAATTTAGAACTACTTATGTCAACTCTTAGATAAACTTTTGCTGACCATATCTAAATTTTCTTTTGTCATTTTTTAACATATGGATTTACTAGCTTTTTAAGTATTTTCTTCTTTTATTTATTTTGACGTATTAATTGAATTAATATAATTTAAGAGTTATTTCAAAATATGTGGATGTACTTATTGTATCTAAAGATAGAAATATCCTTAAGTTGTTTATGAACAAAAAGGGACATATATTTTTTGCTGTGTTTTTGTTTGATTTATTTAATTTAATAATTGAGAATACAAATATGGCATTTTTTTGTGTTATTTTGATTCTTCCAAGGAAATACTGCTAACATAAGTACTATTGTTATTGTTCATTAAGGGTTGTTAATGCTAAAAATAAATTTTATTCTTGGTTCTGTAAATTTCATTTGTTTTACTATTGTATGTCTTAAGTTTATGACTTTTTATATTTATATTTTTCAAGACTTACTTTTTGTTAGTGATAAATATAATCCTGATTTATGTATCCATTCAACTCAGGTTTTAATAGAATTATTATACGACAGTAACGATACTGAATTTTTCACTGTGAAACTTATTTTGTTTCCGTAATAAACGAAATAAAATAGGCTTTGTTTAAATAAATATTTTATTTATTGAATGATAATGTAATTCTTTTTTTGCATAGTTAGTATATCATATAAAAATTAAATCCTTATATATAGTATAGTATAAAAATACAATATAATATATAAGATCCTAATAAAATATACATCATGGCATTTTTTTTTTTGCTTTTTGATAAACTCTATCATAGCATAATTATATTGCTGTTAATGCTGAAGAAATTTTAAAATAGATTAATTTTGATACATTAATAATATAAAATATTTTTATACAATTATCATGTAATTAAATATTTCTATTTATATGATATTTTAGATAATAAATTAAATACGAAAGTCAATCATATTGTTTGATGTTATTTTAGATAATAAATGATAATGTAATTTTTTTTATAATTATGTTACATTGAAATAAGAGTTTAATTTTGATATGCTAACAATATGAAATTTTTTATACAGTTATTTAATCATATTTTACCACATAGTAATATGATTGACTTTCATTCGACTACTTTAAAAGTCATATATATTTGGAAGAATTTAATTGAATAATAATATAAAAAATTTTATACGATAATATATTTAAATTAAATCCTTAAAATAATGCACAAATTATTAACATGCAATTGAATATCCTACAATTAATTGAAAGTATATTTGGACCTACATCAAAAGCTAAAAAAGAATATGCGTAAAAATCATTGTTTGAGACACATCTGCACCATTTTTTCAGAACAATGTACGGATAAATTGTTAATTTTCAACTGCGCTTTATTTCGATGACAAAGAAGCTATATTATATGTTCACCTCTAAAACCTAAAGGTGGCCATAGAGCTGTGGACCCAACCAAAGAGGGAAAGAGATAGACATGGGAATAACAAAGATCCAATAGGACAAACGTAAGAAGAAAATATAAGCTTATGTTCATGAGACCGGTACAAGATACTATATAATCAAAATAATAAATGCTAATTAAATTGTTGGTAGATTTGGATTCTTCCTTGGAGACATCTAATATTCTAATGTATTAATTATTATTGAGGCCGCAAAGTTCGGTAAAATACAAGTGGGTTTTTATATATTCATGAATCATGATGAGCATTTATTTTTTATAAAATTCTTAGCTGATTAATTTTGTACTTTATTCTATTAATTAATTGTACTCGTTAATTTATAAAATTTATATATATATATACGTCTGTGTGCACACGAAAAATTGAATAGTCAAATTTGGCACAACTGTTTCTCCATCTGCTAAGAAAAGTGTTTATTCTGCCAAAATTGCAAATATTACACGAGGCAAAAAATATTTTAAATTCCAACTATTGCTTTTTCTCTCTCTTTCTGTATTAGCCAATAAACGCTTGCATAGGTCTAAACCTACCGATGAAGCCTACTATCTATAACCTATGAGCCACTTGCTACCCCATGATACTTATAAATTAACCACAGAAATTCTTATTATATGCTCCTAAATCAGGAAAAACGTGGTGCTCTATTTGATTCACATATTTCAACACCATGACAGCGAGAAATATCAAAACTGAAGTGTTGAAGATTTGTAAATAGAAAAAGAGCATCACATTTTCCTTAATTCAAGAACGTAACATGTAAGAATTTCTTAATAATCATGAAAAAAAACTAGAAGAGAAAATTCTTGTAAAGTGAAAAATTCATGTCAAAATCAGTTATGATATGTCCTTGAGTTCTTCAGCATTTCTTTTCACTTGGTTCCCATTTATCTTCAGTGGCAGGGAAGAGATTTTCCATACTGTTACCACTGCTACTACCTGAGTTAAACATGGCATCAGCCATGTCTGCCACCAGATAATCAGCACCATATTTTGAAGTTGAGGGTCCACCGCTGCCACCGTCGCCGCCACCTCCACCGCCACCGTGGCGGAGGCTGAGGACCATTGACGATTGCAACCAGCTTGAAACTGAAGTTGATGAAGGAGACAACTGGGTTGGTGTGGTACTTTGAGCCATGTCCTTTGAGATATCCACTAGTGGTTGTGGTTGTGGTGGTGGCGGAAATGATGATGGTGCTGTTAAGGACATGTGGCAGGTATGTTCACCTCGGTATGTTACTTCAAATATGTTAGGACTATGATCAAGTCGCTGTACTTGCTTTTTCGCTGGGCATCCATACAGTTTCTGATGGGTACACCTATAGTAACCCCTGAAAAATTAAGAAGAAAATGAAACTTTTCAAACCAAGGAAAGGAAAGGTTGATAATCATTAATTAATCAAAGTCACCAAAAAATGTGTTGTAGTTGTTCTTTATAAGAAGGGTAAATTGCATTCATTTCTCATGGCATTGGGTAATGTTGGTTAAACAGTGTTTAATGTCATGTATGGGGATGTTCGGTGTAACATTATAAGAGTATCGAGTGTTTTATATTACCTAAACATCAGAAGAGGCTAGTGTTTTCTATTCTATCGATCAATTACATATCATGCTAAAAAAAAAAAAAAATTAAAAGTTTCCATTAGTAATTAAAATATGGGGCTAATTGTATTGAACTGTCAATTTGCTAATCAAGTGGTCACTGTGTTGTTTAATTAGATGGCATTTAAGAGACATATATAAATGTTCATAACCAGTCAACTTCTTCTGAATGGGTCAATTTTTGGGGCACTTGTGTTACGCTGTGCTACTGAATTTTCAGACATACAGGAGCAAGAAATCTCAGAAGAAAGGTAAAAGGTCTTCTGGATGGTACTTATCCAAGACATAGGTATATAAGCTTTGAATTGAATATGTCAAACTTTAATACGCAACCCATCATGATTAATTATCTGAAAGCATTTCATTGGCCTCTTACAATTAGCATGCTTTTTAACTTTTAACCATTCAAGGGATCATGTATATGCGCGTCCCTTTTGTTAGGCTTTTAGCGACCAAGTTGACGAGTTGAGTTGATTAAGTATAACCAATTAATTAATTAATTAATTAACCAACACACCTTGGATACTTGGAGCCAAGTATCTCTTTCTGGCCATATTTTCTCCAGGTGAAGCCATCTTCCTGAGGCATTTCGGTGTTTCCAACCTGTGGAGCAGGAAATAGCATTGTTCTCTTCTCCTCATCACTCTTCCTGATGAAAGTTTTTAAGAAATTGAAAGATCATTAGGCCAAATGTCCCAGGAGATTAATAATTTGTAATAGAATTTTGAATTAATCAAATGGGGTTTTAAGAATTATGTTATACAAGATGATATATATATATAGGGAATGTAAAAAAGATAGTTTATTGTGAGAGTGAGAGTAGTAAATTTTAACTTGTTGATATTATCTGAATGGTCAAAATTAAAATATAAAGTCATATAACTTTTAATTTTTAAATCAGCATGTGAGTATTAATTATCATTAATCAATTTTCAATCATAATAATTTATATATGATTATATGGTTCAAATTTACCTCTATCACCACTCTCATGTTTAACAAGAAGTATGATATGACATGTTACCTAATTACTAAGAAAGACCTTGGAAAATTTTATTGTACTTATGATTCATTCCCCCTTTCGGTTATACGGATTATGAGCTAAAGCTTCCACAAACCAAAAAGCATTCACTCTTGTCACTTTTGTTTCCTCGTTTCTTTCAATTATTGTGGGGGGCATGAAGTGTACACATCTAAATCCCTATAGTGGAAGACAAACCATTTCCATCAATTAGTTGCCCAAGGAGCAACGCAAGTGTATATATATACATACACCCTAACACCCATAAAGTAGTTACCCTTCCCTTAACCTATATAGCTAACTGGTTTCAATCACTTAATATGCAAATTATGAGTATAGTAAGCTCATTTAAGCTCCACATTTTCGATCAGTTTTGCTGTTTTTCTCTCGTGTCTAGAAGAGACACAAGTGTCAATTGAAACACATTTGGTCCTTCATGAATTTTCAAAGTTTTTGAAAATTCCTAATAAGGGGGAAGGTTTAATTATTAAAACAGGACAACCTATTCTGCATTTGCATAAACTGTAGTTACTATCATTTAGCAATGGTTTCAGTCACATAAATACATAATTCACCATTATATTTATCAATGAATATATTAATCAAAATAATCCAAGTGACAATCATATAACAAAGTTTGGTGTTGGATATATACCTTTTCCTTGGTCTTGAGGGTGATGCTTCTATTCCTTGAGCTTCTCCTTCAGACCCCTTTGATTTCTCTGAACCTTCCACATCCCTCCCACCACCAGTTTCACCAATCTGCAGGGTGCCCCTTTGCCTTAACTGCTGAGGATGAAGGTCCACACCACCCATCAAGGCCCTCGTCACATCTAATGGCTGTTGCTGCATTTGCATCCACTGATCCATTGTGAGTCCATAACTTGCAGAGTACCTTAGCCATTCCTGCATTGAAGTTGCACCCATCTGATGAGCATGCTGAATAGCCTCATGTGTCAGCATTGGAGCAAAGGAAGAACTTGCCATTGATTGGTCTTGTTGGGGCACCACCATCATCGTATTCATCATCAAAAGCCTCTCTTTGGCAGCAATGAATGCCTTCACTACCTCATCAATTGATGAGGACAGTGTATCAGGCTGGTTGGTGGCCATGTTGGTTAGTTCAGATGCAATTTTCTTTGCTAACTCACAAGCGTGCTTAATAGAATTCAAGACCTCTTCCATGGTTTCTGGATGTTTCTGCTTTTCTTGGTTTGCCATGTACGTTATGGTGAAAAATATATAAAAGGGTTGTTTAAGAACAAAACAGTTTCTTGGTAAGCTTCTATGTTGGTGCTGTCTTAAGCGGAAAAAAGCACATATATGAGTTTCCATGGACCCGGCGGTGGGTACAAAATAAAAGACCCAAAAAAGATTTAAAAAAAAACGTGGAATAGTGTGAAATTTGGGTGGAAATGAGACTTGGTCTTTGGTCTAAGCAACTTAGAATTTCAAATTAAACTTTTTTTTTTCCTTTTCTTTTGGTCTAGAGAAGACCCTCTTGCCCCGTTGAAACCGTTCCTATTTTTAGACGTCCTTCTGAAGATTTTTCAAGGTTTGAAGCAACGACCCAAGCAAGAACTTTTCTTCTTCATGGTTTAACAATTTTCTTGCAATAAGGATTTGAACGTACCATAAGTGGTTAACCCTAGTTCTGGGAATGATCCTCATTCTCACTGTTCAGGTTTCTTAGCGCAGTAGAAAAAATTTAATTGGACCTGATATGGGTCAGTGGTCAAGATTTGTTGGCCCTACGTACATGACATGCACACCAACACTGAAAGCAATATGAATATTCATCATGAACAGCATAATAACTGTGGTGTGATTTTGGACTATGTAAAGTGAAAGAAAAAACAATATTTACACAAAGGGAGTGTAGTAACCTTAACAAAATAGATTCGTAATAACATGCAATAGCTAAATTTAATGATTATATTTCACCGGTTCAAATGAATTCCTGTATAATTAAATTGCACTTTACTGTAGATTGCTTAGTCGTTGGTTGATTGTAACCCCAGAAATGAATCAAACACTAGCTAATAAATTAACTAGGAAACGTTTGTGTTATTTTCTTGAATTTTCTTTTTCCAAAAATTTAGGTTGTTAGGCATAGGAATATAAATAAAATTTATATCGTCTAACGTGCTCGTTCAACTTTTATTTTAGACTTGAAGTGTAAATAATTAAGAAGAATGAGAAATAATAAAGATCAAGTTTAGACTATTTGAGCATATAACACTAATACCATAACATAAATTATTTTTCCCAAAAATTTAAATGGGTAGATATAGGTACATGAATAATTCTATAAGGTTGTTTGTGAACCATTTTTTGATAAAAAAATAATTTAAAAAATACTTTTTACTATTATAATATGCTTATGTAAATGTTTTTTTTTTTTGTAAAAGTAGAATCATTAGGAAAAAATATAATTTTTTTAGAAATTATAATTTTAATCTTCTAGAAAAAAGAGATTTAAAAAATAAAAGAGTACATTTTAATAATATATTTAAACATAAATTAATTTTATATGTAGACGTAAAATATTTTTTTCAAAGAGATTTTTTTTAAAAAGAGAACATTTGCAAAATAATATTTTTCTAAAAGCCCATTTAAACCGACTCTGCGTGTAACTAACCACATAGAGAATTAAATTAGTTCAGCTATATTATACGAAAAAAAAAGTTGTTTAGATATTTGAGGAGTTCATATAACTTTGCACTTTAGTTGCATGGTGGCTGAAAAATATGCTTTTCAGGCATATCTCATGCTACACAGATAAGGATTCACTTTTAGATGGAGTAAGCATTGGTACGAGGTCAGAAAAAGCTCTAACCTCTTCAAAAGTATTTGAGAAAGATTACGTAATGTTTCACTAACGAAATTCTCGCATTGATAAGAGATTTCAACTCCAATTTACAAATATTTTTAATCAACTAACTGGGGATCGTAACATATTCATTCAATAATTTTTTTGATGAAATATTCATTCAATAATGCACCACATATCAATTAAATGTTGCATCGTTTTGGCCCTTGAGTGACAATGTTGGTTATGCCACTCTAGCCGCAAACTTACATCATCGATTTATGGATCATCTTTAAATAAGGGAGATCAAAATTTAAAGTCCCCCTTGCATATGAGAGTACTGATAACAACAGTATTAACGTGAATTCACAAAAGTAATTAATTCATCTAGTTTTGTTTTTGGATAAACTGCGTTTCACCACCGTGAACAGTTGAAGAATAATATTGATTGACCATTGCACGTCGTCATCTTAAGTCGAAATTCACCATTACGAAACATATGCTCGTCACTTCCAGCTAACTAGTCAAATGTCATGCCTTTCTATGATGAAATCATGAAATCTTATAACAGGAAGAACATTATGTATTTTTCACCAAATTTAGAAGTTGGAGAAGCAAAGAAGACACGCTTTACTATTTATAGATATCAAATAGACATTAAAGGTAGCACGATAAATGCTTACTACGATTTTGTTTTTTCTCCTCCGATATCCACCGGATAATCCCTTCACACACAGGCGGATCTTAATTAAGACAATGACCCTCCAAATTTTTTTTAAAAATTATATATATATATATATATATATATATATGTGTGTGTGTGTGTGTGTGTGTGTGTGTGTGTGTGTGTGTGAATTTAATTTTTATGAATTGTCAATGTAAGTTTTTTTTTTTGCGCAAACATCTAATTATATATTGTTATATCTTGACTCAACCATTCACTATTTTAAAAGTCTTATAATCTATTTTTAATTTTTAAATATAAGATCACATGAATAGCTTTTATAAAAAGTAATTTTTTAATAATTTTTTACTTCAAAAATTATTTTCTATACAAAAAATATAAAATAAATGCACCCATAGAGATAAGTTTTGTATAATAAATAGATTTAAAATCCAAATATACTACTTTGTATAAATGATGCTACTCAATATAAATAGACTTCTCTAACTTAAAAGGTCTATTAAGACCTTTTCCAATTAAAAAATAGAAATAAAAAATCATATAACAATTGAACGTCATTTTAGAGATAAATATTTTTTATTACAATAGATAAGCAATTATAAGGTTTTAATAGCAACAAATTTAATAATTAAATAATAAATTTATTAACTCTAAACTCTATTTTGATGACTAATAATAATTAGAAAAAATTTAACACAATTTGGCGTATATTCTAAAATGCCAAAAAAAAATCCCCCAATTTAAACTATTTTAACATAATTTCATGTGTTTCTGCAAAAGGTTTGAATGGTTTAGATGTGAAGAATTAGAATTTTAAGTGTGAAACTCAATTATAATTTAAGTGAGTGTAGTTTTTTTTTAAACTCTTAATTATAGATAAAGGTTAATTATTTTAGAATTATAATAATTTTTTGTTAAAATAATCCATGGTATCAAATATTACAAAATATAATAAATTATTTCAGATAATTTTTTAATAATTCATCACACAAATCATATAATCTACACATAATACAATACTCTTTTAACTTAATGTCTCAAAACATAAAATTAATTTTTAATTAAATAATCAATTATTAAATATCAATTGTACTTACAATCAATTATTAAATTTTTTTTGATTGGATGTATTAACATTTGTCATGTCGGTTATTTACTTTAAAATATATATAATATGTAATTAATTTTAATTTAATTATCATCATCCAATTAACATATCAAAGCTATTGGCTCCCCTAAAAATTTTATTGAAGCTCTGCCACTGCCTTCACATAATGTAGACCTACTTAACAAGAGATCTAACTACAAGTTTTAAATTAGTTATTCAATTCCTAACATAATAATCGAACACTTGACATTTGATTAAAAAAGAGAAGCCCTTATCACTTACTATCAGAGTATGACCATATGTATTTACTTTAGTAATTTCAATTAAGCAAAGAGAGGTTACTCCATATTAATTACGAGTATTTTCTGAAATTCTTTTTGGACAAATAAGTGACCAAGTTGAAGCAGAAATTAAACCAAAATAACACAAACACAGAATTTTACAAGACTGATGAATTCCAACTTATCTAAGTGTCTAAAAATAAATTAAAAAAAAACACTGATCCATCGTGAAAAATATAATAAGCAGGGGAGCAAAAAAACAAAACATAAAATGAAAAAATAAACTCATAAGAAAATGGTTTATTAATTTGCAATGTGCGCCAGTTGCTTCAACTTTCAAATACATTCTCGTTACAAACCGGCATAGCTTTCTGATTTTGACTCTCATTAAGACAGTTGTAAAAATCCAATCCAATATTAAAATATACGTGGCTGCTTTGCCTCCAAGTCTTCTCGATGAACAAAACTGTGCGGTATTTAATTTGTTTAAAATTTTCATTTTATAAAATAGAAATAATAATTCTATTGGATTCATTAATTGTCATTTGGCCCAAAACTATATGTTATGGATAAATTTCAGCTCGATGTTCCGCTAATTTCTGCTTCCTTGCCCGAGTCCTTGAGGGAGGACTGGATCCAATGTTTGCAGAGTGGAAGCTTTAAAACGTTACTGATAACGTTGACTAGCATTACTAGAGAGTACTTCCTCGGTCGTTAAATAATTATTCATTTTAAAATTTTTATTTAAAAATAATTATTCATTTTAAAAGTCTAAGTAGTATTAAATATATTTTTTTAATAATATCCTTATTAATTACTATTGAAAGAGAAGAGAGATATAGTGGAGAAGAGTAGAGAAAGCTGAATTATTAAAAAGAAATAATAACAATTTAGTAAATTACTTTTAATATTTTCTAAATTTGATATTTTCCAACAATTTTCTTAATTCAACTTGCATTTAAAATTGAACAATTATTTAAGGACGAAGGGAGTACTATTTTTTGTTAGTTTGTACTTCTATCGATTGGTGGGATTTTAATTTTATAAAAGGGGTTGAATGAATAGACTTAATACATCTTGTAAGTCCATGAAATTAATATATAATCCATTGTGAATCTCAAAAGTCATCATATATTATTAGGTTTGGTCCTAATAATGAGTGTACTAGCCTATGATGTAGATGCCCATTGTGACCTAGATTACTATAAATTCATTCTATAGGTAGGGTCCCACTTAAGCCTTGACAATTGATAACTTCAAAAATTTTCTTAATTTATTCAAATAATTTGATTTTAATCACTTTCAATTTGAGCTATTCTTGATTAATTATTGAGAAATCAAGTAAAAATCTCTCTGTTGATTTATTTAGTGATTTCTTGATTTTATTGAAATTTATTGGCATTTATCCTCATTAATTGAATTAATTTGGAAAATAAAAAATAAAGGAAGATTTGAATCTTATTTGAACCAAATTCATGAGATTTGTGGAGAATTTTGCAAAGATTTCATGATGATAAACAAAGAGATTTGGAGGAAGATTTAGAAGATTTCACCAAGATTTATGAGATATGCACCGGGATTCATTCTTAATTTGATGTTAAAGCACTAGATTTAATTTAGATATTCTTTCTTTTATATTATTGTTCTATTTAAAGTCAGCTTAGGATTACCCTTTTGGGGAGACTTTGGTACCGTGTTATCGGTTTCTAGGCTATCGATGGATATTACCAGTATAAATAAACTCGTCGGTTATTTTGGCGCGTGTATGAACGGGTAATAAAATATTTAGCCGTCGGTATAATTATATAAAAGGCATCACCATGGGTATCAGAATTATATTTATACTGATGGGTTTATTTAATTTTACCAATGGGTATTTAAATAAATAAAATAATTTTCTTAGTATATTACTGACGAGTTTACCGATGGTATATTGATTTATGGAAAACAATTGATTTTAAAAATATTTCGTATTCCTTGGTTTTACCCAGGAACTTTTATTTTTTTGCCCTCTTTAATTATGAAGTGATTGGTAATTTATTATTTACTTATTTATATAATTACATAATTATCAATTAAATAAGAAAATAATAAAATGAATAAATTAAACAAATTAAATAAAATTGCCAATTATGACAATAAAATATATACAAATTACAATAAATGTAAAAAAAATCCAAAATGGAAAAAAAGAATAATGTAAAAAAATTTAGAATGGAAAAAAAAGAAGCTAGATAAAAACTAGCTGAACTCCTGGTGTCGATCGTCCGGTGTCAGTATCTCTGAACCATCATCGTCATCCGCGCCATCCAATTGTGAGTAGCCCTCAGAGATGGAGGGGAGTAAGATATGAGGGAATGGGATATGCGGAAAGTCTTGCCAGAGCGGGAGGATCCTGAAACCACATCAGGAAGAAGGTCATCACATCTGCAGTGATCTTCTCTACATCTTCCAAAACTGAGCCTTTTCCTTTTTGTTTTCTCCCCTCCTCAAATGAGAACTTAAGCTCTCGGATCTCTTAGCTCCTGCTCCATATCTGCTCGGCCTGCCCCTGTCCTGGAGCCTATAGGAGCTGTGCCTACTCTTGCTCCTCCTGGATCAACTAGGCTTGCTGCTTCAACTCCTGGTTGAGGGCATGGACACGCTCCCTTAGGCATCATCCCAATAGTTGACCCAGTGGCGGAGGATAGGGATACACTATTAGGGTAGTACCCCATCCCATATATACGATCCTTGTAAGGGCTGTCAACCACCTAAGCCTATACATCCTCCTCGTTTAGAGGAGGAGGAATGTAGGCATCGGGCCCAGGAGTCAGCACCTTGTTTAATCTAAAAATGTATGACTTTTCATCATCACTTTGTTGTTGATCACTAGGTGAATCATCAGCACCACTATAACTTATTTCATCTTCGTGATTTCTGATTGGGTAGTCAACTTCCCCAGGAGTCAACGGAAGAAGGTTTTTAGGATTGTCTGCATAGACTGCCCTTAAAGGAGGTGGATCATCCACTTGATAAGCATCTTTAGCAGGATCTTCCTCTATTTTAATCCTACCTCTTGGTTTTATCTTGTTCACAACCCTCCACCCTACTTTTCCCAGAATAAGACATATAATATACTTGTATGGCATTTTGGGCTATAATAAATAGATCATAACTTCTATATCTTTTGGTGTGATTGATTTCAATGATTTTTAATTGTTGTGTTGTCGTGTCCAGTTAGTCGGTAGGATCATACCATTTACATTTGAATAGGACACATTTATTTGTGAGCTCACCCACGTACTTAAACTCAAGAATTTCCTTAACGACACCATACCAATCACATTTTCCATCCCCAATATCGCCTTTAACACAGGAGTATTGTCGGTTTTTTCCCGCACCTAATCAGTGTGTGAAACTTGTATCCATTAACATAGTACACGGGCTAACTTACAAATTTATTTTTGGGCCCTAAGCTAAATTAAACAAATGGGGACATGCTACACCATTATTTTTGTTATGAACCTACGTACATAAAGTTTAAAATATCGAACTTACTTGTATCAAACAAAATTAACAGATAAGAATATTTTGGGTTACATAATCTTAAACAAGCGGACTTACATGTAATATAAACCAATCCAGAAATTGTTGAAGAGAATCTTGACCAAGTTGCTCAAAGTATCTGTTGTTGAAAATATATTTTACGTTATTTTAAAGATGCATAACATCACATTTTCACCTACAAAAAAAGAATTATTGACTTATAATCTGAATGGTTGCACCTCATCACAATTTATCAAAATATGTAAGTGTGCAGAATTTCACTTCTAGAAAGTTAGTCATCAGGGTACGCTCTTTCCAGCTCAATCAAGTTGATTGAATATAGACAAAATAGGCGAAAAGAATACTCCCTCCATCGTCATTATGACCAACCCAAGTTCTCTTAGATTGAACATGTGGCTGAAAGTAAAATGAGCAGAAATTTAAAGTCTCTTTCACTAGATAAGCTTGGCATATTGATCCTTCCACTTAAGACCAATTTTACACGGTTCTTTTAAACTCTCTTATTTCCTTTTCAAATGGATGCATCCATCTGTATTGCACCGGTCCACACACTCATGCTTCATATGTCAAATGCATGGGCAAGTGTTCCATCAAGTCAAAGAACCCAGGAGGAAAAATTCTCTCTAATTTGTAGAGAATTTTGGGAATATTTTTTCCATGATAAGCAAATCATCACACCAAAGAGTAGAAGAACATAAATCCCTGAAATACTAACTCTCGATTAGAGGCTTCCAAAAATATCAAGTAGCTCTCTAAATGCAATTAAAAGCAAACACTCCATGAACACGTGACAATCGTGACTTTTCATGCTAACAAGCTTGCCCTGTGCAATATTGACCCACCTACTTAAGTTAGACATAACCATTGGGCATTCTTAACTCCTTAAGCCACAAACAGCTTGTTACTGATTGGAACTCAGGGCATATTTGGCCTTTGGTTCATAGAAACGACCATATCTTAGTTCTTGTAAATGCAAATCAGGCGCGTGCAATCTCAGCAGATTATGCTTTGCTTTGTCGTTGTCTTTGGTTCAATCTGTATCCAATACATTATTCATAATGTTGTCAAATACATTTTTCTAAATATGCATGACATCTAAACAATGACGCACTAAATTATCCTTCCAATATAGTAACTCCTAGAAAATACTTTGTTTGGTCTAATTATGGTATCCCCATAGCCTGGCTACCATACTACCTTTCCAATTTCCATTATTTTTGGGATATCCTTAACTCTATCTCACATTTCATGGCCACTTAGTCTAACTGGAGGCTCATCATGTTCAACACAATTTCTTTTAAAGCCGTATCTACTTCGCCTATGTGGATGATTAGAATCTAAGAACCTTATATGATAATCAAACCAAGAGTTATTTCCTCCATGTTTCCAGGTGAATGCTTTAGTATCATCCATGCAAATCGGGCATGCTAATTTGCCTTGGGTCATCCATCCTGAGGCATTCCATAAGCTGGGAAATCATTGATGGTCCACATTAATGCAGCTCTCATCATGAAGTTCTACTTAGTTAAAATGCCGTAAATAAGAACACCCTAGCACCACAGCTCATTCAATTCATCACTTAGGGGTTGAAGATACATATCAATATTAGCTTTTGGATTATCAGGGCTAGGGATTATACATGGTAAGAACAGGTAAGGATCTTTCATGCACATGTCAGGAGGGAGATTATAGAGCGTAACAACTACAGGCCAACAGGAATAGGGTTTGCTAAGTTGGTTATTCGAATAAATCCATCCGAACAGAATCCTAATCTAACATTTCGTGGGTCAAAAGAAAAATCAGCATATTGTTGATCGAACTTTCCACGCTTCACCGTGATACGTCATAACACCGTCATCCCTATGATTTTTACTATGCCACCTCATATGAGAAGCCGGGCTCATTGATGTATAGAGTCTTGTGAGTCTAGGGATTAAGGGCAAATAGTGTATTCTTTTCTGAGGAACATCCTTATACCTCTCACTTCCACGTTTCTTGGGTTTAAACGTAGGCTCTTGGCAGAACTTACACTCAATCAATGAAATATCATCTTTATAATAAAGTATGCAACCTTTTAAGCAGCAATCGATCTTTATTTCCTTCAACCCAAGTTTAGAAACTAATTTTTTAACTTAATAAAAATCTTTTGGAATTGTATCGGGGTTTAGACTTAGCTCACTAATTAGTGCAACCCATTGATCAAAAGAACTTTGGCTTTGATTCCTTTCGAACTTAATGCTCAATATTCGAACTACTAATGATAATTCAAAGTGCACACAATCTTCCCATAAAGGTTTATTGGTAGCTTCTAGGAGACTATAAAATCGAGTGGCATCTTGGTTGGGCTGCTGGAAGGTTGCGAATAACGAGCAGGCAAATTCAAGACCAACATCATCAAACACCATCTCATGATGCCCAGCAGGTTATCCTCCCACGCTTATTACCCACGTCATGCTAAGTTATATGGATCCCACAGAACAAACATACCTACTTGATTCCATGCATTAACTACCTCCCCATGCTCAGTCCAAACTCAATAGTCAAGCATGAATCCCCACTTGTACAAATGAACCCTTATTGTGTCATCATCCAAATACTTCCTACTTTTACACCTATTACATGGACACCTAACTTTTGCTTCATTAATGAACTATTGTGTTTTACATGCCACACTCATAAATTCTTCAACACCACTATAAAATTTTGGTTTAATCCCTTCTCTATTAGGATGCAATCTATTGTACATCCATGATCGATTTGAAGGTAACATTGCGCTTGTGATTAACCCTAGACCCTACAATTTTGTAAAGATTAAAAGTTATCACTTTCAAATACAAATTCAATTGCTATTTAAATTTTAAGTACAACTACTTTTAATTTTATTTTCTCAACAAATATTCTAAAAAAATTTTAACAGCATATCCCCTTAAATTAGGAGTTTTCATCGTCATATTTCTTTTAATTAATCTTTAAAACACATTCAATTAGTCTTTAAGTTTTATTCAAATTATTATTTTTAAACAAATTCACTTGGATTTTAAGTTTTGTTTTTAATATAGTTACTTTTATTTAATCTATTATTCCTAAAAAAAAGGTTAACAAAATTTGGAAGCATCTCCATTTAAATTAGGAGCTCCCGTCATTGTATATTTATTTTACTTAGTTTTTAAAACACAATCAATTGGTCTGTAAGTTTTATTTAAATTATTATTTTTAAACACATTCAATTGGCTTTTAAGTTTTTCAAATATAGTTACTTTTATTTAATCTATTATTCCTATAAAAAAATTTAACAAAATTTCGACAATATTTCCCCTTAAATTAATAGCTTTCATTGTTACATATTTCAATCAATACAACAATTATAAATATTATTATAAAGATCAACAACATAATAGATATAGTGAAATAGTAACATTTTAATAATTACAAATAATTCACATAATCCTAAAAATCGTTCTATTACGTATCATCTTATAACTCCACAACATGCATCATGTAATTTCCGCAAAGAAAGAATCCTACAGCAAACAATGCAAATAAGTCGGGAAGGACATCTACGCCCTTCCCCCAGTCATACAATCCCCATTTCCTACAACTCTATCATAGAAAACATAAGTCTTTATATATCCTACATACATATTAAATCATTAAATGATATAAATAACAAAGATTTAGTTACTAACCTCTAATGCAATCAAAAAATACAAAATGTGCAAAAGCTTTCGACATCCAATCAAATCTAATCCTGAAAATCAAATATGAAAAATTTAAATTAACAATCGCTACCACCCTGAAACATAAAATAAGATAAGGAAAAACAATGCCAAACCGATCACAAAATCAACAATCGTTACCACCCTCAAATAAAACTCTTACATTAACAAAATAATAACCATAATTACTCTTTAATGCAACAAAACACATTACTATGGGCATGCATAAATGAACAAAAAAAGTAAACTAAATAAAAAAAAACTAAACCGATTAAAATACTCACCAAGGCCCATAAATCGCAATGGTGGTCTCAGGTCTTAATGGAGCTCAGGTGGCGCGCACGGGAAATAGGGGCGGAGCATTTAAGGAGAAAGAGGGAGAGTGAAGAGAGAGAGAGGGGTTGATAGAATGGGGAAGTAGGAGGCTCAAGGTAGTAGAAATACGAGATTCCGATGGGTATATCGACGGGTACGTGTTTAATGAAACGGTGCATTTCATGTGCCAGGAATTATCGATGGGTTTATCGATGGACATACTGAAATACCAAAGATTGCACAGCAACTCCTGTAATTTGAAATACCTATCGGTACACTCATTGATAATATTTAATGAAAATAATCTATGAAATAAATACCCATCGGTAACATAGTCGGTACAATTTAACAAAAATAATTTAAATTTTTATTAAATACCCGTTTGTAACGTAGGTTATATATTAATAAAAAACTATAAAAAATACTCGTCGGAAGCCTTGATAATATTAATAAAAATAACTTATAATTTAACACCCGTCGTAAAACGGTAATATTTGATAAAAATAACTTATAAAACACTATTAAATACCCATTGGTAAACCTCAGTATGCCTCGGATAATATGTGCACCATTAGGCGCAAGCTGGTGCAGCATTTACCGACGGTATTACTACGGTTGAGTGAAACAATAACAATTATTTCCAAAGACACGCCAATCCATCGGAATTTTCACTTTTACCGATGGATTCATGACCATCGGTAAATTTATCAGTATCCAGCGAGTTTCTGGTAGTGTTTCACTTTATAAAATAAGCTAAACTAATGTACCATAGGTTAAAATAGCTAGAGATATAAGTGCTTATATATATGTGCGATCTTTGGGAATTCTTTTTCTTCATACTTAAAATAGATTTAAAATAGTGCAAGGGATTGATTACCTGGTTTATCTTAAGAGGGTTGTAGTAGCGAGAGATCGTGATATAAGTAATAGTAATGAGAAATTCGATTAGGAATAATATTATTAGAAGAGGAAGGTAACAATTAGGTAATGCAAAATCAGGGGACTTTGATGAAATTGAACCCTAACATCTGTCTTCATCTCCATTGTTTAACAGTTTGTTTTTGTTTAGTTTTTATTTTTTATTCAAATAATCATTTATTTATTCCAATTCTATTCTTTTCCTTCAAAATACTAAAGCACCCAATTGAATTGGTACTTGGATTTTAATACTCATGAGACGATAATCCCTTTACTCACTCTTATTACTTAAGACCCGATGCACTTTCTAAAAATCAATTTTCACAAATTGGCTATCACCAACTGTTGACGCTCTTTGTTCCATCAATATGGCATTAATAAGGAGATACAAGTGGAGTATGTTTTCTTGTGCCATACAAATACGAGCATGTATGCTTCCACAATTCAATTCATATGGTTAATATGAGTATAAAGGTATATGAACAACCTTATTTGATTTTATTCCTTTCATTCATGCTCCAAATTCCTCACATTTGATATGTGAATCCTTACATGTGGTATTAGAGTAGGCTATACTATATTTGGAAAAGTGAATTTGACATTGATTTCTAGCATTGTTCCTTTGTTTGGATTAATCTCTGTTAGCTTTGAATAAAATTAAATGTTTTTGGAATGTTGAATTTTTGGTTTTGACTATTTTATGTATAAATGTTAAAATAGAACAGAAAGAGAGAAAATTCGTGGCCACGACGATATTTTCTTACATCGAAATACATATTTGGTTATTTTTTTTCTTTTCCATCTAAGCCACTGTATACAACGTGAGAGAAAGAGAGCTTTTCCTTCTTGTGATTTCTGTTCGAACCACCACCACTAGTTGTGTCATCATCGGAACCATTGTCACCTTCCCTGGTCGCTTGTGTTTCACCTCATTCTCTCATGGCTGCCTCGGTCTGTCACACCGGGAGGAAGAAGAGACTGCTTCCATTATCGAGCTTCCTCAATGCTGCAGCGTCGGCATTCTAACATTCATTGTGGGTCCCACCCTAATTTCTAAGGTGGTTTCTTTGGTGCAGTTTCCGACAAACCACCACCAATTACCTTCTTCCTTTGCTTTTGCCATCATCATAGTCCCTACTTCAACATCGACAATATGAGACGCGTATGTCGCCGCTGGCTTCCTCTACAACCACAAGATTTGAAAGAACCAAAGCAAAAGGGTGCCCAAAAATACTATCAGCTTCAACAAAGATAAAAAAAATCTTTACCTTTCTGTGTCTTCCCAGGCAACACAAGTGAGGGTTGTTATATTATTCTAATCATATTATTCTTATTACTATTTCACAAATCAAATATTATTATTATGCTTTGAAATTGATTTTCAATTCCAACGTACATGTTGACTTTAACGTTATTAATACCATGCTTTGAAATTGATTTTCAATTCCAACATACATGTACTTGAAAAAATCCCATTCGTATATTGGTTCGGTGGTGAATAAAAATTGTTCCTATTATTACTGAACCAAATCTTTTAGTGCCTCAAGAGAGGATTCTTGACCAGCCACGTTTAAGTTATTTGACTGTGAAGCACAATCATGTAACTGCATATTATCCAGATTTTTCTACCCCAAAAAGTCATTCAACAATTTTTCTGATATGGCCTTATCACTTTGATCGGTTTTAACTTGATATTCAGTATTCAAAACTTGAGAAAGTGGCCAGCTAAATATCCCATACTATGCGTGATATTTTTTATATGCAATTCTATTTAACATCTCTGACAGTTTTGATGCTAATTTTTTGACCAGAAAATCAGAAAATAAACTATAGAGAGAGTCTCTAATTCTCCTCTTCTTCTTTATTTTTTTTATCTAGTCTTTACAACTTGAATTTTTAGAGTGTTTGGGTAAAATCGAGAGACCAACCTTGCTAGTTTTAGAGATCCCAATATACTGCAAGAGCCTGCTGTATCCTAGAGAATTTCTGACTATACAGAATATTTCTTGAGCCCAGTGCTTTTGCACGCCCAGGCTTTATTGTTTTGTTTATTTTCATATTTGTGCAGGAATAGGTCGATAACAATCTCAAGGAATATGACTGATAACAATTCCAACAATGCTACGATGGGGACAACAATGGCACTCTAGTTAATGACTTCCAAACCACGCCTGTCAACTACTCCTGTTGTTGTTCCCAATGTTGTCTGTGCAAACCTTTGCCAACATGTCCAAGATTGAGGTGTTTGATGGAAATGGTAGCAATTATTGTCGTTGGCAAGAGAAGATCTATTCCATCCTTGATATGCACGGGTGGCCGAGGCTCTCACCGCTCGTCCAACATCAGCATCCTTTAAAGCTTTAGAAGATTGGATCGCCGCAACAAAGTCTATCGTCACACAATTATCTTAACTCTATCAAACGAGTTATTTGATGTATATTGCACCTACAAAGAGGCCAACAAGATATGGGATTCAATGCTCCTGAAATATACTATTGAAGATGGCGCTCGTTAGAAGTTTGTCATAGGACATTATTACTGATGGTAGATGACGACGACAGGGACATCTGTACTCAAATCAATGAGAACCACAAGCTGCTAAAGAATCGAAGCAGAACATCTCATTGTCGAACAAGTTTGTGGCCGAAATATTGATAGAAAAGCCCGATTCGTGGAAGGACTACCAAAGCCAACTAAAGCATAAGAACAAACAATTTTCATTAGCTGAATTAATCAAATATATTATCATTGAGGACACTAGCCGCAAGGAGATTAGAAGCAAAGGCTAAATCACTGGCATCCAAGGCTCACTTGTTGCAAGGTCATAAAAGAAAGGTATGACAGGAAAGTCTAAATCTAATTCTGGTTACAATTCCTTTACCAACTTTCAAAGAGAAAATAATCCCACTAGTGGAGGGTGTTATATTTGTGGTAAACTAGGTCACAGAGCATCACAATGTTGAAGGAAAGCGACCGTGACTGGAAATCCTCCTAAGCCAAAGCCAAAAGCAAATTTGGTTGAAGGAGATGATATAGTTGCGGTTATCTCTCAAGCAATGGTTGTCGCCAATGTCAATGACTGGGTGATTGATTCTGAAACTACTAGGCATATCTATGCCAATAGGAATGCATTTGCCTCTTATACTACTATAGGGGATGAAGAAGAAGGACAAGTTTATCTTGGTGACTCAGAATTGCACCAAGTGCAAGGAAAAGAAAAAATTATGTTAAAGCTGACATCTAGGAAGACTTTGGCACTCAAAGATGTTTTACATGTGCCTAGTATTAGGGCTAATTTGATTTCTATAGTATTGTTGGGGAGAGCTGGGGTAAAGGTTTCCTTTGAGTCTGACAAGATTATGATGACTAAAAATAATGTTTTGGTTGGAAAAGGTTATTGTAATTGTGGACTTTTTTTTCTCAATGTTTCTAAATAATGAATGTTTCTAATTCTGCTATGATTGACTCTATGGAAATTTAGCATGCTAGATTAGGACATGTTAGTATACCATAAATTAAGAAAATGCAATATTTGGGTATGATTTTCGGCATAACTAGTTCAAATTTAGATAAATGTGAAATATGTGCAAAATCAAAATTAACTAAAAAATCATGTCCTTCTGTACATAAAGAAACTAATTTCTTAGAATTGATTCATTTTGATCTTGGTGATTTAAAACAAACTATGACTAGAGGTGGTAAAAAATATTATGTGACTTTTATTGATGATTTTTCTAGATATACTAAAGTTTATTTAATAAGAAATAAAGATGAAATGTTTCATATATTTTTATCTTATAAAGCTGAAGTTGAAGATCAATTAAGATAAAAAATAAAAAGAGTTAGATCTGATAGAAGTAGAGTATATTTTATTTAATGAGTTTTGTGAAAAAGAAAGAATAATATATGAAGTGACTCCACCTTATTTACCCGAATCTAATGGCGTAGATGACAGAAAAAATAGAATATTAAAAGAAATTATGAATGCATTATTAATAAATTCTAATGCACCTGATAATTTATGGGAAAAAGCAATTTTAACTGCATGCCATATAAAAATAGAATACCTTACAGGAAAACAAATAAATCACTTTATGAAATATGGAAATGATACAAACCAAAACTAAATTACATAAAAGTGTGGGGGTGCTTGGCAAAAGATATGTTACCTGAACTTAAAAGAAAGAAATTAGGATCTAAGACCTCAGATTGCATGTTCATTGGATATGCTGAACATAATGCTGCTTATAGATTTTTAGTATTAAAAAGTGAAGCTCTTGAACAAAAAACAATAATTGAAACAAAAAATACAGAATTCTTTGAACACATATATCCATTAAAATTAAACAAAATATCTAGTATGCCTTCTCAAATTAATCAAGACAACACAGATGAAGAATTGAGAATAAGTAAAAGACAAAGAGTGGAGAAATCATTTGGAAATGATTTTTACGCATATATTGTAGAAAATGATCCAATAACATTATCTGAAGCTATTAACTAACAATTATGGAGAGATGCAATAAAATCCGAAATTGACTCAATTAAAAAAAATCAAATACATGGGTTTTAGTTGATTTACCACTTGGAGCTAAATTTATCGGATGTAAATGGATATTTAAATGAAAATTTAATCCTGATGGAACAATAGAAAAATATAAAGCAAGACTGGTTGCTAAAGGTTTTAGTCAAAAATAAAATGTTGATTATTTTGATATTTTGCACCAGTAACAAGGGTTGTATCTATACGAGTTCTAATTGCATTAGCTTCAATTTATAAATTAATTATTCACCAAATGGATGTCAAATCAACTTTTTTAAATGGTGATTTGGAAGAAGAAATATATATGACACAACCTGAAGGATGCATGGAACCTGGAAAAGAAAATAAAGTATGCAAATTGATTAAATCCCTTTGGTTTAAAACAGGCACCCAAACAATGGCATGAAAAATTTGATTAAGTTCTAATTTCTGATGGTTTTTCTTCTGTAGAAGTAGATAAATGTGTTTACACTAAATTGTTTGGTGATGATTGTGTGATTATTTGTTTATATGCGGATGATATGCTTATATTTGGCACTAGTCTTAATGTTGTAATTGAGACAAAGAAGTTTCTATCATCAAATTTTGATATGAAGGATATGAGCGAAGCTAGTATGATTTTGGGTATTAAAGTCATAAGGAAGTGTAACAATATTATAGTGTCACAAAAACAATATGTGGAGAAACTTTTAAAGAAGTTTGGACCTTTTGATGTTAAACCTTAGTACCCCTTATGATGCTAATGCTCAATTAAAGAAGAATAGGGATGACCCTGGTCCAATCTAGTATGCACGGATTATTGGAGTTCTGTTCACTTGATGAATTTCACTCGACTTGACATAGCATATGCTATATCAGATTGATTAGATATACACATAGTCCAAACAATGATCATTGGGCCACATTGGCTAGATTGATGAAATATCTGAAAGGTACTATGAATTATGGTATAGAGTATAGTGGATTACCCACTATTGGAAGGATACAGTGATGCTAATTGGATCTTAGATTCTGATGAGATTAAATCCACTAGTGGATATGTGTTTACCTTGGGAAGTGGTGCTGTTACTTGGCGATCATCCAAGCAAACAATAATTGCAAAGTCCACCATGGAATCAGAGTTCATAGCTCTGAACAAGCTAGTAATGAGGCTGAGTGGTTAAAAAATTTCTTGAGCAATATTCCATTAGGAATAAAGCCTATTCCTTATGTGTCTGTACATTGTGATAATAAAGCGGCAATAGTTATTGCAAATAACAACATATAGTTGTAAAAGCAAACACATTAGGTTGAGACTTGAAGTGGTAAAGTAGCTGTTGAAAGATGGAACAATATCTACTAATTATGTGAAGTTGGAGTTGAATATAGCTGATCCTTTGACTAAGCCTCTTGGGAGGAATTTTGTAAGTGCCACATCTATGGGAATGAGACTTCAGCCAATTTAAAATTAACAGTGATGGAAACCCAACCTTTGTGAGTGGAGATCCCTTGAAAAAGGTTCATATGGGTAATAATAAGTCATTTATTTGTGCTTGCTAGCACATTTGATGTTTCTTCCTATGGTGTGAGAAGTGGGTTGTGCTAGATTACATTAGTGTAAGGGTAAGCTTAATGCTTTTAATGAATTTCATAGCCCTTAATTATAGGTGATGTATAAAGTATAGTATACACTTGATGAAAATCACCTATATGAGTGTAGGAGTCGGGCTACTCCTATGAGATAGTGGCTAAGTCTCTAGAGCACTCATAAATACCAGGCATGTGCATGACCTAAAAGTGCAACAAGCGATAAGCAAGGAATAAGTGCGGGTGTAAATGTGATCAAATAGGATTCTAATTTACATTAAAAATGTGTTGGTTCATAGAATTTTTACTTCACTAATTGCATTGTAATTTAAACTTCTATCTATCTAGGTTTGGTTCATGGTAAAAAAGATACTAGATTCAATGCATTTACATTCATGTTTAACCCAAATATTTTATATTAATGAATTTGATTTTGAAATAAGTGGGGGATTGTTATATTATTCCAATCATATTATTCTTATTATTATTTAGCAAATCAAATATTATTATTATGCTTTGAAACTTATTTTCAATTCCAACGTACATGTTGACTTTAATGTTACTATGCTTTGAAATTGATTTTCAATTCCAATGTACATGTACTTGAAAAAAATCCCATTTGTATATTGGTTCTGGTGAATAAAAAATCATTCCTATTATTATTGAACCAAATCTTTTAGTGCTACCAAGAGAGGATTCTTGACCAGCCACGTTTAAGTTATTTGACTGTGAAGCACTATCATGTAACTCATATTATCCGGATTTTTCTACACCAAAAAGTCATTCAAGAGTTTTTCTGATATGGCCTTATCACTTTGATCGGTTTTAACTTGATATTTAGTATTCAAAACTTGAGAAAGTGGTCAACAAAAATATCTGGTACTATGCGTGATATTTTTTATATGCAGTTCTATTTAACATCTCTGAGTTTTGGTTCTAATTTTTTGAGAAAACAATCAGAAAATAAACTATAGAGAGTCTCTAATTCTCTTCTTCTTATTCTGCTTATTTTTTATCTGGTCTTTACAACTTGAATTTTTAGAGTGTTTGGGTAAAGAGACCGACCTTGCTAGTTTTAGAGATCCCAATATACTAGAAGAGCCAACTGTATCCTGAAATTCTTACTGCATTGGAATATTCCTTGAGCCCAATACTTTTGCACGCCTAGGCTTTATTATTTTGTTTATTTTCTTATTTGTGCAGGTACAGGTCAATAACAAGGGCTTCAACAACAAGGGCATTAAGAGCACCCAACATTGCCCACTTGCTATGGATGAGCTTGTAATCGTAGAAGCTACTTCGGTAGCTTCTAGGACCCAAACGGGTTGAAACCCCGTCATTGATCATTGAATCATCAAGGCATTTTGGTGCCTTAGTGCTAGGGAATAACACGAGATGATCATTGGCAATAGGTTTAGCCTTCTCTTGCTCCTTCTTCCTTGGTAGTGGTACCTTCTTGGTGCCAAGGTTGAAAAGGGCATGGAACTTTCCAGAACCTTGGGTGGTTAGGTTAGTGAGGCAGGTGTTGAGGCGGCAACACCAGCAATGGAGAGTCAATGATGTTGCCAAAGGAGTGGTGGAAAACCATGCAAGTGCACAAATAGGTGGGGTTCTTGGATGGCCGTAGGAGAAACTCGTTTATCGTGGTGTTAGTGGTGGTTTGTTGGGAAGGCACCAACTACACATAAGTGCAATCCACCAAAGAAACCACCATTTTCTAAACACATACTTTTTTTAAAAAAAAATGATAAAAAAAATAAATAGATAAAGAGAACAATATTAAAAAGAAAGATAGGAGGTTTGAACCTGGAATATTAAGGGTATGTTTTTTAGTTGGAATTTTGAAGAAAAGGGGATAAGAAGAAAGTAGTTGCAGTATGATGTACTTTACACTACAAACTCCTTATTCTCTTCTCCTCTCCTCCTCTCCTCCAAAATCTTAACTCACAAACATACCTAAAGTGATGGGAGTACACAAAAACCAATTGTGCTGTAATGAATTTTGGTTGTATGTTGAGATATGTTATAAAGTGGATTCTCACCTACATTCATTGGTCAATACCTTGCCATGCAGTTACATTTAACCACATTTCATAAATGTGGTTAAATGAAATTTAATGTGTCGCCAAACACCAACACACACTCTGCCATACGCAAGGTCTCCCTCCTCAGTCCTTACTCCATTACTTCCGCCACCACCATCACCACCACTAAAATCAAAAGAAAACCCATGTTTTCCTTCATTTTGCAATTGCTATGTACCAAACCAAAATCTTACAAATGTGGTTCAATGAAAATAAAGATGTTGTTACATGCCTACACACTCATCGCCCTCCTCTCTGTCTTCCTCCTCACTCCCCACTTTCCTGAACCCCTCCCCTTCTTGACATACCCAAAATCAATTTCTAAAAAAGCTTATACCTCTTTGGTTATAATTTCTATGATTGCCTTCCCTTCATTAGGTAACACAACCACCAACGCTCCCACGTTGTGGTGGGTTATCTGTTGTTGTTGTTGAAACTATTGGAGGGTTACATAAGGGAGAAAGTGAGGGTGGTGATAGGCGTATGTGCCAGTTAATGGAGGGTAGGTGTAGGTTATAAAGAAGGAGAGGGTGTTGAAGGTGAAGGTGAAGAGAATGATGGGGAAGAGTTCAAGTTTGAAAGATTTGAAGGTAAATGGTTTGTTAGGTCGTTGTTGTAATCGCTTTGCTTTTGCAAATTAAAATTGCTACTTTGTTGTTGTTGATTTGGATTCCTTGAACACCATATTTTGTCCAGGTATTTTTATCCTTATTATTATTTTCACCCAAAAATTTGAAAAATGAAAAATGCACCTCATTCCCTCAGAAAAATCAAACTAGCCCATTTTAATTTCTTTTCAACCCATTCTTTTAGCCCATTCAGATTTCAAGTTTTAGTTTTGTTTGTTACAGCCCATTTCAATTATCCAGCCCATTCCAGTTTGTCCAGCCCGTTGTATTTCAGTTATAAATAAAAATAATAAAAATAATAAAAAACAAAAAATAAATAAAGAGGAATGTCTTGGCTTCTTTATCGTGAACAATGAAACAAAAGGAAAAAGAAACCCGTGACACATTGAACCAAAAGGAAAAAGGGAAGTCAAGAGTGGCAACACCATGATGGTGTTCCTGCCAACTCTATGCTAAATGATAAAAATCCTTAGGTGGCATTTTTGGATCAGAGAAGCCAACCTGTAGAGATGAAATTAAGCAATAATTTTGGTTTGGCTAAGAACACCATAAATACATCGATCATTAATTGAAAAAAGGGGACGAGAACAATACCAAAAATTTTCAGAATAGATCAGAAAAGGTACAATGAGTTTATTCTTACAAATCTGGGCATTCTAATATCGTGCTACAATTTTATTATTTGGCTGTTCCTTTGTAGTTGCATATGTATTCATTAGCCACCATATGGCCACCCCATCACCACCATCATCGCAGCCACCACAACCACCTGTAACTAAATCAAGAACCAAGCCAGAAGCAAAACAAAAACCAAATAGCAAATCAAATCAAATTTCAATCTAAAAGAGAGGGGAAATAAAAGGCAGAAAGGAAGAGAGGCCGGCGCCTCGCCATCGCCGGCGGCCGACGTCCCTCATCTCCTTCCTTTTCTTCCTCGATCCTCCACCGAAGCCATCGCCATAGGAGGCTCCCTGAGTCACGGCTCATGCGCCTCCACCTCTCACGGCGCCTGGAAATCGCCGTCTCTATGCAAAGATCGGACCAGCCCAGCCTTCGCGAAGCACCATCGCCCGCACGCAGCAGCAACCGCGGCAGCCTCCCTTCCCTTCGTGGCCGCGAGCTCCACTTCCCCAACCGCCCCATGAACACCAGCTCCTCATCCCAGTCCTTTCAACCACCGCGCTAGCTTCTAGAGCCCACCATAGATCCCGACCTCCCTCTCCGTCGATACCGCAGACGCACACCTATCGCGAAATCATCCCTGAACGCCGCATAGCCCCCGCATCACACCCCTTGCCCTTCGCCGTGTTCGGCATCATCACCAAGATCCACGACCTTCCAAGCACCTCTCACCGCTGGTCCTCCTTCCTTTCCACGTGCAAAACCCGAGCCTCCACCACCCCACAACCGCGGGTTTCTTTCACCCTTGCCTCAGATCACCGGTCCTCAGCGCCTCCTGACGACATCAGCAGCCCTCCTACCATTTCCCTTCCCTTGCTCTCTCTCTCTCTCGCCTTGGTCTCATTCTCTGCCTCTCACGTTCTCAGTTTGTGTGGGTTGATAAAAATGAGAGATTGTTTGTGTGTGTGTTATGAGCATGTGAGTTGTGTGTGTGTGTCTGTATGTGTGGGTTGGGGAGGAATTAAGGGAACTAAGGATATTATTATTATTTTGTTAACTTTTCATTACTTATTTGTGTGTTGAGTTGGATTTTGAATTTATTTTGGGTTTGGTTTTGTTTGTTGGATAAGACTTGGGCTTGTTCATTTGGAGTTAGGTTTGTTTGTTTGGTTAAAGTTTGTTTTAGGTTGTTTTTTTTGGGCCTTACTTGTTGGTCTTAAATTTGTTTTGAACTAGATAAAAAAGATTTATTTGATTCAAAATAGATGCTTGAAGTTTATTGATTTACTAAAAAGTGTTTGTGATATATACTTTTAGTAATTATCTTAAATCATTCAAGTAAAATTAAATAAATTTCAGAAGTTATTTAATTATGTGAAAATAAAAAATAAAAAATAAAAAGAGTGATTTAATTATTTCTTTGATTTTGAGTGAATTTATTAGATTAGTCATTTTATATGTTGATGTATTGTGTGTTTAAATTAATTGTGTAATTGTGCTCATGAATTAATTTTATTTTGTAGTTTAATTATTTTATGTTGGTGTTTTTTTTTTGCTTAAATTAATTGTGTAATTGTGTTTATAATTTAATTTCATTTTATCAATTTTGGTTAAAATTACAGCTTGTAAAAAAAAATGTTTTCTTTCCATTTAATAAAAAATCCATTTCCAAAAACTAAAGTCAATCAACACATTTTATTCTCTTTTAATTAAAATCAATCAACACAGACTCATTTTCTACAGAACGACGTGGCTTTGAATTCCTCATTGCACCAGAGGATACGTCGGCGTAGCAAACAACTATCAAGCCAAAATTAATTTTTCATTAAATTGTGTTCTCATTTAATTTTTATTCCTTGTTTTAATTTATTTTATTTTATGCTTGTATATAATTGTGATCATTTAAGGGAAAATTAAATATTATTGAAATTATAAACAAATTTGCATAATGAGCTCTAGGGTAACCGTATTTATACGGATGTATTAGGGTGCAGTGGGATTAAGTTTCCACCATTCCCTAATCATAATCAGAACTTGAACCTAATCTCTTTTAAAAAGACCAATTTACAAATTAAAAAGGTTTTCCAATTTTTCCAGAATTAAAATTGGTGGCGACTCCTATTTTATTTATTATTTCAAAATCGGTCGACATCTTCGTCGCATGCGCCCTCTGGTACGTTGTGATAGTTTGGCGACTCACTGAGGACGCTAAAGAGAGTCAAGCCTATTAGAGTAAATTATGCAAATAATTTATAATATTTATTTTTTCCTTTACACCACATTTATTTATTTTTATTTGTGTATTTTTATCTTTTTATTTCCTTCTTATTTATCTATATAATTGTTTATTTTATCTTTATTTATTTGTATATAATTGTTTATATTATTTATCTGACACTCAAACTTTAGGGTAGATGACTATTGTATGTATATATGCTATTTTTTTTTTGTCTTGTAGGAATGTGTATAGTTTTAGGATTGCAAGATTTACATGCTCCTTACACACAATGCACTATCACAATTTCACACACTTTTTGGCTCTATACCCGACTTGTACAACCTGAGGATTTAGGAGGAGTCCTGACATTGTCATTGAGGGGCTTCATGCTCACTTGGCATTTGGGGTACCCAGATTGCTACCAGGATCATGAATCGGTTATATTGAGAGGGTCCATCCCTCCTTGTGATCCTTTTATGAGCTGGGTCTCTATCTCATAGATAGGGGTAATCTGGGTTTTCTGGCCTTTTAGAAGTCTAGATCCATTCCAAAAGTGCACTAATAGAATGAACCTAGTGGCTACCCTAATTAAGGTTTTGACCCTAGAAACATCCACCTTTTAAGGATACCCTGATTAGGACACAAAGGAGCATTCTTTTCTTTCTTTCTTTACTTCAAACTATTCATTACATGCATTTTTTTTTACATTCACTTCATGCATGAAATTCTTATGATCGGTGACTTATTCATCTTATGCATAACAATTGTAAATATTGCATTCATGCATTCCATATAAAATATGTATTGCACATCCATGCATTTCTTTTTCTTTTATGAAAAGAATTTTGCCTTCTTTGCATAAAATCAATGTCGTATTCTTACGTAGTCTGAAAAAAAAACTCATATTTAGGCATATCATCCATTGCATGCATTATACATCCATTATGCATACATGCATTATTTAAGGATTTCTTCTAATTTTACTTTCGTGCAAATAGGTACAAGGTTGTCATGAGCTTGAGGCACGACATGGAAAAAGGCCAAAATAACATTAGCAATGCAAGAAATATTAAGGTTACCATGATTTATAGTGATTTGGGAACAGTGAAAAGATTGATTCCCTTATGCCGCATGAAGAAAAAGTTGATTTTCAGAAAATAGGGCACATACTAGACTTGTTGGATATTTCAGTTTAAAGAACCCGACTTAGTGCTCTCACACAATTTTGGAAAGCTCCTCTTCATTGTTTCGAACTCCAAATTGGACATAATGCCAACTATAGAAGAGTACCTTGCTATGATAAGGCTACCAATCCAAAAGAAGGCAGGTGTATACCTTTATCAAGGGAGTTATGTGTCAGAAGCAAAAGTTGCCAAATTAATTGGGATCCAAGCTGATATGATCGAAATGGAAGAAAGAGGAACAACTCGAGGATTGAGCAAAGATTTCCTTGAATCTCATCTTGAAACCATGGCCCAACAGAAGGAGTGGCATTTATTCAAGCGAACTTTGGCCTTGTTGATTTATGGACTTGTGCTTTTCCCTTTCACGCCAAACATTGTGGATCAGGCCTCCATGGACGTATTTTTCATATTGCACTTATGGGGCGAATCAGTTCCGCCATTTTAGCAGATACTTTACTTTCAGTAGAAGTATGTCGTAGAAAGAGGGGAAAGTTACGATGCTATTTACACATGTTGTATGTGTGGGTCATGACACATGTGCGTGGTGGAAATCACATGGGGCGTTTGCCTAATCCCTTGAAGAATTTTCATCGTATCCCAAGAACGGGGCACTTGGATGGATGCAAGAATTCTGATATTGACCCTAATACTTTTAAGTGGGTGTGTCCTTGGTATCATGGAGAAAGCATTATATACAGCTGGGGATTTTCCTCATGTACCTTTAATGGGCCCAAGAGGCTGTATATCATATTCCCCGCCCTGGTATTAAAGCAGCTTTGTTGGACACAGACCAAACCTCAGGAAGGACAACTAGAAGGCTATAGTTTCTTATATCAAAAAGGTCAAGACACTAAGAAACAAGAGCTCAAAGTCAAGAGGGCATGGGAACACATCAAGGAAGCAGGGAAAAATGAATTGGGGAAACAACGACCAACTTCGTCTCTTGAGTATGAAGAATGGAGAAAAACAAGAATAGGGCAAGATGATGTCCCAAGAAAAGATCCAGGACCTGAAAAATCAATCAGGATCAACTCCAGTCAATGGCTCAGATGACTTCCCGTATTGAGATATTGGAAGCACAAATAAGGTTCTTGGAGGACAAGAAACAAGAAGCTGATCTCTAGGTTATTATTCTTCAAGATCGATGCCAAAAGAAGGATGTGGAAATTGAAAGACTAAAAGAAGAATACGCAGACTCTTTAGAGTCCACATGGGCAAGAACAGAACAAAGGGAATGCCTTAATTCGAAGCTTAGAAAGAAAGCTCGTGATCTCTAGAAGAAAAGGAAGATCTTGAGAAAGAAATCTTGATCCAGAACAAGACAAGAGTTGACATAGAAACAGAAGCCAACACAAAGGACATGGCCATCAAAAAACTAGAGATCAAAGTCGCTAAAGAGAAAAGGGTCAGAAGAGAGTTGGAAAGGGTAATTGATCAAGAGCGACAAACAAGAAAAGAGATGGAGGAGAAAATAGAAGGCTTGTTACAAATGTTGACTCAAACAGAAAATGATTGTGCTCATGCAAGAGCATCATCAAACCAATACCAGCACTTTCTTTTCGAGGCACAAGAACACAAACAATTCTGGAAAAATGAAACTTTAAACAATAGGGAAGAGTTGGAAGAGTGGAAAAAGAGGCATGCCAGAATGGTCAATGAGATAGATCACCATGGTTTTGAAATTGTGCGAAGCTTTGAAGAAGCAAAAGAGAGATTGATGAGGCACCATTGCTCAATCTACCACAAGGAGTAACTGAGTTCATGAAAACGTGTGAGGGTTATGCAAGGGATTTCAAGAAGAGAAAGACTAAGCTTTTGATGTATTAGATCCATGAATTTTTACTTCATTGTAGGCTTTCTATTGAGGAGGAATACTCCCTTAGAATAGCAATTAAACATGTTATTACTTTGAGATTTGTTATCCTAGTACGCATGTGAAATGAAATTTGTTTCCCAATATCAATGGAAGCTTTCTATTGAGGAGGAATACTCCCTTAGAATAGCAATTAGACATGTTTTACTTTGAGATTGGGTATCCTAGTATAAATGTGAATTTTATGCATTGCTAATGTCTATTGAAAAGGCCTATTTCCTCCAACAACCATACTTAGTGATATGGAGAACGTTTCTATTGTCGTAAAAGCTGATGACGACCTTTGGACAAGATATATAAAAAAAAAAATCAAATCAAAAAAATCAAAAATAAAAAATAAAAAATTGAGTTTTACTTACTTGCCTTTTCTTGTCTTAATCAGTTACCATCAAACATTGCTTCGTCAAGGAAAGCTTTGTCTGACACTAGTGTACCGGCTAGAGAGCCGTACGAACTACGCCTAGAGTCGAGAAGGAGAGAGCTGAAAAAGAAGGCCGAGAAGAATAAAGGCAAGAAAAAGGCTATGGCTGGAAACAACAATGACCAAGGAAGGAATCTGAGTCAAGGAATTGACGACCTCAAGGACATGATGAAGTCCATGCTTAGACCAGAACTCAAACAATTCATCATTGACACCATAAATATGGCCAAGGGAAATGACAAAACGATGAGCATGAAGATCCCCACCAGGATATGATAACAATGACGAGTCTATTCCTCATAAGCAAAATGATAATGGTTCAGTTAATGAGGTTGCAAAGGAGGCGAAATGGCTAAAGCTTAAACAGGAACTATAGGAAAGCATGCAAGAGCAGTTTGAATGCTGCGGGCCTAGTCCCTATGGCCGATGAGTATCAGTGATCTGTGTTTGGCTCCTAATGTAGTCATTCCCAAGGATTTTAAGATGCCTGAGCTCATCAAATTCGACGGTATCACCAATCCGATTATGCATCTACGCATGTATTGCACAAAGATGGGAATGTGGTCAAAAAATGAGAACTTCCTAATAAGCTTTTTCCCGAGAGCTTAGATGGGGCTGCATGGGAGTGGTACATGCAGATAGATGAACTCAGATCAGGTGTTGGGAAGACTTAGCTCAGGCCTTCACAAATCAATACAAGTTTAACCTGAATGCTACACCCACTAGAGACCAGTTAAAAGGGATGAGAAAGAAAGAGAGTGAATCTTTCAAGGAATATGCCCAGAGGTGGAGGGCCCTGGCTGGAAGGGTTGTCCCCCAATGTTAGAGCAAGAAATGTGCTCTTACTTTATTCGTACGCTGGAAGGTCCTTTTTCAAGAACATGCTTGGGACCCATGTCAAAGAGTTTGTGGATTTGGTTGAAATTGGAGAAAGGATTGAAACCAATATCCAAGAAGGGAAGCTAAAGCAAGTAACAGGAGAAACAAGTGAGTCCTAACACAAGAAGAGCCCCCATTTTAAGAAGAAGGAGAACACCATTAACTACATCCACCCTCAACAACCCACTCCTCGACCAAACCAATATCCAACCTACCCACACACACAATACTCATCTTATCCACACCAACAATATCCATCTCCAAGAGCTATTTCACCCCAAATACCATACACACCTCAACCACACCAAATCAACCATGTCTCATATCCATGGCCAACGACACCTAGACCTTACCAAACACAACCCCAAGCCTACCAAACGAGTCATCTCTTTAAAACCCCTCCACCATTCAATGCCAACAACGCTTGCAGGCCTCCGATGGAGAATAGACCTTTACCTAATTTCCATATGAGCCATGCCGAGCTGTTAAGCAGTTGTGTAGGGACAACTTGTTAGGCCCGTGTCCTGGAAAAACTTTCATGCCACCATATCCTCGGTGGTACAATCCAAACCAGACTTGCGATTATCATTCCAACTCCCGGGCACTCAATTGAAGATTGTTATGGGTTTCGAAGTGCGGTATGGCGTTTAATTGAGCGGCGCCATCAAGCTAAAAGAAAATCAAAGCCGCACATAAGAAACTAACCGTTCCCCAATCATAGTGAAAGACAAGTGAATTCTATCTGCTATGAGAAACATGAAAGTCAAGGAGTAGAGAATGACAAGCTCTCAATGAAGGAGATCTTGGAAACACTGAGGAAGGCAGGTTATGAGATGGAAGTTGAAGGAGATAAAGGCAAACGGACGGTGAAAGGAGAGGAAAATGATCTATTCTGAGTGTTCCGAAATGAAACACCACATAGAGGAATGTCAGAGCTGAAGCTCTACATTGAAAAGATGATTAAGCTAGGGGTGCTTGAGATACCAAAGGGGAATAGACAAAGTATCAACATGATTCACCATGCACCTCCTGTTTATAAAGTCTACAATTATGAGCCAACACTCATTTTCAAGGTGCCTAAGCCGTTTCCTTATGAAAGTAACCATGCGGTTCCATGGAGGTATGAAACTGATAGAATCTAATTCTGTAATGTCTGAATGACATCTCCTAGTCCAAAGCAAGTACCCTCTTCAAAGTATTTAGTTTGCCTTCTCGTCCTCCGTGACTACAAAGTCTGAATATGGCAATGAAGATTGTTTAGAACCCTCATCGGAGTCTATTACAAATGTTCCAGGAATAGGGGGAATTACTCGGAGTGGTAGATGTTATACTCCAGAGAAATTTTGAAAAGCCCCCAAGAAATACCTGTGAAAAATGCCCGAGTGGCGCCTGTAAAGGAGAATAAAGAAAGAGCCAGGAAAAGGAAGAAGAAGAAGAATTCCTGAAAATAATGAAATAGAGTGAGTATGATGTGGTAGAACAGCTGAAGAAAACAAAAGCAAAGATCTCGCTCTATTCTCTAATCTTATCTTCAGGCTCATCGCAATGCGATTAAAAAGGTGTTAGATCAAGCTTATGTGTCTAAAGACATAACCCCTGATAGGGTTGAAGGGATAGTAAATGCAATAAGAATGACCAATGCCATCACGTTCACTGAAAGCGAGGTTTTCCCTCATCCGCAGGGCGCCTGAAAGCACTCCACATTACCCTCAAATGCCAAGGCTGTAATGTTGCGAAAGTCCTGATTGACGGGATCAGCTTTCAATGTGCTCCCTTACTCCACACTCCAGCAATTGCCAGTTGATTCCTCTTGATTGAACCAAGCGGGACAATTGTGAAGGCGTTTGATGGATCAATGAGGGAAATCATGGGTGTCATCGACCTCCCACTAGAAATTGGACCCACTATTTTTGTGACCAAATTCCAAGTGATGGATATTAAGGGGTATACGATGCCTGGGAAGACCCTGGATTCATGAGGCTTGTGCCGTCCCTTCAACACTTCATCAGAGGGTAAAATTTATAGATGGCGGGAAACTTGTTACTGTCAAAGGGAAGAAGAATTGCTAGTGACTAAACCAATGACAGTGCCATACATTGACTATGCTGAAGACACTCGAGGTATCATTCCAAAACCTGGAGATAGCTGAACCCATGGAACCAAAAGGTGATACGCATCAAGTGGCCATTCGTATAATGCGTAAGAGTGGATTCGAAGAAGGAAAAGGATTAGGAAGTCAACTGCAAGGAATTAAGAATCCAATCTCACTTCCTGACAATCCTGGAAAACTTGGCCTAGGGTATGAAGCTACAAGTGATCAGCGGTCTTTTGAGACATCCAAGAAGAAGATCCCACATATTAGGGATACATTCCCTGCACCTAAGTAATGGTGATAGAAGCAGATGAAACTGTTAGCACCCTTGAAGGAATATCTCGGCTGATCTACCCTAGCCTCGAGCCAGTGAATAACTGGGAATCTGCACCCCTGAATGATTTATTTTTTGAGTAATGGATGC
The DNA here is from genome assembly GCA_030441495.1 of Dalbergia oliveri. Lineage (NCBI taxonomy): Eukaryota > Viridiplantae > Streptophyta > Magnoliopsida > Fabales > Fabaceae > Dalbergia > Dalbergia oliveri. The sequence continues at coordinate 11,070,453 of JAMLFY010000014.1, read as the reverse complement.
TTTAGTCATCTCTGTTGTATTTCAATTGAATAAGGATTATGCATGGTTTCTCTTTTCCATTCTCTTGTTAAACTTTTCTCTTTTCCAATTTCTTGTTAAGTAATTTATTTATTTATTTATTTTTCTTTCTTTCTTATTTCGGATCTCATCTCAATTCCAGGGATCCTTCTCCTCCAGAATTTTCATCTTATGCAAATAATTGTGAAAACTCGTTAACTGGTTATTGCATTACAATGGACTCGAATGAAAATGAACAAGATGAAGATCCTAAGTTATGCCAACAATTTGCCAAAATCATAAATTCAATGGAAAAGGGGATAAATCCACACGATGAAGTCGTTGAAACTGTGAATTGGGTCCTGATGAAGACAAGAAAGAAGTGAAGATAGTTGACAATCCAAAAAGGGAAGAGATGATTGCATTGATCCATGAATTCCTGGACATTTTCGCTGGTCTTACAAAGATATGCCTGGTTTGGACCCAGAAATGGTGGCTCATAAAATCCCATTGATTGAAGGAATGGAACCTAAACGACAAAATTGCGGAGGATGAGTCCGGAAATGTCACTGAAAATCAAAGTTGAAGTCGAAAAGCAACTTGATGCAGGTTTCTTGGAGGTCCCATTCTACCCAAGATGGATAGTGTAACGCCCAACTTTTATTGTCATTTAGAAATTACCGAATTACCCTAGGTAATTCTTATATAAATTCAAGACCAAACAATTCTCAATAGAGGAATATAACATTAGAAAAAAGGTTATGAGCGATTCCTGCAAGAGTCGCAAGCCCAATTTCTGACGTGTAAAATGACCAAAATGTCCCTGAGGTTATTTTACTAGAAAATGAGGATCGTGGGCCTCGCCGTCCTCAAGGGGATGTTCTGAGGATAATAGGGGATTGTTTGTGTTATGTGTGTTAATAGAGGAGAAGAATCTCAATTTTGAGTTTCGAAGCGCGAAATGACCAAAACGCCCCGGCGTTTTAACTTGAATTGCGTGCCGACTAAGCCGAACCTCACTAAAATGTTTTAAAACATGTTTTTAAGCTATGATTGGCCATTGGTTAAGTTCAGATGGCCCCGGAATTGTTGAGTAAAGTTACGATTTTGCCCTTTGTGCAGTTTTGCGAATTTTGAGATTTTTGATTCGTATAGCGAAACCTAAGCAATATTAGGCTCAAATTAAAGGTTATTAGATTCTAATTATTAATCTAGAGTCAAAATTATTTATTTAGATTGATTAGAACTTAAAATTGCTTAAAAACACTCAAATTGCTTACTAATTCACCTAAGCCCTTAATTGTAAATTCTCTAATTTGCAAAGATACCTACCTACACCTACATAATACATGGAACACACAAATTTTATCCTCCTTGGGCTGTAATGCACGAAATTTTGGTCCATAATGCATCAGAAAATTTGTCAAAGAATGCACAAAAACTCAAGGTATGAAAACAAGGAATCATGTTTCATGATTCCATGTTTTAAGCCACCAAACAAGATGATTTTTCCTTCCTTGTTTCCTCCTCAAATTTAGTCAGATTTTCCTCCTCCTCTTGTCCATACATGAGCTTGAATTCTTCTATAAATAGGCATGCTTAGAAGTCATTAGAGACTTGCTCAAAAATTTCACAACTTCAAGTTTTTCCTAAGCTCAAAAACTTTCTTTCTTTCTTCCCCTTGGCTGAAATTCTTTCTTCAACCTTTCAAGGATATTTTGTTTCATTTCACTTCAAGAAACCAAGTTCTCTTCCTTTCTTTCAAACCACATAAGGTAGGGAGTTGTCTTTAAGCTTATTTCTATGCTTTGCTAAGTGTTGTTCTTGGTTCAAAATGATGATTTCATGGACTTTCTCTAGTTTTTCCATTTGGTTTTCTTCTTTCTTTTCCTTTGAACATTTCAGCCATAAGGCCTATATGGGAATATGATGATAGCTTGATGATGAGGACCTTGAGTGTTGGTTGTAAATCCATCACAAGTTAGGCCTCTAAAGCTTGAAAATTCCACTTGATGCAAAACTTTAAAGAATGATGTTTTTATGATGTAAAAATAAAGATCTTGAGTTTAGAACTTGAAAATGTATTTTTCACTTTGTCTTGCTAAGATATATTGGGTTGAATTTATATTTCTCTAAAGTCTTGGAGGAGCTCTAGTAAAGAAATAAAATGAACTTGCATCCATGTTTAAGTTTATGCCTTGCATAACCATGTTTACTTTCTATGTCATCACTAAATTCTCAAGAATGAATAAATGAACTTGCATATTCATGTTTAAATTTCCAAGCTTGCATTTCATGTTTATGTTTCAAGTTGTCACTTAATCTTCAAAGATAATAAAGAGGATGCATCTCATATTTATTTTATGCTCTCACTTTATTTTATAATGGTTAAAAGAATCAACGCATGACATGTTTATTTTATGTCATCACCTAAAGATCCTAGAGCTCAAAGACTTGCCCAAGTATTACAAGCAAAGTTGGAAAATGGTAGTATCACTTTCAATTTCCTTAAGATTATGGGAGTCAAAGAATTCATTCTTTAAAAAGTCTTGAGTTTGGAGCTTAATAAGATGTAATAAGAGTTCTCTTCTCCCTTCACCTGCGGACTGCCGCTTTCCTTAAGATTCTCTTCTCCCTCCACTGGTCCAATGCGGACTACGCCGCTTCAGTTTCTTGCATATCATGTTTATAATTCCAAGTTATCACTTTATAAAGACAAGATTAAAATGAGGTTGCATAGCATGTTTATGATTCTAGTTATCACCTAAATCTCTAAAGCTCAAGACTTGCTCCTTTTATCTTAAGTGAAAATTTTAATCGTAAAGATTCTTTCAATGTATAAATCGGCCTCATGATTAAGGTAGGCCTAAAGTGATTTTAAATAAGCTACTGATTTAGTTCTAAAATTTCTTTCAAGAATAACAAAAAGAATTAGTTTTTAAAAGAGTTTTAAGGCCTTGCAAAGATTTTACAGGATACTAGTATCTTACTTGTATTTAAAAATGTGATTTTAAGCAATTATGTGAGTTTCATGATTCAGCCACTAATCTGAGTTTAGTACTACTGGATGGTTTATTGCTAAAGGAATGATTCTATGCATGTTAGAGATAAAACTAGCTTCCTAGAAAACCAAAAGCAAGATTTCTAGAACTTTAGAGAATGAAATTTATGCATTCTGTCCAGAGCCTTTAGTGACCTTAAGAACCAGATTTTATAATGTTTAGATAAGGGAGAATGATTCATAATTGGTTTAGTAATTAATTTTAGCATCATAGGGAAAGCCGGTAACGAGAAAGGGTTAAAAACGCAACTTCTAGCACACGTAAAACTTTAAGAACAACTTACTATCTATGCTGCCCCATATAGTCTAATAACGTTCTTAGGACTTATAATTGATGGTAATAAGTCCCTTAGATGCATAATTAATTAGTTCAATAATTAAGGTTGCCCGATTCTAGAGTTTCGGTTATTTAAGACAGCTTTTCGGTAAGGATTTATGATGATGCTTATTAAGTATTTGATTTCATTGAATGATTTCATGGCTTGCATGTTATAGTTGCTGTTGCAAACAATGAGAATGCTTATGCATGAAATAATGAAATATTCTTTGTTATTTAAAAAATTACCCTTGTTGTTGGAAGAAAGTATATTCCTGTAAAAGTGTAATTTGAAAAGGTTCTGCTAGGAAAGACTTTGTACTTAAGCGTGTCCATTTGTGACCCACCTCTCTTCCTGGGAATCTCCAGGTGCATGAATACAGTTGGTATATATTATTCCAAAATAAGACTATAAATGAGAAAATGTTATAATGATTATGAATTGAGAATTGGATTATGATATAACATGCAAAGACTCAATGGTGACTTAAACATATAAGAAAATGATCCTTTGGACCCATCAGACTATAGGTGGTGAAAAGGTGATTCTTGCCCCTAGCCCGTTCTCTCAAAAGGGTAGAGTTGGGATTTTAACTTATCAAAAGGGATAAGTATATGCTAGTGACGACTAAAGGTATGAGCTCATAACCTAGATTACTCCCAAAAGGGTGGAGTATAGGGTGGCCCAGGAAAATGATGATGAAAGTAACTTTAAGTCACCTAAGGAACTAAGTAACGTATTATGTGATTATGATGTTCTTCTATGCATAGTATTTATGATATGATGATGAGGAATATGATGTGGTCTTATGCATAACTATGTTATTATATGTGAAAGGAAAAGTTCATTATAAACATGACATGCTAAGTTTATGATGCATTATAAGAAGCATGATTAAACGACGAACCTCGGTAAAGTATATTTTCGAACTTAATAAATCAATCTTAGCATGCTCACTATTTCATAATAACCCCGAGGTTCCTGGGGACGATGATGATGACACAATGCATCATGAGGTGAGTACCCTACTGAGATTCTTTATAAGTTTCTCACTCCCTTTATTTTTCTTTCCATCTCGTCTTCAGAAACGAAGGAAGCGTTCGTGAATCACATTGAGGCTTTCAGAGTAGCTGAACTTGATCCTGCTAGTTTCACTCGTATATTTAGATATCTATCCCTATCCTTGGAGTGTTATTACTAGGTGCCATTAATGGATGTCCTTCCATCCATATATTATTTATGTTTTGTTAGATTGCCTACACCTAGTCTTATTCTGTTGGTAGGCAAACTATCTATGTGTTATGTAATTATGGATGTTATATGATGGAGCCAATATGATGTGTTTTTCATGTTATATCTCCATGTTATTCGCTTTATTTCGATTATTGTTCACGTTATGCGCGGCTCACGTTTTCAATTATGTTTTTTAAAAAAATGGCTCGTAATTTCAATAAGTATTTTCAAAGCATGATTAAGGAACTGAAGCAAAGAGTAAAGTCTAGTAATTAATCGATACGACCTAGGCGTATTGGGTTAATTATTAGGGTGTTACAGATAGCCAATATAGTACAGGACCGAAGAAAGATGGAAAGGTTAGAATGTGTGTGGATTATTGGGATTTGAATAAAGCAAGTCCGAAGGATAATTTTCCTCTACCTCATAGATGTACTAGTTGATAACACGCTAGAAGTCACGATTCTTTTCATGGACGGTTATTCAGGCTACAATCAGATTTTGATGGCAGAAGAGGATAAAGAGAAAACATCATTTGTTACTCGTGGGGGGTATTTTGCTATAGAGTGATGCCATTCGGGCTAAAGAATGCTGGAGCAACGTATTGCGAGCAATGGTGACACTTTCCATGACATGATTCACAAGGAGTTGGAGGTGTATGTGGATGATATGGTGGCAAAGTCACAAGATGGAGAGAGTCATGTTGTGGTGCTCAGGAAACTGTTGAAAGATTGAGATTTACAAACTTCGGCTAAACTCGGCAAAATGTACCTTTGGAGCTTCCAGGAAAGTTGTTAGGTTCATCGTTAGCAAGAAAGGCATTGAGGTAGATCAGACAAAATCAAAGCCATACAAAACATGCCAGCACCCAAGACAGAAAGAGGTGCGAGGTTTCCTTGGTCGTCTGAATTACATAGCGAGATTCATCTAACTTGACCTGTACTTGTGAGCCGATATTCAAGCTATTGAGGAAGAGTAACTCAGGTAGATGGGATGATAAATGTCAAGAAGCCTTTGACAAAGTTAAAAATTACTTGTCAAATCCACCTCTTTTGGTTCCGCCAACTCAGGGCGACCGCTCACTATATCTCACAGTGTTGCATGGGTCTATGGGGGAGGACTGGGTCAACATGACGAGTCAAAGAGCAAGCCATTTACTACTTGAGCAAGAAGTTCAATGACTATGAGTCTAGGTATTTGGCTATTGAAAAGACTTGTTGTGCATGGTGTGGACACGAAGAGATTACGCAGTACATGCTTTATTATACGACCTTGCTCATATCAAGGATAGACCCCATGAAATGCATCTTTGAAAGCCCACACATTTCCCTGAGAATGTCCAAATGGCAAGTGGCTCTAGCAAAATTCGACATCAAGTATGTGACAAGAAAATCTATAAAAGGAAGCGTGATAGCTAATCACCTGGCCGAGAACCCGCTTGAAGAATATCAGTCAATGGAGCACGAGTTCCCTGATGAAGATGTCCTGAGCGTTGTAGAAGAGGACGTGAAAATGAGGAAGAAGAGAGTTTAGTGTGGAAAATATATTTCGATGGTGAGTCAACATAAGAGGGAATGGGGTTGGAGTAGTCTTAATATCCCTAATGGAAAGCGGTTTCCAATTGCTGTGAAACTGGCATTTGATTGTACCAACAACATGGCCGAATATGAAGCATGTATAACGGGCCTGAAGGCAGCAATATCCCTTGGGGTGCAAGAGTTAGAGGTTTATGGGGACTCAGCCCTAATCATTTTTCAGGTCAATGGAGAATGGCGAGTCAAAGAGCATAGGTTACTATCATACTATGAACACCTTATGAGCTTAAAAGATGAATTCAAGGATGTCATTTCCATTACTTGCCCGTGACCAGTCAATTTAGATGCCTTAGCCACCTTGTGTGATGACCAATCTTGATCTAGAAGTGGAAGTAAGACCTTTGCAAGTAATTGTTAGAAGAGAACCAGCATCCTGTTCTAACATTGAAAAAGAACCTGACGGTCGACCTTGGTTCTATGATATCAAGAAATTCATCAAGGAGAGAAATATCTGGCACAGCAAATGAGAATGACAGAAAGACACTCAGACGGCTATCCATGTCATTTTTCCTCTTGGGGAGGTTTTGTATAAGAGGAATCATGATGGAGTCTTATTGAAATGTGTCGATGCTCCAGAAGCTAGCTCCATCATATCAGAAGTCCATGAAGGTATTTGTGGAACTCACGCTAATGGGCACACATTGTCCGGCAAATCCTCAGGCAAGGATATTTTTGGCTCACAATGGAAAAAGACCGCATAGAGTTTGTCAAAAAGTGCCACAAATGTCAAATCTATCGAATCCATTCCCTTCCTCTCCATTGCACACTCTTACATCACCTTGGCCTTTTGCAATGTGGGGCATGGATGTCATAGGGCCAATTAGCCCCAAAGCATCCAATGGGCATCGATTCATTCTAGTAGTCATTGATTACTTCACCAAATGGGTAGAAGCTGTATAGTACGCCAATGTAACCCGGAAAGTGGTTGTGAAATTTCTGAAGAACAACATTATTTGTAGGTATGGTCTACCAGAAAGACTCATCACAGATAATGCTACTAATTTCAATAATGCAGAAGTGCGAAACTGTGAGCAATTCAAGATCAAGCATCACAACTCAGCTCCTTACCAACCAAAGATGAATGGTGCTAGAGGCGGCAAACAAAAACATCAAGAAGATCTTGGGGAAAATGGTGGTCACCTACAAAGATTGAAGTGATATGCTGCCTTATGCATTACACGCCTATCGCACTTCTGCAGATCCTCAACTTGGGCAACCCCGTATTCGCTGGTGTATGGGATGGAGGCAATGACCCCTATAGAAGTGGAAATACCATCATTAAGAGTCTTAGCAGAAGCTAAATTGGAGGAAGCCGAGTGGATCAAAATGAGATATGAGCAGTTGAATATGCTTGAGGAAAAATGGCTAACGGTATGCCATGGCCAGTTATAAGAAAGGATGGCGAAAGCGTTTAATAAAATGTTCGCCCTCGAACATTCCAACCAGGCGATCTTGTTTTGAAGAAAATTCTGCCGAATCAAGAGGATAACAGAGGCAAGTGGGCACCCACACATGAAGGCCCTTATATCGTCAAAGATGCATTTTCTGAGGAGCATTGATCTTGAACTGATATAGAAGGCAAAGTACTAGCTAAACCAATCAATTCAGAATGCCGTGAAAAAATATTTTGCCTAAAAAAAATGAAAAAAAGAAGAAAAGAAAAATGCTCGCTAGGTTGAGAGCCCTGAAGAGCAACCTAGGCAAAAATTAGAGCACAAAAAGAGCAAACTGAAAAGGGAAGACAACTTTTAATTGCTAGGTTGAAAACCTGAAAAGGCAGCCTATGCAATGGTGAAGGTAAAACCAATAATCAGAAGCAATGTGGGGCACTGAAGGGGCAATTTGAATGTTTGTGGATCATGGCATATTGTTGAGCATAAAGGATACACTTGTGAACATGAAATTAGAACCAATGTTAGTGAAATGGGTTGATCACATGGAATCAAACACTATATAGTTATTGACATCCTATACATACTTTCTAGTTTGAAGTCCAATAAATTACCTTTCTCTTCCTCTGTGTCTTTGTTTTCTACCAAAAATCTTTTAAAACTATGCATAATCATGATATTATAATTGAGATACTATCAAGGGATTAATTTGCTAACAAAACTCAACTAATAAGTTAGGCAGGGGACTCGTGGATTAGAATTGAATAACGGGGCAATCTGAGACGAGATTCATAGAGGACAACCTAAATATGGGTTTTTGATGGATGTCCATGATTGAAAATCTAGACGGGTGATCAAAGCAAAAGTGAGAACAATGAAAACTTGGGCAAAAAGGAACGTCAAAGTGACACTAAGAAGAGATATGTTTGAAACTCAAAGAAAAGTTCACAATCCTGTTCATCTAAAGAGATGGCTCATTTGGAAATAGACAAAAGCTTTCTTGAAGAGCAATGCAAAGATATCTCAAACTGGGCAATTTTAATAGCTAATAGCTATTGTCATCATTCTTGTCACTGAGCACATCATCACTACATCAATTTTGCATCATTCATCATATCACCATCACATACACACCTTTGCAAAATTTTGCTTTCACAATTTTCATAGTTCACAAGTCTTTTAAGTTTCACATGCTTTAACAGTTTATATGCTTTCACATTTACATGCTTTCACATTTCCTGCTTTCATAGTTTACATGCTTTCACATTTACAATGCTTTCACATTTCCTGCTTTAACAATTTTTCACAGCTTCACATTACATGTTTCACATTTACAATGCTTTCACATTACTTTCACAATGCTTTCACATTTACTGCTTTCACATTTACAGCTTTCACATTTTCACATTTACAATGCTTTCACATTTGCTTTCACAATTTTTCACAACGCTTTCACAATTTACAGCTTTCACATTCAGCTTCATAACTTATTGCTTTCACATTTACAACAACTTTCACAATTTCCTGCTTTCACCATTTACGAGCTTTCACGATTTCCTGTTTTCACATTTATTTCATAGTCTTTCCTGCTTTCACGTTTCTTTCACAAAGTCTTTACCGATTTCATGTTTATTTCACGTCTTTACCGCTTTCATGTTTATTTCATAGTCTTTACTTTCACAATTTGCTTTCACATTTACATATTTTCAGATCTTTACTCGCTTTCACATTTACTTTCACAAATTTTAAAATTTCACATGTATATTTCATCTTCACAAGCTTTCACATTCCACATGCTTTTAATTTCCCATACATTTCATTCCTTACTTGACATTAACAAGTGTTCATTCATAATGAAATTATCATTCATCACATCATTTCGCATTGTCATCATGCATTCATCTCATTATGCATCTTGCATCATCCATCATGCATGTATTATCTGGACAAAATATGTGTTCATATCTTTACTTGTCTCTTACAACAAAATGTCAAAGCCACAATCTTTATATTTTTCAGTAAGAAACAAGTAAAGAGCAACTGTGAACACCATATTTTGTCCAGGTTTTTTTATCCTTATTATTATTTCACCCAAAAATTTGAAAAATGAAAAATGCACCTCATTCCTCAGAAAAATCAAACTAGCCCATTTTAATTTCTTTTCAACCTTATTCTTTTAGCCCATTCAGATTTCAAGTTTTATTTTTGTTTGTTCAGCCCAATTGATTATCAGCCCATTCAGTTTGTCCAACTCGTTGTATTTCATTATAAAATAAAAAAATAAAAAAAAAAATAAAAAACAAAAAAAAAAAAGAGGAATGTCTTGGTTCTGTTCTGTCCATGAACAATGAAACAAAAGGAAAAAGAAACCCGTGACACATTGAACCAAAAGGAAAAAGGGAAGTCAAATAAAAGTGGCAACACCATGATGGTGTTCCTGCCAACTCTATGCTAAATGATAAAAATCCTTGGTGGCATTTTTGGATCCAGAGAAGCCAACCTGAGAGATGAAATTAAGCAATAATTTTGTTTTGGCTAAGAACACCATAAATACATCGATCATCAATTGAAAAAAGGGGACGAGAATAATACCAAAAATTTTCGAGAGATCAAAAAAGGTACAATGAGTTTATTCTTACAAATCTGGGCATTCTAATATCGTGCTACAATTTTATTATTTGGTTGTTCCTTTGTAGTTGCATATGCATTCATTAGCCACCATATGGCCACCCCATCACCACCATCATCGCAGCCACCACAACCACCTGTAACTAAATCAAGAACCAAGCCAAAAGCAAAACAAAAACCAAATAGCAAATCAGAATCAAATTTCAATCTAAAAGAGGGGAAATAAAAAGGCAGAAAAAAGAAGAGAGGCGGCCTCGCCATCGCCGCCACGGACGTCCCCATCTCCTTCCTTTCTTCCTCGATCCTCCACGAAGCCACCGACAGGGAGGCTCCCTGAGTCGCGGCTGCATGCGCCTCCACCTCTCACGGCGCACCTGCAAATCACCGTCTCTATGCAAAGATCGGACCAGCCGGCCTTCGTCGGAGCACCATCGCAGCCCGCGCAGGCCTCCCTTCCCCTCGTGGCCGCGAGCTCTCCAACTTCCCGCGCGGCCCATGAATGCCAGCTCCCTCATCCCGTCCTTTCAACCACCAGCCGCTAGCTTCTAGAGCCCACCATAGATCCCGACCTCCCTCCGTCATCTCCGCCAGACCGCACACCCATCGGAAATCGCCCTGAACGCCGCATAGCCCAGCCGCATCACACCCCTTGCCCTTTCGCGTGTTCGGCATCATCACCGTCGCCCAGATCCACGACCTTCCAAGCACCTCTCACCGCCATGGTCCTCCTTCCTTTCCCCATGCAAGACCCGAACCTCCACCACCCCACAACGTTTCTTTTCACCCTTGCCTCGGCCAATCGCCCTCCTCCAGCCGCTCGCCTCCGCGATGACATCAAGCTCAGCCCCCTACCCGATTTCCCTTCCCTTGCTCTCTCTCTCTCTCCTTGGTCTCATTCTCTCCCTTCACGTTCTCAGTTGTGTGGGTTGATAAAAATGAGAGATTGTTTGTGTGTGTGTTATGAGCGTGTGAGTTGTGTGTGTGTGTCTGTATGTGTGGGGTTGGGGAGGAATTAAGGGAACTAAGGATATTATTATTATTTTGTTAACTTTTCATTACTTATTTGTGTGTTGAGTTGATTTTGAATTTATTTTGGGATTGGTTTTGTTTGTTGGATAAGACTTGGGCTTGTTCATTTGGAGTTAGGTTTGTTTGTTTGGTTAAAGTTTGTTTTAGGTTGTTGTTTTTTTGGGCCTTACTTGTTGGGCTTAAATTTGTTTTGAACTAGATAAAAAAGATTTATTTGATTCAAAATAGATGCTTGAAGTTTATTGATTTACTAAAAAGTGTTTGTGATATATACTTTTAGTAATTATCTTAAATCATTCAAGTAAAATTAAATAAATTTTAGAAGTTATTTAATTATGTGAAAATAAAAAATAAAAAATAAAAAGAGTGATTTAATTATTTCTTTGATTTTGAGTGAATTTATTAGATTAGTCATTTTATATGTTGATGTATTGTGTGTTTAAATTAATTGTGTAATTGTGCTCATTAATTAATTTTATTTTGTAGTTTAATTATTTTATGTTGGTGTTTTTTTTTGCTTAAATTAATTGTGTAATTGTGTTTATAATTTAATTTCATTTTATCAATTCTGGTTAAAATTACAGCTTGTAAAAAAAAATGTTTTCTTTCCATTTAATAAAAAATCCATTTCCAAAAACTAAAGTCAATCAACACATTTTATTCTCTTTTAATTAAAATCAATCAACACAGACTCATTTTCTACAAAACGACGTGGCTTTGAGTTCCTCATTGCACCAGGATACGTGACGTAGCAAACAACTATCAAGCCAAAATTAATTTTTCATTAAATTGTGTTCTCATTTAATTTTTATTCCTTGTTTTAATTTATTTTATTTTATGCTTGTATATAATTGTGATCATTTAAGGGAAAATTAAATATTATTGAAATTATAAACAAATTTGCATAATGAGCTCTAGGGTAATCGTATTTATACGGATGTATTAGGGTGCAAGTGGGATTAAGTTTCCACCATTCCTAATCATAATCAGAACTCCGAACCTAAGATCTCTTTTAAAAAGACCAGTTTACAAATTAAAAAGGTTTTCCAATTTTTCCAGAATTAAAATTGGTGGCGACTCCTATTTTATTTATTATTTCAAAATCGTTGACATCTTCGTCGCATGCGCCTTTGGTACGTTGACAATTCCCAAGTGAAGCCTTTTTTTTTTTTGAAGAGAGGAAAATCTATTGCACAAAAAAAAAATCAAAACTTGGGAATCAATAACTAGAGAGGAGAAAATTGATCCCACCAAATATGGGATTCTGGTTGATATTGATTTTGCATATCTAAATTTTTTTTTTGTGTTGGTTTTTTTTTCCTTTTTCCCAATGTTACTTTCACGATGTTCTTTGTTCCCTCATGGTAGTTTGGTAATCCCAAGACAAACAAAATAAAAAATAAAAAAAGAAGTAAAACGGGGTTTGTTTTTGATTTTAGTTTGCAAGATAAAGGATGGGGTGGTGAATGATGGAGATGATACCGATGTGGAGGAGGCTAGTGCTGCAAAAGTGGAGCTTGAGGAGAGAGTGGTGATGGTGGTGGCATGAGTTTCAACAATTGTAGGGTAGTAGTCACCTTTCTATGAATGATTATGGAATTTCTTTGTGTTTTTTTGGATATTGAATAGCAATGTTTGGTCTAAAATGGGTGTTGATGGTGGCGGAGATGGGGAGTGGTGGCGGAGGTGGGAGGTGGGGAAGGGAGGAGGTAGAGTGTGTGTAACAAATTTATTTCATTTAACCACATTTTAAAAATGTGGTTAATTGCAACTTGCCACACTATTTGCGTTTAACCATATTTACGAAATGTGGTTAAAGGCAACTGAAAATGTTTTTTTTTTTAACTGAATTCGGAAATTCCGAATTCATTAAAGCTACAGTGCCTTATATTGTGTGTTTGGTCACACTTTTATCTGCGTTTAACCACATCTGAGAAATGTGGTTAAAAGCAACTGTAAAGAACTACATTGACTCTCAATAGGGGAGTGGGCACCATGTTATAAATAATCCACTATTTTAAAATTTTATAAAGTTATAGAATTTGAAATATTTATGATTGTTAAATTAATACCTTAAATTCTATAAAATTTAGAATTTGAGATATTTTGTCATTATATTAATTGAAATTCTATGAGAGATATAGAATTAAAATAATGCCTATTTTAGTTACTGAGTTTCATTGGCATGTTGTTGAAAGTATTCGGAAAAACTAAAGGTGAATTGAAAATTTATTAATTGGGTATTTTTTATTCTTGTTGATGACTCTACTAATTAAGTGAGTTTCTACACCACAAAAGGTTACTTGTAATATTAATGGAGTCACTTATTTATTTTTGGGATATTTCAATAATAACGATACTAGGAAAGTCAACACTATTTGGATGGTGGAATTTTAATTATAATTTAGAATTTTAATTTCATTTTGTGTTCTTTTAAATTGGAATTGACAAAGAATATTTAAATTTTGCGTTTGGGTTTATTATAGAAATGCAACATGATTGTTAGGAAATAAATAAAAAAGATAAAGAATTATATAGAGTTTAGTGAGGCATGGGATATTTAATAAGTTTTGAAATTGACAAGTCATAAGATGTAGATTACGAGTTAAGAGGAGTCTATTTTAGTTTTTTTTTCCCTAATTCCACGGAATTGAATTGTGAAATATGAAAATTCCATATGCTAATTCTAGACACCAAATGATAGTGTGTTGGAATGAAATGAAATGGAAATGATTTGAGTTGATTTGAATGAAATGAATTGAATTGATTTATATACAAAATATCATGTTTGGAATGAATTATAAAAGATGGAATTTGAATTGATTTAGAAATCAATTGTTGTGTTCATATTCATTAAAATTAACATTGTTTTATTTTGTTTTATTACTTTACACTTTGTACACTTATTTTATTATCTCTCTCCCTCTTCCCTCCCCATTTTTCCCTCTCTCTTTTTGAGCGACAAAGTAGTCTTTTTAGCATATTTATACCTTAAATCAATTCATTTCCAAGCAAAGTGATAAGATTTCAAATAAAAAGGAATAAAATTCCATGTGATAAGAAAATCAATTCATTTATAATTTTTTAATTCCAAACACATAATTTGATTTCAAAATCAAATCATTTCCCTTTTTTCCATTTCAAACACATTATTTTGAATGGAAAAATGGAAATGATTTGATTTATAAATCAAATCTTGTGTAAAAAGAAAGGATTTCATTTTCAAATCCATGTGATTTGTTTCCTTTGTTTTTTAAATCCTATCAAATTTGATAGGATTTGAGCGAATTGATTTGATTTTAAAACTTAAGCACAAATCAAATCTATTTAATTTCTTTTAATATTAAATAAATTAAATTCTTATTTTAATCATTCCAAACATAATCTATTGTATTTTAAATAGTGTTTTAAAAATTGACGAACAGATCAATCAATAACTGATGAACGGGGAGGTGGCTAGTAAAAGCACAATATATGGAGTTGCGTACCACTCGCGTGAATCGGCAGGACTTGGCGATTTCCCAAAAATCGATGACCTGACGAGTCGTGGTTCAACAATATAAACCGGTTCACATGGTTCATACCAACCATCTCAAGAGAAAAAAAAAATGGTTTCTGCCTTTGTTATTTTAGATGATCAGATCCATCATGGTTGCCAGATATGCTACCGCTTCAAATCCACCATGCACATTTCAAGATCCATCACTGTATTGAATCACCGCATCTCATTAGGGATGTATGTGTGTATTGTGTGTGTGTGTGTGTGTGTGTGTGTGAGAGAGAGAGAGAGAGAGAGATTGTAGGTGTTGAGGAAGAATGAACAAGACCTGAGAAGAGGAGGTGAATACGCCATTGTGTGCATGTAAGAGAGAGAATGTATTGGGTGAAATTAGGATTTAGGGTTGCATAGTTTAAATGTATTATTATTTTTAATTGTATACATGTTTTGCATATTTATATAACATATAAATTTTAAAAATATATTAAATACTTAATTATTTATGTTATTTTATTATACTTATTTAAATTTTAATAGATTTTACATATTATTTGAATATATCTTTCAACCAACCAGGTTCAATAATAACCCATTGACTCGGTACTATGATCAAGTAAATTCCTAAGTCGAGTTTTAAAACTATGATTTTAAACATAAGAATTGTTTTCTAAATCAATTCAATTACTATTTTATTTAAATATCATAAACATAAGATTTAACTTATAAATCAAATTTATTCATGTTTCAATTCTCTAGTAGCACTACAGAAAAAATGTTGTTATAGACGGATTTTACCAAATTTTTCCTATTCCGATGGAAAATTTAATTTCCAGATTTTGGATTTCGAATCGATAATAACGTAATAGAAAATCATTATGAATGGAAAAATCCGTTGAAAAATATTACCTAATATGTCTTCAAAAATTCGTAATGACTGAACAATTCATCAGCAAATTCATCAAAGTTCAGGCATTACCACGGATTTTGTTTAATTACGACGGATTTTTCCATCGGTAATTTATTAATTTAAAAATTACCATGGAAAAATCCGTCGATAATTATTGGATTTCATCAATTTTATTTTTTATTTTTAGTTTAGAAAAATTCATTGGTAATTATAAATTTTTAAATTTTATTTTTTATGTATTCATTTTACCGATGGAAAAATTCGTCAATAATTGTAAATTTTTTATTTTATCTATAATTTTTTTAATAAATATTTCATAATTTGTGTGTTACCTGATCATTTAAAGAGTTTATTTTTTTATTTAAAGCTAATTATAAATATATAAATATATTTAATAATGAAAAATTATAAAATATTCCCAATAAATAATAAACACAACAAATTTTACTTCGAAATGTAAAATAGATAAAAGTGTTAGAAAGTGTACAGACACAAATATAAAAATTCAACATATAACAAAGAAAGGAAAAACAATAACTAAAATCAGGAGAAGTCAACAGGATCATCGTCAGTGTCACCATCACCACCACCCTTATCATCGTTGGCGGCAGTCCAGATGAGCCTCCTGCATCTTCTTCCACAAAGATACCATCTCCTTGTTCATCTTCTTCATCTTCGTGTCTATGGCATTTTCTTTGTCCTCCTTCTTCTTTTGCATCTCCTGAAATTGGCGCTCTCTCGCTTCCTTCTCTTGCATATGATAAAGTTTTGCGTTGAGCAGGTGAACTTGCTCGTGGACCTCGTCATCTTCAATAGACCTAGTGCTTGTAGATGCCACAGGTTCTTGAATGTGGAATTTAGCCTAATAAATTGATTTAAAGTTTCAAAAATTAAAATTTTATTTAATTATAAATATCTCTCAATATATCAACTTCTGAAAGTTAAAGTTTTTTCAATAAATAGTTTGTGTTATTTAACTTAATAAAATTTGGCAGCACCCCACTTAAATTAAGATTCCACTCTTTAAATTTTTTTAAAAAATCGATAGAACCTCCCTGAAACTAAGACATCCCAAAAAATTAATTTCAATACATACATATATTAGTCCAGTCAAATAAAATTCACAATACAATCAAACAAACATTTAAATATTCTAAAACCATTTTAGCGCACACCCCCTTATAACATCACAACATGCATATCATGTAATCTCGGCAAACACAATCAATCTCCACAACAAACAATGCAAACAAGTTGGGGAAGGACCTCTACCCCTTTCCCCTAATTATGCAATCCCAATTTCCTACAACTCTATCTTAGAAATCATAAGTCTTTATCCTAACAAAAAATATAATTAAATAAGGAGAAACAATTACTTACCTTAAAAGAGACAAGAGAATTATATGCTCCACCATAGAAATGTTCCAAGCAGATTCAACGCTTTCTAACAAAATCAAATCCTGATAAAGATGGAAAAGAATGATGAGAATGCGAGCCAAACTACTTAAAACAAATCAATAGCTTCATGATTCACATTCAGATTTAATACCCAATGACCTTTCTAAAAAGAATTCCAAATCCAAAGCTTTGAAAGGACACAGACACATGGTTAATATATTTCTTTTTTAAGGGAAACATTGTTTAGCTAGATTTAAGTTCACGAAAATGACAACTCGAATTAATTCATTGCTTGATGATGAGTGATAGATCAGTATCCCTACTAATATGTCCAAGAAATTTTATCTAACAAATATCCGTGAATTCCGTTTAGTTTGTTTTATTTTTGTAGTCCTGCACAATAGATAATATGTACTTGAAATTATCAAAAGATAATTTTTTTTTTTTGGTAGAACAACCACATTTCTTTCACTTGTGCATTCACTAATTCAAAGTGATCACAACCAAGCACTACTATCTTCAAGCTCCCTCCTATTTAATGAGGTTGAAAATGTTAAATAGGGGCAAGTATTTTATAAAATGGTTAAGCCAAACCTCACAATTGAACATATCTAAATTTCTTGCAATCTAGATTAACAAGAAAAAATCAAACCAAACAAATATCAACAAATAAACAATCCAAATTGCTTGCAATCAAAATTAACAAGAAAAAACCAAACTAAACCAAATATCAATAAGTAAGAGAACCCAAGTACACAAAAATAAATAAATAAAAAAATAAATACAAACTGTGTAAGCGGTGGAGATTGGCAGAAGGGATGAGACTGGTAGCAACGGCGGCTGAGGGTGCTTCGCGGAGGGGCTTCGCAATGGCTGGCGGATCACGAGGAGGCTTCGCGAAGGTCTTCACAGCTGTCCGAGTTCGAGGGGGCTTTTGGAGGCCAAAGGTTCGCGGGGGGGAGTGCTTCGCGGAAGGGCTTGTGGGTGGCGGCAATTCAGAGGGAGCTCACGACGTGCGGCGGTTCACGGAGGGCGGAAGTTCAGAGTGGGCTTGCGGTGTGCAACGGTTTGTAGAGTGGGTTGCGGCGTGCGGTTTGCGGAGTGGGCTCACGACATGGAGAAGTGCAACTTGCGCGGCGCGACGCATGGGGAGAGAGAGAGAGAGAGAGGGGCATGCGGGGACGTGACGGCGTGCGTCAGGGATTGGCCACAACGGCATTCTTAAGCGATGTAGAGAGAGAGAGACTAGATGAGAGAGAGAGAGAGAGAGAGAGAGAGAGAGATTTAGTAATGGTTGAAAAGTGTCCTTATAAACAAATAGTTATCGCGGATTTTTGAATTTTCGACGAAAAAATCCACCGATAATCACATCTATTGGCACCTAATCTGTTCATAAATAATTTTTTTAAAATTGTTTTGGAAATTAATTTTACTTGCGGAAAAATCAGTCGATAAGCAAATTTTTAAATAAAAATTTCAACAAAAATTATCGAGATTTTTCGTCGGTAAAATGAATTTCCAAAAAAATAATTTTTTTTTAAATTCCTAATAAAAAATTCGTCAATAAAATTAATATCTCAAAAAAAAATTTATTATAGTTCCTCGGATTTTTCCATCAATAATGCACATGCCATATTAATCTCAGTTAGCACGTATTTTACCGATAGAAAAATTTGTCGATAATGACTGAAACCTAAATTTTTTTTTTGTCATTTTCCATCGCTAAATCCGTCGGAAATACCAACGGAACAAACCGGTGGTAACTCGGGTATTTCTTGTAGTGTAGGATATGTCTAAGTGTTTAGGTTATTATAGTGAATGTGTCCATTTCACTTCCACTCCCATGGCTATGTAGCCCAGGTCCTGTAGCGGTTGGGATTTTGCTATTATAAACCAAAGAGCCGTTTCGACGGCCGGGTGCAAGAATGTAGGATAAGAGCTGAGGCATGAATATTGGCATCCGAGCGAATCGCAAGCCAAACTAGATCGGAGATCCAATAAGGAGCAAGATCTCGAGTTGGACTTAAGGGTTGGATCATCAGATGAAATACTCGATCAGACCATAAGCCCCTAGTCTCGAGTCTAGAAGAAACGAGAGATGACTGGACACTCGACCGGGCCTCAATCCCCCAGCGTTGAGTCGAAAAGAGACGGTAAAACTTAGGATTAAGGTCGTTCATTTGGCCTGCCAGTAGAACGTCCAATCAACCCCTGTGGAATATGCTCTTTTGTTCTGCTATGAATTCCCCTCCCGCTCCTATTTCACCCTTTTTATTTTTATTTGTTTATATGAGCTGTTAGACACTTTTCTACGTACCACCACGTGTTATGCACCCTTTTGGTGGCTTTCCTATCACATCATGCCATTTGAGTGATGTGATATGAATTATTCATGGAAGAAGACACATGTGGTTAGATCTCAACCATTGAAGGTGCAAGATTTGGGCAATCCTAACCGTTAACCCCCACAAGACTCTTCAATAACTCCCCTTGGCATCATAGTTTCACATCTTCCCATTCCTCCATGTATCCACTTTTCTCTTTGTTAGCGAACCTTCTGTTTTCCCCCACTCCAGATTTTTCTTGCTTTCACCTTCTCGCATTCATATTTCTTTCTTGAGTTTGTCCATTACAACTTCTTAGAGTGGTGGCATTCTAGAATTTGGGTGGAGCACTTCTATCGCGTTCGTTTGCACTGTTGTTGATTTCTTAAGTAAGTAAGAAGTTTTATGCTTTAAGTTCGCGTTCGTTCCCCACTCCAGATTTCTCTAGGCTTTCACCTACTTTGTCAACTTTTGGGTTCAACGCAACCCCCCATTTATTCTTTTTCTTTTCTCGAATAAGCAATTCTCGGATGTTAGGGGATTCTTTAATCTTTTTCAAGTACCTGTGGAAAGCAGTTACTGGAAGTGTAAGTCTTCCTTCAAAAGAAAGATTGACGTGAGCCGATTTTTTAAGGTGAGAGTCGGTGTGTCAACCTTATCGCATTTTTTTTAGGACTCGGTAGCTTCTAAATTTCCTTTTAAGTGGAATGTGATGTTACCTCTAGCTCCTTGAATGGAACTTGAAGGTTTTTCTAGGTCGTAATAAACAAATGCACTGACTCTAGACAAACTATTTTCCGATGGATTTTTTAAGAATCATCGACTTACATGTGTTTGATAATTGTGGATGCGTGTGCATGAAGTTGATGACATGAAGCAATTTTGGGAGTTATGTTCACGGCCGTTATGCTGCCGAAATTTCACCAACATTGTTGACTTGACATGTTTGTAAATGAGAAATGGATGGATTAATATATGATTATAGAAATCACCTTTTTCTTCCTCTTCTTAGTATCACTCTCATACTTCCTTTTCTTTCTCTTAATATTAAAATTTTGTTACCTTCTTTCAACTACAGTTGCCAAAAGAGAATAGAAGATGCGTCTTATTCATCTTCCTAGCTTTGGATTGGCCCACTTCATTTCAGCGATTTTCTTAGCAAAAAATAAAATAAAAAGAAGCACGCACCATCAAATTCAATAAGTTTAAGAGCTCTCCAGATATGGTTCAATGTTTGCTTTCAACTAGATGGGACCATATCTTTTTCCAGATTTGGATCGTGGTGACTAGATCAGTCTTTCTTCGCCGTTGTGGTCATCCGATTGGTCCTTCACCTGTGTTCTTGCTCATCGCCGAGTTCGTTCTTCCCTCCAAGTTTAGATCGGCGTATTTCCTTAATCTCAAATCTTAGATTTGATGTCATATTCGGCGTTTGTCTCTGTGCAGCGGATCTATTGATTTCAAATCTATTGGTTAGTTCTTCTATTTCTTGGTTCTTCTTTGTTTGAATTCAAGATTCACAAGGGTATTGTTGATTAGGTCTTGTGATTTGATTTATCTGTGTTGGTGGACAGGAATTCGTGTGATGGAGGTCAGGTTTGTGTATTCTTGAATCTGACTGATGATTTATGTTCAATGATGAGTCCCATAGAAGGTTTTTGCTGAGCTTTGTGGTGTTGATGCCTAAGATATCGGAGATGGATAAGAATGACTATGGTAGGCGATGGTTGTGGGTGGGGTGAAAGTTGGTATCACTGGCTGTATGTGGGGGTGGGGGTTAGGATAGGTGGTGGCTCTGGTATGGGATGGGGGTAATTTTGATGCTTCATTTTAATTTTTTGTCATAATAGATGGAAAAATACCAATATAGTGCAATGATTTTAAATTAATTAAGGAAGCTGAGTAATTTTTTAAAATCTACAAGTGGATAATTGTAATTATGAAAGATCTCAAAAGAAGTCCCTGTAATTTATCCTTATTCTTTTCTTGCATGTATAAGATCATATTCTAAAATGATAATCTTATTCTATTGAACTAATAAAATGAATTAATGTATGCGCACCTCTGTTAAAAATAAATTGAAGTGACTGATGATAAGAACGATGAGACAGATTTATCTTATAACCCCTGTTGAGAATAATTTCTCACCCCTTTTCCATGTCATCTTCAGAGGAACTTGGCATTAGAATTGTGCAGCAAATGGAGTAAGAGGGCATGGGAGTTGGCTTTAGAGATATCAATACTTTCTTACATTTCAGATCATGTTTACATTTCCGTTGAGATACTATTCATGCTGTATGCATAAAATGGGTGACCGGGAAGATTGACCGATTTAACTACTATGTTTGTTATGTTCCTTATTTAAATACTTTATGTGGAGAAGGTATTTAGATTAATCAAATATTTGATGCTTATGTATTATGACCAGATATGCTGTGCTGGATTTGAGATATTTGGGGTGCATGGATGCTTATTTATGTTTTTACAATTCAATAATTCCAGATTAATAGGTGTGAACAGTTATTATGCCATATGCACAACGGTTCACACAATTTGTTTAAACATCTTAAAAAAAATTTTACATATATTTTCCACATACCATATTTTAACAAGAAGTTAATTTATGATATTAAAATGTAACAATTAGTGATAAGCCTTAGAATGACTCGAGCTTAAGAGGTTAAAAACATGGGTGTTACACAAAATAGTTCAAATCTGAAAACATCATCATAATTTCACATAATAATTGTTTTCTCCAATTTAGGAAATAATCTAAATACATATTAGCAACCAAATAAGTCTTTAACCACATATTCATATTTAAATAACATCAATGGATCTTGCTTGTGGATTATGAAGCCCTTACTAACATGAAAAGCATCCAAAAAACAAGGGATGATTCCCAACAAGGCCTAAAACAAGTATTGGGCTCATTATAAGAAAGGATCGAAAGAGTTGTTGAGCTAATGTGGAAGCAGTGTTATGATCCATACTTATGTCTGAAAAGAAAGGGAAAGCACAAGGAATGAGTCATACAACTCAGTGAGAGACAATGCACCTATAGTGTGCATAGGACAATTGAAACAAATTGTAAAACATAATGTAATGCCTTAAACATATAAGTTAAGACAGATCCATATAGCAAAAATTGCATTTATCATAATATCCATAGGAGGGAGGACTCGAATCAGGAATCCAAGACTAAGTGGCACCAATAGCATAAACCCCAACATACTCATATCTAAACCACTGGGGCAGCACCAAAAATCTTGACTGGCACATACAGGACTTTGTCCCTTATGCAAGCTTGGTAATACATTTCATGCTTACATGCGAAAGAAAACATCATTTATCTTATCATAATTAACTCATGATAAAAACAAAAAAATAATAATAAATAATGAACTTAATCATTAGTTCCCAACCATGGGTTGAATGGAATCCTATACATAAACCAGTTAATAAAAGAATAGAAAAAGCTTAAGGTTTAAATCCTTTATAATCATTTTAGATTTTAAGAGCGATTTCATAATATATATTTACCAAATATCACACCTTACCTTATTTTACCAAACAGTGACGGCCTGGGTCTGCTTACCCTATATACATAAATATGTTTTAATTTTATAAAATGCTTATGATGGGGTTTGAACCAAGGCCTTCTAACACCAACTAAGAAGCCATATACCACTAAACCACCATCTGTTATTGACCTTAAATTGATCACTTTTATATTTATTGCATATTTAATTTCATTTAAATTTTAAAACTCCTAAATTTATTTCCAATTTTTCATGAATCGGTACTACACTAACACTTAGGCTACATTTGTTTTGTGTCCTAGGTCACAAATACAGGCTTGTCCCTATATCATTTTTGGTGATAGGGATGACGTATGGGGACGGAAAAAATTTCTATTCGAGACAAAAATCTTTGTATTTCTGTCCCTCCAAAGTGGGCAGGAGATAGAAATTTAACCCTTTAGGTAACAACCTTTAGTGGTGGCCCGACCAGATCAACGCATCACGTGGCTAGCGCCAATCAATGAGGTCAACCTCCACCCGCTCTCACTGACCCCGTCAAACACGATATAGAGACAATATTTTTTATGTCTTCGTCTCCACCATCCTTGTATTTCTGTCTCTGTCCTGTATTTCCGTCTCGGACAGGTGACCAAACGCTACCTTATAGATCACTCTACACTTGAGAACCCCCATACAACACTTGAAAACGTAATTCCCTAAACATTTGAGAACCCTACACCTGTGTTGCCGCCACGCACGAGAGGCCCCGTCGCCGTGCAAGAGCCGACCATCACCGTCGAGCAGTCACAAGGAGGAAGTCTCCCTCGTGACGCATCACAGCCGTCGCTTCCTCGTCGTCGTAGCTCTGTCCGCCATAACTCCATTTCTCCAGGTAAGCTCCATAGTGCTCCAAGCTCTATAGTCTCTGCCAAAAATATAAATGTGTCAAGATAGTTGCTGTTTAGAGGAAACATTAATTTTTCTTGGTTTTGGAGAAGATAAATGTGTCAACACCATCAGACTTTGAATATATGTCCAACCTTACTTTTGGAGAAGATAAATGTGAAAACTTTAGTCTTCATTGATCTTGGTTTATCTTGCTGTTTAGAGTAAAAAATAGAAATGTTATTTATAAAAATAAAAACACTAGCTAAGTGTTTGATGCAGGTGGAGTCTTCAGAAAAGGGTATTGAGTTTTGTGAAAGTGCCTGCTCCTAGACTTGGAATTGATGTGGGGGATGCCATATACAAGTGTTTGAAAGGCTGGGATTGAGAACAAGGTGTTTACAGTTTTAGTTGATAATGCTTACTACAATGATTCATGTATAAAAGCTCTTCGGGAAATAATATCAAATAGTAGTGAATTACCTCTTAGTGGGAATTCGTTTCATGTCAGATATTGTGCACATATTTTAAATTTATTGGTGTAAGATGGCCTTAGTACGATTAAGGACATTATTCATAATGTTTGTGAGAGTGTCAAGTACATCAACCATAATTATTCAAGGCTTAAAGCATTGTCTGACATTGTTGAGCAAAACGTTTGAAAGAGTATAAGCTCTTCCTTAATTGTCCAACACGGTGGAATTCAACTTATAAGATGTTGTCTACTACTTTGAAATTCAAGGTTGTATTTCCTGCTTATAGGAAGAGAGAGCCACATTACAATCATGCACCATTAGAATAGGATTGGAGAAAAGTTGAGAAGATTTACAAACTTCTACAAGTGTTTAATCTAGCCACTGTGTGATCTCAAGCAGTGACCCCTACAAATTTGTACTTCATTTAAGTATGGAAAGTGAAGGTGAGCAATTGACATTGCTACAGAAAATGAGGATGCCTTCACGAGAGATATGGCAGCCCCAATGAAAGAAAAATTCGACAAATATTGGGGAGAATGCAACAAGTTGATGGCTGTTGCAAGTGTTTTGGATCCCAGGTATATTTACATATTATCTATTTATTATTTGTTAATCATTGTTTTCCTTTTATTTACAACAGCACGTTTTGGATCAGGTGAAAATTCTATGTTGTTAATTCCTGCTATCCTTTGATTTATAAATATGATGATGTGATTTCTGCAATTTGAAGGCAATGATGACTGCATTAAACTTTATGTATGAGGAGTATGCTAAAAGATATAGGACGAATAGTCATGAAGTGGTTGTTGGTGCTGGACCTAGTGGTGGCAGATCTTCTTCCACTAAGACTGGCTCTTCAGTAGTTAGTGGCTATTGAGAAATCCTGACCTTTGTTCATGAACAAGAAGCAATTCCTCCTTTGAAATCAAAATTGGAAGTCTACCTTGAGGGGGTGTTTTTGTTTAGATGATGATAGCACCTCCTTCAATGTTTTGGAATGGTGGAAAAATAATAGCTTGAAGTATAAGATTTTGTCCAAGATGGCTGCTAACATATTAGCTATTCTAATCTCAATTATGGTATCAAAATCCACATTTAGTGCTGGAGGAAGAATCATTGATGAATATTGTTCCAGATTGAATGAAAAGTTAGTTGAAGCACTTATTTGTGGTGGGGATTGGCTTTGTAACAAGTATGGCATAAAGAAAAAGCCAAAGGTATAAATTTTACATTGTTAGCGGAATACCTTTACTTATAGTTATTGCATGTTAATTTTCTGTTAGTCTAATGACATGTTTTATTTCATGCAACGCAAGGTCTTGGAAGAAGAAAAGAAGAAGAAATTACATTGAAGATTTGATATGTTGTTCAAGTTGGGATTGCTAGGATATATTTTGCTTGTTTAATTTGTTATTTTTGAACTTCATTTCTTTTGTTATCTTGTATTTGTTGTGACTTGTGAGTTGGGACCTATTGTTGTTTGGTATTTTGTTGTGATTTATGAACTATTATTATTTGGTATTTTGTTTTGAATTTTTGTTATTTGGTATTTTGGCTATTGTGAACATTTGATTTTATTTTTAAAGGAAAGTGTATAATTTTGTAGCCTTTTTAGGCAATATTTATAGGCTTTGTTAAAAGTTGGCCTATTTCCAGGCCCAGGCCTATTGGCTTGAGCCCATGGCCTATGTTAAATTTTTAAGAATTATAGGCTTTCCAAATAGGCTTTAGGCTAGGCAAGTCAGGCTTATGTCCAGACCAGGCTTAAGTTTAAAAAATTGCCTATAGCAGGCTCCAGGGTAGGCTCAAGCCTAATGTTTCCGATATAGGCCTAGCTTGTTAAGGTCAAAGTGTGGCCTAACTTTCCACCTTTACAAACAGGACTATTATAATTTGTCAAGAGTAGTTTTGAAAAGTTCGTAGAACTTAACAGCTCTTAGAAAATATTACCAAATCAAGCTTAAGATGTCCTCTTAAAAGCTGTTTTATCTAGAATTTGAATTTTACCGATGCATGCTTGAAAAATT
This sequence comes from Dalbergia oliveri, assembly GCA_030441495.1. NCBI lineage: Eukaryota > Viridiplantae > Streptophyta > Magnoliopsida > Fabales > Fabaceae > Dalbergia > Dalbergia oliveri. The sequence continues at coordinate 11,044,162 of JAMLFY010000014.1, read as the reverse complement.
CTTATATCCTCTAAGAAGTATAAGGTGCGTTTGCTTTGCCAATTTTTAATTTTCAGTTTCAGTTTTCAGATTTATGAAGGAAAATTGAAAAACTAAAACTCAAAATTTCAGTTTTAGTTTTTCAATTTTTCCTTCACAAATCTAAAACTGAACTGACAAAGCAAACGCACCTAAGAGTTTTTACTCCACATATCAATCCTTACCGTTTATTTGTTCTCTTTCTACTTTTCTCTCTCCTATCTCTTCTACAATCAAAGGTGCAGTTACTTCTTGGAGGAAGAAACCATGAAGAATAAAAGAATCACTATGCATGCTTGGCATTTATCTTTTCTATGATTTTATTATTACATTTTTTTAGTATTTTTTTTTACAAAACTTAAATAGGAACAGATGATGTAATATTTTTGAAGTATCAATGACATTAGAATATGTGTGAGTTTCAACAAATTTTTTAAAATTATTACTAAGCAATGCTAGCTTCAGTTCTTGAAATTGTATATGTATGTGAATCACTTCAGGTTCTAAAGTTTAGAATCAGATCCAATTAATCCATGACTTTATAATAGCATTGTCCCGAAAAGCATAGGCGGATCTTCTTCAAGACAATGGCCCCCCAAAATTTTCTGAAAAATTCAACATATATATATAGAGTGTTAATGCGTTCTTCCAACAATCAACTTAAAAATTATCCAAATTTAAAATTTAATTTACAATGACATAAATTTCTTGCAAATATTATGGTTATTTACATGAAGGGTGTGTTTGGTATAGAATAAAAATGAGAGAGAATTTTTAATGGAAAATGTTTATGTGTAATTTTACATATGAAGTTTAATGATGAAATTACATATGTAATTTATTTAAAAAAATTCTTATCTATTTCTACCCTCATATCAATACGTAGACTCTAGAAAAGATAAATCTGAAAGCTTAAATTTTGATTTAAGTGCTGATAATTGCAAGTCATTAAAAGGGCAAAGAGCAATATAATAATTAAGGTATTTTTCAATTTTTCTATTCAAAATTATTTCTTTGTGTTGGTAATCTGTTTTAAAGTTTACATGAAATATATTAAGTGAAATGAGTGATTAATTGTGAGAGTGACATGAATAGATTTTATCCATTGGATCTTATATAAATGATCAAAATTTAAATATAAAACTATGTGACTTTAATTTATAGTGATCATATGACTTTTAAATAAGTTTTAAACTTAATCATCATTGTATGTTTTAATTAATGGAGATGATTTTTTCCTTTCACCTATCATGCAATGACATCTCTCTCATTTGATACACTCCAAGATATATATATATATATAATATAATTAATTTCAATTTAATGATCATCACCAATCCAATTTAAATTTTCAACTTTTGGCTCCCTAATTTTTTTTTTTTAAGATCCGCCATTGCCGAAAAGGGAAATGATTCACATCCATTTAAGAAATAGGGAACTATTACTTTAATTCTCAAAAGAGACTATATTTTTTCGTGACTCTTGAAAGATTCATCTTATTCAACAAATTCGCCTAAATATTGCCAACTAACCTCTATTTTCAATAATAGAAGTGATTACATATCTAGCTTTATATAAAGTTGACACTGCAAAACCATTATTTTTGTCCAAAAAGTCATATCTTTGACAAAAAATAGACCATTTCATATCAAGTTAGCATGATAAAATAACCACTCTAGATCCCAAAAAATTATATATTTGATAAAATAGCCCTTAAAAAAATCACTTTTATTAATGAAAATGGAAGTTAGTTTACATTCGAGTGAATTTATTAAACGAGATGGATCTTTAGAGAGCTACAACCAAATATAATTCCTTTCAGGAAATATTTTGTTAGTTATATAATTTTTCAAGACGTAAAGTGCACGCAACATTAAACCAAACATCTTCTAAAAAAAACAACTATGACTCAAATTTATCTATACTAAATTAGTAATGTTTTAGTATTTGTCTATCAGCTACTAATATGATGATTCATGATTCTAAAATTGGGGTCAAACTAATAAATTTTAAACTTTCGAAAGGAAAGTGACATACATTTATAATTTTAGTAACTAAAATAAATATTAAATCACTAATATTGCTCTCACTACAAAAACTAAGGAAGAAGATTAGAAATGTTAAAACGAGCGGCTCGCTGTGGTGCCCGTCAAAGCTTGAAAAAATGGGCGACCGGGCAATCGTCAAAATAAAATAGGTTAAAAGTCAACCACCATTTTAGGGCACACGCCAAAAAGTAAAAAAAATAAAAAAAATCAAAAAAAATATTTTTTAATATTTTAAAAATATTTTTTATTTAAGCATACCTAATTTTTCAAGGTTTATAATGATTATACATTGACTATGAAAAAAAAATATTATTGTTAATAATGTTATTTGTGAGTTATGACATGTTTTATTTTTAATTTTTAATTTTAAGTGAATAATATTAACTGTATAATTGTACTATATTGGTGAATGTACATATTTTTTACTATTTTTTTTATTATACGTTTCTTACTTTTTTATTAATAAATTATGAATTTTTTTTAAAAAATACAAAAGACTTGACTAATCTGGTCTACATAATCCACCCAAGCCTTAGGTTAAATGGGTGGATTAGATGGATTAAAATTTGTTTATGAGCTTAAAATTCTAACTCAATCCATTAAAAATAATAGATTTAGTTGATTAATTCGGTAAGCTCGGCCTGTTTTGACGCCTTTAGAAAAAATGATGCACATGTACCAACCCAAGAGCGGGGGCCCTCAGTTTTGCCGTGAAATGAATTTCAGCACACGGTTAAGGTACTTTCCCATAAGTCTCTGATTTACTGCTCACATTAATTGGTTCAGCTCATTCTCGTACGACATCACAGGCACACACACAAACACAAAACACATACAGCCACGCTCTCACTGCACATTCTCACCCCTTTTTCTCACTCTTTTACGATTTCACATTTCACAAGCGCGCACACCCCATTCTTCATTCTTCAATCACATTCACTATCACAGAGAGAGAGAGAGAGAGAGAGAGAGATGATTGTGCGTGGTTCAGCACGTGATCTGGGCTCAAATGGGTGCTCGATGATCATAACATTCTGCGTGAATGTGATCTTCTTCTACCTATGTTGTTCCTCCGTGACGATCACGCACGTGGGTGCTTCGATACACGATTACCAAAACGAGACCTTTATGCACCGTTCCAATTCCTTCTTCTTCCATGGAGGCAGTGAGGGCCTCTACGCTTCAAGGGTCCCCACTTCCTCTTCCTCCTCCAACGAAGATAACTCCCTCAATGGCAAATCCTTCATCAGGTAACTGAAAAATTCAACTTCTTCCTCTTTCTTCTTTTTTCGTTTTTCTGTTGTTTATTTATTTTATTTTAAATATCTCGTTTTGCTTTTAGCTCTTTGTTGTGCTTGTTGTGTTCCATTTGCAAATGGGATATTTTGATCCGTGGGGTTCGTCTTTTTCTTGTCACCCTTTTGTGCAAAAAAATCGATTTTTTTTTTATTATTATTACTTGGCTAGATGCCTCGGTTGACTCAATTTTGATAAATATGAACTTCTGATTGAGTGAATGCAAAAAATGGCATTGATATTTTGGTTTGTTTCTTATTCAAATTAGATTTGAAATTAGTTTATCAAAATAGTTTATTCATGGTTCCCAATTTCCATATGTCATGTCAGAAAAGGATACTTAAAAAGATTTTTCTTTTTCCCTTCGATGTTATGTTCTCAATCAGGTTTGAGTCTATCACATTTCGGAGAACTAAAGAATCTGCTGAGAAGAAGAATGAGATGCAACAAAATACAGGATTGGTGGAGGCTATCATAGTGAAGGTGAAAGATAGGAATAACATTGGGGTGCTTATCTGAACTCAGATGCCATATGCTGCAACCCTGAACTTTCCAAGGAGAATTCCTGCAAGTTAGGAGAGGTTATCATCCGCGAGAACCCAGATGACCCGAATGGGCCTAAACGCATACAGACATTTTTTGCGGGGAACAATGAAGAGACTAAAATGGTTATTCAAACTGTTGACATAAACAGCACTGGAATGTATTACCTTTATTTTATGTTTTGTGATCCGGAGCTGAAGGATACGGTGATCTCTGGAAGAACTGTTTGGAGAAACCCGGATGGTTATCTTCCAGGGAAGATGATGCCATTAATGACATTTTATGGTTTGATGTCTTTGGCTTACCTATTTCTTGGTCTGATCTGGTTTCTCCGGTTTGTGCAATATTGGAAAGATGTGATACAATTACATTACCACATTACCGCTGTCATTGGCCTTGGGATGTGTGAAATGGCCCTTTGGTATTTTGAGTATGCAAATTTCAATTCCACTGGAAGCAGGCCAATGATGATCACAATATGGGCTGTTAGCTTCACCGCTGTCAAGAAGACAGTCTCGCGGCTTCTTCTTCTGGTGGTTTCTATGGGTTATGGTGTTGTGCGCCCCACGCTTGGTGGTATAACCCCAAGAGTGCTTCTTCTTGGTGTGGTGTATTTTGTGGCCTCAGAAGCACTTGAGCTAGTGGAACATCTCGGTAATATTAATGACTTTTCTGGAAAAGCAAGACTCTTTCTGGTGCTGCCTGTTGCTCTGTTGGATGCATGCTTTATTCTTTGGATCTTTTCATCATTATCAAAAACCTTGGAGAAGCTTCAGGTAACCGTGTATGCAGTAATTTTCCCTAGTGCTTGATATTATCCTTCATGCACACACATGAATTTTCCCTCCCTAACTTAGCTTGGGGAAAAGGCACAAAATTTCAATGAGCATAGCTGCAATGTATGAAATTTTAGGATAGGCACATGTTGGACATATTTGTGTTGACTACATTGGTTATTGTTGAAGTGCCTGCAAAAATATTGATGGTTTAACAAAGAAAAAAAATATGTGTCTAGGGAATAGCCTTTGTTTTAGAAAGTAATTATGATCCTAGGATGAATTAAAAAGGGTAGCTGAAGAATGCTGAGAGCTTCAAAATATGATAATTATTTTCCTGTATAAATGGTAAGTAAATCTTCTACCTTTTCACTCCTAAATCAGGGATGACTTACATTTCATTTGCTTGGCTCTCTATTACCAATGACTCTTCATTTGCCTATTCAATGCACAGATTCGGAGAAGTATGGCTAAACTTGAGTTGTACAGGAAGTTTACAAATTCCCTTGCAGCAACAGTGCTCCTTTCAGTTGTATGGATTGGCTACGAGGTGCTCTTTTGTTTCTGATGAGATTGTGAGTTTTAGATAGGAAAGGGAGAGAAATAGACTCTGAATAATGTGAAAATATGTTAAAATGATATATTATGATGCTAGATGTGATATAAAATACAAAACTCCAATCTCTATTTATAATAATACTGGAAATAAATCATAATTAAATGAAGAAATAAATCATAGAGTATAAGAAAATATAGAAATCAATGCTAAGAGATTATTTAAGATACTTTAATATTCTAAGATACAATGTGAGATACTCAATAATATTATAAGATATAATAGACATATTACTTAATAAAAAATAATAATAGAGATATTACTAAATAATTTCTTTATTTATAACAGTTTCTTTACTACTTTCATCCCTATTTCCCCCTTTTCCTTTTGATGCTCATGAAGCCCAAAAAATTTTCATTAAATATGGAAGGCAAAACATACCTTCTTTCTACCTAAATACTAAAACAAAAAAACAAACTGCTTTCCTTGTTAAGTTCTCCCTTCTTTTTAACCATTTTCAGTTTAGTGTGAAACAAAAAATGTGGTGAAGAAAATACTGGGTAGGATAACAGATTTAAATAGAAAATTAACAAGTGAGTTTGATGTCTTAACTTTCCAAACAATTATGAGGAGAGCAGTTCCTGAATAACCAGGACAAAGATATTTCCATAATCTTGTTTTTATTTTTCAACCGATGATAACTGCAGAAGACTCAGGCTCTGATTTATTTTGTTTCAGTTGTATTTCAATGCATCTGACCCTTTAAGTGAAATGTGGCGGAGAGCTTGGATTATCCCAGCTTTCTGGACGTTGCTGGCTTATGTTCTCTTGCTAGTGATCTGCATTCTCTGGGCTCCATCTCAAAATCCTACCAGGTATACTTTTGCTTTACTATTTCCCACCTGTTGATGGCCAAAAACAAAAACAAAGGAAGCAGAAAATATACACAAAATGAGGGACATGATTATAAATTCAGATATAGCACGAAAACTCTTTCCTGGACAGAAGAAGAGTAGCATTAACGGATGAGAACATTAATCTTGAGGTTCCAATTAGTGATTCATGTAATTCTTATAATTGCATATTTAAATTTGTAAATCTTTATTTCCTTCCACACCCTTGCCTTTGGCTGGGAGGACATCTTTGACCTGAGAGTAGGTAAGTCTATTTTACAATTAGTAAGTGTCTTGCTGCATTTCTAAATGTTTCTAGTCTTTCAGTTAATTGCTGGAGTACGTTATGATGGTTCTCATGTTTGAGAACACTATATAAATTCTGTTTCATGTTCATACTGCTGCCCTTGTAGGCTCTCAGCTGCGGCTTCAATGATGGGGTATAAATTTTAATAGATAGAAATTTCGGAAAATACCTCAAGGAATCTTGATAGTAAATTTCACTTCTAATTTAATCGTAAAACATTTATTGGTTATTATGTTATGAAATGTGGTTATGACTTTTATGTTGTGAGAACTTCAAATGATTCAGTGAGTAAATTTTCATTTTTAAAAGAATGTAATACTTAATTCACCTGTTCCTTCTGAGTGAAAAAGACATCTTAGAGAATGGAATATTGTTTCTTTGTCAAAATCTACAAAAAACATTATTTGTTAGTTTGTGGAATCAATATAAGCTTGATTCTTTTTGTCTTTTTATTGGAAAGGTATCAGATATGCATTATCACTTGATGAACCTTCTATAGCTTAAACCTCATATTAAACCTAAATCAACTCTAGCATACCAAAGAAATTTCAAATTTTCAATTACTATAAGTTAAATGCAAAGCTACACACTCCAGAGCTTTTATGACAGTCAGGAAGAGGTTAGATCAGGCTGACCAAACAGAAAACAGGACTATAGAAGCTTTCCCTTTGTTTCTTATTACCCTTGTTTTTTACAGTGACACATTAACATGCTAATTTCCTCATTTGAGATAGTTTGTGTCTTTAAGTTAATTTCATCTGGGGTTGTGCAGATATGCATATTCAGAGGAGACAGCGGATGACTTTGATGAGGAGGCTATCACACTAACTGGAAGTGCAGTTAAGGTGACTGGTGACATGGCAATCATACTAGAAAGAAAGGAAAGAAAGACATCGATTGGCATCGATCGTCACGTGTTTCCACTCGGGGAAGATGGAGAGGAAGACAAGAAGGAGTGATTTTCCCGCCTCCTGTGTTTCGTTTCGAGCTCTGGTAATGTCAGAATTCTTGGAAGTTTTTCACCTTCTATTCTTTACTTGGAAGGGCTTAAAAAGTAGTGTAACAGCCTCCCTGGAGAAAGTAAACAACAAAAGATAGGGAAAACGGGAGAACATGATTTGTTAAGATCATTCAATTGCCATTCAACTTGTAAATTCAAGGCAATTCCAGGATGAAACAGTGGAGAGAGATACCAAAAAAACTAACCGGTTACCACAAATGCCTTAGTAAGGTGGGTAAAGTTCCTTGTCTAATAGTATTATCCTTCCAGTTATCTTTTAAATGGTTCAAGTAACTTGGCCCTAGTTTTGCTTCCCCTTTTATATGCTCTATCGGGCATCGTTAAAGAAATAGGAGGAAGCATTGTCATTACATTTTTTAACAGATATGGCAGCTGTTGGTGAATGACATCTTAAAAAGAATCAACAAAAAGCATTGTTGGGTTAGCTAGGGTCAGCTATATCAAATAAACGACGTTATAGTATCTCATTGAAAATTATGTGTACAGTCAAACAAATAAAATTAAAATTCTTTAAACTTTTATAAGATGCATTTAAATCTTATGAAAATAAAAACCGAATTAATAAAAAAAAAAACAATGGAGAAAGGTGATGGATCAATATAGTTTAGGTGAGGAGTTGAGTTGTATTGTTTCTAGATGATACATCAATTAGAGATGATGCATCAATAAAGAAACTCAATATTTAAGGGGTATTGTTATTCAAACACCTAAAAATTAATTTTTTATTGAGAATTCACTCTATTATTATTGAATACGATAAATGGATGAAGATAGGAGGTCACCATTACATTAAGTGGTAGAGTAGGTGTTTTAATTAGACACATATTTTTAAGTATTAGAATAATATATTTAAGTTAAAGTTAGGATGAGTTAGGATAAAAGGTCAACTGAGTTACTTAATTTTCGTTGACTATTCATTATTTTATTTTATGTTTTTTTTACATGACCATTCATTATTTTAATCAATGACTTTCGGCACAAAAGACCTCTTCTCTTTTTTCGGTGATGAAAGACCTCTTTCTGATTTAAGGCCGAAGAGGTGCCATGGGGACAAAAAATGGTAATTGTTTAATCAAAATTATTTTGTTCGTGGTGTGTTAAAATCAGTGATTGTTTTCATATATTTATTAAAATATGCACTCTTTTTTTTTTTTTTACATTTTTTAACCATGTTTTCGGAACACCACATATTCCATCATATTAGTAAATATCAACTTAGTCTCCAATATATTCTGAAATATGTTAACAATTGTGGTCACTGTCAACAATTGTGGTCACTGTCAATCAAATGTTATTCAATGATCACACCCAAAAAAAAAAAATATTCAATGATGTCTATCCACAATAATTTCAATAGGACCAAGGATTTGGTCGCTTGAGTAGCCAAGATAACAAAATACCAATCCAAATAAAACAAAATAATAGTTTCAAAGGCAGGGTCGTCAAGAAACGCAGCATTAAAACAAAACAATAAATGGGCAATGCTCATTAAGGTAGTATTTGGTAACGCAGAACAAAAATATAAAAATAATGGAGAAAGTGGAAATGGAAATATAAATAATAAATATATATAGAGTGTTATTGAAGAAAAATATTCAATTTCTATCTTCATATCTTGTCCCACTTGTCACATTTTCAAGGTCCAGAAAATTTTGTTTTTTTATCTCTGTTCCTCTCAACCATAAACAGGTTTGTTCTCTAATTCTCTATTTTTATCTCGGATATAATAAGCAAATGCTACCTAAGATCGCTTAGAATATCTGGGGGAATAAATCAATTTTTCAGAATTTGAAAAGCCTTTATTGGTTTCTCATAAGCCATAATAAAAAAAAAAATGAGACCAATTGGTATCTTTGTATTATCTTCTTTCTTGAATTGTGAGAGATTAATGAATGACTTTTATGTTATGGGGAATTAATTTGTTCTTTAATATATTTCAAATGGACCAAATAAAAATTGAGTGACACCTATTTGGTCCCTCAAGATTTTTACGTTAGACTATTTTGTTCTTAAAAAAAGAAATTAATCTCGTGTCCCTCAAGATTAAAAATAATGGACACATTAGTCCCTCTGTTAGTTTTTCGTTTGTAACTTATACACGTGGCACAGGACAATGATTACGTGCTATTAAAACATTAGAAGCAAGTTAAATGAAACTATTTTAAACATATTGCACTCATTTTGGTAGCTAAAATTGCACAAAATGAGTCACTTTATGACTTATAATAGAGATTTAAATAACTCATTTTGTGAATTTCAACCACCAAAATAAGTCATTTTAAACTCTATTCTACTTTAAATGACATATACATCACTTAAGAGTATGTTAGGTCAATGTGCAATTCTATTAGTGTTTAAATAATCAAATACATATAAAGGGATTAATGTGTTCTATTATTAAAATTTTAAAGGACGGGTTTAATTTCAATTTTTGGACTACATAGTCTTGTGAAATTTTTTAAGAGACTAAATGAGTTATTTACTCAAAATTTAATCTAATAAAATAGTGTGCTAAGAAACGAAGGTGATTACACTTATAAATGAAGGTGATTACTACCATGAAGTCACTCGTCAATGCCTACCCTATGGTCGTCTAGGTGAAAGCAAATATGTGTGAATTTTGTTACATTGAAGCACATTTAATAAATGTGGCTAAATGAAATTAAATATGTAGTTAAACAGCTTCTTCTCACTCCTCCACCACCACCATCACCACCCATTGTCATCCTAAATGCGGCTCCTTCCACGACACCATTTTGAATTCAACGACCCGATTGAAAAAAAAAGGCACAAGTTTTGCAATTTCAAGTAGCATTTGGCATATGGGGTCTGGAGTTTGAGCAAGGAGCAAGGTAGCAAGCTTTTGGCACTTTAGTTTCGTGACGATTGCTTGTATATTTGTGATTGACCTAGTCGCATGCATCTCGAGAAGAGGAAGTGCATGTTGTTCAGAGGGGCTTTTAGGGATTTCAAGAGGACAAGGGTTAGGAGCGCTATCAATAATGGGAACAATAAGGTGAACAGGAAGGTTGATGTTGGTGGTTGGCAACGAGCTTGGCAATGTTTTGGAGGGGTGCGGTGGCGAGCTTGGCAAAATTGTTGACGAGTACGAGGTCAGAGTTAAGGTAGATGATCCTGCGGACGCATGATGGGAGGAGGTTGGTGAGGTAGTTGCGGGCATACTTGGGGGACAGTCCAGGGCGGATCGGATGGAGGTATAGATGAGGCCCGCCACAATGCTGTCACTGACGGGATAGATTTGGAATTTCAGGTATGGGAAGGGTGAGGAGAGTGTGCGGTTGAGGAGGGAGGAGGAGGAGGAAGACTTGGAGGCGGCGGTGTCGAAGTGGAAGATGATGTTTTCCAAGCAGGAGGAGTGTTGGATGACGGAGAGGATTGTGGCCAGTGAGTCGTGTGCGCAGGTGGTGTCAAGCGTCATGGCCACGTGCAGGAAGTCATTGGACACACTCGTACGCGTGTCGTTTCCCCCATTGGACGCCAAAATCGACTGCACAAACTGCGTACTGTCAACTGCATGTGAGAATCCGTCGCAAATGAATCCAAGGCTGGTAGCCTAAACACCTAAATGGGCAACATATATTTATCATAACTCTATAAATATGAGAATATATGCACAAAATAAAAAGCACTTAATTTTTTTTTCACACCAATTTATAGTTAAAATTAATGAGATAAAAAGTTTAAACCTATTAAGACGTTCTTGTTTACCAACGTTGTTGTGGATCATTTGAAGTGATGGCAACTGTAGGAAAAAGTTGTGGTTGATACATTTTAAATTCTATAAATTTAAAAAATATGCAATTTGATCATCTAAATTTTCTTGAATGTGTAAATTGACCCTTTCATCGATTTTTCTATTATTTGTTAATAAAAACATCATAAATTTTAGAAAATTAAATGTATCAAATTGCACATTTAGAAAAATCCAAATGATACAGTACATTTACTTGGACTAAAATATACATTTTGTGAAAATTCACGGTATCAAGTTGCGCATTGGCTAAAATAAATGACTTGTTAGTTTAGGAGAATAAATTAAAATTTTCGCTGAAGTTACGAGGATTTCATCGTTGCGTTTGCTGAATCCTAACACGCTACCTAATCAAACTTCATTCTCCCCATCCCCCTTCTCTTCTTTTTTTCCTCCTCCTGCTCTCTCTCTCTCTTTTAGAACATTTGTTTATCGGCAAGCACTCCAAAAACTAAAAACCTTTTACCCCGTTTGACAATATTTGTTTCTTTTAAATGGAATAATTTCATTTTAGGCAAAGTCTCTGATGCAAGTGTATCAATAATAATGCATAGATACTTTAAAATTAGTTAAGTCTAACACGATAGAGTCTTGCTAATTTTTAACATGATAGAATCATATCAAATCCTCACCATTAGTCAAGACATTGTTCTAGATAATCGGATTTCCTTTTAACTTTATCAAGGGTCAGGATTAAAACACTACAATATCATGTCCAAATTTAAATCGAGAGGATCCCATTCCCTCTTGCACTCATGCATGTTCTACTCTCACCAATCACTAAACATATTCGCACTCATAAAATGATGCCATCAAAAAATAAGCACACTAACACCTCAGAATGAGTGAGGAGTATAATGACTTGTGGATAAAATTAATAGAAAATACTAAACAATCAGAGACTTATTCCGAATTTTATCAAGAATGATGTGGTGCAATTATCGTCTTTAGATGAATTGATGGATCATACCATTTTATTTCATTCAGCAATCATGATTCTTTCTATTAGAGATCCTGTACATATTTTTCTGGATATGTAACATTACTCAAAATTAATTTAATTTTGTTTCGTATACAAAAATATTTTATCTTAATAACAAAAAAATTATCATACTTACATATATTGTATTTAATCCTCATATCGTAGCCATGTATCCTATGAGGGTATCTTGAACATGTGAGGGATTTTAACCTACCTTTCTCTTATCAAAACATTCATTACAAAGTGAGGCACAAACATATGAGATGCATTATAAAATGAGACACATCTGTAGCTCCAATTATGGCCATGCAACAAGTACAACTAGGTGAGATTATGTATTATGTATTATCTGCACATTTCTCAAATTCTAGTAAAAGTATGGTGCAAACCCCAATTCTGCAAAATTGTTCTCACCAAGCCTTCAGCTGTAGAGGTGCAATGGTGAAAAGAATTGAGCACACATATATCTTACAAGCAGCAGTTAAAAAGCAGCCGGTAGTTGACAATGTGTTGCTTGATGACGATGAGGAGGTTCTCATACTTCTTCAACCTGCATGAGAAATCATCACCAATCAAATGTGTAATCTCAGCATAAGACCAATATAGTTCTTCGAAAAAGGAGGGTCAGAATAACCTGAGGGAGACTCATTAACTCGAAAACAGCTTTCTTAGGGGTAAGTTCATTGTCAATAATACGCGCAACTGCAGTCAACACTGGCATCTTAACATTATATTTCTGTGCCAAAGCAATCACAGCCCCAGCTGTTGAGACACCTTCAGCTACCTGTGCATAGTACGGATAAACATTTCCATAACCCCGACACTTGGGAGAAATTCAAGTATGATGAGGCACACTTGGAAACTGTTTAGATACCTGATTCATGGAGTTGAGAATGTTGTCAAGCTTCTCGCCTGATCCAAGACGAACTCCAACAGTTCGGTTTCTTGAAAGATTCACGAAACATGTAAGCATTATGTCTCCAGTTCCTGACAAACCAGTTATTGTCGTTGGTTCGCACCCATCTTCAATACATATTTAGAGGTAATTGAAATTAGATAAGCATAATATACATAATTATTTGCAGAGACAAAAAATGCTGAAAGACTAAATGTGCCAAATGGTGTCACTAACAGAAAGTGAAGTCCATTTGTGCATACATAGAGGCTATCTACCATTATGTATTTATGTATAATTAACATATATACAATACCAGTAAACCAAGAGCCCCAACCATTGGTACTCTAATTTTTTGACCCAGGGATAGTCAAAATAGCAGTGTGCAACAGAAAACACCAAGGTTTTCACAATAACCCTGTTTGTTTTGAAAGAATTTGAGAGGAGAGAAAATGGAAGAGTGCTCACTTTTCTTTGTTTGTTTTAATAGAAAACAGAGGAAAGCAAAGAAAAAGAATTGGAACCCATGATGAAAACCACGGATCAAGGGAGAAAAGTACTGAAATGACGATAACATCCTTTCATATATTGTTTCAAAATTAGTTAAGTTCAAAAACTTATATCATATATCTTTTTGTTTAAAAAATAATTTTAAATAAATTTATTCATTAAATGCTAATATATAAATTTTTCATTTATATTATTATAATGTTATTTATTTATTTAATTCATAAAAATGATTAAAATCATGTTTATTTTTTATTACAACAAGGGTATGCATGTCATTTTAATCAAACTTATATTTTTTTTCCTCTCATTTTCTCTTTGCATCCAAACAAACCATAAGTATATTCTATGCCTTTTGCAAATTTAAGTTCTATACAGCATTGCATCTACAGTCAAATTGTTGACAGCAAATAAACTTGGGTAAATTACACTCACTTCCCCTTAGGTTTGTGGAAATGCAACTCACACCCCTTTTATTTGTCTACTTGACACTTACACCCCTCTATTTATCAAATTTTCAGTATTTATATTATATTTCATCTCATTCAGAACACTGACAATAAACTTAACAGAATGATATTTTTATGATATTAACTGTTTTTAATTAATAAAATTATAAAAAATACATGTACCAACTCTATTAAGTTTAGGATATTTTTATAATTTTATTAATTAAAAACAATTAATGTCGCAAAATGTCATTCTGTTAACTTTATTATCAGTGTTCTGAATGAGGAGTGAAACTGTATATAAATATTGAAAATTTGATAAGAGAGGGGTGTAAGTGTCAAGTGGACAAATAGAAGGGGTGTGAGTTGCATTTTCACAAATCTCAGGGAGGTGAGTGTAATTTACCCAATAAACTTTTAAGAGAAAACCCATTCAGTCCTCTTCAACGTGATTACTAAGCAAAACAAGGTTGACAGTTTCTACTATTTGCAAAGAGTTCCGAGAATTGGACTAACAGAGATTGATTACCTTTGTTGCAAGCCACCGAATCTCGGAACAGCCTTGTGAGACAAGAGCAGCCATTGAGTTGTTACCAAGATTCATACCTTCTACTATCCCAGCTGATATTGCAAGAACATTCTTGAGTGCACCTGCTATTTCAACTCCTGTAACATCACTGGAGTTATCAGATATTACAAGCTGAACATTAGCACCAAAATCTGTATATACAGTTGCCCAACATGCCATGCATAGACTAAAAACAGAAACCAGGGCTTCATAAAATAGTAGGGAAGGCGAAATAAAAGCAAGCAAGCAAGCTGATTAATATAACACATCAGATGATCAAATATGAATCTACCTTGAGGTGCTAATTCTTAAATGACTTGAAGCTAGTAGCTGCTGAACTTTGTTTGCCAATTTTTTGTCTTTTGACGCCACCACCATTGCTGCTATTTGAAAATGCGAGCAAAGGGAAAAATTGACTTGATTTCAAAACCATCATACAATTGACAGAACAAAATCCACAAGTGCAATTAGCAATGATTTAGTCACCTGTGGGTAGCTTATTCATCAATTCCAGAGCGAAAGAAGGCCCTGATAGTGCAATAAAAGGCTGGCGAGGATTCCGTAGTGCTTGAGGAATAATTTGAGCCATCATCCTCAATGTATTCAGCTCCAGTCCTTTGCTGAGTGATATGAACGGCAAGCTTGGATCAACATATTCAGCTATACTCTCGAGAAAAGAAGCGCTGAACTGCAATAGAAGAAACAAAGATTCACAGTTACTTCTTGTACAAACATCACATGCTGAGATTCACCAAATGCATTTTATTTAACTGCTAAGACTCAAACTTGATAAAGTATCAATTTGCTACTACTACAACTACTACCCAAAGAAGCTAAGAACAAATTCAATGACCTGAACAGGCACAGCGTGAAGGCAGTAATCCGCATCAAGCAAAGCAGATTTCGCATCAGTTGTTGCAACTACATTTTCCGGCAGCCTGTGATCTGGGAAGTACTTACTGCAAAAAGACAAATGGTCACCTAAAATAGGAATGCCATATGATTTTTTACCTTTTTTGATTGCCTAGAGTATCCCTCACCCAACAATTGAGAAACTTTCACCCAAAACTGTATTCTTTCCATACACATGAATCTCATGATCAAACCCAAAACCACATGCTTAAGGGGCCCAAGCCCCTTACACTCGGATCTACACCTTATTGATAAATGGCATATGAAATTAAATGATCACAAGTTAACCTTGTTGATCATGAGCACAGAAAAAGGTGTACTTACCAATTGCAGTGCCTCTCATTGATAGACAAGCAAACTTCAGGATCCCGAACGAGCATCTTGACCTCTAATTGGGCCTTCCTATTCGCAACATGAGCAGCCATTGCCGTCCCAAATGACCCCCCTCCAAGCACAACCACCTTCTCAAGTCTCAACAAAAAAAAAAAAACCAACCATTTCACATTGCCACTCAAGACACAACAAAAAAAAGTCACCAAAAACACGAAAAAAAAAGAAGAAAACTTGATTGACAAAAGAGCAACCCTTTTCAAGGAGCCAATAAACCACAATTTCATAAATCAATAAAATTTAAATCTTGTCCCACTAACTGAAGCCAGCTACTTATATTAATATACTATATAATAATAAACCATATCTTTAGTAAAATAATTAAAATATGAATCTTTTTTGTAATCTTTCTTGATAATTTTATCAACAAATTTTCCAAGACCAACCACTGGAAGCAATGAGATAAAAAATGGTGAAAGTGAAGAATGCGCATTCCCACCAAAAAAAGAAAAGAAACCAACCTTGTTGGTGCGTTCAAGGACGTCGGTTTTGGCCTTGGAGCGCCAGGAGCGGGACCACCGAACCAGCTTCTCCCAAGCCAGCCTAACGGCCCTGCGGCGGTCGTGGGTCGGGTCGGATTCAGGTTCCGTTTCCGGGTCGGATTGTTTCTGAGGAGTGGAAGAGTGAGAGAGAGAAGGTGAAGGTGAAGGTGAAGGTGGAGGAGGAGGAGCGTTTGCGGCACAAAAGGGAGCGTGGAAGCGAAAGGTGAGAGAGATGGGTTTTGAGGGAAAGGGACATTGACGTTGCTGCGACTGCGAGAGCAGTTTGGTGGGAAGAATGGGGTGGCGAATGATTGTTCCAACACTGCCGCCATTGCCCAAGCTTCGGAACCAGAGAGAGAGAGAGATTTGTGTGTCTTATTTGCAGGGAAAAAAGTTGTGACTTTTAGTTTTGTCCTTTCGAAATGGATAAAATTTAAAGTAAAGATTTTCTATTTCTGTATTTCATGATTATATATATATATATATATATATATATA
The DNA here is from genome assembly GCA_030441495.1 of Dalbergia oliveri. NCBI lineage: Eukaryota > Viridiplantae > Streptophyta > Magnoliopsida > Fabales > Fabaceae > Dalbergia > Dalbergia oliveri. The sequence continues at coordinate 11,027,250 of JAMLFY010000014.1, read as the reverse complement.
TATATATATATGGGGATTAATTTACTTCAGAAATAAATCTTATACACTTACTCTATTATATAATTCTTTATCCACATTGAATTTAATTAATCTGATCATTGATTATGCTATATTATATTGATGAGCATGTCAAATTTCAGAAAATTGGACAACAATAGACATGCAATGTATTAATCGATATTTATTTGTATTTACAAAAATATATTATTCGTCAAAACAAAATAACCGATGAATTATCAAATCATTTTCAAATTGTATGAAATTTTATATACTTGATCTAATCAGTAGAAACCTTAAATTTAACCCGGATTGATGTAGTTTCATGCCCAAAAAAAAGTTATTAGATAGAAGTAGCAGACTTACTCCTAGAAACCCCACTCATATATATATATATATACATGAGACGTATCACATAAGATGAGTAGTTTATTATGAGAGTGAGGGAAATAAATATGGATAATATAATCATAAATAAATTGTCAAATTGAAAATTAATTAATATAATTAATTAATACTCATGTTTATTTAGAAAAGTAATGTGACTTTACATTTTAATTTTGACCATTCATATAAAATCTAATGGTCAAGATTGACTTTTCTACTCTTTTAATAAATCATCTTTCTCATGTGATATGTTCTATATATATATATATGAGTAGAATCGTGTACTCCAAGAATAAGTCTTGCATACTTACTTCATCTAATAACTTTTTTTGGCATGAAATTTTATCAATCCAACTGTTAAATTGAAAATTCCTACCAAGTAGATTAAGCGTGTAAAGTTTCATATAATTTAAAAATGATTTGATAATTCATCATTTCATTTTATTTTGATGGAATGCATGTTTTCTAAAATACAAGTAAATATAAATTATTAGATTATATGTTTATTATTATCCAATTTTTCTAAAATTTAGCATGCTTAATTATCTATATAATATAATATAAATCAATGATCAAATTGATTAAATTTAATATGCATGAAGAGTTATTGAATGAAGTAAGTGTACAAGATATACAATAAATCAACCATTTTTTTTTTAATATTTCAAAAATTATATTGATTACATGACACTTGAACTTAAGACCTTATCCATCCTACCCAAACCCTTTTTATCACCTTTTGTAATTGCGCAAAGGTGAACGGATTTATTTGTTAAAAAAATGAAAAAACAATAAAGGTTTATGCTCAAGAGAAATTACAAAGCTCAATATCTAAATACATCTTTGAATGAGAGCACCGACCCATCAAGTCATAAAGAGACGAGAAAATGCAAAACTTTGGCAAAGAAAACATAGAATTCAATTTCTTGACCTTTGATTATGATGTCATTGCTACAGCTAAAAAAAATTGGTAATACAAAGCCTAAGTTTATAACCACTAGCAAAGGAAAACACAGAAAGAAGCAAATAAATAAATAAAACACTCAGTTTTCTATACAAGTGATGAAAGCCTCATTGTGACAAAACATAAGGTACAAACTGATATTACTTTAGTGTATCACCTGGATCAACTGACAAGCTCTTCAACGGGCTCTTCAACAGACTCTCCAACAGGCTGTAACGTGCGGTACTCAGTTTCTGTAATTGACCTTATACCGTTTGGATCAGGAGTCACCTCATCCATATCTTCACGTGGAGGAAAGCCACGCACTCGACCAAGAATCCATTGGTCTACAACCCCACTATTAATTGCATACTTGATGCTATGCTCCAGGTATTCTTTATCAGTTATCAAATCAGGCTGAACCGTTAACATGCGCATGAGAGCTGAAAAGAAATCAAAGTAGGGATTAGTTTTGGGATGATGTTTCATCTTGATTCCAATCTAACACCATCAAAATCATGCAGGAAAGGTCATATATACAAGTCTCATTTACCAATTATGTTTACTTATACCATACTTATGCATCAAAGATAAAAGCAACAGCACATGCCTGAGTATTGCCACACCTTAGCACGCCTCAGGGAAAAAGCAACAGGGAGTTTGTTTTTGGTACATTTTGAGTGACACAATGCCATCTTAAATATGCAATCAGTCACCTACATCCTATATTACAGTTTTCACAAATGTGTTTTCTCGAAGTCAGCTCCTTCGATGGATTTTCAGAGCAATAAATGCCTGGATGGTTTTCATTGCAAATGGGAGAAATACACTTCCCGAGGCACGTTTTGCTACAGGAGCTAGAAAGCTCATTTGGTCAAACACGCTTGTAACCAATTCCAAATGCTAATCCAAGTAGAGTGCCCAGAGTCTATGAAATTATAAAATAAATTCCCATGAATCAGCACTGCTTCCAGAGCCATATGATTCTTCTCATGATAAATTCAGACATGATTTAAGAGAGGGTTTGTTTTAAAAAACAAAAAATCAAATGGACTGATGGTTCCTATTAAAGAAAAAAAAAAAGTTATGATTACAAGGTAAATTCAATATAAAATACCTGCAACAATGCCATCTCCAGATGCAGACATATCACAAGTGAAAGGGGTAATTGGGGCATCCTCCATCCCACGAACAGCACCATCAAGCTCCTGAGTGTAGTAGTGTATCTTTGAAGTTCCATTAGTCACAAACAAAACCTTAAGATTTTGGTGCCAAAGTGGTGATACCATTTCAGGTTCATAATGGACAAACTTTGACCTGTCATTATTTTTGGTGTCAAATTCTTCAGTTGGCATGATCCCACATAAAAACTCTAGTTCTTGCTTAGTGACCTCAATAATGTCTGCAAGATTCCATACTTGCTGAATGAACATTTTAGTTTCTTCCCTAGAGTGCCATAGTGGCATAGGAAGGTTTAGATCATAGAAAACAACAGCTCCGAATTTCTTTGCAATCTTTATGGCTTGCAATGAAGTGGATCTCATGTTACGATCAAGCAGGGAATGTGTGCTGAAGTAGAACATTTTTGCCTGCATGAGATGTTCTTAAAATATTCAAATAACACCTGGTAGCAATCCAAACGCTCAAAACGGCAAAAACAAGGCAAAATAAATTATACAGAGGACCTAATATATACACTAATGCAAGCAACCATGCTTGAAAGGAACCTAGTATTCATGTTTTTAACTTTTTATTCAGATGCACACATGACTGTAACAAATACGGCCATCAACAATGCACCATTTCAACAGAAGAAAAAGTGGCTGTAAAATATAGAACAATAAGAGACACATGATGATGAAATACTTTATTGGTTAGATCTTCCAATTTCACTACTAATGAACAATGACTCCACATAATGAGGAAAAACAGATATCAATTCAAGCTCACTAATTCTGCTATATAAACAATGAGCAGGCTAGAACCGGCAAGCTACAGAGAATTCCATTAACTTCCTTTACAAAAATAAAATTGCTTCAAGTTTATACAATTATACCTCTTTAAGAACATCAATATTTATCTCAGACCTTGTCAAACTATCTTCAGCGCAGGGTTTGACACAACTCATTTTCAGTCTACTCCTCTTACCAATCTTCATCAAAGATACAGCAGTAGCCCTTTTACTATCAACACGGACTGATCGGGTTTGAACCTTATTCACATTCATGTAGTAAAGCATCGCTTGACCATATTCATCATCCCCGAGTTTTCCCATGAAAGCAACCTTGCCGCCCAAGCTTGCAAGAGCAATGGCAACACTACCAGCAGAGCCACCAGGAGCCCTAACAAATTTTTCAGGGTTCCACAGGGCATCCTTCATTGCTTCATGGATGTCATAATCTATAAGCCTATTGGCCGGCCTCCCTGAAGGCACGAAAGCATGTTGTGCAGCTCCAAAGCAACAAACAAGGGGAGGCCAACCATAAGTAAAGCTAATATCTTCTCCATCATCTTTTATCCATTCTAAGCCATCCTCAATCTCATCGTCCACGTTTTCAGCAAATGAAGGCTCGTCTCCGTCACTAATTTCAGCTTCGCTATCCTTATCCTCTATAATCACTTTGTCCACTTTAGGTTTCCTTCCTCGCCGAACCTTTTTCTCTTCCTTGAGTTCCTTCTCTTCTTCCAAGCCAGCAGAAATAGATGCATCTGTAAAAGATAACGGCTTTAGCTAACACTTATAAGCAAAACACATATATCATAGGTGAAACCCCCAGCATTGAGACAAAGATCAAGAGATTACCTTTTCTTCGAGTCCTCCGAGTTTCTTCTTGGAATCATCACTAGAGGCAGGCAAGCTTTCTTCATTGGAAGCATCTCTATTCACCAACAAATCAGTGTTCTCATCAGGAGACTCAGATGCTGCTTTTTTCTTTGTCCTCGTCGCCCTCTTAGTTTTAGATGACCTAGTAGTCCTCTTTTCCACCACAGATTCATTTTCATTGGAATCTTCTACGGCAGAACCTAGAGAAGCTTTCTTCCTAGCCATTGCCACATGACCCCATTTGCACCGTGACCTTAGTTCTCCAAGTTGCACCACGTTAAAAGAAGCATTGCAATAGGACCAAGTCCAGTGACACCTGCATAGTTGCATATACAAGACTCATTACACTCGCATTCAACCAACACAATAAAAGCTAAGATGTAGCAAAACATGAGGTCATTAGCAAACCCAGGAAATAGTAAATTCCAAAACTTTTCTGGAAACTTAATTCATGATTAAACCAAGGGGGAAAAAAAGCAAAACTGAAGAAAAATCTTGAATAAAGAAATAAATTTCATATATTTTTGTGTTTTGTTTGTGTGTTGTTTTTTTTTTTTTGTGGGGGAGGGGGGGGATTACATTTTTTTTTTCAGATTATAAGCAGAGGGCATCAATGGTTTCAATTAATTTACTAAATTCCAAAACTTTCCCAGAAACCCATTTCATGATTACAATTAAAAAATTGAAGAAAATTATTCAAAAAAAAACCTTTTTGGAAAAACTATATCTATATGTATTTTGAGATTATAAGAATAGGGTATAATGGGGTTTCAAAAATTTAAAGAGAGAGAGTACCTGGGAAGTGAAAGAAAATGAGGAAAAGAGAGACATGCCATTGGGAGGAGCAGAAATGTTACAGACAGTGATGAGTTCTTCCTTCAAGCATGACACACCAGCTAAGGTTTTGGCATGGCACAAGGTTAGTTCCACTCACTGACTAATTGGAAATCTGAAACCAAAATGAGTACAAGATTAGATTAGCATAGCATCACAACCGGCATTGAGTATTTGACATATACAGCCGGTTGTTGGCAAAATAGCTAGCATACTCACTCACAAGTGACGGGAAGAGTTGAAAGCATATAGCAAGTAAGGGCATGGGCATCTAATACTATCTGAAAGTAAGAATCAACCAGCCAGGGCACAAATTAGTTTGATGGAGCAAGAGGTTGCAGGCCGGCAGTCATTGGATGAATAGCAGACACGCCATGAAATACATTTCTAGACTTGCCACCAAAGATCAAAACCTCCCCAGATTCTAGTAACTAATAATTGGAAACTGAACAGTAGAATTCCCAGGAGGAACACAAAATAATGATTCATTTAAGCTATGGATCCATAACTTGTATTGCTTTATCCTAAAAGGGTTACTTTATAACTCAAGACTCATAAAAAAACTTCAGTTAACTGATTTGGAATCTACAACATGGGTAATTTTGTTACAATCAAATCTAAGATAACAACGAATTATTATCTCAAACTTGAACAAGATATGCCACTTGCCACCCACTTCCTTAGAATGATTGCTAAAGCATTTTTCTTTCCATGAAGCCATTTAGTACAACACTTGTATACTAGGAAATAGGCCTCATTCATTCCAACTAACAAAACTAATGCTGTCGTACTATCTATCTAGCACAAAGACTTTACAAGACAACGCTATCACATCTTGGAACCTCAGGGCAATGAATGTCCATTTCAATATGGGAGGTAACATCATGGCCTTCACTACCAAATGGGAAGAATTAGTTTGGTGTGGTTTGGTCTGGTTTGGATACAATATTGATTCACTTCAGAGGTCTTTTTCAACACCCCTGGTAATGTGATTGTCTTCTCTCTTATGTTTTAGTCACTCTATTATGCGATTCCTTTTCTTCTTTGATCTGTAATTTTGTCACTGAGAACTATATGTACTCATGTACTTGTTCATTCATCCTAGCAGTTCTACTTCTTTTCAATGAGTTTTCCATAGTTGAGTTTGTCTGCATGAGGTTCATCACAATACCATCACCAACACAAGAATAACCACATTTAATCTGTAGAGGAAAAAAAAAAAAAAACTACTCCAAACTCACAAAGTCCCATTATATTATTTTAGTCACAAATACAACTAACGACCCAACAAAACACTTTCAGGATGAACCTGAAGCAATAATTTTTTTTAAAAAAAAAAGGGAAAGAATAATGTCATGCTAATGCTCAAATCCACAAAAGCAGAAGAAAAAATGCTCTCAGAACATCGGCCACGCTAATCCACAGAATCGACCAAAAAAGAACAATGAAAACTCAATTCAAGGTCAACTACGAGAGGTGAACCTTTGGATTCGGCGATGGAGATTGCAGAGTGGTTGGTGGAAGGAAGCCTCAGCGAAGTAGTAATGGCAGCAATGGTGTTGCTGCCTGTTATGGGAGGGTGGGTCGAAGCTCAAGGATTGGGAATTTCACAATATGAATGGATGAGAGAGAGAGGCTGTGTTGTGTTGTGTTGTGTTCAGGTTTCACTTGTTCGTTCGGCTTCTACTCCATCTGTCTGAGCACTGAGCCGTGAGAAAGGATAACGGAAACTGCAAGTGCAAGGGTTTTTCGATTTTCTTTTAATAATGCAAAGGGTTTTTCGATTATGTTCATTAAACTGAGAATTAATTGCCTGCCGTGTCTGTTTAGTCAGATAAATTTAAGGATTTTTTTTTTAAATAACTGTTACCACCAAAATAAAAGTAGGTGTTGTATAAAATAAGATTAGAGAGAAGAATGGAGAAGAAGAGAAAAATAGTGTTATTGATAATCTCAAAGGTTCTACATTCAAAGGCTATTTATAAAAGAAAGATATATAATATTACATCAAATCATAACTGACTCTATCTAATTAAATCAAATCTTAACTGAATCAAATAAATATATGACATCTATAAATGAATAATATTTTATAATACTTCCCCTTGGATGTCTATCACACGCTTCATTAAAACCTTACGAAGAAAAACCCAGAAAAAAATCTTAGTGAAGGAAAAAGTATAATATCCTCATAGTGAAAATGTAGAACTGCATCATTAAAAACCTTATCAAGAAAAATTCAATGAATAAAAACCTTAATCAAGAAAAAAAGTACAATATTTCTCCCTCTTTAAAGTATCACTTAAAATCTCATAATTGATGTATTATAATTTTGTGCACCACTTCTACAAAGAAGAAATAGATAGTAACTTTATCACTTGAACAAATTGTACATCAATTCTCTCTTTAGTTAAACTATCTAAGCCATGTTGTGCTCATATAAAGTTGTGTAATTTTTTTCCAAGAGAATCTACATGATAGTTTGAACATGTTAATCTATTGCCTTTAGCTAGAAAGATTCACGAGTTTCATGTATTGCACTAATTTTTCTGTGATTTGAAGAAATAGTGACTATAGTTTACCTTGTGTATCTCTAGAATATGATCATGTCTCCATAATTGAAAGAAACTTGTTTGATATCTACCTTTATGATTTTGATAAATATCATGCATACTAGTACACCTAAAGAAAATATATACAATTTATTCATATAAAACTTCATAAGAGTTATCTCTATAAATTGATTGATAAACAAACATTTTGTTTGTCAAATGCTCAACCTAGGTCGAGATAGAATTTTGTCTTTCAAAGATCTTTCCGCTAAAACTCTTCTTTAAGATCTTTTATAATTTTGGAAACTTCTTCAGGAGTTCCAATGATATTCAAGTCATTAACGTATACAGTTACTATAATGAATCCAAATATAAACATAGAAATGAATCATTTGTAAATCCCTTCTTAATCAAATACTCATTGAGACGTTATATCACATCCGTCCAGATTACTTTAGACCATATATAGATCTTTGCGACTTGATGAGCACATACCCTGGGGACATTCATTAGATGATATTGATATTTTTAATCCTTTAGAGACCTTTCATGTAAATATCATTGTCTAATGAACTATATAGATAGATGTGACAACATCTATCGTATGCATATTTAGCTTATTATGTGCAGATAAGCTAATCAAATATCGAAACATTATTGCATCCACTACTGGAGAATATGCTTCGTATAATCTATACTAGGTCTTTGTGAGAAACCTTGTGCTACAAGTAGAGTCTTATAGCGTACAATTTCATTTTCTCATTTCTTTTTCTCACAAATACCCATTTATATCCCAAGGGTTTCACATCTTTTGGTGTTTGGACTACAGGTCCAAAGACTTCACATTTTGCAAGTGAGTCTATTTAGCCTGATGGTTTCTTTGCATTTTTGGCCAATCATTTCTATGCAAATATTTTTCGATGATTCTTGGCTCAAGATCCTCATTTTCATGCATAATATTTAGCGTTATATTATATGCAAATATATTGTCGATAATTATTACTCATCGATTCCAACTTTTTTCCTATAGAGACATAGTTTATTGAGATCTCATTATTTTCAATGATTATTTTCAAGTACCTAAACGTCTTCTGGCATTTCAAATATATCAAAATTTTGGATTGCAACAATGTCCTTACTATGTCTCTATTCTCTTCAACAGGAAGAGTATCATTTGCCTCCATAACATCATTTGGCCTTTTTGCCCCACTTCTTTTTGAGGATTTTTATTTTTGGAATTGACTGGTCTACCACGCTTTTGGCGTGTAATTTTTACATTAACCAATTGTCCAAAGGACATCAATTCAAAGTAGGGCATTTTCAGTTGGTATATAGGATTTAGTTATCATTTTCTATCATAAAAAAATGCATCTGGTAATTCATTTGCTATTCGTTGCAAATGTATAATCATTTGAACTTCTAGTTCACATTGCCTTGTGTGAGGATCTAAAAAGAATATTGATGCATTCCAGTCTATTTTTCTTTTCCAGCTGTCTACTTTCTTCCCTAATGTTGGAAATATTATTTCTCACAAACTGAGCCTTAAAGCATCTCCCATTTGTATTTTAATGTATTTGACCATAAAGGGAGAATCATTTCCAACATATATCTTCAATTTTCTTCGAAGTCCCATTTGAAAAAAAATGGCAATTAGGACATACACTGCACTTCTGAAGTTCTTAAACGGAAACCTTTTGTTGCAGGCCAAAGTAATTGTAGGGAGAGAATTATTGACAATTTGTTAGCCTTATAAAATAAGTACTGTAAAATAATGTGTCCAACTAGAAATTGAGAGATTTGTTCTCATGAGCAAGCGGTCTAGCAATTAATTAGAGGTATTTTATAAGTTAATTATGCTAGCCAACTTTTTCTATATGTGAACATAAATAATTGGATGTTCAATTATAACATTGGCCTACAAGTATTATAAGCTTGAGAAATAAATTCACCAGAATCATCAAGATAAACTATGTTGATTGGATTATCAAGAAATTATGCTCTTAATAATTTGCACAATTAATATTGCAAGTTTCAAGTTGTGAAATTATAATGGTCATACATATGACCATTTCATAGATGTATCTATTAAAATCATAAAATATTTGAAAGGTCCATATAGTGGATAAATTGATCCACGTATATCACCTTAAATTCCTTCTGGAATTTAAGAGATTTAAATCCAATCTTTGCTGGTGAAGGCCATATAATTAATTTACTTTGAGAACACATAACACAAGAAAACTCATTAAAATAAAGAATCTTCTTATTCTTCAACAAATACTCATATGTGTTTTTAATAATTCCTTACATCATTATTGCTTCAGGATGTTCTAACCTATCATGCCAAAAAAATCATCTGGGCTAGTAAACATCTAGTTTACAATAGCATATGATGATTCAATTGTACTCATATTAGTACTATAGATCGGACAAAAGTGCAGGCAAACTTTTTCAAAGCAACTTTCTTACTTGAAGCATAAGTTGTGATATGGAGGTACTCACTATTTTCCTAACTCATTATCACAATATGATACCCATTTAAGCAAATATCTTTGAGACTCACCAAGTCTCTTTATTACTTTTGTATCTAATAGAGAATCGTTTATGTTTCTTCAGGAAACAAAATAGTAGCTCTTTTGGAGCCTTCATTCATCTTGCTATCAAGAATGATATTAACATTTCTAATTAATTTTATTTCTTTAGGAAACATAATAGTAGCTCTTTTGGAGCCTTCAATCATATTCACAAAACTAATAATTGAGTTAAGATTTTATTATCTTATTACAAGATGAAAATATCAAAATATGTCATCAAAACATTAACATATCATATAAGTGAAAAGAAATTTGTCATGACATGATGGTGATGTAAATACATATATCACATTTATCCCAAAAATCAGTATCATATATTATTATTTCATGATATATTAATCATGATAATAAATAAGACTATCATGTGACATAAATCAATAAAGTAAATGATATGTTAAATCTAACAATATCACACAAAAATATAATTAATAATTATGAAATATACCACGAATAGCATAGCTATTTTGTTCAATATTGAGAACATTTACTCAAAGTTTTGAAATAAAATATTCTATATAAAAAAAGTATCAAGTAATACATCTAATAAAAACTTTCATTATTAAATCAAATAATCAATATTTATATAAAAGATAAAAAGATACATCTAAATGACTCATAGTAATCATGAAATGATTTCATAATATATCTTGAAAAAGAATTGTCTTTGCATTTTCTCATTCTCCTTTAACAATACTTAATAAAGATCAAACAAATATCTCAATGTATGACACGTACATGCCAAATTTACTTTGATACATAGTAAAAATATTCATCACATTTATCACATTTGAAACTAACAATCTCCCCAAAAGTGTGAGGTTCAACATGGTGTGCTCCTTCTTTAACAAAAGCTTTGAAAAAGCCAAATACAAAATCTTAGCCCATGTTAACCAAGGGTTGATGTGCAAACAAACAGTCATGGCCTAGCCAAACCATTGGCTTTGATACCACTTACTTATAATTTTCTTTTTGGTCATATTCACTTTAGCAAAGCCAATTGGGCAAATTTCATGAATTATTATGAAAACTCATTATTAGATATATTGCAAATGGGAGCACATTTGAGACATAAAAGTTAAGAATATTTTTCGATTGCTAAATGGGTCATAGTATATTTATCAAAAAGATCATAAGGATCTTTTAAAATATTTAGACATAATCTTTTATCTTCAGGAGAATATGAGTATCTCAAAATTGTATTATATATTACAAATACTCAAAATTATCCTTGGAGATACATCCATTTCAATATAAATATGAAAATGTTCCTTCTAGAAAATATAATATCACACACTTTAGGTGATATGAATAATAAATTCATTTACTTTATGGAATGATCTTTTGACATATTCACTTATGTGCAAATAAATAGAGGAATAAATCAATTATATTTTTTGGATAATTTTCAATAATAAAGATGTATTCACTTGAGGAACGATTATTTATTTTCATAATTCTCATTCACTCCAATAATTCTCATTTACTTCTAGGAATGATTGTCATTCACTTCTATGATTGTCATTCAAGGAATGATTGCTACTCACTTTTGCGAATGATTACCATTCACTTTTGGGAATGACATAGAAATATGTAGAAGGAGTACATATTAATATAGCCCAACATAAATTAAAGATTAAAGTAATTAATAATTATTATTTTGTGCAATTCTTCTACAACATTTATTTATTAGTCTCAAGACCCATTAAGTAAAGATGAACTCAACATATGATATTCAAGATAAATATGATTAGGATATCTTACTTCAAGCCTTCTTATTCACCACGTATAATAATAATATATGGGAAAGAAAACCCACCAAAAACAAGTGCCTCCTAAGGCAATTGTGACTTGTATCAAATAATTTCCACCAAAAGTTGAGAATCCTAGAAAAGGAATCGTGGGATTAATGAGCTTTTTCACTTTGAGAGCAAAGTCCCGTGTTATATAAAATAAGAATAGAGGAAGATAATGTTATTGATAATCTCAAATATGGATATCCAAAGGGCTATTTATGCCAAAGAAAGATATATAATATCACATCAAATTATAACCTATCTAATCTAATCAAATCAACAATCAGCTCATCCATAAATGAATAATATTTCATAATAGTAGGCTAATTGAGTTAATTGGGTCCACCATTATTGGGCTTTGAAACAAGTGTCATGACTGGAAGCAAACCATACAAGCGGTTAGGCCCATGAACTATACTCCAACCTTGCCTGTTAAGGATAGAATTTCAAACATTTCACTATAGCTATAAGCATATCCGAGAAACATGATCTTATGAATATGCCTAAACATAGACTTTCAGGGCTTTTAGGATAAGGCCACTTCAAGTAATATACCATTTCATTTGGGATTTCCACCTAAGATCAAACAAGAAGCAGATGTTATGGTAGACATGCTTGGTTACCATGGCCTTGGAGTCAAACTGGATTGTAGTGTAGTATAGCCCAGTCTTTCATTTCCATGTTATTTGGCATTCATGACGCTGAGTCCAAAGCTAATTGTACCAGGGGCCTTATCCTAGAAGAATGATTTTATGGATGCCCAAACTGATTACACAGGAGAAGAGGTTATGCTTTTTAATGCTAGGCATATTTTAGAATGGTGCCGACTTCAAGTAACTACTAATAATTAGATCACACTTGGACAATGGCAAAGCCTGGGTGTTGGATATTATCCAATGTAATGGATATTGCCCATATGATATCGTCAAATGTGGGTCATTAATACCCTATGTAGATGAACTTTGGATTTGAATTAATGGGTTTTGAAAACAATTTTGGTATAAACGTATATGGTACGTGATCAAAATGTAGTAGAAGGTTCCAATGTAGAAAATCAATGGGCCATGGTGCCATATTTTGCAATGTACCAAGGAGGGGCTTCCTTTGGATAATTTGAATTATGGTGCCGATTAATCATTTATTGCTATTGCCATGGAATATGCATATGTCTGGTTTTAATACTATACATGATCAATGGATGTTTAGGCTCCAAACAATCAGCTTTAGATGGTTGATCCTAGTCCTCCCCATTTGGATTTCATAAAGGCCTATATATAGTTGGCTAAGCCTTAACATATTAGGCTTTAAGTGCTTTTGCCTTATTTTTCATGGAAATTCTCAATGGAATACATGAGCAAGTGATTACAAATTTTATGGGTATACCGACAAGTATAAAAATGAGTACACAATTATATTCAAGGCGTCACTTTGGTCGTCAAATAAATAATATTGCCGAATTTTTAATTTTACCGATATGGTTTTAAAATAAAGAATAATTTTTCAATCTTTTTATTGACGAGTTTTAGTTTTAAAAAAAATTTAATTTGAAAATATAATTGATTACCAACAGGTTTGATAAACCCATCAGGAATATTTGAAATTTTTTTGACTTATTTTATTGCTATGTGTAGCTCATCTATGTAACCTATGGATTGATTGGTAATTTTAATTAATTAATTTATATAATAATTTAATTATCAATTAAAGTGATATTAAATAGGAAAATAATGAAATAATAATAAATATATAAAAAGTGCGATAAATGTAACAAAAATCCAAAACAAGATAAAAAAAAGTTAAATAAAGACTAGCTAAAGTCTTGGTCAGGATTTATCATCATGACCTATCGAAGTCATCTATATCATCGGAGGGAGCCCTCAAAGATGGAGGGGAGGGGGGGGTGGTGGGTGGACGACCTTCCAAGATCAGCCTCTACCTCTACTAGTCATATTGAAACAATTAAAAAGTACACAAAAAGCATAAATTACCTTAGGAAAATTCAAGTAATTTCAAAACAGGATTGCATATAACACCACTATAAAATTTTGGTTTAATCTCCCTCTATTAGAATGTAATCTATCATACATCTATGACCGGTTTGAAGGAAACATTGCGTGTATGAGTAACCTTTGACCCTACAATTTGTTAAAGACGTCAAATTATTACTTTTAATCTTTTTTTCCCTAACAAAAATTTTTAAAAAATTCGACAACATCTCGCTTAAATTAAGAGCTTCCATCATTAGATATTTTAGTGCATTGAACAACCATAGATATTATCAAAGGTTAATAATATAAAAGACATAGTTAAATAGTTACATAGTCATAATTATATATAATTTACATAATCCTAAAAATCGTTCTATTGTACATCCCCTTATAACTCCACAACATGCATCTTGCAATTTCCATAAACACAAATAATCCTATAGCGAACAATGCAAACAAGTCAAGGAAGACCTCTACGCTCTTCCCCTTAGTCATGCAATCCCCATTTCCTGCAACTCTATCCTATAAATCATAAGTCTCTATCCTACATACATATTAAACCATATAAATAATAAGAATTTAATTACAAACCTCTAGTATAAAAAAGCACAGAATGTGAAAGCTCTCTATACCCAACTAAATTCAATCTTGAAAATCCAATATGAACAAAAATTTAACTTAACACACTTATAAACTTCTATGCATAGAAAACATAAAAGAAAATAAGGAAGTAGAATGGCAAATTACTCTCAATGTCAATAAGTCATTACCACCATCAAACACAACTCCTACATTAACAAAATAGTAATAATAATTGCTCTCCAATACAACAAAATACAACACTATAGGCACCCATAAACAAATGGAAAAACTAAATCAAATCTAAAAACTAACCCGATTAAAATGCTCACCAAAGCTCCTAAATTGCAATGGTGGTCTCGTTTCGCGAATGGAACTTCTGGTGTATGGTGGCAAAGAAGGCGACAACGATGGAGGCCAAGAGAGAGAGAGAGAGAGAGAGATGACATTAGAATAAGGAAGAAGAAGGAGTTCTAATTTAAAATTTATGCCAATTACCGACGGGTTACCAATGGGTATCCCCATCGATACATAATTAGTGAAATGGTGCATTTCACATCCCACTAATTACCAAAGAGTGTGGGAATCCAAAGAGTTTCGTGCCAACATATAAAATTTTCAAAAACTCGTCGATAATTAAAGAAAAATAAATAAAAATTAAATATTAATCAACCCGTTGGTAAACTCATCGATAATTTAAGAAAAAATAAATAAAGATAAAATAATAATCAGCCTGTTGGTACACCCATAGGTAAAGTTCTCGAGCCACGTGGTGCGCGTGCAATTATCGATGGGCTGTACGAGTTTAAAATTACTATTATACCAATCGGTAACATCATTGGTAAACCCATTGAAAATTGTGCACACCAAATGATGCACAGTGGCGCAATTAATTACCGATAGATTTACTGATGGTCCGTTGTAGACATTGAGAATTAAAGGTTTAATAATGCAAAAAATCAACAACCCGTCAAAAATACCATTGGTAATTACGACCCTGATGTACCCGTTAGTAATTTTCGGTATCATGTGGATTTCTAGTAGTGCATGGATATCTCATCATTAGAGTCTTCATCATTATCAGAGATTTCAGCAACCTTCATAGCCTTCCCTTTGTTTTCCTTTTTGTAGGAGGTCTTTAGAGCAACATATTTGTTTTTCTTCATGGCTTCTCCATGAACCTTAGAGAGTACAACTTTATAAGTCTTGAGAAACCCAATAAGAGCATCTAAGCTAAGCATGTGAAGATCCTTAGCTCTATGATAACTGAATCCTAGGAAGCTACTTGGATGGAAGGCTTCTTTAGATTTTTCTTGCGATCTCAAAGTTTGAGTATCATTTACCCAACCCCTTGGGTTAGTTTATTATGTGCATGAATCTGGTAGTCATCTCACACTAATGCATTAAGATGCTTATCTTAGTCTCCTTAACCTGATATGTTCCTTCATGGAGTATGTGTAATCTATCCCAGAATTTCTTTAACTGTGTCATAGGCAATAATCTTATCATATTCAGCTTTGCTTAGTACACATGTAAGAAGATATTTAGCTTTGGAGTTTATTGAACTTTTGCTTTATGTTGCTCTGTCCATCTGCTTCTGGAAACTTCTCTTGAGGTAGACGGTCCACTTTATTCCCTATCACATCTTCCATGGGAATGTAATCACCCTCTTGAATTATTTTCTATAAGTCAAGACTTGTGTATTTGATGAACAACTCCATTCTCTCTCTCTAATAAGCATAGTCACCATCATCAAAGAATGGGGGTCTATTTATGGAGTGTCCTTTTGTAATGTGTAAATTGTTTGTGTCATCTTTCTCAGGATCTTTACCTTCGTAACCATTTAGATACTCAATCCCTTAGAGGCCTAAGCTCTTATGCCAATTGTAAGTGAAAAATAGCATGAGAAAGGGGGTTGAATCGTGCTTTGTAATTCTTTTACTTTCTGCAACTAAAACAATATCTATCGAGTATTGAAACTTAAAGGCAACGGAAATCAAAGGTTAGCATCCTTTAGAAAGTTAGTTTCTAAAGCGATTAAAAGCTTAATGAAACCTCAAAAACTAATTACCAAGAATTTAAAAGACCACATAATCAAAAAGTAAATCACTTAC
The DNA here is from genome assembly GCA_030441495.1 of Dalbergia oliveri. Classification (NCBI taxonomy): domain Eukaryota; kingdom Viridiplantae; phylum Streptophyta; class Magnoliopsida; order Fabales; family Fabaceae; genus Dalbergia; species Dalbergia oliveri. The sequence continues at coordinate 11,010,645 of JAMLFY010000014.1, read as the reverse complement.
TGAAAATAAAAGAGGTAGAGGGAAGAGATTGTCACGATCCGATTTTGGGCACGTGACCTATGTAAGGAATCTCATCTTCACGTAAGCCTCATGACTTGTGTACTGCCTCATATGTATATGTAAACATGAAAATCTATTTAAAACATAACTTCATTTTCTACATACAAATCACCTGTCTCCTGAATGAAGATAATTATAATTGAAATTTCATAATCAATATCTAAAATCTAAAATCATAGTATATATATATATATATATATATATATATATATATATATATATATATATATATATATATATATAAACTTCTCTTATCCAATTTGTTTAGAAATGACAAAATCTTTTAAATACAAACCATAATACGATCAAATATGCAAAATGTAAAATAATCTCTATATTAATCAGAACTCCTGCCTATAATAATACTTGGAGCACTCTAAATGAATAAAGAATGCTTCACTCAAGTAAAGCTCACCAATGAATCTCTATTGCTGCTAGGAAGTAGGAGGCTGAAAGAATCCGCAGCTGCTTATTGGAAATAGGAGAAAGGAGACGGTAAGTTTTTATACAAAAACTTAGTGAGTGAATTCTCACCTTAAACCCCCTTTATGGGACACTAAGGAAACCATGCAGTAAATCATAATAACAATAATAGTACAAAACTTTAGAACATATCATACGTGTATACATATTATCAAATTCAAGTTTTCTATAACACTAGTCAACAACATTCTAATAGAGAAATAGAAATCTCTATATAATAACCCTAGTTACATCTAGGCATTATGTATCATCGTCCATGTACCAATCAATTCTCTATTCACAAATCACTAGTCATATCTAGGCATTACGTATCGTCGTCCCCAGCGTGTCCACAATTTCTCTTTTTTTTGGCCCTGGTGGGCTATTTGGTACCAAGGTTAATAGATTAAATGCCATTAACACACAACCTTTCTATAGCTACTATCCAGCTGAATTAGAAATCTAAATCTTTTCTCTGTATCTCATAAAGTCATACCCTAGAGTTCACAAGCTCTAGCATATAAAATCAATAGTTCTGAAATTCATATAATCATTATAACATCTCTAAACATTCATATTCAAAATCCAGCTCTATGTAAACTCATTTCAACAAAAGTGGTCCCATGGTTTTACACAAAATGTATAGTTCATGTCATTTGACAACCACGTTATCATAAGCTTGAAAAAATCAATAGAAATATCTAATCTCTTTGTAGAAATCTCTAAATCATAATATAAGTCATGTTTTCATGAAAATAACTCCAATGCAAAACATAGAGATCACAGTTTTAACCCACTCACCTAGGGTGGTAGAATAAATAGGATTGACACCAAAAGAACCTTGGGAGGTAGAAATGGTACCAAAACTCTGATCAAACTCTAGAATAACTCTATTATAACCCTATTATGTGGAAGAACATTATGACATAGGAACAAGGAGGAACTCAAGATCTAACCCCAAGAATAAGGAAGAATAGAGGAAATAGGAAATAAAACTAGTATAATCTCTTACCTTTAAGCCTTGGAAGTGAAATATTAGTGTTAAATTGATGAAAATGAGGTGAAAGAGAGGTAGAAGACGAGGGTTTCGTGTTTTTAGGGGGGGGGGGGTTGTGTTTTATGTCTAGAATCTCGAAATGAGGGTTTTTATAAGACTGTTAATCTCCTAGGCGGTAGATGACCACTGAGGCAATCCCCCACCTAGCGCCACACGCCTTACCCTCTCGACCGCCTGGGCTCATATGATTGCTGAGGATTTCCAAGTTGAGCTATAATTCAAGTACTCCTATATATTGGACTGGGTTGTCTCAATATTCACTTATTTACATTTCTTAATTTTAAATTAATGTCTATTAACTTTAAAACACATATATAAATAAGGAAGTACCCCCCATTTGGATTCAAATAAAATATCATAAAAATCAAAATTCCAACAAATTAAAATCTAAATTTTGGGTTTTAGTTCAAACCCGAGAATTTTCAAGATTTCCTAAACTTGTGGGTTAAAATCGGAGCGTTTAAATGTTTCATAAAATTCATTAAAAATTATTTTTTAACTTATTTTCCTTTTAGGAATAATTTCCGGATTTTTTATTCCAAGAATATAGTTCTATCATATAGCCCTCCAAGGACGTGTAGGATCCAACTTAGCAAAAATCAGGACCCATATTTATCTAACGACACATGTACCGCAACAAACTCTCCTAGGTAACAGGATACTTAAGGTATTACAGAGATATTACTCAATGATTTTTACACTGGTTCAACCAAACATTATCTACATCCAGTTCTCAACAAACTTGTTAAGTTCCACTAAATAACCATTTTCTAGCTTATCCCCAGTGAGTAGGAGTTACACTTTACTTTCACTCACAAGTAGTTTTGTTTTAACCTCTCTAAGCTAATCTCACTTAGATCATTACTAGATCAAGGTAAAATGAGAAATAAGTTTTGGGGTGTAAAACTCCAAGAAAAACACTCAAGTCTCTTAGAAATAAAACAGTGTTTGAGGGTATGACTTGAGAGATTTCTTTCTAATTCTTCCTAAGAATAAAATGTTTGCTAAGATGAACAAGAAAGAAGATTTTCTTTATAAAGATTGAATACAAAGAAATAATTTGAACTTCAGAAGTTATAAGAGAGTTTCATGTTATTAAGTTTGATCGTGCCATTGTTATGTGGTTTCTATGGAAAATACATTGCAAGAATTAGGAAAACTGAAAAGGAAGGGTTTTTGGTCCATCCGATGAATGCTTAGTATTTCGTTCTCATAAAAAATGCATCCATGCACCAGATAATGGACAACCCATCAATCAAAAACACAACAAAATATATCAAAACTTTTGATGAGAGAAAGAAGAAAACAAAAGAAATGGTGTGAACCTATAGAAGTTAGAGCCTCCTGCAAGGACGCGTGTTTTGCTGCGCGTTTTACCATGACAGTGGTGATATGCGCACTGCGATAGGAATGATTATCATGGGAGCAATTTTACCTTATCCCCAACGATGCCAAAATGTTGTGCTTGGCTAGAGATAGAGAAAGTGGGCTAGTGTTAGGCTAGAGATGAAGATGTCTTTCCCTTGTCATCAAAGAGATATATATACTAATAAGGGCATTAATGAGGGGATTGTGATTAGGCGTGGATCATAGGACTAATGGAGGCATATGTCAGGGGCATAAATGGAAAGGGATAATTGACACGTGGATATTAAGCCTCATCATTTGAGCATAAATGGTTGGAGAGGGACTAGGGTTTGGTCAGACGGCGGTTGCCCTTGAGTGACCCACCACCAAAGAAGTTGAATTTAGTGAGTTAGTCTACATTCTTGCATACATAATTGTACACAACTGCATATGCAATTGTGACCTATACTTGTGCCAACTTTTTTTTCGAAACAAAAGGCTCAATTTGTATGTGCCAACTTTTGTCTAAACGTGCCTTAATTGATACAATATTGAATTACAAGAGCAAAGTTACATGTATAGAAAAACCATCATTGATCTCTCAAGAAATAAGTATTGATATCCATGGGCATGACATTTTAGACTGGAGAAGCATTAAAGTTAGATTAAACTATTGTTAACAACCAATTACAAGAATATTTCCCCAAACCACTTGCACAATCATCACCTATAAGGTATATGCCTGGTCTTTCTTCATCCCAAGCTTTGAGACTTTGAGTGTTGAAATAATTAATACATATTAAATACCCTCTCCATCTTTAAATAATTGTCCATCAAACTTTCTTTTGTCTAGAAATAAGTTTCTATTTTAAAATGTTAAGAAGTATTAATTATTTCTTTTAATAATATGTCTATTAAATATTATTGATTCATTAGTGAAGGAGAAGAGAGGAAATTATAGTATTAAAAAGAAAAAAGTACAATTTAATAAATTATTGTTAACTTTTTCTAATATTGATATTTTATCAATTATTTTCTTAATTTCAATAAATATTTAAAATTAAATAATTATTTAAGGATAAAATGAGTACACGGCATGCATTTCAATTATTATTGTTTTAATTTTGCTATTAATAATGGTTCTGAGACAAACCCAACTGCTGAAGTTCTGAATCGTCCTTAATTAGTTTTCAAGGACTTTAATATGAAACTATACATAAACATAATTATTAAAGTTAAAGTGAAGTGACACAGAACCTAATTGAATGCAAGTATTCCTGCTAGAATGCATTCACATTTTCCCCGTGCTCATCAGGATGTAGAAGTACCGCAGCTCAACTCAAAGAACATGGGAATCATTTGCAATATTATTTTCGTTTAGATTTAACTTCCAAGTTCAAAGTTCAAACAGTTAAAGTTTGACCTAATGATCAACACGATGTGGATGTTGCCCCACAAAATAGATTCTGGCATGTGGGTTTTACTTTAGGATGAATTAATGATAATGATCATGCGATGCAGCAAGAAACACGTGATGCGAGTGATTAAACTTGTACGAAAGCGTTTCCCTATTCTTACTGCATACATCATACATGCGACCCTGCCACTGCACCATCTTTGGATTTTTTTTTTTATAGAAAAAACTCTTTATATTATTTCAGAGAAAAAAATACTATTATTTATCATTTTATAGTTATAGCTCAAGTTTGTAAATCTTATCAAAAAAGAAAAAGGTCAAGTTTGTAAATTATTATTATTTTTTACTTTCATTATTTCTTTTGTCTTTAGCTAAAGAATAGGCATTGTTGTAAGACTAACCGTCAAACAATTATTGTTTTTTTAGGATTTGAATTCCAAATCCTTTCTCTTGGCTCCAGATCACAATTTTTAATTTTACATTTAATTAATTAAATACAAATTCTGGTTAATTACATGTAAGTTATGATAACATATTATCAATTGAATATTATCACTTTTAATCACAATAAATAGAAATGATTAACAATAATTAATGGTATATTAATTAACTATTCGATATTTTTTATTACTTTGTACATTTTAACCATACATTTTATACATTTTAAATGTGAATTTAAATTTTTAAATTTTTTTGGTAGATATTTAATTTTTTAATTTATATTTAAAGTTAATGGTATATCCTAAACAAACAAAAAATTTGGTCATCAATAATGTGTAAAAACGTGAAATATAAAAATTTGAGAAAGCAAAAAAAAAAAATTAGATAGCCACACACAAAAAAAAAATGATCCTTAGATCCCAAACCACTCTTTTATAGACGAAAAAACAAACAAAAAAAGGGATCCTCGGATATTCATTTAAAAAAGAAAACACATAAAACCAAAAAAGGGATCCTCACAAACTTTGGGAATAACAAAAATGAAAAAAAAAGGGAAATATTTGGGAATTAGAGATACCCATAGAAAGCAAATGGTGAGGTTTAGAAGTCAAAACCTAAATTAGAAAATACCACAAAATCAAATTTGTGAAAAACGTGGTAAAAGATATTGTTTTCTAAAATTGACAAATTTTCCTTTAAAAAAAAGGAAATGAAAATGAACCTCATGAACATTTGGAGGAACAAAAACAAAAAATGGAAATATTTGGGAATAAGAGATCCCAATGGAATGGAAGACATTATATACATCTTCTCTACAATCCTAATAGAGCATGGAAGCAGTGAAGTGGTGGATGAAGACAAAAAGCATAGTAGACATGATCAGAGTAGGTTTTCGGTGATAAGATATTATGTTTAGGGTTTAGTTTTGCTATTGGGGAAAAATAGGTCATACAATTCATAGGGTTACTTTGTGGGTGGCTAATGCACCATCTCATATACACAAAAATAGCAAAGGGTATGCTAGGGTTTCATTAGTGACACTCTAAATGAGAGAGTGTAAGTGGGTCTCTTTCATTTGAAGGGTGCTAGGGTTTTTTTGGGTTTCCACGTAGCTCACTCTAGAGTGAATGAAACTTGCAACTTGAGAAATTCATTTAGCATAAATATAGTGCCCTTGGCTAGGCCCACGATTTGAACCCAAAAATAAATTAAATGAAAACCCAATAATTCAGTATGGACTATTCTAAGGTTGGGCACCTTATGAATGTGGAAGAGAGCATAGAAATGGATTTAGTCCAATTGTAGTCTTGGGTGATTTATGATTGTATATCCTCCTACACAATCTTTTATAAATTTTCCTGCCTATTAAATGAAGTAAAAAAGTACATTAAATTTATGTTTTAAAATTTTAAAAATTAATCAAAACTTAGTATTTGATTTTATATTTAGGAGAATGTGTAGAAAGATGAAGTAGATAATATATCAATTTTTATAGTTTATTTAAGTATTTAATTTATATGCACTGATAGTGTAAAAATTTTTTATCCTATCATCCAATCAAATCACATAATTTGCATTTTTTTTAAGTCATGAGTGTAAGATTTAATTACTTTTACTTATATGATAATGCATAATTAATGATAGTGTAAATTTTTTTTTACACTATTAGTGTATACAAATTAAAATTTTTATTTAAATGATTTTATGAAAGTAAGTTATGAATAAGTTATTTAATATCATTTGAATATGTAGCAACAAAAGTGCTTATTTTTTTATTGTTAAAAAAGTACTTATTTTGAGTGTTTAAAAAATTAATTTTTTGGGAACTTAGATATTTTGTCTTTATAAAAGTAATAAAAATGATTTTTTTAAAAGTAATAAGTTCTATAGTCAAATGAGATAAAAAATTAAAAATATGACTTTTGATTTATAAAATGTTTAAAAAAGTCATAAGGACAGCTATTCAAACAGCTAAGGCCGTTTGGTTTGAGTTTTCAGTTTTTCAAATTTTGTGAAGGAAATATCTAAAATTCTAAAATTATAAATTTTAATTTTCAATTTTTAGCATTTTTCACAAAATTTAAAAAAAAAATGAAAATTGAAGTCTTAAACTCAAACCAAATAAGCCTTAATATGCCATCCATGTTTTAAGGGCACTAACAATAGAATCAAACAAGACAAATTTGGTATTAGAAGTGAGTTTTTGTATTTTTTAAAGCATAAAATCAACTTAATTTCTTTTTCAAACTTATCCACTTTGTTGGAGTATACTGATTAAAAAAAATCCTATTATTATTATTATTATTAGGACAGGGTTTGAGGGAGGCAATTATCTTTTAATCACCGTACACTGACTAGCTATTTTAAGATGCAACATGATCTACGGGCTTCAGTATATACCCAAAGCCCATATAGATTACACAATACAAGGAATCCTCAATTCTTCATTCTTCTCAATCACTAGTGTCACGGATCACAATACAACAACTGACTTATTCTCTCAATTTCATATTAATAGTCACTCTTATGAAATAATATAATTTTAGTATATTAAAAAATAAATGTATCTAATTTAATAGTATAGTGTCCTTAAGACATTGATTAAGATTTCTAATGATGAAAACTTTTAATACTCCCAATATATAGAATGTATTAGTAACTTAAAAATTTTATTTATTTAATAAAAGATTTCTATTTTGAAAACCTAAAAACCTAATGATAAAAGGGTTTTTGATGACCAATAAAATACTGTAATAACTAGTTGATCAACACACTCCCATGCTCTGAACAGAGAGTATTTATACCATGCAAAATACCCAAGCGCAGTTTACATAATACACTCGAAAACAAAAGAGCGCGTCGAAGCAAAGACGACGCAGCCCAAAACAAAAAATATCTTCTAATCAGTGAACCATTTTTTTTCCAACCAACTACTGTCATTATTAAAACATATTATTTATATTCATAGATATAAATATGTATTCAACTATATCTCATTTATTATTAAATAAGATAAATAAGACATAAAACCTATTTAAAATAAAATTTATATATTATTTAATAATAAATAAGATAGTCAACATAAAATTTTACATCATATTATATGGATATAAATAATATTTTTATTATTATCAGCCCTTGAATTCCTGAAAAGGAAAGATTATATAGCCGACCAATTGGCCAACCCAGCCAGCACCCTTTTGCCTTTATCCCAACCTTATCTGACACACTACCTATTTAGCTGTCCTCAATCCTCATTTATAGCTTATAAAACACATTCAACCAAACACGTTTTCTTCTAAGTCCCTTGTCGTTTATCCATAGCCCAAGGCCAGCTTCAACTTGTGTTCCACTTGAGCAGTCCCCACACCAACCCACACCATAAGTATTGTTGCATAATATCTTTATTCTTGTTTTGGTTACAATAATATCTTTATTCTGCGACAATATCTAAATGGATATTACATAATAAAAATTATCGTTTGAATTTAACAAAATTAAAGAAAGATAATTAAATTCAAGTAGAGCAAATTACTATTCATAATTCTAATATAAATTTTAACAATAAAATTCGGATCAATTCAGTAATTTTGATAGTTTAATTTTTTTTTCTAAAGCGTAATATTTTTTATTTTAATTCTTAAAATGTTTCAGGCATATTTGATTTGAGATTTTATTTTTTGTTTTTCAACTTTTATTTTTATTATTTCTTTCATAAAATTATGAAAAAAATAAGAGAAATAAAAATAGAAAATAAAAACTTAAACCAAACAAATCATAATTTTTGTTTTGTAAATTAATATAACTATAAATAACCTTAACTTTTGTCATTTACAGCATGTATACTTATAAACAATGAGGAACTTATACCATCAAAAGAATTTTTTCTTGACTTTTTAGATAATAATGTATCTTTATATCTTCAACTCATTTGAACTGAATATGAGACTATATCTATTCAACAATAGAAATATAAGGGTTATGAGCCTCTTCTTTTATTAATATAAAATCATGAGAGACATTATAATTCCGAAAATAAAATATTTTTCGATTAATCTCTCTTATAACAAATTTACTGATTGACAATCAAACTTGTGTTATGCAGGTTATGTTAAACCCGAATCTTCGTAAAAAAAAAAAATTACTTAAATATTGTATTATTTGCTCATGTTATTAAAGACATCATATGTAATGTAATTACTAATCTATTTTTTCGCTGAAAAACATATCAAAATATTTAAAATAATAAATTTATAATTTTAGTATTGGACTGCAAATGAGTCAACCCAAAATATCAAGTGAAATTAATACACCTATTAATTTTTTTATGTAAAATAAAACTATTTTTCACATGGCGAAACTAGAAAAGTACTAGAAAACAAAGCAATGTATGAGTCCTTTTCAGTTATGTCTGGAAAATTACCAAAAAAGAACTCACTATGCAATAAACCCGGAGGGCAGTTTCGTAAATAAAGCCCTGGTACCTGGTCAATTACCTTTCACTACTCAACGGAATCACACTGCCACACCACCTTTGCTTCAGCTTCTCCACACTCCATCCAGCTAAACCGCGAAAGCGGCCCTCGCTATAAACCGCCACTCTCTCTCTCTCTCTCTCTTCGCTTCCCTCTTAGTTATTTATCTGACGAACCGGTTTCAGACACATAACAGATTGCAAGAAACTAGAGAGAGAAAATCTAGAGAGAGAGAGAGAGAGAGAGCACCGGGAAGAAGAACAGTGCGACATAGCGCTGATGCCGAACCCCGATGCTCACCGTCACCACCAAAGCCGGCCCAGCAGGTCCCGCCCTCGACTTCGGCGCCGCCGCCGCCGCCGCTGCCACCTCCGGTGCCGGTCAAGCGGAGGACCCCGCTCCGGCAGCTTCTACGGGTGGCGTCGGTGGCGAGCGGAATTCAGTTCGGGTGGGCGCTGCAGCTCTCTCTCCTCACCCCCTATGTTCAGCAGCTCGGGATCCCTCACCAGTGGGCCAGCATCATCTGGCTCTGCGGCCCTGTCTCGGGCTCTTCGTTCAGCCCCTCGTCGGCCACCTCAGCGATCGGTGCAATAGCCGGTTCGGTCGCCGGCGGCCGTTCATCCTCGCCGGCGCCGCCTCCATCATCGTCGCTGTTCTCATCATCGGTTACGCCGCCGACGTCGGGTGGCTTCTCGGCGACACCGAGAGTTTCCGGCCGGCGGCCATAACCGTCTTCGTGATCGGCTTCTGGATTCTTGACGTCGCCAACAACGTGACTCAAGGTCCCTGTAGAGCTCTGCTCGGTGATCTCACTAGTAAGATTCTTCAATCCCTAACAATTTTTTTTTTTTTGGAGATTAGGTTTGTGGTGTTTTGATTTTTAGCGTTTGTGTTGTTTGTGGCTGCGATTGAGATTGTTGCATCTGCTTGGTATGCAATCTCCATCAGTCGACTTCCGAAGAATATTTAATGCATCTGTAGTAGCATGAGTTCACACGTTTAATCGGATTAGTAGTTGACTGGTTTTACTGATTTTGACTACTATGATCAGCATTAAAATTTCATAGTTAACCTGAACTTGTTAATCTTTTGGTGTTCAATTTGGATGAGGACTCTGAAAATTTTTGGTTTTGATAAAGCAGCAATGGAATGTAATGACTAACAGTCATGTCACGTGTTAAAGATTCATCTTTGGAGGATAAGGCTGGCGCCAAGTTAATCGTTTGGGCCAAAGTTGCAAGTCGCAACAAAGAAGCTCGTTTGGAACAAAATTGAAGTTTTGTTCGATATAAATATACTTAGGTTATCAACATATCATCCCTCTCCTTCTTTGCATTATAGTTGAGGGATTATTACTGTTTTCATTTTATGACTTTGTTGCTACTGGATCAGAAACTACAAGAAAATACTAAGAAAATGTGTGTTATTGCTAAATGGGAATACAAAGGTTACGGATATTCGAGATATCCCTTGTTCTCCTAAACTCTCAACTTCTAAGTTCTGCACACCCCTCTAATCCTCTCTAACTCTCTTTTTTATAACACTTTTCTATCTAGCTAACTAACTGATTGCTATTTCTAACTACTAAGGCCTGTAAACTTTAGGCCTAGAGTCCTAACAAGTTTGTAGTTGAATGCTTGCTATATAATTGATGGTTGTGGAAGGGGTATGAATTTTTACCATTGTTGCAGTCTAGCAGTTTTTCCCCCTAATTGCTTTGTTTTTTTTTTTTGGATAGATAGAGAAACTAATTTCTGTTGAAAGCTAAACTTAATCAGTGCATATAGTTTCATGGATAGGGTTTATATGCATTTAGTGAATATAGATATGAGCTAAGAGCCTGGAGGGCCTTTTGTTATTAAATTTAGAGGATTTGACATGATTAAGGAGATCTTTTCTTAGACTTGCTAATGTACAAGTTGTTCAGCCCATGGTTGGGTTGCTAGGAATCTCTTGTTTTCTGCCAATATAAACTCTTTCACTAATCTTGCTATCTCTTCTATTTTGGCGGGGAGAGTCTTTGTAGTCAAGATGAGTCCATAATGTCAGATTTTAGCCTGATATTTTTCAAGAAGTTTTGGAACCTAGGTAGCAAAAATGAATCCAAAATTGAAGGCTGTTATTTTAAGGTGGGATGGGTACTAGATACTTATTTTATGAAATTATTGTAGCAAACATGAGTTCCCCCTCTTTGCTCTGTGTTATAACCAGAAAGAAAATGTTAAACTGGTTTACTGTTATTAGTTGCAAAGGGGTTAATGTAGAGGTCAAATTGGTTCAAACCTCCCCATTGTCAGAGGAACTCAACCCAATATCTGAAGTATTAATAATTTTCACTTGAGTGACTAATTTAGAGTTTTGTATATGGGGCCATACAGAAGATCTCTCCTTGGCTGGGGTGGGGTTCTTCATACTTCCAGACTCTGCTAAATGTTGAGAGAAATGGAAAATATTTTATTAAAAGGTCTGATACATGCATGAGTTAGATGCAACTAATGTATTAGAATGTATTAGATGGAATAGAATGGGTAGTCAGTTGCCATAAATTTCTAAAATAGATGATGTCGTCATGTGGGAAGCATGGAGCCTACTGCATCATTCATAATATATTTTGTTCCTCATACTTTAGCACCTCTTTTGTAATGATTTTATTCCCTCTATCCACATTTATCCTTGAGTTTTTCACTTGAAACAAAAGCAAGTCCTGTGAAATCTGAAATAAATAAGGAAAGAAGAATCCAGAATCAAATATTGTTAGGATGTGAGAAAACACATTGCTTGTACCATATTTTTGTCTGAAAATTTTTTATGTTTAGGGTATGTTTGGTTGGGGAGTGAAATGGGGTAAATTTTCCATGAATAAGGTTCATAGTGTAATTTTACACATGGAACTCATCCATGAAAATTTACACCATATTTTTACCCCCTAACCAAACATACTCTTAATGTCTGCTTCTACTAGATTGTAGGATGACATTTCACATATCTGGATAAAATGATCCCTTTCAAAGATGTGATATAGTCAGGCAAGTGGAAAATAAATTAGCTCTGCATTGATTGTTACAAGTGGTACTCTGTCTGGATGATCTTCTGCTTGATATTCACTGTTTAATTCAGTTATCAATTAAATTAACAGACAAAATAATTATATTTTATTTTCATCATATCTTAGCTAATATGCTTTGCAAAGGCAAAATGTCTGAATAAATTTTATTTGCCTTTGTATGCCTTGAATAATTCCATCCCTTACTTAGAGCTTAGACATATAAAATGGCCAGTTGGAAGAGAGAGACATAGAGAACTGTGTGTGCTGTGTGAAATCCCTTCCCATCCCCCATTTCCAAAATTAAAAAAAAAACCACCAACACCTAAATATAGAACATTAAAGCTTTATTTTAGTTGTGATCAATTTGGAAATCAACCAAAACATTGACATCACTCTTTCATTCTTTTCTTTTTCTTCTTTGGAATGTTAGGCAATGATCCTCGAAGGACACGTGTCGCTAATGCTTACTTCTCTCTGTTTATGGCTGTTGGTAATGTTCTTGGCTATGCAACTGGATCATACAGTGGTTGGTACAAGGTTTTTGCTTTCACACGTTCCCCTGCATGCACTATTAGTTGTGCAAATCTCAAGTCTGCTTTCATTCTCGACATTGTTTTCATTGTGATCACTACATATATCAGCATCATGGCAGCTCATGAGGTGCCGCTAAGTTCAATTGGGGCAGCCCATGCTGAAGAAGGGGCAGGGGCATCAGATAGTGCAGAAGAAGCTTTCATGTGGGAGCTATTTGGGACGTCAAGTATTTTTCAACCCCTGTATGGGTAATACTGTCTGTTACTGCTCTAACATGGATTGGGTGGTTCCCATTTATTCTCTTTGATACTGATTGGATGGGTCGAGAGATTTATGGCGGTGATCCAAATGAAGGAGGCCTTAATTATGATACTGGGGTTAGAATGGGGGCTTTTGGTTTGATGTTTAATTCAGTTGTTCTTGGAATAACATCATTGCTCATGGAGAGGCTATGTAGGAAGCGGGGGGCCGGCTTCGTGTGGGGAATCTCAAATATCATAATGGCTGTATGCCTTCTTGCAATACTTGTAGTAACTTATGTTGCAAATAACATCGGCTATGTAGGCAAAGATCTACCACCAGCTGGCATTGTGATAGCTGCATTGATAATCTTTACCATTCTTGGGTTTCCATTGGCGGTAAGTTGCTCGATTCTACTCTTAAAAGCATATTGTCCCTTTCTTATCAATATGAATGGAACCCTTCTTGTTTCATATGTCCATTAAAACAAATGCTCAAATTCTGTTGTTCTTGCATTTTCTTTTATGAAATTTCAGCAGCTCATACATTTCGATTGTAATAATTGAATAGCTCTTGGCGGCATAAGTCTCCTTATCTCAAATTGAAAATTTTGTATAACTTTTATCTTGAGTACCATCCTTGTGATACCTTTCGATATCAGTAACTTGATGAGTCAAACATGGAAATTTGGAAATGGTCCCATAAATTGTGAATGAGTTGAAATTATCTATGCTATTTGATTTAGTCAATCTGATTTATCAGATTATATATTGCAGATCACTTACAGTGTTCCATACGCCTTAGTTTCCACACATATTGAGTCATTGGGGCTTGGCCAAGGTGGGCTTCTATTCATGGTCTTGTTTATTCTTTCTTGGAGATGTGACTGTAGAACTACTTATATGGTTTGTGTGTACTTACAGGTTTATCAATGGGTGTCCTAAATCTGGCAATAGTGATCCCACAGGTATTTATTCTTTTGTCTTCCTTCTATTTGCAATTGAAGTTGAATTACATTTATTTAAACCCTCCTTGTGAGTAGCAATGTCATAGTAGATGTTCAATTGAACTCAGTCACATTCCAAAATTTACAACTTGCACTTGGTAACATGAATTGAATGTAATGGGTGGACCTGAGTCTTGAGGGAATATGTGCAGCTTCATGTTACTTGATGGAGCAATATTTACATAATCAAATAACTGAGGATGAAAGTTGAATGCAGGTCTTCTGATACTATTTGTGGCAAAATGCTGGAAGATATGTTATAATTTGTGATCTATTATTGTGCACTTGCCTTACTTAAAACAGGACTCCTAAGTTTCTCTTAAGGAATTTTGCTGGAAAATATCATCAGTGCTTCCTTAATTATAAATTGCTACTTAGTTTGGTGTACCTTCTAGTGCAACACAATAAATTTGAATGTCTCCCATCAGAATTTGAGTGTCACATCATGTCTGATATAGGAGCCCAACATAGACTTGCTTAGTTTCTTAAGGGTGTGCTTGTGAATTTGATTTTGAAGGGAAATGGAGGAAGGGAAGGGATTTGTAGAGTAAAATTTTGAAAGGGTACTCTACAAAGCCCTCCCCTTCCCTTCAAGCCAAACTCTCAAGCATAATCTAAGTGTCTGAAAATTGTTTGGATTACCTCAACTTATTCCTGCATTTTCCTGCCTTTCATCAGTTGATCGCAACACAATAAAACAATTGTCCATTTTTATTTGATAATAGAAGATTTAAATAATTCTTTCATGGCTATCACTCCCTTTGATCTATTAAAGTCTGGGAGTAGCTACTGCTGGAGATGATGTACAGTGTTGGGACTGAAATTTAACCTGTGTGGCATGTGTAAATTTGTACTGTCATACTGATTTGATGAAAACTTGAAGTGTAACCTGTTTTCTCTCATGGTATCCTAGGAAGCATCGACACACCAATCTGATGGTGTGTCTGCCTGTCCGACACACATAGGACATGGACACCAGGTCGACACCAATATGACACATGTTGTGGCTGTATGTGTCCGAATAAAAAAAATTTATTTTTTGGCATGGACACATGTCGGACATGGCTCCAATACATTATGGACACGCCACAAACACACCTTAGTATATTTTTTGAATTTTTTTATGGACCAACATGAGCACAATTAGACCCAAGTCAATGAAGTAAATGAAGTTCATCTTTAGATGATCACTCTAGTTAGTTTTTTTAATGCATATGTTCTTGTACATGACTTAGAATTTAGTTCTATTAAGACAAGTTGATTTAGGAATTTTTTGGAGATGTCAATCGAATTGATGCCCTATGTTTTCTCAAAGGATTGTAGAAATAGTAAATACAAATGACATATACTAAGAATGCAACATGTTTTTTGGGAGCGGTTTAGAAAGTGATGAAAATTGATAGTTTGACATCTATAACATTTGACTCATATATATATATATATATATATATATATATGATATTAGGAATTGTGAATTTTTCTTACATTTTTAATTATATTTACATACATATGCCATGGCCGTGTCCGTGTCCTATAATTTTGAGTTTGGTGTGTGTCCGTGTCATTGTCTATGCTTCATAGGTATCACATTTCGAAAAACTAACAGATTTCAAAGTTTCGATGTAGTTTACAACTTATATATACATATCATTTACATACAAGTTCCTTCTTTTGCCGGAAACAGTGGAAATTATGTTTGGGACCATAACAGTTTGAAACGGTTTTGAATAATTGAATTGAATTGATTGATTTATATGTCAATCCCATGTTTGGAACTCATTATAAAAGACAGAATTTGAATTCATTTGCAAATCAATTCTGATGTTTGGAACACCTTAATGGGGAATGGAATTCTTTTTTTTTTCCTTCTTCGTTTCTGTTGGAGATAAATTGGATGGCATATATCTTCATATCTTTGACTACAGAGGAGTGTCCTTGATGATCTCTTAGCATTAGTTTTGATATTTACTATTATTTCATGATCATTTCCTTATTGAATTAGAATTGGGATTTTAGTAGTATTATTATAATTATAAATAGGGATAGGTGTTTGTCACTTGTAACACACACTACATAGTATCATACCAATGCATTTCATATTATTCATAGCCTTTCTCTTCCTTCCTCTTCCCCTCCTATCTAAAACCCTCGATCTCAACATGGTATTAGGGCAGTACCATCCTCCGTGACTTGTACCTCCCTTTTTCCGTTGCCAAGTTCCTACCTAAAAAATTTCAAACTCCTAGAGTATGCTTTTAGAATCATACCATTAAAAACCTAAAATTTTTTTCCGTTCTACTTCAAATAGCCATTGTTTTCAACTGTTGGCCACCTTTCCGACGATGTTTCCGGCCTTTCAGCCCCTTCCCTGTTGTGTCGCTGTCTCTAGTAGCCAGAAGCTGCTGTCCGTCGCTCTCTGCCGCCGCAGGTGACATTTTCTGGTGACATTTTTGGCTGATAGTCCCATTGTCAGGCTCGCCACTCTCTGTGCGGAAAAAACCCCATCGGCCTTGTCCTGTTCCGGTGACTGACTGGCCTCCACGTGCCTCCAAAAACGTCCATTACACTATTCATTAACCACGCTTTCCGCCACACGTGAGGGCCTATCCAGTGATTTCTCCGGCCACTGTGCCCACCGCTGCTGTCACCTCGCTTTCCTTTTCTGGATCTGCTCTTGGTGTCACCCTTCAAGCATTATGTTGTGTCAGCTTTTGCTTATCTACAATTTTACCCGATTTGTGCATCTAGTTTCTTTCGACCCATGGGTGCTCTTTCCTTTTGGCTTTAGTCATTCAATGGCTGTTATTGTTGGCTTCTTCTACGCGCCATTGCTAGGAGTTATGTCTTCCATTGCTAGGAGTTATGTCTTCGGCCACTGTGCCCACTGTTGGCGTCCTCTTTCTGGATCTGCTCTTGGTGTCACCCTCGAGCATTTTGTCGTGTCAACGTTTCTTATTTACGATTTTACCAGATTTGTGCACCTAGTTTCTTTCAACCCATGGGTGTTCTTTCCTTTTGGCTTTAGTCATTCAATGGCTATCATTGTTGGCTTCTCCTTTGCCCCATTGCTAGGAGTTATGAATATTATGATGTGCTTCCTACCAACCTCCTATTATGTCATAATAATGGTGATATTTGTCTTTCACTTGGTCATGCTATGCTCTTATGGCTTCTTTGAATATCCAATTTTTCAATTGTTCAAGGTTTCCATATGTTGTTTTTGCAATTTATTGTTGCATGTATAGGAAATTTCTACTGTCTTCATTGTGTCTTTTCCAACTTCCATTGTTGGACCATTCCAGTATTTTATGGTCTTAATTGTTGTTCGGAAACTCCGTTTGATAGTTGTCTCTCTTTTTCCTAGTCATGCAATTCTCCAACAAGTTGTTCAAGCTAATGGTCATTCCAGTTGCCTTATTGCGTTATCTTTTTCAGATGTATCCATCATCCCTAAGTTGCTTTGCTAGTCTTCAATGAAGGTCATTTGATATTTTAAGGATTTAACTGTAACAAACTTAAAGCTTAGTAAGCATTAGCTTGAGGGGAAGAGTTGGAAACAGAGAGGATATCATATAATATCCTCACCATATCTTAGAGTACCAAGGAGTATCCTTGATTTTTTTTTCATAAGGCACGGGGCCAAAAGCCCAAAGAAAACAGAACTAGTAAGCTACCAATCTAGGGAGATAAGTCCCCATTAAGGCAGCATGTAAAACTAAGGAGTATCCTTGATGATCTTTTAGGATTAGTTTTGATATTTACTATTATTTCATGATTACTTCCTTATTTAAATAGGATTAGGATTTTAGTATTATTATAAATAGGGGTAGGTGTTTGTCTCTTGTAACACACACTACATAATATCATATCAATACATTTCATTTATTCATAGCCTTTCTCCTTTCCTCTTCCTCTCCTATCTAAAATCCCCGATCTCAACAGTTTCAATGATTGAAATTCATTTTTATTTTATTTTACTTTATTACCCTTACTTTGGATAGGTAAAATAAAATAGTGAAATTAAGGAGGGAAAAAATTGCCAAGTCAAATAAATTAAATTAAATTAAATTAAATCCAACTAACTTTAGGTGTGAGGGTGAGTCTTGGCACAATAGTAAAGTTGTTGCCATGTGACCTGGAAGTCATGGGTTTGAATCTTGGAAATAATCTTTTGTTTACGGGCTAAGGCAGCCCACTAAGTGGGAACCTCGTGCATTGGGCCAACTAATTTTAGGTGACTTTTTACATAGACAATTGAAGGGATTTTGAAATCAAATCAATTCATATTTATAGTGCCCAAACAAAATCTTATTTAT
Organism: Dalbergia oliveri; assembly: GCA_030441495.1. Taxonomy (NCBI): domain Eukaryota; kingdom Viridiplantae; phylum Streptophyta; class Magnoliopsida; order Fabales; family Fabaceae; genus Dalbergia; species Dalbergia oliveri. The sequence continues at coordinate 10,992,244 of JAMLFY010000014.1, read as the reverse complement.
AATCAAACTAGTACCCTAAATTTGTTGTCGGAGAAATCAAAGCATACTCTGCAGTGCAATGCTAATGATGACTTGTGTTAATGAAAATTTTGTAAACAGAGAGAGAGAGAGAGAGAGAGAGAGAGAGAGAGAGAGAGAGAGAGATTAGTTGTGAATAGGATTTGTGTTTTTGGAGCTAAGGAGTACTGTATTTACCATGTTTTAAACAGATAGTGGTGTCCTTGGGAAGTGGACCGTGGGATCAGCTGTTTGGTGGAGGAAATTCCCAGCCTTTGCTGTGGGAGCTGTTGCAGCCCTTGTCAGTGGACTCATAGCTGTCTTGGCTATTCCTCGATCCGGTCCTCAAAAGGCCCGAAGCCGTGTGTGAGGTATCATGTTCTTTCTGCTTGGAATTTTATCTTTCAAAGAGGGATGGTGAAAATGAACAGGGTAGCAAGACTTTGTAAATAGTTATTTTTTACATCTATTTTATCATGCCTTTTTGTTGAGCCTATCTCTCCTCAAGATTCCACACACTTAGTCTTTTCCTAATAATAAATGAAAGTTTGGGTGTGTTTCAATTTCAAATTTTATTGGTCATTATTAAAAGCCAAAATGAGCCGAGTCTTGAGTGCTATTATTTTCTGGAGCTTAGAAAGCTTTAGGAACAGTTTCTTTCTTCTTTTTCTTTTTCTTTTTTGTTTTTTGTGATCCTAATGAGTGAGTGGTGTGTTTAAAACAGTGAGAATGGTTGGCTATGTAAACCATGAGGGACATCTTCAAGCTGTAGGAAAGGGTGAATGCTCTTGATGTCTAAGGAACGATGTGAAACAAGCAATTCATATACCATTACTTTTTCAAACATCCTGCAATCGCAAATGTAATCATAAAAAATGCCACCAAATACTGATTGACATTATGTTGGATCAGTGGAGACTTTTGTCAGTTTAAATCAGTCCCACCTGTATAGGATGTTTCTTTTAAGGCTAAATGTGGGTGGAAAGTAGTTGGGGCGCCTTCTTTAGGTTCCAAAGTTAATCTTGGGCAACATCCTTTACAGTCAAGATGAGTTGCTGCTGATTGGGAATTATTCCACATGAAAAATTCTTTTTATTTTGAGGCAATGCTAGTGCTTCAATAGCGATGTATTGGAATCTTACACATTTGTGTGATTTGTTTGTATTGGATGAAAGTGTTTAGTGGCCAACAGTGAATATGTGAATTGTCCTGATGGAAACCTTGACGGAGACCCGGCTTTAATGCTTCTGTTTTTGGTATTGTATTTTTCGTTGATAATAAAATTCTTGAATGACAAGTTGATTTATAATGATGTTCCTTTAGTTTTCACATTTAATTTGTGGGTCTTGCTTTGCAGAGCATTGTTTAAGAATTATTAATACCAATCATCTACATTTACTTAAAAGTAGATGATGCTATTATATGCTCGAGCTTATTGACCTTGGGTTGAAAGAAAAAATACGGGATGCAAGTTTGGTGATTAAAAAAAAAAAATCTATGAAGTGGAAGCCTAAGCATTTATGTACTTGAGCTTTCAACAACACATCGCAAGAAAGTATTATATTTTTTCTTACATTCCTGATATATTTAATTTTTTTACTAAGAGGTTCTATTCTTCAAAAAAGCAAAGAAAAAACTGTGCCTTTGGGGGTAATGTATGCGTTTTGTAAATTTTGTTATACTGTTACTGTCCTACAACATCTTCCTTATTTAGTTATTTTCAATAAAGTATCAAAGGAAAAAGTAGATGCATTTAATATCTTAAGAATAATGAAAGCATTCAATACTTTTCGTATTAGTTATTAGGAACATTGGCCAGGAGGATTAAGAATTATTCTTAATTTATTTTGCTTATTTTGAATCATGGAATAAGTTGTGTTTCATGAACGTCAAACTCGTTGATAAATGCTTTCAATTCTTTCGCTCAATGCCTTTTACACGTACTATACGAGCATTTATAAGTATCAACCTTTTGCAAATAATCTTACATACACATTTTCACCCGTTTGACTTCATGTCACATTGATTGACTTAACTGCAAAATTTATTGACCCAACAATCTACTTATAATTAACCCAGAGATGTGACTAAAGTGTAATTAATTATATTCAATTAAATGGTTAATTATTCGTAAATCATTTTATATATTATAAGAGTTTAATTTTAATTTTTGGCAGTGTAAAAATTTTACACTATCATCCAATTGAATTTTTTTTTAAATAATTTTTCAAATAATGAAAATGAAAATTAACTATTTGTGCTTACATGACATTAGATAATTAGATATGTGTAGAAGTTTTTACACTATCAGGATATTTAACTTAAAATGATTTGAAGTGACGTGTGAAATTTTGAGTAGCATTATTCGATCTCTACCATCGTGTTATAGTTGAAATTTTATCTTATACATTTGATTTCGTCGACGAAAGATGCTTCCTGGTCTGATCCATAACGCTATTAGCATGCGTCCTCCGTAATGATTATTTAAGGCGCCTTATGGTATTCAATAATGTTATATTTGTGTCATGGAGACAAAGAAAGAGTTGCCAGAGTGACGAGTTACTTCATAAGCATCCCCCCTTGTATGATGAAAAAGTATGGAATCTGTTCCAGCTTCTGGAGAATTAAGCTTAATCTTTGTTAATGTCAAAATCAAGCTATAAATAATTTTTCTTGTCACTTCTTCACCGAAACTTGAACTGTAGTACAATTTATCGTTTCAAAAGAATTCTGTCTGATCTCCACTAAAAAAGCCAACTTGTTAAGATGTCTTTGTGATTGATGACAGTGCATTTTTGTGCCACAATCACGTGATCCTAAACTGCCGTCTCTTTCATTCATAAGTCGAATACTGTGGGTGGGGAGGATCTAGAACCTAGTCGCTGCCCCTGCCCAATTAGGATGCCGAATTCGAAGTGGGTCTCCACTCTCCGGTTCCAATTCATTCTTTGGATGACACTGTTTTCGGTTTACTATTTCCAGTACACTTTCTGTTGCTTTGTTGATTATTTTCTGAGCATCGGTTCTATTGCAGGATACATTCTTTTCATATACAGCAACTGTTTTACACAGGGAATCTGATACGGAGGTATAATGGGTGTTTCAGAAAAGTTTAAACATGCATGTCTCACATTTTTCATTGAAACAAATGAAATTCACCGGTTAAGTTTGCTCAGACTGTAAGAAAAAGGAAAGAGAGAGTTTATCTGCTGTTTTGTGTGTGTGTGTGTCTGTCGGGGGGCTAGTTATGGTAGAAAGCATAGGTGCTTGCTTCTTTATGCCGATGGTTTCTATACATAAATTGATTCTGATGACACATTTTTAGATACTATTATTATAATAAGGAAAAAAAGTAGTAGTATTATGTATCATTCACACAATAATACATCAGTTTTGTAATTGTAATTGGAGCACTCCTATGTTTCCCATTTCCCATCTGTCTCTTGTCCGTAATGCCACCCACCAATACCATCACACCCTAGTAACACTTCGCCGTTGGTGGTCCCATCCATGACCTAACGACCTAACTCCACCTCCATTTTTATACAATTAACATATGGATGTGAATCAAGATAACCCTTGCAAAAGGGAAAGTGGTAAAAAGGTATAATAAAATATCTTCTCAGCTTCCAAGTGAGACTTAGAGTACAATGCCAGCCAACGTCTTCTGATTGATCACGGGACTAACTGTAGTTTTACACCTTATCTAGACCAGCCAGAAATTATATATATTGAAAATTCAATTCTGCTCACCTGGTCGTTAACATCATTAAATTCCTCAAGTTGCTATACATGCGTAGCTTGGTCACACAGTTTAGTGCCCCTATTCGCCTAAATCTACTCAAATTGCAAAACCTTTATAGCCTGATAACACAGTCAATGGTCCCTATTCATCCACTTGAGTTCCCCAAATTGGAATACATTTATAGTTTCTTAGTTTGATTACACATTCTAGTGTCCCATTCTCCCTCTTCATTTAAACAAATCGGAATGCCTATATAGATTGATAATACAGAGTGGTGTCCCCGTTCGTGAACTTCATTGTCCCAACCTACCTGGCTGCTCGTGATCGAACATTTCAACGACCAATGATAGATTGAGCACTGGGCAAAGAGCAAGACTACTACTGCAAGAGGCTAAGTAGTCAAGGAATGTTTTAGCCCCTGGGCGTTTCAGATTGCTCTGTATATAGACAATAGTAGGGACCCAAAACTATAGTAAGAATACAAACAAGACACTAGGGGTTGTGTTCGGACTGGTGGGGAAGATTGACACATGCATGGCGTGGTTGCCTTAAGAAAGACCATGCAATGCAAAACAATTTTGCTTTCCTACTACATCAACAAACAGCAGCTTCTGGTCGAAAACCAAAGAAAACATGTTGTGTTTGTGTGTGCCTGCGCGCGTGTGTAGAGCAAGTATTCTAGTCATTGAATTAAATTGTGCGGCGAGATTATATTACCACTTTTTTAAAAGGAAAATATTACAAGATAAGGTTTATATTACCACTATTTAGTGCCATCATTAAAAAGTGGTAGTATAATATTAGTCGCACAATTCAATCCAATGACTATAATGTTTTTTTCTCACTTTTCACATAACAAACTTATTTTCACTAGATAAATGTAGGATCTTTGACAGAATATATGGTAATAGTTGGACGAAATATAGTAGTGTGAGCTTTAATTTATCTAAAGACTAACAATTATGACAAATAATCCTATATGCAAAATTCAGACAAAATTTTTACTGATTGTCTAGCATTTTCTTTAGAATACATGCAATTTCTAAATATAATAACACTCCAGCCACATAGTGTGTATATACTTTTTCATTTCAACACTCAGAAGCATTCATGCCACCTTAAGAAACAAGATGATAGTAATAATAATAATAATAACAATAACTTTTTTATTCACTGTAAAATAAAAATGTTATGTTATACTATACTATTATTTCAAGAAATAAATTATAATAATATCTGTTAAAGACGATGCTTAAAGTACTAAAAAATAATAAATGTTTTTATTCACTGTAAAATAAAAAGTTTGTTACACTATGCCATCCTATTATTTTTAAAAATAAATTATAATAATAACTATTAAAGACGATGATAAAGAACTAAAAATAGTAAGTATTAACGATATAGTATAGAATTCAATATATAATTCAGAAGTATTTATTGCTTATAAAAATAATTGGCAAAAATTTAACAAACACTGTTAAATATTCATCAATTAAGAGTATCTTCAGTTTCTGTTCTTATTTTCTCTTTTTATTTTTTGTTTTCAACCTGTTTCCTATTCTTTAAAATTTTATGAAAGAAATAGTGAAAATAAAAAATTAAAAATACAAATTAAAAATTAAATTTATCAAATTTTTTTCTTTTACACAATTCTGAAAAATATAAAATAAAGTCAAGATAAACAATAAATATAAATTAAAGACTGATTTTTGAAACCAAATCAATGTACTCAGTGTTGTCGCACTTAGCAAGGTCCAAAAAATGCTAACAAATGAGTTGATCTTACATGTAAAGGGGTTGGCTTCTTGGCTTCTCCCCCACTTCCACTTGTCATTCCCAATTTCAGGATAAATTTTTTTATTTTCCATTAACAGAAACCTAAAAATGGTGTTTGAAAAGATTATCCACTTCCATTAATAAGCAAGCTAGTTAAAAGTTAAAGCCACTATTTTGTGCCATCATTATCACTCCAAACCTGTCATCGTACGTGTTGACGGCTTAAATAAACCATTAAAGAGAATAAATTCATTCGTTCATTCTTTCTTTCTTTTTTTCCCTGGAATTTCACCGGCCTAAAGATAAGCTTGGACTTGTTTCCTCTCCACACTCAAAGGTAGAGAAAACTTCAGTAGTTAATATTCTTCGGATGCCATACCCAATTTGTTTTTCACTTTCTAATAAACAAAAATTAAAATATTATTATATTCCACACTTTCATAAGGAGAGAAGTAAATAAGGTCGGTTACCCCAGCACTCCTCCCATATAAGCATTTCTTTCGTTCAAGTTTGATCTTTCTTTTTAACATTTCTTTTTGAAAATTTTGGACCCTCCTAATTGATATATATTAAAATATTTAATAGCATGTCCTTCAACATATACATTGACACGTTCCAAGTTCAACAAGAGGGTCCCAAGCCTCTCATGCATAAAAGCCCACCACCCTTCATCCTCTTCCCCCACAAACAGAAAACCTTGCTATTCACCCTCAAACAAAGCACACGATCACTCAGCCCAATCCAAAAAAAGCAAGAGCATAAGTTGCTCTTGTTTTTTCCAATTACCTCCATCATATACACATATATAGCCTCTTTCACTCTTCTTTTGTATCTACATATTGCTGCAGCAAAAACTTTAGAGCTAGTCATGTGTAATCCCAAGCCAACTTCGGCATCCGCATTTCTATGTCCCACAAAGACCATCCTCATCACTCCCCACCCCAAAGTTGTGGATCCAGCCCATGATGATGATCAAGCTCAAAATGAGCTGCACAGATGGCCAACCCCAAATGAGGTAATGAAACAGAAACTACTTTTCTTTTGGTATGGGAAAAACAGAATCTGATTGGTACAAGGAAAACACAAGTACTTTCCTTTTGGTAAAAGTAAAATAGAAAAAGTAACTATCAACTAGTTACTACATCTTCTTCTATCATGACACAAAAATAACAAATGTCAGTTTCTGATCACCTACCCATTTGACATTAACAATTTAATTTGCCTTCTCTTTTCATGCATTCAGGCCTTAGCAGAAATCAAAGCCATAGGGAAGATATCAGGCCCAACAACAATAACAGGCTTACTCTTATATTCAAGAGCTATGATCTCCATGCTTTTCCTTGGATACCTTGGGGAGATGGAACTAGCAGGAGGCTCTCTCTCAATAGGCTTTGCCAACATCACTGGCTACTCTGTGATCTCAGGATTAGCCATGGGGATGGAACCAATCTGTGGACAAGCTTATGGAGCAAAACAATGGAAACTACTTGGCTTGACACTTCAGAGAACTGTCCTCCTCCTCCTCTCAATTTCCATCCCCATCTCATTCATGTGGCTCAACATGAACAGAATCCTCTTGTGGTTTGGCCAAGACCAAGAAATATCATCAATGGCACAAACCTTCATCATCTTCTCAATACCAGACCTATTCCTACTCTCAATCCTCCACCCTCTAAGAATCTACCTAAGGACACAAGGCATCACAATGCCAGTGACATATTGCTCAGCCATAAGTGTTCTTCTCCACATACCCTTGAATTTTTTCCTAGTGGTTCACCTCAAGATGGGGATTGCAGGTGTGGCAACAGCAATGGTCTTGACAAACCTCAACCTCATCCTCTTCCTCTCTTCCTTTGTCTACTTCTCTGGCGTGCACAAAGATTCATGGGTTCCACCAAGCCTTGACTGCATCAAGGGCTGGTCTTCACTTCTCACACTTGCTGTTCCAACATGTGCTTCTGTTTGCCTTGAGTGGTGGTGGTACGAGCTCATGATAATGCTCTGTGGGTTACTAGTCAACCCGAAAGCGACCATTGCCTCAATGGGAATCCTTATCCAAACAACATCATTGGTCTATGTGTTCCCATCATCACTGAGCCTTGGTGTTTCCGCAAGAGTGGGGAACGAGTTAGGCGCGAACAGGCCTGCGAAAGCTCGAATTTGCATGATAGTGTCACTCTTTTGTGCCGTTGCTTTAGGCCTGGCAGCAATGCTTTTCACAACCTTGATGAGGCACCAGTGGGGAAGGTTCTTCACAAATGACCATGAGATTCTTGAGCTTACAGCAGTAGTGTTGCCAATTTCTGGACTTTGTGAGCTTGGGAACTGTCCACAGACAACTGGGTGTGGAGTACTGAGGGGAAGTGCAAGGCCAGCCATTGGAGCAAACATCAATTTGGGGTCATTTTATTTGGTTGGTATGCCAGTGGCTATACTCATGGGGTTTGTGGTCAAAATGGGGTTTGCAGGGCTATGGATTGGGTTGCTTGCAGCACAAGCCTCTTGTGCAGGGCTCATGCTGTTTGTTCTATACAAAACTGACTGGAATGTGGAGGTGGAAAGGGCCAAAGAGCTCACAAAATCTTCAACAACAATAACTGCCACTGCCACTTGTGCTACTGATGATGCTAGTTCTGCATTGCCTACGTTCGTGAAATCAGAGGTTAACAGTAACAAGAACAAGAATGCTCATGCTTGTCTTGAGGAGATAGTTGTAAATGGTGATGAGCTTGCCAAGACATGTTCACTTGAAACAGATCCACTGCTCATAACCACCGCCAAACACACTGTAAAATAGTAAATTGGTTAACTAGTTTTTTGTTTTTTTAATCCCCCATTTTTTTTCTCCCTTTATTTATTGGATTGTACTGTAGAAAAAATTCCCCTTTTCCTTTTATCTTTTGTCCTCTCCTTTTATTTTTATTCAGGTTGTCTTATTAATAATACGATTGAGAAAGGGAACAAATTCAAAAAACAACAACAACAACAACAACAAAAGAGTGCTCCTATAATTACTTCTCCGTAAGAACATTCAGAGACACAGTTCGGGGGGAACAAAATGAGTTTCTACCTAACTATGCTGATGTTCTTCCATAAAAGCCAGAAAAGTTTGACAGCCTTCAAGTGGAAAATCACCCAAAAAATTTTAATGTTTAGAGAATAATTGCTTTATTGTTTCAAAGTTCTCCCAATAAAGTGTTAATTACAAACTATTTTAATTGTAGAATAAGTTTATTTAAAGACTCATTAAAACAAGGCCTAATCCATGTAAATAAACTCTTTTTCATGTCTAAGCATCTCATCCTTCTTCTTATTCTCCTTTCTCTTTATTTTTCCCTTACAAATAAAGCAAATGAAATGATATAGTACTCAAGTCATGAAGTAAAAACATCTCCTATCCTAACCCCCTATCACAAAAAGCCTCTACCAATGTAAGATTGACACCTTATGCCTTATGGCACGGAAGTCAATATTTCAAATCTTGAGATCAACAAACTCTACTTCGGAGAATAACTGTACATCTACCATCTCCAAACTCTCTCGCTCAGGAATCTTGCACAATAAGCCATCTTTTTTTATTATCTTAACCTCCGCTAGACATATAATGTGCGTGAAAGCATTGTATTAACTAAAATGATATGATCTTCCGATTCTAATTTTTGTATCTTTCATGGCACAATGCACATGCATCAGAATGACTAGCAGTGGAGAAGTGAGGCTTTGACAATGGCAACGGAAATGTGCAGACAGATGTGTTTCTTTGTGCTCTTTTTCCATGGAAATAATAGTGTCTGTACGGTATGTAAAAACGAATGAGCTTGAAAAAGGAGGGACACAGACAAATGCACACACAAATAGAGAGAGGGCATCAACAAAGAGAAAGGAAAGGAGCAGAGGGAATGGAAACAATAATTGGGATAGAGAAGTATCTACTAAAATAGTAAGGGGGTATTTTTTTTTTGGGAGGGGGGGGGGGGGCTAGTGCAGTATTGTGTGTCGAATTCTCATATGGCAACAAAATTGAAGCAGTGCCTCTCTGCAGTATGCATTATCATTTGCCTTCCACCTCAGGCTTCCCTCCGTTTCTTTTCCTCAAAACCACCACCAACACACCACTTTATATGACCTTTATGAGCACAATTTTTTTTTAAAAAAAAAGGAAAAAAAATATTTGCAGCTTGATTCTTTTAATTTCTCAAGCCTCGCGTGCAACTTTTTGGGTGATGAAAATTCTAAATTGATTGAAAATGAACTAACAAGGTGTTTGGAAATATTTAATAATATGGAATTGTATTGAATCTCATTGAGAATTGAATTTCATTTTCATTGTTTTTATTATATTGTCATTTATTAGTAAGTTAGAAACAAAACATTATATTCAAATGAGGTTATTTTAGTATTTTTATTTGTTAAAATTAAATTTTCACGCCAAATTAAATTCATTTGGGTGTGATTTCAATTCCATGAATTTTATGGATTTTAATTCTTATCAAATTTAAATTCATTGACTCATGTTGCTTTTAAATTAGGGAAAAGAATTCAATTTCTTCTTAGAATTGAATTTCAAGATTTTCAAACACCCCATAAGCAAAAAGTAAATAAATTGGAGGATGTATAAAATTATTATCTTAAGATTTTGGATGAAGAGGTGGTATATAATCTACTATCTTGATTTCTCAGTTAGTCCATGAAGTTAGATGTCCCTTAGTTTTGGGCTAAGAATTCTCTTGTGTACATTATGTGGTACAGGGCCCGTCTTTGCAGTTCGGACTTTGGCCTGTAGACTTTGGAGTGGAACACCCAAGGCCAAGTTTTGTCCTCTTCTTCTTTTCCTCTCTACGTAGTGCTTGAAACCACTTTTCATCTCACCTTATCTTCTATTTTTTAAACTTGTATAATAATACCTCCCGTCTTTGTCTAGCTATCCCGTATTACTTCATATTTTTGCACTTGTGGCAAGGTATTGTCCTTATAATGGGTGGTACGGCATTAACATTTCCTATATATATTTCTTTTAGTGATCGAGGTCACATATTTTTGGCCCCAACACGAAGTGTGTGTGGATGTGCAACCCTCACAAGGATCTTATCACTAGTTTGGTAGTATTCATATTATATAGCGGACAACCATGCAAATACGATATAGCTTTTAGAGTGTCTTTATTGCTGGTAATGGATTCACCATAGTTTGACCAAGTGCACCCTTCTGCATGAGACACAAAAACTTGCACCATATTACTATTAAAAAAATGCAACAAGCCATCCCCATAAACAATATTGGTAATTTGATAGTTTGAAGGCCCCTTTATTTTTCATTTTCTAGTTTAATGTGCTTTTGAATAAAGTTGTTCAATCATAAGCGATTACAAATTGGCCAAAAGTTATAGTAAATAATAAAGATATAACTTTGTTTCTTTAAAATTTCTTATTGCTGCTCTAGTATAAGAGATTATGTCTATCAATGATCTTACAAATATAACCAACAAAAATAAGTTATCATTTTTAATTTTAAAAGTTAGTTTTACTAAAAAGTAATGATATTTGCATCTATTATATATATGAAAATCTATCTACTCAAGCGGATTGATTATGTCTATCAATGACGCAGACCAAATATAACCAACAAAAATAAGTTATCATTTTTAATTTTAAAAGTTAGTTTTACTAAAAATTAATGATATTTGCATCTATATATATATATATATATATATATATATATATCAAAATCTACTCAGAAGTGGATTGATTAGGCCATTTATAAAAGTTTATAAGTAGATCTCTTATCCCGCTTAACACAACCTTCTTGTTTTACTCAAACTTGAGATTAAATATAAGATGATTTGGTGAATTGATAAAATGCAATCACAGGAATAATATCATTTTTCATTCCTGCGATATGATGTTACACCTCAAACTTAGATTTAATTCAAATACACTGATAATATATAAATTTATACCATCATCTAATTAAATTCTCTTACATAGATGACTTTTGAAGTACTGAAGTGAAAGTCAATCATATTTTGCTAATATGGCAAAATATAATTGGATAAATATGTAAAAAAATTTATATTTTCAGGCATCAAAATTATACTTATTAAACTTTGTATACGAGAAATATCCGTGCAAGCATGGTATGGTAGGTGGAATCAGGAAAGGGGTTACCATAAATGTTGAAAGAGAGATCAAATTAAAGAGAAAAGGTAAAGAAAAAGAAATTCCGATTGCTTGAAATCAATGAACTAGAATGTATGTCTCTCTTATTGAAGATTTTGTAAACTTGAAGCAAGGGATCAATTCCATCATGGCCTATTAGGGTTATCCGTTTCCTATTTATCACTGAAGGATTGCGTAATTTCCTTTGGACATGTTAAGTGAGAAGGGGACAAGTTTGCTGATCATTTGGCGAAGATGGGGTCTCATTTTTCCCTTCTATTCTGTGTTGTCTGGTTCAGCTCCAGCCTAGCTTCTTGGCTCATATTTAGCATAGTGCTTCCTTTTCCCGTCTTTAGTCTTGTTTGTTTCTTTTCTAATGTATCAACCAAGTGAGAAATGGTGCATGTCTTGGTTCATTGTAGGATTTGAATTCTCAACATTATTCAAGAAACTATGCCAAATCTCAACCGTCTAAAGTGTCTTGTTTTATTGCAAAAAATAAATGAATAGTTGTAAAATAAATATAATGTTTGATGGGTAAGTGCACATCATGCAGTTTTTTCCCAATATTTTGCAGTACCCTAGCTGCTACACCCTTGTCACTAATTAAACAATTTATTGATTTTACCAAAAACAAAAAAAAAGGTTTAGTCAGTATTGTTTGATAAATATTTTATCCTTCTATTTTAAAAATTATTCTCTAACATAAATACCAAAGGAATCCAGTGTCTTGTAAGGTTATTTTTGTCAATTCAGCTGGATTTAGGGGAAAAGATAAAAGAAGAATATATTTGAGAATCATAGGGAGATGTCCACGGTTTAATCGAAAATGATTGTGCAACACATAGGTAATAATAATAATAATAATAATGTGTCAATTTCATGTTAATACAGTGTATCTAACTTATATTGAGGGAATCTCTATGACAAATCATCCTAATTAAGGGTCTTGAACCATACACTCTTGGAAACGGATGGAAATTCTTAACTGTTAGTTTAAGTTTTAATTTTTAGTTTTCTAGAATTTGTGAAAAAAAATGAAAATTTTGAAAATTACAAATTCAGTTTTAGAATTTTCAGTTTTTCCTTCACAAATTCTAGAAACTAAAACTGAAAATTGAAAACTCAAACTAAAGTTATATTTCTAAGAGAAATTTTTTCAACCACCCAAACCTTAGATGCTGTATCTCAATTTATAACCCTTAACTTTTATGTGGTTCCAACAAAACATAAAGATTTTGATTTTTCACTATTAGATTATGTTGGGTATCTATTGATACCTATCTTTTGGGTGACACCCTATTATTAATTATTTCCTCCGTTCTTAAATAATTACCTATTTTTTTAAAAAAAAATTATCTAGCAATAATTATATATTTCAGAAATCTAAGTAGCATTAATTATTTTTTAAAATAATACTTCTATTAAATATTATTGGAGGTGGAGAGAGATATAGAAGAGAAAGAAGAGAAAATTATATTTAAAAAAAAGATAATTTAATAAATTATTTAATTTTTTTAATTTTAATATTTTTTTAATTATTTTTAATTTAAATATATATTTAAAATTAAATAATTATTCACATAGAGAAAGAGTGGAAGTATATTCTTAGACTTTTGAGAGTATTAAGGGATAAAAGATATTTGGTAGATTGCAAGAAAAGAAAAGAAAGGAAAGAAAGAAGACACCTGGCCTGGTTTTCAAAGTCAGTTGCATTTGTTCCCCCAGAGATGCATAACAATCAGGCACTTCCACATTTTTTTAAGCCCACAAATTGACCATTCCTACAGAAATAGAATAACTTTCACCTTTTTTAGTTGCAGAATGAAATGAAGTGTCACATTTATTAATTATTTGACGAATTAGAATTTATTATAGCTATGTAGCATTGCTTGATTAAAAATCTTCATCTCATTAATATTTATTAAATAGTCTTTGAATTTTTTTGTAAATTATAACTGGTATCATTATGAATGAAAATTTAAAATCTTAAAAATGTTTTAAATTGCTGAAAAATTTGCAAATTATAATTTTTTTTATTGAAAATAATTTTATTTGTTTTCGATTCTAACGTCTCTAAATCTGCATAGATTCAAACCAAGCAAAAAAGTATTACAAAAACAAACAAACATAAAATGATACATAATGACCAATAACCATATATGACAGGAATTAAAATTTCACAGTTTTTAAAATGTTTAGACCGAAATCAAACAAGAAAATTTTCAAAGATTAAAACCAAAATTTACTTATTTTTCAAAGACCAAAAACATATTTAATTCAATTTTAAATTAGATAAATTTTTATATTAACTAGATATAATACCATTCCCCAAATAAACAAATGTAAAAGTGCTTCTATGGTAACACTTGTAAATTTAGGCATGTAATTAATTGGGACTCAATTAATATGTGCCAATATATTGTAAAGAGTTTAATTTTTAGATATTAACAATATAAAATAATTTACTTATATTTTATTTAATAGAAATACGAGAAAAATTTAATGTCATATTTTTCCAGTCTAATTTTATACAACTGATTATAATAATGTAGTGTATTATTTTTTATCAGGTGTAAAATTACTTTTTATTGTATTTATATATAGAAATTATTTTTTTCAATAACTAATATCAAGTGCTTAACCACTCCAATGAAAAGGGGCAAAAAAGGACGTACAAAAACAATTCAATCAATCACTCTCCAGATGACAGCGTGACAGACCAACAATCACCAGCAACCCAAGCCAAAGAGTCGAAATTAAATTCTGTTAAATATAATCACACTTATTAATTCATAATTTTTTATTTAAATATTCTTATATTTAGTTAGATATAAAATCATTTGCATATATCTTTATCTATTAGCTTAACCTTTTAGAAGAGGTAATTTAATAATATAGTATCAGAGTCATAATAACCTAGCAATTTGGGATTCAGTTTTTATTACTCTTTATCATAAAAATATAAAAATATTTATGTGATTTTATCCGTGAGCTGATTTTATCTCATGTCCTAACTGACAATTAAATGTTTATTGCAAATTAATTAGTGTGTTACACAAATGTAATTTTGTTTACGGTGAGAACAGAACTTGCAAATAACAACCAAACCCATCAACTTCCATGTCATTCTTGTTCTAGCTGGAATGGAATATTTTTCCAAGTCATGTGGCTAAGAGATTGATTTATTCCATAATAAGACGTCGAGAAGGTGCCACGTATGTGTCCTGCACTTTGTATTTACCTTTTCCCTTGGCATAAGTACTCAACCAATTGTACCACTATTTATTGAAAAATATTATTTATATTTATAATTTATAAAATATTATGTCAATATATTTTTATTTAGTTTTAGATGTAGTATAGATCACACTTAATTAGTTTGGGTCTTACATCATTTAATAATATATAAGATTCTATCAATGCGATATTCCATACACTGTTAATTGAAATAACATTATTCTTAATTATAAGCGGCACCTTTTCACAGATTTATAAATGGCACAAAAGAAACAATAGTTGAGGCCGCCCCATTTAAGGCCTAACTATAATGGCACGGTATAAAATAAACCAAAAGACTTCAACCAAACAATTAGAAACCGAAAAGAAAGACTAAAGAATCACCGATCATGTTTGATGTGAATTTTATAATGCATTGAAGAAGATTGCCTTCATCTGGAAAAGAGCATATATGCCCCTTTCCCTCTAAATGTCAGTTCACACATGAAGCTATCTCTTTAGAGGATGCATTAGGTGAGTTAGTGGCCTAAGAGCCCTTGTGAGTGAATGGAGGAAGGCTGTGGGCGGTGTGGCCACTTCCCATGCATGATTTTCCCATAACAAGTTCGATCCTTTCTCCTGTGAGCAAAGGAAAGCCTTTTTAGGTGTCAAAAGTCAAGGCCTCAAGAAGCACATTTGCAGTCTTTGATATTATTCTCCAAGGTCAAAAGAAACTTTAATTTGTTCACTTTACATTTTTTGTTCAGTATATCACTGTTTCTTTTTAATTAGGTCGGTTCCACATTAGTCAAACATATATTTTGGAGCTTGTGATGGCAGGGATGTATGCACCGATAGATTGGGTTTAATGAATATCGAACGAGTGATATTTTACACATAAAACTTCATTTTAAAATTAACATAAAATGTGTCTGGTTTTTAATTTTGTAAATTCTCTATCTAATTTTTTATTGGCAACACTGGTGATGGATTGCGATGTTTGGGTGAGCACCAGAAGAGCAGAACTTCATAGCCTGAATGGTTTATCCCAAAATACACAGCCAACATAGGTGATTAGTCTGGTGAAAGCTATGGTACACTCGATGAAGTGTGATGCATCATACACCAAGCATTTGGCTGCTAAATGCATTCTAAAGTGTGGTGAATGAATTTAACCGCACTTTCTAAATGCGACTTAACGTTTAGTGTGTGGTATACCAACAAAATCGATTAGTGCTTATTAGAGAGAAAGATAAAAAACTGAACATGAAAGAGAGAATATAATAATAACAACAAATCACAGTAACAAATTAGTTGGTCACCAAAAATTCTGGTAATTAATCAGGCGCGATCACTTTCCCTATCCATAATGAGAGAGAAAGTTTTGTGGCTTCGAGCTTAGGAGTACACTTGTTATATATAATGGAATCCTATATGCATTTTAGGGCTTTCCTTTATATTTAAATAAATTTATTATGTGTTTTTATTGCTTTGGGTACCTTATTGGAAATGTTGTTTCCTACAAGAATTAAAGGAAAAATTGTTATGCTGATTCACGTGGTATTGGCGCATTAGGATTGTTTGAAAGCGTGAAATTCGTAAAATTAGAAAGTGACAATGGCATAGTTCGCTACTAGAAAAATTGTAGTCATCGGCTGATTTTTCATGTTATTGGATTTGAACGCATGGCAATAACGTCACAAAAAACTATTACCCATGGATTTTTTCTCCAGGAACTATTTGAGGGAATTACCAATAGATTTTACAAAAAAAATCTACAAACAGGCTGAAAAAATTCATCAATGGGGAAAATTATTGGCAGAATTTTCCCTGACATGCCTATAAGAACAATTTAAAATCCCAAAAAACATTATCGACGAAAAAATTCTCCAATAATTCAAAAAAAAAAATGGCCATGGATTACCTGCAGATTTTGCCAGGAAATCCAATAAAATTATTTTTTAAAATCTGGCATTAACATTGTTGGTAGAAAAATCTGAGGTAATAAATTTTTTATTTTTCTGACAATTCAACTCACAAAACTTCAACCTAGCAATTTTTTTCATCATCGCAAAACACAAAAAAAAAATTGCATAATAATTCTAACACTTAAATTAATCTTATGAAATATAACTTGCAATGCTATTACACTGCTATAAAAGTAAAATTCCAAAGCTTATTACAATGAAAGTATATATTCAATGAAAATACTGAATAATAAAAAAATACAAATAAAACTGGGAGGCAGTGGCAATGAAGAGCAGGAGTGATGGCAGAACACAAAGAGCAGTGGCAACAACACAATAGAGAGCAAGTGGTGGTAAGTAATGACGTGGGGATGATAGATCTAAAAAAAAACATAAAATAAAAAAGAGAAGCAAATAAAAAAAATCAATTAAAGTGTAGAGATTATGAAGAGCAAAACAATGGTGGTATCACATCCGAAAGTAGAGGTCGAATAGTGGGGGT
The DNA here is from genome assembly GCA_030441495.1 of Dalbergia oliveri. NCBI lineage: Eukaryota > Viridiplantae > Streptophyta > Magnoliopsida > Fabales > Fabaceae > Dalbergia > Dalbergia oliveri. The sequence continues at coordinate 10,974,883 of JAMLFY010000014.1, read as the reverse complement.
GATAGATCTAGAAAAAAACATAGAATAAAAAAGAGAAGCAAATAAAAAAAAAACCGATTAAAGTGTAGAGGTTATAAAGAGCAAAACAATGGTGGTCTCACATTTGAAGTAGAGGTTGAACGATGGAGAGAAAGAGAGAGAGGGGAGGAGAACAAAGAAAGTCATAGTAGTAAAATGAGGGGAAGTTTTGTAGCTTGTATATAAAGAGTACAAGAAAGGGGACTTGAATTGTGCCTTCAAAAAAAACCTTTGTTTTCTGAAACACTTAAACAAGCTTTATCAAGTCTTACGAATTAAAGCCGAAAATCACAAGTTAATATACATCAAAAAAGACTTTTTGAAGTGCTCATAAGAAAGATAAGTTCAAAAAGTGAAATGAAATAATTTTATAGCACACACAAGTAAATATGCACACAAACGAAATAAACCATTAGAAGGATGGCTAGAGATAATCACATAGAGAATTTTATATTGGTTCAACATTGCTTTGTTTACATCTAGTCCTTAACCAACAATGTTGAGAGTTTCAGGAAACCACTTTTTCTTACAAGAGAAATCACTATAGTCTTTTTTACTAGCCTTCTTAAGCTAATCTCATGAGGTTTGTAATCAACCCTCACTCACAAATAGTTTTCATCCTATCATCTCCAAGCTAATCTTACACTGATCACTAATGGATCAAGGTACAAGAGATATGAGTTTCATGTTTTTCACTCCAAAAATACACTAAAGTTTCCTAAGATAAAGAAATGTGTAAGAAAATTTCTTGAGAGACTTTTTTCTAATATTCTAAAGAAGAATGCTAGCTAATGATTACAAGAAAGAAGATTTTTCTTATGAGAAACTTAAAATGATTTAGAACAAAACTTCAGAAAGTATGAAGAATGCTTGAAAGTATTGTGTGCAAAAGTTTTTTTCCTTGTTTGAATGTTTTCTCCTTTTGTACTTGAATTTGAATAGGACCATTCCCCCTTGATCTTTTATCCTATTGACACGTTTTGATCAATCATTGTGTCCTAGGATTATCCTTTTAGAAACATGTGATGAGTTGTGTCAGAGCAGTGTGTAGTAAGAAATCATTGTCCTTTGTTGTCGAAAAATACTTTAGAAACTAATTCTTCAAACAGAGCGTGGTTTTGAACTTCTCTTCTTATGAAGACTTCATTGGGATGATGAACCTTCAAGTATAAAGTTGATATGTCATAATCATAACTTTCCAAGTCTTTGACTTCATTTAAATTCAAATTTCTTTTCAATTTTTGATGACCCTCTATAGTTTCTGATGTGTTTCTACACTTTCCAAGCTCTTTATATTTAAGTTGAGCTTTTTTCTAAGATGAATGATAATCTTCAGAGAATTTTGACTTCATAGATAGTGGCCACAATCAAATATGGTGAAGATGAGCTTGATATGAACATAAGAGAGGTGTCTTCTTAAGGTGACATGGCACTTTCTGACTTTTAAACTAGTCTCTTAAGTTTCAGTTGCTTACATATTGTAATTCATTTTCTGAGCTATTTTTTTATATTCTTAAGAATTTTAATATCTTTAAATGAGATTTCTATCATGTTAAATCACGATAATATGAAAAAATATATCAAGAAATAAATTACTTGTTTATGAGAAAATTCCCATTAAGCACTAAAGAAACTTATGCAAACGATTAATCTTTTCTTCAACATATTTTATCAAAATTTGCTTTGTTGTAAATCAAACCTTAAGTTGTGATAGCTTTCTCAATAGTTTTGGAGCTAACAGGTTTGGCCGCCTCTCATAATAATTAAAGATATTATCGGTGAATTTTTTCATTATTGGGAGAAATCCACTAGTAATTAAAACTTAAAATGCATAATTTCACTAATGATATTACCGAAGATTTTTTGAATTACCGCGGAAAAATCCCTTAGTAATGTTACAATATGTTTTTTTTATTAAAAAAATTCGATCATCATTCATAGGCAAAAATCCACCAGTGATTTCTAGGACCTAACTAGGTCCCATAATGCATCATCATACTAGGTTTCTTACTGTAATTGAGGTTGAGCTACTAGTCCTCTGGCGGACCACTTACCAAGGTTAACATCCATGGGTTAACTCAATGTTCTGTTTCTCACTAATTATCGCTTAAAACTAATATCCATAATATTCCACTATTCATGTTGTTCATACTAAACTAGGGTTCATACATTTTCTAAATGAAGAAAATAATTTTAAAACATACAAGCAACAAGTATGGTCCTATGAGCTTTTTCTAAAATAAGGTTTTCATGATAATTGCATAAAACAACAATTTTTTTTTAATGTTGGCATAATCCGTGAAAGCATGTATCTAGAAAGTCATAAACAATTTATGTAATGCTTAGAAAGTACCAATAGTGACCAAAAGTATGCCATGAGCTTAAACACACTCACAGTTAGTAGTTGGGAGTGCGCTTCCAATGACAAGTTGATTCTAGGGAATAGAAATGACACCAGAACTGCCAAAGAGTACAAAGAGACCATAAATGACTGATAATTTACAAAGAACTGAATTAGGAATGACAGGGAGGAAAAATATTATAAGAAAAACCATTCCTGACAACACCCTAACCCTTGAACTTGATAAAAGAGGGAGAAAACTAGCGAAATTCATGAAAAATCACTTACCAAAAACTTAGGAAGGAGGAAGAATGGAAGAAAAACGTTAGAGAGAGCTACAGAGGATGGTGGGCGATGGCTAGGGTGTGTTTCCAGAGCCTCAGATGGGTTTGTATAGCATTGGGGGCGTTTTAAAACTGCATCATTTTGACATATACTGGTATCGGGGTGTCACTATAACAATCATAGACGTTATAGCAGTTAACAAGGGATGGGTCCATGGCATGCATACACGTCACGCTATAGCGGTCTCCAATGACCGAATCACCATGTGCCACACCATACTGCCACCATAGCAGTCCCCATGGACCTCAAATGGTGTCATTGTACCAACCACCGCTACAGGTCTAACAACTTATATAAATACTATTTCTGCATTTTGAGGTATTTCATACATCTGGGTCCTTCCTATCGCAGGTGGGTCTTGGACCCTAAGGCCGTACTAAACTTATTTAGAGACACGTGAACCTGAGGTATCACAAATACCATACTAATTGTATGTATTTATATAAGAAAAATGTATTAAATAGTCTATAACACAAGCTTGTAATAAGTAACATTCACTTCAATTAAAACACAATGTATCATATTTCACCTAGAAAGGTTATATTTATAATACAAAAAATGAAACATTTATCACTGATAATACTTCCATTTCTTTATATTACTCTATTTAGTTGCATATTACGATATTAATCTTTTATCATCCAATTTTACAAGGTTAAATCCTTAATTATTACCTTAATTTGATAGCTCATAATAACATGGCTTTTTTATTTTAATTTTAAGAGTTAATTCTTAAAATTTTCAATAAAATGCAAAAGTAACTTTATTTTTTAATGGAACAAAAGAAATTTTTTTGGGGGGGGGGGGGGAGATAGCATTTTTCCCCTTCTAAGCTATATATGTCATGTATTCTTTATCACTATAATACCAAACTAATCATGTCTATTTATATAAGTTAAAAAAGTATTAAATATATAGTATATAATATTTTTTAATGAAATTAGAGTATTTCCATCGACAATAGTGACTAATCCTCTAAGAGATTCTCTAAGAGCAAACGGCAACCACGAATACACTTCATTCCATAAGTCATGATCGAACTCCTAACCACATGATTAAAGGACAAGGTAAGCTCATCATACCACATCTCATGATTTATATAGTCTATAATATAAACTTGTAATAAGTAACATCCACTTAAATTAAAATACAATGTATTCAGACTTCACCTGGGGGTCATTTTATTAAATACTATATGTGTGGGAATATGTACAATACAAGAGTGAAACATTTATGAATGAAACTGTTTGCATTTTTATATATTGTTAATGGAAGTAACTTACGTTCAAGAAAATTTAGAATATTGCCTTCCATAAAAACTAAAGTTTAGAGATACAGTGCAGTGACTAAAATCCATTATTTCACTTGCAAAAACAAAGTGCACACAAAAGGTGATGTGCATGAAGATGATAAATAATGTATAATATTAAGTTAGTTATTGATATTAAGTAATTTAACTTGATCTCAACAAGCATAAACGTAAAATAAAAAATTATTTTAGAACATGTAAATGTAATTGAAGTTATTATTGGTTATATTTACAGGGACTATATATATATATATATATATATATATATATATATATATATATATGTTCAAGAATGACTAAGTTTTTAGAGATGGGGTGACCACATCGATCTTTGTCATTTTGAATGAACGTCAAGAATATTTTTAAAAACATATACAATTGACCTCATTCTTTATGCTACATTTTTGCTCTCTATTAATACTTTTGATACAGTGCATCGAGTCCTCAAAATAAGCAAAAACATAATTATTTTTTGTTCAACTTTTTCAGAAGCATACAATTAAATAATTTAAATATCTTTAAGCCTTATTGTAGTTGTATCTCTCTCCTAATAGTTACATTCAAACAGGTTTATTGCGAAGAATAATTAAATAAAAAATAATAAATTATTATTATATCACAACTTCTTTTAAAAGTATTTTTATTGAAAATATTATCACACAATATTAAAAATAAGTGTACAATGCATGGGTATTTTCTGTAGTTATACCCAAATCTTTCTACTAGAATAATCAATCAAAGTAATGAAATACTTACTTCCCACTATTAGATGAGACATCAATGGTATATAGATCTAAAAGCAAATCTCGATCGAACAACCTTCTTGCTCTCTAGGAATTCCCAATATAATGTGATTCTCTCTATGCTTTTTTCCAAGTTGACAATTATCATATAGATAAGTTCTTTTCTCAATAGATACGTTAGTCCGGAATAGAGATAGTGTTCTAATCACATACGCAACAACTAGATATCATCAGGTATCATTCGATTCAAGTAAGAAAAGTTTTGATGTTGAATTTTCTATAGGAGAAGTTGGTTAGAGTCATTTTTATCTTAGTTATAAAACTCTCATTCTTGTCAAACATTGTGTCTGATGAATTTGAATATCATAGCCCATCTTTGATAATTGTCCTAAGCATGAGAGATTGTGATAAAATATATGAGCATAAAATACACCACAAATAAAATTTTGAGAGCTACATTTCAATTTGATTGATATTTGACTTTTTCCCTAAATAGAGACATTTGAATTATTGTCCAATTACTCCAATGACTGAACATACTCAACTACTTAAGAAAATAACTTATTTTTCCTACGCATATGATTACTACAACCAACATATAAATACCATATATTTTTATCAAGAATTGTTTGCCAAAAATGATTAGAATTCTCACAAATATTTTAATACTTGTTGTTACCTAAAACATTTGCTTAACTGTTGTAGTTATATTGATTTATCGGTATGAATCTGTGATATGCAACTTTGTGTCTGATCTTTTCATAGTGAAAATTACCTCCTCTTAATTAGCTAGTAGGTTTTGAAGTTGTTGCCTCTTTCTTGATTGTTATTGTTACAACCTCTTGCTCTAAAATTTCCTCCTTCTATGCCTAAAAAACTTGATTTAAATCAACATATTTCCTAAATGCACCTAACTCTTCAAGGTTTTTTTTTTTTATTCTTGGCTTTTCTGTCTTGGCCAAGACTTTGGTTACATGATTTTCTCTGTTTTGATGTAACTCTGCACGTATCATTGTATCTATGTCATCATGCGACTCTATTATTATGGCTACCATGCACATGGCCAACTTTTATTAGAATGGTGGTATGAAAAAATTTCTTAACTTATATAGTAACATGAGAAAACAATTTTTGAACTGGACATTTTATACCTTTCATCACTACTTAGAATAATTAACAGCTCAGTCTTAATGGTATTGAAACTCTCATCTAGAAACGATTCATCGGAGCTGGATAGGACATATTCCTAACTTGGCCCAAACATACTAATTACACCCTCTAGAACACTGTCGTGATCATTAGCCTTGGTTGTGAGTCCACTAGTTCAGGCAAGTACGCCGTGTTGACCAGAAGAGTCTCTCTACAATGAACAAATTATTCAAGTGAAGGAATAGAACAATAGATTTTATTATGTACAAGCACCATTCAACTTTGAAAAGATGCCGATCGTGTGGTATTGTGTTTGCATAGCGTATAGTAGTCAGGTTGATTGATGACACAAAGTATACAATAAGAAATTTTTTTATATGAGTACAATTTTAAGAATGTTTTCTTATGGACACTATAAAAAAAAAAAAAGTAATGACATCAATTGATGAAATGAATATATATTGAATAAAATTTATTTTTATTTTAAATATATTTTAAAATAATATGTTAGATTTATGTACATATAAGAATTTCTACAACAATAACCATGATATTTGTAGGAGTGCCGTATTGGCTTTAATTCTTTTCCAAAAGGGGGTCCCTTTCTCGTGCGGTGCTGCTGGACCATTTTCATCCATCTCTGCCTCATCCATTAAAGGACTGACACATAGAAAAGCTATAGGAGAATGTAACTTTGAGGGGGAATTGCACTGGTACCGTTTATAGGGAACAGAACTTGTCATTTCACTCATTTGTCTGGTAAGAATTGGAGCGTGTGACCATTCAAGCTTTGGGCCCATGCAGGGTCATGGACTGTGTTGAATTTCTAAGCCTACCACCCCCACCCTGTCAGAAAAACAAAGATGGTTCACTAAAAATGGGAACTGTTCTCCTACCGTCCCTCCATTTTGACACGTGTCAAGAATATTCAATTGCAACCCAAATGTTGGTCCCAGAAAGTGTGTAATGGGTTTGCATTCTTTGAAAATGTAATCTTATATTTAATCTTAAGATATAATACATATATATATATGAAATAAAATTTTATTTAAAAGGTTGAGTATTTAATTGTCCTTCAAAATATTAGTTTTCTTACCTATCGTGTATTACACCATGTTTGACTTTTAGCAATATCTATATTAATACAAGATATTACTAATTAAAACTTTTAATAACATTTAAAAAGTGTTACTAAAATATAAAATGTTAAAACTTATTAGTAATATTTTTATAAATATATTATATAATCTATGTTGTCAAAAAAATTTACTAATACTTCTATATGGTTTAGTGACATTTCAATTTTGTTGTAGCATATAAAAGATATGTAAAATTTTAAATTAGTTTTTGAAACATATTTAACATTATTTTTATAATAGAAAAACCCATGTGTTTAAGAATTAAATTAAAGTCAAAATATATATTAAAGAACTATGTTCATGTCATTTTAGATTTTGGAGATAAAATTGATATACTTGATGTGTCGCAATTAAAGGGCTAATTGAGGATTTTACTCAAAAATAAAAGAAGGGTTTATAAACTATTATTATTTTAATTTATATTAGATATTCTAATAAAAATAATTTTTAATATTTGTTTTTATAATTATTAATAATTATAGAGGCGTCATACTACCAATTATTATGTAAGAATTACTATTAGATATTTTATATTAATTAAAATTATATATTATTTATGCAACTTAAAGTTCTTGTAACCTTTCATAATAAATCTTATACTGTGAGCTAAATACGCACTATTTAAATTTATTTTAGCTATTTATTAACTATTGAAAAACACCCACCGATAGCATGTGGCACATAGTTTTTGGAAGGAAAAAAGTTAATTCACAATTATACACTTTAAATAGAGAAATAACGTAGGCGTATATAGAGTTTTCATTTCAAAAGCAAGGCGATTAATTATATAATTGGTTGCACTGTTTTGTATCTTGAGAGCAAATGCCTCAAGAACTAACTGAAGAAAAGTTCTATGGATCAGATAAAGTATCCTAAAAATATATATGTTCCCGCCTTTTTGCTATACTTTATTTTTTATATTTTTATTAATTAGTTTACAATTTCTGGAACATCTTTTTAAATAAAAGAACAACTTTTTCCCCAAAAAAAAAACTTGATTCTTCTTATTTTTGGCCCAGTTGTGAATTTCTTTTTCTTTTTCGATCGCTTGCTTATTTAATATTGAAAAATATTTTCTCATTAAAGACAGACATCTTGAATCACAAAGTCAGAATTCAAAGCCGAGATGGGAACCGAAAATGAAATAGAAATATGATGAGCCCCACGGTAATCTACCCACTACCTAATAGGATGAACAGGTGATGGTGAAATAAAAGGAAAATAATATATTCAATTAAAAAGAGCAAGTCAAAATGAGCGAAAATATTTGAATCACTTTATTTAATATCTCCCATAAATATGTTTCATGTAACATACTTATTCTGTGAACCATATTAGTGTTAAAACTTTTTTTTAGGTACTTGTTGATGCTCTCTCCTGTAATGGGGTTAATCTTATTGTACTACTCATAAAAAAAAAAAAAAACCTAATAGAATGAACGTAATGACAAGGGAAAAGAGAGGAAAATGCTATATATAAATTCACAGAGCAATTAAAAGGATTGGCAACTATTGTACGCAGGTTTTGTGCAAAACACGTGGATATTAAGAATATTATAAAACTAATGTTTGGAGCGGCCAAGTTTTAAAGCATGCATGATTGCTTTGCTTTGCTATCTTTGTTTTAGTTGAAGTGAACGTAAAGCAAGGAGAAGATGACAATTTATATCGCCACTGCCCCCCGTAGTGGCGGTTTGAAAAAAATTTCCTTACTTTTACGCACAAATGGCATTTGACCTATTTCCATTTGTTGTTGTGGTTTGACTAGATTGCTTGGATGTAATCGATGGTCTCCTTTTCAAGCATAATCACAAATTCATGATTTAATTTTTAAAAGGAAAAAAAATTAAGTGGTCACAGGTTAATGCTCGATATTTTTATATGTTATCTCTTAAGCATTTTATGTGAAGATACTTTATATTTGTATGTATATATTTAATATTTAATTTGATATATTGACAGTATAAAAATATTATTATTTAGTTAAATTCTCTATATATGAATTTTGAAACATTAAAGTGAAAGTCAAATTTATTTTATTGATATAACAATATATAATTAGATGATAATATAAAAAAATATACCATTAATATATCAAAATTAAACTCATACATCTAACATAACATATGATATTAAATATATTCTTTATATTAAATTGACTTTCAACATTACATAAATGCCTGTAGTCGACTTTTTTGGGTCAAGCATTATTTCAGTTCTTATCGAACGAGCGACTAGTAAACAATTAGTGGGAGAAAGGAAAGCTAAAGAAAAAGAAATCCAATTAAGAAGCTTATAATATGGGCACCAATCAATATATAAAGCAAAGATACTGCGGACCAATTCATCCAAAACAAAACAAAACCAAAAAGAGAAAGATATATACTAACACAAATCATAGCTTTGCCAGCATACCGTTCCTTTTGGTGGGTGGGGTTTGCAAAGACCAGACCAATATGCAAATTTTCCAAGGAGGAACTCATGACTTCATGTTTCAGCTATATCTAAGAATGATGATGACCTTGGAGCATGACAGTCAAACTGGTAATGGTTATATGTTCAAAAACGCTAATGAGAATGGTGACATCCTGATAAATGACACTCATAATTTTGTTGAATATTTGAGTTGAATTGCCCTCAAAAGAGACTAGTTGGCTTTGGGTACTGTCCTGTCCCGTTTGAGCACCACACTTACCCTAGCAATTGGTGACACGGAAGCACCACCATTCCCAAGCCATCACCACCCCACCATTGGTTTTGCAACAAAATTACAATTCAAGTTTGAATGGTGAGAGCCGAAGAGCAAAAGTGCTATCCAATTAAGTAATTAAGAGTTCAATAACAACTAGATATCCGAAATGTATGCGAGTATCATTCAACACTCAAAATATTAGCTATCATAGAATGATGACTCATAAGATTGATGTGCTAATTAATGTATTATACTAAACAAATTAAAAAAAAATTCTTACTATAAAAGAACCTGTCTCATTCCTTGTTTCCCAATCAAGTTTTGTCATATACAAAAATTATGATAGTTGAAGAAATGTAATTAAATAAGAAATCATAGGTGATGTCGTTATTATAGATATGTTAAAATTTTATTGGAGGGAGAAGGAGCGGGACAGGAAAATGCAAGAGAAGATTTGAAATCACTTTGAAAGCATGTTAGAACTTCTAAATACATAAATATCCGCTAGCAAATGAATCAACCACAAGCAAAGAGAAAGGCAACTTTGCGACCTTTTATTTTTGGTCGTGGAACTTTTGCGACTTTCCACTTTGCAGCAACGCATTTTGACTTGAACTTGGGCTGAGTTATATGTGCGGCTCAATGCATAATATGTATTGTTCTTGGCAAGGAGAAATACGGAAGCATATAAATGTCTATGGTCATTCACTCCTTGTTCATAACCAATATGCGTATCAACTAGTACAACTTTGGTTTCTTTCAAACGAACTAGTCCAACTTGTTTCGTAGAAGATAACATTTCTAGATTAAGGCGCAACACCATTAACAAGCAAATTAAGAGTTTAATTCCACAAGTTAGAATATAGAGACTAAAAAAATTTATAAGAGAAAGGGCTGGAGAACACTATTCACTCTATATTATTTTAATTTTCATCATATTTATGGGATCTCCAGCATTCCTTTTGCTCAAAGTATAACTTTGTGCCGGGGGCCGACCTAAACCTACGTAAGAACAAAATTTGGAAGTTAGTTTTTTTTTTTTTTTTATAATTGAAAAATACTATGTTAGGTTAACTCATTTATTCATTGCATCAATAAAATATTAGCCTAGCCTAGCTAGTCAACTCTCCTGTTGGCTGCAAATCGAACCATAGTCCACCCACCAAAAATTTAAAACTAATACTAAAAAAATGATTGAAATTTTTTATGAAGCTTTAATTATCCATTAAATAGTAAGAATAATTCTTAAAAGTTAACATTTCTTTTTTGATAAACATGAAAGCTTGGCCACTTAGAGTCAGAGAGGGGGAGCTAAATGGTTACAACACAGTCACAAACAAAAACAAGCTTAAACTAGTGCAGAATAACAAAGAAACTAATTGAAACTATATATCGTAACCTTAACTTTTTATGAACTTGACAGTTTAATGTTCAGTTTGATTGTTTTGCAGTTGGATTGGTGTTTTGGAGCTAGTGAGAGTAGTGATACATACTGACCTACCTTTCTGAGAGGAGAAATGTGAGATGAGAGCGGTTGTTAATTGTGTTCGTCACTTTGTTGGTTTGAGTAAAACACTAGTGAGATTGTGTGTGCTTAAGGCTGTGCATATAAATTGTATTGTTGATGGATTGGTAGATCTTCAAGCTTCCATGGATGGTTTGATTGTCATGTTGAATCCATATCATTTGTCTTTACTTCAATGTTTCACAACTTGTTGAGGTCTTCATAATTTGCAGCATCTATAAGCTATCAATTGAGACATTAGAGATCCTTGCCACAAGTGTGATCAGTGATCAATTGAGACACCATGGTTGTTGTTGCCAGTTGCCATCCTTTATCAACAACAAATGCAAAGGTGTGGGTTTGGTTATTTCAACAAGAGGTTGGCTGTGAATCAAGAACTTGCTGCGATACATTGGGTGCTATTGTGTTTCCTAAAGTTAGTAAAATCATGTTTTGACCAACTCGGTGTTTTTGCTTATGTTTTCTTGCTTCCCTTTTTAGTATCAAGATTGTGGTGATTTTGCTTTGGCATCTAGAGTGCTGCTGAAGTATATTTTAGTTATCAGGTGTTGTTAATTGGATATGGTCCAATAGTTTGCTGAGTTTGAAGTGTAATGTTTTTATGTTTTGGTTTTTTTCTTTGAGCTGTTATATTATACTTGCATTTGTATTTTGCTTCCCTTATGGGTTAAGCCTTCCTTTATAATTATCGAAAATAATAACAAAGAAACAGAAGAGAAAGCACCAGCTCTTATGCCTATACAATCATAAAAAACTAACCCAACTAAACGGCACCAACATGCCACACTAAAGCTCAAAGTAGAGAACCATCCATGGATTAAAAGCCCTTTTGTTGGTAGAAAGCTCCTTTTTTTGTTTTGGTCCCCCAGGGTGAGATGGGTTTCACAGCCTCCAGCTTTGTTGGAAGGCTCGAACCCGGGGTGCACCTTCACCAGAGGCAATGCTTGACCAATTGAGCTGCGCCTCATGTGGGGAAAAAATAAAAGGCTGTAATAGTCAATTTTTGTTTCGTATTGGATTTATGGACCAAATTCACCTAGCCCTTTATCCTTTTGTCCACTTGATCCATATATCGAGAAGGGCTAAACTAAAAGCCACTAACTTGGTAAACCAAAAAAAAAAACGGCCACAAACTTGTAAACACTTGAATGTTATTGGTTATACGGGCTATCAGGCTTATCATTCATGTAATGGCTTCGACCCAAAAAATAAAAAAACGAAAAGTTCATGCGTTCAATAAAAATAAAAAAAATAGCACAAATCACCTTGAAATTTGGCTAAAGTACACTCGATTCCATTCTTTTAAAAAAAAAAACTCCACCCCACTTGTTCTATTAATAAATAGTAATAATTAATAAGTATAATAATATGGATCTTAATAATAATTAATAATTGTTATTAATATTATTAGTAATTGTAATTAATTATTAATTATTATGATAATAATTACAAATAATAAAATATAATTATTATAAATTTGATATAGTAATAATAGGATTTGGTGGTAATGAACATAGAGAACCCCACAAGGCAATCCACATTACGATTAAGGAAGCAATTTAGATTGCCTTGGTAATTTTTTGTTCTCAGTAATAAGGTATAACCAAATAGAGTAACGTTGCCTAGGCAAATTAAAGTTGCATTACCAATAATGCATATACTTTACCCATATCAAAAGCCCTCTAAGGATAGATTTGGTATGTCTAATAGAATAAGACTTGATAGACTAAATTCTGATAGTATTAGGCCTGCTAAAAATTTATTAGTATAGAGTATTTGAAGTGATATTGCATAAGATGTTACATTATATGATATACAATTATCCTATGATTATTACAAATAATTATAATCTTATATTTAAAAAAAATTTAAAATTATAATAAAATAAAAATATTTATTAATTGTTTATTTATAAATTTAGCAATAAATATTATTATTTAATGTTTATTATTTGTAGTTATAGTTATAATAAATATTTACTTTTTTATCATTTAAAATTATAATTTATATTGATGCAATTTATTATTTACTTTAATTTATTACTTGAATCAAATATAAAATTTAAAAATTATATAATACTCTATTTGTCTAAATTTTTGAATACTTTTAACTTGTATTTTAACCATATACTATATAAAAAAGAAAATTATGTTAAAATAATATTTTTTATTAGTGTTTTAAATTTAATGGGGTGAAGTGTAATTTTTCAGAAATAATGGGATATGGTGTAATTTAATCAAATATCAGTTGTGATTGAGGGTTGAGGGTTTAGGGCTTGTTGATGTTAGTCTTTTTTTAAAAAAATATTTTATGAAGAAAATTATGAGAATGAAGATTTTCTTGTTTTCTTTCTTCACAAATCATAAAAAATAGGAAACATATTAAAAACAAGAAATGAAAATATAAATAAAAAAAGACCTAAGGATATGTTTAGTTTAAAAAATATTTTTTTATTTTTTAATTTAGTTCTTGTATTTTAGAATTTTCTAAAGAAAATAGTGCAAATTCAAAAATCTTATTTTCACTTTTTATTTTATTTTCACCATTTTTTTTACAAAATTATAATAAATATAAAACAAACTAAAAACAGAAAATGAAAACAAAATCAAACAAGCCCTAACCTTCCTAATTCCCATTGCATTCTTTGTACTTCTAGTCTTGTCCAAGACTATGATCACTAGAAAGGAAATGTGAAAAGGAATATTATGAAAAAGAATTTAGATACAAATGAGGTGTTTACCTTAGTAGTTAAAATCACATCTTAGTTTCCCATTGAAATAAAGTTTGACTTTAATGTAGGGTAGATACGCCTTTTTCCCCCTTCCCCTTCCCCTTCTTCCACCTCTTCCACTCCTTGACAAAGAAAAAAAAGTACTTACACATATTATATTAATATTTATATTGTTACTAGATTTATATAATAGTTATTGATAAGTGATAATTCTCTAATGAGAGTTATTGTTTGTCTTTTTTTTTTTAGTTTCCTTATTTAACTTAGTCATTTTCTGGTTAATTTTTTCATCCACCAAGGCAAATAAGTTACTTAGAGTGTCTTGTGCCTACGTGGTTAATAATATAGATTTTTTTCAGTTATTTGGATTTTTTTTTATGTGGTTATTAGGTCCAAGCAATTGGAGTGAGCTAAGGGTAGACCAATTTACATTTTGGTGGTAAAACAAATTCAATTGGTAAATTCTTGGATTTTGAAGCTCGATACAAGTTGATTTAGGCCTTGAGGTCAACATGAAAATTGTATCACTTTGCATTAGCTTTCCAACGCATTTTGAATCACCTCATATGGACCTCTATAGCTTAAAGTTATGGACAAAACAATGTCAAAATGTTTGATTTCCCGAGTCATAGCATTGTAGCACACCTAGCCACATCTTAGGACGCTTTGTTTCAAAAAATGCACATCAAATTGGTGATCGTTATCATGCTAGAGCATAACTTACAATAAAAAAATAAAAGTTTCCTTAATTAAAAAAATATATAGCCACTCAATCCTAACCCTATTTACACACTCTTAGAGCACCTTTTACATATGCTAAGGCATTTTTTGAGCACAATGCAAACTCTAGGAGAGATATGTTGAAGACACAAGGATTTTAGGTGCCATGACAAGAGGAAGAACATGTTCAACCTCATGCAACTTTCTCGGACTATTTCTAATCTTACCTTCATCGCTTTTTCTTTGTGTTTCTTGTCCTCGTCTCCATGCTTTTGTACCTTTGCATCCATCATGAACTAAACCCCTTTACTTGGGCATTGATGGGGTTGTTTGTGTGACAATTACCTATATATTTATATTCCTTTGTTTTTTCAAATGATCAAGTGCTTGTGATTGTTCTTAATGTCTTTGAGTGATTGGCCACCATTCAATTGATTTGCTGGTTTGAATAATTGGACAATGGGTGTATAAGCAAAGTTTCTCATCATAAACACGAATTGAGCAAAATATAGAAAAGACAAATGTGACTCATGTGCTCTTTGTTAGATATTCATAGAGTTTCATCCTTTTATATTAGGCAATCAATGCAAGTTAAAAACAATTGCATAACTTTGAGAGAGGCTTGAAATTAATTTTGGGAGATCAATTATTACTTAATTAGAATAAATGCAAGGTAATAGAGATCTTGTAATAACCTTGAAATTTATTTTTGCTTATATCTTTGATATAGTTATGAGTATTGAAAATAAAAGAAATAAGATTTGTGTTTAGCATAGACAAAGCCAGATGAATGTTTGTTGGCACAATATTTGATGGGCAAAACCCATTTTTCCTTTTCTTTTTCATTCTTTCTTTATTCCTTTATTATTTTCCCTTCTTTCCTCCCTCGTTCCTCTTTTCTTCTTTTTCTTTTCTCTATAGAACAATGCTTTTTCTCTCTCCCTCATAAAGCCAACACTAGCTGCATCACTAACATGATGGCCTTCCTCCATTAGTATATGCCCTCATTCCCCTTCTCCTAGCTGCACGTCTTCTCTCCCCATTGTTGCTATATTATTTGCAGTTTCTCCCTCTAAGAGAGGAACTGATGGAAGCCGCAAGTTTTGGGTGTCTCTCTCCTTTGTTTTTCCTCTTGGTGTAGTGAATAGGTTTCAATATTGCTTTATTGATCCTTTTGAGCTCTCTATGATTGTCAATGGTGAATTTTTTTTTGGGGGGGGGGGTTGGAACCTAGGTGTGTAGATTTGGAGATTTTTGTCAATTGAGGCTAATTTATGTAAATTAGTGAAGTTGTTAGCTCACAAATGTTGTATTTGTTTTGTTTCAAGTGTTATAAATCAATTGAGCATCAAACATTGGATTGGTGACACTTAGAAATTACTCTTCAATTCCTTGGAACCAGTTTGTAAGTAGATGTTATGTCTATTATTGTTTTTATCCATGCTATGCTAGTTCTAATTAAATATATTTTAGTACTTTAGAAAGTGAAAAATAATTATATGGACATGTTATATAAATTAAATGAAGAAATTAAATCTTCTGTGAGAAGCTTTTGTTTTGGAAATTTTGTGTTGTATAAATGAAGATTGGAAATTGTGGGATTGAGTTAGTAGGATATGTATATACTTTTAATATATGTGTTGGGAGAATCTTTGACAAGACATGTAGCTAAAGGCAATATGCTTGGCCTCTATGCACCTAGACTATATATTATTAGGACCACTCAATTAGTGGCTCCTCCTGTTTTATGGCTACTCAAAGAGTAGTTCATCCTAGTTTAGGATCACACTAAAGAATAGCCGCCCTAGTGTAAATCCTCCTATTTATCCTAGATTCAATTATTCTCTTGTATTTTCCATAAAGCTTGAAGTTTCAAAAATCATATTTCAAAAATCATTATCATATTATAAGTTGTTTGCATATTGTCTTTTGTTAATTATAGATAATTTGTCTATCATTGACTTGCAAAACTCACAAGGTTGTTCCTCCTCTTTTCATATACAAGTGTTGAATTGCTCTTGATTCCAATCTCTCGTTCAACAATAGATAATTTGTTAGTTGGTGGGCCTTTTTGAGAAGACATGTTCTTCATATTAGAACCCTATTTATTTGAGTTTAGGTCTATTTGAATGTTAATACTCCATGTGTTAGTCATAGGGTCCTTGGATTTGAGTTTAGGTCTTTATAGAGATTGATTTGAATCAATATGACCATTAAATATATGATATTATATTGATGATCAAGCATGTCAAATTTCAGAATAATTAGACAATAATAGGTATGTAATCTAATAATCAATATTTATTTGTATTTTCAAAAACATATTATCCATCAAAATAAAGTAGAACAATGGAGTATCAGATCATTTCTAAATTGTATGACATTTTATAGACATTATCTATTTAGTTAGAACTTTAAATTCAATGGTTGAATTAATGTGATTTTATGTCCACAAAATGTTATTAGATGTAATAAGTATATTATAACTTACTATTGGAGTAAATGGATCTTTGTCCATTTATATGTGTGTATGTCTATATATATATATATATATATATATATATATATATATATAGACATAGCCACACACAAACCTAAGAACCCTGTAGTGACACATGTAATACCCTATTTTTAACCTCTCTCGTTTAAGTCGTATTAAGGTTAATAACTAGTTGTTATGTTCTAATCTCATAAATTAATCTTCTTTTAAAGTAGGATATACATAAAATATGTGTCACAACCCGACTTGGGTCGTGATCGGCATGTTAGGGATTGGGTCCCTGGAAACCTCTGTAACGTGACTGACAATTATGCTTAAAATAATAAAAATATATAATCCAAATAATTTAATTTCAACTAAATTTCATAATCTTGAAATATTTTCAAATTATAAATATTGAATGTAAAACTGTGTAATAACAATAATCTAGGCTGAAGCCAAACATATTTAATTAAATAACTAAAAGTAAAAAATAACTAAACATAATAATATGGATGCCCGGATCTTGCCTACACAATTACTGGAACACTACTAAACTAGCATGAATCTATAATAGTTTTAACTTCGAAGCGAAGCCACCAAAAGAAGTTGCAACACGATGAAGGAGGATCCTGATGAAACTGAACTGTAGCTATCTAAGGGGAGGAAGGTGAGTTCATCAAAACTCACAGTTCTTCACTCATAACCCATATGGGACAACAAAAATAATACACAAATAAATATGTAGCTGGTACAAAATATTTTTATATTTAAATACATATAACTATTCTAAAAATAATAATTCAATTGAATTCATAACAACAACTAGTAGAGAAATAGGAGCTTAACTGAATGTAATACTATACTAAGCTGAAACTGAAACTGAATGGCACTTAACTAGGTCTCATAAGCGGACATCACACTGGATTCCTTAGTGTAACTGGGTTTATCTAGTTCTTTGAAACCATTTGGTACCAAGGCTAATGATCCTACAACTATTAACTCACTATTCTGTTTCTCACTAATTATTAGTTAAAAACTAATATCCACAATATTTCTATGTTCTTATACTAACTGGATTCATACATTCTCCTAACTGATAAAAATAATTCTAATGATACATACAACAAGTATGGTCTCATGAGCTTCCTCAAATAATATTTTCATGATAATTGTAAAAACAATAATTTTCTAAAATTAACATAGTTCATGAAAACATGTTTTCTTAGCATAAATCATTCTAAAAATTCATAAACAATTTTCATAATATTGAGAAAGCACTAATAATGACCAAAAGTATGGTCATGAGCTTAAACCATTCACCATTGGTAGTCGGAGTGTTTCCACTGACAACTTGACTCTGGGGAGTAAGAATGACACTAATAACTACCAAAAAGTATAATGAAAACATAATCAACTGACAATAACATTGAGATTTGAATTTGGAATGATAGGGAGAAAGAATGTTATGAGAAAACCATGCTTGATAATGCCCTAACTCATAAACTTGATAAAATGGGGAAGAAACTGGTTAAAATCCATGTAAATCACTTATCAAAACTTGGAAAAGAGGAAAACAGAAGAAAAACACGTGAAAAAGACACATAAAAGGTTGAAGGTGGCTAGGGTGTTTAACTCAAGTCTAGGGATGAGTTTATATAATGTTGGGGGTATTTTAATGAAAATGCATCATTTTGATGCATATAGGTATTATGGCCACCGCTATAGCGGTAAGTCGGTATACGTTTGATGTGAAAAAGCCAACCGCGAACACACACCTAACCCTTATGACAGTCCAAGAGTACTATGGCGATTTGCAAAGACTAGCATACCACAAACTAAACCGCCAGGCCTGCAGTGGTCCCTCCATTGCCTCCATTGCTATAGCGGTCTCACAAAAACTTGGTTCTACACTTTTGATGGTTGCATGTGTCTAGGACCTTCCTGGCACACCTGGGTTCTAAGAGACTAAGATTACTAGACTTATCTAGGAACACACAAACTTGAGATATCACGATGTATAACTTTTTTTTTTGGAAATCATTTGAGTAAAACTTGAGCTGCCTTTGTGTAGTAGGCATAATAACTATTTATACATCTTAATCCTAAATCATAATATATCCTAGAACATAAATAGGCATATGTACATATCCAATATCCCTCTAATTCACAACATAACCTATTTATAATGCATAAGCATTAAATATATAATTAATCTGCATACATTCTCTACATAAAATATAAGATACGTAATATAGGTATAAACGGGTTGGATTAGATTAGATTTGGGAAAAAAACAAATCCAAACTGATTAATATTTGATTGGTTCAAATTCATGATTTTCTTTTTTCGCATAAGCTAAACCAAACAGATTGGTTTGGATTAGGTCATTGATTTAGCTTTTTTTTTTGCCTTCCTTACAATTTCTACCTAAAAATTCAATAAAAAAACCATAAAAGAGATATAAGTTTAAAGATAATTTCACTTTTAATACCATAACACAATGCCACAACTCAAACAATTCCAATTTCTAATATCAACAAGATTTTAATATCAATCCATGGGATATCAACAATTCAAACAATGGGAAGTGGGAACATGAACAAAAGAGTGGTTTGTGACTTGTGTTCATAGTAAGTACTTTCTTTTTTTTTAATAGGATAACCATCGTCACTGACGACTAATCCCTTCACGTCCTGTAAGTCGATTTAAGGGATAGATGGTTACGAGTTTGAAACTCATATATTCCCAATTATATGAGAGTTAAACCCTCAACACTAGATATAGGAATGAGATGACCCTTACTACTTTACCTTGGTCCCGGGTTAGTGTTAGTAGGGAGTTTGACTTGCAATTGATTTTGGTGTGTCGAACATGCAAGAAACCTTGTTATCAACTGATTTCTAGCAAGGATTTTAAAGTTGGAATCTTCTTACACTGAGCCAATTTCCTTGTATTTGGGTCATCAGAAATCTATACACCTGATCGACTTCACCTGTATAAAAAAAGAATGGAAGTGCAGAACTAATCTGCAAGAAATAAGAGTTTGGTGTTTAATTAATTTTTTAATTTAAATAGGTAAAATTGCCTTTTCATAAACACAATCATTGTGCTTGTTTTCATAATACAGACAGAATACACGAGTAACGAACGCAATAGGATGGCAATATAATTTACTCTTAATTTTAATAGATTCAAGACAGTTTCATTCTTCTCGTGTTTTCTTATTTTATATTTGGTTCAACATTTTAATTTAAAAAACTTTTAACATCTGATCTTTTTCTTTTCATTTTCGCCAATTATGTTAATATCTTCTGCCATTAATTGTTTTCTTGAAAATGACAATCACAGTAGTTACTACTGTCCCTGTTTTTGCTTTTGTTCAGAAGTTAATATTCATAATAACACGTATTCAAAAGTAATGCAGTATCAATAATTGGTTTAGATAAAAATCAATTTAAAAAATTGTTAATCACCAGATATTATCTATCTAAAACATATTTTCATGATACTTTATTTATTATTAAAAAATTACAATCTGGCCCTCAAATGTGAGAGATATTAGCAATAATATACGGTACGAAGCATAATTAGTATGTGTTTGGAAGGAAAAAATTCTGAGAATCAATCGCATGCATGAATACATCGCAAACAATAGTGTTGGGGGAAGGGATGTTAAGAGAAATTTTATTGTCTAAATACTTTAATTGCATAATTAATATATTACGTAAAAGTCACACACATATTAAAACCAATTAATAATAAAATATGATTAACTAATAGTATAAAAAATTTAAAATAAAAATAGATATCTTAATCTGTAAATTTGAGACACATGCCTCTTTGTTTACTAGAATTGAATACAGATCACATTTCTATATGCGCAAGAGTTGTTATTAAAAAAGGAAAATGATATTTTATAATACTCAATCCTCCTATAAATCTTTCTAAATATTAAGTTACGCAGTTTTGATCACTGTTAAAAGTTTCAAAATATTGATTGCATTCAATTTTTTACTCTATTTAATATGTATATAGGTTAATTTATAAGAGAATTTGTAGAATGTTGTATCGTTACTTTTATAATAAATCAACAAAATAGTAGACCATCAGCACAATCACGCGAATATTATGTTAGTCTCATTTTATTTCAAATGAAACATGACCATAATATTATTAAATATAAAATTATTAGTGTCATAATCTAACAATTTAAGTTTTGAGATAGTTGATTTCATTACATAGTATTAAACCTTTACAATCAAATAATCTAAAATTTATCCTTTTTGCTCTCACTTTCAAATAAAATTAATTAAATTTTAGTATAAAATATGGTAGGTTTGCATTATCACACTTTAAGCCCAAAAGAAGTATTTGTCTAATGGACATATTAAATATAAAACTATTAGTGTATAATAACCCAATTTAAGCTTTGAGAGAATTGATTTCATGATAAATATAGAGTTGGATGAGGGTGATAATAAATAAATTAAAAGATTAAAATAAGTACTGGTAAATAGTATTTTAGGAATATTATGAAAAAAAAGCCACTAAATAAATGGGTGTGACAATAAATATAAGGATGTGATAATAGTTACTCGCTGAAAATATGTACCCAACAAAAATGGAAATGAAATACACAGCCAACACCCCATGAAAATCTCAAGCTTCAATCCTGAATGTAAGAACAGCTATAGTCCACGACTTTCTCATGAAAGTTGTGGCAAACAAACACACTGAAATCTTAGAAACCAATCCTTACCACATGTCCACGCCCCCACCACTTTCTCATCTTATCTTTCTTCTCTCAATGCCATGCATCGCATATTCCCAACGATTATTGATATTCCCTTGCCCCCTTAATAGTAACTCTTGCATGCTTAGGTGATCGATCACACACATTAGTACTGTAGTATTAAAGAAAATGCCAAGTACGTTTAAATATCGTTAAATTCTGCGAACTGAATACCTGTATGCAACGTAACTTTCAGGTTGAGCTAAATTCCATTTACCTCTTTCACAGTATTATATATTAAATTATGAGTAAATAATTTTTTCATCTCGTGATATAATTTTTTATTTAATATCAATTTTGTTATAACAAATTATTTTACATAAATTTAGTTCAAATATTTTTAATTTTGATATCAGCTTCATCCTCAAATATTTTAACATTGATTTAAAGTTAACAAAGATTCGATAAGTAACTAAATTG
Source organism: Dalbergia oliveri (assembly GCA_030441495.1). Lineage (NCBI taxonomy): Eukaryota > Viridiplantae > Streptophyta > Magnoliopsida > Fabales > Fabaceae > Dalbergia > Dalbergia oliveri. The sequence continues at coordinate 10,952,478 of JAMLFY010000014.1, read as the reverse complement.
ATACCAAAATAAAAAATATTAGAATTAAATTAATATAAAAAATTTGTTAGAATCAAATTATTGTTCAATGTAAAATATGAAGATAGAAATGGTTGTTTACTCTTAAATTTTTACCCTTTACAAATAAGGGGTTTAGTAAAATGATAACTGATAAGTGAGTTATACTCTCAAGGATAGAGAAAATAAAAATTGTTTTTTTTTTGGTCGAAAGAAAATAAAAATGGTTAAAAGGGTCTTTTTAATCGCAACATTGTCCATAACTAAAGATAGTCTAATAAAAAAGAGTAAATTATACTAACTTCCCTCAAAATTTAATGCAATTATATTCGACTTCTCTATTGTAAAATTGTAACTAGAGATCCTTGAGATTCTCAATATAAAATTATACTAAACTCTCTTGTAGATATTGGTTCGTTAATTTAAGAGTATAACTACACTTTGATCCACAAAAAAATTTGTATTTTAACACTTTAATTTTTAAAAGATCAATTGCATACACTTAGTCACTGGTTAAAATTTGCATTATAACACTTCAGTCCTAAAAAATTCAATTGCATACATTTTTATTCCCAAAAATTTGACGTTATAATACTCCAATCCAAAGAAAAGTTCAACTGCATATACATGTGTCCCCTAAATATTTGCATTATAACTTTTTGGTCCAGTATTATATATATATTGACTAAAATACATTTTTTTTTATCATAAGTAATAAGTACAAGCTTTATTCTCATATGATAAAAATAGATATGTTAATCAATTTATATATCAAATATTGTCAAGGTGTTACAACTTTGTCATTAGTAATTATGTACATATTATCTATGTTATTTTTTCATTTAGATTAACAAATAAATATTTACATAAGAGGTCTATGTTATTTTAGCAAACTTCAAGGATCTGTAGTGATAATTTTACAAATAGAAGATATTATTTGTTATTGCACTAAATTTTAAAAGAAATAAGTATAGTTTACTTAAAAAAAAACACAAATTTACCTATTTTGTTTTTTTTTACTATAACTTTGTCCACAATTAAATTATTCCGTCTTATAAATATTCTCTGTCCTGCTCTCTCTTCCTCCCTTATAAAAGCTTGTTCCATCACTTAAGATATTCAATAGCCTTCTCCCATTCTCCCAACGCAAACAGGAGGACCAGAACTTTTAAGTTTTAAGACACTAAATCTTAATTATAATATGAAAATACAACTAAAATAAAAAATCATAAAGTTGAATTATTGATGATTATATTCAATAGCATGAAATATTTAATGAGCATGGAAGAGACATAATCAATTGAAGAATTATAAAGAATGGTTTTTAGCGAATCAATAAAAAAGACAAGAATGCTTAATTTTAAGGGAAGGAATCCACTTGGTATATAGGAGTCAATTTTATATACTCATTATTTTATGTTGAATTTTTTCGTAAATATTAAATTTGTCAATCTAATTATTGCAACAACAACGATAGCTAAGCTTTTTTGGGCATTTGGTATGTGATAATCCATCTAGATTATTAGTAATGTTGATTACAATTATTTATGCTTGTAGCATACCTTGTGTTTGGTAATAAATTCATATTATTGGTAATCCATGCTATTAAAGCAATCCACATCACCTCGATAAGAGGTGTCTATCTGATTACCACTCTGATAATTTATTTTATTATAAAAATACCCTTTAAAATCTAAAACTTAACCCACTCATCATGTCATATTTTGCTCATCTCATTCTCTCTATAGCTGCGCTCATAGCCCTCTTATGATAGTGATCTCCCACGCCACGATGCTCCTCATTGACCAGCACCTCAAAGTATATATCAGCGTCCTCTTGTTTCTATTTTCTTCTCAATGTAAGTTCATGTCATGTATTATTATTATTCACATCACAATTAAATTTAAATTTATTATTATAATTATCACTATTATCATAATTGTAATTATTATACCAATCACGTCAAAATAAAAATTTAGAAGTTTGTAATAATAATAATAACAAACGTCTATCTTTGCCAAAATTCACCTAATTTATTTATAATTATTCACGTCAATTTTTTTTTAAGGTTATGTAACAAAACTTTTGTAATAATAATTATTATTGATGTTGTTATTTGTTTGGCGGGTATTTTAGTAAAGAAAATACATTATTAGATAATCTATTTGATACACCAAACAAGATAATTTAAAAGTGGTAATCTTTTGGAGCATTGCTAGTTAGATTATTATTTGTAGATGCCAAACATTGTATTGTAACATTACCAGTAATTTAAAAGGTGGAAATCTTTTTAAGTGGTAATTTAGATTACCAAAATCTTGTAGGCAATATACCAAATGCCCTATGTGATCGATTACATGGATTAAGCGACAACAAGACCTCTAAATCTAATTATTGAATTATGTAAAATTATTTTGAGGACAAAGTATATTTAATTATTTTTTTCAAAATTAGACAATAATCAATATTGAATCTAATAGTTAATATTTACTTGTATTTTTTAAAATAAATTATATGTTAAATACGATAATAAATTGATAAATACTTTTTTAAATTTATGAAATTTTTCACACTTATTCTATTAAGTAAGAACTCTTAATTCAATGATTAAATCATGAAATTCAATACCCATAGAATGTTATTTAATACAATAAGAAGTTTGCATATATTTTTTAAACAAATGAATCTCAACAAAATTTTTAACATATTTATTTATTTTTGAAAGAAATATTTGGCTCGAATATGTTTTTGCTCTCTAAAAAATATAAGTGAAATTTGGTTTTGTCCCTAAAACTTTTTTATTTAGTTTCAATCCAAACATTTATAAAACTGTTTGGTTTTAGTGGTATTATTGCTAGTCATCATGTAGAATTGAAAGATTTGAGAATATTTTATCCAGTTTAGTATTTGACATAGATAATCTAATGATAAAACTAAAATAAATCAATTTTAGAAGTGATTAAAATCAAACAAAAAAAATTCAGAAACCAAAATCAAAATTTAGTTATTTTTCATGAGATAAAAACATATTTGTGCTAAAATATTTATTAATTTTTTTAATAATTTTATTTTAATACACTGATATTGTAAAATATTTTTATACTATCACTCAATCAAATTCTCTATTTTGATGTCATGGAATGAGAGTCAAAACATATGTTACTGAAATTGCAATTAATACAAATTAAATGACCATGTAAAATAAAATATATATTATCACTTGATCAAAACTATTTTTTTTTCAATGTCTAAAAAATATTCTAGCTCAAATTAAAAAGGATTTATTATTTTTGTACATATTTTTATTTTTTAACAGATGAAATGAAATAAAGAAAATATGAAATAATAATAGAGTTTAGCCTACACATTGAATAATAAAATTGTTTTATATTATTATTTAATAATATATTATTATATTAATAATTGAGTTTTACATTTATTATTTAAAAAATCATATAAATAAAAAAATTTAATTATATGAAAGTGTAATAAAATTTTTATTAATTAAAATTAAACTCATAACATTTTATGTGGCTCAAAGCACTTCATAAATTTTCTTAGACATGTCATTAGAATGAGGACAGTGGGCTCCATAGAGGATCAGAAAACAAAGGAAAAGAAGTACAATGGGGCTGTGAGATATACCGAGAGAGATTGGTTTGGGCAGGAGTGTGGATAAAACGTGTTCTCCACCAGCCAATCAGAATCCAGAGAAATCACACAATCCCTCAAATCCATCCATCCAAACACTTTCCCTCTGGCCACATCGACCGCATCACTTCCACAAGGCCCAAACCCAAACCCAAACCCAAAACCAAAGCCAGCGCACACAACACAAGCACAGAAACAGGGTCAATTGTTGCCACTTCGTGTTTGGCTCCCTCGTTCTTTCCCCTCTCCCTTCCAATTCCAACATAAGGCAACGCATTTACCAAACCTAGGTTAGGATTCTGTCCTATCCTGTCCAGAGTCCCGATCACCCAACACGATGGCCGTCTCGACCAGCTTCTCAGGTGCCAAATTGGAGGCCTTGTTGCTCAAATGTTGCTCCTCTTCCTCTGCCAATGCTAATGCCACCGCCCATTTATGTGGCCCTGGGAAACAAGGCAAGAGCAACAGCAGAACGACGCCGTTTCGGAGAGGAACGATTCGCTGCGGCGCTTCGGCTTCTGCTGTTGGTAATGCTGCCACCGTCTCTGCGCTTGAGCAGCTCAAGACTTCTGCGGCTGATAGTGGGTCCTCTTAGCCCAATTCTCGGTTGATGATATGCTTAATTGGCTTGTTCCCTTTTTTTTTTTTGGTCAATTTCTTTGATTCGTTAGTGTGTCGGGAATTCGAGTTAGAGCTTAGAAATCATATAATATTTGGATTTAACATTTTTTCGTATTTAGAACAGGTTATAGTCAAAATATGTCTGAAACGGCATTTTTAAACCAAAAAGCAATTATTTTTCCTAGTAAAAACAATCAAGATATGATGCCAGACTTCCTAGTGTGATTCCTGTCGTAGGTCGTTGATATGGGTACCTCCGACTTTTGGGCCTCTCTCTTTTGGGATGATTTTTTTTTTTGCTTCGAAATGAGGAATTAAATATGATGATAGTCCACATTCAAGTGGTTGTAGTTTTCATGACTTGTGGCAAAGTACAAGACATATAAATGATTTTTGTTTTTGAGTTGCAAATCTGTAGTTTTTGAATGAAATCAACATCAAGATATCATTGGTTTGTTGGAGAAACTATGAAAGACAGAGTTATTCCAACTTTAAAGGGAATAAAAAAATGAAGAAAAGAAGTAAAGGCAGGACTAAAATCAACATGTCTTGATTGACTAATTTTACTGGCTAATTGTTTGAAACTTTGTATGATATGACTTGTGCAATTAACTTGCTTATCAATAACTTATGCAATTAACTTTCAACAGGGTACACAAAGGAAAGGAGCAGCATCGTGGTGATCGGGCTCAGTGTGCATAGTACACCTGTGGAAATGCGTGAAAAGCTTGCCATTCCAGAAGCAGAATGGCCTAGAGCCATTGCAGAGCTTTGTAGTCTCAATCATATTGAAGAAGCAGCTGTTTTGAGCACCTGCAACCGGATGGAGATATACGTTGTCGCTCTCTCTCAGCACCGTGGTGTCAAAGAAGTCACAGAATGGATGTCAAAAGTAGGTCTAGTCTCAAGTTTATTTCCCTGATGGATTTTCAAATTAATTCCTTAAATTGGTCCTCCAAACATTAGTGTGTCACCATATTAGTATTTAGTTTTTGTTACCTAGTTAGTCTCTCAAAGATAAAAACAGTTACCGAATTGGTTCTTCTAGGGACCAAAGTGGTGACACAAGAGGATGAGTTTGGTGAATGTTTTTTATCTTTTGAGAGACTAATCTAGTAACAAAGATCTTTGAAGGATTAATGCAGTTCCACATCAATCTTTGGAGGATCGACTTAGGGGTTTAGTCATATGGCTTTTTTTTTTTTCTCTTTGGAACATTAATAAATTTTGGATATTTCTTTTCTTGTTTGCAGACAAGTGGAATCCCTGTTTCAGAGCTTTGCCAACATAGGTTTTTGCTTTACAACAAGGATGCGACACAGCATCTTTTTGAAGTGTCTGCAGGTCTTGACTCTCTTGTACTAGGAGAAGGCCAAATCCTTGCCCAGGTTAAGCAAGTTGTCAAAGTTGGACAAGGAGTTAATGGCTTTGGGAGAAACATCAGTGGGCTATTCAAGCATGCTATTACTGTCGGGAAGAGGGTTCGAGCTGAGACTAATATCGCTGCCGGGGCAGTTTCTGTCAGCTCAGCTGCTGTTGAACTGGCCTTGATGAAGCTACCTGAAGCCTCACATGAGAATGCCAGGATGTTGGTTATTGGAGCTGGCAAGATGGGCAAGCTTGTGATCAAACATTTGGTTGCAAAAGGTTGTACAAAGATGGTGGTTGTCAATAGAAGTGAAGAGAGAGTTGCAGAAATCCGTGAAGAACTAAAGGATGTTGAGATAATCTACAAACCCCTTTCAGAAATGCTTGCCTGTGTAGGTGAAGCAGATGTGGTTTTCACCGGTACAGCCTCAGAAAACCCATTGTTCTTGAAAGACGATGTCAAGGACCTTCCTCCTGTGAGTCAAGGTGTTGGAGGCCGTCGCCTTTTCATTGATATCTCAGTTCCTCGGAATGTGGGTTCATGTGTCTCAGATCTCAAGTTGGTGCAAGTTTACAATGTTGATGACCTTAAAGAGGTTGTGGCTGCTAATAAAGAGGACCGGCTGAGAAAAGCAATGGAAGCTCAGGCAATCATTGGTGAAGAGTCACAACAATTCGAAGCATGGAGGGACTTGCTGGAAACGGTTCCTACCATTAAGAAATTGAGGGCTTATGCTGAAAGAATCAGGATTGCTGAGCTTGAGAAATGTATAGGTAAGATGGGTGATGATATCTCGAAGAAGACACGGAGAGCCGTGGATGATCTTAGCCGCGGTATAGTGAATAAGTTGCTTCATGGTCCAATGCAACACTTGAGGTGTGATGGGAGTGACAGCAGGACTTTAAGTGAGACCCTTGAGAACATGCATGCTTTGAATAGAATGTTCAGCCTTGAGACTGAAATATCTGTTCTGGAGCAGAAGATTAGAGCCAAGGTGGAACAAAGCCGTAGTGACATCTGAACACCAATTTCATTGGATAATCTTATTTTATCTATTCAAAAAGTGGAAACATGCTCACCCTTTTTAGGATTGTGATTTGTGAACCATGTAATCATAAAGTTGCATGGTTGAAGGTGTAGAAGTCTCCCTGAGGGAGCTTCAATTTAATGTTGTCTCAGTGTCCATAGCCATTCGGCTTTCTAGTTTGTAATTTGTATTTTACATAATAGAGGTGTTATGGCGGGCTTTGTATTTATCACGAATAATCTATGCCTAAAATTTGTATCCTTTATCGGGAACATTAATTGTCTAATTTTCTGAGTTTTTATACTAAGTCGAGATTTGGTTCAGATGTCTTTCTTTGTGGGGATTTTTACACAAATAAAATAAAGGAAATATGATATTATGTTTCTCTCTATTTCAATTCGTTTACACACATGTCCTGATCTATATATAATGGAAGTCGACTAAAATCGACTCGTGTGTAAAAGGAAGTCGATTATCTCGACTTCACTTTGCCCAGTGCGCCAACTGCAACTCTTTGCATGTGTCAGATGCTTCTACATAGTCGACTATAATTGACTTTGGTTCAGTGTTGTAGTCGATTATAATTGACTTTCCCTCTATATGGAAGTCGACTATAGCCGATCTTTAGAGTGTGTCAAAGCGCTACAATGAGTCGATTATAATCGACTTTCCCCTCCACAAGTCGACTTTAATCGTTTGCTATAAAAGGGGAGCGCGTTCCAGGGATTTTTACACAAATAAAATAAAGGAAATATGATATTATGTGTATCTCTCTATTTCAATTCGTTTACGCATATGTCCTGATCTCTATATAATGGAAGTCGACTAAAATCGACTCGTGTGTAAAAGGAAAGTCGATTATACTCAACTTCACTTTGCCTAGTATTGCGCCAACTGCAACTCTTTGCATGTGTCAGATGCTCTTACATAGCCGATATAATCGACTTTGGTTCAGTGTTGTAGTCGATTATAATCGACTTTCACTCTATGTGGAAGTCGACTATAGCGATCTTTAGAGTGTGTCAGAGCGTTAGTGAGTCAATTATAATCGACTTTCCCTCCCTGCACAAGTCGACTTTAATCGTTTGCTATAAAAGGGGAGCGCGTTCCAGGGAGGAAGCAAGCACAAACACAATCCTGCAGCAAGCACAAATTGTATCCTTCCATTATGTGAAGAGCGCATTGCTAACAAGAGCAAAAAGGGAGTAGTGGGTGGACTTCAAGAAAGAGGAGGTGGAAGGAAGTGCTTTAATCTTTCCATGGATTATCTATATCGTTGTAATTTTATGGACCATATTGGCAGTGACAATACAGGTACTTTATTTAGTTTTAAATTTTCAATATATTTTATAAATCTAATCTGATATGTCAATAAATTTTGGGTTGTCTATTTAGAATGATTTATAGACATTAATTTAATTTTTATTATATATTTATTTTTTTTATTGTAATGTGTTATATATTTAGATTTATTGTAGTTTTGTAATTAGGTAGCTATGTTAGTTGATTTGTGAAAAGTAAGCTGAAGTTTCTTTAATTTTTTATTTTATTTGATTTTCATGCATTTTTATAGAATGTTATAATTTTAATTTTAGCCTTTGTTAAATTTGTTTTGTGAGTATTTAATTAAAGAAATAATAAATTGTAATAGATAATATAGTCTTAGCGTTAGAGCTTAGCGAACAATTTGTTATAATTGGTAAAATTTAATAAAGTTAATTTTAGTTTTAATCTTTGTAACCTTAATAAATTTAATTTTAGTATTTGTTACATTTGTTTTGTGGGTATTTAGTTTTAGTCTCTGAAGAAACTCTAGGATATTGGGATTTTAGTTTTAGTCTTTGTTAATCTTAGTCTTTAGTTAATTTTAGTTTTAATCTTAGTTTATGACTTTAATAAATTTAATTTTAGTTTTTGTTAAGTAATATTTTAGTGTGAATTATATTTTTATGTTTAGTTTGTAGGATTTAACAATGTCGTATATATATTCTAAAAGCTAAGCGCTATAATATGATGGTTGCACCAGATTCAAGGATGGAACCTTTTCTCAGGCAGGCTGGGTTTTGGTATGTCGCGCAGCTAGTCCCAGTATTTGATTATGATAGGGCACTCATTAATGCACTTGTGGAGCGTTGGAGGCCTGAGTCACATATTTTCCATTTTCCGTATGGAGAATGTACGATAACATTGGAGGATGTTATGTTTCAATTGGGTTTGCGTGTTGATGGGCTTCCTATGAGTGGCTGCATAGGAGTATGGGAGAAATTTTATAATCAGGGTATATGGGCTTTATGTGCAGACTTGGAGCAGTTCGAGAAAGACATAAAAGGATTCTCCATAAATCTGCATTGGTTCACAAATACATTTCAGACATTGCCACATAATGCTAATGAGCAGATGATTATCCATACACCAGAGCGTACATAATGGTTCTATTTGGTGGGATATTGTTCTCGATAAATCAGGATTTAGGGTGCATATGAAGTGGCTCCCTCTTCTCACATATTTTAATAGGACTACAAACTTTAGTTGGGGTTGCAATTCTTCATTAGCAATTGCAGAGAATTTTGCTTTGTATACATTGAACACGACTCTATGGTGTAAACTTTGTGAACAAAAGAGGTCACTCTCGGAGCATCAACACGTGACAGTGCATGACGGCATGGATAGTGCAATTTTTGGAATTCCCTACAGTCACACCATCGCTCTGTTAAATGTACTCTGAACTCCCATTGACCCCGACTTCCTATGTCATCTCGTTCAAACACCAAATAATCTAAAGCCTCTCGGGTCACTTGAGTGGTACTCGTGATGCCAAGATGTCACTTGTTCTCCTCAATTGCATTCAACAAGGTCTCTGAAAATCGACCACTTGCAAGTTGCGTTTTTACCTCTGTGCCCTTTTGGATGAACAACTCAATAAGGCGATAATATGTTGACTTTACTATGGTTGTAATGGGGAGATTGTGAGTGCCTTTCATGACAACATTCATACACTCTGACAAGTTTGTTGTCATATGCCCAAAGCAATGGCCTTCATCAGCATAGTGAGCCCACTTATCGTGCGGTATGTTGCTAGTCCATGCACACATCGCGGGTTCCACATAGCTCAATGCCCTAAACCAATACGGAAAATTATGCTCAGCCTTTGCATATGCATTCATTAGCAATCGCTTCGCATCCTTGTTCTTGAACTTTACAGCAAAATTTGACGCAATGTGTCACGCACAGTATGCATGATAAGCTGAAGAGGATGCCAGCCACTCCTTTCCACTTCTAAACTTGCTTTGATAGCATGATGCCTATAAGATATGACAAGAATGCCCTTTTGTGGTGTCACATGCTGTCGAAGATTTCTCAAGAAAAAAGACCATGCTTCTTTTGTCTCTCCCTCACCACGGCAAATGCAACTGGTAAAATATTTGTGTTGTCATCTTGGGCAATTGCCATCAACAGTGTTCCAGCATACTTGCCATACAGGTGCGTTTCGTCAATTGAAATAAGCCTTTTGCAATGTTTGAATGCCTATATGCACAATGGATAGGTCCAGAAAGGTGAACATAAAGCAACCCTGATCTACAACATCGCCAACATAGTATGGTCCAGTTTGCATTTGGACAATAGTACTTGGCATGTAAGACTTCAGGCCACCCAACCATCTAGGGAGCTCATTATAGGATTCTTCCAAGTTACCATAAATCATAGCAATAACTTTCTTTTTTGCCAGCTATACCTTTCTATACGTTGTCTTGAACCTCAACTCTGACTCCACTAATGTTTGAAGAGATTTGATGGCGATCATTGGATTCGCTTGCATAAGGGGGAATATGTGGGTAGATAATATGATAATCCATTTGAGCATGCTGGTTCATAGACTCTAGAAATACACACGTGTGTGGTTCCGTGAGCTTTCACACCTCCCACAACTGCAAATTTTGGCAAAGAGTGATACGTATACTCCAATTATAGTCAATGCTAAACTTCACACACTTGCAATGAAATTTTATGTGGGCAGACTCATAAACTTTATATTGAACGCCTCTTTGAATGTTGTAATGTTTAACAGCAAACAAAACTTCATCTTTGTTGCAAAACACTTGGCCGAGTGCCAAATCATTCTTCCTCAATGCTCAAACCTTAAACAGACCCACCACTCACATTAGACCGCATTGTATCTAAATCCATTGCGAGTAGTGACTAGGATGCTGTCAAGATTGAGATTGGGATTGAGACTTGGACATTAGATGCTTACCCAAGTTTTGCACATGAAACAACTGCTCATCTTCTTCATCATAGTTTGCCGCATGATCCGGTCCTCCTCGTCATCATTTTCATCATCCTGGTGCTACAATAAAATCAAAATCCCCAAACTAGCTTCTGCTATTGGCTGTGATTTAGAGGTAATGTCTCTTCATTCTGTCTGGCAAAGTGTTCGAAACTTGGAGAAGCTACCTCATCATATGAGTTGTGTACGTCATGGCGGACACTTCAAATGATGGGGCTACATTAGATGAGGAAGTGATGAGTCGAACAAATCTCAGAGCTAAAAGGACCACCTTGGAGTTCGACAAATAGCTCTATTGTGCAAGCTTAATCAAACAAGTTAAAATAACTGAACATGTGATCAATGTGCTTGTCTTTCCGAATTCGCCACCTTTTATATCGGATTCCATTTAGCCCAATATCAACCAGCATCCCATAGAAGATTTTTGAGACTTACATGTTGTTTCTCTCGTACTCTTCCAATATTAGGCTCTACAACTGAATAGACTAATTAGTGGCCGGACAACCAACCAAGCTTGTTGTTACTACAAAATGTCTCTCCCTCAACTGTGTTTATTATCTCACCATCATAATGTATAAGAACATGAACATAACTCTCTGCCATCTCTCTATGAAAAGCACTCAATCTGAAAATTTTTGTAATGGCAAAGATGATCCGAAGCTTTGTATTTATAATGTAGGTGCAGATAAAATCGGTTTCAAAAGTCGATTATACTCTACTTAAAAACGTGTTAGACTTTGTTAACTTATTACTAAAGTCGATTACAATAGACTTCAGAAGTTTATTACTAAAGTCGATTACAGAAGTTTATTATAATCGACTTCCATGCAGTGCAGAAGTCGATTATAATTGACTTCCTCATACTTGACTTCTATGTATGACGAGGCGGGTCCAATGCTCTGTGGAAGTTGATTTTAATCGACTTTTGTGTGCTTGTCAATGCAATTTTGAGTGGAAATCGACTAAAATCGACTTCTATTTAATAAAATTAGGACATATCTATAAACGACTTTTATTTGGGAGAGTCATGTAATAACTAATGTTAATCAATTTATTTATGTAAAAAACCCTTCTTTGTGCTAGCTTTTTTCCAGCAAAAGAAAGAAGAAAAAAATTGTTGCCTAGATTGCATAAGCAATCATATGGCTTGGTCATCATTAAATTACGTACATGATTGTCTATGTGTTTCGTGTTGTTCACAAGTGCTAAAAAGCCTCCAACCATAAATTAAGGAGTTGATAGCCTTATAAATTGGGTAAAATCCATTTTATCCCCTAAATTTTAGGTTATCTCCAGTTTATATTTTGATTTTTCAAAACATACATCATAATACTTTATACTTTTCAAAAGTGCAAAACATGATCTTCTATTAAGTTGACATTCATCTTCACCGTTAAGTAGTTAAGGGTGTTGTGATGTACGTTTTGAAAAGTTATCGTGTAACTCACATGACCTAATGTTTAAGAGAGCCAAATGCATTTTACCCTTATAATTATAGACTAAATATCCAAATCAATCTCTAGATTTATAGTGGGGGACAAGCTAGTCACTCATATTTGAAAAATAACATATTAGTCACTCAAATTTCACAAATAGGGACAAGTTAATGCCCCGTTAAATTGTTGTCTAAACTGTTAAAAGAAATGTCCACGTGTTCTGTTAACTTACTTATGTGTACTGTTAACTTTCAGGTAGATCATAACTTGCCTCACTCCTCTCTCTACACGAAACAAATGATAATTTAAAGTAAAAAAAAATTTCTTAGCACAAAGCTATGGTGAGAGAAGATGAAAAAGAAGGTCTAAACCACTTCATTTAGAGAGGTGAAGCAAGTTAAAACCACCATGAAAATTAACAGTACATGTAAATAAGCTAACAGGATATAGCTCAGATGACAATTTTTCAAAGGGACTAAATTATCCCTATTTATAAAATTTGAAGGACCAATATAGAAATTTACAAATCTAAGGAACTAATTTGTCATCCACTATAAATCTAGTACCTAAGTTGGGGTTTTAGTCGTGATTATATTCACGTCACGGCTTTACCAAACTAAAGTGCCTTTAATTTTTTTATCGTAGTGGCGAGAACAATATGTAAATGTTAACTGTGTTAGTCATTGATCTATCATGTTGTCTAAACCATAGTTATCAAACTCGGCTGAGCCAGCCAGTTCAACCATTAAACCGCGGTCATAAGGGTAGAGTCACCTATCAGATTGGACTTGCATTCAAAGGGATGACTGATTTGACTTGGGTGGTTTAATGCAAAACGTGACCAGGAACCTGATTGGGTCAAAAAATTTTCCCAATTAATAGGTTTGTTTCAAATTCAACACCAACATTGAAAGAAAGAACAGATCAAGAAGGAAAAGTGCTGCTGTTTGTTGCTCACTCAGAACACTACTTGCTTGCTTCAGATTCAGTTTCAGATTCGTTGCTTGCTATAGCGCGCAACTTGATGTGAAGATGAGGGAACACGACAAACGCTTTGGGTTCATGCTGTGGTTGATAGGCGTCATGATGGTGGGTTCCAGCGGTGCGGCGGCATGAAAGCTTGAAGAGACAAAGGTCAAGTGGTTGTGTGGGTGGGTTGGCTGTGGGTTGGTGCCATGAAAATGGGGTTGCATGGGTGTGGGTTGGGAGAGAAAGAAGGGTTGTGTGGGAGAAAGGGAGAGAGTACAAGATGAGATAAGGTTAAATGGGCTTTGTACTTTTACTTTATGAAATAGTGAAAATGATGCTTCTAGTGAAGCACCGTGTTAGTTTTTTTGTAAAAAATAGTATTTACAATTTTGCTATATTTTTTTTCAATTTTATGTAATTTAATTTGTGATAATCATGTCAATGTTTTTTTTTTCAGTATACTTTACCACTTAAATATATTAAATTATTAACTATTCATTTATTTGTATAATTTTATCATATTTATTAAAATTTTAATATATTTATAAATTTAATTAATAACATACGGTTCAACCCGATTAATGACTTATTTATTTAACCAATAAGGAATGTATGGTATCTTGAGGTTAAGACATGATAAAGTTTTATAACCATGGTCTGAAATGTGGTGGCTCAAAAGTTCAAACTCCTCACGGGAAGGATTTAGAAGCAATGCTTTGCATCATACGTTAATAATTTAACCACCAATGTCAAAAGCCTTTATTTTCAGAAAAAAATTACTTCAACACTATGAAGTCTTATTGTTTTTCCTCCTCAATGTAAAGTAGAAGTGTTAAGTATAAAAATTAGAAGGTTTAGGTAGTCACTAAAATATTAAATACTGATAAAACTTTTATCATTTTATTATCATAAATCGGGGATTAGTGTTTAAATTTTAGAGAATGTAATTTAGTCCTATATTGGGATTGTTGAAAAACTATTTTTTCTTATGTTAACAATCAAAGAATATCACTATGTGAAAGTAAAAATTATTATAACACACACACTTATCTCTTAAACATCCATACCTCTCAGTACAACCATACTCTCAAAGTAAATATTTGAACTCCTCATAACATTTTAAAACAAGAGTACAAAGGAAGAAAAAGAATCAGATACAAACTTAAAATATTTTAACTGTACAAATTAAAATGAAAACTTATACTCATATATATAGTCTTGGTAATCCCCTTCTACTCTAATCCTTAGTAATGTGAGATTTTTTTCCAAAACTATTTCAATAAAAAAATTAACACCCTCTAGGCGGCTCAACACACGGACATGACTTCAGCCACCGCCTGCACCTCTTGTTTGATCTTTCTATTCTTATCCATTTCAAGAATGAATAATAATTACAACTTTTTTTATACCTTGAATCAATTATTAAATGGATAACATTAATACTTATTGTTAGTGAACTGGTACGCATCAGCTTTTCTTCTACCAAGAAGGGACATGTAACATTTTCCATTCCAGCACAGCACGCTAGTGCCATATTCTTTTGTGAACGAAAATTTAGAGGGACAGAGGGTTCAATCTCAGACTATTGAGATTTATCTCTAGCCCGAAACTATTCATATAAAATTAAACTATCTAATTTGGTTCCTCAAATATATATGTGACACTAATTTAGTTATCCAAAGATTTTTTTTTTTACATTAATTTAGCCTCTAAAGATACACGTTAATCTCTAAAAGATTTTTAATATTGATTTAGTCCCTAACCGATTTTTTATAGATTAGTCCCTAAAAATGCATGTGACATCACTTTAGCTTTTGAAAAAGACATGTGACATTAAATAAGTTCATCATATTATAAAAAAGGTGATTAAATAGATGTCACATGCATTTTTAATGATCAAAGTGATGCCACATTATTTTTCAGGACTAAACTGAAGTGAAAAATCTTTTGGGAACTAAAATGACGTGATATGTATATTTGTGGGACTAAATTAGTAGTTTAGTTGCTATGTAATAATCAATTAGTAATGTTCCCTCTTAGACATCAAATTTACACCAGGCCATCCTCTTTTTGGTGAATTAGACAAGACTAATCTAAAGTACTTCACATTGTTTCTGTTTCAGGGATAGCCAGCTAGCTGAGAAGAATGAGGCTCCTGATTAGCATTTAAGCCATAATAACAATGCAATGCCTGGAAGACCAAGGCAGATAATGATGGATAGGACACTCGAGAAGCCTGCTGGGTTCCACATCTTCGAATAAGGTCCCTTTAATATGGTGACCTAACTTGTCATTATTTCATTATCGAAACTACTTTATTTGCAAGAGTTATGTTATTTATCCTAATGATATGTGAGATAGGTATTGACTACACCTCATTCACCATTGAATAGGATGTAACCCTTCAATGGTGGATTAGCGGTTCTCATATATCATGTGCCAAGTAACGTTTTTTTTGCCAATGCGTTGTTACGTGCCCCGAAGTAGCTGGAAAATTAGTTGTCAAAAGGTGGAAACTCAGCTAGTTGATGGAGGCTGTTCGAAGGAAGCGAATTTAATTGCTGCGACTTACGACCAATCAAGCATCGAATCGTATTTATGAACCCATCTTTTAGCTTCGTGTTATGCTATTGTGATAATATCTATCCAGCCCACTCCTAAATGTTTAATGTCACTCCTACTATCAATAATTTTTAGTTGATTGGTCTAAATACCCTTCTTCTTATGTTTTTATTTGTCCATTATTAATCATGATTTTTTTGTTTTCAAAACTAATTGAATCTTAATTATTTATTATCACTCTTTATTTATTATTTTTATTTGTGATATTTCTAAATACATTTAATTAAAGTTTATTTGATACTTATAATATATTACTACTATGATATTTTAAATTTATGTTTAAGAATATTATTAATTAATACTAAACATAGAAATTAACTGTGAGTAAACTTTTAGCATAATATAAAAAATTCTTAACTTAAATCTAACGTTTAACTTGAATTAAATAAACATAGTGAAATAAAATTCAAATAACTTGAAAATTTAACCAAATATAAAATATAAAACTTTTTTCAAGATATATTTGTGAAAAAAATAATGCATCACCAATCTTAATTTAAATATTGCAATTCTATAAAAAATAAATTTATCAAAATTCTTAAAGTGATATTTGGCACCACAACAACTCCCCAAATCTCAAATTTTGAAAGTCTAAAACCCTACCCAAACCAAACCCGATTGCTTAGTTAGTTCTCTTGGGTAAACTTTATTTATTTTCTCCGTGATAAAAATATAGAGATAAGAGATATAAATTTATTGAATGATAGAGACAAGAATTTTACTGTTCCTAGGATAAAAATCACAAAATTTTTATATATTCAAAATATAAGAACAAAATATAAAAGTAAAAATTTAATATTTTTATAATATTTATTATTTATGTTTTTAATCTCTATTATTCCTGTATTTATGTCCCTGTACCTTAAGACTTATCTTTGCCTCTCTCTCAATTCTCATTATGCGGAACGCAGTAGCACTCCCATCACACTCGCACAGCACCGGCAAACTCGGCAGCGCGTACTCCACCGGCGCGGCGAGCAGGCGACGCTTGTTCTCTCCTCAGCGAGGCTCGGTGGCAGCGCTCACCCTGCCTCTCTTTGTTTCCGTTGAGAATAGGCACAACAAATCCATCCATCTTTCTCCTCTCCTTGAACGGTAAGACACTTAGGACCTCTAAAATCTCTCTAAGATCCTTTTCTTTCTGAAAAATCTAATTTGCCCTCTCTCTTTCTCAATTTTTCTTACTCTCTCTCTTCCCCGTTGCAAGGCTGTCGACGGTGACGACGGAGTAGCAGCAGCGGGGGCAAGTTGGAGGCAAGGCGGCGGCACGAGTAACCCTTCTTCCTTCCTCTTTCGATTTCTTCCTTCCTCAGCTTCTGACTGTGATTGATTATTATGTGCATACAAAAATTAGGTTTTGATTAGATTTTGTTCTTTGGAGTACTGTTCTGTGATTTTGGCTGTCAACTGGTTGTTTATTTTTGTGTTGCTTTTTTTTTTTTGTTTTGCAGAATTAAGGGTTTTATTTGTTGTTTGGTTGTTTGTATTTGTTCTGTGATTACTGCTTTACTGTTATTTATCAGTAAAATGGAAAAAAAAAAGGGCCAACCCACCAACTCGCCAACTCGCCAAGTGAATTTATTTGCAAATTGAGTCAACAAAACGGGGTGATGTTAATACAGATGTATGCAAAACACGTGATTAAGCCAGATAATGGCTGTGAGTTCGCATGAGGTATGAAAATGTGTTGAGTTTTACTCGAAGCACAATCACAAGATGCTACCGAAGCAGTAGGCATGGAAGAATCACATTAGAAACGCCTGGATGACAGCATAAGTAACAGGAGCTGTTAGTGTTATGTGATCAGGGGGTGGGTCATGGACCAGTGCAGGTTGCATGTTTTATTTAAGTTTGGAAGTTAAATTCTCAGTTAAGGGTGCTCTACAAATTAGGAGTCATAATGGGTATTGATTGTATTATGGGGTGCAGTTATTCGCTTTCTGTTTGTTATGTTAGGTGTTAATTTGGATATGCATATGCTTATGTACCCCTCCCTCTTTACAGGACGGTTGAGCATTGAATAAATTATCAGTAAAAAGAAGAAAAAGATATAGATGCTGCAACTATTATGTTGTATAGGTTGTGTTAATGACTAATGTAATTTTTTAGTTATTTTATGACATATTTAATTATATATTTTTATATATTAATATAAATACATACTTTATGATATTCAGGTCAAACCCCTGGTTGAACTAGTACCTCGTCCAGTTTGATGCCTGGTCTGATTTTCAAAACCTTGAATTGAAAGGCACTGTGGCATCTCATGCTCCTTGTTTTTGACTAGACTAGGCTTTGTTTGGATAGTGATGGTGAGTGCAACAGAAGAGAATGAGGTGGAATGGAATGATATTGAATGGGATGGAATGGAATAAATATCCCATAGATTTTTTGGTTTTTAAAGAATGATGTTCGAAGAAATTTCCTTCTCCATTGTTTGGAAATACTAGTTGTAGCAATGGGACCATCATAATAATTATAAGCTATTTATTCTCATTCCTTCCTATACTCCTCAATTTGGATGGGAAGAAAAAAATGGGGGTATGGAATGGAATAAGATGCAATGGATTCTATCCGTGCCATCACATTCTATCATTATTTTAAGGGTAAATTATACTTATCTCCCTTGGGGTTTGATGAAATTCAGGCCATCTCCCCTTTATTTGTAAAATTTGCTAAGGGGGTTCCTAAGTTTGTGAAATCATTACACGGACCTTCCTTGAATTTGTAAAATCATTACACTGACTTTCTCTCTATTGCACAATAAATAGCGTATCCAGGGGAGATAGTGTTACCTGGACAAATAAAAGGGAGTCGGGTGAATTTAACCAAATCTCAGGGAAGGTCAGTGTAATTTATCCTTATTTTAAACCAAAACAATGGAACTTAGTCATTCAATTCCATTCCATCAACAATCTATAATTTTTGTGACTAAAGGAATTGTCTTGCACTTGGTCCATGTTACTGGCCGGGAGACCTGTAACTAATTATTACTTTATCCTCTGCAGAAGATCTGAGGCTCTTTGCTTCCGTACAACTAGTCATCTAAGCATTGATGATGGAAGTGGTGAAAAAGTTTCAGGGAACATTCAGAAGGGTTAGGGAACAATTAAAATCGATGGGATGGGCTTCAATCTTGCTTAATTTCACAGTTTAGGAGTGCTTCCCATATTATTGACAGGTTGCAGGTACAACTACTCTTTTACAGTATGCAGATAAAATTTTTTCCTCTTTATTGCATTGACAAATCTTGTAGTTCTGAAATTACTTGGAGGTTTAAATAACTGGTACAATTCTGAATAGGTGCTTCAGAATTCCAACTGTTATGGTGGTCTAAATTGTGACAGCGATGTGAGAGATGCTCTTGTGGTAAATCAGATTAAATCTGTGGATAACATTTTGGTTTCCATGAGAAGTACTTTGTAAGTTTCTATTTATTTGTAGGTTATTATGTCCTGGTTTTTAATCCCAAAATGTCATGACAAGGGATCTGTAGTCATGTACAATGTTAAGGCTATTTTTCTGTGTCACCGAGTTTGCAGTTGTATTTTTTTCTTTTATTTTTGAGTGAATGGCTTGTACTTAAGACAAGGACAAGTACCAAGATGTTTGGTTGAATTCCTCAAGCAACTTATGAAACGGCTACTCATCTTTGAGGATTCCTTTCTGAAATAACTTGCAGCCTTTTGTCTTTTGTAAGTTGTAAAACTCCCAATATGTTTTCATTAAATTATTATTTGACTGGAGAAAAATGTCTATGGCCGAAAATTGTGTGTTTTGACAGTCTACACAATTTCAATATATAATAGAGACAACATTAATTGGAAAGATATGCAATCCTAATGAAATCAGAAAAAAAGTCCTATGCTTGTTCTCAATTGATCATTCAAAATTAGCTTCTTGAGGCAACTTTTGCCTGAAGCTATTGAAAATAATTGACAATATCAATTTAGCCTTATAAAGTCACATATAACAATTATATAGACAAATTAAATATGTTATATCAATAAAGATCGATATTTGCATTCATGTTGATTTTATGCTACTTGTGCCATTGGTTTTCTACAATTTTCTATTAGTTTCTTACTTACCTACAATTTATCCTTCCCCAGTGTTCTTAATGAAAATCTGAAATGAAGTGTTTCTTGGTTCAGCTTCTATAATCAAGCTTATAAGCTTTAATGATCTTTAGATGGTGGTGATTTGTTTGGTTTTAGTTATTTATTTGTCTAGATTTGATTTTTAATTGAATTTTCAGGGAAGAATTTCATCATATTGTTTTATTCCTGGAGAAAATTCATCGTGACAGCAGACAATTGGTGAAAGGTAGTTCTTCTCACCCAATCATGAAGCACCTGCAGCAACGAGTTGGCATTAAACCTAGCCTCATTGATTGCTTAGATGGCCTGTTGTTTCTACATGATATACATCACTCTGAGTAAGTAATAAGGCCTGGGACTTTCTCTTATTTTGTGCTTTTAGACCATCCAGAACTGTGTTAATATGACTGTCATGAGCCTAATGTTTAGTTTTTAATACATAAAACTTTTATTGAAAATTTTTTAAAACATGTTGTGGTATATGAATATGTTTTACACTGCTCCTGAGGCCCCATAGAGCTTACTGGTCTTCTAGAGTTGGAGAACTAGATATTTTATTATGAGGATACAGTTCTCAAAATGAAGATATCAGTGGCAGTGTCAACCTCGATTTCTTGTTAATGAATGCAATCACTCCACTTCCTCCATGTAATAATGGTTATCCATCTGATACTGTATGATAAGAAGAATTTGTGGCTGAAAGCTGACCAATTGAAATTAATGTCATTGCTAGGGAAGAAGCTTTTTAAGAACTAAGATATGTATTGGTCTTTTGTTTTCTTTCTGTGGTAGGAAAAGTCAAGCATTTTAATCATCCATCTTCATCATTTGCTGGGTGAAACTAATACCAAAGTCTAAAAAAGATTGTTGATATTGGAATATGCAGAAGTGTCTTCTTCATTGATTTTCACTGCAGATAAAATTGTATTCATTGAATTATGAGTTTTGTTAAACAAGTTAACGTTTCTTGTTTTCCTTTTGAAACAGGTATCTTTTGAAATCTGCAATTATCTCAGCATTATCAGCAATTGCCTTAAAGCCCAGGTTAAAATCTACCAGTGCTAGAATCTAACTTTTTAAATGTCATAATAGTTATGGACGCTCTCAGTTCTCGCTTATGCGCTTTTCTTTGAAAGGATTCACTGGGCTGCCTAATCTCTGTATATCCAAGATATCAAGTCCCTAAAAGCCACTCTGATCAGAACACCAAAGAAAGGCAAAAATGTAACTCCACCCCATCTTAAGTTAGGGAGCATAAACACCCTTAAGGATACAAGCATGCTTCTTCAATCACACCCCCCAATAGATTTCGAAATCTGCATGTTACCATAAAATTTAAGATCGTTTGTATGAAACATGACCTTTATAGCAAGCCGACACAAACTGCTCTAGGGTGAAGGGACATGCCTAGTGCAGCTCCCCTCCCCTCAAACTCTGCAAAAAAACTCCCCAGAATAAACCATCTTACAATGCAATTGCGCAATCATAGGCCTACTGTCTTTGAGCTAGATCTGCACAAACATACATTTTAGGAGAGTGAAATTCGAGGCTATTTACAAAAAGGTAATTTGGATTGGTCCTGTTAAGTAGCGCAATTCAAACATGAGACTTGACCATGAGGAGACATTCCCCTGCCAAATGTCATTCTAGAACTTAATAATAGTGCCATTAGCCAAACAGAGAGATCAATGATCTAAATAAAGTGTATCCTTGGGAAATAAACTGCCAAGGGCTAGCATGAGTCGAAGTGATATCTTGATTGGCATCCTACCTGGATTATTCTGGACCATACTTGCTCTGACCTCTGAATTACTTGGTGCCACAACGAAGAGAAAGGCCATAGCCATTTACTGCCAAAGCAAGGTTTTAAGTTACCAAATTCACAAAGGTTATTCCTGTTCATTTTAGCCTTAGGTATAGTAAACTTCCCGACAAACACGATTGTCTTTTCTCTGCTCACCCACTCCTAATCAGTGAAAGTACTTGCAATTTTCTTTATTCTCTTGGCCACACTTGCAAGGATAGTGGAGGGAATATAAGACAAACAACTTTCAATGATTGTAATGCAAACTCCCAAGAATAAAAAGTCATACTCCAACTGTCCAGTGCTTGGAGGGCTTGATCCAAAAGGCTTGTGGATGACAACCTAAATAAACTCCCAAGTAAATGAGAGAACTTTCATAACCAGCCATGAAAGCATTTGAAGAGAGAAATTTGTTCTCCACACATTCAAACCAATTGGTCTCCGGTTAATCAAGTTAACCCTTTAAACCAGAAATAACCTCAATAAAATATTAGTACAAACATTTACAAAGGTATCACTGTCGTCTGAAAAGAGAGCCATATCATTTGTGAACTGAAGATGATAAACCTTAACTTCCCCTTGACCAACTTTTATATACCTTAAATGAGCTCCCTATGACAGTTCTTGCAAATAAATGACTTTCCTCTTGTCAAACTCATCATTTTCTATTTTTATATTAACGAAGATATATATTTACTATTTACAATGATACGATCATAGGAAAGAGCAGGAGTTGAGATACAACTTGAAATCCACCTTTCCAGCTGGCATCAAATTCATTACTATCTGGATCCTTATCTTGGAAACTCAAGTGATTGTTGCTTCTCAAAATCCAACTCAAAAAACCTAGCCGAATTTCATCTATTTTTAACATCTTTCACTACCTTGTTCATTTTTAGAGTGGATCTAAATTTTGTCTGTCTCATAACCATTGTAGTTTTGTTTTTTTTTTTAGAAGAACTTGGACGAACATAAGCATAGAAATTATAGAAAAGAAAAGGAAAAATAAGAATGAAAACCAAGATGGTAATTGGTGATCTGCATACATCCCTTTTATATGCACAGGCATTGCTTGATCTGCCCTGTAAAATATTCATGATGCTTACTTTACATTTGGCAATGCTTGCTAACCGCTCTACCACTGAGCTACTGAGGAACAACGGGAAATTCGATCTCATAGAGTTCAATTCCCATTCTCAACCCATGACCAATATGATTTCGAAGTTTCCTTCGTAACTCGTGGAACTTCTTCGCAGTGGCTCCGTTCCATGCCTCATTTCATGGGGAACCTCAAATCAAAGTGGCTCTGTTTCATTATATTCCATCCATATCAAAATTCCACTTATTTAATATCCCTCTCTTTGGTGTGATTGAGATAAGAGATGTAGTTTCTAGTTTATATCTTTCTATTTCTATATATAAATTTATATATAATTATTTCCATTTTTTTATGTTTATTTCGATGCTGTTCAACTTGTCTTATTTTATGCTGTGTTTTGTGCTCACTCTGCATTAACTGCTTTGCTTTGCAGAGCCAGTGATCTTGGTGCTCTACAACAACTCTTGGTTGATCAACCAAATGTCCTTAGTGAGGAAGGTATGCAAGAATTATCTTGGGGAGGAACTGATATTTTGATGATTAACAATAAAAATGTTTGTCCCTGCATCCACACCCTTAATATTGGACACTCCATGGTATGAAATCTAACCTCAACACTGACAAGCTCATCATTGAGGATTTAAAAAGCATAAGCTAGCTCCTTACTGACAACAAAATTTTCTCCAGAATTTTTTTCAATGAAAAATTGACACGAGATATGTTAACAAGCTCAAACTATTTCCAGTCCAACTAGAGCGCTTATGACACTATGATATCACTTGAAAGGTACACACACGTCATTTTGGAGTGCTTGTTTAATACTGAATGCATGATAAAATAACCATGCATCAAACAAAGAATGGTTGAGTACTCAAATTTTGGAATTGCATTTGAAATTTTTACCAAGACTACAAACGACAAAATAAAATTCTGAATATCAATAAACTCAATTCATGAAAGCAAGAGTTAGAAGCAAGAGGAAAATAACTAGAGATTTCCAAATATCAACCCTATAAAAGAAATGATGAAAGGGAAAAGCTGATAATTAAAAGAAAGAACAATAAATTTGTAACATAAAGTGAAGAAAAATAATAAAGACAAACCCTAGTAAGTCAAAAAGACACAAAAAGCCGCTATGTGCTCTATGTCCATTCATCAATTTCTTCTCCTCCTAAAGCAGCTATTCAAAAGCATCATCATGAGTGATTAAGATTTTCTAATCACGTGGTAATATATGGTTAGATAAAAATATAAAAAGAAAATAGCTTTTGCAAACTATAGCTCAAGATTAAACTTATATGCTACTGTCGTTTCTTACTATCTGACTTTCTGGTGCAGTTCAATATGTATTTGACATCATATTTGCTGAAGAACTATGTTGATGATACTCTCATGGATAGTGACTTTTTGCCTGGGGATGCTTGATCTTTTATACATTATTCAATGGAGGCTTTTGATTCTACTGGCGAGATTAGAGCAACATGTTCTCTAGTTTTAACCATTTAAATATAAAGTGATAGCATGATCAGAGCAATATGTACTCTGATGTATGCTCTTTGATTAATTCATGAGGTTTTGATCTTGGTTGTGACCTTACTTGCACAATCTATCCCAATGGAAATTTTTTTTTCCTTTTTTTTTTGAAAAAAAGTGTTTTTGACGGATTGACAGTTGAAATACAGTAAAGACTGTGATTTACTCAAACTTCACGCATGTAATATCTCTATGGTATATCACTTTAAAGTGAAAATTTCTAGCAACTTTTTAAACGAACAATAAAATAAGACTCATTGGGGTGTCTAAATATTTATCTAAATACAAAACAAAACATAATAATTGATCATTATTTATCTAGCAACTTTTTATTTTATTCTTATTCTTAATATTTTGTATAATTATTTTAGATTTTTATAGTTCTTTTTTATTTATAGATGAACCAATACAACTCAAATTTATATATAATTTTTATTATTTAATATCAAATTTAATTTATCACCACAAATTGGACTTTGAGAATCACATTTTGAAAATAGGATTTAGTTTTATAAACAAAATGTATTTTTTTTATTTTGAAAATCCATTTGAAAAAGTGAAAATAAAAAATGAAAATAAAAAAATATTTTCACAAATTAAATGCATATGAGGACCAATTTCAGGGATCTCTCTTGAAAAAATTGAGGCTGAAATGGTGTAGTTGAGAAGAGGTTTGAGAGCATGGGAAACTGGAAACCTAAAAGGTTGTGTTTAGTTTGTGAAAATATTTTTTATTTTTATTTTCTATTTATATTTTTTGAAAAAAAATTTTATTTTCAGTTTTTCAAATTAGAAAATATGTTTGGTTTATAAAAGTAGACTATGCTTTTAAAAAGTGAAAATAATAAAAATATGTTTAGTTTGTTTGTTTTCAAAATGCAATACTCAAAATGAAATTTAAGATAATAAAATTATATTTGATATTAAATAATAAAAATTATGTATATTTGAAATAATTTTATATTAATTAAAAGTTAAAAATGTCTTGGTATATAGTCATTAAATATGTTTATACTTTTTAAATTGTTTTTAAAGATAAAAATGAATAATAAAAAGTAGAAAGAAATCTCTTTCTAAATCTGTCATTGCATACGTGACCATGATAAATTAATTATTCTTTAATTCATGTCATATTCAACCAAAAAAAAAAAGCCACCATATTACCATTATAATATAAATAAATTCGAATACAAGTGTTGTATGTTAATCAGAACTAAGCAAAATTAAATTCAAATACAAGTGTTATCATATATTAAATAGAAACATCATCGCCTCACCACTATGTATGTATTGTACATTGAGTTTGATGACGTTCTCTGAACCAATCTTCCTAAAAACATCACATATAGCATTGTTGGAGATATCAAACATTTTCATAAAATTACAAAATTTTACAAGTGGGGTATTTAGAGTGTTAGATTTAATATATCTAAAATTCAAATCAAAATTCTTAGATTTAGCATGATAATAAATTTAAAACAGTTCAGATGTTCTAGGACAGTATTCCAGCAAGTCTGTTTCCATTTCTTAATTCTATTAAAAATAGTAAATGTTCTTGAAAAATTCTAAAAATATGCAGGAACATATTTTAAGGTATTATTTATATCATATACAAAAATCACCTAAAAATCATAGATTAAATATGGTAACTAAAATAATAAATTTCGGAGGTTTTAGGAAACTAAGCATAAGTCATCAGCATGACAGTTTCTTTTTGGAGTTATTAAAAATAGTAAATGACCTTGAAAAATTCTGAAATTTTTCATGTACACAAATCCATATGTCAACTTCATCATACAAAAAGTTTAGCTCCAGATCCATGGTTTTTACTGGGGTAAAAATAGCAACTATATTCGGACCTCCTGGTGAAGGCAGCATAAATTTTCAGTACGGCAGTGTTTTTTACTAATTTTTAAAAATAGTAAATCAGCCCATAAAGTTTCAAGAAAATAAAGGGTGATATTTAAAGGTGTTATTAAAAAATATCCAAAAATCAGGCCAAAACTCTAATGTTTTCTATGTTAACAAAAATAAATAAATATGGAGGTTGCAGTGGAAAACACCTAAACTTCAAACAAGACAGGTTCTGTTCTAAAATTTTTAAAATAGTAAAATACCATGGAAAGTTATGAAAATTTATAGGAAAGTATATGTCTCCATCTGTTAGATTTATCATATAAAATTTTCATATCAAAATTGTGGAATATGAAACCAAGGGTGATTTTTTCTTCTCTTGCAATAAATGCTAGGATGACTTTTCCTTCTTTTACATTAAATGCTTCTTTGAAATTGAAGCCTAAGATCAACATGTAGGTGTAGCTATATCATATTAGCATTTATTGCATGCTTGTCTTTGTGATGAATTCGTGCCTATAAAAGGCCATGTCTTCCATCGTATAATGCATTGAAAAAAAAGAGAAGCTAAGGAAAAAAAGTGTTGAGATTGTGTGTGTAGATATAAGTCCAGTGAATTGAATAGTCTTATAGTATTCCTCTTCCTCTTTAAGCTTTCGTGGTCACAATATTTGTGAGTGACTGTGTGGATATGATATCATATTGGTATAAGCTGGTTAAATCCAACACCAAATTTTAGAGAAATTGTGAGAAACAAGAGTGGTCTCATACAATTAATTTTTCTAGAGTCAATATGACAAACAATTATAATATTGTTTGGTCCAATCTAAATTCGATCAAAAACTTGATTATTATTATTGGGAGACTTTAATGTACACGATTTAAAAGCTCATAATATTTGGAGCTTTGTTGAACCAGACATTCAAGAAGAAGCAAATCAAGCAACTCAAAGAAAAGATTAATTGGTACTGTCACAAATCCATCAAGGAGTGGATTATTCTGTTTGGCAAAATTGCAAATGCCAAAACTCCCAAGGAAGCGTGGGATACTCTAAAGCTCTTACAAAGATGTAGAGAAGGCACAAAAATCCAAACTAAGTCTTTGTGCAGAGAATATAAAAGGTATAAAATGTTCAAGCTTGAAAATTGTTGAATAATATTTTTCTAGTGTCACTAACCTTGTTAATAAAATGAGAGTATATAGAGGAAATATAGAAGACAGGTAAGGTGGTTGCGAAATCCTCTGCACTATGCTAATCAAATTTGATCATGTGGTGACTACAATAATTAAGTTATATTAAATAGATAAAATGACAATTGTAGAATTAGGGAAGCATGGAAAGTCATATTAGGATCTTGAGAAGACAGAAAAATCAACAAAAGAAGCCCTAAAAATTAGGTGAATTTAAACAAATTTGCTTAATCTAGCTATGAAGGAAAAGAAGAAAGTTATGGCCAAGGCAAGAGAAACTTTAGAGGCGGAGGCGAGGCGAGGAGAGGAAATTTCAGAGGAAGAGGTCGTGACACTAATTACAATTAAGGAAAAGACAATAATTGCAAGATCACACAATCAAGGAAGAGAGGAAATAATTTTGGGCCTCCTAATCGAGCAAGAGGAAGAGGTAATTTTTATCAAAAAAGAACAAACTTTAATTGTTTTCAGTGTAGAAAGTTTGGGTATAGAGCTGCAGATTGCATATTTAGACCAATGAATCAAGGCAACAACACTTAAGCAAATATTGCCTAGAACCAATGTCAAGATACTGGTAAGAATTCTAATTCACAAAGTTTATTTTTGGCAAGCAATTCTTTTGATGTGGAAGAAAATATATGGCATTTAGATACTGGTTGTAGCAATCATATGTGTGGGAAAATGAGTTATTTTTTCACTACATGGAACTATAAAATCATTTGTGGAATTTGGCAACAAATCAAATATTTAGATTTTGGGAAAATGTCAAATAAAAATAAGATTGAAAGATGGTTCTCATAATTTCATTTCTAATGTGTTTTATACTTCCTGGTCTTCATCACAATTTGTTGAGTTTGGGATTCAAAGAAAACTATAACATTTAAATTTATCAAGGACACTGCACATTATTTGACAAGAATGGAAGATTTATAGCGAAGATAAAAATGACTCAGAATTGACTTTTCCATTAAAAATTCAACATGAAAAATTTTCTTGCTTGAGTTCTGATATCTTATGATAACTGGTTGTGGCACATGCGTTTTGGACATTATCATTTTTCTGATTAATTACCTATCAAGAAAAAAAACTTGTTTCTGGTTTGCCAACTGTTTAAATTCCTAATTGTATTTGTGAGACTTGTCAATTAGGAAAGAAGCATAGAGAATCATTTCCTGTTAGAAAATCTTGGAGAGCAAAAAGGTTATTAGAGATTGTGCATTCAGATATGTGCACCATTGATGTTCCATCACATAGTGGAAGAGGCATTTGCTTGCTTTTATTGATGACTTTAGCAGAAAGACTTGGGTGTATTTTTTGAAGCAAAAATCAGAAGCATGTGATGTTTTCAAGTCATTCAAGGCTTTTGTGGAGAATCAAAGTGGCTACAAAATCAAGATTCTAAGGACAAATAGAGGATAGGAATATCTTGCATGCAGATTTCTTTGAGCAACATGGGATTTAACATCACTGACAACAGATACACTCCCCAACAGAATGGAGTTATTGAAAGGAAGACAGGACAATCATGGATATGGTGAGATGCATGTTGCGGTTCAAATAGCTGCCAAAAGAATTTTGGTCAAAGCGTTGCTATTGCTTGTATATTTTGAATAGGTGCACAACAAGGAGTTTCATAATAAGACTCCTGCAAAAACTTGTAGTAGAAGAAGGCCTTCAATTCATCACCTCAGAGTTTTTGGATGTATTGCATATGCTCATGTACCAGATCAGCTCATGGAGGAGCCATGCACCTGTCACTTGCAAGCGTTAAAAGAATTCTTCGCTATATCAAAGGTACCATAATTGATGGAATTTTTTATAGTGATGCTAATGATGTGAGGCTTGTTGGATATACAATAGTGATTGGGCAGGTGACATAGAAACAAGGAAAAGTACTTCAGGATATGTTTTTTATCTTGGGTCTGGCAAGTGTCTGGTCTTCAAAGAAACAACCAGTTGTTGCACTTTCCAGCTGAAGTAGAATATATTGTAGTAGCCAAGTGTGCTACACATGTAGTATGGCTAAGAAGAATTCTTGAAG
Organism: Dalbergia oliveri; assembly: GCA_030441495.1. Lineage (NCBI taxonomy): Eukaryota > Viridiplantae > Streptophyta > Magnoliopsida > Fabales > Fabaceae > Dalbergia > Dalbergia oliveri. The sequence continues at coordinate 10,922,879 of JAMLFY010000014.1, read as the reverse complement.
TATTGAAGCAGAAGTAAAATACTCCCACAATAATCTGTGACAACAAGTCTCCTGCACTTTGTAAAAATCCAATGTTTCATGGGAGATCCAAGCATATAGATATTCAATTCTACAAGATTCGAGAATTGGTGGCTGAGAAAGAAGTGTTGATTGATTACTGTCATCCTGAAGAACAAATTACAGATATTTTTACAAAGCCTTTGAAGAATGAATTATTTTGCCAATTGAAGAAAATGCTTGGAATGATTAATTTTAAATGCTTGGTTTAAGGGAGGCAATGTGAAATATTAAACCAAGGATGATTTTTCTTCTCTTGCAATAAATGCTAGGATAACTTCTCCTTCTTTTGCATTAAATGGTTCTTTGAAATTGAAGCCTAAGACTAACATGTAGGTGTAGCTATATCATGTTAGCATTTATTGTATGCTTGTCTTTCATATTAGCATTTATTACATGCTTATCTTTGTATGATGAATATGTGCCTATAAAAGGTCATGTCTTCGATAATGTAATGCATTGAAAAAACAAAGAGAGAGAGCTAAGAAAAAAAAGTGTTAAGATTGTGTATGTAGATATAAATCCAGTGAATTGAATAAAGTCTTATAGTATTCTTCTTCCTCTTTAAGTTTTCATGGTCACAATATTTGTGAATAATTGTGTAGATCTAATATAAAAAATTTCAAGGTTTAATATATTAATAAAATCAAACATTTGGTACTTTCCAGAAATTTCAGTATAGTTTTCTTGCACTTTGTTCATTATCTCTTCACATAGAAAATAAATATGCAACATGTATCAAGTAGAAATAACACTACATGTAAAAGACAAACATGCAGTAAGTGAACACACCATGCATGCAAGGAATAAGCAAATTAGACAAGTGTTAATAGAAATCAAGAACAAGAAACAACTAAAATCAAAGGAAAAACCATGGGAGTTTTTAGCATGGAGGTGAGAAGAAAGAGCCCTTACCCTCTTGAAAGAACTATGATGACAATGAGGAAGAGATGGAGATATTGATAGCATCTTCAAGCTGGTTCCATAAACACAAGATTCTAGCTAGCTCCGTGAACAAATCTACACAAGCTCATTAGTATATCTCTCAAAGACTTATCCCTCCTTGTATTGGAAGAAGAAAGATCGAAGAAACAAAATAAAACACTCCTACTTCTCCTCTCCAAGTTCTGACCGTGCACATAATGAGGGGAAGGGAGGTGATTTTTCTCATTTAACTTGTAAGGGTGGAAGATGGCCATACTTCTAGTAATTATTGCCATCATTCATATACTATTATTCATTATGACAATTTCTTTTTGGTCAAGAGAGGATCCAAGGTAACAAGTGGACGTGATACACGAAATTTCTGCTGCCAAGAGGGGAAAAATATCAGCATATATTTATTTTGTTTATTTTATATGATTATATCAATTATTTCATTTAAAATAAGAACAAATTAGATGAATTACTTAATATGGCCTCATAATTCTCTAAAATTTTAGTAAGATCAAAATAATCATTGTAATCATGCTCATAAATTTTCAGAATTTTTCCCCATCATATTCCTATTTTTATTTAATTTTTCTTGATTCTTTAAATTACTATTTCATACCAAAAATTACTAAATAATGAAAATAAATTCTAAAAATTAAATTTATGATTTCTGGATAGTCTCCATAGTGTAAGTATGCTATATTAACATTTTTATAATTTTAAAAATACTATTTCTATTTTTCCTGTATTTTTATCAAATATTAGGCACTTTTAAATTAGCTAGTTGAAAGGTGTCAAAGTAGTTAGTAGTATGCTAGTATCAACTCAGAAACATCTCAGACAATTAAGATCTGTCACATTGTAACGCATCATGATTGTAGTGCTTCACTTTTTGCTTCTGAAACTGAAACTTCTTTTGCATTGTTGAGAGTAACTTTGAAGTTTGGAACTTTGTGGATGAAATTTATTGTTTGCCCTGTTTTTGTAAGGCAATTAAGGTAACTTAATTATATAACTTTGTGGAGTCATCCCGCTGCTAGTGGCGTATACATGAAGCCTTGGACTTTATATAATATCTTTGAAGAAGTTTATGTAAAAGATAGAGTTATTGGGGCTAATGCTACAACTTACCGATAAACTTCAATAAGAGATAGAACAATCAAGCAATATTTTAACTAAAACTGAGATAAATGAAAGTGAAAACATGCATATTGAGGATAGTAGGAATGATGTCTCAGATCAAGGAGGACAACAAAAAAGGTCAGACAAAAAAGAAAACTATGAAGCCAAGATATTGAGTCAATGCAAAAGTACCTTGTAGATTTGGCACAACATGTGATTCAAAGCAACAATGAATGTGTTTTAGAGACCATCAATACACTTAAAGCAGATGAAAAGTGTGATAGAAACAAGTTGCATGAATAACTGAGCAAAATTTTTGAATTATCCGTCATGAAAAGATTGTAGGCCATGAAAAAAATGACAGATATTGATGTTATTATATTTTATGCACTAGCATATGGAAAGTATACTTTGTGCAAATGGTACTGAGGAATTTGCCTAGATAGTGTGAGAAGAGACATGAATAGTAGTTTTAGTGGTGTTTGTACTATTCATTCGGTGCTTAGTTTCTTTTTGTTTATAATATTTCTAACATGTCATTTGTTACCATGTATTAGTTCCTTGTGTTTTGGGTTGTAGTCCATATACTTAAAATAAAAAAAAAAGTAATGCGTGCATACTTTTTTTGTAAAAAGGTACTTAAGAACATTACATCAATGTTTGTTTAATCACAAGATAAATATTCTATTTTTGCACATATTTTTTTATATATTTGATTTATAATTTAATAACTACTTTTTTTTTCCATATGATTGACTTGATATTTTACTTCAGGTTGTTCATAAAATAAAATATCAAATAATTTATTGATTAGATTAACCAATAACATAAAAAATGTGTATATAATTTTATAGAATAACTTGACAGAATGTTTATTATTAGTATTTAAATGAATATATTTATTTATTTTGACTTTTATTATTATTATTATTATTTTAATACAGACAGGTACCCACCTAAACCTTAATTATTTGAATAAGGATTTTTTGTTTTTGGTCATACACTCTCATGCACCTAAGGGGAGGGAGGGTTGAGATAGGATCCAGCCCACTGCATGGGATTTCACAAGGCATTACATATCCACTAACTCTAGGCCTCGATTCCATTTGAGTAAAGATGTAATATAAAATCAAACTGACTACATGAACCCCAAAAATTCAATTTGAAAGCCGAATAAATTTGGTCATTGAAATTATGATTTTACAATCCAAAAAACTCAAACACCTTACCCATCACCTGAACAATTTATTTATTTATTTTTTAAATTTTAAAGTTTTGTAATTAAGTTTTAGTTATTAAATCACTTTTTTTTGTTTGCATTTATGTAAAGTGTTTACCTATTTATACTATTATGATGTATCTCACTTCTAAGTTCTACCCTATTATGTTGTCATAAGAATAAAACCTTTAAAAATAAAAAATACATATTATTTTTATTCTAACCCAATAACCCAAATCAAACTAATCAAATTTTAATTGGATTAATTTAATTTAGATTTATTTAAAAAAAATCCAGAACAAAATAAAACCAACTCGGTTAAATTTAATTGGTTCAACATTTTTTTTCCTCCCTCAAAATCCAAACAAGACTTTATCCTAAATCACAGCAGGTCCTTCCATGCAAGAATCTTCCCCTGCCGATAACTTTGTTGTTTCATTAAACAGAAGAACCAATGAAGGCTTAGCGTTATTCATGATGCCATTGCCGTGAATTAGTTTATTAAAGCAGGAAGATCCATGCACTGCAGCCAATGATCATAGCTTCACATGCCTGGCTCCAGTCAACCCCGACAAACATATCCAACAGTGTGACAATACCTCAATAGTTTAAGTTAGCGGCACAAAGCATCACCAAGCACAAGGTTTTTATTTAATCTTTATACTATATTATAGTTTAAAAATGTGACAAACTAGTGAAAGAAAAATAGAAAGAACAAAAAAGAGAGGGCCGGGGGGCAGTAAAAAGTGTTGCCATAAAAATAACTTTCACTTTTACCGTGTCAGTTCTAGGCTAACACCAACCTATACATTATGCAATTGCTTTTATAAAGGTCAATGACACTGATAGGTTAAAAAAGACAAACGTGAATTGTAAAAGGTACATGGCATTCAACTTCTTAGTTTTTCATCACACAAAGTCACAAACAAAGGGATGATGCACTTTACAAACTACAGATCCTTCACCACATGAGGAACGTAAGCACACATAAAAATATAAGTAGCTCCCACAGAGAGGTCTTGGGGTTTTATAAGTTGTGACAATCATGAATAAAAAGCTTACTGAATATAAATGTCATGACAACAGAAAACATAGATAGTAAATAGTATATATCATGATTAAGGCAGCTTAGTATGAAATTCTATCCAGTCCAACATTTCTTCAGTTCAAGCCTACAAGCCATTTGTGGCCTTGATTTGGTCCCAACTCCTAGGCCAGTTAGATGGATAGAGTGTGATGATTGGCACTGCCTAGTTCCTGCTCTTGCTTTTTTCAACAGCTCTGGGTGCTGCAAGAAGGGTCAAATTTGGTAAACTTGAATCAGAGATGTTAAGATATATTCAAAATGAAAACACATAGAATACCACTCATGGAAATTTTCTGTGCAGTATTCTCAACATGGTTTTGGCTTCACTGTATCAAATAGAAGTTGACAGCTGATTTCAAATAATTGGAAAAGTAAGGACTTGTTTGGTTTGAATTTTCAGTTTTCATTTTTAGCTTTTCAGTTTTTGAGATTTTTGTGAAGAAAATACTGAAAATTTTGAAAATTACAAATTCCAGTTTTAAGTATTTCTCTCACAAAATCCTGAAAACTGAAACCAAAAAGGCCCTAAATAGCTTAAACTGGGATTATGTTAATCTCTCCTTCCACATATTTCTTGAGTGCAAAAATTCAAGTGCAAAAACATTCTGCTACAATTTGAGTTCACATTCAGGAGAGCAATGTCCAAAATTGGAAAAATTACACACCTCAAATCATATCGGAACACAGTTCTATTTTCAATTTTCTTAAACCCCACAATCAGTATGCAACAGGTATTCCTGTGCCAGAGAGCATCTATTTTCAAACTTCAGAATGGCATTGAAACTTATGCATTCTATCCGCAACTACAATGTTATTAGAGCTGCAAATTTGATAACTAAGATTATATCTCTATCCTTATTAGCTGCAAAATTGAACCAAACACTGGTATATTGAAATTGTCTATTTTTAATTATTAAATTTTAAACTATTTAACCATACTAGCTTATTACATTCATTACTTATTCTGATATACTTCACCAATACCCTTTCTGATCATAAGTTATAGGGTTGAAGAAAGATGATATTGAATGGAATACTAACCTAGACCAATGGCATCAGCACTCTTCATAATCCTCAGCCTCCTGCATGTGTTAATAAACATCCTGCAAAGGGTTGACAAACCATATCAACATTAATTTGCAGACATACCCAACAGTGATGATCGAAAACATTTGTTGTTTAAAAACATTTAATGAATGATTTAAAGTGGAAAAGTCTTAGAATTTCTAGGTCCCTATTAAAATGTCTTTAAGTTTAATATGTCAACATGGAACTATATACACTGATAGGAAACAAGAAAGAGCCACGTTATTGGAGCAACTAAAATATTTAACTTCCAGTGAGAGTCATTATTATTATAGAGTTCTTAGAGGCATGGCACCATATGATTGACTGATAGTGTAAGATTTTAATGTTACCTTGTTCAAAATTAAATCCTACTAAAAATTATAGTAAACTGGCCTAGTTGCTCACAAACATTTTACGTTTTGTTCCTTTTTTTCTTTCTTTCTAGAGTATAACATTTGCACTTCAAATAATTAAAGACCAATCTTTATCATAATAGCTGCCATAAGCATTCCAGTATGACAATTCCAAGCCAATTTGGAACCTAACAGAACTATATGATTCCTCTATTCTATCATTATGGAGAAAAAAGTTGCCATCCCCAGGGTGCCCCCAGAAAAATATTAAATTAGTTATTATGCATCCAAAAATTTTCATTAGATAATATGCTATTAAATGCACAAAACAACAGTACCCAAAGAATAACTACTATACATTTGAAGCCTCTTGAGGTTCTAAGTTAACATTGACAAGGATGACAATTTTGTTTTTCTTGAGATAACAATGTTAAGTCATACACAGACCAATTATATTGCCTTTTTATCTTTTACCTCTTTGCTCTATGAAGCCACATATACTCATACACCTAAAATATTTCAAATCTCTTATCTCACTTGAGAGTCTTGTTCTAAAACAGGAAACTGACACCGTAAGATCAACAGGTTATTAGATGATCCTACATATTTTTCAGCAGGATACCTTAAATAAACAGAGATAATTTATGGTTGCCCATATAACAATTTTTAGGTACATCTCCACCCTTCCTATGCTCATTTCACATCTTCATCGTCTAAATTGTAATACATTCTAGGTTGAAATGACTAAAGTCTGTCATGTCACTCTGTTCCGATCTACTCCTGAGCATGATAGGCAATTTGCATGGCAAGGGATGAAATGGCTAAACTTAAAGTGTGTTTGGAAGTAATTTAAATGGATGGAATGAAATGGAAAGGGAGGGACAAACTGTCCCTACCTAGCTACTCGAAGCTCCAATTTCTTTCCTTTCAAACTTTCAAATTAGGGGTTCAAGCCTTCAGGGAGAGTGACATGACGTTTCCTAGAAGTCCCTTCCCTTCCTACATTAAAGGACCAAAGAAAAGGGTGGCATGTATTTTTCAATTCCATTTTGTTGGTTTTATTTGGTCTGAATTATCCTTAGAATTCGATGGACTTATCAGCTTAACCCATGGCACCTATAATGGGTGCAGCTCCATATGCTAGATCCGATTTTGAAAAAAATTTGGAAAATAAAGTTGTACTCTTGTCATCAATTTCACTACAGTTTATGGTCTAGTGGTAATTGTTAGATCCAATGAGTGGTATTAGAGAAGGGTCATGTATTTGAATTAACAATGGGCAGAGATCATCGGCTATATTTGGCCAACACACCATTAGGAATTGGCTAGACGGAGTTTGAGAAATATTAAGGAAATAAATTTGTACACTTCCATAAGCTATTGTTTTTTACCTAGTGGTAATTGATCCAACACATTCCTTGTGTTTCCATTCCATAATATTATTAATTATTCTCTTCTATTGTCTCTAAATCTCACCCTTAGGCTATGTTTTGGAAGAATGGCAAGGACTGGAATGGCCAAAGATTTTATGTGTTTTGGGAGTTATTTGAAAGGAAGGGGTGGAATGGCAAGGGAAGGACAAGCATTTCCCTCTCTTCCCTCATTAAACTCAATAAACAACTGAACAATGGGGTGACAGCTTATATTCTATTCCAATCCTTGCCTTCCCATTCCATTATGAGTGACTAGTCCTCTTCCATCATATTCAAAACTCTATATTCATTAACCAAGCTTTTCTTGGCTTTATACAGTCTAGAATGCCTAATCGCTAATGTCAGATTCCTAACTTCGATCAACATTTTTCATCAGGACAAGCTAATATAAATTAAAACCACAATCTTACAAGAAATGTATTTCTACTTTCCAAATATATACAACAAGAACCTTTTTTCCATTAGGTTAGAGCAGCTACATAGATTAGACAACACCATTGCGTTTTGTCAAGAAACAAGTTCTAGGAATTAGGTTAATATCTTTTGAAAATTCGTTGTTTATAAAAGAGAAGCAATAACATAAATGAATCAGAACTTACTCCCAAGGAACATCGCCCACAAGCATCCAATCACCATCTTTATCTTCATAAGTAAGAACATACTCTGACCCATGAAGCAGATCCTTCAGCTTGATTTCATTCATCATCTCCCTTCCATGAGATCCACATTGACCTGAAATTACATCAAAATAAGCAGTAACAGGATCCAGGCAAACTGGTCTTAAATTATTGATAGGCTAAATATTTTTTTCTTTGACACAAAACGAATTCTTTCCTACCGATGGTAAGGCAGCTGAACATCTTCTCCAGAGCAGAAGAAAGTTCAGGATACGCAGGGTAATTCTTCAAGTCCACTTTTCGCAAGTACGGAGCACCATCCATACTGACCTTGATAAACAGTGCACCAGAACCCATTTTTCCATCTACTTCTTCAACAATCTTTGAAGTAGCAGCCAATGAATTTTTCATAAATGACCTTATAGGAGGCCATCCTACAACCTGTGCCCTGTCAGACAAGGATCATCAGAGATCATTTCCACAGTTAAGCCCAAACTTAATGCCAATTCCAACTGTCCACTTACTTGGTAGCTGGTGCACTGCTACTAGTATTTGCAGAACCATTAAGACTTGGTCTGCTTTCATTGACAGCATGAGGCCTCTCAAGACCCACCTTGGTTGTTGCTACTTCTTTGGTTTTGGCTTGTTGAATCCCGACATTCTCAAGCATAGCAGTCGGTTTCAATCCTGCATTAGGAGAAGGCCTGGAAGATGGCAATATAGTATTGACCACCGAGCTAACAAGCAATTTCTCCTGCATGATAGATTGGAGGACTTTTAGTGCCAGGTCCAGCATTTAAAAAGTACACATCCTTTGATTAAATTGGAATTTTTTTTTTTTACCTCTGAGAACCCATTCATTGCATCAGAGAACCCTCTTTTGTTACCCAAGACAGCAGGCTTCGATGAGTAATGATGATCACCGGTTGCAGGACGCAAAGGAAACAGAGGTTTCTCATCGAATTGAGTTGAACTTCTCAAGCAAAGATCTGAGTCTCTTTCAGGAGACTGAGATCCTGGAAGCCCCAGCCTTAGCTCAGTGGCTTTCAGGTTCAGATTACTTTTACTCTCATCTGAGAATGATGGAACTGTGCTGTCCACTGAAGAACAATCAGATAATCCCATGTAGTTCCTCTCTTTCAATTTCGAGCTATTCAGACACACACTTTCCATTGTGGTTGAGGAAGAAACCAACAAAGTCACATGGCTTTGACCTTCCTCATCCCTGATGCCGAGTAGCGGCTGGGACATCGCAATTCAACCGAAAGCCTCCCAATTTTGAATATACCTTATCAAACAGTTACAACATTTGTCATTGCTCATAAACAAAACTTGATGCTTACAAACCCAGAAACGTTCAAACATACAGGAAAAATAAAAAAAATTAACATCGAAAGACAGCTGGCCATACTTGATTCATAAACAACCTCAACAAAAATGATTCATTGATGTCAGCATTTTCCTTAACCGAGTGAAGCATACCTTGGTTCACAGTTTTTTTAATGCTTTGAGTCTAAGAAGCATGAAAGTAGCAGCAATTGCCAAGCATAGATTTTTAAGACCTTAGAAGCAACACAACATTATTAAACTAAAAACAATGTGAAAACAACCAAAACACACAGAAAATATATACACACACAAACACATTAGAGCCATCACTTAAACAATAACAATATTAAAAATGAAAGAAATACTTGTGATGCTTGTGTTAGTGCCCTGAAAGAATTTTGAGAAAGAGAAGGCATTGATTGAAAGTTTCATCAATTTATTGGCAACCCATTAGGGAGAAAGGTGAAGAGGGATACCACACCAAAGCTGGAGGCATGAAAGCAAAAACAGGAAGAACAAGCAGACATAGTTGCTTGATTAAACCAATAATAACAAAAGGAAACAAAACTTGGAAGCTAAACTTGGGTGCTGAAGATGACAACGTTCTACCTGAAGAATCAGCAGATCAAGAAGGGTGAAGAAGAAGAAGAACACGAACAAGAGTGTGATTGAGACTTTAGTTGAGAGCACAGAGAGGGAGAGAGAGATAGAGACAGAGAGAGAGAAACAGAACTAAGGACCCTCCATTTGACACAAAGTAACAAAAGCTCGTGTGCTGTTCGATGTGAAACACCATGCATTAAAATATATAATAATAATAATAATGAGTATATGAATTTTTTTTTTGGTACTATGAGTTTATGACTTTATTAATTAATAAAAAGGGAGTGTCTTAAGAAAAAAAATTCAAATGCAGTGCTCTTTGTGAAATTTTCTTTTCTCGTTATCTTAATTCAATTAAAGAAAATTATTTATTTATTTATTTATTCTGCCACTTTTTCAATATTCCGCCGAACAATATGCGGGACCGCACCTCAAAGGCCTGGCTTTTCCGGTGATTGGCACCGCACCGTAGATCTAATACATTCTCATGGAGTCGACGGATAGGATGCCTCTAGAAATAAATAGCTATATGCCAAAAAAGAACATTTCCTTTTTGGCAGGGAAAAAAAAAGAAAAATGTAATGATAGAAAAGCGGGGAAATTTTTTTTTTTTAAATATCATCGTGCATTGAAATTAAATCATAAATTAGATGGAGTTCAATTACTCAGCACAATGAGTGGATTTCGACTCGTAAAACAGTGTCGTCTGATATTAAGGGAAAAAAGACCTTCATGACTAGACTAGATTCTCAATTAAAATTGATTCATAAAAATTGCATATTACGCATTTGTGAATTCTATATTTTGAAGAAATTAATTATTAGTTTCAGGTTGTGAGTATCTTTGATTCATCTAAAAAAAATTACACATTACATTAGTTTAGTCCCTTAATAAAAGCTATATCAATTTAATCCCTGAAAATATATGTAATATCAATTTAATTCCTAAAAGATATTTTACATTAATTTTGTGTCCAAAAAATACCCATGACATTATTTAGCTTTTGAAAAACTCAGGTGATGACAAATAAGTTTGTCAATTTATAGAGAAAAAGAAATGAAATAGATTTCATAAGAGTCTTGTGATCAGAGATTTATTTCTAAAAGGACCCTATGTCTTAAAGAAATTAATTATCACTATCAATAATAGGTATCCTATGAAACCAAAAAGTAATGTCAAATACATTTTTAAGGATTAAAATGATATCACATTTATCTTTAAGGGACTAAATTGATATTGAAAATCTTTTAAAGACTAAATTAATGTGACGTGTATGTTTCAAGAAATAAATCGATGTTAAAAATTTTTTGCGGCTAAATTGATTTATTTGTAACTTTAATGGGTAAAATTGATAGCTAGTTTAATGCAGTACTAAAAAGCATTAATATTAGTATTATTTCCTTTTCTTTTTCAAGATATCCGCATTAGTACCATGGAATCTGGTCCAAAAACGAGGATAATGATATATGACTATACCCCAAATTGAAAAAAATACTCAATTGTATGCTGAGGATATATTTGTTTGCTTGAATTGGTGAGTAAATCCAAGTGACATGCCATATATGCATGCGTATTGATCTTTCTAATTATACGCCAAACTACTATTAAGCATTTTCAATTTTTCATATAGGAAAAGAGCGATGATGCTACGGTCTCGAGACTATGCAAGAGTACAAATTGGATTATAACTTACCACATAGAAAAAATAAAACAAAAAGAAAGAGAACGAGCCAATGAAGCGCTTGCCCTTTGCAGAGGTAAAAAGACGCAGCACTTTCCCTAATATACATTTTCTTTCGTGGCACAATTGTCTTTTCACAACAAACTAAGATCAGTATATGACTGCCTATGTTATTTTCGCCCTATCCGAGAGCCGTTTTTTTTTTCCTATTATGCCTTAACTTTTCTTGCAGTGATCCTTATTCCATTCAAAGGTGTTACAAATTAAAACGTGGAAAGAGTTTCGAAAAGACCATGTTAACCTCGAAAAAATGTTCCCGTTTTTTTAAATGCGCCTACCCAATGTAATCATGGTGCCGTCCATATCCTTCCATTTTTATTATGCTGCACTATTTCTAATTTAATTTTTGGTTTCTTATCAATTATAGTATTCTACTGTCTTCCTCATTGCTCTGAGAAAAAAGACTATCCAAGAAAGATAGCCACATTGTGATTATGAGGACAAAGAAAAACATGGCATGCTCAGCCAAATACTGAAAACTATATCAACAATTTCACCCAATCCACTCATTACCCTTTATATTTAAACAAAGGTGGCAAGATTCCTTCTCCATCCATATCCACCTCCACCTCTTCAGTATCAGTATTATACACAGAATGATAATCTAATACCATATATGCCCCCACATTGCCACATGCGTGGCCTCTCTATGGATCCCATCAACTACTTTCACATGTTGCAGGGACATTGCCATAGAGCCCTTCATTTACAAGCAGAGGGCAAATAAGGAAACAAAAACCAAATATTTCTCCGTAGATGTGCGTCTCAAGTTGGTGAGCATAATACAAGTAGAACCGAGAAAATGACACACTAGGGCACAAGATTAAAATACAACTAATGGGTGGTCCAATGGAATGTTATTCCAAAGAGGAAAAATAAATAAAAGATGAGAATATATCAAATCTTTCTAGAGTTACAAAATGTGATAATAAGAACAAGTATGGTGGATTTTTTTTTTTATAAGGAATTAATTTTGATTCAGTTAATTTTATATTATCATTTAATTATATATTTTTTTATTAATTATATTAATTGATTCTTACATGAGTTACATCTATTACAACAAAAAAAGTCTTGTAAATAGAACATTTTGATTGAATAATAATATAAAAAATTTTGGATTTAATTTGAATGCATGGATAGTGCAAAACTCATTTACACTATTATCTAATCATATTCTTCTATATACATGACTTTTAAAATAGTAAAGTGGGAATCAAATTTGTTTAGTTGATATAATAATATATGATTAGATAACACTATCAATACATTAATATTAAACTAAAAAACTTTTATGTTCCATTTGACATCAGGAATTGAGTATGAAATTAGAGTTTAGAGTTGAAATTGGACATCTCAATTATAATTTTTCATATTTGGAATTACATATAACAAATGATTTGACTCCTTTAAAGTGAGGAGGTTGTAATCACCTAGGATCAAATGAGTGTAATTTATATGTATTGTCAGCTAAAAAAAATTTCACTGATATTCAATCATATATTGTCCCATTAATTGGGTTTCATACCCACAATTTGAGAAGTTGAGTAAATGGAAGAATTTGATTGGATGATATTAGTATATCAAAATTAAACTTGTTACATATAGAATTTAAAATACAATTCCACACTATAATTTCATGGAATAAAAAAATTAAATATACTCTTCTTAATTCTTTCTTTTCATAATTCCAAAACCTATCAAATACCTCTCTTTATTAAAGTTTATATCATTATTTCTCTTTCTTAATTATTTATTTTTCAAACCATGTAATAATTTTTTAGTAAAACCAATCATACAATTTAGGGTTTAGAATCAATTTCAATTTTAAAAGAGTTGAAATTGAAATTAAAATTGTATATTATAATCTTCATTCTAACATCCAAATATATTCATATATTACCGCTGTATCAAAATTCCGAGTCCTTTTAATAGGAGAGCGGAGTATAAAATTCGGGTAGGGACAGTACATGAAGAACTCAAATAACATTTAAAAAGAAGAAAATGGGCGAGGAGACAGAGGAAAACGGGGCAAAGCGAAATGTGTTGGGGGACAAGAAAGCGGCTTTTAATTTAGGATTGCCGGGTTAAGACCGCGACAGCTAACTTCCTTCAGTAGAATGGGACATAGTACGACGCGCTGAGGAGTGGCGAGTAGGGTGCACGAGTCAACTGTGTTGGTGGGAAGTAGCTTTTTAAAGTTCCGGTGAGGGCGAGTGGGTCCCGGACTGATCGTTTTGAAAAGTGATCATGGTGTCGCTTTTTGATGTGAGAGTGTGATGCACGCGTGTGGATGGCACTTGTACCCGTAGGATAGTCTTTCCTTTCAGAATATTTGTATCTTTTCGGAACAATTTTATATTTTAAAATTTTTATTGATTTTATATTTTAATAAAATATTAATTTTTTTTAGTACTGTCCCTAATTAATTTCATATTTTTTAAATATTTCTTTTAATATTAATATTGAAATTATACTATATTAATTAATATATAGAGATATGTTAGTTTATTCATTATATTTTACTCAATTACTAATATAATTTATTATTTTTTAATATTTATGTTAAAATTGACAGATATTTTGAAAGGAGTGGAGTAATTTATATTTTTTAAATCTTCAATCGATACAAGTTTTTTCCTTTTTTGATATTCAGTTTAATAGATGAATTTAATTGGGTGACTGGTAGGTGTAAGACTCAACTTGCTAATGTAGTAAAATATGATTAAATAATAATGTAAAATATTTTTACACTATCACAGTTCATAGAAATTAAACTTTTAGGCCCTGACTTATTGTATAGGATAAAATCTATGGTATGAGACTTGATAGTAAAGATTCTATTGGACAAGCGAGTGATAAGATTAGACTTGATACTATCCATTGTTGGTATGCCATATGACCTGGCAGGCAGCAGTGAGTGGCGATTGGCTGGGGTTGGCCTGACGGTAGCCTGGTGGGTGGACTGATGTGGGTGCAGGGGCGACTAGTGGGTGGTGGTGACAGGTGCAAGTGGCGACGGAGGAGCAACGACAAGTGGTGATTGGCCACCGGGTCAGAGTGATGACCAATGGGTGGTTAGCTACGACCAGACAGTGGGTGGGGTTGAGGTGTTGACATAGAAGAGCAAGTCAAGGTTAATTTATGATTGGTTAGTAACATAATACTATCAGGTGTTATCACCTCTTAATTAGAACTTAATCTTATGACCCTTTGATACATAGGATAAGGCTTTAATATTAGCTAATAATATAAATTCAATTTTTATCACATGACTATAGCATTAAATTATTAGGTCTCAAAAGGCCTAACACCTAATATTATTATGTTACTAACTACTATTAAATTAACTTTGATTTACTATTCTACGTTAACGCTCTACCCCCACCCACCAATTGGTAGTATCTCGCCACTCATCCTGTCACTATCCACCCACCACCGCTCGCTACCCACTGTGAATTCTCACCACCTATCAGCTAGCTCTTCCTCTAGATTGGTGGGTGGAGGTGGAGCATCAACGTAGAAGAGTAAATATATCATATCAACATTTTAAGCATCGTTCTCACAAATTTTATCATAAGTTTTGTTTTTTATTTTTATTCTTAAAAGTTAAGGTAACATAATACATTAAATTAATAAACTAATTTATAATCATATACCCTGTCATGACAAAAATTTTATACTAAAATACGATAGTCTATTTTCACATTATTTAATATATTTTAGTAATATATGAGATATTAAACTCATTAAATAAAATGAAAAATATTATTTGTTTATATTGCAATTTTTTTACATTCAAAGTGGAAATTGAATTTTAAAAATATTATGAAGATTTATTTTATTTAATTTAAACTTTATTACTACTATTATAATTCAAATTTTTTATACTTTTATTATAATTCAAAATTTTAAAATTTTTATTGCTACATTGATCATGATTTTTATTTTATATTATATTCATAGAACATTAACATAAAATTTTTAAAATGTTATTATACTTAAATAAATTATTTTTAGCAAAAGAATTAATTCAATTTGAACACTATTTATGATCAATTATGTGTTTTTATATATTAAAATATCAATAATAGTTTAATAAAAAATATATAAAATTGTTATAAAAAAATTTTCAACAAAAATAAAAATATGGAAACTATATTAAAGGAAGATTTATTTAGCAATATCAATAACAATAGGTTTCAATAATATTAAAATAACAATAAATCATTTTTAGTTCAATTATTTTAGTAAGGACATTTTATGACTATTAATCGAAAGTACATTAACTATGGTATGGCAATAGATAAAGCGATATAGCAATAGTCTTTTCCTTATAATTTTTATATTAATTTCATTCCAAAATCATTATTGAAATTTATCTTAATATATTATTATTATAAAATATTTTTAATCATATTCTATTTTTATTTGATTTTTAATTAAGTCATAATAAAAATCAAACTATTAAATAACCTGATGATTATATATAGTTAAATTCTAATTAAATAACTATGCAAAAAAGTTCAATATATTTATGATTTTATCTAATTTATGTTTGTTTTGTTGGTAAACACACAGACCATAATCTCAAGAGAAAAATACTAACTTTTAACATTTGATGGCACGGCTCTGGTCATAAATATGAGCTAATCATGCTACTTGCTAGAAGAACACAACTGGGTGGTGCTTATAGCAATATATAGTAGCAGGTGTAAATACAACCATGTCGTGTTGACATCACACGATTGTTGTTGGAGACACAACTTGCACGTATTTTCTTCAAAGTTAGTGCTGCAAGGCCCCATGTTCACAACTTGCTATCACCTGTGTAATTTTTTTGTTTCTTTGTTTCTCAAGTTATCCGTTGCCAGTAATGATTAATTCTTGATGGAACTTCATAAGGATAAATCTCTAGTTACAACCCTTCATACACACCGTTAAAATTAAATTTCTGACTAAACGCTAAAGGCTAGCTAATAAGCGGCTAGGCTGTGGTTTATCACCGTGTAATTTTAATGTGGCTATGCCATGTCCAAAGCCAAAACTATGAAACCACAATGCTAAAGACCAAAGTAATATTAACAGGAAATTGTATAAGAATATCAGAATAATCAGCAAATACAAGTCTAATTAACGCCTATTATATGGAGGAAAACAAAGAAGACCTTACTACTGCTCCCCGCACAAATTAGCTGACTGATATGCACATCATCAGCTTTTCTCAGGTTTTGGGTAAATATTCCACGGTCCACTCCTTGTTTAACCCATTCATGAATCTTCGGAACAAATATGCCACATGGTTGTGTCAAAATCCATTATTGTCAATAAGAAGACCAATAGGCAATAACTGAAGCTGAATTCCTAATAATTTTGCGAAAAACACATAATATGTAGAAACCCATAATACGTCTTTCCCTTAAAGCTTTCATTTTAATATATTATTAAAGTAAAATTATAATGTGAATCTTAAATTTGTGGATCTATCATGAACCTTTTATTATTAGTCATTAGATAATTATCATTTTTATTAAATAATTTAATTTAATAATTAATAATAAAGGGATTCATGATGAATCCAAAAATAAGAAATCTACCATAAAATTTACTATTATTAAAATAGTTTAATTTTGATGAACTAATTTTATAAAATTTATTTACCGAATAAGGATAGTAGAAGGAAGCATTATAAAGGGGTGCTACCTTTGCACGCTTTCCTTGTTAAACCATGTATGCGAATCAATCGAATCATGGACCCCAGGGTGTGCTTTCAGCAGGTTGCGGTTGGATTTTAAACATCGTCATCATATCGTGCTAGTCTTAAGGCCACGCACACGACATTTTCATGGGCTGTGTTGTGATGAGAGGGTGCTGGTTGGTTGGACTCAACTTCGGGCCTGTGTAATATACATTGCTCATGACCCCTTTTTTATCGGAAAAAAATATCAGGAAAAAAACCAAAAAATTAAAAAAAAGACTAGATAATATTTTCGAAAAAATGTAAACATTTGAGTTTAGAGATTGATAGTGAAACTGAATGATTAATTTCATTTTAATTATTATTTTATGGACACATTGATATCCTTTCCCTCTAAATTTACTACAAATACATAAATGGTAATGGAATATATACAAAATTGACATGATTTCATGAAACCGAAGAATTTAGAGATACCATATTAACATAATTCCAAAAAACAATAGAAATATATAAATATACAGGTTTAATATAATTGCATAGTGCTGATAATAAATATCCATCCCACCAACCGAAAACATATTTTGTATATCCAAAATTACCATACTTCCACAAAATTGGAATTATATCTTCCATACACAGACAATCAAGTACTTGGGAGGATTCAAACTCAAATGTTTTCAGAGGAGAGATTTTCACATGCGAATTTGTCGATAGAGTTAGTCGTGTGAGTTAGCCTTATACACGTTTCGAGCTAGCAACTCTCCTATTAATTGGGGTTCGAATCAAGGTGCACCAAAGCTAGTGTCAATGATAGCTAGCTATCATTTTTCTAATACTAGTAAAATTCAGAAATACAAATACGAAATAAAAGTTCCTAGATTAAATCTCCTAAGTGTCGTTTATAGTCAAAGCAAACTTCTAACAAAGACAATATTCCTTAGCAATTCAATTTAACAAATCATCCAGAACCAAGAGATTGCCTTACCCTTTGAAAATCCATAATCTTTTCCAAAAGTCGTTAGAATAACCATAAATACAACTTTAAAGTAGAATTATAAAATATAGTTTTCAGAGTGAACAGGTACTAAGAACTAAACAGAACTGCGAGTTAATAGAAACATGATTGTTTTGTCATTAATTTATAATTCTGTTCACACTATTTCCACGCGTATGTAATTTAACTAAATGGACTTGAATTCAAATACACTAAAACTATTCTTTACATCTTGTTAGCTATTCAAATAAAAACAAAAACAATAATAAATAAATGAATAAATTTCAAAACATGAGATCTGCTCTTGCTAAACTGTCCACGATTCACAACTCAATACTTAAAAAAAATAAACAACGAACTATCCGACTATGACTGCACCTGTATAAGCCAATTTTTATAGTTAGCTGTAAAAGTTCCATCGGGACCAAAAATCAGAGGTCTTGGTGAGCTCACTTGTAATCATATGATTATTTGTAGTGTGATGCAAAATCATCTACATGTTTTGATGTGTTTTATTTAAAGTTGGTGTAGTCTCATTGATTGTACTCATAAGATTAACTTGTATATTGTCAAGTGTCAAATTATCTTAGGCTTTTGCCTTTGATTACTTATCTAACATTCTATCAATCTAAAAGTTTTCTTCCTCTTCAAAAAAAAAAAGAGAAACACTTACTCCCTTTTTTAAAAATTAAAAATCTATTTTTACATTTTTTTTTCATATTAAAAAAAGAAAAATAATTCTTCCTCCTAAGTCCTAACACAATCTTCTAAACATCCTCCTACTTACCAAATAAAGCAACTATTATTTACTTTTCAAAATCCCAAGACATTGATTTTATCAACCTTATACCTCATATAGTAATTAGTCACATTTTTAGGAGTGTTTTTAGGACTCCACATCATTACTCAAAAATGGATATTTTTGGTGGAGAAAAAAAATCTTTAATCACGCATAAGCGCTCTTTCATGTTTGTTATCGTTCTCTATATTTGGCCCAAGTGTAACATGGACCTGTGAACCGTTGGGGTCTAGTGAACTCATTTATTACCCATTCTACAACTCTTACTGGGGCGGGTGCCAAGCCCACACTAGTATTAATTTATTAATTTGGGTTGTTTTGAACTAAACAAATGTAGCTTATACTCAGTTTCATGAATAGCTAGTTCAGACAATCAAGCCTTTGATCGCGGCCCAAAAAAGGGGTTTGATCACAACCAAAAGAATAGGCCTTGTCGAACAAAAACAATTACGTAGAACATGTGATTGGAAAAAAAAACTAATTTTATAAATTTACCAACGTGTATGCTTATTCGAACAAAAACAAAAAAGTGTGTTCATATAATATAATATATATGTTAAATAAACAGTGCCATGCTGCTTCTCTTCATAGCATTTGAAACACCACCCACCGCCACTTGCCGCCCCATGGAGGATCCCCTCCATGATGGTCTAGTGCCTTTTCTCTCTTTTGTCTTTTCTTTGCTATTTTTTCTTTTTCTATGTTTTTTTTTGTTTATTGTCCCACTTCCTTCTTGTACGAGATTTAATTGATTTCATTTTGACGAGTTTATCTTAATAACAATTGTGTTTAAATAGTCAAAAATGGAAGAGAACTAGCTTACACTTTGGGATTTCCTGGTTGCTCATATATTTGGCATTTTTTGAATACTACACTCATGGTAGGTGATAAATCACCTTCCTTTGTTAGTGATGGTTAGTTGAGACTTTCATTTCTATATTTGTTCTTATATTTGCGTGTTTAGCATGCTTGTTATTGTTGAGCTTCTGCAAGGATGTGAAAAGTTAAACTGATACAATCCTAAAATAGTAGAAGATTAATCACATGACACAAAACTTAAAGAGTTTCTAGAGTAGTTATACTTGTGTGAATATTTTTCTTAAAAGATGGATTGTTTGCTATTGAGGAAGCTTATATGTAATACCGGTATACACGTGTCAGGAGAAGTTCTCTACGGCCATAGGGTTCCCGGAACCACCAGGTCCTGAACTTCTCTAAGTTCTTGACCCTACACCTCATTGGAGGGCTATATGTTAGAGTTACATTCTTGGAAGCAAAAGTCCCGATAATTGTTTCTAGACGGAAAATGAGTTGAAGAGTGATTTTTAATGATTTTTACGAAACCCTTAAACGTTTTATTTTTAGATCACAAGTTTAGAAAATCATGAGAATTTTAGATTTGAACTAAAACCCAAAATTTGGATTTTGAATGGTTGGGGTTTTGATTTTTTTGATATTTTATTTGAATCCAAATGGGAGGTATTTTCTTATTTACATTTATGTTTTAAAGTTAAATTCTACTTCCCATTAACTTAAAATTAAGAAATGTAAATAAGTGAGTATTGAGGGTGGTGCTGTGGAGTGCCTGTTGCTTTTACAATTTTGCAGAAGGGTTCACTAGGCAAGTCCGTGGCTCGCCTGCCGCGCAATGAGCTATGTTCGCTAGCAAGTTATTGCTCCCAGGTTGTGAAGTGAACTCTCTCGAGCGAATATGTCTAATGTGCAGATGCAAAACGACGTTTTGATAAATGAGCCCCCTTACCCTATATATACCCCTTCCACTCGATTTCACCCAAAATCTGAGCCCTAACAGTTCCTCTCCTTCTCCTACCCCTACTCCCATCCTCCACTAATCTATCTTCCCTAAGCTTCAAGGTATGTAAATGTTGATAGATTATGTCTCCTTCCTTCCATTTCTTTCATGTTCTTGGTTTGGGTTGTTGTTTCTCTATTGTTGTCAAGTGGAGGTGCTCCCCAATGTTGTTAGAGTTTGATTAGAGTTATCTAGAAAGTATTAGAGTTTAATCTAGGGTTATGGTTGCTTTATGGTAGTTGTTGGTGTCATTCCAAGCTTTCTACATCAAGTTGGTGGTGCCCACATACTCCCTTTAAACGGTGAGTGGGTTTGATCTCATAACCTTAGTTTTATCATTATGAGTATAATCTTGCATTATGGTTGTTAAACATGAAATTTGAGATGAGCAAAAGTATAAAAATGATTTTACATGATTATGTCAAGCTAGAAAAATTATGATTTATGATGATAGCATGAAAGAATGAGTTTTACAAAACCATGGGACCATGATTGTTATGTTGTGTGATATGGAAATATTTTATATGCTCAGGAAATGATCATTTTGAAAACGTATGATTTAAAGATATTTATGAAAGTGTCAAATACATATTATCACTTTATTGAAATATTAAATTGAGCTATGTTGAATAAAGTTTGGTTTGGCTTTATAAAGAAATACGCTATTATAGTTTAGATTTTTTATGATTTAGAACCCAAGTGTTTTAAAGCTATGATTTAGAATTGTCAAGTATATAAAATTTGTTCATTTAAGATATAAAATTTACAATTTCAGTTTTAAGGTACCAAGAGGTACAAAATTCAGTACGATTCATGGCAGTTGTCAAATACATGTTCTGTGGGCTTGAAATGAATGCCTACATACGAGTGATCCCTTGGGCATGATTTTCACAGCCATAGTTATGCTAAAGTCAATCTATTAGAATTATTTGAGTTCAGAACTCTTAGAGTACTAATAATTTAGGGGCTCTACTTTGCCAAGAACAGAGTACCCATTTGTTTTTCAGCTATAGTTTTCTTTTTGTCAAACTATTTTAGAATAGAGAACAGGAAACAAATAGTTAGTTAACGCTATTTGATCGTTAACCTTGGTACCAAGTTGTCCATCAGAGGACAATATTGCCCCAGCAGTTCCAGAAACGGGACTTGGTTAGGTACCCTCAGTTTGTCCAACGGGAATTAGGACTTTACAGCTTTAGTTATTATATATGTATTTATTCAGCTCAGCAAATACTTTTCCTCAGCTCTACTTCGCCTCAGTTAAATGATTTCATGTTTGATTATGAGTTTTGAAATGTTTGATTATGAATCTATGGAATGAAAATTGTTTTCCTAGCTAGTTATGTATGTAAATATCAAATGATTTATGTTGTTGCATGTATATTGCATTATGTATATATATTCCTTGATTGTCCTAGGTGGGTGATGGGTGAGAGCTTACTCACTGAATCCGTCGACTCACCCTCTCCTTTCCTCTCATAGTTGGAGGTCTAGAAGTCGTTCGGTCACGCTAGGAGTTGCAGCTTCCTTTTGGTGAGATTTACATTGTTGTAAGGCTTAGTTTAGACTTCTGTTAGTTGTAGAAGTACTCCAGTAGTTTTGGTAGGATTAGAGCCACGTATGTATTTTGAAATATTGCATTTATTTTCAAAGTTTATGTAATTTCCTATATGTGTTGCAAGATTTAAGTTTGGATTTGAAATTCTCGATTTCAATTAGATTATATATTTGATAAGCTAAATAGTACAAATCAGTTTTCAATGCCTAAGAAATTATCAGATTTAAGATTTATATCATATGAATAGATTAGTTTATGATTTTGAAATTTGCAGAACGAATTAGAAAGAGATTTTCAAAGCTTTAATAGTAAATATTTCTAGTTTTATGTAATTAAATATTATGTTTTAAATAGAAAATGATTGTTGATTTAGAAGAAAATCATCTTTTAAGTATTATATCATGATAAGTCATGCATTTATAGACACGTCACCAAAAGATTTACGTGAAATGATTTCTTACGTGATCACATTCCCAAGTTGAGTTGTGATAGTATATGAGAAAATTGTTTAATGTATTAGGAGACTTATGTTTAGGGTTATTATTATAAGTTAGTGTAATGTTCAGAGTTGGTGTGACAAAAAGAACAAAAAGAACCCCTATACTTGAAAGGACCGGTCCTATCTCTATTGGGCCGTTGTCTTCCCCAACTAGGGGCCTATGTCTTGGATTTTTATTATTTCCTTATGTACAGTTGGTTGTGGGCTTATAACCCCTTTTAATGAACATCTATTTTGGCGAAAGAAAACACTTAAATATGTTTTTGGTTTTGAAAAATAAACAAATTTTGATTTTGGTCATTAAATTTCTTTATTTGGTTTTGATCTACAATTCTAAAATTGTTGTATAGAGTTGAATGATTTGATCTGCATTAGCTAGCTTAATGACACGGATAACACAGAACAATTTTAGAAATGTTTAAACCAAAACCAAATAAAAGGTTTTTTAGGAATCATCAAAACCAAAATTTGTTTATTTTTCAGAACTAAAAAACATAGTTAATCATAAAGAACAAGAATATATTTATTTATTTAAATGTTAATTTTTTATTTGATAATGTTTATTTTAATTTTTTAATATGTATCTTAAGAATATAGTTAATAAAAGAATTTAACTTAGATGCATTATCATTGTAGAAAGATTTTACACATATTTCTACTTTTTATGCCTTCATTTGATCGTCTCCAACTCCATTCCTTTATTACCTGTGCTAATCGCCTAAGCATGTGTTTAGATTGGATTTTATAAAATTAATTTCGACTTAGTAAAATGATTTATATTGAAAAAATTCTATCTTAAAAATAATTTGATGAATAAATATTAAGAAAATAAATCTTTAAAACATTAAAACTTGCCATAAAATTTTCATTCCAACTTAAAAGGTTCATTTGATCACACTCATTGTCTAATGGAAATTAAGTTGAAAAATAATTTTGATAGACAACAACCAAACATGAAATTATTATGCAAAAATCACATTAATTATATCTAATCGGAGGTCTGAATTTTAGAATGGTAAGTCCAAACACAGGAAGATTTGTAAGAGGGACTTCTCCCTGTTGTCTTGATCTTCAGTCCTTCAGTCCTTCAGTCCTTCCGTCTAGAAAATCAGACCCTTTTAAGCCTTATTTCTTGATCATGCAACGCACCCTCTTCCGTGAATTATGTGTACATGTAAAATTTTATATCGATTTCCTATTTTACCAGAGGAGAAATTTAAAGTGTCTTTCAAGGTCGGAAGATTTCAACACAAACTTTTATTGTAGGGCTGTGGAATGATGCACTCAGGCAGTGGCATCACATCATCCTGCATTTTAGATTTAAAAGGAGCATAGAATTGTCCTTGAACAAGGTAGAGGAGAGATGAACGAAAAGGAAGGTTCATATTTCAACCATTTTCTTCCCATTCTGACAAAAAAAATTAAATGGGCTCCTATCTTGGCTATTTCTTTGGCACCTTCAGTGTGAGCTTGGAAGATCATCCCACCCAGCACAAAACTATATTTATCAAAGAGCTTTTAGCTATTGTACATTGATAAGGTCCATGATATGTGTGTATATATATATGTAAGCTACCCTGAATTCTTAAAAGGCTTTTGCTTGAAATCAGAGACTCTTCTTTAGGTCGTGCCACTGCAAAACTCACTTGGTGCTTCCTTCTGCACATGGATTGTGATCCTTTCTTCTTTTGGAGGTTGACATGGACATGCCATGGCAATGAATTTTGGGATCTCATCCCTGGCATCAGCACAGGCAAGCTCTCAGCATAGTTCTGCTTCATCATCTGCTTACCAAAAACATAACAAAAACCAGCACCATTGATTTAATATTTCCTCACTATAACCATACACACACATCACACAAACACGAACTCAAACACTTGCAGTGAAATTCTTTTGCTAGAGGAAGAGAAAACTTTCCTCATTATAACCACACACACATGACTTCAACACAAACACTTGCATTGAAATTCTTTTGCTAGAGGAACAGAAAAGTTTTTACTCTATAACGTTTAATTTTTCCTTTTCCGTGACTTTTGGGTTTGTCTCGTTTAACTTGAAGGCAATGCCAAAGAGGTTTATGGATATTTTGTTCTCCTTTGTATTGTTGCTGGCTATCTACTGCTTAGTTTGTGCGTTCTTTATTGGGAAAAAAAAAAAATCAGGTGATGTATTAAAAAAAAAAAAAATTGGAGACAATGATATTTAACAAAACCTATGTGTAGATTAATAAATGACACAAAACAGAAGGATTTTTGAGTAAAGTTTTTTATTTTTTAGTAAAAATTCATTTTAATCCTGAAAAATATATAAATACTTTATTTTAATTCTCAAAATTAAGAAAGTAACAATTTGATACTTGTAAACAAATCATTTAAATTAGTCATTTTTCTGTAATTCTAATTAGTAATTGTAATTTTTTTTTTTACAACTTTAAGGATTAAATTATCAATTTCTTAATATCAGGGACTAAATTTCAGCATACTTATAATATTTTTTTTAAAAAGGCAAAATTAACCTTTATTTTTTTTTCTCTTATTCTGTAACTATATAAGAATTTCTCAGCATTTGTACTTTAGTTTAATTTCATCATGTCACAGAAATTAATGTCTTTTCAGGTGTGAAATATAAATAAGCAATTACTTACCACAACAGGAAAAGCCGGTTTCTGAGGGTAGTAAGTTGAATCTACTTGTTGTATCTGGGACTGAGGGTTCATAGCCCCAGAAGACTGAAACAAAGATTGGAGCTTCTTCCAATGTAACCAGCAGCAAAAGAAGCCACAAATGAACAGCAAGCATGCAAAAAGAAGGCCCAGACCCAGAGGAAACCCAATGTTTACATGGCTGGCTGCAGTGTCCTCAAGCTCCATTTTCTCTTGTCTTCTGTTGTTGTCTCCCTTCTTCTCATTAATTTCCACCTGAATGAATGAGATCTCATGGGAAGAAGAACATTTAAATAAACAAAATAAATGAAGCACCTTTTCCTTTGCATTGATTAGGTGACCATGGTGGGGTGTACTTGCTGCTAGTGGGACTGGACTTTGAGGGTGACATGTTTATTATTGAGGTTGATGTGAGTTATTAAGGCATTTTCCTTTCAGTTACAGAAAAACAAACTGTTCTATACATTGGAAGGAGCAATGAAATCCACATATCCTTGTCGAATTTGACACTTCACTCACTTAAGAAAGAAAAGTGAGAAATAATAGAACCTTATAAATCAAACATTTTCTTGATAATTAATTACATTAAAAAAATAGATTTCTTATGGCAATAATTGGGCTAGCTTTTGTTTTGCAAGACCCTAGTACTTTCTTTTGGGAAAATTATGAAGAATACTTCCTTTAAGTGATTCAGTTTATATTTCTCTCTCCCCTCTCATGAAGAATACTTACTTTAATGCGAGGCGAAGTATCATAATGTATATACTTTTTTGGTCTTGGCCAGGTATCTTAATGTAATGGGCAAAGTTGCCTTAATGTTGAAGTTTTTACAATATTGGGCCCTACAAGGGTCAAAGATGGATCCAAGGGTTTTTGAGGGACTTATGTTTGCCTCTTAAATGGGCTACTAATAGTCAGAGAAAATTCCAAATCCCACTCAATAAAGGAAAAAACAAAAGTTGAAAGGAATGTTATTGTATCTATGTCGCTGAAATTATTGTCTAATATCAAATCATGCTGTGGGAGTAGTTTGGATATTTTTGGATGAAATCATAAAATCGAACTTGATTATCGTCAACGTAAAAAAAATATGATATTTAAGATTTGACTTATATGGTGTGGATTGAAATCAACTGATTGATATGAATATCTTGTTAATAGAGTAGCATGTAATTCCTCTCGAAAATTCTCAAAGAGGTTGAGTTGTCTTCCCTATCTTTGTGGATATTGGCGCTTAACCTCACAAAAGCTTTTTCCTGAAAAAAAAAATCCATGTGGGGTAGTGTTTTATTTTAGCATTTAATGTAAAGCGTTTTTATTTTTTCAAAATTTTCTTTTACACATTAATTATCATAATATAATGGCTACTTTTATTTTGGCTTACAACTTGTTACTTTGTTAGAAGCTCTGTCAACTAGTTTCTTTCGTCAAAAGATATAACCTTTTTGTTGTGATCATTTTGTTTTGAAGTTGAGTTGTTCAGAGTGTAATTTTTTGTTACCTTTTTTTTATACATCAGAAAGCTTTACACTGAGGGTTTAATCTATTGAAAGTTTTGCCACCTAATTTTCGGACAAAATCATGACACCTAATTATCAAATTCGGACAATTAATTAATTTTCTTCTAATTAATTTTTTTCAAACTGGCCTCTAAATAATAAATGTTTCAAATTCATCCTTTATGTAATAAATGTTTTAAATTTGTCCTCTAGCTTTTAAAAATCAAATACATTTATCTTCTTTGCGAATGTCGTTTGTTACATTATAAGGTAGATTTGAAAATAAAACATGTTACTAAATATGTCATATATAATATTTTTGCCAACTCTTGTGCTAAATATGATTTTTAGTCAATATAATTAGTATTATTTATAATGAGGATAAACATATTCGATTTTTAAAAGTTAGAAAGTAAATTTGAAATATATATTAATTATAGAACAATTTTTTTTTAAAAAAAGTTAGAGGACAAATTAATTAATTTTACCTATTTTTTTATCTACTCACTAGTATTTAAAGATCTTGGAATTTCGATTGATTTGAATAGGGTTAATTCATTGTGAAAGTAACAGGCTGTTGACAAGTGTTTTTTGGTTTTTATTTTCTAAAACTATTTTAAAAAATAAGTTTAAGTTCAATTTTTTTTTAAAAAAAGAAAACTTGTTTAGGTAATTTTTTTTAAAAAAAAACTTTTAAAATGGATAAAACAAAAATTGTTTAGCAAAGATCATAACAACAAAAATCAACAACCACTAACAACCACAATAAAGATCAACAATAAAGATTAACAATCACCAACAACCACAATAAAGATCAACAACCACCAACAATCACAACTAAAATGACAAAACTTTAACTAACACGGATGGGGATTTCATTTCAAAAGGGGGTTGGGGTTTTGTAAAAGCCAAGAGAGAAGGGGAGCCCGGCTAGGCGGCGGAGCAAGGAAGAGACAGAGGCTTGTGGCGATGCCTGGCGGAGGAAGAAGTGGAGCTTTGCGAATGGAAGGTGGTGGCGCGGAGGTTTTGTTCATGGTGGGCTAGGTGAGGGCAAGAAGCGAGGTTCGCAAAGGTGACGATGGCGCTGGTGCTGGATGTGGGCTAGTTGTTGTCGGGCAGGTTCCAGAGGATCAACCACACGGCGTGGCGGAATCGGGCTCGGAGGAAGGTGGAGGGATCGGGTGTGGTTGCTTGTGGAGCTCTAGGTTGCTCGGGAGCGCGGTTGGGGCTGGTGATGGTTGTTCTTCCTTGTTCTTCTTCAAAGTTACAAAATGAAAAACATGTTAAAGTTTTGTTTTGAAAACAATTTTGAAAAACATGTTAAAGTTGTTTTTATTTTTCTGTTTTTTAAATGAGAGTTTTGTTTTTTGATTTTTAAAACATGTTTTCAGAAATCATTTATCCAAACAAGTTTTTTGTGTTTTTATTTTTGAAAATAAAAAATAACTTTTTAAAATAGTTTCCAAATAGGCTCTAAAGTTTTTAATGCGAATTTTTTTCAGATACAAACTCAAATCTCAAACCTTATTTAATTAAAAGAAATAATGTGGAATTACTTGAACAAATCAATTGTTAGTTTAGAATAATGAAATCATGAGCACGAATATTTCGTTAGTAAAAATAATAATTTGAAAGAATTTTTAAAGGAAATATATATGATATCAAAATGAGATAATATTTAATGCGACACAAAAATTGAGTAGCTCCCAGAAAATTATTTGACAAAAAAGAAAACAAAGAAAAGACGTGGACCAGACTAGCATGGCACGGAAAAATGCATATTGGTTTCTTTTACTTTTTCTTTTTCTCCTTAAAGGAAAAAAGTTTAGAAGGGCCAATGAACTCTGAAGTTGCTGACTCATTATCAAGCATGCATTTAGATTAAATATATTAGAAATGAAAAGGTTATTGTTTATTGAACGGTAAAAGGTGATGGACTAATGGTATGTTCTCATTTATAATTGTGTGACAAATATTGAAATTAATTACAAAAATATTATTTGAACACCTAAAAAGTGAGTGTTTATTAAAACATATATTTTATCATCATTAGATGTGATGGTGATCGCCACCTACCTCATCCATCAATTACATCCAATGATGATAGGACATCTACTTTTTAAGTATTTAAATAATATTACTTTATCAATTAAGTGTTCGAGTAGACATATTCTTGAATATTTTTGGCTCAATTTGGTTAAAATTAAGGATGACAAGTGGGGTGGGTTTTATGATGAATTTCTTGTCTTTGGCTCCATCATGGACCCCTATTATTAGCCATTAGATCAAATCATTCAACAAAAATTATAATTATCCAATAGTTGATAATAATAAGGGTCCATGATAAACCTCAAAATTTGTGATTTACCTTATAATTTATCTACAAGTGGATCCATGTGTTTGGATCTCCTGTCTTTGGGTAATTTTTCCTATAAAGGTAAGGAAGGGGACAAAAATCATTGCGATTAGTTTGGGAAAGAGGATGGAGTATGCCTCCTGGCCCTGAAATTTCACCGTCCCAAGGACATTTTAATTTTTTTTTTATAATTCAAAGATAAGATGGCTTGGCCCCAAACCGAAAAGCAAAAAATGTATCATCATATACAAAGACCCAAAGGACATAAACAAAAAAATGGACAATATCAAGGTACATCACTCAAATACCACTTCACCTCCTATAACAAAATTATATATGTTACAAATTATAAAGACCCCAACAAGTTGTGGAACATTGAAGTAAGGACAAACCATATGGATTTAACAGGACAATCAAACCATTCATGGAAGCTTGAAGATAGCAATAGCACAGTTTATATGCATCAGCCTTAAGCACACGCAATCTTCGAAGAGAAGCACATCAAAACTAGTAGGACAATGTCACCATCACTCTATATAAAAACCCAAGAAATAATCCTATCTCAAATAGAATGGCAAAACATAATTAACAACTAACCTCACAAGTGTTTCACTCAAACCAACAAAGTGATATACATAATTAACAACCGCCCTCATATCTCACACTTCTCCCCAAACAGAAAGGTAGGTCACTGTATATCACTCCTCTCACCACCTCCAAAACACCAATCCAAACTGTAAAACAATCAAAACTGAACATTAAACTTGCAAGTTCATAAAAAGCCAAGGTTATGATATAGCAATTAGGCCTCACAAGCGTATCTCTCCTCTTAAATATTATTTTCACCCTCTGAACCTCATAAAAACCCCCTCATCTCAAAATAACCTCACTGTGTTTCTCTACAAACCATCCACTTCCATGATCACTTTATACACCCCTGAAAATACAGCAAAGCACAGGTCACATACTTTTTATGTCCTTCCCCATCAAATAGAAGGACACCTAGGAAACACCTGCAAAAACTCCATATACAGTAGTAATTCATAGATCTAAATTCAACCAAGATCGACATCTATGTATGAGGTTAAATAAAAATTTATTCCAATTAATTTGCTCATTTTGAAAAATAACTCTATTCCTCTATTCCCATATAGAAATTAAAATGGCATAAAAACAAATATTCGAACCCTTTAACTCCCTACCCATGAAATAACATTTTTCCGCATTTCAAAATTTAATATAGGATCATAAGCCATCACCCATTAAATACCCCACCAATTATAGCAAAAAGACCAAATTTTCCAAGAAAATTCACAAGTGAAAAACAAGTGCGACAGTGTCTCATCAAAAAGTTTACAAAAAACACACCTAGAGTCACTGCTAAAGATGTTAAAGCGTGACAATCGATGTTTGGTATTAACTCTACCAAGGATAACAAACCAAACAAAAAAATTCCGCTCTTAGCGGAGCATACCCAAGCCAAACACTACATAAAACAAGATCAACTTGAGAAGCAGGATATTTTTCATGAAAATACTTCGTAACAAAAGAATGAACATTAAAACTATGGGAAAGATGGAAACTCCAAACAACATTATGAGGCACATTAAATTGAAACTATACATGATTAATGAGGCTTTCTAATTTAGCTAACAATGATAATTCCCACTGAAAGAGATTCCTTTGCCAACTCAACCTCCATTGCCAATTCGCACCAAACCACACACCATACTTTGTTATGAGCATCTCCTTTTGAAGAGAAATTTGGTAAAGTCTCGGGAAAGAATAATCAATTTGTTATTACTAAGCCAAGCATCTTCCCAAAACCACAACCTACTTCCATCCCCAACAGCTTTCTTAAGACCCAAGGAGGTTATAGAATGAATTGTACCGTCAAGCCCATTTATTCTACTAATGGCTCCCCACAAACCTCCTTTTGCTAGACTTCGTTGGTCAACCATTGTCTCGGCCTATCCAAATTATGGCATGCACAAATAACTCGTTTCCAAAAGGCATCTCTTTCCAATCAAAACCTTCACCACCACTTGAATAGTAAGGTCGCATTCATTATCACAGATCGCTAACCCCAAGCCCACCACATTTTATAGGCTTCTGAATTACATTTACAATCTTATATTATAGACTTGGTTGAAAATTTAATGATTTACTGCTATAAATTATAATGATATAGTACTAACTAGAGTTTAAGGTTCTGATTAGAGGCCAAAGTTATGGTACACCAGCCTACCCACACTTATTAAGTGTGGCTAAATGCCAAAAAATGTTGCTAAAATCAAATTAATGCATTTAGCCACAAGCTACAAATGTGGGTAAGTGCATGGTCGGTGTCATTGCACTTCATCTAGCGTACCAAAGACAAAACCCTATTTGGAAATTATTTTCAAGAATGGATTTTAGTTTTTAAAAATGAAAAAAATTGTTCGATTGATATTTTTATTTAGATTAGTTATAAAGTAAGAAAAGCATATTTTGTGTTTAAAAAATATTTAATTATTCAACAAGCCTTATAGTTTTCTCAATTTTCAATTAGATCTCTATAATTTAAATTTTTTTAACTAGGTCCCTATAGTGTATGAGATTTTTTAATCAAGTCCATGCCATTTTAAAAAATAGAATGTTTCATGTATATTCCATTTCCATTTCTCTATTCATTCTCTCGTGGAAACGAATATTTCATGAATATTCCATTTTATATAATGGCATGGACTTGATTAAAAAATCTCATGCACCATAGGGACCTCGTTAAAAATATTTAAATTATAGGACTAATTAAAAATTGAGTGAAAATATAGGACCCATAAAATAATTAAACCTCTAAAAAACAATATAGAAAACAACTTTGAGATTCAATTTTCTTGTTTTCAAATTGCTTAAAAACATTGGCACAATTGAAAATAAGTTGAGTTATTATTTTTATCAACTCTTCAATCCTTATTGGGCAATAACTCTCTATTGTTTTGGACCCCTCTCTCCTCGTTATTATTGATATGATTTTATTCTGAAATATGTATTGCGAAATTTCTTTTGCGTTTTGTTTTTTCCTTAAATTTTTTTTATAACTTTACTATGTATAGTATTCAAATTTTCATATATTATTTAAAAAGTTAGATTAACCTGATTTGACCTGATCACTAGTCAAGTAGTCATCATGTTGGGTTTTGTTAATAATAAATTATATCTTAGATTTATTTAGAATGATTTAGGTTAGTATTAGTTTGATCATATTGATTTAGATAGATATTAGTTTGATTTTGTCATTATGTTTTGATTTGGTATTGATTTATTGTATTAATTATTCGAGGACTATAAATAGGCGCTACCTCTTTGTAATTCATACAACATCTCAATAATACATCATATTTAGCCTTTTTTTTTTTTTGCATTCTTATTTTTCATTATGTCTTTTAACATGATATTAGAGCCATGACACCCACCTTGAAGATTCAATTATGCTATATTGAGCTTTGCTTGAAGAACAATTTTCTTTCTTTCCTTCTAATTTTCACTTTTATTTTCTCATATTTGCCTATGACACATCGTTTCTTCTTTGTAATGCCTCGAGTACACGTATCCTTGGACAAATACAGTACAGCCCTAAGGTCCTTTGGGACCCACTTGTGTTGCCAGAAAGGTCCAGGATGTGTGAAGGGCCGTGGGCTATAGAGCTTGGTGTTGCCTCCAAAATTCTATAGAACAGGCTTGTTGTAGTGAGATATGCTCGTGTAGTGAGGACAGGAATGTAGAATAGTACAAAACGAAACAGTTTTGATTAATAAGCCTCCAACCCTTTAAAAATCCTACCCCTCGGCTTCCCTATTGCAAAAACCGAAAAAATTCCTACACCTTTCTCATCTTCCTCTCAATCCTTTTGCCTCCAAAGCTCAAAGGTAAGAGATTTTGTTGGTTTTGTTATCTCCTTCCTTTCTGTTTCATGTTCTAGGGTATGAGTTGTCTTTATCCTCTCTTTGTTGTCAAGTGGAGGTGCTCCCCAATATTGTTAGAGTTGTTTTAGAGTTACCTAGATATTAATAGAGATTGATCATGGATCTATGTTGCTCTATGTATGTTTTTGGTGTCATTTCAAGCTTCTAAGGTCAAGATGGTAGTACCTACATACTCCTGGCTCAAAAATGAGTGGGTTCAAATTCATGACCTTATTTTCAATCATTATGAATATGTTTATGCATGATGTTTGTTAAACATGAAGTTAGAGATGAAAGTATGCATAAATATGATTTTTGCAAGTTATGGCAATTGAGCAAAGAGTATGATTTTTTACTATAGCATGAGAAATGACTTTTAGAAAATTATGGAACCATGATTGGATTGTTGTGTGCCTTGAAAATATTTTATATGCTCAGGAAAAGAGTTACGGTGAAACTTATATTTAGCAAGACGCCAAGTTGTAAAATATGTTCATATGAATTTATGACTCTATTATATTTTTGAGATTTGAGATTTCAAGCTATGTTTTAGAATGATCAGTTAAGATATGAGGGAAAGATATAGAGCAGAGTATGCTTTAGTTTTTGAATGAATATGTTATTTTGGTTTCCAAGCTATAATGATTATAAACCTTTTTATTTCAAAGTATGACATTAGAGTTATCAAGTTATGAAAAGATGTTAGTTTGAGAAATAACTTAGAAATTCAGTTTCATGATACTTAGAAGAAGAGAGTTCAATATGATTCATAGCAATTGTTAGATACATATTCTATGGGCTCTTGAAATCATGGTGCCTACAAGTGGTGATCCTTTGGGCATGATTTCATAGCCACAGTTATGTTAAAGTCAGATTGTTAGAGTTGTATGAATCCAGAGTTTCATAGTTTTCAGAGTTTTCAGATTATTTACATTAAGTACAAACTAGTTTAGACGGTGGCTCCAAGAAACGAGTTAGTTAATGGTTGAGAACAATCGTTAATCTTGGTACCAAGTTGTCCTTAGGGGCAATCTCACAAAGCAGAGATGGAACCTAGTTAGGTGTCCAATTTAGATCCTTGAGGGATCACAGAGCATATAATTTGTTGTGCCATGGTTGACATGAATAACCAGAGAAATTTAGAGATATTATTATTACTGCTATATATATAGCTAGAGATCCTGTTTCTCGATGAGTTCGCATCCCAAGTTAAAATGTTTTCATGATGGATTATGGATTTAGAGATGCTTGTTTACGAGGTTATGGAATGAAATTTTTTTTTCCCAAAATAGCTACGTTATGTAACTATTGAAAATGTTTTTGCCAGTGCATTTGTATATATATATATATATGGTTGTTGTTGTCTCATGCGGGTGGGTGATGGGTGAGAATTTACTTATTGAATCCATTGACTCACCCTCCCCTTTCTCAAGTTATAGGTCCAGACATGGTTAAGTCACGTTCTAGTAGCCCATAGCTACTCCCGGTGGTGAACCTTATTTTAAAGTAAGACTTAGTTTATATTCATGTTAGTATTAGAGTGCTCCAATAGATGTGCAAGGATTTGAACCATGCATTTATTTTCAGATTATGTATTTAATTCCATAGTTAGAAACATTTATGTATATGCTTTTAGAGTTCAAGTATTTGAAATGTAGATTATGGTTAAAGAGTTATGTAATGAGCTAGAGATGAATTTATGATTGGGTTTCAAGAATTAAATTGATTTTCAAAGTATGATGAAGAGGTTTTTAGACTTGTATATTAAAGTATTTCAGTTTTATAAACTCAGATATCAAGTTTTGAATAAATTTTTGGATAAAGGTTTAGATAAAACAATGTTTTAAGTATGAAATTATGCTATTTTATGCATTTAGAGAGACACGTCATCTAGAAGGCTTACGTGGAGATGAGATCCTTATGTGCCAGTCACGTTTCCAGATTGGGGTCGTGACATTCTTTCTCTATGGTTTTCTCCACTTTTTTTGCCACCATGCTTTGCCTCCAATCTGCCTTTGCGTACTCCATTTCCTAGTTTTGCTTAGGCCTCTCTGTGTTCCTGGTTTTGACCAAGTCCATCTGCGTTCCTTGGTTTTGACTAAGCCCATCTCATTCCCTAGTTCTCCCAAGTCACCTGCATTCTTGGTTTCACCCAAGCTTATCTAGATTCCTAGTTTCACCAAGGCCCATCTATGTTTCTTGGTTTGGCCACTTCCATCTATGTTTCCTGATTCCCCAGGCTCATTTGCGTTTCCTGGTTTTGCCTAGGCCTAGCCAGTGTTTGTTTCCTAGTTTTGCCTAGACTGTCTCCTCATTTGGTTCTCCCATGCCCCTTCAAGCTCTTGCCTTCCCTACAAATCTCATTCAATTGTAACAAGCTTAAAGCTCGATGAGATTTAGCTTGAG
Organism: Dalbergia oliveri; assembly: GCA_030441495.1. Taxonomy (NCBI): domain Eukaryota; kingdom Viridiplantae; phylum Streptophyta; class Magnoliopsida; order Fabales; family Fabaceae; genus Dalbergia; species Dalbergia oliveri. The sequence continues at coordinate 10,887,083 of JAMLFY010000014.1, read as the reverse complement.
GGGAAGTCTTAAGAATAAATTATATCTTAGATTTATTTAGAATGATTTAAGTTGATATTAGTTTGGTTTTGTCTTGTTGTTGTATGCTCCGAAGAGGGTAGGCTACCTGTATGGGCTAGGAAATAATCTGCCTTTCTTCTTAAGGGTAGGGTACATATACTAGATCGAGCATTAATGGGGGACTGTTGGACATTGAAAGGCTGGCAAGATTAGGGCCATAGGATTTGCCTGGCGAGATTTGAGACTGCTAGGCTAGTTAGAGGGCCATGATCCCTTGCTTCCATGTTGTGCCGTGTCCGGTTAGGCCGAGTGAGGGGAATGCTTGTGGGCTCCATAAGGAAAGAGCTTAGGTGTGGTCTGGGTTTTTGGGGGTGTGCACCTAGAGGTGCTGGTTGTGGGGTGGGCTAGTGCGGGTTGGTTCACAAGCCCCCCAATCTCAGAATCAAAGGGTCAAGAGACTGGTTTGATGTTTGAAGGCGTGGGCGGGCTAATGTCAATTGGTCTAGTCATTTTGTTTTTATTTGGTATTGATTTATTGTATTTATTTTTCTAGGCCTATAAATAGACGTTACCACTTTGGAATTCATACATGTCAATCCCTGTGCTCCCATTTTTCATTATGTTTTCTAACTGTTTGAATTCTAGAAAAAGACCTAATCTAAATCATCGAGTTCAATTAAGTATGATCCAATCAGGTATGTCCCCTGTACCCTCCTATTGTTATTTTGCTCAGGTTCAACTAATATTCCATACTTTTAGAAGTCATTAACTTTGTTGACACTAACTAGTTAGTCCCATAGAGATAGCAATGTGACATTCAACTACTATTCTTATATATTATAATGACAAAAGCCTCATATGACTTGTTAAGGTATAGCTTTCCCAGGTGAGTTGTCCACTTTCATTATGGTAGAACATAACAATGTTCATACACTACCTTACCACCACAATGATGGGTGGCCTGGCGTATAGACGTTAAGCACGGTTGCTTATAAAGGTTTTTCTAGCTTCTCTGCGCCACGTGATCCCATAACCAACTGAAAAAGAAGGCCTTTCACCCAACGAGATATAAGTTTTAAAGTGTTTGGGTTATTATTGCCATACATGAACGGAGGGAAGACAGAAAAAGAAATTTATTTATTTAGGCTGCACTTTTCTTCACACTATGATGAATTTTATTAACTAATTATAAAATTAATTAATAAGTTATTCATGTATTATTAACCAAAAACTAGTTAATTATTTATTTATTTAATTTATAACACATACACAAACAATATGAAGATGAATCTAGTGAGATAGTGATTTATTATGAGAGTGAGATAAACAAATCTAGGTGTATAACCATACATGGATGGTCAAGATTGAAAGTTATTAATAGTAATTAATAATCATATGATCATTTAAAACTGTCTTGTAATTTTATATTTTAATCTTAACAATTTATGTAAGATCTAACGATCCAAATTCGCTCTTCTCATTCTCATAATAAATACCCTCTCATTAAAATCGTTCATAAACAATAATATCTATATATATATATATATATATATATATATGGTATCTGTATTTTAAATTAATTTTAATAAAAATATGCTACATAATTATTGTATTTATGGGATGATTTTTCACTTTAGCTGATATGTACTTTGTACTTAAATTTTTTTTAATTAATTAAAAATATCACATTCAATTATTTAATATAGCTGTGCCAAATTAGACTTCTCTTCAATCCACAATCATGCAAAGTTCTTGTAGTATTTTTCTTGTTCGTTATTTTCCAATCAGCATTACATACCAATACCTTGCAAAATGACTCTATTTGCTGTTATCATTAACAAATATATAACAAATTAGTAACAATGAAATATTAATTAGTGCAAATTTTTAGATATATTATTATTCAATTTTGAATTTAATTACCATGTCCTGATAGTGTAAAATTTTTTTAGGTTATGAATCATGATTGCCACATAAGTCATGATAATTGACTTTTATCCACTACATAAAAGTCATCCAACTAAATGTTTTGATTGAATGTGTTTTATACCTAAGTGTATAAAAATTAAACTCTTCAATTATATACCAACACATTGTTTATTAACTTAAAGATAATATAAAATGTCAAATACATTATTAAATTTAAATGAAATATTCTTTATAGGACACTAAACTTAAATTTAATTATTAAACAGGATGTGGTTTATAACTAGTTCGGTTTCTGTAGATTTGGCATACATTTTAATATAAAATTAAATGAATTTTTCTGTGCCGTCCATCAAAATTAAAGGAGGTAGTCGCATTAGGTCCAGGTCAACATCAAAACTGGAACTCCTATGTGGAAAGCATAATAATTTTGGACCTAACATTATCAAATCAGGTTGCCACATGCAAAGAGTTTCATTAATAAGCTTTTGGAGGTTGTAGTGCATTCCATAATCAGAAAGTAGAAGCCGGCACCACACAAAGAAAGAGGAACTCTTCATTAAGCAAACTTTTGATTCTTGAAGATGCTACATAAAGTGCTTGACAAGATCTATCCTTTAAATTCACCATAAAAATAGGTATCCTTGAAAAATATTATTTCTTGTTTGAAAATTATTGATAACCTTTTTCCAGCGACACGCGTGACGAACAATAGTCTTTGAAATGAAAAAAAAAATTGTAAATAGAAAACAATTGTATTGTTTGAGGTTTTTTTTTTTAGGTCTCTTTTTTAGTTTTTTTTTTTTCTATTTGTCGAGGTCTGTTTTGTAGGGCTATACACAATCACAAGTGATTATATTATCAAGCCTCTCCAATGGCCCATATTATTAAGCCCTTTGAAAACATTCCTGTATGATCCGTGTGGCATGGATCTCAAGATCTCTCTTCAGTTAGGCCAAAAATTATGGCCATAGCGACAACATTATAATACGTTAGAACTGAGAGGTAGACCGGCCCAAAAAAATAACATCTTGTACAAAGAGAAGAGGATGCTCTGACCAGAAAAATGGAGAGAAAAGGGTGCAAGCCCTAACGTCGCCCCGGTGAAGCTATGGAATAGTAAAGCGCAATCTTGGCAAATATGCTCAAAGGGTGAGTCTAGGGATGGCATTGGAATGGCAGAGGCAGATATTTATGGGGATCCCTGCATTTGGATCCTTGTTTTGGGGATTTTGTTCCCCAGGGATGAGAATGGGGGATAAAAGTCCTCTTTGGGAAAAGTGGGATTGGGATGGGGACTATACCCTTGCTGGAGTCAGATGACATATTAGTCTCTTAGATGATGATATGTAATAATATGTGTCAAAGAGGCTATTTCAGTATTTTCAATCTATTTAATTTCATTACTCTATTTTTTTTAATAGAAATGAAAGATAACTTTCCCATAACCTTACCTTTCTAACTCCTGTTCCTTCTCTCTATGAGTTATCCCAAATTACAATAGTTGCGACCCACCCTTAATTTTCCTCTCTCTGTCCTAGCTAGACCGCACCACACACATCATATCCACTTATTAGTGACCACTCCGCTAGCCTATTCTCCATTGATGAGTACTATCATAGGAAGGCATACACCAAAGCAGCAAAACCTACCGTGCATCACACCGCCTTGACCCACCATGTGGGCATTGCCTAGTTGCGACCCACCATGAGCTTAGGTCGAGGGAAATCAACCATCTGCCTCAAGCAGTGTCCCTCTTTTCCCGATATTAGATCTTCAATCCAACCTTAGTTGTTGCTCCCTCTAATTTCTGCTAAAAAAACATATCTTAATATGTTATGGTTGTTGTTGGCTTATTATTTTATTATGGTTTCTCCTCCATTTTTGCTTAATAGAGCTTTTATGGTTGTTGTTAAAATGTCACCTTACTTTATCTTTTGAATCACTCAAAGAGTGTGGGATTCGGGGTCCCCATGGATCTCCAATGGGAGGGGAATTTCTCTCCGTTTTGGAGATCGGGGACAAGAATGGGGAATAAGTTGAATCCTTGGGTCAAGGATCGGTAGTAGTCCCGGCACTACCCCATTGTCATCTCTAGGTGAGTCAAACCAATAGAGATGCTTCATCTTTTTTGTGATGGACCAAGTGATCTCTTTTCTTATATGTGTGTGTGTTTTCTAGGAGTAAATCTTGATGTATTTACTTCATCTAATAACTTTTGGATTTAATTGGAATACACTTAAGTGTTAAAATATTTTACACATCATCCAATCATGTAATAATACATAAACAAATATAGTTATTTTTGTTGTTAATAGGCTAGTGTGTTTACCTTACTATCTAGTCGATGAAATTGTTTTGTTCTTCTACAGATACCTACTATAATAGACGGGTTGTACCATGATAACTCAATTTCACTGAGTTACTTAGCTTCAATTAGGCTGCTTAGTCTATGATTTACATAAGTGAAACACACTTTTTAAAAATAACACTTGTTTTGACTTTTTTCCCCTGAAAATTAAAGATTATAATTCATGATTATTGAGATAAATTGCACATTATAACCCAGAATCTCTTTAAAAATGCAGATTGACATCCAGGTCGAGTCGATCTTAGTGCTTATAAAGGTAGCGCTTATTTGTCTTTTGCTAATATAGGTTTCAAAGGTGAGGCTATTTGCATAAGAAGGACAGACTCTTTGACCTGTTTCATAGCCCATAAAATCTCCTTGTCTCTCTTCCCTTTCTCCAACAATTACTACATATAAACACAGGAACCTATATGATTTATCCTTCCCCTAAATGAGAATCTATCACATTTTAAGGTAATAAGGTCCAAAGTTGCACTGCCTAATATTTAATAGAACCACGTTTAATGCTAACAGAGACATGTGCTTGCTTCTGTCCTCACTCGCAAAGCATATGCTTTATTCTCACTGGCCGGGCTAGTGCCTGGGTCTTTGATGTTATATTTAGGTACATTTAGCTCAACATATGCTATGAAATTAATACAATATAAAGTTTTGTTTTAGCTCGAATTTTATATCAATCATGAGCCTCCTCAAGTACTCTCCATTACTCGACCATGTTTAATCCAAATCCTTATCTAGATGTTTGTACTTTGTATATATTCAGGTGGATGGTTGTTTTGATATACAAAATAATTAAATTAAATGGAAGGATCCCTATAAATATAACTCCTGGATTCTAGTGGAAAGAGAAGAGCTTCTTCCACATGAATTGGTGGCTTTATTATGTGTCAATGTGACAAATTTGACACTCGAGAATTCTACAAAGTATTGATGCCAATTGGTCATATATATCAGAAAGATTCTCGCCAATTATAGTAGGCAGGCTACGGAAATTCCAGGCAAAGCTTTCAATATAGGAAAATTCGAACAAAAGAATGGTTGGATAAGTATATGTATCTGTACTAATAATAATTCAAAAGACTAAATAATGAGGAGTTGACAAGTGCCAAACTATGATTTATTCTATTTTTTTTCTAAATTTTTAAATTTAAAATTGTTTATTAAAAAGAAAAATTAATTTTAATTACAATTATATTTATCTTTAAAACACTCACCCCACCCTATGCTTCCTCCAATAATTTGGCAATCATTCAATCAAAATATTTTTAAATCGATCATATTTATTTGACATCTATGGTAATAAATCAATATTGTGATATAAATGCATAAAATAAATTTCTTAATTTATAATAAATAAGTTTTGATCAAATTTAAAATTATTTTAATATTTTTGTTTATTTTTACTTATCAAAAATTTAAAATTCAAAATATATTATAAATACTTTCTAATTGTTCTTTTGCCTGATCGTACCTCTTTATTTTTTACTTCCTTTGTCCTCATGTCAGCCATGTGTGAAGAAACATGGTTTTCTATTTCATTCATCTTACTTCACTAAGCACTGCACAACTATACTTCAAGAGCCATCTTTTCTCTACATTGGTTATGTATGTTTTTCTCTTTTTTTGGCATGTCCAATTTGTTGTTTTTCATTTTTTTATTTTTTTATAATCTAAAACTACCATTCATTATCTTCTTCGTTTGACTCTCTCTTTGTTATCGTTAGTGAAAAGTTAGCCGAATATTGGGCTTAATTGGGCCTAAAAGTGATAAAAGATTTTGGGTCTCTAATTCAAATGGGACGGTTGCCACAACTGAGAGCGAGCCGTGCTTAAGAGATGGAATCGTGATCCAAGCGGGGTGCGCTTCAAGTTGAACACGTGCTTTGGTTCAAACGCAAGCGGGAAACGGTTACATCAGCCAGGAGTCGTGGAGAGGGACGATTATTTCCCACGGTTAGATGTAGCCGTGGTAACTGTATACGTGCTAGACGGTTATTTGAGATCATGGGCCGTGCTAGCCTTAGTATAAAAGGGAAAAGAAGCAAAGAGGAAGACAGACGAAGATTAATACAGACAAATTTCAATACTTTGTTTTAGCTTACGTTTTCTTTCTCCTTTAGGTGTAGTTTTAGAAGTAGTTTTCTCATTCTTGTAATTTCTGTTTCCATGTTCTTGAGTATTGTTGTTGATGTTGTACTATTTATCATCAATATTCAATCACTTTTCCATTTTCAATCCTAAGTCCAAAGCTTATTGTCATTAGTATTTGGAGGACCCATAACCAAGGGCTGATTCCCTCCTTGGTATAATTGCCTTTTTTTTGGATCACTTGGGAATTTAGTTTCTTGGATTTTGTTACTCGTTTAACTTAGCCGAATTAAATTTTACCACAACATATTTTTGGCACGCCCAAGTGGGACCAAAAGGATTGATATAGTGAAGTTTAATTCTCCCGTTGGATTATCAGTGGCACAAGGAGTTACGCTCTAAGCAAATGAGTACTCCTGGTGCAATGTTGACGAATGCTAAACATGGAAACTGAAAAGAGAAGACAGCACGGTCAGTACTACGGTAAACGAAGGTTCAAGTGTGCCAAAATGCTGCTTCCTTGTTTCTCGGAAAAATGGGACTCCATCTTAAGCGTCTCCAGTTAAAAACAATGAGGATAAACAGCCCATGACTGTATCCGCATCGTTTATTCGACAGTAAATGGAACTTGGAGTGAATGATGTGATGCTTAACGTGTCAAAACAACTTCCTGAGATTGTGCGACCGATGGTGATGAATGTTTTGCAGGGAAACGGAATTATTCCTAACATGGGAATGATGCCGTATGATGTTCAGGAATTTTCCCTTCACAACCGTATGCAAACCCTGGGGGGCAAGTCAATTTGATTAGAAGGCCTATGAATGCAGGAGGGCATTTAGGCTTACCACCATTAGGCAATGATAACCACGCTATGCATGCTGGTCGCCGTGGAACATGCCTTCCGGGGTAGAGAGGAATGTGTCAAGCGGATGTAATGCAGAAGGACAGTGGGCCATGGTTCCATATTCAACGGTGCCCAAGGAGGAGGTCCGCCCATGGGTCCTATGAATTATGGTATTGGCCTTAATCAAGGGTTAAACTATACTATCTCCAGCATAGGATCAGCCGTGGATGGGCAGTTACCAGTTCCTATGATGCATGATCAAGGAGGATTGAGGCCAAGACCACCAGCTTTGAATTTGAATAACCCACTTGTCAGGAGAAGAGCTCCTGGCCCTCAATTGCTAGACCCAAATGTGATTGTAGAGGCCATGAGAAGATATTTTGGGGTACAGTTGAAGCGTTGGAAAGACCCATCTATAGGAGGCCTTACCGGAGTGGGTGGATAGGGTACCTTTTCCGCATGGCTTTAGAGTACCGGACTTTGTTACATTTTCAGGAAGAAGATGGTAGATCATCGATGGAGCACGTGAGTAGATTCTTGGCTCAGTGTGCAGAAGCAGACAAAATGAGGCTCTACGGCTTCAATTATTTCCTTTGTCCTTAACTGGCACGCTTTCTCCTGGTACTCATCCTTGCCACCCAACTCCATTCATAATTGGATGGACATGGAAGGAGTATTTCATGACCGATTTTATAAGCCATTACAGAAGCCTCAATTTTAGACTTGTTCGGATCAAGCAACAAGTGAATGAGCCAAGTCTTTGATTTTATAGAAAGGTTTAGGAAGATAAGAGGTAAATGCAGTGTACAATTGCCAGAGATGAATGCACATCCATAGCCGTGAACAATATGCATCCACAACTCAGAGAAAAGTTAATTGTCTCAGAGTATGGGGATCTTAACCAATTGGCTTGGAAGGCTTCCAGAGTGGAACAATTCATTCATGAAAGAGATCAAAGGTGCTCAAATAAGATTGGTGGTAAGACCTCTCATTTATCTCTGTGATTGAATGTGAGTCTAATGAAGAGTTTTGTGAAGAACAATTGTCATTGGAAGGAGAAGTGATGGCGGCCAAGATAGTCAAGGGTAAGCCATATTCATGCCCTGCTAACTCGGCTAAAGGCAAAGAAAAGTTTAGACCCAAAGAAGAAGGATATTTGTTTGACATAACAAAGGCTGATCAAATTTTTGACTTCTTGTTGAAAGACAAGCAATTGAAGCTGCCTGAAGGACATAAAATCCCTTCTCTTGCAAGCTGAAGAATAGAAAATATTGTAAGTGGCATAATTCTGACTCTCATTCTACCATCAATTGTTTAGTGTTCAGGAATGCTATCCAGAAGGCATTGAAGGAGGGCAGATTAAAATTGCCTGAAAGGAAAGCGCCAAGCATGACGGTTGATAGATCCTTTCCCACGGCTGTGATCAATATGGTATCAATGTCTGATCCAGCCGTGATGAAAAGAGCAACAACAAAGAAGATGTGAAGAAAGACTTGAATAAGATGTGGAAGCCAAAGTCGTGATAATGAAGGGAGAATCTAGCAAAGGGAGTGAAGCCTTTGAGTTGCACAACCATGGAGTACAGATGTTAGAGATGCGGCAAGCAAAGGAGGAGTGTGTTTAATCGGTTGAGTTTCCCAGTGAATCAAATTAACTACACTAGTGGGCAAAATATTCGACAAGTTAACAATATGGTAGGCCGATTTATGTATGAAAGAAATAAGTTCCAAAGGTTTGGCTACCATTGGAACATACTTCGTCCAAGAAACTTCTCCAGAGGAAGCGGGTCCAATGTGCAACTACCTTAGGTGTCTAGTCATCCCTTGCCTAAAGAAAATAGGCGAGCCGTGGAGTTAAGCTATTCCAGAGGGCAGCCCATTATGAGAATTACTGTAAGAGATGATACAAGGTTTCAGCCCAAGAAGATGATCAAACCAAAGTCCTATCCTAATCAGGCAGGATGGACTATGGTTGAGAAGAAGAAGGAGCCGCAGATGGAGAATAAGGTACTTTCCAAGTCTTAAAGCGTCGGCTGCAAAGGAAGAGAGCTTTTTGAAAGTAAAGAGAGATTAGAGTCTCTAGAGAAGGGCAAAGCTGGCAGAAGATCTTCATGATGAAAAAAGTAAGGAAGCGGAAATTGTGAGAGCTGTAGAAATTATCTATCAATGAAGCCTCACAAGGTAAAGGCTTATGTGGAAGGTTATTTGGATGGAGAATTGATGATGAAAGTGAAGATGAGTTGCTGATCATTGCCAATGATGAGGATTTAGAGATGATGGCTGTGGTGGGAATTTTGCCCTAGAGTTTTTGGTTGAGGAAGGGCAAGCAGAGGCTTTGGAAGGAGATGTCATGGTGGAGGAGGCTGAATATATCTCCATCATAACTGAAAAGGAGAAGGAAGAAAAGTGTAAGGGAGAACATGTGATTGTATTTGAGAGACAGGAAAACCTCGCCATTTGAAACCGCTTTATATCAAAGCTTTGATTGATGGAAAGCCGTTCGTGGGTTTGGTGGATGGAGAGGCAATTATGAATGTAATGCCTTTGGTTGTTTTAAAGAAATTGGGAAAGACTATGTCAGATTTAAAGGAGACTAATATGAAGATGACCAACTTTATTGGGGGGACTACAAGGCTAGAAATCTACATTGCTAAACTCATGGTAGGTTCTAAAACGGCTAGCACAATGTTTTTTGTGGTAGATGCCAAGCCAGGATATTCTCTTTTGTTGGGGAGGGATTGGATTCATGCTAATGAATGTGTACCCTCTACTCTCCATCAATCGTTGATGTTTTGGCATCAAGGGAAGGTAGAAACCCCAAGCTGATCAAAGACCTTTTGCAGAAGTGAAGATGGTAGAAGCAAGTTACTATGATCCAGAGTTTCAGCCATTGTCATTGATGAAGAAAGAAGATGAAGATTTGATTAAAGCCGTAAATCTTACGGCTAGGGGTTTTCAGATTGAGGTTTAGGCCGAAACACGACCTTATGTGGATTTGTTTAATGAAGATGGACCATGAAAAGGTAGCAGAAGAAGCCTTGCAACGGCAGGCTTATCTCCTGAATGCAAAATCTGGGATTGTGTTCAGCAGAATGAGGTAGCCGGAAGAAAAGTTGAGAAAGAAGTTGAAGAAGAAGTGGACGAAGATGCATGCCCATCTATCAAAAAAGATCAACCGAGGTTTGAAGCACAGGATCCATTGCTTGAAGTCAACTTGGGAACGGAATTGGAACCAAGGATGACTAAGATTAGTGGATTGCTGAACGAAGAATGTTGAGAGAATTGGTGCATCTAATTCAGAAATATAAAGATTGTTTTGCATGGGATTATCATGAGATGCCGGGTTTGTCAAGAGAGTTGGTGGAGCACGATTACCCATTAAACAAGGGTACAAGCCTTTCAAACAACCGCGACGCATCAATCTAGAATTGCAGCCAAAGATCAAATTGGAAATTGAGAGATTGTGAAGGCTGGTTTTATTAGGATGGCTAGGTATGTTGAATGGTTATCAAACATTGTACCTGTAATTAAAAAGAATGGCCAAGTTAGTTTGTATAGATTTTAGAAATTTAAACTTGGCCACGCCTAAGGATGAGTATGTCATGCCTGTGCGGATATGTTAATTGATTCTGAGCAAGAAATGAAATCATGTCGTTTATGGATGGTTACTCTGGGTATAATCAAATATTGGTTGCTAGTGATGATGTACATAAACTGCCTTCGTTGCCCTGGGGCTATTGGTATCTTTGAATGGGTGGTTATGTCATTCGGTTTAAAGAATGCTGGAGCAACCTACCAAAGGGCAATGAATGCAATTTTTCATGATTTAATAGGTAAAAGTATGGAAGTATACATAGATGATGTAGTAGTGAAGTTAACGAATTTCAGAAACATCTAGCCGATTTAGAACAAGCTTTTATTAGAATGAGGAAGCATTCATTAAAAATGAATCCGGCTAAGTGTGCTTTTGGTGTCTGCTGGTAACTTTTTGGGGTTTTTAGTACATCACCAAGGTATTGAAATAGATAGGAATAAAGCTAAAGCTGTTAGAAGCTAAACCTCCAACCAATAAAAAGGAATTGCAGAGTCTTATTGGGAAAATTAATTTTATGAGAAGGTTTATTACTAACTGGCTGGAAAATGAAAGCTTTTCTCCTTTATTGAAATTGAAAACTGAGGATTTTGTTTGGGGAAAGGAAGCAACAAGCTTTCGACCAAATCAAGAGATGTCTAGCGAGCCCACCAGTTTAGTACCCTGCTCCTGGAAGGCCGTTAAAATTGTACATCTCAAGCAGAAGACTGATCGGGAGTTTATTGGCTCAGGACTAGAAGATGGAAGAGAGAGGGCAGTGTATTATTTAAGCCGTACGCTTAATGATGCCGAGTCAAGGTACACTCCTATTGAGAAGCTTTGTTTGTCTTTATTTCACGCTTGTACTAAATTAGAATATTATCTGTTGCCAAGAGAAGTACTAGTCATATGTAAGATAGACATAGTTAGATATTTGTTAAATAGACCTGTACTTCAAGGGCGTTTGATGAAATGGGCCATAAAGTTAAATGCTTTTGCCCTTAAATATGTGCCTATGAAAGCCGTAAAAGGACAAGCATTGACGGATTTCTTAGCCGAGCACCCATGTGTGGCGTGACAGACCCATTAGATGAATACCAAAATATGGTTGCAAGTCAGCGTGGGTATTTTCGTTTGATGGATCTAAGCATAGTGAGGAGCCGAAGGAGTAGTCATCACAAGCCCTGATGGCAAAGATGATAAACGCCTTTTTAAGCTTGATATTCATGTTCAAACAACCAAGCAGAATATGAAGCTTTGCTTGTAGGGCTTAGGTTGTTGAATGCTATGGGGGTGCAAGCAATTCAAATAAGGGGAGATTCAGTTAGTCATCAATCAGATAATGGGTGAATACAGATGTAATAGTCAGAGTTAGCCCCTTATTTGAATGAAGTTATGGAGTTGTTGTTTGAATTTTCAGACGTTACAGGTAGTTCATATTCCTAGAGGGGAAAATGAGGTGGCGAATCAGTTAGCTCAACATGCTTCAGGATATAAACTAATGCATGGTGGAGTGATGATTGGCGCCTGGAATACAGAGGGTGTCAGATTGGAGGGAAGAGATTGTAAAGCATTTATTGGATCCTTCGGCTAAGGCAGAGCATAAGATAAAACAACGGGCTTTAAATTTTGTCCTAGTGGATAATGAGTTGTTCAGAAGGACACAAGAAGGAGTGCTTTTGAGGTGTGTAAGTTTGGATGAGGCTATGAGAATTATGGGAGAAGTGCATGAAGGAGTATGTGGGGCGCACAAGTCGGAGGAAAAATGAAGTGGCTGATTTACCGTTATGGTTATTATTGGCCAACAATCATGGCTGATTGTTTCGATTATGCTAAGGGTTGTGAGGAATGTCAGAAACATGGCCCCTTTCAGCGTGTGCCAGCTGAGGAATTACATACCATAGTGAAGCCGTGGCCTTTCGGGATGGGCTATGGATTTAATTGGTAAGATTTATCCTCCCTCATCCAAACAACATTCCTTTATAATTGTAGCAACGGATTATTTTACTAAGTGGGTTGAAGCTTAGTCGATGGTAAAAGTTACACAAGCCGATGTTATTAGGTTTATACAAAATCAGATTATACATCGGTTTGGTATCCCTGAAACCATCACGGCTGACCAAGGGACTATGTTCACAGGAGATAAAGTGAAATCTTTTGTGGCCCAGTATGGAATAAGGTTAGTTCACTCTTCTCCTTACTATGCCCAAGCCAATGGACAAGCCGAAGCTACTAATAAGGTGCTCATTGACATAATTAAGAGGTCTATAGAAAGTCATCCACGCAAGTGGCATGAAACTTTGTCCGAGACTCTATGGGCTTGTAGGAATTCTAAAAGTACAGCCACTGGTTTAACACCATATAGGTTAACCTTCGAACAAGATGCTGTTTTGCCTCTAGAGATAAATGTGAAATCTCTTAGAGTGGCAAAACAACATCAGTAAGCTCGGACGAATATAATCAAGCCATGTTTCAGGAAATGGATGGTTTGAGTGAGGACAGGTTGATGGCATTAGAAAATATCCAAGCCAACAAAGTTAAAGTAGCCACGGCCTACAATAAGAAGGTAAGGAAGAAAATTTTTCTGAAGGCGATTTGGTTTGGAAAGCCGTGTTGCCTTTAGGATCCAAAGATGCAAATCTTGGTAAGTGGTCCCCTAATTGGGAAGGACCTTACATTATTAGTCAAGTTGTTCACGGGGAGCTTATCGACTGGTTTCATTAGAAGGCAAAGAACTAGCCGTGAGTATCAATGGGAAATTCTTAAAAAAATATTATCCTTCAATTTGGGAAACAAAAGGCGGATTATAAATCATGCAATGTAAAAGGGCTGACCACATGCCGGTTCGGCTAGCTAAAGAAAAAGCCTATATTTAAAATTGAGAAGCAACTATTTTGGAGGAAGAGTTAGGGAGGAGGAATTGTGTCTATGCCTTCAGTTTGTGAAGAATTGGAAGTAGCGAGCTTCCATCATGCTCAGAAAGTTCCAGCTTCTATCATCGGTTGGTTGGCCTCAGGCTTCCAGAAACAGCATCTTTAGAAGCGAAGGCTACTATAGGATCCACGGCTGCTAGGTTCGGATATAGGTAAAGACGAGCCGTGGACATTTCTGTGAGACATGAGCCAGAATTGTAGCTACGCCTGAAGTTTCCACGGGTTCAATAAGGATCTGCAAAAGAGGAAATTGATTGTTAAGGTTGAATTTGTAGAATAAATATGGAAGACATGAAAAGAGTAGAGATTACCTTGGGATAATTTCCTATGCTTGGAGCGTATATCATGCCAAAGAAGGTTGGCTTGTTGTATTTGTTGCTCCCATCTTTAAAATCCTTCTCCAGAAAGGTTTTTGCAAGGTTAGGGTCTTCATCTCCTTGTCTAAGGAAGTGGCCTGAGTATATAACCGGAGCTGCTCGTTCAGTTTGTTTGATCTGCTGTGTGAGAGCTTGATCGAGGAAGTAGGTCGAGCTCACCTCCATCTCAGCAATACTTTGTCTAGGAAGGCAATCCTTTCTGTTGTAGCCTGCTGTTTCTAGAATCAGCAATTCTTTTATTTTCTTGCTCTTTGAATGCTGAGGTCAAACTCTCCTTCTGGTTTGAAAGCTCAAAAGCCGAGTCAGCTTGTGTTCACTTCGATCAATTCTTTTTTGGCTTCCAGATGAGAATTCATATCCACCAAAAGCATCCCTATTTCAGTGTAAACTATTTTGGTGGGTTCTGAGATATCATCAGCTGGAGTTGGCGACTCGGCTAAGTTTTTCTTGCAGTATGATTAGAGTAGCAGCATCTGGAATTTCTTCCCCTTCTAAAATTTTGGATATCTCATCATAAATCTCTTTAACAGGGGAGCTGCCTCCGAGGGCCGCAACATGGGTACTAAAGTACCTAGCCAACTCCTCAGCGAAAATGTTGGGAGGCGGAATGATCTGAATAGGGGAGGTTGGCACGTTCTCAGCCAAGTCAGCACTCGAGGCGTGTCTTCAGAGCCACTCTCCTCGGCTAGAACAAGAGCTTGATCAGCAAGAGAATGGATCCTGCTGGAGGAGAGGTTGTTGGTACCTTCTGTTAAGAAGGAAATTTTTGACTTAGTTATCAAATTAGTGGAAGATGAAAACAACAAGGTGAGAATATATACATGTACATACCTTGGTGGTGATGGGAGTATCTGAGTTGAAGGAGGGGTATGCCCCGAAGAACGAGTAACCCTCTTTGGCATCTCGCCTGTAGAGTTTTTCTTTTTCCGTTTAGGAGAAGGAGCTCTCACGGCCAAATTGAGTTGAATTAAGGAAGATGACATGCAAATGTGGAGATGTTAAAAGAGCAAAGGCGGGAAGTAAAGCAATACCTGGCATAGGGCTATCTAGGAGAGGTAGAAGTGGTTCTTCTCCTTCTTCTTCTAGGGGATCAACATCAGCCTTATATAACTTGTCCAGGTAGTTTTGGATGTCGTCCTTGAAAGCAGAGGATAGTACATTCCTCCACCACTCCAGAAAGTTAGGAGTCTCTGATGGTTCTGGATTATACATCACAAAACGGAAGTCGAGGAAAAGAGTTTGTTGTTCCTCTTCCATCTTCTTCATTGTTCTAGATTTAGAACAGGGCGCTCACTGAAGAAACAATACGGCCACGGGCTGGGATATCCTGGATAAAACCTAATTGCCGTGCAAAAAAGTGGGGACAATAGGGCTCGCAGAGGTTTTATATTTCTAGAGTTTGGCCGTAGCCCACTCAAGATATCATGAGGAATGAGAACATGAGGGAGGTGATTTTGTAAGAGGACAACATCATGTCCTGAAGCAATGTAGGGTCTATCCTAACCCACTTAGGACCAAACCTAGCATCACGGTAGGGAAGTAATCCAACTTCCGTGTGGGGATCTCAAAAAGTTTGGAAACAATCTCGTGAGAGGTCATAATGGTGAGGGGTAAGACATACAGGTTACCATATATGATAGGAAAAGGGTTCCTGAGAGAACAAGCAGGATAAACTCGGCACATATACATTAGCCCATAGGTTCAGAAACCACAAGGGACCCTGGACATTCTCAATGGAATTACCCTTCCGTAGTTCCTCTACCATGTTAGACATGCTTCTATAGAAGGTAGACAAAAAAGGGAACCTAAAGCTATTTGTCGATCAGACATAATAGCAACTACATAAGAGTACTCAAGCACGACTAGGAGAGCTAGTGCAGAAGAAGTACTTATAGAGCCAAAACAAGAGGAGGCAGCATGCTCATCTTCAGCTACCCGGCCAGAGGTGTGAGAGTTGGCTCGAAGTTGGAGTAAGGGGCCAACTTTTTGTTAAATTTCACACCCAAATTGTCCCCAAAACGGTCACTGATAGGATAGATTCCCTGGTAAGCGGTAGACCGAGAATGGCTGCTACATCCATCAGGGTTGGAGTGAGCATGCCAAAAGGGAATATGAACCCGTTGATGCTAGGGTTCCAGAAGCCGAGCAAAGAGAAAATGAAGTGGGGGTTGCACGGGTATTCCTTGGTGAGCTTCACCATGTCATATATTCCCCAAGCTCGTCCATTCTTTTCCTTTGGCCGTTGATACCCTCTCGCACCATGCTTCATACCCTGGAGTTAGGTGTGGCCAAGCTTGGAAATCAGCCTGGCATTTGGAAATGTCGAACCAATCTTCGGTGATTGGAAGTTGGTTGTCAGAAGGAATAAGGAAGTGATTGATTAACTTCTTCCCAGAAATTAGGTCTGGTAAAACCGGACTTAGACGATAGGTGTGAGTATCTTCATTATAGGGTAAGTAAACTCCATCTTCTTGGAGGAATATGACGTACACGCTGCTAATGGTCAAGAAGAGTAGAAGAAATCAAGGAGGAGACTAGAATATTCAAGAAGGGTGGGAATACGAGTGGTGTAGAAGGTTAACCTTTTTTTTAAAAGGGTATTTAAAGGATGGCAAGGTTGTTTTGTGTTCCCATATTTGGGGGAGTTTGTTGTAACGGATTTAATCATTAAACCAAGGCGGTGATATGACCGTTACACCCGTTAAGCCTCGGTTCCTTGGCTTCTGGGTGTAGGGGGCATATGTTACCGTCAATGAAAAGTTAGCCGAATATTGGGCTTAATTGGGCCTATAAGTGACAAAAGATTTTGGGCCTCTATTCCAAATGGGGATGGTTGCCATAGCTGTGGAAGCGTGCTTAAGAGATGGAATCGTGGTCCAAGCGGGGGCGTGCTTCAAGTTGAACACGTGCTTTGGTTCAAACGCAAGTGGGAACGGTTACATCAGCCGCAAGGAGTCGTGGAGAGGGGACGGTTATTTCCCCACGGCAATTAGATGTAGCCGTGGTACCGTATACGTGCTAGACGGTTATTTGAGATCATGGGCCGTGCTAGCCTTAGTATAAAAGGGAAAAAGAAGCAAAGACGAAGAGACGAAGATCAATACAGACAAATTTCAATACTTTGTTTTAGCTTACGCTTTCTTTCTCCTTTAGGTGTAGTTTTAGAAGTAGTTTTCTCACTCTTGTAATTTCTGTTTCCATGTTCTTGAGTATTGTTGTTGATGTTGTAATGTTTATCATCAATATTCAATCACTTTCCATTTTTAATCCTAAGTCCAAAGCTTATTGTCATTAGTATTTGGAGGACCCATAGCCAAGAGCTGATTCCCTCCTTAGTATAATTGCCTTTATTTTTTGGATCACTTGGGAATTTAGTTTCTTGGCTTTTGTTACTCGTTTAACTTCCGAACTAAATTTTACCACAACAATCTCTTTCTACACTTTCATATTACACATTGTATGAGATAAAAATAGAGCCGTCTTCCCCCCCACATCATTTCACCAGTGTCACTTATTTGTGCTGCTTTTTTTTTTTTAGATTGCAAGCAATTTTATCTAAGGATAACCAATCTTAGAAGTGATTATTGTTTTTTTCAACTACTGTTGGATAATGGAAAGAATACAAACTCCTTCATTACAAGTGCTAAATAGGCTAGGCAACAAAGAAGGTTTTGAAATAGGTAAAATTCATTCATAACACTCATAGTCATGTAAAGGTTAATTTATTTCAAAATGTTGTTTATTTTGTTTAATTATATCTATTTTATATTTTATTATGTATGTTGAACTCATGTAATATACTGGCAATTGGACAATTTTTTTTTGAATATTTTGATATATTGGCAATTTTCAACAGCCGTTTTTGATATATTGATAATGTTTGTGGTATTTTAATAAAAATTGAAATACTATTTATCAGTGAGATTGTTGCATGATTTGTGTTGAATAGTTTATGGTATATTTTAATATATCAATTTTTTTTTGTTCTTATACAAGTTAAAAATAATAATATTGCCACATCTTTTATTTCAGAATTTGATGTTTAATTTGGTCTTATTGATTGTGATTTATCCTAACAGTCTTCCAAATCTGAGCCCTCTCTTTATACTCTGGCCAAGCAACTGTTGGATGAGTTTGAAGATACTGCAGAGGGTGATGTGTCTACTACAAAGATGAAGGCAATCTGATGTAGGCGGTTGTTTCATATTTTGATGTGGGAATCTCATTAAGTTGTTTTTACCGGCGTGCCTCTCTTTGTTGGTCTATTTTCTTTTGTCTTCTAATAAGTATTTTATGATATGAATATGATTATGATTTAGATATTAATCTATACTTTTTTAGTTTTAGTACTTTACATTTATTTAACGTTGATTAGATATGGTATGAATATTATTCGATAGTTCTCACAGAAAAAATATTATTTGATACGATATGAATTTTTCTAATGAATATTGTTTGTACTTTATTATACTTTTAGTACATTAACAATGACCTTCTTAACAAACTTTGACCTAGACTTAAAAAAACAATCGGAAGTAATTTGAAAATTACCATTTATTCTAATTTGTTAATATTTCAAATTTTTCGATAGTTGTCACAGAAAAAAAATTATTTGATACGAGATGAATTTTTATAATGAATATTGTTTGTACTTTGTTATACTTTCAGTACATTGTTTTTCTAAAAACAATGACCTTAACAAACTTTGACCTAGACTAAAAAAAAACAATCGAAAGTAATTTGAAAACTACCATTTATTCTAATTTGTTAATTTTATTAAAAAAGTTAAAATCAATTGTAAAATTTGCATTTATTTTTTTCACCGTATTTATGGAAATCAAAATCACTTAATGTAAAGGATTTTTTTACTAAAGCAATATTATTTTGAACAGAGACATATTTGCACTCTATTTATGATAAACCAATTCACACATTTTTTTATTATTTTACATGTATAGGAATTCTTGCCCAACTTTAATTGAAAATCTTAAATGAAATTTTAAAAATCAAAATATAATAAATTTTCAATATTGATTATATACTTATCATAATATACTAAAAGATACATAAAGTCGCTTTATGTTTAGATTCATCAAATATATCATTTTAAATTTAAAATGCAAAAAATATATTAAACTATCATCCAATATATTAAACTCTCACGTTAACTAATTTAAACCTTAATTTTTCTAAAACAATGACCTTTACAAACTTTTATTTCAACCAAAAAAATAATTGTAATCAATTTGGAAATAAGCATTTATGCTAATTGTTAATATTATAAAAACCATCTATTGAAATCAATTAAAAACTTTGCATTTATTTGATTTTCACTACTTTTGGAAACCAAAACCACTTATAATAAAGGAATATTATTTTGAACAGATATATATATATATATATATATATATATATATATATTTGCACTCTATTTATGATAAAAAAAATCACAGAGAATAATTTATTACTTTACATGAATAGGGATTCTTACCTAATTTTAATTGAAAATCTTAATTGAACATGGTGATTTGAAAAAAGTATAAATAATAAATATAAGAAATTCATGGTATTGTTTATACTTATTAATATCAATATCAATATATATTAAAAGACATACTAAATTAAAGTCGCTTTACTTTTTAATTAAAAAATATATTATTTTTAACTTAAAATGAGACAAATATATTAAATATCAAACAATAAATTAATACCTACATAAAAAAAAATATAATATATTAATAAAGTCGCTCTGAATGAATTCATTAAAGGAAATTCAAATCATGCATAGCATGATCAGACAAGTTAAAACATTCCACTATTAATTTGGATTTAATTTAATTTGATTCTTATATCTTTAATAAAAACATCATAAGAAATCAATTTATTATTTTTCATTTATCTAGAATAGTAGATTAATTCGCATAAAAAAAGTCCCAATATTTTGTGATATGACATGGTTGTGTGTTTTCTTGATATTGTTGTCTTTTTTTTCAAGATAATATTTTTATTTATCTTTGAGCTAAGTATAATTCTTTTTATATTTTCATTTCTTTAATGTATAAGTGTTTTCTATTCAAGTTGATTTTAATTAACTATGTTTAGTATAAAATGATATAATAATATCAAAATTTTCTGTTTTAAATTATTATAAAATGACTCTTAATTATTATGTAAATATTGAAAATTTTAAGCATTTATTAAAAGATTACACTTTTTCCATGATTTAAAATTTTATATATATATATATATATATATCCTCTGAAATCTAAACCTAAGCATTATTATTTTTGCTATTCTTTTAGTTTGTTTCTATGAATAGGTTGAAAAATATCAACACTAGATCTAGAAGGTTCTACATTTATGAAGAACTTACCATTGGAAGCCTTGATATTAGAGGAAAACACTAGAAGTTTCAAGAATGTTAAACTACTAAAACAAGGAACATCTAGATTAGAAGTTATTAGATGTGTTTAGAAGTTTGGCACTCACACAAGAAGTTTATAGAGTTCACTTAGTCTAGTCCAAAAAAAGAATTATCTAGAAATATGTAGTTTGTAATAGAATAGGAGAAGAACTTAGAAATTATTCCATGCTCCAACATGGCCAACATACAAAGCCTATAAATAGGCTTGAGGATCATTTGTGTATGTGCTAGTGAGAGTGAGCAAGTGCTTCAAGAAGTGTGTGCTTGAAGCAGAGAGCTGAAAGTGTGAGTGAAAGAAAGTGTTCTAGCTAGTGTGCTAAGTGTAAAGTTATTCAATAAATAATAAAGAAAATTTTATTTTTAGTGCCTCCTTACTCAACAATTTGGCATCAGAGCTTAACGGTTGGGACCGATTCAAGTAGGAGGATTATTAGTTTGGGGAGTTATTGTAAAATCAGTTTGGGACTGTGACACTATTGGTCTGGGACCAAAGCAATGGTGTGAAAATTTCATCAAATCACTATGGCAGATATTCAAGTGGTTGGTGGAATTAGGAAGCTTAATGCCCAGAATTACAATACATGGCAAACATGTATGGAGTCGTATCTCCAAGGTCAAGACCTCTGGAGGTTGTTAATGGTAGCGAGACCACACCACCTTCTACAAATGAAATCGAGGCCTCACGGAAGTGGAAAATTAAAGCAGGAAAGACGATGTTTGCACTCAAGATCACAGTGGAGGATGATATGCTGGAGCACATAAGGAAGGCGTCAACGCCAAAGGAAGCATGGGACACTTTTGCAACACTGTTTTCCAAGAAGAATGACACAAGGTTGCAGTTATTAGAGAGCGAGCTCTTGTCGACAACAAGAGGAGACTTGACAATCAATCAATATTTCACCAAGGTAAGTCTCTTTGCCAAGAAATTTCTGAGCTAGATCCTGATAGTAAATATTCTATCAACGTATGAAAAGAATTATTATTCATGGATTGAGGCCGAGTATAGAGGTTTATTGCTGCAATTCAAAGTTGGCCTACCCAACCTTCCTTTTTACAATTAGAAAATTTGTTGGCTGACCAAGAGGCATTAGCCAAACAAATGGCTGGGTATCAGTGAAGAGTGAAGAAGAAGCACTCTTCACGGTAGAAGAAAGGGAGAAGGGAACCATTTAGTAAGAATTCAAATAACAAGAATGAGAAGTTGAGGAATGAGCAAGGAGAAGATTCTCGACTTGGAAAGGCAAAGAAAGGTGATAATGCCTGCTTCATTGCGGAAAGCGGGGACACTTTGCTTGAAATTTTTGGTTTAAGAAAAGATGGCAGAGAGCAACACTAACCTCAAGTCGTCTGGAGGGTTATGTCGAACACGAATGGGATGTTTCCGCTTCACTGGCAGTTGAAGAAGACATTTGCTAGAAAGAAGAAATAGTTTTGACAACATTGAAGAAGACATTTGCTAGAAAGAAGAAATAAGTTTTGACAAAATTGACGAAGAGTTGAAGGAGTCACCAGATAGAGGCAGCACTCTTATTGAAAGGTGTTGATTACTATAGGGATTGGATTATCGATTTAGGATGCTCCAATCACATGACAGGAGACAAGGAGAAGTTGGAGAACACTACAGAGTACAAAGGTAATCAAGTTGTGGTGACGGCAGACAATTTCAGGTTTCCAATTACTCATGTTGGAAAACGTGATCTCACCTCGCTCCAGTGACGATCAAGGACGCTTACAAAATGTTTATTACGTACCTGGAATGAAGAAAAATTTACTTTTAGTATCACAAATAACAAAGTCAGGGAAGTATGTGGTATTTGGCCTAGAGGATGTTAAGATATATGACAAGATGAAAATTATTAGGACACCTATATTAAAAGGACAACATTTAGAGTCAATTTATATAATGTCTAGAATCTCCTTACGTAGATAAGACTCAAGAACGAGATAGTGGATTTGTGGCATGAACGCCTTGGGCATGTGAGTTATCACAAGTTGAAGGTGATGATGAAGAAGACAATGCTCAAGGGTCTCCCTCAATTGGAAGTGCGAGAAGACGTCATATGTGCCGGATGTCAATATGGTAAGGCTCATCAACTTCCGTATGAAAGTTCAAAGTTTCAAGCTAAAGAGTCATTGGAGTTGGTTCACTCGGATGTACTTAGGCTAGTTAAACAACCTTCAATCAGCGGATATCGTTATATGGTGACCTTCATAGATGACTACTCAAGGTACGTATGGGTATATTTTATGAAGGAAAAATCTAAGACATTGGTAAAATTCAAAGAGTTTAAAGAAAGGTTGAAAGCGATGTTGGAAAGAAGATTAAATGCATTCACACAGACAACGGGGGAGAGTACACATCAAAAGAATTCTATGAGTTCTTGAAGGAGTGTAAGATACGAAGACAAATAACGTGTCTTAACACTCCTCAACAAAATGGCGTGGTGGAAAGAAAGAATCATCATCTAGAGAGAATTTGTCGAAGCATGTTGCATGCTAAAAATGTACCAAGAATTTGGGCCGAGTGTATGAAGAATACAGCACATGTGATCAATCACTTCCACAACCAAGCTAAGGTTTGTATCACCATTCGAGAAGCTATGGAAGCTCAAACCTACGGTGAGTCACTTTGTGTATTTGGTTATGTATGTTATGTATTTGTTCCGGCTCACTTAAGAAGCAAGATGGAGAAAGGCCATTTGATGCATCTTTGTGGGATATGATAGTCAAGAAAAGGATGGAGATGTTGTGATCCCACAATGAGCAAATGTTACACATCAAGAAATGTAGTGTTCGATGAAACCTCCTCTTGGTGGTCGCCTCAATGGGTAATTCTACCACACTCTAAAAATATTGAAGGCATGGTAGAAGAGAAATAGGAGAGCAAAAAGAGGGTGTTGAGCTACAATCTCCAAGTCCAGGCGCAAAGACATACACAAAGCCCTTGGAAAACTGGAGTTCATCGACAAGAACGAGAAGAGCTCGAACAACAAGAACAAGTTCAAAATGAAGAAATCATAGAACAACCAACACTAGGAGATCCAGAAAATAAGCTCAATCCAAAGTATGCAAATGTTGCAGTAGTCATGGAAAGAAAGGAACCTATAACATGCAAAGAAGATCTAGTGTTAAGGGGGAGAAATGAAAAACATTAACACTAGATCTAGAAGTTCTACATTTATGAAGAACTTACCATTAGAAGCCTTGATATTAGAGGAAAACACTAGAAGCTTCAAGAATATTAAGCTACTAAAACAAGGAGCATCTAGATTAGAAGTTACTAGATATGTTTAGAAGTTTGGCACTCACACAAGAAGTTCTAGAGTTCACTTAGTCTAGTTCAAGAAAAGAATTATCTAGAAATATGTAGTTTGTAATAGAATAGGAGAAGAACCTAGAAACTACTCCATGCTCCAACATGACCAACATACAAAACTTATAAATAGGTTTGAGGAACATTTGTATATGTGCTAGTGAGAGTGAGCAAGTGCTTCAAGAAGTTTGTGCTTGAAGCAGAGAGCTCAAAATGTGAGTGAAAGCAAGTGCTTTAGCTAGTGTGCCAAGTGTAAAGTTATTCAATAAATAATAAAGATAATTCTATTTTTAGTGCCTCCTTACTCAACATTGGTTAACTTATTAGTTTATGTTTTCATGTTTTGTTTTTTTGTTTTTTGTTTTTTGTAGAATGTGAACATGATGGTAGTATGGTATAGACAAGGAACACAAGCACCCTTCTATCCATATATAATTTTGGAGTTGGTACCAACATATATAGAGTAATATTATATTTGGTTTTGTTTCTGGTTGTCTTGTTAATATCATTTGGATATATTAACATGTGCCTATTCACTTCTAATTTATATTACATTAGAAGTTTGTGAGTTTAGATTTTGGATAGCACGTAACCTCTCCAAAATCTAAACCCCCAAATATACATGTTTGAGCTATTATATCAAACATCTGTTATTTATTTTCATTCTCAGAATGAATAAGATCTAAACTCTTAGGTAAAATTTATTTAGGGCCATAATCTATTTCCATAGGACCACCAACTTTTCAGGCTTTTTTTTTTTAATAGATAGAAAGCCTCAACTCCAAGGAGGAGGAGAATAAAAGGTTCATACAAAAGCTCAAATAACACAATAGCTGGAGGTACATCGTGCATGTCTATCAGCTACAACATCAAAAAACAAAAATAAGGAAGATGCAAGAAAAGAAACAAAAGGTAACCAAACAATAGCAACAACAAGATGCAAACTAACAGCCTCAAACAACTACCCAGAAGCTACACCACCAACAAAAAAAAAAAATGGCTATGCATTTTGCCACCAACAAAGACCTCTGGCATAAGCACAAGAAGGAAAAGCCAGCTTCCTAGATTATTCCTCACCTTGTACAAAGGCAGCTACGCTTAAACAAACCAATTCATGTCAATCCATCTGTTAGCAAGCAAGTCCAACCTCGTTAGGCATTGCCATCAAGGGCTAAGAAAAGAATGCTAACTAATCCCCTTTGGCAAAGCCATCAAGGATTGAGCAAAAGATGTGCATGACTGGTTAAACAAACATCTCGCGATTATAGGAACATTATCTCCTCTTATTTGAATTTGTATGAGTAGACTTATTAGCTAGCCACCTCCATTTTCTTAAATTAGATGGGTTAGAATTCAGCTTCTCTACCATTATCGCTCGATTTGGCATCAAAGCCTTTAACCAAAAGGCTCATTAACCCTCGGCTTGGCAACAAAGACTTACACCTTCCTATGCTTGGAAAAAACCAGCAAGTTCAAAGGGGAAACAAATCTTCACCTCCCATCACAAGACATATTCCATCCATATCCTCCATGAAAAGAACAATGAAAGAAGACATGTTCAATTTTTCACTCTCTCATAAACAAAAATGACAAATAGCCACAACGGTGGAATACCTAGAGATACAAGCCTTTCCATTGTGTTCATCCTTTTCCATAGCACAAACCAAATTAAAAGTTTAGCACATGGTGGGGCAACACCTCTCCAAGCTAACCTCGGGAGACATCACTAATGGAATTTCTTGTAATCAAATCTATTGCCGAATTACATAGACTTAATTGTGAATCTTCTAAAAAAGTCAAGTTTCCAAACAAAAGAATCATCATTTGATTGACAGAGTGCATTAATTCTATTGAACCATCGAGTCATCTGGTCATATAATTCTACCTCCCTTTGAAAAAATATCTTCTCCAAACAAAAGCCCACCTCTATACTTACCCATCCTGATACCCTATATCTATCACAAATGAATCCTTTTGCATTAATAAATTATACAGCCTTGGAAATCTTTCCGATAGTGAAGTTTCACCAATCCACTTATGTTCCCAAAAGAGAGTGGCATTGCTTTACCCACTTTTCTCCAAATAACTTTTGAAATGACCTCATGAGCTACATCTCTTTGCGAAGAGATTAATAGAATATGCACCCATAGACCTCCTTTGGAACCTTTAGTGATATGTATCCTTCTTACATCTTGATTATGGTAGTGATTAGAGATGAATACGCTTTTCCATAAAGCCTCATTTCCATCCATCACCTCCATCACCACTTGAATAGTAGTGCAGTGTTCTTAATGGCTAGGCTCCCAACACCTAAACTACCAAGGTGCTTTGGGTTTTGTATCACCTCTCATGCAACTACGAAATACCCTTTGCCTCATTATTCCCTACGCACAAAAGTTTCCTTGCATAGCAATAATCTTCTTGTTTACTACCAGAGATTTTGAACAAACTTACATAGTACATTGGTAAGTTATTCATAGCAGATTTTGTTAACATAATTCTTCCTGCCTACATCAAGTTTTAGCCTTCCACATAGCTAGCCTCTTCTTAATTCTCTCTATACCGGTTTCTAGGTTGAAATTTGCCTTGGGTTAGCCCCAAGGGAAATACCAAGGTACATAACTACGAGGTTCTTTAATGAACAATGAAGAACCCAGGCCAAATGTGCTGCCTCCTGCTCATTACACCTAATGGGAATAAATGACAATTTATAGTAGTTAATTTTTAATCGGACATCAATGAAAATAGTGCAACACTCTTTTAAGATTTCTAAAAGTCTCCACTTTTGCAGGATAAAAGATAAGTGTATCATCTCAAATTCAGATAGGTTGGCTAGACTTTGGCTTTCTCCACCTTTACATCCTCAATTAATCCAATGTGATATGCTTTCAACGCATCTGATTCAATACTTCAATGACCAGCACAAATAAAGAGGGAAATAGGGTCCTATTGTCTCAAGCCTTTTTCCAAACATAATGGGGAAGTCGAGAAACCATTCACAAGAGTTGACTTTGAGGCGGACCAATACACCGCCTCCAAGTCAATCCAAACCCTATGCTCCCTAAAACTCTATCCGCAAAGTCCACCTTTCAAGGTTGCATGCCTTGTGGAAATCTAATTTTAACAAGGTATCCTTCACTCTCATAGTTTTCAACCACTAGACCACCTCATTAGCCATCAATGCTCCATCCAGAATTTATCTATCAGACAAATGCAAATTGTGCCTCACTAATCAACCAGTACCTCCCTCAATCTATTTGCTAATACCTTAGAAATCACCTTATAAAAGACATTCCACCATACTAATTGGGTGAAAATCTTTTAATTTCACAGCATCATCTATCTTTTGTACAGAACAACCCATGTCATGTTATTTTCTTTGAGAAAGTAACCGAAATCAAAGAACGATAATACAAAATTGACAATTTCATCGCCTATAATATGTCACATCTTTTTAATAAAATTAAAGTTAAACCTATTATACTTGGGGGATTTTGATGAGTCACAACTCCATCCTGTTTTCTCAATCTCATCATATGTGGGTCTTCTCTCCAACCAAGCTACTTCTTCTTGCTGGATTTTTGGTAGTAGATCATTTGGGAAAGTTGTCACTGGTACACCAGGTTGCAAGTATAAAGCTTTGAAATATCTCTTTATCTATTGTTTGATTTGGCTCTACCTTCTATAACTTATACCTTCAATTCATGAATTTGTTTTTGCTTCATTATTCCTATCACTATGACTTGATAATATTTAATATTCTTGTCACCACCAACTAGCTTCTAATCTCTTGACATTTGTAACCCATATTGCTCCTGTCTTTTTACCATAATGGAGTTGTCCTTGAAGAGCCATTTGTCTGGCCACCATAATCCCGTCTAGCTCATTTGAATCCCGTAAATATCTCCTTATCTACTGTTTGAATATTCTAAGCAATGTTCCTGAAAGATGTCTTATTCCATAAATGCGGTAGATGTTTCAACCTCTTGAATATCTGCTCCTGGAATTTCCCTAAGATGGCTCCATTCCTCACAAACTTTACATGCATCGATAGTTCTAAATGGAATGTGTCCCTCTTCAATTTTATTAGTCTCTAAAAATAGAGGACAATGATCAGAGACTAATTTACTCAGCCCCATAACTTTGAGTCAGGAAATTTTACAATCCACTCTATGTCCACTAAAACCCAACCAATTCTGCTATGAAACCTCCTTCTTGACCAGGTATATTTCTCTCAATCAAAGGTAGAACAAGCAAACCCAACTCATGAATCCATTGTTGAAAGTCCAAAATATTGTCTTTGTTAGAGTTACCATCTCCTTTCCTCTATGCATAGGACCTCATTAAAGTCTCCAAGAACAAGACTGGTCCCTCTAACAATTTGCAAAGAGCTTTCAATTTCCTCCATAGTTCGGCCCTTATTCTGTACAATGCCATCCGTACACAATCACGATTACACACTTAAAATTTTCTTGCCAAGTTGTGCCTTGTAAGCAGATCCATCATCCACCCATCATTCTCACCCATTACAAAGCCACCCATCATTCCTGGTAATCTTACTTAAAAGTTAGAACCTCTTTACTTTTAGATTCTGGCATATTTAAACACTAATGTTTGAAGTTTTTTTTGTAACCAAACTACTTACAAAGATTGCCGAATGGTGCATGGAAGCATAATCAAATTTAGATGAAAAATATTTTTTGTACTTATGGAATGGAATATGGGATACTGTGTCACACCCTTTTACTATTGAATGAGATATGAATCCTATTCAATGGTGGATAGGGGTGAATCAGCAATTATTTCACACACATGAGTACAAATAACACAACTCAATTTATATTTCAGAGGAAGATAGTTATGTAATGTTAGAGAGAAATATTTTTTATACTCATAACGTGTGCGACATCGTGCTAACATACTCTCTTCCATCCTTGGATGCATGTGATGTGAACCCACTTAGTTTAAGTCTTACATCTTATCCAATGATAGATATGAGTGTGTTACACAATATCCCATTCATTGTGAATTCAAATAACACTACTCAATGTTGAATTAATGCTACTGTTAGTGTTTAGTTGTTAAGTCAGAAAGTGAGGAGATTGCCTTCAAAGCATTAAAATGGATTGACTTTTAGGGAGTGTTTGATTTGCTGATTAGATGTAATAGTATAAACTAATATTATATGTTATATCCTTATTTATTGTTTGGTGCAAGCAATATATTGTATAGGTTTATCCATTACGACTCCTTATATATCAAAATGCTATATAACTTAATACAACATGAAGATGCCATATTAGGTTTGATTAGCTTTTAACGTAAAAGATTCATGTTATTTTTTTAATATTTTATTAGAATAAAATAATTCTTAATGAAATCATTTCATAATAAATAAATACTACTAAAAAATAATATATGATACCAATTTAGTTGATAATTAAAAATAAAGATTTTAAATAAATAATAAATAATATAAAAATTATAATTTATTAACTAATAAAAATATATATCAATATAAAAATATGTAATATATAAAAGTAAGGATTAAAAAAATAAAATTTAAATAGATGTGATTAAAAATGGAAAATATTTAAATAAATAATAACATTTAATATAAATTAAATGTTAACTAATAAATATTTAAATAAATATAATATTTAAAAATTATATTTACATAGTAAATAAAAAATTTACACTGTTATTGTTTTTTATATTAATATTTATGTATAATATTATAATTATTTGTAAATAAATGTTAAAATTATAGTATATAAAATATAATATCTTATATAGTGCTATACTAAACATTGTATAATATTAAAAGCTTATCAAATCTTATACAATCAATTCTTATCTTATCCTATAAGGTATGCCAAACGGGCCTAATTAGTGTTTATGTTATATATATATGGGGCATATCACATGAGAAAAGGGTTTATTATGAGAGTAGAGGAGTAAATATGGACCGTATAGTTATACATGGATAGTCAAGATTTAAAGATAATTAATGCATGCTCACATGCTTATTTAGAAAGGTCACACGACTTTATATTTTAATATTAACTTTTCATATAAGATTCAATGGTCAAAATTGACTACTCTCACTTTCATAATAAACCTCCTTTCTCATGTGATACGTCTCTCTCTCTCTATATATATATATATATAAATTAGTTAAGAGCGCTTCTTTTTTCTTTTTCTTTTTGACTTAATAAAACTTCTAAGCTTATAATTAATTCACACCCCCTATAAGAATAATTCTTTTGAGTTTGAATTTTGAACAATTCATAATAATGTGAAATAATAAGAATAAAACTCTAAACTAGTTGATTATAAAAGTTTTAGTGACATGCCATGAGTTTTTTATAATTTTAAATTATTAAATAAAAACACATGAATAATTTTATATCTAATTTTTCTTAATTAACCAATATCGATCTCAGTTATGTTTATGTTTCAAAGATCATGCCTTACGTAAATGATGACTTGTTAATGACTTGATAAAGTGGATGGAATGTGACTTTAATTTATTTTATGTGATGGTATATAACTTTTATATGTTTAACTTTAGTTGTCATGGTTTAGTGCATTGTGCACCTGTTAAATTCTATTGCTAAAGACCCATTTCTAATGCAACAAATGTAGAGCTGCAGTTGAAAAAAGAATGAAAAAGGTAAAATATGAAGCTTTTTAATTTGTCATTTTTCCTCATGTGAACTGATTTGGGATCACGGAGTCATTCAAGGCCTGAGGGAGGCAGCTGGCCCCCAAATTTTTTTCAACAGCATTATTACTATTAATTGTATCCAGCCAAGTGGAGCTCAAGGTTTTCAATAACTTTTTGTAGTTTTGTATTATTAGCATAGATCATTCATAATAATTTTTTGTTTTTCACATTCATAATAATAGTTAATTGTTAGTGTAGTTCCATCACTTTCTGCGATAGAACCCTTTTGACGCATCCTTGTTATGCGTATAGTTTATTTGAGAAGATTTGTGCATAATTTAAGTTGGTGGTTGTATTTTTATTTTTTAATGAACAAGTACTGCTGTTACTCTTACCAAAGCGGTAAATGAGCTACGCCTGAGAGGACAAACTTACTTTATTCACACATTAATATCAAAATCTTACAATAGAGTGAAATTAGGTGTACGAATATTGTCAAAATTATCAAAATTGTTCATAACTCAACCCGACATATAACCTAACCCAAATGTTCAAATTAGAAGTGTTGATAACTCGGCCTAACCCAAAATTTAATCTGCTATTTGGGTTCTAAAATTTGATTTGCTATACTTTTTTGCATTTTGAAATCTTCATAGTAGATTGACCTCACCTTACACAAAGTCAATTACTTTCTAAAAATTTAACTTTTAAAGATAATTAATGATAAATATAATTATCAAATTTTATACTTCAATTAATATATTCTAATTAAGTTAGTGTTACTTTTATATTAATATTATTTATTTTGAGACACATTGTAAAATATTTTTTTAACTTTTGCATATTACTTTAAAAATTTTATAATTTTACTATATATAGTATCCAAATCTTTATATTATTTGAAGGTTGGACTAATTTGGTTTAACCGTACCACCGGCTAGCCATGTTATTATTAGGCAAGATTCAAACTTAAAAAGTGACTTAATTGAGCCGATTTAATTTGATCCAACTTCATCAATGTCATATATAGTTAAAACTTTGGTTTAGTTAAAACTTTGTTTTATGTTTGTGTTGATGCATATGGATTTACTGTTTTTTCCCTATTACTTGCATTCCCATTTAACTATTACTTTACATTTTAGAAAATGCTTTTTCTTGTTTTCTTCATTTCAGTATTTCCAACATTTATTTATTATAGTTATTTATTTTTAGTTATTTATTTTTAAACACTCCTACATTTAACTAAGATTATCGTTGTCACATTGTTCTTCAGAAAAATGTCTTTATTCTTTAGACAGAGAAGTTTACTAAGAGGAGAATTTGCAAGGCAGATCCGACAGGAATAGAGACAAAAAATTATAAACTTTATTCTCATAATTATGTTACATTTTTGCTTGACTCTCCATATGAATATCTGAGTCCTCGGGGCAATAGCTTGGCTTCGTCTATGAAATTTATCACATTCACATGAATATATATGATTATGTTGAGGTGTATCCTTGTAGGTCATAATCGAAGGATGTACCCCTCCTCACCAGGACGACTTTAACAAGTTCCTACTTTGCATTATATTATATGAAATCATTGTACCAAAAAATTACAAGCAATAGTTCACATGATCAAATCGGCCTATGTGTCTCGCATATGTTAGAGAACAAAGCAATCAACTTTAATATAGACATATTCATTTGATGCTATGTTACACTCCTCTTGTTGAAGAAATAAAATAAATTATTTTTATCGACTAAGAAAAACAAATCAAGCATTCAGTTGTAAATCTCAATGGATACCAGTTACTCAAAAACTCCTCTACAGCTAAAGTGCACTTGCTGTATTTTTTTTTTTTCTTCCTATTATTAGAAACATCTTCCTCCATATCCCGTGCTTCTCAATAGTGCTTGTTTTATATCTTCAGAACTCAGAATTGTCTTCTGCTCCAATTCCTGTTACATAACAAAAAGGATATATTAGGAGTGATTGCTCCATTGGTCAATCAGCAAAAAAAAGGACCATATAGTATGAACGTAAAAGCATCAACCGAGGAATTTTTGTCACAGTAATCAACCTCTGAGCAAGAAGCCTGCATTGTGAAATCGTTGAAACAACTGATCACACACTGTTGAATCTCAAGGCCCAATGCTTCCAAAGTGTTTACTGTAGATAGTAACTGGCCCGATTTCCCTGCACAGCAGATCTCAACCCTTGTGTTGACATCCCTCCTCTCCACATCAAACTACCAAGAGATTAAGGAGGGAAAATCAATGTACAGTTCCACCCAAATCACAATTGTGGGATCCTTCAATGGTTATTTTTCTTCAAAGGGTCTTTGGTAGGTAATAATATAGTAGCAGAGAAAGTTCATACCTTGGGAGAATTTCTGACTAAGATTTCATTTGGCTTTTCATCCTTGAAAATGCCATTTGAATCCACTTCTATTTCTTGTTTCAAACTATTGATCTTCTCTAGGAGTTCCTTCATGTAATCAATAGTGTCTCCAAGTATGGATGTTCTGTCCATCTGTATAAGCATTCAACAAGCAAATTATCACTAATGGATGTAACACAAACTGTATAGTAGTTGTTTTATTATTTTCTTTTGTCTAAACAACGAGTATTTAGAGTCCAGTAGTCCAAACTTCAGCCAATCTGGTGATTAGAATGGATCGGCCCATTATTAGGCTAAAATATGTTTGTGGGTTTAGATTTTAAAGGAAGGAAGGAAAAGAGAGATCTTATAATGTAAAATTTTAAAATCTTACACTACAAGCTTTTTATTCTCCTCCCCTCCCTCCAAAGTACAAACTCACAAACACACCCTAGAACTTTAGTTCTGAATGTGTTATAGTGCCAATAATAACTGAATGATTCATTAATCTCACTGCTTAGTGCTTACCTTACTTATCTTAGGGACAATTGATCTTAGCATGGAGAGCCGATCATTTAGTCTCTTTCTCCTCCTCCTCTCAGCCATTAGATTCTTGGAGGGTTGTCCCTGCAGCTTCTTTGCTCGATTCTTTCTTTCCATACATGTACCAGTAGTGTTGAAAACTGGCACTTCAGAAGATTGGCTTGGCTCCATTTTGCACACGGTTCCAAGCTCCAAACTATGAAGCTCTTCCCCAAGCAAACCTGCGGGATCCTCTTCTTCCATCATAGAAAGTGGATAATTATCTTCTTGAGCCCGAAATAGTGGGGTGTTAAGTGATGAATCAAGGCTGTTATAGGATGAGTTAATGATCTGTGGTGCAGAGAATTCTTCAAGTAAGGAACAATAGATTTCATTGAAGGTGTGGTCATTGTAACTTTGAGGAACTTGGCAAGTGTATGAGTTTGGAACAAGAGCAGGAGAGTTTTGATCAAAAGATTCAAAACTCCAGCCACTAGAGAAGAGATGGTTTTCTTCTGAACATGGATTGGTGTCCCATGTTTCTCTTCTTAGAGACAATAACTCCTCCAAGAAATCATGGTCATAGAGCTCCATCTTTCTCTTCCTTTGTTTCTCTCCCTCTCTCTCTATGTGTCACTATTATGTGAAGGCTAATTATTTAGGAAATAGCTTGAGAACATGGAGCTCCAAGTTAAAGCATTTATAGGGGCACACGGAAAGGCTTCTTGCAAATTGATTGCTGTATGCATTATTATAGTATTTAATATGTATGTGGTATTCTTTTGCACCTATAGCCTAAGACCAAAATGGAATCTACCTTTCATCATACTGCTCTCTCTTTCCCTATAAGAGGGGAGAATTATTCTTAGGTGATTTAAGAAAAGTTTTTAGTATGCATTATTTATTTCATGTTTAAGGCTTTAACTTTAATATTTAAAAATATTGTGAAACTAAAATAGAATAATGACTCACATATATTAAATTCAGAATACTTACATATTTCTCCAAAAAGAGGGGTCATTTATGTCTTTTCTCCAAACCTCTGCAATAAAAACTAAAGTTATGAAAATTGGACCAGTCATCAAATTGAACATAACATTAGTTTATTACTTTAATTGTTTAATTGGAATATAATATATATATATATATATATATATATGATAAACTATATGCTATAAAATAAATAAAAAGTATTAAAAATATAAAGTTAAAATAAGGAGTAATAAGTCCCATATTGCTTAAATTATAAGTTTTTTACTCTTAAAACTGTTATAAACAACTCAAGTCTCACACTGCATATAGTAAGTTCTACTCTTAGAACAATAATTGTAAATACTCATGTATCACATGACATTATGTTTACTTTTAGGCTCTTTTCCGAGAAATTTAAAGGTTTAGTAGTCCATATTTTGATTAATTAGGATATAATTTTTACTATCTTTCATTATAAAAGGACTGTTAAATTTGAAAAATTAAAATTTTTATTTTTAAATAATGTGACCAATTTGACTGGCTTTTCCCTATTTTACATTGATTTATAATTGGTTTTCACCAATTTTTGAAAATCTAGTTTTCTGGTTTTAACCAGACCGTAACCAAGGGGCCGGTTCCTGGCTAAACCGACCGATCAAATCCAGTTTTCAGAAACAAACTTAATATTTAATGGGAATTCTTAGGAAAGTCATCTGTCTGAAATAAAAAAGAATGGACTTACCTTCATTAACCCTCTCACCCTATCAGGTTCTTTGTATGTTAACTGGTAGTGCTATTTTTTGGTACCCTAGTTTTTATACATTAATTATTAGCTAGGAGGGAATTACGTATAAATAATTTCAAATTTATTTGCATTACTGATAAATCTACGAAAATATGGGTGATCATTTATTAATAATGAGAAATTTTAATTATTTTTGTACACAAATTTTAATCATTTCATTGATGAGTTAAATGAAAAGAAAAAAAAATTAGGAGTTGGGTCCCACACTCTACAATACCTCCAAAGCTTGGCTTAGCTCACAAATTCAAACGAGTTGGTACCCTTCTTTTGTTTCTTTCTGCTCTTCCTTTCCCATCCAACAAATACAAATTGTCCATGCTTGCCAAATAACAAATTGCACTATCTATTTAACGTTCGTTTCCTACGAAAGCCTCAACCCACCTGGCAAGCGTAAGACATTATATGTTTCTCTATAATTATACTTACTTACACGAATACATTACTAGTGTAATTAAATCAACCACACTCTATCTCAAATGGATCATATAATTTGGCTTATGCATTTGGTCTTTTACTAATTTACAAATATGCAAACATCATAGACAGTTTTTAGGTTGCCCTTTTGGCTAGTCCATTCCTTCAAATGTTCCTGCATAGTTCGTATAAATGATCGTATGTAGGGACTCTTTAGTCTTTCTTCCAGCTTAGGCTCTAGTATTTGATCTTGATATAGACCCCATTAGATGGTCGATAACATTCATTGTTGTCGTTATTGCGCCGTTGTAACATGGTTGTATTAGGGGTTTTTCTTGGTGGGTAGGGCTATAAAACTGCCTACCAGGTCGCGACATGGTGCTTCATACATATTTATAACACAGGGCCCACGTAACTTTTTTAATTGAGAAATGGTTTCTCCTTTCGAGAAGTTCTCAGAAATGTTTTATTCTGAATTATTTATTGTTACAAACGTCAGTATTGTGAAAATATTGTTGTCTGCCATGTTGTTTTAACATTTTCAATACTTGACGTGTTAAATAATAAATAATAGTAGAAAATATTTTTTTTAAGAACATTTAATATTTTTTTAACTTCATGCACTGAAATTAAAATATAATAACACTACATTAGAGATGTGTTTCATGTCAAATTTTTACGTCAATAAGAGAAGTCTTTTAATAGCTGCTGTATATATATGGTAAGAGCACTGCCACATGTCCCAAATTTTTTATCCAAAAATAATACCAGATTCGGTTGGCATGCATATAGCAAGTTGTGAGTAATTGGGCGTAAATTATGGGTGGTTAACAAATAAAATGATGTATCTATCATTTGTTGACACATAATTGTAGAAACTAATTTAAGGTATGTTCATTTTGGTTGGGAAGCATTTTCCTTATGTCAATCATATCAATAAATGCTAAAACCCTACAACCATACTGACCACTTGATGTACGTGCAACTTGTAAGCAGATAACATTGCAACTTACGAATCTGATTATGGACTCAAGATACTATAAGGGCTCTTGTCATGAATTGGAACAACTTGTGGTGAGCACTGTAAACACGTTAACATGCAGTGTGGATACAGCCTCTCTAATTTGACATATAATACCGGCCTATAAACTAAAAGATTTTTGAGAACCTTATAAAACTTTGGAGCTTAGCTTGTATGCCCCCACCCGCCAAAAACCCTGAAAAAGAAAGAAAGAAAAGAAAAGTTGATCAGTTGTAACAGTGCCAACTTGATGGAGGGTTTCTGACTAGGTTTAGTATCCTCACCAATTCTGTAAATGAGTAATATTATGTGTATAACAAGATTGCATAATAAATATACACCACATACCTTATCACAATTAGATGTGATGAGTTAGGATCATTCATCATATCTAACAGTGATAAGATGGTGATGTATATTTGTTGTATAATTTTATTATATACATAATATTATTCTTCTATCAATATACCATTTTCTTGATGGGTAATGACAGAAGTTATCGTTCATGTGGTTATTATAGCAGCCTACGCATGTTCCCAGCTGAGAAATTACATTACTATTTATGTATGTGCAAAATATATTATGAAATGCCAATTATGTGATAAATTTAAACCATTTTCATTTTGAGTTATGATCATCCTGTGAAGAATCTAAGAACATGCTATTCATGAGGAACAAACAAGCTAATCTGCTAAAAGGAAAAATAACATTTTCTTTAGTAAATTTACCTATATGGTAGCCTTAGCTTATAGCGGAGAGAAGTACAAAATGTATGTACATTGGCATGGTTTTCTTCCAATAGGATTGGATTAGCTAGTATCGAAATGTCAACCGCATTTGCAGCAAAATCCGCTTCTTAATTTTTTCTCCTGGTAACTCTATATGATATTTAATAATTAAGAATCTACGTGCCACATGCTATTGATGTGTGAAACTAGCTGACACACAAAATATAGCACCTAACGCGTTGATCGGTTGAGTGTGCTACCATACTACGTGAAAATGGCCACGCCTAAAATACTTTTCAGAGAAATGGAAGGTATTAATGCTCATGTTGGGTGGTAGTCATTTATTGGTCCAATAGTGCACGGGCT
Source organism: Dalbergia oliveri (assembly GCA_030441495.1). Taxonomy (NCBI): domain Eukaryota; kingdom Viridiplantae; phylum Streptophyta; class Magnoliopsida; order Fabales; family Fabaceae; genus Dalbergia; species Dalbergia oliveri. The sequence goes on along the minus strand of JAMLFY010000014.1, from coordinate 10,849,374 downwards.
GCAATGATTAGGAATTAGATTATTGTCATCGCTTTAGGAAGGATAGGCTTAATAATTTTTTATTTGGAGCTGGTTAGGCTAGGTATAATTATTGATGGAGCAATGCAGCATTTACTATTTTTTTTATCATGCAGAAAGTTGTAGAAGGAGGAGTTTTTTTTTTTTTATAATTGAAAGGTGTTTAACTCTCAAATGAGAAAAGCAATTGATAGCACCAAGTGTTCAACAAAACAACAAGAAAAGAAAATCACACTTGAGGAGTCTAAAATGGTTAACATCAAACACAAAGAACAAATAAACCACAAAATAAAGCGTAAACACCTAAATTGGTCCTAACAATTTCGTTGATGGACAAATTTATCCCTAACAATTGTAAAAATCCATATTGGTCCCTCACAATTGTTAAAATAGGACACTATAGATCCTTGACCATCTTGTCAATGTAGACCAAGAGGCAAAGCTGAAAAAAGAGTCTTGCCTTGAGAATATGGAGTTCGTTTGAGAGGAAATAGAGCTCGAAGAGGACTAGGCCCAGCTCACTGTTTGGCTGATAGGTGACCGAGACTGATAGACATGCGATGGAGCTCAGTCCCTGCCATCGAGCTCCTCCCCTTCAACCAAGCTCTGCCTCCTGGCCGAGCTCTATTTCCTCTTAGATGAGATCTTTTTTATCTTGCCTTCACTGAGCCTTGACAAGCCAGTTAAGGATCTATAGTGTCCTATTTTTATAATTGTGAAGGATCAATTGGGGTGTTTATAATTGTTAAGGATTAATTTGTCCATCAAAGAAATTTTCAGGGACTAATTTGGGTATTTAATCCAAAATAAACTATTGGAAGGATTAGAACTCGAGGCCACGCAGACTTGAAAATGGGGGTTTTGAATGAATGTAAAGATCAAAAACATCAAAAGAAGGCCAACTTAATTAGGGCCCTAAGCATTTTCCCCATATCTCGATAAAGCACAAATGCAAAATGACCTTTACCCTTCCATTGGACCTTCACCATCCATTTCTCCCTGGTCCACAACTGATACTTCAGAGACCGATAGGGGATTGACGATTCCCTTACCATACTTGAGCATTGCACTAGGGGAAGATACAACCATTGCACGCTTCACAAAGTGTCATTTGAAAGTCACCTATTAGAACATATTTTGTCCCAGAACTTTTTTCCGCTAGGAAACATATCAGGCTTAGTCCCATCGGTCCCATAGCCAATAGTACGTACGAGGGAAGATCTCTTAAATTGAAAACCTGTATTTCTCAAACCAAAACTAATACCCCTTCAAATTTATTATTCAGAGCCAAAATCAAACACATAACAACCATGGCTCTGTCTGCAAAACCGAGAGCCATGTACACCAAAAACTTCAACCATAAGTAATCTCATTCTTCTTGCTCATTCCACCAAATAGCTTTAGAACAAAGACCAAACTACCATAGTTCACAAACATAGCAAGCACATCAAAGAAAAACATCCAAGCAAAACACATCAAAGCAAACATAACAAAGCAAATTAGAACATCCATCTCAAAACCACTTTCGCTTACCAACTTGTGAACCTTCATTTCGACCACAAGTTCCTTAGATTGTCCACACTTTGCGTTACATTCGCAATGATCACCCCAAATGCCACAAGCCATGGTAATGCAAGTTGACAACCACCGAAGAACAGAGCATGGAGACTAAAGAAAACACAAGAGAATATAGGGTAAGGACATGCAACGATATCTAAAATCCTCAAGAAATTCAAGAACCAAATCAAACTACAAATCAAAATGAAATAACGAAACAAGATTTCCCCTTCTTATTACACCTATTGTTAATTTTCACAAATCAAATACCAAGGATTCCGAACACCAATACACGGAATAAAATTAACATGGTAACTCATGTACCTTTAGAACTCATATTTACCGTTATACGGAAGCATACACACGTGTATATGTCAGGTGCAAGAATCCACTTATCTTTCCCTTAGAGAGAGGTCATGTTGATGGAGCTATAAGCCGTATGTCAAGAGATGTCAAGATGGGAGGGGATCGTGCCCACATAATATGAAATATATATAGTAACCTGGTTTTATCCATCAAAGACCAAGCCAGGTTACATTGGGCTTCTACATTATAACCCAATACACTTACTATTAGGCCCAAACCTAATAATAATGCATGGTGGCTTCCAAAACCCACAGCGGATCACACATTAACTTCATGGGCTTAGAAGTATAAAGCTTATCCATTCAACCCGTTTTATAAAATCAAGACATTAACAATCAATAGAAGCCTAAATTACAGGAAATTCTAACATTCTCCCATTTGGGCAATATTGATTGAGTTTTATTCAATTTTAGAAAATATTTTGAAAATGACTCTCAAGTTGAACAATTGCCACAAACTATAGCCTGAAAATAATTCACCATAAATCATATCACTCTAGTTAGCAAGGCACCTAAGAATCATAGGCGAATGATAGACTATAAAAAGTCTAGTTCCCCCACAACCACATAACTAATAACCTTACCAACAATTATCAATCAAGTGTACACGATGTAGACGTACACATTATAGCATAATAATAAAGAGAGCGCTCAAAGTGATCCTCCAATGCTATTATGTATGGATCTCATTGTATCTTCACAAGAAGACACAACTAGTATCCCAAGGGAGACCCTCATCTTTTTCATGAAAGACCAATGTCTTCCCAAGAAAACATCAATATTCTAAGATAAGCAATTAAATCAATGGTACCAAAAATAATAACATGGGCATAAGGTTATCATCCAAACTACATAAGCCCAATGTAATCAATCCATCATCAAAATTACATAAATTCAATGTAATCAAATGAAATGAAAGTGAAAATAAATAACAACTCCCACTAATTAAGTAAATCAAAAAATCTAACAAGACCCATACCCTCAACATGTTTTAAAAACACTATGGGCCTCAATCCTTTAGTTAGGGAGTCAACAAGCATTTCCTCAGTAAGAATATGCTAAACAAAGATATCTCCATTCTCAACCATCTCCCTAACAACAAGGAACTTAATCCTAATATGCTTAGAGGCAGAAGTTATCCTATTGTTCTTTGCAAAAGACACAACAAAACTATTATCACAATAAATCATTAGGGGTTTGGCAATGAAGTCCACTATGCCAAAAGCGAGACGAAGTTTCAAATCCATACATCATGTGTAGTCACACCATAGCATGCTACAAACTGGCCTGCATAGTGGAGGAGGTTGTGAGAGTTTGTTTGACACTTTTCCAAGAAACATCTCCTCCAGCTAGCATGAAAACATATCTAGAAGTAGATTTCTCATCATCTGGACAACCAACAATGTTTGCATTAGTATATCCAACTATATCAAGGTGATCAACCTTTCTATAGACAAGCATGTAATCATTTGTCTTCTGCAAATATCTCATTACCCTTTTAATGGCAACCCAATGAGCATGTTCTGGATTTGATTGAAACCTACCCAAATACTCACAACAAAAGACAACTAAGGTCTAGTGCAAACCTGTGCATACATGATGCTACCCATTGGGACATAAGGAATGTCCTTCATAGCATTCTTTTCAAGTTCATTCTTGGGGCATTGATATTTGCTCAATCTATCCCCTTTAGCAATAGGGGTATCACTGGGCCTCAATTCTCCATACCAAATTACTTCAAGACACGATCTATGTAACATCCTCCCAAGTACAATACCATTCTTAAGCCATGATATCATACTCGAGAGTTGTTACTTGTTAATTAGCGGACCTTTCTTAATTATCTATAGCAAACTCGATTCACGTGTGAGATAACTAAGCGTAATTCTATTAAAACATATTACAAGTAAACACCATATTTATTGAATACACAACTAAAATACAAAAGGAAGCTCCTCTATGAGCTTTACTACATGTTTATCCTCTAATACATTTACATACATTTTCCATCCCACTAAGTACAACAGAATAAAACAGTAACTAATATACTATTGCGGTCCCACATTCCTTTGCGTAGCAGGTATCATCATCCTCTGGCTTAACCTGGAGGCGACACGGAAACACAAACCATAGGGGTGAGAATTTTATAATTCTCAATAGGGCAACTCCCCAATTTCACAGTCATAATGTCATCGTCATCGCCCCAGTCACTTCAATTTATTAAGAAAATGTGAGCATGCACCATATATCAAAGATTCATTTTTAATGTTCAAAAACCATTCCTCTGAAGTGGGTTCCTTTTAGCATTTCGTCACTTCAAGCATATATCTCATCACATTCCAACAATTACTAAGTTACACAAGGTAGACAATTCAAAATAAGATAAGTAGCATATAATACATGCAATGAATTTATCTCAAGGTGACATGGTATCACTTATGGCCACAAAGATCAAATCAGTGCATTTTTCTTTTCATTGACATAGGAAAGACTTAATTTACCCAATGGGTAATTTCAATGGACAATTCCACAATAGATCCGTTTATACCCAATGGGTATTTATGGTGGATCACACCACACAAGGGAAATAGACGCTCAGGACTAAGCTCATTCCTATACGTGGTCATTGAACTTTATTTTTTTCCATTTCCGAATCCACACAGATCTATTCCTAGCCGATACATCTACCGACTCAAAATAAATTTTAGGAAGTTACTACTTTCGCCTTCCCTCATTCAATCTAAGTCTTGTTTCTATTTTGTCCATATGTCAGAATATGCACAATTTAAATTTATACATCCTTATAATGGCATCATATACTTTTCTCTTTTCTCAAATGCATACATAGGCCACATATAGGCAATCATTCACAATGAAATTCTCATTCTTTTCTCATACTTCAATCTTTAAAATCCATAGCATGCATTTACATGTCATAAGTCACATGGCCAAACACTTAATATCAAATACTCATGTCATACTAGAAGCCAAAGTGCCATTATATTCTCAATTCAAAGCATTGTTCCATTCCCAGCACAATGGGTAGAGTTACTGTCCTAGGCACAACATTTCATTACCATATCAAACAGCCATTTCAAGAGTCACAAAAATTCTCTATGACACTTCAATGTGTCTAGAATAACCTGTAAAAATTTCAGGACAAACAGAGCTCTATAGCTACCTCAGTAAAATGTACAAATTTAGTGGTCAAGGGCCACCAATTCCCAGACCAGAACTGAGTTCCCTAATTTTTAACCCCAGCAAATGATTGAATTAATTCACAATAAAATTCACAGTGACACTTCAATATATTAGTAACTTCGTGTAAAAATTTCAAGAGCTAGTTCAATCATTTGCTATGGTAATAAATTCAGACAAGTTTACTGCCTCAGTCTCAACAATCAGGACAGCATCTGCCTCATTTCGGTTTCTGATTTTTCTGAGGCATCAAACCTTAAAACTAACACCCAAAAAAATTCATGTAGTTATTTTAAGGTATTCTCTTCAACATATAATTTTTATAGCTCATGAAAACACCCAAAATTATACCAGAAAATTCATGAACCACTGCTGCCTATAGGACAACAGAAATTCCAGAAACCTAGTCCAAATTTATTTTGATAAAAACCCTCTTTTAACACCATCCAAACACACCACCAAAAATCACACATCAATATCAACATAATATCAACCAAAAAAAATAGAAATTTTGGACCTAGGTCATGCCAAAGCAGATCAGAAAAATTTGACAAGAAAAGGCAACAGAAACCCTACTTGTAGTAACCTATTAGCTCCTTGGCTTCAAGATTAACCAAACTTGATTCCTTCTCCTCCAAAGCTCCCAATCTAACTTCAAACCCCTCTGATATCAGTGAGGTGTGAGGGAGAAAGGTAAGGATTGATGAGTGATTGAGATTTTGTTCGGTTAGATTCGTAGGGAATTGGGTGTAGAACAAGCTTAGTGAAGAACTTTTGATGATCCAACAACTCTAGCTTGGAGTTTTTAGGCTTGGAACTCAAGAACAAGCTCTTGAGGACAACAATGGTGGCTGCTCTCTTCTTTCTCTTGCTGACCATGAAATTTGTGTGTCTTGGGGAAGGAAAATGTGACTAGGCTTCTTATATTAAATGCTTAGAAGATATTTAGTAAAAAAAATCATTGTTTATGTAATAAAGCAACAATGGATGGCTAAGATTTAATCTTGGATTCCAAGATTAAATCTTGGCCTTCCACATGTCCTTAATAGGTGGACATCATCCATTTGTGGTGATGGAAATACCTTTCGGTGTTAAAAGCTGAACACGAAATCTCACCGAACGGGTAACGTATCCCGATTAAACTAATATTACCGAAAATTAATTTTAAGTATAAAATTATCATTTACACCTATTTCTAACCTTATTCCCATGTTTTCCTAATTTCGGTCACCTTGGGCCCGAATCTAGGGTTTCAGTTGTCCTGCGGCAGCGGGCCACAAGGTTACTATTCACCGATCTGAAATTTTTTTTTAGGGTCCGCTGGGCCATCCTCATCATGTCCAACTGTTAGATTTTTGAAATTATGACTAATAAAACTCAAATTAATTTTTAATTAAATTTTAGGATGTTACAATCTACATAAGTCCTTTGGGATAGACTAAAAAATCATCGCAATCTGTCTCTGGATCTCAATCCCAGAACAACGAGGCTTCCCAAGGTCTTTCATGTCAAAATGAGCTGATCACACACTTTTGGTCTCAACAAGCAAATCATAGTTACTCCTGGCAAGCAAAATATCATCCACATAGAGAACAAGAATAATGAATTTGCTCCACTAACCTTGAGGTATGTACATTGGTCCACTTTGTTTTCCACAAACCCATGGAAGAAGCAATCTCATCAAATTTAAGATACCACGTCTTGAAGCTTGCTTCAAACCATAAATTGATTTCCTTGACTTACATACCAAGTGCTCCTTTCCTGTTTCTATGAATCCCTCTGGCTCCTGCATATAAAATTCCCTATAATGATCTCCATTCAGAAAAGTTATCTTCACATTCATTTGATGTAACTCCAAATCATAATGTGCCACCAAAGCCAAAATGATCCTGAAGGAATCTTTTGAAGAAACAAGAGAAAATGTTTCAATATAATCAACACCCTCGCTCTGAGTAAAACCTTTAGCCACTACTCTTACTTTATACCGCTCCATATTACCATTAGAATCCCTTTGTGTCTTGAAAACCCATTTGCAACCAATGAGCTTGAAGCCATCAGGAGCCTCTACAAGCTCTCACACACCATTGTGATTCATAGAAAGAATTTTATCCTCTATGGTCTTAATCCATTTTTTAGCAAAAGCACTAGAAATAGCTTCATTAAAATCAACCGGATTTGATATGCACCCAATATCTGACTCTCCAAGGGAAAGCTAGTAATCATCATGGTTCACTGGCTTCCGCTCTCTCTCTAATCACCTAAGAGGTGGAGTCTCGCAGTTGTTCTGGAGCTTGTGCCAGAGGATCCTCCAAAACTTCCTATTGCGGCTCCAAAATTTCCTATGGTGGGCTTTGTAGGAATCATCTCAACTGGTTAATGCATCATTTTCTCTTGCAGGTTCTTTTGTACAATGGGAACTAGCACCACGATACGTTGACAGCTTGAACTTAACCCTTCATCAATAAAGATGTCAAAATCACCCAAATCATCCTCAAGAAACAGGCCGAGATTGCCTCAACTATATTTGTTCCACGGGTAGGATAGTAAAATCTATAGCCCTTGGCGTTGATGGGATAGCCAACAAAGTAGCATTTGGTAGTTTTAGGATTTAACTTTGAAGCAATGGGGTTGTAGAGTTTGACCTCAACAACACAGCCTCACACATGAAAATGGTTTAGGCTAGGCTTCCACCCTTTAAATAGCTCAAATGGTGTTTTGGGAATAGATTTAGAAGGTACTCTATTTAGGATAAACTCTATTTAGGATGATATTTTCACAAATCAAATACCAGGTATTTAGAACACCAAGACACGAATAAAATTAACATAGTAACTCACGTACCTCTACTCATATTTACCGTTATGCAAAAGCATACACACATGTATATGTCAGATGCACAAGAACTCACTCCTTATTTTTCCCTTATAGAGAGAGGTCACGTCGATTAGCTGTAAGCCATCAAGAGATGTCAAGATGGGAGTAGAGATCTTGCCCACATAATATGATATATATATATATATATATATATATATATATATATATATATATAGCAACCTGTTCTTATCTATTAAAGACCTAGCTAGGTTACATTGGGCTTCTACATCATAACCCAGTACACTCACTATTAGGCCCAAACCTAATAATAATGCATGGTGACTTTCAAAACCCACAGCGGATCATACATTAACTTCATGGGCTTACATGAAGTATCAGGCTTATCCATTCAACTCGTTTTATAAAATCAAGACATCACCAATTAATAGAAGCCCAAATTACTAGGAAATTATAACACTTATGACCACACCCAACAAATGACCTCCCACTGCAGAAACCCGCCATCACCGCTACCTTCGACCTCTTAAAAGACTCTCAGATCCACAACATTCCAAGACAAGAATGGAAGTGGATCCAGATATAGGCCAACATCCTCCAACACGACCAAAACCAAAATAGGGGAAATGAAAACATTAACCAACCACAATCAGTTCCCATTGAGTCTTGCTAATGGCTTTTGCAACAACCCAAAACCATCAAGGAAGCCACCAAAATAGAGGAGATACTTCGATCATGATGGATAGGAGGGAAGACCCAACACATAAGGAGATAAGGGAAGGTAAGAGGAAGGAAGTAAATGGGCCCACAGGAAGCATTCTTTATAGGGTTTTCTCAACCATATCCCCAAAATGGTAATTTGATGCATAGAGATGAGAGTTTTCTTTATTTTAAGTGTATTTATCTATAATTTGGATCTGAGGTCAATTAGATGGGTCTATGGCTAATGAAAAATTTTGAAGTAAAATCCTAAGGAAATTGGCCAAAAAGTCAGGTGGTGAGATTTTTGGTCCAATCATTCGAGCCACTCTAATTCATAACACTATAATTTTAACAAAAGATACTAGACAATTAGAAAACATGCTAGAATTTTGATCCAAAATTTTATGTATCAAAATATATTTTGTACATCTTAATATTTTTAAACTACCCATGATTTTGTTTGGTCATTAAAATTTTATTGGGTAACTGTTTTTCATACAATTTTGTCCAGCGACGTATTAGGGTCAACTAATATTGCTCAATTTTAAGGTAAGAATAAATCACTAATTCGAATTATGAATCAACATAAATAAAACCTATTTGATAAATTGAGTTCTCGCTATACTTAAATATGGTTTCCATAATACCAAGTACGACTCCTCTTTGTTCTATCAAGTATTTGCTAACTCTATTGTCTAAATCATCATCTATGTTGATGACATTTTGATTATTAAGAGTAACCTTTTGGGATTTTTAACCTGGTATCCCTTTGCTCTCAAAGAACCTTGGTTCCTTTCACTACTTCTTAGGAATTATTAAAGTAACCACAGGTGCAAATGGTTCACTGCATCTAAACTAGTTAAAGAGTATCTTTGATCTTTTCATTAAAGCGGAATGGAAAACTAAACCTATGAGAAAATTCATGATAGGTAGTCTCAAACTCTTAGCTTTATGCAACTCCTCTTTTGACAATCCTTGTCAATATTGATCAGTTGTAGGTGGTTTGTAGTGTGCCATAGTTACAAGGCCTGTGATCTCTTTTGTAGTGAACATAGTAAGGTGGTTCATGCATCATCCTTTATAATTTCTTTGGAAGGTTGTAAAAAGAATCCTTGTTATCTGAAAAGGATCCTCCATCATGGCCTGATTTTCCATCCAGCATAAATTGTTCACTTTTCTTTTCTGATACGGATTGGGGCTTTTATTTTGTTGATAGAAAATCTACCACTAGCTAATATGTATATGTTGGCCCAAATCTTATTTCTTGGTCATTAAAGAAATAGTCTATGGTATCCAAATCCAGTAATGAAGCATAGTTTAAGAGTCTTGCAGCTCCTATTTCTTAATTAGTGATCTAGTTGTAATTCCTATTACATGAACTTCATCAATCGCCTTCCTCACACTATATTTTGTGACAATCAAAGTGCAATTTTGCTTGTTGCCAACCCTTGTGCTTCATAATCAAACAAAACATTTTGAGCTCAACCTTTATTATCTATGACAAAGTTCTATAGAAGCAAGTGTATGCTTAACACATTCTATCATCTGCCAGATAGTTGATGTATTCACCAAATCCCTCTCTCAAGATGATTTTACTAGGTTCAAGTCCAAGCTCAGGGTTTAGTCCTCTTCGCTCTTGAACTTGAGAGGGGATGTGAAGGAAATAGTTGAATAACAAAGTATTAATTATAGTTAGAAAGGTAGAAACTAGTCTCAAGTTGTTAGCATGATTATTAGTGCCTTAGTGTTATTTCTATGTAGTGTAGTATATGCGAATATGTAGTTAATTGTGTAACTTTCTTTTACACAATGAAATCATTGTACAAATTATACACAAAACTACCTTTTCCCTTTTCTTGATTTACTCCCTCTCCTTCCATCCCATCTAGCCTAATACCTTTCAATTAGCCTATATATAAACATAAACAAATGAGCCTTCCATTAAAAGCTTGTTAGGTTAATGTCAACACTATTTTCATACCAATCAATTGCAAATGTCCAAACCCAAAACAAGTGGATCACTTTAATCAATAATTGTACTTTAAAAGTGCATTATGATCCAACATATGTGACATATTAATCCATTTTTATCAAAGTTAAAATATCTCAATTGACCTGATAAGGGTTAGTTAGCTCAACGAAAGTAAGTTTAATCCTGGATGAAAAGTTTACACATAAGGTCAGGGGTTCAAAACCTAAGGAGCTTTCTTGGGAAGACTATACCATTTACCATTTCAGGTCTTGGGGGCTTAGGCCTCACTCTAACATTGTCCAGAGATTTTGTTGTCCTTATACTCATCAATAGAATGGGGTAGCTAAGAGGAAACACATGCATACTATTGAAATAGGCTTTACATTGTTGGCTGAGGCTTCATTGCCTATGAAGTTTTGGGGGAAGCTTTTCTTATAGCTATACAACTTATCAATGTTCTCCCAACCTAGTTCTGAAATATGAGTCACCTACAAAAAATTTGCTTCATGCAAAACCCTTTTATGAGAGTCTTAGAACCTTTGGACGTCTATATTTTCCACACACTAGACCTTACAATCAACATAAGCTTGATTATAGGTCCATATTATGTGTTTTTCTAGGATATGGATGGTATTCATTAAAAAGGTTATAGGTGTCTTATACCTAGTGGCAAGGTCATTCTTCGCAGGCATGTTTTGTTTGATGAAACAAAATTTCCATTCAAAGATCCTTAGTCATTTTTTCACAGTCCACCACCTCTATAGTCCCTAATACACCCTTTGTAGCTCATATTCCATCAGTGCCATCTATTTAGAAACCTCCAGTACCAGCTCCGAACCTAATTCAATCTCAGAACCACTTATCTCTAAACTATCCTAGTCTCTACTATCGATATTGATCTTCCTATTATTCCTTCATCAGCATCTGATTTGTGTCTTAGTGCTTGCTAATCAGTCTCTATTACTTGCTCAATACCTTGCACCTCAAACTGTAAAGGATCATAACATAGTGACAAGATCCAAGAATAGGATTTACAAGCCTAAGGTATTTCAAAGCTAGGCTTGAAACAAATTAGTGAAGCAAGCTTTTACAATTCCTCATTGGAAGCAAGCTATGGATGATGAGTATAGTGAACTCATGAGGACCAATACCTAGAAATTAGTAGAGCTACCTAAGGGCAGGTCCCCTATTGGAAGTAAATGGGTACACAAAGTCAAATACAACTCTAATGGTTCCTTGCAAAAGTACAAGGCAAGGTTAGTGGCTCAAGGGTTCAGTCAAAGGCAAGGTTTTGACTTTACTAAAATTTTATTTGTGTCTAATTCTCAATGTATTAGACAGAATGATATGAATAATGTATTTTTAAATGGCGATCTAGAAGAAAATGTGTACATGACACAATCTAAGGGCTATGAAGTTGGTGATGGCTCCTTAGTTTGCAATCTCACCAAGGCATTGTATGCTCTTAAATAGGCTCCAAGGGATTAGTATCACAAGTTATCTTATGCTCTCTTACAACTCGGGTTCAAGCCTACTAAGTCTAATGTATCCTTCTTCACAAGAATTACTCCATCTTCCTATATTTGTATTCTCATCCATGTTGATGACATGTACATCACAATCACTAGTAATTCCCCTACATTTATTATTGATCTTATCTTTCAGCTTTATACATCTTTTGCCTTGGAAGATATGGTTAACTTGCACTACTTCTTGGGGATTAAGATAAAACACATACTTTGGTGGTTTGTTGTTGTCTCAAACCAAATATGTTTATGACTTGCTGCAAAAGGCTAGCATAGTTGGAGATAAGCCATTTTCTGCTTAACCTTTTCTCTTAAATTAAGCGCAATAGGAGGACTAGCCTTTGAGGATCCCAACTTATAAAAATCAGTTGTAGGGAGTTTATAATACATCAAGGTAACAAGACCCGAGTTTGCTTACTATGTCAATAGAGTATGCCCATTTATTCAGGCTCCCTTGAAGTACATAGAAAGTTGTGGAGAAGGTTATAAGATATGTGAGTGACGTAAAGCCACCTTTGTTGAATTTTCAAACATGCACAATAGAATTTCTCCTGCACATGTAAAGAGAGGTGAAATTTTCAAACATGCACAGTAAAAATTACTGTGCATGCATGAAGGATTTCGGCACCAAAATTATAAGAGTTACTATGAATTGATTGCACAGGAACTCTAAGCCTCTTTAAAGGAGAGCTTCGCATTCAGTTTTATGTAGAGAACAAAAACGAAGAGCATCCTAGAGAGAAAAATATATATAGTATCTTCTGAGAATTTCTCCTATTTTTATAGAGAAGGGTGTATTCTCCTTGTATAAGAGAGGGTGTTATTATTCTCTCCTTATATTTAGTGAAAGTGTAATTTTTTATCTTCCACATAGTGAAAATCTTTCTCGGTCTTGCGTGGTTTTTCCTTCATCATTAAGGGGTTTTCCATGTAAATATTCTATTTCAGTTCTAATTCTCTCAACTCTATTTTTGTTGTATTGATCTGTTTTCATAACTCCGATACCCAACAGTGGTATCAGAGCCATTGATTATAGTCCACGTTATGGGTTACTACTCTCGGTACTGTTTATACGTGTAGTTGTATACTTTTACAATATTGTTAACGTGTATTGGATTTGTTCCATATATGGTATAAATATACGATCCTGTTTACATATATGGTACTATTCATGTATATGACACTATTCACATATACAACTATTCATATATATGGTCCTGTTCACGTATATGGTACTATTCATGGTGAAAAAAATGACCGTCTAGTAGAGAAACAAGTCCAGGTAAACACCATGGCTGGCAAAATTTGAGTTTAAGAATTTCAATGGGAATAATTTTTCCTGTGGAAATTGAAGATAAAGGCAATCTTGAGGAAGGACAATTGCTTACCGCAATTGAAGGCAAACTAGTTGAAGTTACTAATAAAAAGTGGAAGGAGATGGATGATAATGCTGTTGCCAATCTGCATCTTGCAATGGTAGATTCAATATTCTCCAATGTAAGAAGATAGCAAAGGAGATCTGAGATGCTCTTGTCAAACTGTACGAGGTTAAATTGCTTCCCAATAGAATATTTCTAAAGAGGAAGCTTTATACTCTTTGGATGAGTGAATCTACATTAGTGACAAACCACATCAACAATCTGAACACCTTATTCTCCTCGCTTACATCATCAGATTATAAAATAAGAGAATGAACGTAGAGATTCTACTTCAAAATCTACCTGACTCATATGATCAACTCATCATCAACATCACAAATAATAATATTTCCAACTATCTATCCTTTGATGATGTCAGGGTGCTATTCTTGAAGAAAAGTCCTGGTGCAAGAATAAGAAAGATAGATTAGAGAGCTCAAAGCAAGCAGAGGCATTGTTGGTGATGAGAGGAAGATCAATGGAGCAGGACTCCAATGGGAGTCATGGTCGAAGTAGATCAAAGTCAAGAAAAAAGAATAACTTCAAATGCTACCGTTGTGGCATGAAAGGGCACTTGAAGAAAGATTGTTGGAATAATAAGAAGAATGCAGATAAAGATTTAGAAACATCAACCTCTCAAGGATTTGTTGCGAGTGCCCTATGGATCGAGAAATTCTGCAAGCAATGCGCAATTGGTTCTAAAGGTGGTAAACGACGACTGATATTTGGATAATGGATTTAGGAGCAACATGGCACATGACTTCACGATGTGATTGGTTTTACAATTACGAACCTCTCGAAAGATCTGTGTTCATGGGAGATGACCATGCCTTAGAAATTATTAGTGTTGGTATTGTCAAAATAAAATTATTTGATGGTTCCATTCGAACAATTCAAGGAGTGCGACACGTGAAGGGCTTGAGGAAGAATATATTGTCTATTGGGCAACTAGATGACCTCGGTGCAAGACCCATATTGAAGGTAGGATCTTGAAAGTTGTTAAAGGTGCTATTGTGGTGATGAAAGGAGAAAAACCACGGCAAATCTATACATGCTTCAAGGAGATACATTGCAGGAGGCAGATGCATCAGTTGCATGATAAGTCAAGAAGAAACGACAATGATGTGACAGCAAATTAGGTCACATGTCGAACGTGGTTTGAAGGTTCTTGCGAAACATAATCTCATTCCTGGGCTGGAATGGGTGAATTTACCATTTTGCGAACATTGTGTTACAGCAAGCAGCATAGATTGAAGTTTGGTAGATCAACTACTAGAAGTAAGCATATTCTAGACTTGATTCATTCTGATGTGTGCGAGTCACAGAAATGTCCCTAGAAGGTGTAAAATATTTTGTATCATTCATTGATAATTACTCTAGGAGATTGTGAGTGTACCCAATTAAGAAGAAGTCAGATATGTTCCCAATATTTAGGGACTTCAAAGCAAGAGTAGAACTTGAATCTGAAAAGAGGATCAAGTGTGTGAGAAGATGATATAGGAGAATATACAAATAGAGATTTTCTAGCATTTTGTAAGCATAAAGGTATTCTAAGGCAATTCAGTTGCACATACACCTCAGCAAAATGGTGTAGTAGAGCGAATGAACAAGACTCTAATAGAAAGAATAAGAGCAATCCTGAGAACAACAGGTTTAGCCAAGTCTTTCTGGAGAGCAGTCAAACTCTGTTACGTGATTAATCAGTCGCCATCAACCGCAATTAGTTTAAAGACACCAATGAAGATGTGGAATGGCAAGCCAAGAGATTATTCTTCTTTACAAGTGTTTAGATGTCCTGTATATGTGATGTACAACTCCCAAGAAAGAACAAAGTTGGACCCAAAGTCTAAGAAGTGTATATTCTTGGGTTATGCTGAAAATGTAAAGAGTATCGCTTATGGGATCCAACCCTTGCAAGGTTCTCGTCAGTAGGGATGTTATATTCAGAAAATAAACTGCAAAGTGAAGAAAAAATGACAGCACTATTAAAGAAATGACTACAGTCCAAATAGGTGAGAAGTCTCCAGAAGATGATTTTGAAGTAAAGCTAGAGCATGATAAACAAGTACAGAAGAGGCCAATGATCCAAAAGTTAAGCTATCAACAGGACAAACACAACCACCATCATGACACTCAGACTATGGTATGGCAAGTCATGATGCATTCTGTCTTTTACAGAAGAGAGAGCCATCAACCTTAGGAGGCTTTGAGTAGCCCAGATGCTTCTTTTTTTATGGCAGCAATGCAGGAAGAAATAGAGGTCTTGCATAGGAACAAGACATAGGAATTTGTTGCACTTCCAAAAGGTCGGAAAGCCATCGACAACAAATGGGTTTATAAGATCAAACGAGATGGCAATGATCGAGTGAAACGATATGTGCAAGACTGGTGGTAAAAGGATTTGCTCAAAAGGAAGGTATCGATTTCAATGAAATATTTTCTCCAAGTTGTTAGACTTACCACTATCAGAGTAATATTGGCCATGTGTGTTGCATTTTATTTACATCTTGAGCAGTTAGATGTGAAAATTGCTTTCCTTCACAGAGAACTTGAAGAAGAGATTTATATGCTCCAACAGAAGGTTTTGAGGAACAAGGAAAAGAAAACTTGATTTGTAGGTTGACCAAATCTCTGTATGGCCTAAAGTAGGCGCCAAGGTGTTGGTACAAGAAATTTGATTCCCTCATAATTCACCTTGGATACAACATTAAGTTCAAACCATTGTACATGCTATAAGAGGCTTGGTAACAATGTTTTCATCATTCTGTTGTTGTATGTGGATGACATGTTGGTGGTAGGCCCCAACAAAGATTGAATCCAGGAATTGAAGGCACAGTTAGCTAGGGAGTTTAATATGAAGGACTTGGGACCTACAAACAAGATTTTAGAGATGCAAATACAGAAAAAGGGAAGGAAGATCTAGCATTCACAGAAGAACTATGTGATGAAAATCTTCCAGCACTTCAACATGCAAGATTGTAAACCAATTTTAACCCCACTTCATGAATTACAAATTATCCTCAGGTATGTGTCATAGCAGTGAAGCGGAGAGGATGGAGATGTCTAAAGTCCGTATATACGATGGAAAGCCTTATGTACGCCATGATTTGTACTAGACATATTGCTAAGCATAAGTGGTTAGTCGATTTATGGTAGATCAGGAAAAAAGCATGGAATGCTGTGAAGAGGATCCTAAGATACATTAAAGGAACCTCAAATGCTGCACTATGTTTTGAAGGATCAGAGTTCATTGTCAAAGGATATGTTGATTCAGGTTTTGCAGGTTATCTTGATAAAAGGAAATCAACTCCAGGCTATGTGTTCACACTTGCAGGCGGAGCTATAGTTGGTTCTTGTGTTACAGATTGTTGTAGCTCTATCTACTATAAAAGCTAAATAAATGGCAGCTGCACAAGCTTGCAAAGAAGCTATTTGGATTCAACGGTTAATAGAGGAACTCGGGCACAAACGGTCAAAGATTCCTGTATATTGTGACAGTCAAAGTGCCTTGCACATTGCAAGGAATCCAGCCTTTCATTCCAGGACGAAGCACATAGAAGTCCAATATCATTTTGTTCGAGGGAATGTGTACTTGCAAAAGATTCACACGAAAGATAACTTAGCAGATGTTATGACAAAACCAATCAACACTGACAAGTTTAAATGGTGTAAATCTTCCTATGGCCTATCAGAAACGTAGATAGTACGGAATTGGCAAGTTGAGAAAAGGTTTTGAAAAGCTTACCAAAAGTGACTTTAAGTGAGAGATTGTGAGTGGCGTAAAGCCACCTTTGTTGAATTTCATGCACAGGAATTTCTCCTGTGTACACGTGAAGAGAGGCGAAATTTTCAAATGTGACAGTAAAAATTACTATGCACGCGTAAAGGATTTCGGCACTGAAATCACAAGTTACCTGTGCAATTAGAGCCTCTATAAAAGAAGAGCTTCGCATTCAGTTTACACAGAGAATAGGAAAAAAGAGCATCCTAGAGAGAAAAATATAAATAGTGTCTTCTGAGAGTTTCTCCTATTTTTATAGAGAAAGGTGTATTTTCCTAGTATAAGAGATGGTGTTATTGTTCTCTCCTTATATTTAGGGAGAGTGTAATTTTTTATCACATAGTGAAAATCTTTATCGGTCTTGCCCGTGGTTTTTCCCTCATCATTAGGGGGTTTTCCACATAAATATTCTATATCAGTTTCAATTTTCTCAACTCTATTTGAGTTGCGTTGATATTTCCCATAATTTTGATACCCAACAAGATATTTGTATGACCCTGCTGATTTTGGCTTGCATATTCAAAAGTCTACAGATTTTAGACTCACAAGGTACAATGACTCAGATTTGGGATCATATCTTGATGATAGAAAGTATACAAGTGGATTTTATGTGTACTTAGGGCCTAATCTCATTTTATGGTCCTCAAAGAAGCAACATATTGTTTCAAGATCAAGTATAGAAGTAGAATAAGGAGCCTAGTAGCCTTAGTTGCTGATCTTTTTGGATTCGAACTATGCTTGATGAATTATAGATCTAATTGCCTATTGTTCCAATGCTTTACTGGGATAATTAATCTCAGTGCAATTTTGCTTGCTGCAAACCTCGTCGTCTTGCATTCCAAATCAAAATATTTTGAGCTTGATTCACATTTTGTTAGAGATCATGTCGCAAAGGGAGAGTTCATATTAGTCGCATACCAGCTCATGCACAAGTTGCTGATGTGCTAACTGAGCATTTATCCTCCTCTATGTTTACTGAGTTTAGAACCAAATTCAGAGTTGTGTCACTCTCCACGAGTTTGAGGGAGGATATAAAGGGTATATGTTGTTAGGATTGAATCAGGAAGTTAGGACTGGTATTCTGTTAGCTCAACTCTATTAGAGTCGTTAGACATTATCTGAAACCTTCTGTTGTAAGCTGGCATGGGCTCATCAGTATATATTGTACTGATTGTAACTCTCTCTGTAATGCAAGATTCATTCGCTCATCCATAGCTATTGCTATCATTCTTTTTCTCTATCATTTTCTCTTCTTTTCTCCAAGCCTAGTCTGATACCTTACGCTAATTACATGTTTAGGATCCAATTGCTTGTATATCAAACTTTCATGATTTTTTCATGTAAAAAAAAAAAAAAAACGATTTTTGTTACTGTAACTTTGAGTCTTTGACGTATGTATTCTTTTATTGCAAGAATGACAATATATTGACAATGGACTATCATTTTATATTAGTTTACGATCGTTGTTTCTTTTGGGAAATATTTTTTAACTATCCACGTCTTGGACATTATCCTGATACCAATCTATCACCCTTAAATTTTGTGTGGTTCCTATTTTAAAATATAAATTTTAATTTTTTATCTTTAGATTTGATTGAGTATCCGCAGACACCCACTTTTTTTATATTGAAACCCCACCTTTTTTTTCCTACTTGTAAGTTGTAACATCATGCATTGATCTGCCTTTAAAATTAGGTTAAACTTTGAAAAGTTTTACGAACAATATTTCTAGCATGAAGAATTTTTCGTTTCGATCTGAATTTTATGTAGTGCAATTTTTTAAATCACCTCCACTTAAACTTTAGCTTTGAGATCCATAGCGATAAATGGTCTTTTAATACCTAAAAATAAGTATCTTATTGAGATACTCGTTTTTTTATCATTGGATGTGATAAATTAATGAGATGAGTAGGGACTACTATCACATCTAATAGTGATAAAGTGAGTGTCTCAATATGTACATAAAATGTGGGTGTTTCAATATGACACTCACTTTTAAATATTGAAATAATATTTTAGTTTTCTCTTCTGTCTTTCATATTAATGTTTGAACTCACACTAATCAACTATGAAAGTTCACTTCTATCTCATGTTAGGATTTAATAATAATAATAATAATAATAATAATAATAATAATATAAGTTCCGCATAATAATAATAATAATAATATAAGTTTGGCATAATTTAATAATAATGAGGTGGGCCATTAATTTTTTTTTTACTTTGATAAATAAATAAAAGGAAAATGGGCAAAGGGAATAGTACATTGATAATATTATGCAAGAAAAATATAATGTGTAAGCAATATCTTCTGAATAATTGTAACAATTGTTATAGCACTCAAAAGAATATGAAGCTTGAAGAAATTCATAATAAAAATTATTAATCGTTAATTTTATTGTAGGTTAAAAAATTAATTAAGTATAATTAATAAATGATAGATAAAAAAAAATAGTTCGCTTTAAATATAATAATAGTCACTATTGAGATTCAACAACATATTTCAAATGATGCTATTATATTATATAAAAATGTTGGTGAAACTCTTAAACAACATAATTTATATATATTCATAAAAATGTTTAAAGAGTTTTAACAATATTTTTTGTACTTTTAAAAACATTTTCTTTTAAAATATACAAATTTTTATAAAAATATTTTTAAAACACTTTTCTATATCATATTAAAAACACTTATATTATATGCTCTCTCCATTTCAAAATAATTATAATTTTTGGGCTTTCTTTGAATTTTAAATTAATTGTCATTTTTATATTTCAATACATTATTAATTAATTTATGCTTAATTATTTTAACATGTATTTATTGAAAAGAGAATTAGTGAACTATGATGACTTAATGAAGAAAGAATATTAGGTGGATGATAAAAAAATATTTTAGTCCTTTTTTCATTTTTTAAAGATTAATATCATTTATCATCATCTTAATTTCTATGTAATATTGTACTTAAAAATGACACATTATTTTGAAATGATGAAGGTATTACTAAAAATTTTTTAACAACACATTCTGTTAAAATTTAATCATGGTGCAGTGAGTAAATGCGTAAAAGCAATTTTTGGTGCAAAATGCACGAATGTTATGTGTGGGATTGGGGAGTCAGGACCCATGAGTAATCCTTTAAATCTCTGCAAAAGAATTCCCCTTCGAAGGTTGTGTACATCTCGCGTTACGAGCATTAATGGAGCGCATTGCCCCTACATTCTGCCAAATTAACCTGAAAACAAATGGCGGGTTTGTGATAAATTTAAGTAACCCGACAAGAACTGACCTATCATTCAGCCATTTAACATCATGTTCAACCAGTTCCCCTTCCCGTCGTTGTTTGATTAAATAATAGTATAATGATTAGATATGAACATTACGAGCCCTTGGAAAAGAATGATTTTAGCTTTACCAGCCAAAATTATTATGAGATTATTTCACATACATGCATATATCTATACGCGGTGTACTTGTCATTATACAGGCCCACTTGTCCCAAGTAGCCGCACATAGAAATTTCAAACCATCCCCTAAGTACATTTGGTTGGTTTGGTCCTTTTTTATTCATTTTTTAATAAATGTAATGTGTGTTTTCCACGAAGGCTTTAATTCCCAAAACTTAAATGATTTCACAAAGAAAGAGACTCTTTTTCTCACTATGGGTTCCCAACTGCTTTGGAAAACGTTTGGTTGTAATACGAAAGATATTTTCTAATGAAACTAAATGTTAAAGGCTGGAAAGATAAATTGCATAAAAGTAAAATGCAGAAAAATAAAAATAAATGAAAATGAAATTATCATTGATTCATTGTGTGTTTGGATGTTTTTTCCAATTAAGTACATGGCTAGTTATAAACATAATGAAGGTTATTCAATACCAACTCCACCAACACTATACCTACTTGTGGACCTAACTCCTAGCACTAAACAGACTAGCCTTGGCTAATTCTGGTAGCAAACTAGCCAATGCTTTGCAACATGTCCTATTTTATAGGAGCAGTTTCCACGCACGTTCTTCTATAATCTCCTAAACCGTTATTCAACAATTTCCTCTATTGTTTGAATTTAAATCCACTTTCATCAACTGCCCCTATTTTCATGGAAGTTGTTGCAAACTTGGTCAAAGCTTATCCATTCACGTTTTGAAGCACATCTCTCCTTCAACCAAAGTCCAGAAGTGATTTGTGAGTGGACAAGTGTCACAAGGAACAAGGCCCAGTGTGGGACTGATTCCCTTGGTTGAAGGCCAGCTTCCTTACAAGGCTAATTATTCTTACTGATGGATATTTAGCCAAGTCGCCGTTCTCAGCCTTCAAGCTTTAAGAACACTGTATATGGGTGAATAAGCATTCTTAAAGTCTTAGAAAATATCTTAATTAATATTCGCAGACTTTAACATAATGAAAGTAGAAAAATGGCCCAAACATTATCGAAACGGCCTCTTTTAAGGCTGAAACAACCTTAATTAACCAGGTAAACCTCAATTGTCACATCGAAGCTCTCGTCTTAAGCTTTCCATCGTATGCATTAATAATCATTCTGACAACCACATCACAGCCTTCAACTATTTAAAGCCATGACGAGGATTCTAGCCTTTTGAGGTTATTTCAAGCTAATAAAATTCATCGACTATATTTTCCACATGAGTGTTATCAATCACCACCCATTCATCAATCAAATACTCAATTGTAGGTTAATTTTTCATCTTCCCATATTGGCTTTTCTGCAACCAATGCCCATTCTCGAAAAATTAAAATTTTTATGCTCCAACAATATGTCAATTCATTATTGTTATTCAATTTAATTCCTCTATTTGAATTACTTTTAAGCAATATGTGACAATCAACTATATTAATTGGTAGTGTAATAAATCATATTGTAAACTTTTTATAGTGTCTATAACAAAATTGTACATCCTTCTTTAATATGTTTTCTATTAAAATAAGTTAAAAAGTCTTGTTACATCTTCTCTCCATGCAACCGTAGCAAGTGGTAATGAGTATTATGTATGGGGAATACTATACTTTCAGAAAAATACATGCCTAATCTTTGTCAAAAATAATAATAATTATTAAATGAAATAAAGTGGTATATATATATATATATATATATATGACTTATTAATTTATCTAAGAACTAATAATTTTGATACATCATTTTGAATATAATATTTTGATAATCTTTCTTGTTGTCTAGCATTTTTCTATGTGAGATGACTCATACATAGGATATAACACTGTTTGAAAATGAGGGAAAGAAATCACTAGATAAAGCTTCTAAATTAATCTTTCTTAAAGTTTGTGTCAGACATTAGTTTTTTTAGAAAATAAAATTGGACAAATTGTTCCCTCTAGCTAGAAACCCTTAAAGAAGTCCATATCAATTTAAAATGTTGGATAAGTTACTCCCTCCATATTTTAATCAATTTAAACATTTCATGATTCTCAAATGATCAATTTATCTTATCTTTTTGGAAAAAGACTAATTTATTCGGCATTTTTAATTTATGGTAGGGATATTTAAAGGTTTTTTTTTTTTGTAAGAATCAATTTGCCCCATGCAAAATTTAAGAGGAATAGATTTGAGGGTTGTGAAATTATTATTACCATTTCATTTCTACTTTCTAGCTTGAAATTAATCAACCAAGGTCAACGGGATCAAAATTAAGCACACAGTTAACTAATGTTCCTTTGTTAAAAAAAAAGGGATTTGAACCACTTGAGATCCTCGAGGAAATAAAATTGGGGCTTCGTTTATCAAAGTGATCACGTTTATGTTCGGCTGAAAAAAAATAATAATAATAATGATCGAAGTTTAAAACAAATCAAACTTCGAAGACAAACAAAGGACCAGAAGCAACCACGAGGAGCACAGGGCCAAAAATACATGGCTGAAAATGAATATAGGAGAAAGGTAGTGTAAGAAAACCAGGGTGGTTTCCTCCTACCACCCCGACACATAGTGGTATTCTCAAAAGCAGTTTTTGGTTCTCTTCCTCTCTGTGTGTTTCATCGATTCATTCACATAAATATACCAGCTTTCACAGCCCACAATATCAAATCTGCAACTCTAGGCTTCCACCAAAACCGCTTAACTTTCACCATCTCCCACTTTTGTCCGATAGCGCTTTAATTGTTAGTTTGCATGGTTCAACAATGTGTGTGTGTTTCTAATTTTTAATTTCTGCTATTCAACAGTGATTTGGGGTCCAAGAAGCCAAATTCGTCATTGAAGAGAAAAAATTGGTTAAAAGTCTGGTGGTGGTTCCTTATTTTAATTTACAAAAGTGAACATGTTTATGTCTATTAACTCGACATTTCAACATTTAACAGAAAAGTACACATAGGGCTGTCAAATTGTTGATCTGAATCCATTGATCATCATATAATAACATATCACAAATCTCTCTTGTCAAAACAACTGCATTTTGAGCTTTTGTTAATAATTATAACTTTTGATCGAGTAATAATTATTTGTTTGATCCAACAATTCTCAAATAATATCTGAAAGTTTAACAGAGCCAAAACATCAATTTAGTGAGTCACACATGCTTCTTTGTTCTTAGCGTTGGAATGACAAGCTGATAGAAGGATATAAATGTATCCTCTTTTGTGAAAGATAAGGGACCATATGAAAGTTTTAGATTATGAGGGACTAATTTATCTCCACAATATTAGTCAAGGACAAATTTAAAATTTTATCAATTTTTAAATAAAAATTGATTTTCATATACGGTCCGTTTAATATTAAATGCATATAAGATTGTGTATATGAATATATATATATATATATAATGAATTGCCCACAAGAAAAGATCAATGAATTGAACATTTATAATTTGGGTTTTTGCTACATTAATAAGAATAATTTTTTAAAAACATTTTAATGTAGTCACTACGTTAAAAGCTTAAATAGTTTATCAATATTTCATAAAAAAGTTTTTACTCTTTCTAACTATTTTCCCAATGAGCACCAATTAACAAAATCCTTATAATATAGAGAGTCTTTTACTTAAAATTCTTCTCCATCTTGACCAATGACCAGCAATGCATTCCGTGCTGTAAAGTAAACAACCTTGTCTATTAAGGGTAGGTATTTCGCCTTTTTGTAGATATAGGTTCTGGCTCATTGCTAGTGTGCCTACATTATTATGTGAGAGTCACTGAGTGTTATATTCTGTTCCCTACCTGCTGCTTGTTCTATCTATTCGTAACAATTTTTTATAAGGTATTGGCCTGTGAGGTAAGAATACGTGTGAAATTAAGGCCTAAGGAAACAAATCAAAAGAAGTGAGAATGCATTCCCAAAGAGAGAGAGTTCCTTTCCTTGATCAATGATCACAAGTCATTTCCTGCGCAAGAAAACGAGAAGCAGCAAACCCCACCATTCCACCATGCAGGGTTCAGTCGTGTGTGATCCTTCTCCTCTCTTATTATGTTTTTCACTGAGAAATTCTTAGAAATTCGTGGAGTATTAGAATGATATATATATATATATATATATATATATATATATATATATATATATATATATATATATATATATATATATATAGAGTGATATTTGAACTAAAAATAACAACTAAAGATAAATTTTAACTGACATATCACTTTATTAGTGAATAGAAAACACATCTACATATAAAAATTTCTCGTTTCACTCCTATCTTTTCCTTTAGTTGTCCGCTGCTCAGTCGTGTGTTGCAATAAAAATTGCGTTAACATGTGACTTTTTTGTTTTTAATGCTTGTTAACATGTGATTTAAAAAAATTTAAAAAATAGGAGTGTACTGTTTATAATTTTACTTATCTAAAATGTTAAATAATTTTCAGTTTTAATATGTAAATCTTTGTATTTTTAATTTAGCAATACTTATTTTAAAAAGTTTAACACATATATTTCAAAAGTACATTAATAAAACGTTTATAATAAATTTTTTTACCGAGTGTTTAAATAAATGTTTTACTGAATAATAAATAAATTTTAATTATTTAATTAATAAATATTACATTTTTATTTAATATTTTTTAAAAATGTTCTAAAGACACCCTTTGACAAATCTATAATATTTTAGCTAATCAAATAAATGTATTATATTTAATCAACCTCACTCTATTATACATGCTCTCTAAATCATGATACATGTGTTCTTTTCTGTTTCTGAACTCCTACAATGAAAAGAGTTTGTTTAATCCTTTTGAAAATATGCTGATATTCTGTTGATTACTATTTGCCATCTTAAGTTCACATGCCATTATTTAACCGATACACTGATCTTTAACTCTTAGGCTGTTTCCATTAAATGTTCTTTGCTGTCATTAATGATTGAATGCCATGAGAGATTCTGTGATGGATAAGCCTTGATCTATAAGTGAAATATGTTTTATACATCCATGGCTTGACTTGTGTTTATGCCACTAATAACATGATCCTTTGTCTTTATGTTATTCTTTGGTGTATGTATGTGTCTGCTGCGTAATTCTCTGTAAATTCTATTTTTTAACTATTTTAGTTGTCATGGAATGCAAGTCTCATCTGCTCTTGATGTTTTTAAAAAAGGTTTAAGTGTCAAAACTAATATGTGCTCTTCTAGACCATTCAAAGCCTCGTTGGTTCACCATATGTCGTGATGGGATCATGGTATCAGATAAGAAAAATGGAAACATAATGTATAATCTGTAACTATATTTGCATATGTATTAATCACAAAATTAAAAGAATAAAGGTTACTAGGTATTGTGCTCTACTAAGTTCCAATTCCAATTCTGAGATACCCCTCAATTGGGTGCATATCATAATCACGATTCCCATCTCAAGCAACATATATAGGACGCTTTGTATAAATGTATGGACCAAAACTAATTGGCCTAGTGGTCCATCGATCCTTCAAGCATCTAGGATATTATAGAAAATTACGAGGGGGAAAGGGAATTGCAAATTGGTTAATTGTTATAAGGGATTCTCATGAAGACCGATCATTTTGTGGTCTTGACCACAAGATCAATGACCAATTCAGTTGTACCTATTAGTTATCTGTCTATTAAGTTTTTATCTGTAATTGTGGAAGTTCTTGTGAGTTGAGATCTTCTCATGGGTTCAGCTCCATGCAATTTGAACGGCTGTGTCGGGTGGTCGCAATACAATGTAATCTAGACTTTGTCTTTTATGAGATAGAGAACCAATCGAATTTTCAGGACAATTGATCTAGTAATTATCATACGATATGTATGAATTGCTCCAAATGATGACCATCCAAAGATATTAATTAATCAAACTAAAATTGGTATATACGTACTCTAATTAAGGAAGAACATACACGTACGTGTGTGTATATGTAAATTACGCCAACCTTAATAATGACCATTCAAAGATATTAATTAATAAAGCTAAAATTGGTACATGCATACTCAAATTAAGGAAGAACAGCCATATACGTACACGTACGTGTACAAAAATAACATGACTGATGTACACAAAGCAACGAAATCTAGCAACCAGTTGGTAAGGTCTTCCAGATTAATTAGTACGCACTTCAAAATAGATTGAATATATGTTTTATAAGATTTTTGTTTACAAATGTTCTAAACGAATTTTGCAAATTAGTATATAAAAAGTAAAATTTTTAAACGTTTAATGTAGAAAAGATTAAATATTTTAAAAATATTATATTTTTCATACAATATTTTTAAAAATTCTTAAGTAGTTAATACTTTTAGAGGAGTTGTTAGCACAATCATATTTCAAAAAGTATTAAATACAACATTATACACGAGATGCCAAAACGAGGGTTAACTTATTTGATCAATCTTTCTCATATTGTCATGACTTAATCTCGATTTCTAAATTGGTGAGTAATTATATTTACATCCGTAATACATGTCTCTTTTATTAGAACTATTCAGAGGCCTTTAGACCATGATTGGAATGTGGAAGTTAGTGATGTTTTAAGAGATGCAAATTGTTGTCCTGAATTCCTGATGGGCTAGCAAACTTAAGCTATAGGCTCCCCTTAGGATTTAACATCTTAATAGTGTTGCTGTTTGTATTTCCTTCATTTTTTAGCTGATTCTTTTTCCTTTTTTGGGTCATAATTTTTTTAGTTGATTCATAAGGGCACTTTAGAATTTAGATCCCATATGTGGTCCTGAAATTCTCTTTTGAACACGCAAACTAGTTGGAAAACCATGCTCTTAGTTTGAAAAGGAAACGGAAATGAGCAATTCATTGATCCTGTCTTTTTCAAATTAAAATAAAAGCAT
Source organism: Dalbergia oliveri (assembly GCA_030441495.1). NCBI lineage: Eukaryota > Viridiplantae > Streptophyta > Magnoliopsida > Fabales > Fabaceae > Dalbergia > Dalbergia oliveri. The sequence goes on along the minus strand of JAMLFY010000014.1, from coordinate 10,821,740 downwards.
CTTTGTTTGAGCTATATCATTGATCAAACTAATATTTCCAAGTCAAATTTTTGTGGGGGCACTAGTAGAAAAACAAACCCAAAAAAATCAGCCAAGATTTTAGACAGATTAAGGATCCAATTCTCTAGGCAAGTGAATAGAAACATGTTACTGATTATATATGTAATCCAAGTTGTTTGTTTCGCGGACTAAAACTGTGGCCGTAAACTAGCTACGCATGTGATTGATTATGCTAGGCTATTTCTTTTATTCTTTCTAATTTTCCAATTACAGTATAGTTGTGATTAGAACACACCAGTTTATTAGCTGTCTGGGTTAACCACAACATTGTTAAATTATTAGTCTGGTTGATATCTTATTAGTACAATTAGACATTATTTCTTTGACCAGAAACACATAATTTAGTGATGAAAAACATATATATTGCACAAATGATATACAATTAAGGTATCAGGTAGGCTAGTTGTACAACGGATTTTGTTATATATATATTCAGTTCTCCTGCTTCAGCATTTTCAAACTAGGAAACGCTAAAGACAAAACTTAATCGTAGCTGAATTAAACTATAGCAAATAAAATCTTCAGAATCTACTTATAAAGCATTATATTCCACTTCTTGATTTGATTTTGTTCCTGGACAGAGATACAATCCAAATTATTTTGGGCACTGCATTTAGAAAGCGAGAGTTGCGATGCATTATCTGGTAAGGCAATGATCAGTAAGATCTCCTCACACTAAATTAAGTTGGGGACTCATGTAAGAATGATTAGTCCGTACATATTGTGGTCTTAATATTGGTTCTTGCACGAGAAATTCTGGAAGCCTAGTGCAAATGTTGATCCTAACTATTTATTTAAAAAAGGGGCTCAATAATTAGATTTTAATTTTGATGCACTGAAATTGTAAAATAATTTTATATTATCATTCAATCAAAATATTTCATTTGGATAATTTTTCAAGTAATGGATGTGATAGTCAACTATCATGACTTATGTAGCAATACGTAATTGAATGATTGTGTAAAATCTCTATATATTTTGATAAATGAAGACCTCAAACTGCCAATAGATAGAGAACAACAAGAACAAACCAATTACAAGACAACCCGTCAACCCACAAAAGGGAAAACAAAAACCAACATCATCAAAGACAAAATGTAAAACTTGACCAAAGTATGGTATCGGGTATCTCCCCATCCCACCTCCTTCGATATTGCCATAAAGGACAATGAGAGAAGCATAACGAGCCATACGCCATGAAGCCCGTAAAGACATAGTAAAACACAACGTCCAAGGTATATATTTAACACCCTGATTTTCGCTTGTACTAATTGCTTTAATACCCTTAAGGTGATTAGATGTGCGTAAGGCAATGACTAGCCTTAGTCTTTATTAATTAACTAATGAAAGTTAATCATATGTGTTTGTGTGACGTTTGTATGAGTGAAGATAAGTAGGCTTATTAACATTAATTATGTAATGTCCAGATCTATGTACTCATAGGAAGGTCACTCTAAGCTGGAATGGCCTCCTGTAAGGCTCAAGACTTCTTTCTGCAGATTTCTGTTGTTATGACCGTGCCAAAGCGCATTCAGTCACACTCAACCGCATGAAAGTCATAGTTATAAAAACCAGCTCAAACCGGTGTCGGTTCCGACCAACCCACCGGTTCAAGTTAGCCAGAATAAATATATAATATAGATGACTAATACGCAGTAACTATCAAAAGTGAAAAGGAATCTTGCGAAGAATCAGAAGGATATATATCGCTGTAACTCACCTATTATTTGACAACATTTCCCGATATATATGATTCACGGTGCGTGTGCTTGACGCCCTAAATACAATGTTCAAACCGAAACCCTATTTGTAAAGTTAGGACTTGTAGACCCCTGCTTGCTATATTTTCGGAAGGCTAAACAACTGAATAAATAAATAACTTAGTAATTTAAAATGTATTATATTTACAGAATTGCACTAAGCTAGTAAAATTTATTAATGTAATTTGTGGCCTAAAAATGTCGTCCCCTCTATTTTAGGCAATACTATCATTTGAGAGATCATGAAAATGCATCTCTCTTCCATTGATATGTTAGTGGTTACAATAGATAATTTCGGTCTATAAATACAAGGCCTTTCTTCTTTGTAAATCATCTCAAACAATATCACAATCTCTTAGAGAAGTTTATTTTCTTTCTCTTCTCTTTGATACATTTAATTGAGAGACTTTTGAGTGTATACATTATTTATATTTGGGTGTACGAGGGTTGGTGAGATAGAGAGAAATGTATAAACTTCTTTGGCATTCTTCACTTTCTGTATCAATTATAAAAGTCGTTCGATTTGTGAGGATATAAACTATAAGTCGAACCACTTTTGTTCTTATATATCCATTTTCTTGTGCTATTATTATAAGAATTAATATGATAAAATTCTCTCTTTTCAACTTCTTTTATAAATTACTTCTTGAATTTTAAGGAATGTTATTCATACTAATAAACTAGACTAATCAAAGATACAAAAGTGATCGATGAATCTATTTTGTTTTAACATCCATTACTTATGTGTCTATCTTTTTCTTTATATATCCATGGTGAATTTATTTTATAAATACAAATTTCTTTTTAATTTTTTTTCTCCAAAGTATGTTTGATTGGTGATGGAAGACTTTATGTTTAATTTTATTGGGACCAGAAGTCAAAACCACAATAGCGCATAAGACATCACATATTGGCCCCCCTTAAGGCAATGGCTCTATGAATATTCTCATCTTCTATATACTCTTTTCAACACAAATGATCCCATACTTATGGATCCAACTATCACTATTTCTTGAATTACTTTGGCTTTGATATCATTGGTTAGGAGGAGGAAATCCAACATTGGAGAGATCTAAAGGAATTGGCTAAGCGAAAATCAACATTAATCAACCGAACACATCATGTTTTTGACTCAAAACCTTATTAAAGCAATGAGTTTATGGATTTTTCTATCTTATATACTCTTTATTTAATATATTTTTAACTAATGTGAGACTTCACCTTTAACACTTGAAATTCTAGCAACTTTTATTGTACTCTTTTGCCTATTATTATCATCTTCATCGTCGTCATCTCTCGTTGCCTCCTCCTCCTCCTCCTCCTCAAGCCTATCAGACTAAGAATGGGAACTATAAACATAATGAAATATATAACAAAATTTTGAACTCAAACTATTAAAATGATGATTTAACAAAAATTTGAATCAACACTCATCCTTTTTTCAACAAATGGGAATAATTAATCCCATATCATGATTGCCCCTATTTCTATCAATATGGTTGACAAAGATATACATGCAATACTTAGCAAGCCTTGGTGTTTGAATGAGCCTTTTTTAGTGTCAATCATAATTAGAAAATGATAGTTCATACGACTGACATGATGCATCATACATATTAATTAATATATAGTGAAGAGTCTCGCTTTATGCCAAGTATTCTAGGAAATCTCTTTCTATATGACTCCTCACTTCTATTAGCATCATTTGCTTTGGATATTTTTATTCTCAATCAACATTCATGGCTTCAAAAACAAGACAATAGCATCTAATTGATTTTAGTCAATATAAAAACTAGGATCTAAACGGTTTTAATTTTGGGTCCTGCGTCTACACTCTACAAGATGTTAAAAGAAGGAACTTGTTCTTTTGGGATAACCCAGTCCAGTCCATTTCAAAGAAAAAGCTAAAAGAATTTCAAAGCTCCTTTGTGGGGTCGACAAATCAAAATCTACTTTGAAATTGGATCTGGATTTTATATGTCCTTTCGTGGGTATGTTTTTGTGTAAGCCATTTGAATTGTAGGCAGGCTATCAAAAAAAAAGAAAAAGAAATTTTACGCAGTCCATAACAGAGGCACTAATAAAACATACAAAGCTCACAAACAACGACACCAGAACAAAAACGGGCTCACCAACCACAAGCCCAAAGTAGAAGACCAAATGGGTGACTCCTTCCTCTTATAATCCTCTAAATTGTACAAGAAAATCCGACCAAAAACCAAAATTGTATAAGAAAATAAATAATGGGAATGAGATATAAGGCGTGTTTGGATGAGATATTTTGGAGGTGAAAATCACTTGTTTCACCCCAAAAAATTTTCACTCAAAAAAATCATTTTTCATACATTTGGATAATTTTTAAAAAATAATCAAATATAAAATGAATAAGTTTTCAACTTTTTATAAAAGTTAAAATGAATAGTTTTTTAAAAAATTACTTTTCAGTTTTTTTCCTTTAGTTACATATAAAATTTGAGTTTCATAATATAATTTTTTAATTTGAAGCACCCATAATAATATACAAGTGAATTGATATGATTTTATGTTTAACTTATATAATTCATGATTCGACCAACACTTGGTTAGTAGTAATTTTACATTCATTCCCTTCAAGCAAGTTTTAAAATTTTATTCTTGTGAATAAAAGAAATGTTAGTGTTGATAGAACTTATCTGCATGATGAACTGAATTAATTCGAACAGATGATTTAGAGTCCAATAGGCTCCAACTACAAGTGATGTAGACTAACAAAATATAATGCATGTAGCTCATTTCATTTTGTGAGTCAAATCTTATGACAAATTCTACAGGACACCTGAGCAAGTAAGGAGTGTGATACACCTTGTATCTCAACCATTCAGTTTCAGTTAACGGATTAGATTGTGTGTGAGACATCTATACTCCCTTTAATGATAATACACACTATAAGTCACTCCTCTCCTTCACTTTCACTGTTAGCCGCTATCTACTTCCATGGCTCCACCATTGATGCTCCACTATGACGATGAAGAATGGCAACTCCACCACTGTTGGCTCCCTCCCAAGTCAGCGCATTGCCTCTCCCTTTCTCCATATAAAATCCACTGTAATAGGTCTTCATTCAAGAAAATGAGTTGAAGAGGAATTATGTAAATGTTCTGAAGATGTAACGTGATACTTGGATCATGAATTTGTTGAAAGTTCATTTTTTTTCCTCTCAATTTTAAGTGTTCTTCCTTACATTTGTGTTTCTAATGGGTATCTAAAGAGAAGAAGTGAACATGGCATCACTAACAGTGACCCAGCAAATTAAATAGCATCTTTGATATTATGTCACTTCCACCACCACATGCATTCATAAAGATTCTTTGTATGGTGGCTACACGAACTTGCTCATTTCCAGGACTACACCCCTTCTTCATTTGATTGGCTCCACCTCTTCACCACTTTCTTTGTGAACTTGCTTAGCTATGGATGAGTGCTTGGCGGCAAGGGCAGTGGTCGGATAGGTGGTTGAAGTGTTTTGTGGCGAAGGGAGGGGTGGGGTGGTGGTCAAATTACTGTGGAGGGCGTAAGAAAGAAGTTTGTAACTGGTGATGCATGGGTAGGCTTAATAGGAGAGATTATAGGATGTTATAAGTGTGAGATATTCCCTAATTTGTAGAAAGCACTATAGCCTTCCCCTATATTTATATGAAATTGAGCAAGTAGATGAATCTTCCTTGGAAAAATTGAAAAAACTAGAAATAGAGGCATCTTTAGAAAGGCCAATTTCTTAGGTCACAATTATATGCAATTGGTGCATATGTCATTTCTACATGTTAGACATAGTTTTTAAAGGGACCAGTGATTTACCCAAAGGTCCGGACTTGGTTCAATAAATGGTCATTGTGAACCCCAAAAATTTAATTAAGTAAATATATAAAAGATATAAGAGTGTAATATATATATTTTGTGACACTATATTTATCAAAGGAACAAGTGGCTTGGTGGTTGAGGCATCCATGCTGCTTGCCAAGCTGGGTTTTTTAGCCCTGCATTGGTTTTAGAATTATTCCAAATTTATATAAGAGTGTAATATATATATTTTGTGACACTATATTTATCAAAGGAGCAGGTGGCCTAGTGGTTGAGGCGTTGCCCATGCTTCTTGACAAGCTAGGTTCAAAATCCCACCCCCTACATTGGTTTTGGAATTATTCCAAATTTCCAAAGCACAGGTTGGTTTTGGAATTATTTCGAATTTCCAAACGCGCACAAATTCAGTTTGCCAACCGTCGGTCAACTCAAATTTGCCGAGGTTGACCGGTTTGATGCTTGTTCGGTCTGATTGAAGAACCTAACTGGACCACTGTGGGAATCTGGTCCAAAAAGCTTATTGTCTGGTTTTTAATACTATGCTATTAGATGTAATATTAAATGAAATGAATGGATTAGATTTAATAGATAAAATAAATAATTTTTTAAAAAAAATTAAATAAATTTGAGATTTGCAAATTTACCCCTATGTATCTTCCTCTCAATTTCTCTTAATAATTTGTATCCACCTTCTCTTCAATCTTCATCATCTTCTTCGATATCATGTGGGCATCCACCCACAGTGGCACATCCTCATCAGCTATGCCATTATTCGTCTGTACATGAGCAAGCCCCACCACATATAATATCCAACAACACATATTAAAAAAAAAATTGTATCCGTTACACAACTAACACATACACATGCCTTCTACATCTCCAATAGATGCAACTTATTAAGTGGTACCCAACCCTACATATACATATCCATATCCATATGGGTAACTAATTAACCATTCGTATCCATTTTGTTTAATGCATATGTAGGGTGCATTTTTAAGGTTTAAAAAAATGATCATGAAACCCAAATTTTTGGTGCGTTTGTTCTAAATTTTAAAAAAATGATTATCAAATTTAAATTTTTATACTTTATTGAAAAAGTAAAAAAAAAAAAAATTTCAGAAACTACTATTTTCAACTTCTACCAATGGTAAAAAATTGATTTTTTGAGGTTTTGATTATTTTTTAAAGTTATTCAAATATATAAAAAGTGATTTTTTTTTAGTGAAAAAAATGATTTTGAGCTTGAAAAAGCTCAAACAAATGCATTCTTTATATATAATTAAAAGAGTTGAAAATTGATTTTTGTTTAAATTCTTATTATTTTAAAAAAATTAATTAAATATAACAAACAATGACTTTTTTGGGAGTGAAAAATGGTGATTTTCACCGCCAAATAATCCCAAACAAATGTTCCCCCAATATATCTAATAAGCATCATCATCACTACTATCCTATACATCAAGCTCAGGATTAAAGAACTTGCGAATTTTCTTCACGAACCAACCCTCATTGTGCTTCTCTTCCTTGTTGTGATGGTGATGGTGACGGTTGTGATAATTGAGATGGTAATCAAAACGAAATCTCCAAAATCCTAGGGTGGACATGGCGAATCTTGACCCATCGCATCGAGATCAAGTGCCCAACAATGGCGACGCCTAGCTTTGAACAATCATATCATTGCCATAGGGGATCTCATAGTGGTGGCCGTGGGGCAATAGCGTGGCCAAAGTGGAAGGACGATGGTAACAAAAGCTGGTGACGTGGTCAATATGACCAAGGGTGAGGAACGGCAATGAGATGGGATCAATGGAGTTGAGGGTAAAGGAAACAATGTTGTCTTTATGGGGCTTGGATTTGGAAGAAGTGTGGTTTGGGGCCCAATGTGGATCTAAATTGAGAGGAGGGAAGATAGGAGGGTTAGAATGGAAAGTTAGAAACTAAAAGAATGTTAACCTTGTTATTTGAAAAGTGGACTAACATTTTTTATTCATAAAAACCAAGTTGCACCAACTATACTAGAGTAGGCCCCTTTTTAGACATTCCTTGGGCATTGGCTCATTGATCCATGTATATGCCTTTTGTTAGGAAGGATGGCTTGTATTTTGGAAAAGTCAACATATGTAAGAAGAAATTTTACCTCTTTTGCTTAGACTTCACCAAAAAACTGCACAAGTGGAAGTTAGAGAATTATATTCAAGGCAATTCAGTGGATGACCTTTATAAATAAATATGAGTCTCATTCTCAAAACCATCCCAAGAAGCATTTCTAGCTATAGGAAAAAGCAATTTGAGCTTCTTGGTAAGTAAGAAAAAAATAAAAAAGTAGAGTGAAAAATTCCAAAGTGAAATGTGTGAGTGTAGACTAAGATTATATTGTCTAGGTTCCTATAACACTACAAAGTATAGTAGAAGAAAGTCTCATTAGAAAACATTATATAGTAATTATCTTTAAATATAGTGAAAATATTTTTTAGAGTTTGTCACATGGTTTATCCCTTATCACTCTATAGGACATTTCATGTTAAAATTTGATGTGTAGATTCTTGATATATTTTGTTAGTGTGAATAGTGATAAATGGATCTCGCTTAAAGTATTGCTCGCATGCTTTAATTTTGGGGTAAATAGCACAAACCCTTTGAGGTTTTATCAAAACGTAGTAAACCTCATTCTTGATTGAAAATATTTTAAAGGAATATTTTCACTTATTTAACTAAGGTTAACGTAGAAATATCAAATGACGACCCGCCTCGTTTAGGCCTACCCTACCAAAAGCCCGCAAAAAACAAGGTGGGGCGGCCAGCAAAAAATAAAATAGGTTGAAATAGTCAGTCAAGCCCATTTTAGGGGGTGAGACGTGCCTACCAAAAAATAAAAAAATATTTAAAAATTATTTTTATTTATGTATACCCAATTTTTCAAGGTCCATAACAATTATACACTAACTTTGACTAAAAAATGTTATTGTTAACAGTGTTATTTGTGAGTTATGACATTGTTTTATTTTTAAGTTTTAACTTTGAGTTAATAATATCAATTGTACAGTGATACCTGTCTTGGTAAGTGTACATATTTCTTACTTTTTTCTTTTGGATCATACATTTCTTACTTTTTTATCAATAAATTATGAATTTTTTTAAAAAAATATATAAAAGACTTGGCCTGGCAAACCCGCCCAACCGCCTAAGCCCATGGGTTAAGCGAGAGGGTTAAATGGGTTGAAATTTTTTTACGGGCTCAAAACTTTAACCCAACCCACTAAAAATTGCGAGTTTGACGGACGAACCTGGCAACCTCAGCACGTTTGATATCTCTAGTTAACGCAAAATGTCTTGTTTTATAATTTAATTTTTATGTACTAACAGTAAAAAATTTTACACGATCATCTTATTATGTAATGGTACATCAATCAATATAATTAAGTTTCACCCTCACTACTTGAAAATTTATTTATTTGATTAGATGACGATATAACTTTAATATTATCAATTCCTCAAAATTAAATTGTTTTTTCAAAGAATACTTAATCAACCTTTGCCGACATAATTTCATTCCTTGATCATTACTCATTCTAATTTCATTTCTTGATCATTACTTACTCTCATCAACCTACATTCTTTCTTGTTCAAAACTAAAAAAATAAGGAGAAGCTCTACCATCTTATATTGTTCTCTATATTCTCATCTATATTCTCATTCTTTAAGATACACTAAAAGATGAAATTACATTGGTTAAGTTTGACATTGAATTTCAACTAGCTGCATAAATAATTCGCTCTCTCAAAAAAAAAAACCATAAAAAAGATAATTCTTGTTGACCAATTTATAAGATCAAATTTGGCTAGTATACCAGTCACAAGTAATTAAGAGTGAGTAGAAAATTATCATTTCCACAAGGATTGCAAACTAAGTACCAGTTCATTCAAAATAGTTACTATTTTAGCAACAAAAAATAATACTATTGAGAGTAAAAATAAATATATAAAACAAAATCGATCAAAGAATGAGACTATGTGAATTAAGGTAGGTCTTTTTCCTTTTCTTTTTTGACATTTTGGGTTAACCATATTTAAATAAGAGAGAATATTCCATTAGAATATTATTATAATAGGGTAGATGCAATTTTTAGCCATGAATGGGGATAGGTGCTATTTCGGAAAACCTCGAAGGAGTTTGTATTATTTGCCTTTATTTTCCACAAAAATTTGAATATGTTTCCGCTCACATCCACAAAGTGTTTGATACACTTAGGGTGTACCAAACTTTGATTTCTCTAACAAGTGGTATTAGAGCTACTTGGTTTCAAATCCAAGATTTTAGTGCCAAATTTTAAAGTGTAGAAGGTCGACAAGTCCAAGAAATTCAATTTATAGAAACTAAAGTTTCAGGCATTGCAGGATTAGCAAAGTTTGGCATTGACGTTGGATAGAAAGGACAATTGTTAGTCACATTATCTTTTAAAAAGAAAAATAAGGTGGTTATCAAAGCCTAGAGTACAACACAATTGAGCTTAGCAGACAATGTTGAGAAAGGTTATGAATAATATGATTGATTCATTGTGGAATGCTTTGGAAGAAAAGTATTCCATATAGACCATATTAAATAAACTTTATCAAATGAAGTGACATACACATTCAAATATTCAAGAAGAAAATCAATTCAAGACCACATAAATGATTTTAAAAGATGATATCTATTGTTGAGATGGTTGAAATAAGAGCGGAAGATGTTGATCAAGTTATCATCTTGATTTCTCTTCCTCCATCATATAATAATTTGCTTTCCTCTTCAATTTGGGATTTCAATGCCAGCCCTTTCTTCTTCTTGTAGTTTTTAAAATGAGTTGTCTCAAAGGCAATCAAATTGCCTCTTAATTCATCATATGTCAATGTGCTAATGTCTCTTCCTTTGGGAATAGCAATGATTTTGGACAACAAGGGTTAGTAAGATTCCTAAGAATCTTTCTCACGAGTTTGTAATCCTTGCATTTTCCTACCATATTTAGATTGTTAATGATAACAACAAACCTTATTAGTCTTGGTTTGTTTAATTTGTTTAGTTCCTTCATGAGACACTTGAAACTTTTCCTATATCTCTTTGGCGCTTTTTGGATCTTAACACATTTTTGTACTCTTCAAAGCTTAACGAATAGCGTATAAGGTTGATGGATTTAGCATTCATTTCCACTTTCTTCTTCTCCTCTAGTGTTCTTTCTTCATTGGATTTTGCAAGTCTTTGTCCATCTTCATTTGTGATCATCGGAGTTTCAGGCCCCTTGATAATGATTTTCCATAGCTGAACGCACCACCCAAATTTACCAAGTTGCAGAATGTTTCATGGTCAGGTCTATGAGGCTATAGGAGTTTAGGAGAGCAAATAAGTTGATTGACAGAGGTCGTGAATAAAAATTTTAGGGTATGTTTGTGAGTTTGGATTTTAGAGGGAAATGATAGGGAGAGAGAGGATTTGTAATGTAATTTTACACTATAAATCCTCATTTTTCTCTTTTCCTCCAAAATTCAAATTCATAAACATACCCTTAGGCTCCTCTTACTGTTAACAATGGGTTCAGACACTTTTTTTTTTGGAAAAGGGCTACAATGTCTTGGGCCGTTGAAAGAAAAATTAACTACATTACAAATAAAAAAATGTTGGGCTGAGAATATGTTGAATTTTTTGTTGATTTTTTTAGAGAAGATAGAAAAGAAAAAATTTGTTCTTCTCAGATCTAGTTTTAGTTTTTTTTTTTTACCTTTTTAAAAAGAGTTTTATTTTTTTATAATTTTTCTTTTGATTGAAACGATGGGGAGAATATAACCAAAAAAAAAAACCAATCACAATAAATAAGAAAATTATTGCAGTGACGTTATTATTAACTAATTATTCAAGACGAACAAATTCAACGTGGACAAATTCGGGCATCAACAATTGTTATATTAAGTGAACATGTTGTTAATAATAACAATAATTTATAATAATTATTTTTCAAAATTATTACACATTTTCTCAACTATTATTGGAATATTAATGAATATTTTTTATAGTAAAGTCACGAAATTCTTCTCGTTATGTTCTTCATAATTCATCTTTATATACAATATCCACAAATAATTTATTTTTATAGATCTTAATATTCTAAAATTAATAGTTAAAAATATGTTTTTGTAAAAATAGGTAATTTAAATTTCAAAAAATTACTTTTATAAATTGTTTTCACTATTAATTATTTATTTTCTTAATATAGTAAAATTTCAAAATGAAATAAAATATTTTATATTATTATAAGCTATATATATTTTATTTTGTAATGTATATCACTATTAATAAAAGATATTTTGGTCTAGAATAAAATAATAACCAACAGAAAATAGAGAATTGATGAAAAGCTTGAAAATTGATTTAACTGTGGCTTATTTTAAACCTTTAGAGGAGACGAGTGTGTATGTTAGGAATAGATGAAAGAGAAGTGTAATATACTTAGGATAAAATTTAAATGCATTGACAATAATGTAAAAATATTTTATATTGTCATTCAATCATATATTATTATATCATTAATAATAATTAACTCTCTACTCATTGCTTAAAAAGTTATGTAAATAAAATATTTTAATTTTATGACAATGAAAAAATATTTTGTATAATCAAGTAGTGCATTAAAATTAAACTCATAAACTTATCTCCCAAGGAAGGCTTGTACTTTATATATTACTCATAGTGTTTTTAATTTCTTAGTTGCATTAGAGTCAAATTTAATTTGAATTTTTTTGTCAAAATTTTAAGATTAAATAATTATTTTAGTTCTAACATTTTTAATTTAATATCAATGTAATTTTAATAAAATTTTTGACATAAATTTAGTCATAACATTTTTGTTTCAACATTAATTTAGTTATAACATGCTTTATTTTAACATCAAATAGTCATTTTACTTAAGTGAAAATCCAAGAAAATGACTACATTAATATTAAAATTAAAATATTATGACTATATTGACATTAAAAATTTTGTTAAGATGAAACTAATATCAAATTAAAAATATTAGGATGAAAATATCATATACTGATAATATAAAATTTTTTATACTATTATTTAATTAAATAAGTTGATTTGTATAACTTTTTAAATAATTAATATAAAACTTAATAATTTTTTATGATATAATAATATATAATTAGATAATATATCAATACATTAAAATTAAATTTTTTTTATAGAAAACTCATACTTTATTTCGTAAAATTTTAATTTTAACTTTAGAAATACTAATATTAATTATCCACATGTAGGGTGTCCTTGCGGTCGGCGTGGCATGAGAGGAGAATCCCAACACGGACTCTCTCTCCTCCTCCTTCCTTGGCCCACCTACCCTACCAACACGGATTTGGCTGTGTCAGAAGACTGGCAAAATACAAAATTAAACATACAGTGAAATGATGCACATGTAACAAAATATTATTCATCAATAATCTCTCACTTTCACGCTTTACCAATTTAACTTACACTTTTTATGGAGGGCTCAAATTCTAACCGCACACCTCTTGAAATCCCACTTTTGTCCCCCAGCCCCGCACTCCCCATTTCAAAGCTCCCTCTGTTCTGTTCTTTCCTTCACTTTCTCCCTCCCCTCTCTCTTGCAAACCACTTTCTCCTCAGCGTTTCGTTCTTCTTCTTGTTCTGGTACGTCAAAATTCTCATGGGCGCCTTTATTTGTTCGGTTTTCTGTTACGGTCCTTCATTTTCATTCATTCGCTATAGCTTCCTTATTAGCAACTCTATTCTCGGATTGAATTCTTATTTGATTATTTATCTCGTTTCGTGATGATTCAGCTTCGTGATTTTTATGCATGTCAATTGTACTACTCCTGTTGATCTGGTTCTTTTGGAAACTGGAATCATTTATTTTTTATATATACACGAAAGTTTTATATTCAGATCAGATATTTTTGAACTTTACAATTCCTTTCTAAGCACTTTGCGCTTTTCGTCTTTCTTCCTTTTTGCTTTTGTATTTGGCGTTATAATAAGTAACACACTACACAAGATCACGAACCGTGGTAGAGGTCGCGGTTTCAGAGCTTATTTGCACGTACTTTTCATACAAAGTTTTTTTTTTAATTTAATCTTTTTAATTAAATTTTTTTAAAAAAGTAAAAGTTAACTTGTTTGGAGGTAACGTTAATTTATATTTAAATATAATATTAAAATATTTTTATTTATTATTAAATATTTTTTTAAGTTATGAAAAGGTCTTTTTTTAAAAGATAAAAATTCTAACTTCTTAAAATAAAATAAAAATCTTTTTTCACTCTTTTCTAGTGATTCTCCTTTTACGTGAAAAAAGCTCTCAATGTTTACGTTTGTTTTGTGATAGATGTTGAACTTATAGGTGTAGTTTTTTTGGTAATGACTTATAGGTGCAGTTTTAAATAGCGCGGTAGGATCGCGATTAATACGACTATGAAAAAATGAAGAAAAATACGGTTGATGCAATCATAACTGTTAGCTTGCAAATGGAAACTTAAAAGCATGCTAAATCTACCTCGTTGAATTTAAACTTAAATCATCACTGTTAGCATGCTAAACTGTTAGCCACAGTTTTAAACTTTTTATTTATTTTTTGTATTGTGTTTCGGTAGCATAAGCATATACCGAATTATATTACAGCATATCTCAGATTCTCGCTTTTCTGTTTCTATTATTGTCCTTGCTTAGCTTGCAACTGTTGGGAATTTATGGTCTCCCGTATATGCTTGAAAGTTGCAGTTGTTTTCTGCTATCTTTGCTTTGAATTGGTCAAACTTTTTGTGCTTGATTTTGTGCGGTTGGTTTGTCTTTTAAACGTAGCTATTCTTGGTTTGCTTCTCACACAATGCTGGTTTAGTGATACTTTCATAAATCACACTGTTGTTGGTTCATTTTTTTTTTTAATTTTATTTTCGGTTTTGTTTTCTGCAGGTATGGATACTGCTGGATGTCAAAATCTCTATCCATTGCACCGTTGCAAGACTATTCACTTGGTCTGTGACAATTTTATCCTCGAAGCAGATTTGTGATTTACTTATGCTATGAAAATTGGTTTTTTTTTTTTTTTTGCAACATGATGGGGCTTTGAAATCTATTTTCCTAATGTGTGGTATGAAATTCAAAGCGTTACTCACTTATGATTTTCTACATGGATTGATGTTTTGTTACTTATCTCTTGCTGAATGATGTTGTTCGATGAACTTTCGGACTATGGCGGTCTTCAAAATGGTTAGGAAGAGCATTTAAATTTAGCTGATAGTTGATACTAACGAAATTCTACAAGCTTGGTATTTACATGAGTACAGTAGTTCATAGCTTGAGTTTTGAAGTATGTTGTATTCTGGTTCTTGAGGTTACTTGTCATTTTGCTTTACTCTGGTTCTTGAGACCATACAGTATTTGCTTTACTTTCTATGTATAGCATTAATGTCTTATTCATGCTTCTATACAGGTTAGGCACGCCCAAGGAGTTCATAATGTAGAGGGTGAGAAGAATCATGATGCATACTTGTCTTATGATTATTTTGATGCACACCTAACCCCTCTTGGCTGGAAGCAGGTAATTGCCAGTCAGAACTCAAGTATTTGAATAATGTCATGTTGTCAAGTATTACTGGTTGGTTTTTGTGTTATGTTGAAATTCCTCCATCAAGTGATTAAAATTATCAAGATGATACATGTTCTGGACTTTCTGCGAGAACTCGAAGTATTTGAATAATGTCATGTTGTCAAGCGTTACTGGCTGGTTTTTGTGTTATGTTGAAATTCCTCCATCAAGTGATTAAAATTATCAAGATGATAAATGTTCTGGACTTTCTGCGTTGTTTGGTATCAGTATTCTGCGCTGGTATTTCCATAACTTGATTTCTTGTTAAAGGAACAATTTGTCAATGATAACCTTTTCCTAACATTTATCTATCTTTGGCCAGTTCTTGCCCCAATTTTTTCCTTGTTAATTTGTAGCTCTTTGACCATCATGAGGTAGTGTTTGTGGCTCTATGACAGGTTGAGAATCTGCAAAAGCATGTTAAGGCTTGTGGACTCTCCAGAAGAATTGAACTAGTTATTGTTTCTCCGTTGTTAAGGTATAGCTTGGTTATAATTTAGAATTCTGTTAAGACTTGTCAGTGTCACTTTGTTTAGCCTGTTACTTTTTTTTTAAAAAAATTGTATATCTGAAC
The DNA here is from genome assembly GCA_030441495.1 of Dalbergia oliveri. NCBI lineage: Eukaryota > Viridiplantae > Streptophyta > Magnoliopsida > Fabales > Fabaceae > Dalbergia > Dalbergia oliveri. Next base: position 10,805,875 of record JAMLFY010000014.1, on the reverse strand, counting down.
AATCTCTTAAATATTTGTCAAACAGTATCTGACAATGATACTTATTTGTGATGTGAGTTGAAAGAATACGCGTAATATATTATTCACACAAATTAATACAAATAAGCATATTATGAGATGCATGGAAAGTTTTTTACTGACCGGGGACTGGATAGCATGCATCTGACAAATGTAATAAAACACCAGAAATTGGGCTAGATTGACTAGACATAATAGGATGTCATTTTTTAAAACTAAAATATCTTTTGAGGGTTTCATAGTTGGCGTTGTTAATTATTGCATTTCAGGACTATGCAAACAGCAGCTGGAGTCTTTGGTGGTGAACATACTGGTGGGAGTAATGAACCTGCTCTGATGATGGCAAATGTGGGAGATAGCAATCATCTTGCAATTTCTAGTCTGAACTGCCCACCATTTTTAGCAGTGGAGCTTTGCCGAGAGCAAATAGTATGTAATGATAAAATAAATGCTACTTGATGATATTGTGTAGCTTTGGGTTTTGGATGATTTAATCAACTAATTATATGAATCACTCCTTTGGCTTTTAATTCTTCAAGTTCTTAAATCGTCAAAATAGCACAGCATCAGTAATTATAGGAAATATACCAGATAAACTACCTGAATTTACAAAAATGGCCAGCAGGCCATCTACCATGTCATCTTGAGCTTTCCAGCTTCTTGAGGAAACTGATAAAAGGTCATGTCTGCCAGTCTCAACTTTCGCTCATTTATTGTCTGTTCCTTAACTGGATTTACTTCAAATCATTATATCAGCTTGTTGAGGGTTCAGAAACTGCTACAAGGTCATTCTTGCCTGTCCAACTTCTCCCATCGTTTGTGTGTTCCTTCATTACTTCACTTTAGTACATCTTTAATTCGGCTTCCTTTGTCTTTTTAAACTGTCCAAAGTTGGTTGGCTTTTTTCAGTTTCATACAATGGGACAAGTTTGGTGTCTTTGAATCACTTGTTTCTGCTTTTATTTATGTGGCCTATGTACCTGTAGGAAGTGACTAGATTAGGTTATGATGTGGAGAAAAACGAAGTATGAAAATTTTAATATAATTCTTCACCTCCCCTCCTATTTCAAGCTTCATTTGCCATATAAGTCAACATTCTTTTGTATAACGTTTTATTTCGGTAATTCAGGGACTTCATCCTTGTGACAAGAGAAGAACTATCAGCGAATACCGGAATATGTTTCCAGCGATTGATTTTTCACTAGTAAGTTATATTTTGATTGTTAACCATAATATGGTCTAGCAGCCATGACAATTGAGTTCGTTCTTATGCGCTTACATCTAGAATATAGTAAAAATTTGGTTGGATGGAATTCATGCTTGATATAAACTTTGTTTAGATTGAAAGTGACAAGGACATTTGGTGGACACCTGAGAGAGAGAAGAAAGAAGAAGTTGCTGCTAGGGGACTAAAGTTCCTTGAATGGTGAGTGTAATAAAATAATTTAATCTATTTTTCTTGCCAATGGCTATGCACAACAGTTCATATTACCAAAGTTGAAATTTCAGAAGTTTTTAATGAATCAAATCACCTTAAGCCTTAAACCCTAAAGTTCAAGAAGAAAGCTTTGCATTTTAATCATTTTTCACTTTATATTGTAATGTCAAGAGATCTAGTTTACATGGGGTTTCTAGAGGCCTTGCCAAAGCATCATGAAGACCCATAGATCTTCTTATTAAAACGTGATAAGCATTCTATGAAGTTAGGATGCGTGTGATTAGTCAATGTGAAATGCATTTTTCTATGAGGTCTTTGCATTGCATCCAAAGCCCTGTATTCATGGCTTCAGATTATATGAAGGTGCACTTTAACAATGACCCCAATATCCACTCTTCGGATGATTCTTATATTCCTTATTTCCCTCTCCAGCTTGAATATGTTCTAGACAATTAGATGCAAATTGCAAGTGCCATGTAGTGGTAGTATGGCTGTAACCAACGTTCTGATATCTTTTCCCAAATTTGCTTATTGTCCAGGTTGTGGACACGCCAAGAGAAGGAGATAGCAGTTGTTACCCATAGGTTTTCCTTTAATACCCTAAGTGCTTTTGGGAATGATTGTCACCCAGATGTGAAGAGTGAAATGTGCACACAGTAAGCATTTCTCTAGAAAGATTCCCTAAACCTTATTGATGAACATTGAACAACATATTCAGGTTTTTTATATGTGTTGGAAATAATAAATAATGAGGTTGTTTTCTGAAAATTTCTAATGAGAACATTGAAGGTAAAAAAGGTGGGAAAATTTTCTAGAAAGAAAGAATTTATATTATGTTGTATTGTTGATCTAAAACAACTCAGGTCAAGCATACAGGTGGAAGCTTGGATATCTTGTCAATTCTCCACTTATATATGTTTTTCATATGAAATTCTTATTTAATTTGAATTTTCTGAATTCAACATGGTGTTCATGTAGCAATCATTTTCAGTCTTTAGCATTTTAGAATACTATTCTATAACATTGATTAATTCTTCCCCTATTTCTTTCCCATAACCAAACACACCTGGTTGATGGGTAAAAATAGGGAGAAATTTTCACTCTTTGTATAATTTTATAAACGGATTTAGATAGCATTGTAAGTTTAAACTATAATTGTTATGCCCTGTATCTTGGTTTGATAAGAACAACTGACAATTTTGGATTCTCTTGTTTCACAGCTTTGCCAATTGTGAGCTACGTTCAGTTGTTCTCGTTGATAGAGGGTAAGGATTTTACATACAGAACACAGAACTGATTACACTAACTCATGCAGTAGTTCACTTGAGTTTTACATGTGCAGTATGATTGGATCAAGCAACAAGTCAACTACCAATTATCCTGGCAAGATTCCTTTTGGCCCTGATCTTCCCAGTGATGTTGCTGACGATAAGCATGCGGCGAATGGGCCGACCAATTAGCTCCCCAAGTGATCACTGACATTTATGTTCCTTTGAAATTTTTATGATGGGATTATGACATTTATTCACGTAAAAAAAAAAGACATTTATTAGAATATGCTGTATGTAACCACCGGTGATTGACTTTAGGTAAATTCGAATCGGTTGAATCAAATTTTATTAAATCAATAGATAAAAATAATAATTTAATGCAAACTGAATTTTGCTTGCACATTATATAACAAGGACCATATTGGAGTAGTGGTTGTGCAAACACTTGCTCTTCAGTAGGAGTGGAAATAGGCCAGGTCAGGCCAGACTTTCCTATTAACAGCTCAGGCCTGTATTACAACCATTCAGCCTGAGTTCTATGGCCTATAGGCTATTTTTTAAGCCTGAGCCTGGCCTGTTCAGAAGCCTGGTCTGGCTTGAACCCTGTTATAAAACTTAATTCTAAAAATTCCAAACAATCCACAGGCTTAGATATTGAACAGTTTAGATGCAGGCATTTGTTCACAAACAGGCCTAATCAGACCACGAACAAGAAGAACAATAATCAAGGATGAAGAACAAGAAAATCAAATCTATGATTCCATTCTTACATTGTTGAACTAACCAAACAAAAATCAAAACTTGATTCAAATGTGACAGGCCAGACAACGCAAAATAAGAAGATAAAAGAAACCCTTTTTTTTCAGAAGAAAAAAACAAAAATGTTGAGAAAAGGTGATTGCAGCTCTATTGATGTCAAAGAAGAAAAATCAAATTGAAGACTTTGAGATTCATACAATATTATAATTACATTGAGGTTCATTCATAACCTGATGTGACCAAATCAATAGAAGCATGTTGTCTTTGTTGATATTAACACCACTAGCAGGGGACATATTCTGATTCAGAAGCCAACAATAGCATCCCGCGATGAGGTATTGGCAAGGCAGCATTTGGCGAGGCAGATATCTTTGCGGGCGTTGGTGGTGGTGTTGTGTGCGGTTGCTTCTCGTGGTAGTGGTGGCGACTGCATCTCGCAGTGGTGGCGTTGCATGCTATCGCATCTCGCAGTGGTGGCATCTCGCATTGGTGGCGTCACCGTTAATCCGTCACATGGTGGAGTCTGAGAGAGGAGCAGCAGCAGCGTGACTTGCTAACCCTAGGGTTTCTTTGTGCACAAAGTAATTTATGAAATTGGGCTTTAACTAAACCGAGTGAGAAGCATTAGTAATTGGGCTTTTTGTTTGCAATTAGATGAAATGCACGTAATAAAATTTAAAACTAGTCTCATGTTAGTGGGTACAGGTTCGATTCCAACAATTGTAAAATTTTTAAAACTTTAACAGAGTTCTGACAGGCTCATCAAGAAGCCTAAGCTTGCCTATTAAGATAAATACTTGGGTCTCTTAATTTTAACGGTCGTGAGGTAAGCCAAACACAGGGCTGCAGGCCCCTGGGGTCCGGGTCACCCTTACTCTTCAGGAGGCGTTGGGTTCAACTCCTATGTTGGATGTTTTTGAGATGTTGAAGATTTTCAATGCGCGCGTGCAAGGCTTCTCATGGGCTGGTCTTCTGATGTTGGGCGCATGCACAATTTAGGTCCGTCTCCATGCGGGTGTGTGGGTTCACATGGGCTTGGCTGCAAGCTGGCTGTGTGGTGGTGTGGTGCAAGCTAGATGCGCGCTTCAAGCTAGTTTGGTTTGGCATGGTTCAAAGGTGACTTGGCCATTCATCTAATTTGACCAAGTTTGACCAAGTCAACTGCTTTCCAGTCCATTAAGAACCTGACCAATTCATCCATTTCGTTTGAAGCCTTCCTTTTAATTACTATATATGTAACTGTCAACTTTCTTTTGTGTGCTAGAATGACCCTCATTTCATGAATGAATATTAGGCATTTTTCATTTTAGTTGACTCTCCAATAAATTTTAATCTAGGTCTATGAAACACAGACATGACAACAAAACACACCAAACTCAAAATTATAGGACGCGATATATATATATATATATATATAATTTTCTTTTATTTTGTTGTATGATTTTTTCGTCTTTTTTTGTTTGAATTTTTTTTGTTGTGTTTGTATAATTTTTTTTATCTAATTAATTCTTTTTTTTTGTGATCAGACTGAAAAATTTCCAAAATAAAATGACCCAATAGCAGTCCAACTAAACAACTAGAGTTGATTTTGGGCTTATGTTGGTATTAAAAATTTGAAAAAAAAGAACCAACTGCGACGTGTCCAAGTCGTGTCTATAGTGAATTAGAGCAATGTATAGCCGTATTGGTACATGTCCAAGCTCAAAAAAATTAATTTTTTAATTGGATACGTATGGATAATGTCCAACACGCGGTGTGTGGGTGTCGGTATTCAACACGTGTTTGACACATGAACACACCATCAAGTCAGTGTGTTTGTGCTACTTAGATCTAGGTACTACCTATATTTTACCAGGGCTGTGCTACGTAGTGAATCCTAATGTGCACAGAAGAAAGAGTAATGGCATTGTAATATAAATTTTCCTAGCTGGAGAGATTTAATAAGAATGAAGAGAAACACCATTGTCACTCTATCCGGTCATCTTTGTTGATATCAATTTCACCAGTCCACCATAACCCACAGCCTCTAGCATCGCTGCTCTACATAATACTTTCACATGGATATGATAAATGGATCTAATAGATCCTGTACCAGATACTATGAATGGGTGAAAAGTAAAAAGAGCAGACATTCAATTCGTACCACTTTTACGATTAACTTGCGTACATAACAGCATTTCTATAACTTGAATCATCTAAAAAAAAAAAATTCAATCACTTTTATAATTTTAAGAATTAAATTGTTAATTTTCTAATTTAAAAAATAATAAAACACTCATACAATTACAAACATAAAATGAACTTTTACTTATTAGGTTCTTTGGGCTTCTTACAACTGAAAATACGGGCTTATTTGAAAGTGTTTTTGTTCTTAAATTTTTTAAAATTGTTTTGAAAATAAGTTTGAGTTTATTTTTTAAAAATAAAAAATCAAAAAACCTGTTTGATAATTTAACTTCAAAAATAGCTTTATAATGTAAAAGACGAAAAATCTATTTGGATAATTTTTTAAAAAAATAACTTTTAAAATTAATAAAACAAAAAATTATTTAACAAATTATATTAGTACAAATTTTAACTATTATGCTTTATAAATAATATTTTTTATACATAAATATTTTGTTTGATAACCATCTTCATCTTCTACCTACACCAAAAACCTAAAAAAAAAAGATCTAACATCTTTCATCCCCTATAGTGCCAAATACCCAAGACCAGAAAACACAAAGCAAAAACCAAACCCTTCACCATCCATCACCATTTTCACACATTCACAACACTCACATTCCATTGATTCTTTTTTTTTTTTGAAACCCAAACAAAAAATGCAACCCCAATTCGAACCCCATAAACCCCACACCCATGGTTCATCCCTATTCATCCATAGACCCATAGCCAGATCTAATTCAAACTAAACCAACATATAACATGCCACAACAATGAGCCAAGCCACCTTCACAAACCATAAATCACCACCCACTTTAAACCAATATAATAATAAAAAAAATAGATACAACAGCAACTAGTGAGCCCCTCAATTACTCCTCACATAAAACCAACTCCATAACTTCAACACCTTCTTCCTCTCCCCATGGTCGACGCCTTCCACCTCTCGCCTTAGCCGCCCACTTCAACCTAGTCGCCACAAAGCCACTCCAGGAAGCCACGTGGAGCTCCCCTCTACCTTCGCTTCACCACGCTAACCACCACTCTTTTCCTCTATGAAACCGCGAGACCCCATCTCTCCAAGCGCTATCTTCATCCTCGCCACTGAAGCCTCTTCATCAGCATAGCAGAGTCACGTTGCCGCCACATCCTCCGCCATGTGCCTTCACAACCACCACGTCTCGTCCTCATAACCCTCACGACGTCCGTCGCTCGCCAATCACACCACGGCCTCCTTTCGTTAGAGTCTCTCTCTCACCATCTCTCTGTGTATGCAAACCCAACCCTCTATTTTCCCCAAAATTGAAAACCAAATCCCTAATCAAATCCCTCACCCATTGCATGCCTTTTCTCTTTTTGGCTCTAGACCTTTTTATTGAGATTTATTTTTGTGTTGGCTTCTTTGCTAATTTGCGTCGGCAAATTTGGGGAGCAGGTGGCATGCATCGCGAATCTAGGGAGCATTTCACGTGCGTTGGCGAATGGGGAGCAAGTCACGAACAGCAACTCAACTTATTTACAATTATACCACGTGTTTTCATCCATTTGAAAACAAGAAAATTGAAAATTGAAAAACATATTAAAACGGTTTTTGGTTTTCAGCGTTTAAAACACAATTTGTGTTTTTCAATTTTTAAAACTACCTTTCCCAAAAACAAGTTTAACTTTTTTTAGTTTTTTGTTTTTAAACTCAAAAATTGTTTTGGAAAATAGTTATCAAACAAGCCCTACATGGTCCAGCTAAAAAACCACTTTTGATACTTGCTAGGGGATGAACTAAGTTTCTTTCCATACAATATATATATATATATATATGACCGAAGGAAAAACTAAGTTCAGAAAACAGAAGTTTTAACCCCGCCCTAAAAGACAATCTAAGTTATCTAAATACAATGACTGCATGCGTACTAATATTTAAACAATAAATGTTAAAAAAAAAATCATTTATGTAAAAAAATAATTTCAAAGTACATAGGCGAGCTGTACTTTTAACTATGAGAAAACGTTAAGAGTCCACAGAGGAGAGAAAATTCTTAGCACCATGCTTCAACCCTTTAGCAAGAAGAGCACAAAAGCAAATAAGACTGACAGGATGAGGACAAAACCAGCAGCAACAGCATTAATGTGACCTGGCTTCACAGATTTACTCTCACTTGCTTCTCTATCATCATCTCTGCTCTTCTCCAATGGGTGAATTGCTGAAGAGAAAGGAACTGCTACATCCAGAAAGATTTAGTTTCAATGGATGGGACTTCTTTTTCTGGCTCCAGAATTGTTGAGACATCGGTTGGAGGTTTCATAGATAATAACTCTGTACAATGGTCTTTTAACACCTAAGGTGAGAAGAGAATACAAATCATGTCAGAGGGATTTAATATAAGAGCTTATTGTTTCTTGAAAGTTGCTAATGAAGCTTCTTCAGAATTTACAGCATAATAGCAATTCAAGATAATGTCCCATGCCAAATGCAGGGTAGACATTTGATAATATCATCATTTTGTGCTAGCATATCACAGGCTGGGTAGCCCCTCTGTGATTATGTAGACATTTGCAAAATATCACCAAGTCCCTCCTCCAAAATTCACATAGTTTATATGTAAAGGACCTGGAAATACCAGTGAGTTGTCCAGAGGCACTAGATAAGTGTATATTTCAGTATTCAGACAAAGATTAAAAAGATCTGAAATCAACAGCAGGATTGTTTATTTATACATGTATGGGAGAGTATCAATGAGAGGCATCCCTAACCAACCCTCATTTTAATCACTTTTTAAGCAGCAAAATAAATAATGCAGTGATCTTGAAAATATCTGAGAGAGGCAAACAATTTCATACAGATGCATAGAAAAACCAAACCTCTGCTCTAACCAAGGGATTGGAACAAACCTCAACTGTATCAGAAGGCTGTAGGTAGTCACACAAATAAGCCCCTGCCAACCATGGTGCAAAGACTCTTCTAGGAAATTGAAGTGTGCATCCTTTTCTGTTATTCACATTTCACAAAAGTATAATAGATATTTTTGGAGCTTCAAACCAGCATATGCAGCTAAAATAACAAATGTATCAATTAGCATTAACATGATTACTTTTTTTCCTACAATCAATTCACAAATGGATGAATCAACCAAAATTTATGGTGAACAAGCTATCAACCAAGACATGGCATTGCATGAGGTACCAAGTGAAGCTTGTGCATCAAGACTTTCCTAGAAAAGCCTCTAAGTGTTTGAACAGCAAGAAGATAGACCCACACTGCCAAACACTATTTTGAGTACCCAGAGGCTTGAATTAGGAGTGCAAAATATAATGAAATTCTTCATTACACCAGCTTAAAAAAGATATATCCAGAGAGCAAGAATCATCACGTCACAACATTCAATGACCTTATATTTATAAAACACAAAAAGGAGCATCCACGCCACACTAATAATTCCCCTTTGCATTAGCTTATTGGAAGAAGTTAGCACTTAGAAGGCACCTATTTGTTTTAATGCTTGTTCATAAACAAAAATTGAAAACATGTCCATGGGATCAAATATATTATTAGAAGTTACAAACCTTAATAACTGCAAGACAAGATGGGAAACACGCTTTTCAGTTGATATATCATTGGTTGCTTCGCTCCCAACTTCTAGACCAGAACCTGATTCAGCATCTGCCTCATCACATATTATATCCAATCTACTTTGCAGACTAGTAATGATATCTCCCTATGCATAGTGTGTGACCCAGGATGGTATGGCAAAAGCAGGAAGAGGGGAAGTTAGTGAAGCTTGGAGGAAATTCCTTTTTCTTTAAAAATCAAAGAAATTCATTAAGAAATGAGAAGAAAATTACAAAGAAATTAGAGGACAGGGTATCCTCCATAATGGGAAAAAATGAGAAATAAAACAAAAAAGAAAAGAAGAAAATCAAAGCTCCCTCTGCATATCTGTTAAGGAAACCCCCTTAAAGAAACCACGTGCTTTACACCAAATATAATCCAATTACCTAATCTTATCCGAAATCAGCTGCCAAGTCAAAGGAACCACTGTAAAACTAAGGTTATGCTCCAACCAAAGGCACTATTAAACAACCAATTATTTAGGGAAAAAATAAAAAATCATCCATAAAGTAGTAAAGTCACAAGTATGATAGGGTCTTTTTTAATAAATTGGCGAACATGCTACATCCAGCATCCTACTAAAATCATAAACATATAGGATTTTCAATCCTACATTTCATTCCATAATCTCATAAGAGAATTTGCACCACCAACTAACCTTAACTAGGGAAAAAAAAAAAGGCGGTCCAATGCACAGGGCTCCAACTTGGTAGGATTTGGGGAGGGTAGATGTACACAGCCTAACTTCGCTTAGCGGACGAAGAGGCTGTTTTCAGATTTGAACCTGTGACTTCCAGGTCACATGACAGCAATCTTAACATTGCACCGAGGCTCACCCTCCACTAACCCTAACCAAGGCAAATGTTAAATTGACTCGACCCACAAATAATATCTTTTTTTATTTAATATATATAAATATATATAAAAGAAGAACTCTATTAAGGTGAAGAAAAGAATAATACAAATAAATAGGAGGAGATCCTCTTTATAAGAGTCCGAACTGACAAGAAAAAACTATCTATGAAGCAGAGCTTTCCAATCTCTCAATATATCTAATAGGAAAATCCTTCTAAAAAGACAAAGTGCTTTTCACCAAATACAAACCAAAGACCTAATCTTACATGAATAGAATAGAAATGGAAAGCTATTGACTACCTTTATATCAGTGATTGCTTGTGAGATTGGCTCTTTTGAATTCAGATATGCAAAAGAACATATCAAACCACTGAAGGAAAGAACACCAACAACGTCTCTTTGGCTGAATGCTTCATAAAATATTTAACTGTTAGTTAGAAAATGAAAACTTTAACACACAAGGGGAAAAAAATAGCAATAATCTGAACATTAAGCATATGTGACATAAGAGTAGCAAACTTACCTTCAAAAGGAGCATTATTTATAAAGGGTAAAAGCAATTCAACTTCATGCACACCATCAGATGAGCACGGTTCATCAACAACAACCTGAATAAAATAACAACAGAAAGGAAACTCATATGACTGAACTGACAAACATTTTTAGGGAACAGAATTCTGGCACAAAACACAGACAACAATCTGTCAAGTTTAATTAAATTTTGAAGTATCACAAGCAGCAAAGCAGTATAAACAGATAGATCGGTTTAAGTGTTTTCCATGTTCAGAAAGTTGCAAATCTATTTATATGCAGGCCACCAGTCAATAGCACTTGGAGTGGGCTATTTGGTCCATTTGGGGAATCTAGAGTGTACACAGCCTGGAGCAATTTCTTCTGATTAAGTCCAGAGGTTTTGATTGAAAGCAGGATATTATGCCAGTGTCATTTGCATGCAATTACTTGGTGTCTTTCACTAAAGCCGAATGCTATAAAACTTAAAAGTGACTCTTCTTTGAATTGTTATGGGATAAAATTTGTTAGTAGTGTGGCCATTTGCTAGTTTGAACCTTTTCAAATACATTGACCAACTATTAACATATTTTGTTGAGATACCAAGGCTCCAGTAAAATATTGTAGAAAAATTGAATCAATTACTTCCTCCGATGCAAAAAGAAAATAGTGAAGTCTGGGATTGATTGTCTGTAATTTACTAGCAGTATTTTCCTTCCAATTCCACAAACACGAACAATTTTGCAGAATGTAGGTTCATCAAGGAAATGCCAAAATATATTTATTGAGTGTTCAAACTAAGTTTGACAAGAAACCATTTCAAACCATATTCAGTGCAGACTGCAGAAAGCCAATATCTTATATCACAATAAAATGACATAATGTAGGCAACAGTACATCTAAACATTACCTACTTTTGTTATTTATAACAATATTACTAAAGTTGAGAAATCAAGTTGCTTCTTACTCCCAATTAAAGATGAAAAGCAAAAGGTAAAACAGATTAATTACCAATTTAGCATCAATCAAGGCCTGTGCACCTTTAAGTTCTTTGGCATGAAGAGATATTGCATGACGAAGAACATCACTGAATGTGTGGAATTTTGATGCAGTGTCATGAAATATTGGTAACCTTGCAAAAGATAATATCATATAGGAAAACTTAATCACCAAAAAAAAAAAATAGTCACTAAGAAGAATGAACCGTACTGATGACCATATAATAATCAAAAATAAAAAGGAAACTATATAAAGAGCACCACATACTTGCTTTGCTACATAGCTGCCATTTTCCTTTTTCCATTTGTTTATATTTGGTTGTTAACATTGTACTGCTCAAAATACATTATTTTAGATTGGAAGATTCCTCAAAAGTGTCTTTGTATCTAAAGTGAACATGTAAGGGCATATCCACTGTTGACCCTCAGTTTAATCAAAAGTGCATCCAGATCTTAACCCACAAACCGACTTAAGAATAGATATACCCTTACATAATCACTTTAGAGGAGCTTTTTTCTATTTTGGATATCCTTTACACGTATGAGAGTTACAACTCCTTGTCAGGATTTTTACCTCACCTCAGCAAGTGTCTGTGGAAATAAAGCAACCATGGCCTTAATTCAACATTCCTTTATGCATAATCAGAAAATGTTATCCCTAAGTGAAGCTCAATTTCAACAAAAAGTTTGCCAAAGAAATAGAAAATAAAGGAAAAACAATTTGATCATTATCTTTCAAGCATTTAGAGTTTCTCATTATCACAACTTACCTGAACTATCTTAAAAATACATAAAAAAACAGATCAATCCTTGATAAAGGAAACAACATAAATAAAGTTTCAATGACCTAAGAACACTACAAAGAAGAGAAAATGTTACCTAAGGTTAAAGTTGTACATGCACTTAAATGTTTGAAGAGAGCTCAAGACCTTTCCCATTTTAAAGTCACAGGGCCTCAGACTACTCGATGTAATATTTGAAGACAGTGAGCAATTTCGACAATTCCACCTGCATTAATAGTACTATGAGTAATTGAGTATCATGTCCTAAACAAAACAAATTAACTAAAAGATCCCATGTAGGGTGTGGGTGTTAATTGTTTAAATAATATAGAAGCCTGGTTTTACCTCCTTGGGCTATAACAAATGTGAAGAAGCAGTCTTTCATCCCAGTCAGTCTCCACAATTGGTGCTGCCTCAGCAACCCCCTTCACCGTCTGGCATTGAAGCATTGGAATAAAAACCCACTCGTCAATTGATAATAGTCATTAACTTAATTATACTGAATTAAACTAAATTAAAATGAAATGGTAATTCACAACATTTTCACACCTGGCAAAGAACTATGGATGAGTTCTTGAAGGCGCCATCACTAACCCAAACGTAAATGCCGACAACCTTCATCCCACCCACTAGCATTCTAGACACCTTCATCAAACAAAATTCCAATCAAGAACAACAACAATAGTATTAATCTATTACTAATTATTAGAATGTATATTTGGGGGTCAAATGAAAGTTGCCTTCTCATTAGCTTAACAATAGATATATAATTATATATACATTATTGAATGTGTACTAACTGAGATACAACTCATGTGCTCAGAGTCATTTCTAATCTAGCTGATCCAACCATTTGTTAACTACTTAACAAACTGTCAACCAACTCTAACTAACTAATATGTCATAACAGAATATGTGATGATAATAGTAGAGTTGAATTTTAATACACCATCATCCAATTAAACACATGTGCTAAGAGTTTAACTTGAATACAATGCCAATGTACATAATTTTACACGGACATCCAATCATACATTGACACATCAACAAAATGTTTGATTCAACCACCCACTAACTAGAAAGTCTTCTAAATAGGAACACATGATCGGTTGATAGTTTCCATACTGTTAGTACATCAAAATTAAACTCATGTAGAAATTGATAGTTTCACATAACTTAAATCCTGGAGATAACTATATAAGCTAATGTGGAAATTCATAACAGTGTAAAACTATTTTACACCTGCAAATCAAAATTAAATCCATAATGATAAGTGTAAGAAGGTAAGTAATTAATGAAGGTGGGGTGATAAACCTGACGAGCATGTTCAGAGACCCAATCCTTATCAATAGAGAGCGATGAAGAATCGGATTTCGAACCCTTCTTCCTGTCAGGTTCAGAGATGGAAGAAGCGGGTTCGCCAGAATCGTTGTGCGGGGTTGGGATCAAGTCGAAGACAAATGCGCGGTCCAATGCGGGGCTGAACTTGCCAATTACTAGACCCACCTGAAATTGGAAGAGATTAAGAGAGAGGGAAAAAAGGGTGAAAGAGTATAAAAGAATAAGTGAGAGTTGAGAAAGATGTGAGTGGGTGGAAGTGGAGGGAGGGAGTGCCTCTGATGGAGGTGATGATTGGCTGAGACGATCCTCAACCGGCTTGAGGCGAGTTTCTTCTGCTACCACGCCTTTCACCATAGCTGACAGGGATGCACTGTTATTTCTGCACAGTTATATAGTCCTACAACCCAAAAAACTTCAGTGCAACTTTCAGAGTTAATCTCAAAAACACTATTCCTCACAGTCAGTCACACAATGAGATTTCATGTGGGGCGGGTGAATAAACTCACTAATGTTTTTTACTTTCCCCTTCTTCACCTTGATCCGAATGAACCTGCAAATTGCAACCAATCACCACCACGACTCGATTACCATATATTCACCACAAACAAATCGACTACCACAAAGGATGAGCACAACAAACTATGCAAACAGAACAAGCAATCACAAAAAATAAATAAATAAATAAAAATATCGATATGATCAATAAGAAATTAGGAAAAAAAATTGAACTTGCTAGATAAAATATGAAAATTAAACTAAAAAGTTATCGAGTAATCAATCAGCATTAGGCATATCATGCTAAAAAAGGGATCCCCAAATTAGTAGATCAAAGTCAAATTGAACCAAAAAAGAAAAAGAAAAATGGGAGTAAATGGTATGCGGAAATCGGAGTGATTGGTGTAAGAGGACTTGGGTTGGCGAGCGAAGGCATTAGCAAACGCCATGGGGTGGTGGCTCTCACCGCAAGCCTCTTCAACAAAGTAGCCATTGGCGATTTTGAGATTCAATTCAGAAAAATGGTGAATGGTGTGAGAAGGGAACGACGTTGAAAGCTGACCTGAGAGAGAACGGTGGGGGCGAGATGGGCTCCAGGGACGGTGCCGGCGGCTGGCAGCGGTGGCGCAGGGAAGACGCTGGGACGGTGCGGCGCGATGTGCTCCAAGGACGGTGGTGGAGCGACCAGGGACTATCTAGAAAGAGTGTATTTTTTTAACCAAAAAAAAAAATTATTTTGGTGCACTGATTTTGCACTCTCATCTAATCACATCTCTTTTTTATATGACTTTTTAAGTAGTAGAGATTGAAAATAATCATATTTATTGATATGTCAATATATAATTGAATGAATGTATAAACTTCTTTATATCGTTAATATATTTTAATTAAATCCATGAAAATACGTTTGGGAACAATTTCAAAAAGCATTTGCGGTGAAAATATTTTCTAGAATAGTTAATTTTTATTTTAAAATCTAATTTTATACTTGAAAGTTATTTTAATTTCTAACTTTTAAAATTAATTAAATTAGTTCTTAATATTATAAAATTTGAGTCATGTTAGTCTTATAGTCATTTTTATTTAATATTTAATCAATTAAATGATGATGTGTAACATTAAAACTATTTTGACATATTTATATCATCTAAAGTATAATGAAGTTTAAAATAACTTATTGGTGTATAAAATTACATAAACATAAACCATTTTAATCTCTTTTTAAAGTTATAAAATGATTCATTATGTGCAATTTTAAATATCAAAATCGTCATTTAAACTTTATTATACTATACAACATAAAATATATTAAGATATTATTTAATATTACATATTTTCATTTAATTGATAAAATGTTAAACAAAAGTAGGATGAACTAACTTGATTTATGTTTTGCAATATAAATAATTAATTTGAATCGTTTTAAAAATTCCAAGTTAAAATAAACAATAAGTATAAAGTTAGAGATCAAAATAAATATTTACTCTTTTTTAATTAAAATTAGGATATCTACTGATAAGTGGTAATTAACAGTATAAAGTTCAAAAAGGTAAATGGTTAGGTGAATATGTACATATTCTTATGATTAAAGATCGAATCACAACTATATGATTAAGGGATAATGTGGGATATGATAATGCCTCTCCTCATGCTTAGTATTAACTCTTTTGAAAATGCCAAATTCACGTTTTCAGTATTTTCAATTCATGGATTGTAAACGTTTTCGGCACGGTGACATTTTTGTTTATACTCAAAATTTGATTTCAAGTGCTATGTTTGATCCCGCTAAATGAAAACACAGGCTCATTTTTCTTTTTCGGATGCTTCGCGGTCATCACCCTTACGTGGCCAACAGCTGGTTATGCCAAATCCCTCAGCTTTTTGGTTTTTTTACTTCATTATTTTTTATATAAAAATGCATTAAGAAAATCATATTTCATATTTTAATGTTAGTTTATATAGCTTCTACATAAATATTGTCATTACATGTGGACTAATTAGAAGTTTATTAAAAATCTATTACGATTATAGTTTATTTAAAAAACAAATGTATTTTGAATAGTGTTTAAGTAATACCATAATATTGTTTAAATATTTATCTACACACAAGTCAAAACATAACAATTAATAATTATAACAAAAGAACTCAAAAGTGAGCAATTTATTTATTTTTAATATTTTATAGAGTTGTTTTAAATATATATTTCTTATTATTTAATACTAAATATAATTTTATGATCTTAAATTTGATTTTAAGAATTATATTTTGACAACATACAAACTAGACATATTTTTATTGTTTTACTTTCTGAAAACATATTCAACTTTTATAAACAAAACGTATTTCCAAAATTTTAAAAGCCTAAAAATAAAAATCCTTTTTAGAAAATGAAAACAGATTCACAAAACCAAACACACTCTTACACTCTCAATACATAGAAATTAAAATAAATTTTTAATTTTATCCATAAGTTTAAATGATTTATTGTTTAATAATAAATATAATTTTACTCTATTAAATTTCATTTTGAAAACAAACAAATCAAACATATTTCCATTGTGTATAAATATTTATCTACGTATAAATCACAATATAATAATTGATAATTATAATAAAAATAGAGTTTAATTTCCATTTATTGATAGTGTAAATTTTTTTTACATTATCATCCAATCATATATTGTCATATCAGAAAAGGTGATTAAGTCTCATATCTACTACTTAAAAAGTTATACAAATAGGATGATATGATTGGATGACAATGTAAAACTTAATTTTAAAATCATAAAAATAACTCAAAAGTGAGCAATTTATTTTATTCTTGAATTTTCATACATTTGTTTAGATTTTTTTTTGATTGACAATTTTTTTAGATGAACCAATGCATAATATATAAATATATATATATATATTTTAATAAAATATAATATTATTATCTTAAATTTGATTTTGAAAACAAACAAATCGTACATTTTTTCATTGTTTTCACTTTCTGAAAAACATAATCTACTTTTTTAAACCAAACGCATTTCCAAATTTTTTAAATTTGAAAATGAAAATCATTTTAGAAAATGAAAATCAGAAAATATATTTTCACAAACCAAATGCACTCTAAGTGTTGAAGGACCATAAGTGTTGAAGCAATTAAAGAGAGATAAGTGTGGAAGCAAACCAAGAATTGTCCAAGGACGGTAAGTGTTGTAGCATCTAGAGAGAGATAAAAAATAGGCAAAACCTCAAAATTATTCCTATTATATTTTACGAGTATAATTTTGATACACTCATAGTCTAATCAAAATATTTCGTTTGGATAGCTTTTTAAATAGTGAGGATAAATGTCAATTATCATAGCTTATGTGACAATACATGATTAGATGATTATTTGAAAAGAGTTTGCACTATCAATGCATGGCAATTAAATCCAAATTTTACATCAAAAAATTGGTTGGTCTAAAAAATAAATTTTATTTCGATTTGGTTTGATTTGGTTTTATTATGTTGGAAGAGCCAAACCAATTTAAAATGGTTTCAATTGATTCAGTTTTCAATTTTTAATAATCACAAAATCTAAATTATTTTTAAAAGTTATATTAACATTTAATATACTACTAACTAATATGTTAAATTAGGGATGTCAATTGCTACCCCACCCATGGGCACCACCCTACCCACCTTGCATGGGTTGGGTTTTAAACCCATAGCCATACATTGGGACGGGTTTTACTTGCAAGGCAAGGTGAGTGCGAGTTTGGGTGAACCCGCCTACCCACTTCGCACCCTATATAAATATTTAAAAAATATAATTATTAATATTATATATATTATATGTATATGAATTTTACCCTAACCTTAATAGTAAAATCTTATCACTATCACCATATCAAACTTCATCTTCATTCACGATTTCATCCCATGTGTACCAAAATAAAAACCATTAAAATATGATACATGTATCTAAATAATTTAGTATTAAAATATTATAGAGTATATTCATGTGTATATATATTTACATAAATATAGATATGTACTAGTAATTTGATAAGAACTGAAAACCGAATAGAACCAATCTATTTTCACAAAATAAGAACCAAATTAAACCAATTTATTTCTAACTTGATCAGTTTTTTATTTTAGGTCGGTTTGGATTGGTTTGAACACCCATATTGGCAATAATGTTTGGTTGCTTGAAACACTTTCTTGTCCTAAGGCTTTGTTAATTCAAAACATGTGCTTTTTTAATTTTTATTTATATATCATCATTACTTGTTGATTGCTTGGTTTCCCTATTGTTTCTTGGTTCTTGACATAAAAATGCTTTCATCATTATTAATAAATTTACATTTGAAATTGAAACTTAACGATGGTTTTAGGGATAGGAGCATGGATAAAGGAGATGACTGGGTGGGATGACACTTAGTGAGGTGGTGATCATGTTTATCAATTAATTTACAAGTGTAGATGACTAGAGACCAATGTGCTCATTTGTTACAATTGTAAGGACCTCACGACTAATTTATTGTTGTTAGGGACCAAATTATCTACAAGTGACATTGCCAATGACTAATTTGGAGCTTTACTCTTTAATATTTGTTAATGTGAAAATAATTTGGCCAAGTTAAAGAGTAAGCAAATCCAAGAACTAAAATCACTTTGATCTCTAAGTTCAAAAACGATTTCACCAAGGAGGGGAATCAACCCATTGGCTATGGGTTCTACAAACACTAAATAATAATAAGCTTTGAACAAGAGGCAATTGTGGAACTTTTATTGATTAGCAACACAAGTACCAAGCCAACCGCAGCAAAGCATTACAAAGGTTTGATGAAATTACAACATAAACTACTCTCCAGCTAAGAAAAACGTAAAAGTAAAGTGAAACTGGAAAACAAAGCTTGCTAAAATTGGTATTTAAAGAAGTTGTCGTGTCCTTTCTCTAGGGGAGAACAATGCTTTTATATTCCCCTTAGATAGCTTTCACATTTTATTCTTGGCCCTTGATAACTGTCTACCCAATCATAGAGATAGTGGGCAATGCTCTCATAACTGTTGTATCTTGAATTTGAGTGTTCCCGTGGCTAAAATGCTGGCATTGATTCATAATTGGTTCAACTCTTCTTTCATGACTTCAATCCAACTTTCATGTTGGAGAGCCTCATCTATGCATCTCTGAAATCAAAGCAACATTTGCTTCCTTTGTGAATGAAGATATGGTTTTTACTCCTTCAAAAGGTTCACCGATGATTTGATGTTTGGATATGGACTTCAAGTCTCTTATACTAGTGTACCCTCTTCGGATGTTATTGTCTTCAGAATTCTCTAGAGTTTGATCAAAACAGGCTCAAACTCTGTTGTTTTAGATACATTAGTGTTGTCGCCAAAAACTTCTCCTGTGACTTTCTGAACATCTTTCTAGATTATTGGAGCTTCATTTAGAGAGAAATCTTCAAAGCGTTATTCTAAATCTCCAACGCTCTAGTTGAAGTCTTTCATTATTTCTTTGAAGTTGATGTGTACATTCTCTTCAACCACATTGTTCCTTTTTTGTATACCATGCGAGCTTTAGAAATAGAAGAATAACTAAGGAAGATTCCTTGATTTTGGATCAAACTTTGATAGTTTATCTTTGGTGTTAAGTATGAAATATTCATAACCAAACACATGGAAATAAGATAGGTTGGATTTTCTTCCTTTTCATAATTAATACGAGGTCTTCTTGAGTATTGGCCTTAGGAAAAATCAATTTTGAATATAGCATGTGTGTTAACAGCCTCAACCCAAAAACTTTTTAATCAATTGCTTTCTAAAACATAGTTCTTCCATTTCTTGCAACGATCTATTTTTCCTTTTCACTACCTCATTTTGTTGAGGAGCCCTAGGAGAAGATAAATAGTGAGAAATGCCATTTTTATAAGAAAAACTTTTGAAGGCATGATTTTCGAATTCACCACTATGATCAAATCCAATAGATGAAACATTAAACCTTTTTTCCATTTTGAACATGATTTGCAAAGGTTTTGAAGGCCTCATAAGAATAATCATTCTAGATGAGGAATATAATCCATGTGAATTTAGAGAAACCATCCATAATAACCCAACCATATCTTTCACCACCTAAATTGGCAGTTCTAATTGGTCCAAAGAGATTGAGTTGTAAAAGCTTAAGTGGTCTTGTAGTTGAGACTACATTTTTACTATGGAAAGAACTCTTTGTCTATTTTTTCTCTATGGCAAAACTCACAAGATAAGTCATTCTCAAGCTTAATCTTCAACAAGCCTTGACCAAGTTTCTTATGTCATATCCACTTATCCACAAAGGATGCCAAACATTTTATATTTTGATCTAATAGATCATCTAGAAACAATACATATGTATTATTAATGCCTTTTAGTAGTAAAAATGGATTGCTTGGAAGTGAGATTTTTCACAATGTGTGCATTGCGATGGTTCAAATACAACTCTATTACCTTGGTCACATAGTTGACTTATGCTTAATAGATTGTGAGTCAGACCATCAACAAGTATGACATCAGAAATCAAATTAGAATTATTCTTACCAAAATTACCTATACTAGTAATCTTTGATTTGATTCCATCAACAAACTTTCCAGTTCCTACTTCCTTAGATTTCAAGTTTCTGAACCATGCCTTATTCCCTGTCATGTGTCTAAAACACCCATTGTCTAAATACCACTTTTTTCTCCTGTTGGTGCCACCTAAGACTTACCTCCAACAGAAACCAATGGAGGAAGGAATAATACTTTTGAGCTGTTTTTTGGTGGATCAACTTCTTTCTAAAGACGAGGATGCATGTTTCTCAAGAAACTTATCTTCTTGAACAAGTTTTTCTTCTTGAATTTGAATCAAAGTATATTAGAAACATATCAAAAAATAAAGATTTCTTTGAAAAAAAGCCTTATCTCTTATCAATATTATAAATCTTGTATCACAACACTAGATAAATCGTTAGTCCTTACACAAACTAGTTTTTAAGGGATTGGTTTGGTATCATTAAAACACATGGCTACATTCAAAACCTTACAAAACCAAGAAGGTGACTTGTGAAAGATGTTGAAGCTTACAAAAATTGAATATGGAAGGTGATAATAGGCTCAACTACCTTGAACTCAATTTTTTCCTTCACCTAGGCATCCTAATTTTCCCTTCCCCATTTGATATTTTTTATTTCCTAAATCATCTTTGTCCTTTTTTCCTCATATTATATGATGTTGTATTATTATATAGGATTTTGTGGTCATCCTAACATTACTCTTATAAAAAAATATATAAATGAATCACTCAATTGATGATCATTTTGATTATAGCATTTTTTTTTCATGTTTTAAATAATATACGTCATAAAAATGCAAACATAAAATAAATTGAAAAAATCAATTCTGAATTTTCATGAAAAACTAACTCTTATGCCTTCTCTTTATTAGAGATTGATTTTTGAGGACGTTAACAATTAATGATGTGTACAAATATTTAAGAGTATATGAGTAAAAAATATATTATAAAAATAAGTTAGCAAACATTATAAGGCTAAAGTTATGTTTACTTGAAAGGTTTTATTATTTTAATATTATTTAATATTTTTTATAATAAAAATTTGAAAAAATTACATTTATCTATCCTGAAATTTGGTGAAATACAACTCGCACCCTCGTTATTTTCAAATTATGCATGTTAGGTCACCCTACACCAACATTCCCTACTAACGTTAGTCCATAAGTGACTTTGATAGAATAATACACATGTGCATAACATATACCTTTTAATAATACTTTTATAAATATTAAAGACTATTATAACCATTGAATGATCATATTGTCATTTTATTAAGTGATAAAAGTACTTCCCATTTGTCCTTTTTCCTAGCATGGGAAGAAGATGTGCTTTTATCATTTGATAAAAAAGATAATATGGTCATTCAATAGTTACATTAGTCTTTAATATTTACAACAATGACATAAAAAATCATATGTTGTACACTCGTGTACTGATATGTCAAAGTCACCAATGGACTAACATTAATAGGAGAGGTGAGTGTAGAATTTTTTAAAACTCAAGGACTTGGTGTACAAAATTGGAAAATAGAGGAAGGTGCAAGAGGTTGCATTTTGCCAAATTTGGAGGAAGTGAGTGCAATTTTTCCTAAAAATTTTAGTCTTGAGTTACTTTGGTCGATTCAACTGCTATAATTATAAATAATAATAAATAAGAACTAAAATTTAATGGACATATACATGGTCAATCTCGATTGATCGACCACTTTACCTATAAGCTAGGTTATCAAATTTGTGAGTTTCCCTAAACTCGTGAAACCGACTCGAATCGTAAACTCAAGTCATAACTTCGTACAAGTTTATTTATTTAATTTTAAAAAAAATACTAAAAAAATTATCACATCTAATTATAATAAATAAATTTATGATAAAACAACAATATATAAAAAGGTTCAGTTACAACTTCATAATAAAACAAATACAAGTAATAAAATATAAATTAAAATCATAAGAAATATAATAGATCAAGACTTTAGGATATGAAAAAATAAAATAATTTAAGTTAATATATCATCACTTCAATTTTAGAAGGTTTAATTACAAGTGCGTATTGTGAAGTTCCATTTTTTGTTGTTCGAGAGACTAAATATAACTAAAAATAAACTCACAAATTTACCCAAGTTTATCCAAGTTTATGTGAGTTTACCAAGTTCACCCAAGTTAACTTTGATTCGAGTTTTCAAACGAATTAACTACTCAAGAGTTTATCGTGCTTACAAGTATTAGCCTGTAATGTTATATACTCGAATTTTTTTCACATTTATTTTTTATGTAGACAGTTCTATTTAAGATTTTAAAACTTCATAAGGAACAAGGACGAATGCACTCATACTATATTGGGGGCGGGCATTTATCCCCACCAAATTTTTAAAAACTCTTTAGAGATATATAAATAAATATATATTTAGTCCCCATTATATTTTTAAGTTTGATCACACACTAAGATAAAAATCATGTGAAAATTCATATTAGGCTTATGTATCAATTTTGTCCTCACTATCCGTCACCGATAAGGTATATAGTTCTTCTAATATCAGTTATTTTATACTCACCCCCCGCACTCAAGACCATTAATCAAGGAAAAAAAGAAAAGAAAGCATTTATCACTTGATTCGACTATGTGTTGATTTCTATACGTTACTACTCTATGTGATATGAGAATGTGTAGTGTTTTCCTTATTTAGGGGAGAGAGACAGTACAACAAGAACACGTAATTTTATTTTATTTTTCCGTAATTTCATCTTCGGTATTTTTTATCAACCACGTAATTAATTCCATTCCTGTAACTATTAAACCTCAATATGTTAAAATAGCAAGCCATCCCTATCAACTTATTAATAAAGTTGTAAAGACATATAAACTCCCGCTCCTTCTATCCAGAATTCCTGATTGAAACGCAGACGGCAAACGGTTGAATTTTGAATTTTGTGACGTGCGAATTTGTCCATGATGTGTGACGTGGAGGCTTCTAATTTCTAAATAAAGTGGCTGAGATTTATGTGGTTAGTTCTCTGAATAGAATATGCTTGCTCCCCTAACAAATCCTTGACAACAACCGAGGAGAATATCCACTAAACACTTTGTGGGAGCCCCTCTTCATTGTTTTTCTTTCTTTATTTAACTTTTATGGGGAGCCTCTAAATTAAATCAATAGTATTGTGTATGAAAAATGGACTACATAAAGGCCCATACGCGTTACCTGTAAAGTTTTCATGTGGAAAGCAAAATTATATTCCTAGGAACCAAAACTCTCCTATAACTTCAATACTTGCTAATGGAAGCGAAATCTACCATCATTGCTATCATTTTGGGTGTATTTGGTATGCTGTATTAAGCATAGTAATATAAGTTTATATTATATATTATGCTCTTATATGTTATTTGGTAGATAATGTATTGTATAAGTTTATACATAATAATTTTTTTATACGTTAAAATATATATAACTTAATATAGTATGACAAGGTATTAGGCCTTATTAACTTTTAACGTATAAGGCACTTTTATTTTTTAATATTTTATTAAAATAAAATAATTCTTAAATAAATAATAATAAGTAAAAATTTATAAATAAAATTATTTCATAATAAATAAATATTATTAACAAATAATATATGATATCAATCTAGTTATATACAATAAAAATAAAAAAATAATTATAATTAATAAATATTAAATAAAATAAAATAATAAATAGAAATAGAAATAAATATATAAAATAAATAATAAATAATATGTAATATATAAAAGTAAGAATCAATAATGAAAATATTTTGAGTTAATATTTATTTTAAAATTTAAATTTAAATAATTATAATTAAAAATATATAAAAGAGTTATTTTATATTTATATAATTTATTGAAATAATAAATAATTATGAAACATTGAAATAAATAATAATATTAAAAATAAATTAAATTTTAATTAATAAATATTTACCTAAATATGATATTTAAAAATTATATTTAAATCATTAATAAAAAATTGTTTTATTTAATATTTAATTAAAATATTAGAATTATTTATAAATAAATAATAATATTATAAATACAAAATATAAAATATAATATCTTATACAATGTTACACTAAATACTGTGTAGTATTAAAAGTTTATAAGCTTGTATTATCAATCCTTATCGTATCAAGTCTTATATTATCAACCTTATTCTAACATGCCAACGCTCTTTTATCTAATCTTAATCTAAAAACTAAAGAAAGATAGTATCAATAATTTGTATTAAGTATAACGGGTGCGTTTAATGTAATATGTGTTTACTTTGCATGCTCGTTCGTTCTTATACTTTTTTTTTTTTTAGTAATTGGACAAAGAACAAAAAACAAACGTTCGTTCTTATGCTTTGATTGTTATATTTGTGGCACATCTAACTTGTTGTTTGCTTAGTTATTATAATTTTTATGATTAAATTATAAACTAATTATTAAGGTATAAGTCATGCTCAACACATCAATATTGATTTCAGTCTTATTAGTATTATTTAACAATTATCATTTTCTATTATTAATTTATTTACATAGTAGGAGAAAACCCATAGCCTTTTAGCACAAAATGGATAAACAATTTTTTAAAGCTTTATAGTTAAAACATTATTATTATTACTATTATTGGAACAATAGACAATATAGTATGAACAATTTCCATGTTTTAAGATTTATTTATTATTTAAATTGTTATAAAAAATAAACAAGATATTAAAAGGTATAGTGTTATTTGAAATTATTGTCTATTCAATTCAATTATGTATGTTTGAGATTAGTTTAAGTAAGTAGCGAATCATGGTAGAACACTATTAGTCTTAGTATCAAGTGGTCCGCCTAGAATACCCATTAATCAGTCACAATCATTAGTTATCAGGAATTCTAACATGCCAGGCCATCACCAAGCAATAGATTAGGATGAAACTGAACAAGGAAAGTATTGGGCCGTCACCAAGTAGTGAGCTAGGATGATATGGACATGAGTAAAGTACTAGGCCCCATCAAGCAGTGAGTCGGGACAATGTGGACACAAAGAAAGTATCTAGCCCTACCAAGTAGTGAGTTAGGATGATATGCATGCAAGTGGAACATTAGGCCCCAATGAGGCAGTGAGTTAGGACAATATGGATGCAAGTGAAGTATCAGGCCATTATCGAGCAATGGTTAGGACAATATGAAAGTAAGTAGAGTATCGGACCCCTACTAATAGTGAGCTATGACGATACAATTCAAAACCATTTATTCCCATTTTATATAGCTTTAGTTGTCATCTAGTCTTATTATGATTAGTATGGTTGTTGTTGACAGTGTGCAAGTATAGCTATGTGTGTGTATGTCTATATATATATATATATATATATATATATATATACACGTTGATACATTTGCTTGTGAACTTTTATTATTAGTCTCATGTGAGTTGTGTTGTGGGTGATTATTTTCTTATTTAACTTGGATGACTCACCCTTCTCTTCTTCCCTTTCAGATAAGGTAGTTGGTGTATGTAACACCTCCTAACCACGTGCCTTACTCGAGTGTTAACACAGGAACTAGAAGAGTATCACATTTGATATTGTCTATACTAGTCGCCGAGAGAATGAGAAGAAGGTTAATTTAACTCATATGTTGTGAAAACTCACATATACATATTTTTATATCATATACAAGTTTTCAATATATACATCATATAGAAAGATAAGTTAATCCACTCAGAACGCTCCTAAGAACTCAATTAAAAACAAACACATCCAATTTCTAGCCAAACCTCAAGTATTAGGGCCCAGCAAGGGACGAAACACACACACACACACACACACACACACATATAAATGGACCTCAAAAATATCTAACAAGATAGGTCTATAGGCTAGCGGAGTCCTAACACTAAGCTACAACTCTGTACATGACAAAGGGTCCCTGAACGTCTCATATCCCCTAGAGAAAACCCTTAGCCATCGGTATGATGGCATCACCTGCCGGGGCATCAGGACTTGCAGGTGGATTAGAGTTAGAAGAGGAAGGCAAAGAGGGAGCATCTCCTGGAGGGGTGCTGGTGGTGGGCAGGGTGATGAATACCACCAGGTGTGCTAGGTGGAGTGGCACGTCATCATAAGGAAAGGTAGGATCAAAGTCAGGTAAATACAGACGAACTAAAAGAGCGACCAAAGAACACATAGGCTCAGACTGCAAATAGCCTCCTGCACAGAGAATCTAGTATCGGGTCATAGTGCCATACCCATTGTGGCGAATCAAGAAAAAATACTAGCAATGACATTGGCAAGATCTAAATACAATACACAATGCATACAATACACAATGCATAGGGATGACTTAGTTCTATACCAAGTGGTATTTGCAGTGGTCAACTCCACAATGGGTAATAGACCTTGAAGGACTGAGCTCATTCTTATATGTGATCATCAAACTTCATTTTTCTCTTTTTCCAAATCTCACAGTTCTATTCCTAACCGATATATTTACTGACTCATAATATTTTAGGGAAGTCCCTTTTTTTGCCTTCCCTTTTACCCAACATAAATTTTGTCTCTATTTTACCCATATGTTAGAACATGCACAATTGACGTTCCTACATGCTCTTTAGTCACATATATTCATTTATCACCTTTCTTCTTACCAATGCATGCATTGATCACATGTAAACAATCAATCACATGAGATTCTCATTCATTTCTCATAAATCAAGGTTTAGAGTACCTAGCATGCATTTATATTTATTATACCTAAATCAAAAGTCATTATATTACCAAATCAAGAATTTAGTTCATTTCCAGCACATGGTAGAATTTACCCTAAGTAGCAAAATTTATTTTCCATAACAAATAACCAATTCAAAGATTGTAAAAATTCTCCATGACACCTCAATGTGTCCATAAGCTCCTGTAAAAATTTTAGGACAAGAATCATTCTCTAACTATGTTAATAAAATTAGACAAATTTGGAGGTCAGGAACCCCTAATTGAGCCAATAGCCATAGTTCCCAATTTTATTACCCTTTCAAATGAATGTATCAAATCCTAAAAAAATTCAGGTTGGACTTCAAAATGTCCTTAACACCCTGTAAAAATTTCAAAGAAAAAATCAATCATTTGCTATAGTAAAAAATTAGTAAAATTTACAAGCTTCAGTTCAACAATTCTGGCAGCATAGACATAGTTTCAGTTCTTGATTTTTTTAGGGCAGTAATAGTCCAAAGAAAGCTCAAGAAAATTCATGAGATTAGCTTAGATGTTAGCTTAAACATATAATTTTTCTAACTCATAAAAATACCTACAATTACATCAGAAAATTCATGACCAATCACTACCTATAACAAAATCAAAATTCTAGCAAGATAGCCCAAAATTCCTTTAGACAAAACTGATTTTTCCACAATATCAAACTATTCCACCAATGCAAATACATCAATATATATGTATAACCTCACATTAGAACCAGAATTATCAATTTTAAAACTATCAAAATCTACAAGAAACAGAATTTCCACAAACAAGACAACAAAACCCTACTTTTGGAGACTAATGGATCTTATCTCCAAGGATGCTCCAAGATCACTTCTCTTTACTTCAAGGCCCCCAAACTAACCCAAAACCCATCCTTAATCAGTGAGGTATGAGGTATCAATGTGAGGATTGATGAGGAATTAAAATTTTAATCGGTTAGTTTGGTAGGTATTGATGAGTGGAACAAGATTAGTGAAGGGAGTTTATGATTTTAACAAGTCTAGGCTATGAGTTTTGAGCTTTGAATCAAGCTTTTGATGCTCTTAAGAAAACAAACATGGAGGGGTTGTGTTCTTTCTTGCTGGTCGAATTGTTTTGGTGGAGTATTGAAGAAGATTGGTCTTGTATTTATCTTGTAATTATAGTTTAGATATTATATAATATAAATACATAATTCTTAAAGAAAGAAAGTAAAATGGATGGTTAGGATTTAATCTTGTAATTCAAGATTAAATCTTAGTCTTCCACTTGCCCTGAATGGATATACATTATCCATTTCTAATGATTAAACTATCTTTCGATATTAAAAATCGTACACCGAAATCTCACCGAATGGGTGAAACACCGTACCTAAGTAATCAAATATGGCCTGAAATTTAATTCTAGGTATAAAATATCTATTTCTAACTATTTCTAACCTTAACTCTATATTTTCTTAGTTTCAGGTATCTCTTGTTAAGGATCTAGGGTTTCGGCTATGGGATAAGCCGGGCCTGCAAAATACTATTCACATTTTTTCTCAATCGTTAGGTCGTCCTCATCCTCACTACGTCTGTCAAAATATTGAAACTCTCATTAATAAAGCTCCAATTAATTTTTGATTATATCCAGGGTGTTACAGTGTAGACATTGCACCTCTTCAGTAGTCATTCCAATTTCTTCCATTAGTGAGCTTCACTTTGTAGTGAGACCAATTAACTATTAGCTTTATTTCCAACTGCTAGAGTTCTCCAACAAAATGCAAGCAGGTCCTCCGACTAATCTAGGCTACACATGGGAAATTTTAATAATGTATTTATTATTTTATTTTTTCTCAAATCATGAATTTATTAATTTTAGTTGATTTTAGTTTTACGAAAAGTGATTCAATTTATTTATGAATTAAGAATTCCAGTTAGGTGATGAAATTATTTATTTTCTAAAGTTGATTATTGCATCAAAATGGTATTTTTGTACATCATATCAACACAAATGCATTAGTATTTTCTCATAAGGGACCATACCTTTTTTGCATTGGTAATGATTTAGTCGGGTCATTATAGCTTTTTCCCCCTAATCTTCCCAACCAGACACACTTAATTTCTCACATTAATGCCCTCTCTCTTCAAGGGATTCCAAAGCATCTTGTGCCTAGCTAATGCATCTAAAGGTTGTAGTCCCTAAATGAAAAATGTGTTATAGAAAACCTCATGTTTTTGTCTTAGTTAGGGAGGATAGGCTGATGAGCTAAGAATGTTGCCCTCCTTTGATCGAGGGGTGGGGTATATATTTGGCTAGGCAACCATGATGAGATGAGTCAAATAGAAATCTTCTGTTCCCAAATTATATTTATTTCCCTGTTCCTCAATTATTTATTGACACGTGGAAGATATGTATTGTATTTTTACTTACTAATAAATTTTTAAATCTATTTTTATTCTCATCTTTCCATATAACAATAAATGATTTGGGGACAAGAAATGAGACACTATCTAATGATAAAATATTTGCATCCAAATGAGCCCCATTATTAAAAATTATATCGACCGATCTGATTGATTGGATCAAGAATGCCCTTGGCTACTTTGATCAAAAAGAAAAAAAAATCAAATTTTCAAAAATTGGCCAAAATTAATATGAAACAATGAAATCCTTAATTTTGATTCAATTCTTTCTTTTTTTGACAATGTTCAGTTTTGATTCTTATGGTTCTAAATTTTAGTTCCAATATATATTTAGGAATATGTATTTAATACTTACAAATATTTAGAATATTATTTTAATTTTTTAAAATATTTTGAAAATATTATTTTAGTTTTTATAAATATCACTACTTAATAATTAAGTTAAAACAATAAAAAATAAAAATAAATATTTTTAAAAAAAATATGATTGAAATAAATCTAAAAAAATTATAAATATCAAATTGAAATTTAATTTATTTAGAAAAAGTGAAAACATATTTAATCATATAAAATATTATATGTGCTATTAATTTTAAGTATTACAATTACTATCCTACCCACAAGTACCTTCCCTACCCACTTGGTTGGGTACACACGGGACATGTTTTGACGCTTGCGAGGTGAGTTCGGGTATAGGGAAAGCCTGCCTTGCACCCCATATGTGTGTGTGTGTATATAGTGGAGATCCGTTAACATCAAATGTAAATCTTGTACATTTATACCCTTAAATAGCTCTTCATAGAAGTTGAATTCAATTGATCCTACCATTAAATTATATGATATTATATTGACGATAAAGTATGCCAAATTTCAGAAAAATAAGATAATAATAGACATGTATTCTAATAATTGATATTTACTAATATTTTTTAAAAAATATTATTCATCAAAATAAAGTGACATTATGAAGTATCAAATCATTTTCAAATTTATGAAATTTAATATATTTGATCTACTAGGTAAAAAATTTGAATTCAACGATTGGATTGACGAAATCATATATAATATCATATAAATAATTCTAAAATCAGGTTTTATAATAAAAAAAAAAGATAATGGTTGGCATATCCTTTGACAACTAGACCATTTGGTTTCCACCCATGAAAAGATATTAATTGTATCAATTTTATAGGAATAGTATTTGGATTTTTTAATAAAAAAATACATTCTAAATATTTAATTTAATAGAAATTTGATTTTCAAATGAATCAGATTTTTTTTATAGAAATTGGATTCAAATATTATTTTATGAATAGACATGAATTGCCTTAGTTTTTATAGCAATAGGATTTAGATTTTTTCCATAAAAAAAATAACAGACTAAATATTTCATTTAATAGGAATATGATTTTCAAATGAATCAATTTTTTTATAGGAATAGGATTTAGATTTTTTTTTATAGGAATGTGATTCACATTTTTTTATATGAATATGATTCTAATATTATTTTTTAATAAAATTTAATTTTGATTTCAATTGTTAGTAAAAACTAAAAACTTAAATATTGTTAAAATCTAATTTTCAAATGAATCTTATTTTTTTTAATAGGAATAGGATTCAAGAACTAGTAAAAATCTGAAATATTGTTAATAAAATCATTTGATGATAAAAAATATTGTTTTTCATTTATAGTAATAAGATGCAAGTGATTTGCATTACAATATTTTTAATAAAACTACATTTTAAAATGTAAATGATTAGTACTTGATTTCATCTAATTGATAAATTCAATTAGACACTTAATTATATCATTCTAATTACTAACAATTAAGGATTCATTTACAAGGTCTAAAAGACATAAAATAATATGATAACATTTAATGCTAACAATAATTTTGATTTTCAAATGATCAACAAAAAAATGATAGTATAGCATCGCTGTACATTGGAGTTGATTGATTTTTTTATATAAAAATCATATATGAAAACGGGACTTATTTTTCTTAAAAGGAATTTATTTTTCAAATAAATCGTATTTTTCTTATAGAAATTCGATTTCAAATACAAAAAAGGGTTTTTTGTGAACAAATTTTTCATTTGCAATCCAATCAAAATAGATTTGTTTTTCTAAATTGATCAATCAACTAAATTCTAAAGGTAATAGTTTTATCTTTAGAATTTGTCTTACTTATAGATTAAAGGTAATAGTTTTACCTTTAGAGTCTTGCTCTTGGGGTTTTTCTTATTTTATTCTATTGCCAATCATTCTCTTAATATTGTCTTGAACATTTATTTTCTGTGTCATTGTCATAAAGGTAATTTTTTTTTATCCTTTGAGCTCTATATCGCCATCTAGTTTTTTTCCTCTACCTTCATCGACTTTCTCTTCACTTCTTTTTTTCCTTTGTGTTCATTGGTAAGAAATTTTTCTTTCACGTTATTTTGATATTTTCCTAATTTCATTTTAAGTTATAATTTTTCTTCTGTGGTGCTAATCCCTCTCTCTTCTTTGTTTTATTTTGCTCCAATGTAACGTTGTTAGATATAGACTAGTGGTGAATTGCCTATACTTGTGAAACTAATCAGTTCTATTATCATTATTATTCTTTTTTCTTACTTTTCTCCTTAGTTTTTTTTTTTTATTTTTTCTGCATATTTAGACTATAGTTTCTTTCTTGCATCTTGGTATAGAAATGTTAAAGCAATTGTTTCATATTTTTCTAAGCAATTTCTAGATTGTTTCAATGTAACAATTTTAATTGGATTTTGAGGCTTTGAATTTTTTTTGAAGCAATTTCCATGGCAATTTGAGGTAAGATTTTGTGCATAATTTTTTTTTTTACTTCTTTATTTATATTCTTGCATGTTTGTTTGGACACATATTTTATAATTAAGTATAAACAAATTTGTTACATTACATCGATCACTCTTTTGGCTTTATATGAATGTTCTACTTAATATGAATTACGTGCATATAATTTTTGTACTATGATCAATTCCAAGAAATTGGTAGTGATATGGTATATAAGATGCTATGTAATTTTTTATAATATATTATACTAATTATTTTTTTTAGTTTTAATTTATCTACATTCCTTTTGAATGTAGAATTTTAAAGTATATAACCCTCCACCACATCTTGTTCACAATTTCCTTACAGCAATTTGACTAGCAAATAGGTAATGATAATCGACCTCCAAGATAATAATTTTACCATTAGAACAATTTTTTTAGTTAGGTTTTAAAGAATTTTACTGATGATTTTAAGTTAAAGAGAATATTAAATGAAATAATTATAATAATAAATATAATTAATTATAATTGATTTCAATTGACTTGAATTTGATTAGTAATTTTTTGCTTAAGTTATTTATTTAAATATAAAAGCTTTGTAGTTTAAGATATTTATTTAGGAAATATACTAATTATAATAATAAATGTAATTGATTATACTTGATTCTAATTTGATTAAGTTAATAATTTTTTAAAAAACTAAAATGAACATTTTTTATCAAGTTATTTATTTAGAGAATATATCAATCATATTAATTATACTTAGACATTGAAATTTTTTGCTCGGTTTATTTATATAGAGAATATATCAAATTATAGTAATTATAATAAGCATAATTAATTATCATTATACTTTACTACCAACAATGATTTATAATTTTTTATTAAATCAGATAATTAATTGAGCAACATGTTATTTTTGTAGATTTGAATATTTTAAAATTTTTGAAATTGAGATTAAATAAATGGTTATTTTTGTTCATGTTATTCATTTTGCTATGAAAAATTTTTTCGGTTAGGTTTTTAATTTAGTGAAAATACTAATTGTAATAATTTTAATGATAAATATAATTAATATAATTGATTTTAATGGACTTCAAATTGATTACTAATTTTTGCTCTTATTTATTTAGAAATAAAAGCTTTTTTTACTCAAGATATATTGGTAGTTTACTAATTTTACTAATATATAATTGATCGTTGTTGATTTGGATTTGACTGTCAAGCACAATTGCTAATTTTTTTTGTTAAATCAAATATATTAATTTTCATTACGGTTACATATTATGTTTTAAGAGTACTATTTCAAATAGGATTTGAAAAATAATTTGAATACATTTTCAAAAAATTAAACATGAACACCTTTTTGATTCAATTTTCTTTCTTTTCTATTTGAAAAATGAACACTTTTTTGTTTGGGCTATTTATTTAGAGGATGCATTAATTATACTCATGATGATAAATTTAATAAATAAAATTATTTATAATTTATTATAAATTATGATTCATAATGTCTGATTAAATCAAATAATAAGTTGAGCAATATGTTATTTTTTTTATAGACTTTAGAATGTAAAAAATTTTAATTTGAAATTAGATTACAACATTAATAATTTTTTGTCATGCTTCTAATTTTGATTTGATATGAACAATTTTTCGGATATGGTTTTAATTTATAGAAAATACAAGTTGTAATATTTATAATAATAAATATAATTAATTAGTATAACTGATTTCAATTGACTTCTTTTTTATTATTAATTTTTGTTTAACTTATTTATTTACATTACATATAAAATCCTTTTGGGTCAAGATATTTATTAAGGGAATAAACTAATTATAATGATAAATATAATTTATTATAGTTAATTCTGATTTGACTACCAATCATTATTCCTAATTTTCAATTAAATCAGATATACTAATTTTTTTAAAGCTAAATATTAGCTTTAAAGAATAATATTTGAAATAGATTTGAAAAAAAAGTTAGATATTTTTTGTGAAAATTGAACATTTTTTTATTAAGGTTATTTATTTAGAAGATATATCAATCATAGCAATTGTAATAAATTAATTATTAATTATAATTTATTGCTAATCATGATTCATATTTTTCTATTAAATTAGATAAATAATTGAGCAATATATATGTTATTTTTTTATTAGAAGTGCTAAATATCCTATACATATCATATTACACTAATACTATATCAAAATTAAATCATATCATTCAAATATTATTTACTTGTAAATAAACTTTTAAACTAAGAAAATCATGTTTTGCTTGAAAATAGCTTTATTTAAAATACTTAAATAAATTTAATTGTAAAAAAATTTCTTCGTCAATAAATTTTAATTGCAATAAAATTATTTCTTTGTCAATTTATATATAATATATTTGTTAACATGATTTATTTTTTTATTTAAGTGTATAGAACAAATTCATTCTAAAATTATTAAACGAAAATAATAATTTAATATGGAAAAAACAATATTTTGTACTCTTTTTGGTAACTACGCACCTAAAAGTAATTTTGATTGATACTATCCAAACAACATTTTCAACTAAAATATAATTAATTTTCAAGTAAAGATATTTAAACACAAATCACTTCACTTCAAAGTCATTTTTAACTAAAATCAATTATGAAAAAATTAATTTCATCAAAAGATAACTTTAATCAAACACACACTCAATCACCTACTATTTTAAAAATCTTACAAAGAGAAGTATATGATTAGATGATAGTGTAAAACTCTTTTATTTTATATTAAGAATGTCTCAAAATTAATCTCATTATTTTAATGTTTTATCATTTATTTTATAATAATATTAATTTCTTTTCCACACCTTCTCTTTAATAAGTTAGAAAGGGGGTCATTTAAAGTAGTGAAATCCAATATCATTAATCTGCAAGTGGCCGTTCTAAAGGCATTTAATTTTGATTTAAATATTAAATATTAAGGTTTAATAATTTGTTATACCATTTAATTAAATATTATTTTATTATTAAAATCATTTAAATTCGTTATAATTTTTTTAAAATTTATACATGTGATGATATATAATTAATCAATAAAATAAAATTTTTATAAAACAAA
Organism: Dalbergia oliveri; assembly: GCA_030441495.1. Classification (NCBI taxonomy): domain Eukaryota; kingdom Viridiplantae; phylum Streptophyta; class Magnoliopsida; order Fabales; family Fabaceae; genus Dalbergia; species Dalbergia oliveri. The sequence goes on along the minus strand of JAMLFY010000014.1, from coordinate 10,770,051 downwards.
CAACAAGTTATATATCCGATGAATAAAATTTTTAGGACATTTGTCTTAATTATGCTATGATAAATCAAATTTTCTATGACATATTAAATCAAATTAGAAGATACCACAATACCAACCTTTATATCCGAAGAGTTAAGTGGATTTGAATCAAAATATATAATAAAAAATAAAAGAAAGCATTTTAATACAAAGTCCATATAAATTTTGTCGTAATTGTCCAACCATAGTCATTGTATTAGTTAAAGAAAAATATTATTTGTACATAAAATATATGAAACACCTTATTGACTTACATCTTATTGAAGATGGTGTGCATTAATATGGTGTCTCATACATATTTTTTTACATAACATGACATTCAATTAAAATATTTGATAAATGAAAAATATTATGTTGTAAAGCAATAATAATAGAAGAACAAAGAAGAAGATAATAATCTTATTAATAATCTCAAAGATATCATATATTGAGCACCTAAAAGGACTATTTATAACCAAAAGATGAGTGATATAAGATCAAATAAAACCATAACAGATTTGAAATCAAATTAAATCCTAATTGAATTAGTTAAGGATGAATACATCCATATCTAAATAATATTTCATAATAATTTGTACTTATGTTGTATGACATATTATATCGACTCACATCTCATCTATAATTATGAACCTTATCTACATTTTATCCAATGATGGGTGAAATAAAGTCAAACAGTATGGTATCTCATATAACATAAGTACAAATAACATAATTCAGAATCTTGTAATTTATGGCAAAAGACACATACATAATATCATATGATAAGATTTATAATAGTATAAAATTCTTTAGATCCATCACATATCAAAATTAATTTAAAATTAGTGTAAATATTCATTTTAGTCCTTACAATTGTATGTGTGATTCACTTTAATCCTAAAATTAATAAAATATCAATTTTGTCTTTGAAATTGCAAAAATTAATTCAAATTAGATCTTAAAATAATATTCATAAAGACTAACTTAAATTAATAAAATAACTAATTTGAATTATTTTTAACAATTTTAGAAAATAAATTGATATTTTCTCGTGGTTTTAAGGATTCAAATGAAATATATATATATATATATATATATATATATATATATATATATATAGTTTTAAGGACTAAAATTAATATTTACTTTTTACACTATAATTTAACATATTTTTCCGTCAAGGGTGGTCGGGATGATTTTGCCATCAACTTGGTAATAAGTGGCAAATTCTCTCTAAGTCAAAGTTCAAAGTCAATTTTAAAAAATCAATCCAAACTATTAATAAGAGTTTAATGAATTTTGGATGCAGATGATTTAGAAAAAAAAATGTCAATTTAATAAGTCTTTGAAACTTGCAAATCAATATATCTATATAATATATATAAAACAGTTTATCTAGATAAGGAAATCCAACGTGACAATTCCTCCTTCATTTCTCCTTAATACAATTTGATTAAAAGAAAGTTAATTATTTAATTAAATTATTAAAATAATAATAAATATATTGAATGCATGATTTCATGTATGTTTCAAATATTACGTTATTTGAACATTTATTAGATCAATCATTTATTATATTTATTGCAAATATTACATTTATTTGAATATTTGATGCATGATGTAAACATATAAATATACTTGATTTCAATTTCCATTCTCATAATGTTAATTATTACTTTTCAGTCATTTCAATAAAAAAAATTCTTCTCATAAATGATTAAATAATGTAACAAATATTATTATTAGATCAATCATAAACAAATCTTATTAGATCAATCAAAAATCAATTAAAAAAAAGCATATTATATCAATTAATGCATGAACCAATTAAATCATAAATAAATTGAACTGTAATTATGTTTGTGAAATTATATATATTGATTTTTAGATCATGAACCATTTTGTATTGGTATTTTTTTATTCAATCCACCCTTCTTAGCCTAACATATTTCACGATTTATTTTTCTAAATGCAATTACAATGGAATTTTCATGACTCTTGGAATGGTGGAAGAGATTGAGATAAAATACAATTGGTGGTACCATTCATGTAAGAAGTGTTTTAGTGGATTGCAAGGGAAAATTGTAAACTGTCCTGCAAAAAGTGTAAAATTGTAAACTGTGCAAAAAATGTAAAATTGTAAACTTCTACAAAAGTGTAAAATTGATTTCTCTACATTTACACCAAAGTAATGAATTAAAATACAACCTCCATTATTTTGAATTTTACAATTAAATATGCTCTCTTTTCTAAGTGAAGTGATATGATCAATTCATCTTTAGATATAGCATTCATATGAGAGTGGTAGATAAAATAGAATGAGCCTCTTTTTTGTTATTCGATCATGAAGTTTCAAAGTTCTTAAATATAAGTGCTTCTTGATTTAAGTTTTCTTCAATTGCCAAAGTATACTATAATGTCTAATAATAAAGTGATTTTTTTGCTATGATGCAGTTACCATTGATGAAAAATATATAATTCTAGAATAGTGACTCAAACCATGAACAAGGCAAAAATTTCTCAAATGTTGGAACTCTTTTTGAAAAGAAGCATATAACAAGGAGAACAGATTGTAAAGCTTGATGATACTCTAAGAGATGAATTTTCAATTCAACAAACAAAATAAGAGAATCTTCAAAAAAGAATAATTGATGATCCAAGCTTAGGAAAATCTCTTTTTTTTGTACTTTGCCTAATATTGTCAGTTTTGATTAGTGTTTATTGGTAAACATTTATTTCATTTTATATTTGTGTGGATGCCAAAAATTTTATCCATTAGACTAATTTTGGCGGTTGTTCAAGCATTATTTTATGGTTTATTATGTTATTTTTTCGCAATTTGTTTGACTTATGCGACATTAATTTCATTAATATTTTGTTATATTTTTCTTTAACATATTTTTTTATATTCACTCCTGAATAAATTCTATATTTATAACCTAAAAATTTAATTTATATTATTTATGGTATCACGTTTAAATAAGTTTTTATATCATTTGAAAAGATCAATTTTTATTTATAAATATTTGATTTAATATACATAAATCTAAAAAATATTTTTAAATGACATTTTGAGGGCCAATTAAAGGGTGATAAATAAATAGATAGTTCATAAGCAATACTTTCCAAAAAAAAAAATTCATTAATAAAATTTAGAAAGTATTTCAAATGTTAAGAGATACAAATTACAATGATTTCTCAAGAATTATGAAATCAAATATAACTAAAAAGTATAATAAAAAATACAAACTTATTATGTTTATCAAAATTTTCATAATTGATATTTTTTTACTAAAATCAATGCTCTAATACTATGCTTTAATGATATAATTTGATGAATCAGATATAATTTCCAATTTTTTTTTAACAAAAATTGGACAACTGATATCAATTGCTCTATCATTCTTATTTGACATTAATTTTTTGATCTTATTTAATATTAATTTTTAATATTATGTTACTTAATATATCATATTAATATGATATCAAATTTCAATTTATATCCAAATATTAAGATTGTCATTATCATTATATTCCAATTTCCATTTTTTTCTATTTGAAAATTTAATATCATATTGGTTCAATAGTTTTTTGATTGAGATCAATTAAATAATATATTTAAATTGATTCAATAATGATTGTAATATAAATGATTAAATCCAAAATATGATATAAATCTCAATTATATATATTGATTTCATTGTAAATTAATTTATTTATGAACCTAAAAAAAATTTGAGTTGTTTAAAAAATTAAGGTTTGACTTATATTACAATAGAATTATTTACGAACCTAAAAAAAAAACATATATGAGATATAAATATAATATGAAGATAAATAAATGAATTAATTGTAACTGTATTTTAATGGATAAAAGATTATATTATTTGAAATGATTAATATGGATTAGTATAAATATTTAATTTAACTTATTTAAATAATAAAAAAGAAGTTTTAAAATTTCTTTTGAGAACATAATTGGAAAACAATTTGCATACTTTTTAAAAATCATTTTATGCATTGTCCTTGATATTAAATTAAATCTCTCAAACAATTTCAAATAGATATGAAATAAAATAAATTATCTAATTAATAGTAAACAATGAGTATTTTATCATTGACAATATATAGACTTGCAATCAAATAAAATAATAAAAAATCTAAATGAATAATACATAAATATTGCAACTTATGTCAATTTGTTATTTCATTTTAATTATTTGAATCTTTAAGTCATATCAAATTAATCTAATATCAATTCTAATTTTATATTTGAGAGTAATGTGATATTATTCTTATAGTGTAATCATTTTTTCTATTTGAATTTAATCATTTGATATTGGTTCAAAAGTTTCCTATTTTAAATTGAGTAGTTTTTTTAAATTGATTTAATATTAAATGTACTTTAATTTTATTAATATAATAAAATTATTAATATTGATTTATATAAGTATTTAATTTAATTCATTCAAATATAAAATTATATATATATATATATATATATATTGTAAGAATAACATTTTAAAAACATATTTATACACTAAGAAGATACATGACAAACCCAAACAAAAAAATCTTTTAAAAAGAACTAATTAAGTTTATTTTGATCGGACCAATTTATATTTCTTTTATAATTATATTCATTTGTAAAATGAACCATATTAAATTCTTATTTAGCATAATATTGCTCATATGAAAAATAAAATTGTAGAATAATTTTCTTATGGATATTAAAATCCTAAATAGCTAGGTGATGATACCAAATATATAATACATGACTGATAATAAATAATTTTACATGGGTGATACAAACATATAAATTGCATAGACAACAATTAGTGTATTGAATGTAATGATTTATTTTAATAAAAAATCTTATTTATCTTTTTATTAACATAAATACAAGAAATTTAATTGCTCAAAAAACTAATAGAATAAAAAATTTGTAAGAATTTTACAACTTATACTTATTGTTACAATTTCATATTAGAATTATTTTTAAGCAAATTGAACAACAAAATATTCAATGATACATTTTATAATATTACAATTCTTTATTAAGATTATTAATATATTTTTTAATATTTTGATACCTTAAAAGTGTCACAAGAGTAAATATATTAGTTATTTAATTTTCAAAATCATATGTATGATAAATCATATAAAATTAATATATTATAATTTAATTTAATTTTTAATATATATATATATATATGTGTGTGTGTGTGTGTGTGTATTTACTCTATCAATTTCTTAGAATTTATAAACTTAAAATCCCGTGTATCGCAAGGGTAAAAAACTAGTAAATCTATATAAAATGGAGTTACTTTTACATTAACAAATCATTATACTAAAATTAACTTGTGGTATCAATAAACAATTCAAATGTGGCATAATTTTCAACTTATTGAAAATATCTTGTGCGTGTAATTGCCTTAAATCTGACAATGATTATTTTCTTTTTGATAGATAAAGAAGTTTAAAACCAAATCTTCTTATATTATGAGTTTACAAATGTGCTTATAATATTTGATTATGGTTCATAGCTGGTCAAGATACATACAATCCTTACTCAAACTAGCAAAAAAAATTTGAGTTTCACGTCTAAAAGATTTCGTAACTAATTATAATCTTTTGTAAAGACCCACCGTAAGTGAGTCCTAATGAAAGCCTATACCACTGGAATTAAAGAAAAATATAAATTAACATATTTAAAATTAGATTTAATTGGAATGCATTAATAGTATAAAAAATTTACATATTCATCCAATCATATAATGACACATAAGTAAATATAGTTATTTTCAACCCTCACTACTTGAAAAGTCATATAAAATGAGAGATTTGATTGGATGATAGTGTAAAACTCTTTTATATTGTCAGTTTATCAAAATTAAACTCTTTAAAATTTGAGTTTAATTTTAATGTATTGATAATATAATTTTTTTATATAGTCATTTAACTCATATTTTTCAGATGAACCAAAGATATACTAATATTCTCGAGGTAAAGCTCACAGATGTGTGTGTATTGCATTTGATCATAAGGTTATTTTCATACACACCGTTAGGTGTCAATTTTTTTACTAAATACTTAAGGAGGCAAGCTAGTTATCAATATGCTAGATATTGTGATTAGTCATTTAATCATATTTTACTACATTAGTAAAATATGCTAACTCTCATATAAAAAAATTGCTTAGATAATAATGTAAAAAACTTCTATAATATCAATATATTTAAAGTGTTAGTCAAACTATATTTTTTATCTTTTAAATATTAAATAAATTAAATTTTTCTTAAATTTTACTAAATATTTTTTTGTTTGTAAATAATTTAAAGTGAGGTAGTTATTTTTTCTAGAAGAAGTGAGTGGAAAAGTAAAAAATATGAAAAAGATTTGAATTTATGGACTTTAACATAAAATTAAATAGAGTTAAGAGATATTAAAAATTAATTATAAAAATAAATTCTCTAGTATAGATTAAATATTTAAACCTTTTATCCTTAAATAGCTACTATAGTATTATCTGTTAACCGAAACCGCACGTTTAAGAATTTCGATTGACCAACATTAGTCAAGTGAGGGTTACTCATTTTCCTACTCCTACAATATATATATTTATATTTATTAAAATGGAAAAAAATAGGGTCATACTACCTTTTCATGTTGTAGCGCTATTCTTCCCTTCCACGCATCTGACACTTTCCCAGCACCCCCTACCCCACCACCATAAAACCCCACCCTCTTCTCTTATCCACTCTACTGTCACGCCGTTTTCCTCACACACACACACAGACACACACAAGACAATCCCCCATTTCTCACATTCCCAATTCCAATGGCCTCACCAAAACCCTAGTCCCCAAAAACTTCCCTCCCAAATTTCTTCCATGGAGAACAACAACAACCACTCCGTCGCCAATTCCCGCGACTCCTCGCCGCACTCTCGCGACGCCGACCACACCACCTCCTTCGACGAACAACCCCTTCCTCCTCCTCCTCCTTCCGCCGCCGCCGCCACCTACAAGGTGAAATTCATGTGCAGCTACGGCGGAAGGATCCAGCCCCGCCCGCACGACAACCAGCTCTCCTACGTCGGCGGCGACACAAAGATCCTCGCCGTCGACCGCCACATCAGGTTCGCCGCACTCGCCGCCAAGCTCTCCTCCCTCACCGGCGGCGGCGCCGACGTCTGCTTCAAGTACCAGCTCCCCGGCGAGGACCTCGACGCCCTCATCTCCGTCATCAACGACGAGGACCTCGACCACATGATGGTCGAGTACGATCGCCTGTGCCGCTCCTCACCTAGACCCGCACGCCTCAGGCTCATCCTATTCCCTCTCCCAAACAACAGCAACAACAACAATGCCTCTCTTCCTCCACCACCTCCTCCTCCTCCTTCTGTTTTAACCAAACCCGAAGGTCACTGGTTCGTTGAAGCTCTCAATTCTGTTCAGCTTCCAGAACCTTCTATTTCTCCTTCTTCTCCTCCTCCTCCTCAGCAACTGCCTCAGCCTGTCGCTGCGCTAAATCCGGATTTTCTGTTCGGATTGGACAAACCGCGTCCCGCGGTATCCGCGGATCCCTCTCCCGCCGCTCCAAAGGTTCCGGATTTCGCGGCGGGAGTTTCGGACTGCGGCCCCGCGGCCGTCACGGAAGCCGAAAACGTTAGGCGGCACCTCGGGAGCAACGAACAGCAACAACAGCAGCAACGGAAAAGCGAAGAGGATAACGGCAGGGTTAACGGCGTGGAGTGTTACACACAGAAGAATGCTGAGAATGCGGTTCATTCAGTTGCGCAAGTTCATTCCTGTCCGGTTCATGTTTCTGGACCGGTTCCGGTTCATGTTCCTGGCTCGTTGTTGCATAACCCGGTTCGTGTTTCTGGAACCGGAGTGGAGCCGGTGCCGGTTTATCTCATTCAGACTCCGTCGGGGATCTACCAGGCGGTGCGATCGGTGACTGGACCGATGGGTCCCGCGCCGGTTTATCTGATTCAGGCGCCGGCGGTGGTTTCGCATCCGGCGCAGAAGGTTGGTTACGGCGGTACAGAGGTTGCGTATCCCGGCGGTGACGCGTGGAACTGAGTGGAGAGGTGGCTGTTGTCGTGATGCCATGGTTTTTTCTTACTTTGTGTTGTGTGATAATGGATACAAGTCGTTTTATTTTTATTTTTTTTCAATTTTTGTTAATTTGGGTTAATTGGCATGGACATTGTTCCTTGTGCATATTGGAAAGGGATTCGGGAATTGTTTTAAGAGTGTAATTAGTTCTTTCATTAGTATATTGCTTTTCATCAGTTATGGTCTCCATTATTCTTTTGCAGTAATCATTGTGTGGTTCCATGTTTGTCTGTGATTTTCTTGTTTTGCACCATTTCTTTTCTTTCTTTTTTTTTGTTTTTTCGCATGTCACCAACGAAAGCGATAAGTAACTGAAATGTGGCAAGTTTTTAGGGTCTAGCTTGCGTTTTTCATGCAATGGTTTGGGCGTTTGGCAAACTAATAAAAAATGCTAGTTTGGTTGATAAGAAAGTAAAATTAAATGATGAAATTAGGAATTGAAGATTGTTAAGCCACCAAGGAAAAATAAAGAAGCGCCCAACCGAAAGGAGAGAGATAAATGAATCTTTTGCTTACACGTGTTAAGCACTGAGGGTTGCAGCTGCTGCTGTCTTCAGCAATGAGATATTTGGGTGTAGGAGGGCATGCAAGGTGGATAATAAGCTGGATTTTATCCGCATTTAAAATATGAAAAAACCATTATTTATGAAAATAAAATGGCGATAATATTATTTACCGGATTTGCGTTGATTTGGTTTTGTTATTGAAAATCATCAGGACTAAATGTGTATGAAATTGTTGGAAGTTTTAATGATTTTAAAGCAAATGAATCACACACTTGGATTAGATGTTTTTGAAATCCATCCGAATTGTAATTGTTGCAACTTACAATTCTAATGATTTCTTGTAATAAAATTAAAACGACGCAAATTATGTAATCAATGCTCGATCATTTTATTTTCACAATTAATGTTTTTTCTTCTATTCTTGAAGGATAAAAAAATCCACAATAAGCTAGATCAATTGTTCTTAAGGTCGAACAAGCTAAATAATGAAAAAGGTACTCAATGAAAAACAAAGTACTCCCTTGTATCCTCAATGTATGTTGTTTTTGGATTTTTTTTTATAATCCAACATAAATATTATTTTTATATTTCAATGACTTATTAATTATTTTATATGTATTTTATTTTTCTATTTAATTGGAGAGAAGATTGAGTGGATGTGATTTATTGAAGTATTTAATTGGAGAAAATATAAGTGATAAAAAGTATGTGTCTTTTATTTTTCTTTTTTAAAAGATCAATAAGATTCAATAATTACCTTAATTCTTGTGCATAACTCAAAAATGATCTATATTAAGGAGAAGAGGGGAGGGAATAGTACATAATAATTGGCTTGCCAAGCTAAAACTGAATCCACTAAGGTGGCTGCCCGCTATAAAGCTATCCTAAGATACAAAATTCTAAAATTGGAAAGAACTTTGTTTTTACAATAGGAGAAACTTTTGTATGCACTTGAAGCATCAAGTAAATATTATGATTTTGGTCTGTAATCGAGCCGGTTACAAGTAGCATCAACGGCTATTATGGACCAGTGGCCTCTGCTGGGAAATTTTCCTAGAGGAAAGAGACATACAATTTGCCGAGATTCCAAGTCTGTATTTTTCTGCAACTCCTCTGATTATTATTATTTTTTATGCAATAGTCTCATTCCCTATTTGCTTGTTATTACTGAAATCGGGAAAGTTAGTGAGAACAAATGCAGATAATATCCCAGGCAATACTAGCCACTCTTCCTTGATCTGTTCACCAAATTTTAAAAGCAGCCACAAATCAGTGATATTGCTATGTTAGATGGATAATAATTAAACAAGATGTGAGGCATTTTGTTCAACAAATAAAATACCAGTAGAAATCCATATGCCAAATCCATCAATGCCACTGCTTTTCCATTTGGATCTTTTGGAGAGAATTCGACTGCTGTCATGAAGCAATTTCCTTCTCCATTTCCGTAGTATCTATTTTCAAACTCCAATTTTCTACCTGGAAAAATAATCACCTGGGAAAGAGCACAAGTGTTAGAATGAACATAAATGATATGGATTGTGAGTGAGATAAACTCTTCCCTTGCTATTTGATTTAAGAATCTAAACCAGGATAGGGAATAAGAAGATCACCTTCCGGGTGCCTGTGAGCTCAAATACACTGTTATCTTCATCAATGTTCTCCTTTCTTTTTAACATCCAATCAGAGTTCATCAAAGCCCACGTTGTCCCCTCTAACTCTGCAAGAAGATGAGTTTCACCTGATGCAGCTGTGCCAATCACTTCTTTCTTGATATTATTCTTTGTCTTCTCAGTTGTCAAGAACCTATTATGCCCAAACAAATGAAAAGAGGAAAAAAAAAAGGCAAGGTTAAGGTAGTATCAATTTAGTGCCTAAGCAGGTAATAGCAACATTAAGCAAGTGCAAACTAACATCAAGAACTGCATAAATCTAATGCATGACAATTAGATAAAATACATCAGTAAACATGTTAATAGGATGTAAGAAAAAAGTTCATTATCACACAAGTCACAAAATGATGCTATAGAATCCCATGTGCTAAAATTTGAATTTCTTGCTCAACATTTTTTGCTTACCTGGTGTGGATCCTAATGATCACCTTGCCAGCCTCATCCACAACATTTGTGCAATTTTGTATTTGCTGGAACGATCTCCAAGGCCAAAAGGGAAAATAACTTTCTAAACCTCCTATGAATCTACGATCAGGAACCATGTGCAACTCATATGGTGCTGGAACTGGAGGGGTGAAAGAGAAACCAATGCGAATGCTAATAGGCTTGGACCACTTGATTGCAGATGTCAAATCTAACCATTTTTCTATGGGCATTTTAGATGCTACATTTTGAAAGTCCTCAAGGTTGATTGAAGTTTTTCCCAGTACTTTGGCTGGCAGCCTCATTGTTCGAAAATTGAAACTTGGACGGGAAATGAGCTCGAGGACTAACTCTCCACTACTTTCACACTGGAAGACAGCAACCTGTTTCTCTTCTGACTCTGAGGAAATGCTTAGTTTTTTCTTGGTATTGAAAAGTATATCTTGGTTTTTCTTGTTGAAGGACACAGCTAGCTTGCCCTTATGCCCGGATGGTAAGTCTCTCACATCAACAATCTCAAGCATCACCTAAATTAGAATCATGTCATGATGAAACCAAAAATCTTACAACTTTTCATGCCTAAAAAAGCATTGGCAAGTTACAATAGCAGAAGACATGTTGGAGGTTACCTCTACAAGCATTTTCTGTGGAAGCTGAATCAGATTCTGGTTTTTATTGGATGGAGCAGAATTGTTGTGCATAGAATCTATACCGTACTTATCAACAGTAAGTGGAGATGGGGATGACCCCTGTGCATTGCTCCTGCTTTCCAGTATCTTGTGCCAAATGACTCTTCCCATTGTTTGGTGGTTTCAGAAAACCCAACATCCAGCTTTTGACCTTTGCTTCTGTCAGAATCTGTATCATCATGTTCTAATACTTTGCCCATAATTGCCACCAGATTGTCGCAGTAAGACGCAGGGTGCAATTGGTGAGAGTGCCACATGAGGTCAATGTCATAAGTTGGAACACAGAAACGACTGAGAGAACTCTCTTTGTTCCTCTTGATCAAATGCAGGAAACCCTTATATCGGGCCACAGCTCCTTGAAGGAAGGTATCATCATTCCAATAAGGCCTGGAAACCTGTCATAATATCAGCATTCATCATTACCACATTATGCCATTTTACATAGGTCAGGATGAAGTGAATAATCTTGATACTAATAGATAAGCTAGCTGGGTTTTGAGTCATTTTATTGTGATGCCTGCAGACATGCATGCATAACCCCCTTGCTTTGATTCATGTGTGACTCAAAACAACATTACTGAGCTAGAGATATTCAGTAATTTATGATTAAGTCGCTGGAAGCATGTGGCATTGGCAATTATTTGTTTATGATTCAGTTTATGGTAGGTCTTGAAAGGACATGGCATTGTAAATTTCTTAATTACCTGGTAGAAGAAAGTAGTTTGTCTTTTAACAGCTGAAATTAAATCATACTTTGTGGTGCTTTCTGGGTCTCCCAATAACTTCTCATCAAAATCTTGCAACGAATTATTGTTTAGATCAATTTCATATGGCTCACTTGGATACATTTTCTTCCAGATTTTTCCAGTCTCCTCTTTGCTGTTTCCCTGAATTGAAGATACCACATTCCAGTCGTCAAGTATTCTCCCATACAATTCCATGCAATCAGTCTTATAACGCACCTGGCAAATAATTACACACAGGTTAGAGGGTGATTTCAACAAAATTCACAGAAAAGAAGTGTATAAGCCTATACACAACCGGTGCTTAATAGCACAACCATCACTAACCGGTGCTTAATAACTATATGCCTAATAACAATAGTGATCATTAATTTTGGGCTAAAATAATGTAATCTTTTCATTTTGACATCTAACCGATCTGGATTTAATTGAAATATACTGTTAGTGTAAAAAAGTTTTACAAATTCGTCTAATCATGTACATCAATAAATATGGTTACTTTCCACTCCTATTACTTGAAAAGTCATACAAAATGAGAGATGTTTATCAAAATTAAACTTTTCAATTTTTCAATCACATATAAAATTGGTTTAGGTTAGTCCTCGTGAAAAAATATTCCATTATTTCAAATATAAGAGTATCGTGATTTTAGTTTTGATGATCAAGCATACCGGATTAAGCCTATGACAGTGCCAAATCCATTCACAATCAAGAGGCGCAACCAAAGGGTCTTCTGTCAGTGGTGACTCAGCATGTTTGGCTAGTAAAGGAAGCCAACAATATTTATACCTGCGGTGATCAACAAAGGCACCCACAAATCAACAACTCAATAAACATACATTTCGAAGCAAAGGTGAACATAAAAAAAGTTACAACAATGGAAATATGCAATTTTAGGATTTCAAATGCATGCATCAGAGTAGATAGGTACCTGTAACTAGCTCGTTCTAAAACTGAGCCATCATAGAGGCAGCGATTCCTGTCAACCTCTGCCAGAAACAGAAGCTGTTGTTTTGCTCTGGCTACGAGGTCTTGGCCTATGATCATATTCTGGGCTTCAGCCCACTCTAACTCTTGCCTTGTCTCCATTGTTATGTTGCTGCCTCTAAGACCACCTTCACAACTTTGAACGATACAGAGCTGTGTGATATTTGTTCAAAACCTTGTTGAGAATTGGATAAGCTTACTATTCAAGGTTTTTATTTGTGTTTTTATTTATTTTTAACGTTACGCGTTATCATTTATGAATTTCCTTGGTCATTTCTCAGTCGATTTTCTTAATCTCGTACTGCGTCAGCAGAGCGAATAAAAGTCTAGAGTTGAAATTTGAATCGCAACTTCCTTTTCTCCAACAAATACGCGTAATGTTGCTGCTCCGCTTCTGTGCTGCAATAGACGCAATTGGATAACGAAACTTCCTGTGATTAGCGTGGCCTATAAATGCATGTACTTATTGAAGAAACTTTTTTGGCTGATCCAAGAATCAACAGTACAGATTTCCTTGGGCTTTATGTCGTTGAAGTGGTGGAGATTTTCGGTTTGCTGACCAATACAGTTCTAGTTGGATTGGCCCGTGTCAAACTTTTTTCACATTATTTTTAAATTATTTGCAATATTCAAATTCAAACTATGGAATGACAGAAATAAGGGGCTTGTGGTTCATGGAAGATTTTTTCATTCCTGGAATACCATTTGTTAAAAAGTTGTTCCCACGAACGTAATATGGAGACGTTTAGTATGCCAACCAAATACTAAGCAATATTCCCAGGAATATGATATATATTTAAAAAAAAAATACCCATGGTAAAATGGTTTAGGCCAACAATGGTGGTTTGCCGACGGTCCAGTTTCAATCAGTGGTGGTCCGGTTGCGGACCGACCTCGATTGTTTGTGGTAAGTCCAGGCTCGATCAGTGGTGGTCCGACACTGTGGCCCAGCGCTGATCAGCAATGGTGTGACGATGATCAGCTGTGGCTTGACGATGATCCAGCACCCACCAATGGAAGTCCGGCATTTATCGACAGTGGTTCAAACAAGATCGACAATGGTCTGGCCATGATTGATGGTGGTCCATCGTCGATCGGAGATGGTTCGTGATAAATAAAAACTTTTTTCACATTTTTTTTTAGATTTTTTTTAGTTATTTACAGTATTCAAACTATTAAATCTACCAAAAAAATTAAAAAACACTCAAACTATTGAATGAAAGAAATAAGGGGCACGTAGTTTGTGGAATGATTTTTCATTCCTAGAATACCATTCCTGGAAAAGTTGTTCCAGAAATGTAATATAGAGGCGCTTAGCATGCTAATTGAATGCTAAGCAACATTCTCAGGAATACGATATATATTTAAAAAACATACCCATGACAAAATCGTTTAGGTCAACAGTGGTGGTTTGCCGATGGTTTGGTCTTGATTAGCGGTGATCTGGTTGCGAACGGGTCTTGACTGTTTGTGGTATAGCGCCAGTCCAGGCTTGATCAGTGGTGGTCCGGCAACAATCGACAGTGGTCCAGCCATGATCAATGATGGTTCGACTGTGGCCCAGCTCCGATCAGCAATGATCTGGCTACGATTAGCGGTGGCCTTGCGATCATCCGGCACCCACCAATGGTAGTCCAGCATCTATCGACGGTGGTTCAACCACGATTGGCAGTGGTCCATTGCCGATTGGAGGTGGTCCATCATTGATCGAAGGTGGTCTGGCCTCGATCGGTGGTGTACTGGTGTTGAGCGATGATGGGGTAGATAATTGCCACAATAAGGGAGTTAATCATAGAGATTTAAAGGTTCCCGTTGACTGGGATCTAGAATGCTGTCATTCATCTTTAACATAATTCTTCCTAATTGTTCTCTTTTTCCTCATGCAGCCTGAAATTCTTTTACTTGACTCGTAAGGAAATATAAACATTTCAGATTTTTGTTTGAGTGCATTTCCGGAACACGTGAGACGGTCAACAATTAATTTTTAATTCATGAACATGAAGTGATATAAAATGTTTTTGTACTTGATCATATGTTTGAACATTTGTCAAAATTCTCATAGGGTCAATATGCTTTGGAAAACTTATGGGATTCCAAACTATGTAGCTTCCGAGGTAAATAAAAAACAAGGATGGCCCTCTGCTTTGTTTGTTTGTTTGGCTTGACATCTTTCCTTTGATGAGCATGATCTAACTATGTTATACAGTTAGGCATGAATTCGCGTATTTGACTGTATAATAGATGGTGTCCCTCGATGTCAATATTTCCTTAGTATTTATCTTGCATATAAAGAAATTGATCAATGAATAGCATCAAAATTTGGAGTAAATCATTGCTGTTAGGGGGATATAGATCAATGTCTCTTGCATTTTTGAAGAGGTGCTGACTGCTGTTCCTACAAGTTTTTGTGGTAAATACTGTTCTATTTTGTGGCAAAAGGCTCAGAAAATACTGCATTAATGCTTTACTTATTAGTTTCTTCTTCTCAAGAGTGTTTTGTTCAAAATTAAACTCAGATTATTATTAACGCTGTTGAAAGTTTGTCTTAACCCTTGCTGATTGAGAAGGCAGAGTTTTATGCCCTCCTTGGTTTCCTGTGGATAAAAAATCTTTGATGCATAGATTTCTTGTTCCAAATCCTGAACATGTGAGTCCTGGTTTTTGTGAATGAAGATATATACTCTGTCCGTTATAGAATAATTGTCATTTTTTTATTTTTTATATTTCAGAATATATGTCCATTTACAATATCTA
Source organism: Dalbergia oliveri (assembly GCA_030441495.1). Taxonomy (NCBI): domain Eukaryota; kingdom Viridiplantae; phylum Streptophyta; class Magnoliopsida; order Fabales; family Fabaceae; genus Dalbergia; species Dalbergia oliveri. Next base: position 10,754,132 of record JAMLFY010000014.1, on the reverse strand, counting down.
GGTAATATTAATTTTTTTCCATTTATACCCTTAATATAAATGTGTTCGTTACATAATCAATACATTTATCAAGATGAGTAATAATAACTATAGAAAGATAGTTTTGTCAACTTATTATTTTCTACAGTTATCAAGATATTTTTTTGTTTTCCTTAATATGTGTATTGTTTAATTTTTTACCATTATTCCAAAACAAATGGAGTAATCTTTTTAAATGTTGAGATATGAGAGTTTTGAGACACAGCCTTTCATCGATCAGTCAATTTATAAGTAATGCTATATGAGCAAAGAAGCAGTAAATAGTTCGGTCTCTGAAGTGGAGCGTGTTCTGTTACAAGGCAAAAAGCCTAAGAGTGTGATGATGTGTAGTTTTCAAGCATGATTATGAACTATATTAATTTTTCCTTTGAAAATGAATGGAAGAGAAAAAAAAGTTTGATTGGGCAGACTTATCAGTCTTGGTGGCTTAGCTGTTGAAGCATGTGTCATTTGGATATTGATATAAAAGAATATGGAAATATAATATGCAATTTATACTACATACATATAAATGCTAGACTTCGGAAATTATAAAAACAAAATATCAACATTAAAACACATATTAATCATTAATAATTAGAAGTCATAGTTTAGACACTAAACATGCAATCACCATAAATCTAACGCATAAATAAGAAGTCAATATAACAAAAAGTCTAGTAGTGTATGAGGGAAAAGCTCAACACAGCACCAAAACGCAATTAAGTTTAAGCTTCTAAGACTTAATTGTAACAAAACACTCACCTTCAAAACATAGATAAACAAATTCTTCGTCACTCAGAATAATCATCTTCAAAATCTTCCACCATGTTCTCTTCCTCGTCACTTTCACCGCTCTAGACATGCACATCTCATTCTCCTCCTCTTCCGTTTCCACATCCTCGAAATCATCTTCATCTAATATAGGTTCCTTTTCCCTTGAGCTGGAAGGTCTTGAAGTATCTTTCTTCAAGTTTACTTTCTGCCCAGAGTGTTTCAGAGATTCACCAGCCCGAATTACATCAGCAACAACTCCCCAAGTCAAAGTATCATCATTTAAAACCAACTTCTCTTCAGCACCTCCATCTCGATCAATTTTTCCAACCAACCATTCATTACTATCATCAATGTCATCTGAGAGAATGGGATCAAACGGAATTATGTTAAAACGTTCTTTAAGTTCTTGGTTACATTTAACAAATACCAAGTCTTGTAACTTTCGACACTCAAGCTTGCTTCTTTTCTTGGAATGAATCTATTACATAGTTGCAAACAAAATTGTCAGTTTCAAAATCAGTAAATAAAATTCTATAAAGGAGAACCATTGGACATCTACTTACATCCACAAAACGTACTCCAACTACGCTCACATCTTGATAAACTACAAGTCAAGTTCAACACTTTGATGGCAAATTTTTGCAGACTTGGAGTGGATGTTCCGAAAGTCGTCCACCACTCAGCTGTAACACAAAAACCAACTGATTAACATTGCGAAAAATTGTCACACAACTAAATATAATACATCTTTCTTACCAGGTTCCATGTTTGTCCTTTCTCTAATTGCCTCCTCTGTTCCAAATAATCCTGTAGCACCCTTATATGTTGCCAACTCAGTAAAAATTTGAAGTGCCTCCTCATCTGTTTCACTCAGCCTCTCAATGGACTTGTAAAGCCCCGTTGTCAATTCTGCATCAAACTCATTTCTTGGGTTGCTATAGTAGCATTCATGGTTTAGAAAATGGCCAGCTTCATGCAGTGGATGATCAACCTGTGGCTCCCATCTTCTATCAATAATATTAAAAATGTCCTTGTACCTGCTTTCTTTTTCATTGAAGGCTTTTTGAATAGCTTTCTTAGCCTTATCTATTGCCTCATATATGTAACCCATTGTACGAATTTGTTCATTACAACCAAGCCTAAGGACATCAACAAGAGGCCTCATAGCTTTAAGAGAATAAACAACATCATTCCAGAATGTAGGCATGAGTACTGTGTCAGTTGCCCTCTTTCCCTTAGCTTCTTTTGCTATCTTAGACTTTGACCACTGATCTGAAGTGAACATCTTTCTAAGGTTATTCTTTTGTTTGTGCAACCTATGTAATGTAAGGAATGATGTAGCATTTCTTGTCACTCCATGCCTAACCAAATCCATCTTCTTGGTGAATTTTCTCATCATGTTCAAAGCCAATTTATGGTTGTAAATGAAGCTTACAAGAGTAATGCCTCTTTGTATTGTCCTTTTAACCCGAGGTAACTTTCCAATGTCTTCTAACATCAAGTCAACACAATGTGTGACAGATGGAGTCCAAAAGAGATGATGCCACTTGGTTTCTAGTAATTTACCTAAGAAAATCAAATTAAATGAAATTAGATGTGTAACCAACTATTAAAGGAAGTAATGGACACAATTAGCAATTAATCCTTACCTGCCAATTCATAATTGCTTCCACTTTCAGTCACCACTTGAATAACATTCTTTTCCCCAATTTCCTCTATGAAACTATCCAACAACAGAAATAACTTCACCCCATTCTTCATATATGAAGAAGCGTCAACACTCTTCACAAATATATTCCCAGATACGCAATTCACCAAGAAATTGATGAAGGTTCTATTCTCCTCATCTGTCCAAGCATCCACCATTATTGAACATCCAAACTTCCCCCATTCTTCTATGTGACCCTTCAACATTTCCTTTGTTTCGTTCAACTCCCTTTTAAGGAGTGGACCTCTCAGATCACGATAGCTTGGACCCTTTAGACGTGGACCATAGCTTCCAACAGCTTTTATCATCGACCAGAAACTAATTGACCTCACAACATCAAAAGGAATTCCATTTCTATAAAACCATTGAGCTATGCATTGGATGGTACTAGCCCGTGCATCACGACCATCGTTAATGCTTGTTTGGCTATTGGCTTTTCCCAAATGAATTGATGCTTCAGGGGAATCCAGAGGACCTTTCACAGTTTTGCCTTTCTTGGCCTTACGGATAGAACAATCACATTTAGATGCTGGCCTTTTTCCACTTTGAATCTCACGGATTTCTTGCCCCTCTTCTTCTTCTTCTTCTTGATCATCACCGTGGTCATATTCTATGTGTGCATCTTTTTCAGCATTTTTCTTCTCAGAACTTTCCTTGAGAAGCTTCCCATTTTCAGGTGAAGCTTTCCTGCGTGAATTCAAATCTCCCCTCGCATCCATTTGTTGTCGTTTTATGTCCTTGAAGAAATTCTATTATTATCATGTTGTGTTAAAATCAATGTTTTCACCGATAGGTTTTTACCGAATCACAGCGGTTTGAGGTTAAAGTTTTTTACGATTGAAATCTAGAATATGCAATGGCTGAACCCGAGATTAAAACCAGAACAACGAAACGAAATTTGAAATTAAACGAATTTCATGAGTGAGAGAGTGCCTTCGAAATGAAACAACTACCGGACCGGACATCAGGGTAGGTTTGTGAGTTTAGTAGTTGGAGGGGAGGGAATGATTTAGAGAGTAATTTTTTGAAAATTTTACAGTGCAAATTCTTCCTTCACCCCTCAAAACCCAAACTCACATTACGAGACTAAAAGAATAAATAAATAAACAAAGAAAGTAAAACAAAGAGAGAGAGCTTGGCTCAAACCTGCAGGAGTGGAAGGAGACGAGAGAAGGAGGGGTGACTGGAAAGAGAGGAACAGTGAAACGTTTCGGTGAAGAGGAGAAGAGAGAAGATAACGAGAGTAGAAAACCCAAGAGTTTTTATCTTGGGCAAAAACCATCGTAAAACCGAGTCGGGAAATAGCATAAGTCTGGGGCAGAACGGGGTTTTCCGTCGCCACCCCGCATTGCAACCGCCATGCCCGCTATTGCGTCCGCCACGCCACGAGCGATTTTACATTTGCTTAAATATCTCTCTCTCTCTCTCTCTCTGTGTTTCTTTCATTTCAGTTTTTTCGGTCCTATCATTGTCATGTGTGCTGTTTCTTATGGTTAGAAGAGTGCGAGAATTGATTGAATTGTACAAAATGCTTTTCCATTTACGGCACATTGAAGTGCTAAAGCTATGTTAGTTCATGCATATTCTGCCCCAACCACGTCTTGCAGGTTCCTTTGACACTTGAAAGTGTCATCTTGAGCTTAGCTGGTGACTTTTTAATTTTAATTCTGCTGTTTTGTCATGCTACCAAATTGTTGGGGACAAAATTTGCCATGCTAGTAGTTTTCCTTTTTTTTTTTTTGTCATGACCACTTTGAGATCCCGTAGATTGAATTGAAAATTTCTTTTTACTTTCAGTTTTCATTATCTATTTTTATTTTGTATTATTTTTATTTTTAGGATTGCATGAAGAGAAAATACTTAAATTAGTCCATGACAATTTTTTTTATGGATAAATTAATCCTAACAATTATAAACACCCAAATTGATTCTTCACAATTGTAAAAATATGACACTATAGGTTCTTAAGCTTTAAGCTTTAGACAGAGATGAAAAAGAGTTAAGCTGAGAAAGGTAAAGCTGCTGAGAAGAAATAGAGTTAGAGGAAGGAGGCGAGGCTCGATGACAGGTGGCTGGCTCTATCACATGCCTATTAGTCTCAGCTACCTGTCAACCTAGCTTCTGGCACGAGCTCTCTTTTTGTCAGAGCTCTATTTCCTCTCAGATAGCTCAAGTTTCTCAGCCTTATAATATTATAATTTTATCATTAATAATTATGTATATATCACATATTATCTTTTCTTGTCACTTAAATTAACGAACTAGTATTTATAGGGGAGGTAGTGTAATTTTAGAGAGGTCAAAAGTCAGTGATAGTTTTACAAAATAAAAGGATGTTAAGTGTAATTATACTAAATCTCGAGGAAAGTTAGTGTAATTTTCTCAAATAAAAACATGAAATGAAAACAAGAAATAAGATTTTGTTTTTTTCATTATTTCTTCTATAAAATCTTGAAGATAGAAAACAGAAAAGGAAAATGCAAACCAAGAATACTCCAAAGATTTAAGGAGTCAGGTTAAACTAATTAAGCTTCTGGAAATGAGTTGAAACTTCTGTGCTGTTTTCAATTGAATCAACATCTGTCAATCGGAGACAAACAGTTTCATAAGCCATGACCAAAAAAGGAAACCAACTTTCTTCCTTTTCATACGGTACGGATACAAAAATTCGGAGTATATGGTAATCATAGTTTTGGAACAAATGAAAAAGTTGGATGGTTGTAGTATGGGTTTGTTGGTTGAATGATTAATAAATCTATTTTTAAACAAGTAACTGACAGAAATTTCAGTGAAACTGTATTTAATTCAATATATTTCAGATGTTCTGTTCAGCAAAATGTTGCAGCCATTTGTACAACAGTTAGCAAGGTAAGAAAGATTTATACTCTCTTAACAGAAGTTTCTACAGAAAGTATATGGTTAGTGCACTTTCATTCACAGTCTGCAGCTGCAATAAAGTGTAACGTGTCATTACTCATTAGTAAGTATAGAGGTGTACAAAAATGTATCAGTTTTTATGGTAAGCTTTTGATAGCTAAATCATGCACCTTTAGATGCTGCTTTGAGGATATCAGATTAAAATACTGAAATCCCCACATGAGCATTGTCCATTGACAAATTTATGAAGCCTCCTGCTATCTTTAACAATGATTTCCCTACCAGTCAGTGTTGAGACGTACATAATAAAATTGTGGCAATCCCTGCACATTAAGGTGTTCTTGACAATTCTTATTGGTGAAGAATTTGGCAAGTTATCCAACCCAAATGTAATGGCCAGCTTCTCGCTGTGATAAATGGTAGGGGAGGATGTCTGTTCCTCCTCTTCATCACTTATTTTCATAGTTTCAAGAATCTTGTATCCAAGATTCTTTGCTTTGGCAAGTAAATCATCCAATGATTCATATAATAGTGTACTCTCTGGGATTGTCCTGTCATTGGGTTTAAATGAATACACTCTGTCTTTGATGCCAATCCAGCTCCAATCTTCCAATTTTCCAACTTTCTCTTCTTTCATTATCTTCCTCACTCTTGAAACATCCTCAAATCTCCCAGCAGAATGGTAGATATTCAACAATAATATGTATGTCTCGGTGTCTTTTGGTTTAAGACTCAATAACTGCTCAGCAGCTTGAAACCCCAGTTCCATATTCCCATGACTCAGACAACCTGCTACCAATTTTGACCAAATAAACTCACTAGGCTCAAAATCCATTCTCTTAATCAAATTGAAAGCTTCGCCCAGCTGCCCGTATCTGACAAACATATCAATCAAGCAAGCATAATGGTCCATCACAGGCCTAATTTTATATTGCTTCTGCATAATCTCAAAGTAATTGAGTGCTTCGTTGATCATGCCAGCATGGCCACATGCTGATAATACACCTACAAAAGTGATCTGGTTTGGTCTAACTCCAGCTAGTCTCATATCTTCAAAAAGCTGCAATGCTTGCTGAGACCAGCCATGCTGTGAAAAACCTGCAATCATGGAAGTCCATGATATCATAGTTCTAGTAGACATCTCTAGGAATGCTTTGCTTGCTCTCTCAATGCTTCCACATTTATTGTACATATTAATCAGTGATGTCCCCACAACAACATCTGATAAGAACCCAGTTTTGATGGCCTGAGCATGAATTTGTTTCCCTTGCTCTAAAGCCACCAGCCTACCACAGACACTTACCACACTCGAAAAGGTAAACAGATCAGGTTTCATGCGTGACCGATTCAATTTGGAGAAAAGGCTAAGAGCTTCAAGTCCACTATGGCATGCTGAAAGATTATCCTTTGTGAGTTCCATCATTTGTGCATGCCCAGCAATCATCGCATTCCATGTAACCAAACTAGCATCATCCATTCCATTAAACAAAATTCGAGCCTCAGCAATGCAGCCGGATTTGAGGTACAAATACAATAAAGAATTCCTAATACGCAGGTTCGATTCGTACCCAAATTTTGTACACATCGAATGAACCTGGGTCCCAAGTTCCGAGAACAGAATCTCACAACACTGGCTCAAGACACTAGTTAAAGTGAACTCATTAGGTTTTATGTCCTCAGAAAGCATATCAACAAAAAGTCTTAAACCTGTCATAGCTTCACCATTGTCCCCGCAAGCAGATATAGCAGCAGTCCAAGAAACAACATTCTTTTCTTTAACTCTCCTAAATACTCTGAGAGCCAATTCCAATCTGCCACATTTGGAGTATAGACTACAAAGTGCATTGCCAATGCTAGTGTCGAAGTCAATTTGGTATTTAATTATGTAAGCATGGAACTGGTCCACTAACTGCGCAGATTGCAGTGATGTACAAGCACTCAGAGATATAGCAAGAGTGTAATTTGAAGGATAACTTCCTGCATACAACATCTCTTGAAACACATGGATGGCATGCTTTGGCTGCAAGTTCTGCACATAACCTGCCATTAACGTCGTCCAAGCCACCACATTTCTTCTAGGTATGTTGTCGAAGGCTTTGCGAGCATCCGCCATGTAACCACATTTAGCATAAATGTTGACCAGAAATGCCATGACAAAAACATCCTCATGGGTACCAGTTTTAATGACATGACCATGAACAACTTGTGTATCTGGAAAAGAGCTCTTGTCTAAGCATTCTTGCAACAAGGGAACATAGAAGGATGAGTCCACCTCTGCTCCTTCTTTTGTCAAGGAAAGTGCTTCGCGAAAATCCAGATTATTGGGTTCCAAATGCGTGAAGTAGTTGCTTTTCTGCAAAGAAATGTTCTGACTCTGAAAGCATAAACTGCAAGTTAATATCGAATCAAGTGGAAGAGTGTAATACAATTAGTTAGTTACTGCAGGGTAAAACTCTACGGTTTTTCACTTTTCTTTTTTCTAATTTCATTCACAAAAGAATTTAGCTAATAGAAGCATTTTGGAATCACTTGAATTAAACAAAGGCTTGGTTAGTTGGCTAGTTAGTTGGTTATAATATTCTGTTAATGTAATCTATTGAAAAATGCCTACACAATGCACCAAAATGGCAAAGATAAAAGTGGAGTTACCCAAAGAAATGAAAGAGATATTATGAATCAGTAACTGAAAGAGATTACCTTTTCTATGGGAAAGGAGGTTGGTGGGTGTTTTCTGAATTGTGGGTTGAGCTTAAGGGTTGCAGTAACGGCAGCAGAAGGGAAAGAAGCCATGGCAGGCTATGACTATGAAGGAAGGAAAAAGGAATGATGGCAGAAGAAATTCACTTGTCCTTGCATGATTGATTGGGTTGGTTTAGAGATATCCTGCTCTTGCTTGGATAAAAATTGTGGAAGGGAAGGGAACGGATATAACCAATGTCAGCCATTCACTGATTACTGACACGCATGTAGATTAAATAAAAATAAGAGTAAATGCTGAAATTTGTTTTCAAAACATATATATAATTAGGTTAGCTCTTTAAAGGTTTTAAAATTTAGTTTTTAATATTTATAAAATCGTATTATATTCTTTTCATATAAAGAAAATAGTGATTTATTCTTTTGATATATATTTGAATTTTAATTTTATTGTCATATTAGTGAATATTATATACAACTAAGAATCATTTTGGTTGAGTGCAATGGCTTTGCTTGCTGTTTGGGTTCGGGTACAAGAATTCTGACTTCTGCTATTTAACATCAATTTTGTCTATCTTGTGTAAGATTCGAGGCAGACGCGGCATTTGTGATGCTTTATACATTCTTGACTAACATTTTATCTGTCAGGCTTTAGGCTTAATGATTTACCTTCAATGGTTGGGCCAATACAACTGAAAGAGTTGAAGCAAATTTTAGAAGTAGAAGGTATGGTATTCTTAAACCCCAAGGTTATTGGTTAGATTTAGGTTTTAAAATTTGATCTGATATATTTTTTGAATTGGACTTTGAATTATATATCAAGTTTGTCTAATCCAACTTAAATCAAAATAATTTCCTTAAAAACATTTTTTTATAATAAGTTACAAAAAAATATAAAATTTTATAGTTTACATAATATATTTCACATAATTTAATATTATTTTTATTTTAATATGTTTGTTATGAAATATATATTACAAAATATCTTTTAAATTTTATTTTACTTGTATAATTTTAAAACTTTATTATAAACAATATCCAAATCCTTATATATTATTTGAAGATTATTAACCAATTCAAGCCAAACCATAGTCAGATGAATATGGTGTCAAGTCGGCTTCAAAAAATAGCCCGATCTAAAACATCAGGCCAAATTCAAATTTTATCCAACCTTCCGCTGTATGCCCCAAGTAGAAGGGTATAATTGTATAAATTCGGCACGGTTGAAGTAACTTTGGAAAAAAAGAGAATTCAACTTCGAAAGTTAGTACAAGTTAAGCAAATGGCAATGGGCAGCCTCATTTTGGCTACACCACAACATTGAAAATCGAAAGGAATTTTCATCTTCAACTCAATAAAATCTTCTCAACTTTGAAAGAAAATGCCAGACCCTAAGAATACATCGTTGAAGGGAAAATTTTCACTTTCTTCACTTCAGTCATCGGCATCATAATTCACAATTGCATCCAAGACTCAGGTTCAAACCCGTAGAGCATCACTTCAAAGTCGTTATTAATTCCATAAGTTTCCAATGAAACTCCCAAGGAAGTGCCATATGACATCACTTAATTATACTTCATTTTCTCCACCTCGAAACCAATTGCTGGAAACTGCTTGGCATATTCCTCAACCTCATGACGGAGCTTAGCAATCTCAGATTGATGTGCATCTGATTGCATAGTTGCCACAAAATCCTTCAACTTTGAACCTGAACATAAAATAACATATAAAAAGGGTGAGTGAGCATGATAACTTACTTGCCATGCCTTCAAAGATTGGCATAGGAAAAAAGATGCATTAAGGAAACTCAAGGTCAACCTGTGGTATTTGCCTTAATCTGTAAGGCTAACTTGACTCCTGCATCAAAGAACTCTGCTACTTTTTTAAAATCTTCCTCAACAAAACCCCTGGATGTGAGAGCAGGGGACCCTGAATCATGAAAAGATAAATCTTAATTAAAATGTAATCATAGATCCGCTAATAGGCAGGAAAAATATGGCTGAGAGACTATACCCATTCGGATGCCTCCAGGAATCATAGCAGACACATCCCCTGGAACAGTGTTTTTATTGGCTGCTATGTGAACTGCTTCTAACACCTTCTCAACCCTTGAGCCATCAATGCCCTGTCAAACAGCATGCCATTAGAAAGTGCCTTCCCCTTGATGCTATTAAACAGAAATATTATACTTTAACAAGCCCTATAAACTTTATGATCTTTTGTAATTAGGGTTACCAAATATATACCTTAAGCCCAACCCCAATAAAATATGACATTTCTCAACACTTCAAATAGGCTAGAGATTATTTCTAGTAGCTTATTTCCATTCCCAGTATTCAACAAGTTTCTTGACATAGACAAGAAAATTAGGCACTGCGTTGAATTCTGAGACAAAAATATGACCTAGAAATTTTCAGAGGAAAAACCATTTACCTTGTTTCTTAAGTTCACCAACAATAAATGGTTATCTGTTCCACCAGATACAATGTTGTAGCCTTTCTCTAGCAAACTCTGAAGCTCAGTCAACACAGCTAAGTCAGCTATTACATTCAAATTAGTCAGGCCAAACAATTCATAGAAGATACACCTAACAACTAGTCTGCAATAGCTTTATACAGCACTGGTATGCAGTGTACTAAAGGCATTCATTTTACCTGAGCAAATGCCGCACTGTTAAGGACAACTTGCTTTTGGTAATTCTTGTATTCTGGTGTCATTGCCTACATTTACAGAAATTAAAATAGAACTGAACTTACATCAGCCTGGCAACAAAAGATGCAAGGAGGATTATTACGCTTTTATTGAAAAATACATATTTTCTAGGAAAAATATTATGACAAAGTAGTTTCTTTGGCTAATCAGTTGAAGAACCTGCTTCAGTGCAACTGCCAAGCCTGAAATAGTGTGATTGTGTGGACCACCTTGAAGTCCAGGAAAAACAGCCTGATTTATTTTATCTTCATACTCATACAACACCTATGAGATGGAATTCAGCAAACGAAGAATATTTTCTAGTTACCCAACTTAGAAATAATACAAAATACCAAGAAATTACATCAAGAAAGTATCAAACAAACATAGCAGTAACCATTGGTGAACACTTCTTAGTTTTTACAACGATGCAATTATAGAAATTATACTTGTCATGGTAGATTAACATATTACCTCCCTGAAGTATAGCCCTATCCGAACTCACCCGCCAAACTATTGTTTTTATTACCAATTTCATGTTTGATTTTAAGTGAAAAATCAAGCATTTGATAACAAAAAAGCTTTAGAGCAGCAGGTTGAGATGGGACTATACTTCATAGTGTAAAATGTATTTTACCCTATTTTCTAATTCCTTTTTTCCTCATAGCAATAAATTTAGAATTTTAGTCTCACTTCTTGCCCTTGCTTGTTTATCTCTTTCACACCCTTCCTGAAGAAGATCATAGCCCCACGTGGTCCACGAAGTGACTTATGTGTAGTGGTTGTTACAATATCTGCATAATCAAAACAAGAAGGGATAACACCTGCAGAAACTAATCCACTGATGTGTGCCATATCTGCCAACATAATTGCCTTCTGCTTATCACAGACCTACAGAAATTCCGGTATATAAAGGATACTATGTCATCATCACTGAATCTTTCTAAATACCAAATATCTAAGTTTCTGAAATCGACATAGTTTACCTTGCGAATTCTTGCATAATCATAAAGGCGAGAATATGCACTGGCACCAGCTACTATTAATTTCGGCCTAAAAAGTGCAGCATTTTTCTCCATCTGCAGACATTAAATAAGTAAAGCCATTATAGACAAGTCTAAACCCACAGTATGCAAGAAAGAGCACAATATAACTCTTTAACATGTTCAGAAAACTGTAATTCCCCATTCTTGAGGAAAACTTAACGTAATAACCAACAATAGATGGCAGAATGATGAATACTGTGGCAAATCAGGTACTTGGAGGACAAAATATTTTGAACATGAGCTAAAAATGATTAAATTTTGAAAGATAAGAACGAGCATGCATTAGAAACTGAAAACTCAAGTAAGCAATGAGTCAACATTGATACCCATATCTCTAAAATTCACAATTGCTCCAATATGTTAAAGGCTAATGATTTAAACACCATAATCTCTTAAGATACATCCTAAATCAAACACCAGATGAGAAAACATATAACTCATTGGCAAAGATAATAGTAACAGTAATTGAAATAGAAGCAGTGCTGACTTCTGAGAAGATTCCCACTGATTGAAAGGAAATATCCACAACACAGAAATACAATGATACCTGCCTACCTGGTCATAATCAATATAACCAGTGCTTTCATCCAATCTGTATGGCATTGTTTCAAAGAATATAGACACGGCTGATATCTTCTTGGTGTCAGTCTGCATCAGACAAACATATAATTAATAACTTGTATACAAATAATTTACCAGACATTGCTTTAATATTTTCCATAAGCATATAACAGAAGCATCCCAAACTCATACAAATACATGTGTTACATAAAAGTTTCAGGATTGACATCATTTGGCATAGAGAGGTGCCACTTCCTCCAGACAATACTAAACTGACACGGGTCAGCATTCAACAATGATAAGGGAATAAAACATGTGAGAGTCAATGATTTGACAACAAAATAAAATGTGAATATGGAGCCACAAATGTGGAAAATGAAGGGGCACTTTGAAGTAAAACCAGAAAAAAAAATTCTGCCTACGTCTGAGCCTCCAAAGCTATCAAAATTATTTTGACACTCCATAGTTAACACAAGTGTACAATAAATAAAAGAGATGGTAAAGAGGAATGCTAATGAAAGATTGTAAGTGAAGTATGAATAGAAGTCTTTTGTTGAGTTTGAAGAGTGCGGAGCTCTCTTGTGCAGTTTGCAGACACTATTGTTCTTTCAATTCTGGAAGAAGCAGATGTTTTTAGAAATGCTTTAGCTCTATTGAAATTCTTCTAAGAATGCTTCCAATATTTGTATTAATATAACTAAGACCAGTTTAGAAAAAGTCTTTTGGTTGGAAAATAATATCAGAATTTTATCTATAAATTTCTTCCTCCCTCACCTTTTTGCTGTATAGAGTTGCTTTCTCAGCTTCCTTGTTAGTTAGTGCTCATGGGATTTTAAGGGTGTTTCTAGGAGTGACATGCAAAGGGGTCAGCACCGTGAGATGGTCTTTCTTCTTTTTCTTTCTATACTACATAGGCTTTTGTTTCATCAGCAGGATTCCTATTTTGCACTTTTTTCTTTCTCAATCAATCCTTGTTTTATATAAATTTGATCACTAACATACCAATGAGGCCAAACAAAACTTAATATGAGCTATAGCTGCAACATTAATTCAGCATGACTTCCCATGATTATCAATGACCACAAACAATAATCAGAAACAAAATTTAACCTGATAGCCATGTGATAGATGCCCACCATGGGGAAGATCAAGTGCCATAATTCTCTCATGAGGTTTCAATAAAGCAGTGTAAACTTGGAAGTTACAAGGGGACCCGGATAATGACTGCACATTGACTGTCAAAAGCAGAGTATGTAAGACCTCCAAGGAAACATATGATCAAAAACTTGTTCACCTAAGTCGTATAGCGAAATAATAGAAAAGACATGGATGAATGACCAAATGAAATAATAGCACAAGTTAATCCCAATCATTGAATGTATTGGAAACTTAAAAAACTCCCCATTTTTAGTTCATTAACCAAGCAAACCCATATAAAGTTAGTGAACTCATGGCTAAATCTCGACCACCAATTAGGATATTGGTACACTTGCAAAACATGAGGGTCCAAATTAAGGAATCTTGAAAACAAAAAATACACAAAACAAAACTGAAATTGCATCATAGGCAGTTTTCAGACCTCCCATTTTGCCGGATCCAAATTAAAAGCTTCAAGTGCACGCTTCTGACACAAGCTCTCAGCCATGTCAATGTACCTTTAACACATTATAAATAAGTGCTCAAAAATAATGAACACACCAACCTACATATATAAATTTTGAAACATAAACACTCGTGAAGATCCACATACTGATTTCCACCGTAGTATCTAGCACCGGGATACCCTTCGCTGTATTTATTCGTCATCACCGATCCAACAGCTTGCATCACTGAAAGCGACGTGAAGTTTTCCGAAGGTATGAGTTCCAGACCCTACAAACCACAACATAATTCTTCATTTGATTCTCCAAAAAAATTAAATAAATCAACAAATAAAACATTTTTGGAACATTAGAAAGTTGAAAGCGTCACTTTCAAATTATTTCCATATATCCAACAAAGAACTTAATTTCTTTACAGTTACAGTGTAAAAAACCGGTAGAATTTCACGTACTTAAAAATCTTAGAAAATAACTACCCACTATCACAATTACTCTTTTGATAAAATCACGCTCTATGTTATATTAGGACAAAATTTTAAGTCTCGGACCTAAAAAGACAAAAACTACTTTTCCATATAAACAAATCATGGTCTGCACCCTATGAACCAAACACGCCCTTAGATCGAAACCTACCTTCCATTGACGAGCTTTTTCGAGTTCGATTATGTCCGCGATCTCAGGATCGACGACCTCGAGAGGCTCGTTGAGCTGCTTCACCCACTGCGATTTTCATAAGCAAAATTTTTCTTTTTATTCCCACACGTGCTAAAAAAACATGAAATGGCCACGAGTAATTCATAGCAAATTCAGTTTGAAAAAAACAAAAGAAAAATAAAAAGGAGAGAGACGAAGGAGAATCTGAGACGTGCTTACGGCGGCGCGAGATTTGTCTCTTTCTTGTGGTGAGAGCGAAGAAGACTTCAAGTACCAAAACAGAGAACGAAGATTTTTTAAGTTAAATGAAATGCAAAATAATTAATCACGTTTTGAGAGTTTTTTTTTTTTTCCTTCGTTTATGTTGGAAGAGAAAGATACCATGCGATAAAGGGAAGGGGCGTTGGTCAAGGTTGAGGTTTGTTTGTTGATGGTGGAGGAGAGTCTGCGAAGAGCCATGGCCATTTGCTTCTTTCTTTCTCACTCACCTTCCAGCAAAGACAAGCGTATTGAACCAAAGAGGAAGTGATGTGTATGTATATGTGGGTTGGCGGGGGGAGGGTGGGTGTGAGTGGGGGTTGGTGGTGATTTTGATTTGTGCTATAATATTTCTCTCGCAAAATATTTTAAAGTTTAATTTCGATGATGATTATCTCAAAGAATTTTAAACCGTCTCATATATGAAAATTAAACTCAATATTTAATATTATTAAAAATTTATTTGTGAATTTAAATTTAAAAAAAAAGAATATAAAAAAATTATAGTGTAAAGTTATATAAACAAACATACTCCTATAGAAGTATTTGTGGAATTTGTCATTCTAGGTTCTTTGATACTTCCGTCCTTCTAAAATATCTATAACTTTTGGACAAACATAAAATATACAAGGTGTTTGGAAAATTATTAGTTAATAGAATTGAATTCAATTCCACTAAGAATCAAATTGAGTTATTATCATTTTAGTTCTAACTTATCCTTGTGAGTTATTTTAGTCCTAACTTTAAAATGAGTAAATTAGTCCCTAACATTACAAAACATGAGTCATGTTAGTCCTTTATCCCATTCTTATTTAACATTTTGTTAATTAAATTTTGCTTTGTAATATTAAATGATATCTTGATATGCTATGTATTATCTAAGTATAATGAAATTTAAAACGTTTATTTTTATGTTTAAAATTACACAAAATGAGTTATTTTATGATTTAAAAAGAAAATTTAAATGAGTTCTTTTATGTAATTTTAGATATTAAAATGAATCATTTTAAACTTGGTTAAACTTCAAATAATATAAAATATATAAAAGTATCACTTAACGTTACACATTATCAGTTATTTGATGGAATGTTAAATAAAAATGAATTGAGGGACTAATATTACTCATATTTTATAATGTTAGGGTACAATAAAATTCTAACCAAATGAGTTGATAAAATTAATTTATCAAGAATTTTTTTTGTCTAAAAAAACACTACAATTAATAAAAAAGTTTCCCTGCTGAGCATATACAAATTTGCTCAAATATAAACACATGCACAGAACAAATTGAAGTTCTATCAGCAACGTAATCATAATTGTCTTCAAGTTTTAAAATTCATGCAACATAAAATGTATTATACTCAAATTCTACTTCCAAAAACACAAATAAATATCTAAACTCAAAGTTTACTTTCAAAATAGTAGGATGCAAACACAAATAAAAATCTAAACTCAAAGTCTACTCTCAATGACTTTAACCATAAAATCACAACCCAACTTTCTAGATAACCATTGCAATTGATACTCTTCTGGGTAGCCAAGAAAGACTCCAACAAGAGTAGGATGCTCAACAAGCCACTCAACAACTTCCTCTTCGTAATGATCCTCCAAACCTAATTTACCTATTAATTTGATTATCTCTTGGGCTTCAATTTCAATGTAATGTTACAAGCAATAAGTATTAATAATTCAAATAATAAATTAATCCAGGTTCATTTCATAAGCAATGATAAGACACAAAAATCAATGTTGTCTAGTTACATAATCATTCCATATTTGTGCAACTATGGAGTCTCTCAAAATTTTCCCCTTTGTCCATCTTCATTTCTAGTAATTGCTCCATAAATGGGTCCACGTTCAGGCCCATTATTCATGAGATCCCTATCAACTTGTGCAATAATTTATTCATCTAGATCAAAATCCGCTAAGAAGTTGTGCAAGATGCAACAAGCTAAAAAAATTTCTCCCATTGTCTATAAATCATATATAGACATCTATGCTAATATTGGAAACCTACTCTTCAAAACACTGAAGCTTTTTCAATTGCATGCGCAATGAAGAATGTCTTAAGTTGAATAACTCTTTTGGGTTTTCAGGAGGATATCGAAAATATTCTTTCAGATGATATCGAGTACTTGATATGGAGTTATAAATGTCGACCTCAACATATATCCCGTATTGGCTAAGTAGAACTTACCTATAAAATATAATTTAAAATATTTACATAAATAATATTAGGGAAATATTTTAAATAGCCATGAAACAAATTTTGTTATATAAACTTCATACCTTGAGGAACATTTAGATTATCTCCCATACTTAATGCATTATCTAAACTTCTTGAATTTAAAGCTAAGCCTTTCTACCTAGGTAATGCATACGTGAATTTCAAGTTAAAAGTACAAGCTACCAATACATTCATAATAGGATAGCATTTTCTTCCTCCATACCTTGACACATCTTCTTTTGAAACCTTAACTTGAATATATGTTCTGATATAGCACTGACACAATTCTAAAAGATTTTACACTAGAATTAGTAAGCATGATCTTGTGGCACTACAAAAATATATTCAAAAGTATATATTTGTATTAAAAAATACCTTAAAGTATGGATAAAATCTTCCTTCATTATTGAGTATTTGTGGTTGGACAATAGACCTATTTGGTTGAACTAAAAACTGATCTTGAAGTGTTATTAAAGCTTTAAGAACTTGGTGAAAGCGATGACTAATAGTCTTGTAGACCGACGGAAGAAAAAACTTTCTGATTGAACATGTGCTTGACCACATAAAATGTGTAGAAACTTAGCAACTTGTTCCTCAACAAAACTGGATTAATTATCCGTAAGAAGTCCTCTTCCACGAAGTATTGCAATTAATCAAGTGAAAGCATCGTAACTCATACATAGTAGTCGCTTCTTCGCTGAATAATTCCTCTAATGACTTTTACCGAGGCTATCTCCTTTGAGCAAAGCTTCTTGATTTGCCTATCAACGATGGTTAATGGTTCCTCTTCATAGGACATACTCTCATCAACTTGCACCATTTGCAAAGTAAGCACATAAGACTGATTGGGTATATACTTCATGAGCATATTAACATGGAACATTAGATGTATGCTATAAACTAGGAGGCAGTGTCAACTTGTAGGCCATCGTTCCACCTCTCTTTAAGACTTCAAACGGTCCAATAAAATGAAGGCTCAACTTTCCCCGCTTGTCAAACCTCAATACCCCTTTCATAGGAAATACCCTCATATACACATGGTCCCTAACCGCAAACTCCAAGTCGCATAAACTTTATCTACATAAGACTTTTGGCTGGATTATGCTACTAAGAGGCTTTCTCTTATTAATTGAACATTCTCCAAGGTCTCCTAAACTAGGTCCAAACCTAAGGACTTAGCTTCCCCAAGCTCAAACCACCCAATGGGAGACTTACAATGCCTCCCATACAAGGCTTTGAATGGTGGCATCTGGATACTCGCCTGATAACTATTGTTGTATAAGAACTTGGTTAGGGGTAGGTGACACACCAACTTCCTCCAAAATCTAACACACAATCTCTGAGCATATCTTCTAATGTTTATATTGTCCTTTTTGACGACCATCTATTTGGGAATGAAAAGCTGTGGTTAAGTCCACAAGTGTCCAAAGGGCCTCTTAGAATGCCCTCCAGAACTACGAAGTGAAATAAGACCTTTTGTCTAATATGATGTGCATCCTGCCACACTAAAAGTAGTCTTCACTAGTAGGAAATGCACTGAATTGGTCATCTTGTCTACTATTACCCATATAGAGTCGAAGTACTTAATGGTTAGAGTAACCTAACCATGAATTCCATGGTTATCCTCTCCCTTCCACTTTGGAATATCTATCTGTTGGAGTAATCCCGCTAGTCTATGTTGCTTAGTCTTAACTTGCTGGCACACCAAGCACCTTGCCACGAAGTCACTGACATTCTTTTCATTACGTCCTAGCAAAATAACTGCTTAAGATCCTGATGCACCTTAACTAACCCTAGATGCACTAGTACGCTCACTTGGATTCCTCCATCACTTTTCTCAGTTACCCACCACGGGCACACACAAACAGTTCCGAAGTGCAACACACCCTCAACATCAACTGAGAACTCTACATTCTCGCCCTTACGAACATCCTCAACCACCTTAGATAGCTTTGGATTTGGCCTATGTACCTTAATATGTTCTATCAAAGTTGACTGGGCCTTGATGTGAGTAAGAAAAACACATGTGTTACTAAGATTGAACTGAACTCCCTTAGCTTCTGACTTGTGGATATCCTTCACTAGCAATTGCTTTACTAGCGCTATGTGGGCTAAACTCGTAGACTTCCTACTCAAAGCATCTACTGCTACATTCGCTTTCCTTAGGTGGCACGAGATCGTACAATCATAATCCTTCAACAAATTGAGCCATCTGAATTGCCTTAGGTTCAGATCCTTTTACTAAAAATGTACTTCAAGCTCTTGTGGTCTGTGAAGATCTCACAAGTCTCTTATGTAGGTGGTGTCTCCAAATCTTCAAAACAAAAACCAATGCCGCCATTTCCAAGTCATGTATAGAGTAATTCTGCTCATCCTTCTTAGCCTATGAGGCATAAGCAACAACTCAGCCATGTTGTATCAACAGCAAGCCAACTCTTGAGGCATCACAAAATACCAAAAAGCCACCTGTTCTTGAAGGCAACACTAAAATCGATGCCATGGTTAGACATATCTTGAGTCTCTAGAAACTCTCCTCATACTCTTTTATACATTGGAACTTGACATTCTTTTGTGTTAACTTAGTCATGGTGTTGCAATCCTTGAGAATCCTATATAAATTGCCTATAATATCCTGCCAAACCCAAGAAACTACGAACTTCAGAAACCCATGAATGTTTAGGCCATTGTTGCACTATTTCACTTTCTTTGAATCTACCAAAATACCATCCTTTGACATTATGCCTAAGGAACGCCACTTGATCTAGCCAAAACTCACACTTGGAGAATTTAGCATACAACTAATTCTCCCTTAAAGTCTGTAGAACTATCCTTAATGCTGCTCATGTTCCTCCTTACTCCTGGAATACACTAAGATGTCATCAATGAAGACAATCACAAAATGGTCCAGAAATGGCTTAAACACCTTGTTCGTCAAATCCACAAAGGTTGCTGAGCATTGGTTAACCCAAAGGACATCACTAAGAACTCATAGTGCCCATAGCAAGTCTTGAAGGCATTTCAGCTCATGATAACCAAATCGAAGGTCAATCTTGGAAAAATATGTTGCCCCCTAAAACTAGTCGAAAAAATCAATGCGAGGCAAGGGGTATTAGTTCTTAATCATCACCTTGTTTAGTTACATGTAATCTATGCACATTCTCATTGAACCATCTTTCTTCTTAACAAATAACATTGGAGCACCCCATGAAGAGATACTTGGCCGAATAAACCCCTTGTCTAACAACTCCTATAACTGATCTTTCAACTCTCTTAACTCTATTGGAACCATACGGATAGGGGTATAGAGATGGGCCTAACTCCTAGCTCAAGTTCTATCCCAACCCCTACTTCCCTTTCGGAGCACACTCGACAAATCTTCTGAAACACATCTCAAAACTCATTAGCCACCAGAACCGTTCCCAAACTTGGTGTCTTTGCCTCTACATCCTTGACTGGGCTAGAAACTGTAACTTCCTTTATCCATCAACTATAGTGCACTCATAACTAAAATCAAACTCATTGGTATTAAACACCCTAAACCTAGAAAATCTCTTGGCTCCTTTCCTAAGACTTTGAATCTCACTACCTTGCTATAACAATCTACCACAACATCGCATGAGGCCAATCAATCCATACCCAGAATAATGTCAAAGTTAGACATGTCAAACACTATTAAATCTGCTAGTGCCTCCATGTCACCAATTTTGACTCTACACGATATATCCTGAACAAGGAAGGACTCCCCTGAAGGCACCTAACTAAGAGTGGCTCTTCAAGATCCTTAGGGAATCTCCTAACCATACAGCAAAAATGGGAACACGTACGAGTAGGTGGACCTCGGTCAAACAATGTCATGGCATTGAAAGAACATATTGTCGTTATACATGTTATCACTTTGTTTGAAACCCAAGCATCATCACGGGTTATAGCGAACAATTGGGGCGGACCATACTACCCTGGTCTTTACCACCTGATCCTCTACCACCCGCACCTCTATTGCTAGGGCCCTTCCCCCAGCTCATGACCTACTGGAACGATAGCCACCCTGGGTCGTCAACTAGAGAGACTGAATTGACATGAAAGGGTCAGCTGCCCCTGACTAGAAGCGCCTGAAGCATTGGACACTTTCTACGCTTATGGCTAAGCTAGCCATACCCAAAGCATATTGTAGAACCCGATAACACCGCCCCAAATGTCTTTTCTCACAAGTTTGGTATACTGGATATGTCTACCATGAACTATGTCCGCTGGACTAACTTCCCCCTCTTAAGTCTAAGATGCGCTGGCGTGTCGAGATGGGCTTTAAGAAGGTGGCCTTACCCACTGACCCACTATGGTCTTGCTAATAGAGACCCTTGCTTGAACCTACTCCTCTAGAGAAAAGCCATGAAACTTGGCCTTCTTATTGGCCTCTAATATTGTCCTGGCGAAACCATTCTCAAGACCAATCACTATGTCTATAACCTAAGCATAGTCCATGGTCCCAACATCAGGCTGCAAACTAGGAACATATCCTTGGGTAAATCCTGAACAAAACATTTCACCATAGTCGTCTTTGTTGGTAACATGTTGGAGGCGTCCTAGGCCAGACAAGTGAAACACTCGTCATACTCTTGACAATCATGCTTGGAAATAACCGGAGCTTCAAAACTCTTCAATCATTTGTGCATGCCGACTCTCTGATAAGAATCACTATATGAAGGCTTCCTTGAATTGTTCCCAAAAGGGAGGGTTAGAGGTCCCATGCCTCTGTCTGGAACTCCTTATACCATAACTTTACTTGGCCTCCCAACTAGAAGCCAGTCAACTCCACCGCTCTCTTTGAAGAACAATTGATGACACCAACAATCTTCTCCATCTGCCTGAGGAATTCTTGGGATCCTCAGTCATCAGACGCCCATTGAAGGTGGGCGGGTCTATCATCTTCAAGCGTTCCAAGGTTGAACTATCAGTGTCTTGAGCCCAGGCGCGCGTGTGGTCGCCTCAAGCTATTTGGTCATCACATCTGCGAGTTCACTACCATCCGTTCAAAGGCTCTGAGTCTAATACTATCACTGGATGAACCACTCCTATGGCGATGTGGAAGGCGTGAAGGGTTCATAGGTGGCATGGTCACATATGAGAAAAATGGAGGACATATAACAAGATCATGAGTGCAGAGAAAAGACAAAATCTTACTAAACTTATACATAATTGACTCTTCCTAAATGCCTCAAATAACACTACGTTAATGCAAATGGGTGTGCTTCCATTTACATAGATGCTATGTTATTTGTGGATACTTGCTCCATTAATATGTATGGAAACATATGGCTCTAATACCACTTTGTCATGACCCGCCTAGGGAATAGAACCGTCATGTGAGGGATTAGGTCCCTATGGAAGCCTCTGGTGATGTGACCGGCTAATATGAATAAAAAGAATAAATATTTATTCCAAATAATTCAAATTTAACTAAATTTCCATAAATCTGAAAATACTTTCAAAATATAAATCCTAAATATGAAACTATATAGTAGTAATAATTTGGGTTGTAGCTAATCATAGTTAATAACATAGCTAAAGTTCATAAATTAAATAAATAAAATACTATGCATGTTTGGATCCTTATACAATTACTTGGAGCACTACGAAACTAACATAAAGCTATAATAAGCTTCACTCCGAAGCAAAGCTTACAAAAAGATGCTGCAACACTATTAAAAAAGATTATGTGGTGCAACTGAACCTATAACTTTATCTGGAGGGGAGGAAAATAGAGGAATGAGTTCACCAAAACTCAATAAGTGAGTCTCCACTCACAATCTACATGGGACAACAAGAATAATACATAAAATATACATACCGCTGAAATAGAACATTTTATATTCAAATACATACAACTTGGACTGGAAATAAAAATTCAATAGAATCCATGGCAATATCTAGTAAAAAACAGGAGTTGTACTGCATATATAAATAACTTTGATAGTTAAAACTGAGTCAATGGCTAAACTGATGTACACCTAACTAGCCCCATAAATAAATACCACAGTGGGTTCCTTACTATAACCTGGTGAGCTAGTTCTCTGTAGATCACTTGGTACCAAGATTAACAATCAATCATGTAGCCGCTAACGTGTTGTTTTGTTTCTTACTAATTTTTGGCTAAAAGCTAATATTCAAAATAATTCATTGTTCATGTGGTTTATGCTAAACTGGATTCATGCAATTTTTTTAACTGGTAAAATAATTCTACAACATACATGCATCCAACATGGTCCGATGAGTTTTCTAAAATAATAATTTCATGAAAATTTCTATAATTCATGAAAACATGTTTTCTTGCCATAAATCATTATAGAATTTCAAAACAATTTATGCAATGTTGGGAAAATACTAATAATGACAAAAAAATATAGGTATGAATTTAAACCCACTCACCATTGGTAGCTAGGAGTGTGCTTCCACTGACAACTTGGCCTTGGAAAGGAGAATTAGCACTAGCAACTGCCAAACATTATAATGAAAACATAAATAATCTGACATTGTACCAAAAACTAAATTTGGAATGTTAAAAGAACATTATGAGAAAACTATGCCTGATAGTGCCCAAACTTATAAACTAGACAAAAAGGGAAGAAACTAGCTAAATTCTATGAAAATCACTTACTAGAAGCTTGGGAGAAGGAAGAATAAAGAGAAAACATGAGGGAGAAGCACAGAGACTATTGGTAGCGGCTAGGATGTTAATCCCGAGCCTAAGGATGGGTTTATATAGTGTCTGGGTTGATTTTACTGATATTGCATCATTTTTGACGTAGACTGATATCACACTAATCACCCCATGGTCATGGATATGGCGATTGACGAAGGAACTAGGCCAATCGCGTGTATGCTGAACCACTACAGTGGTCCAGGATAGCTCTGGCAATCTCCAAGTGCTGCCTCTCCATCAATGCCACCTAACCTCTCAGCGGTCTATGACCACTATGGCGGTTTCCAGAATGTTTGTTTCAACATTGTTGCATTTTTAAGTGCATGAGGCCTTCCCAGCAACATGGGTGGGTCCAGGGGAACTCTAAGGCCCATCTAGACTTATCTAGGGACACTTAGACCTAGACATCACATGGTCTTAGTGACTATTGAGATAACTTTTGCAACAATGATGAGATGTTTGTGGACCAACAACTTGAAAATGTTTTGTATTGTAAATATCTTCTTGCTTTGTTTGGTTTTGTCTTAAGACTTGCTTAGGGACAAGCAAGTTCTTAAATTAGGAGTTGTGATAACTCTTTTAAGAGCTATGTTTTCTTTAGTTTTTTTGAAATTTTTAGCTTGTTGATACTTAGTTTTAGTTTTCTTGGTTGCCTTTTAACATCCTTCGCTTCAAATTCTTGAATGGTTACACTCAAGTTTAATCTTCGATTCTAGTGGTGTTCTCCACTTTTTGTAGTTTTTTGAGAAGAATTAGGGGAGCTATGGAGCTAGAAGTGCAAAGGAGCAAGGATTAGAGCTAAAGGTGTGTTAGAAATACATGTTAGAGCATGGATCCAAAAACTAAGGCCATGCTATAGTGTAGGAACCCATGCTCCAACGTGGGTTGCTATTAGAGTTATGATCTTCTCGCTTAAGCTACGCTCTAGCATAGCCATAACCACATTAAAACGTGGGTACACGAACCTAACATGTGGATTTGGCCTCTGCACTAATTTTTGCATCCCATGATTGGAACAAAAACCTAGAAAAATACATTTGGAAAGGGAGATAGATGATTAGCACACTATTGGGGGAAAAGAGGCTAGAGCATGGAGGACAAGAGGATGGAAGCTTCAAGAACTTGAGGAGGAGACTTTTCTTAAATTGTTCTTCACTACTTGTGTATTTTTCCTTATTCATGGATCCTTCTTATCCTTCTTTCCTTTATGTTGCTTTTGTTTCATTTTTCATGGTTTGTAACTAAACCCTCTTGTTAAGGGTGATTAATGAAGCCTATGTGTTTGATTTTATGGTAATGTAAAAGAATTTATGCCTTGTTCTTATTTGATGGTGAGCATTGCATTTGCATTTGTTTGTTTATCTTTAATTGCTTGATCACCAATTTAGGATTATATAAGTTATTACAAATTTGAGAAAAGGAGTAAGAGTTATGCCTATGAATACAATGTTATGAATTAAATGCACCTAGAGATAGGCAAACATGATTCATGTGGTATTTAAGGACTTGAGAACTAAATCACTCTAGTTGGAATTAAGCATGCTAAGAGATTAGGTGATTAACTCAAATTGAGTAGCATTAGATGATCTTGAAAAAGACTTTTAATAAACATAGGGATCTTATCATTACTTAGTTGAATTTGAACAAGGCATATTGGAGTTTATATTGTATATTGTTTACACATAACTGAAGTAAATCATCCTAGCACTTTATTCCATTAACTTTCATATCCCAATTACATCTTTTTAGCACTTTAACCTTTAAATTCCTTTTCATATCATTCTCTTTCAATTGTTTAACTTGTTATCTAATTAACTAAAATCAGTAATTGCATTATCCATGTACGTACGACAAACCTCTCTTTTACTCTATTACTTGACAACCTAGTATATTTGCTAGTATCACTCTTTTTTGGAAGAAATCACCAAACGAGATGGAGGTAGGGACCACTACCCCCGTATGCATGGATACTTGACATAAAAAATGTTTAAAATACTAGAATTTGTTCTTGGATGTGCTAAATGTAATTAATTAAATTGGTTAAAGTAAATAATTTTTTCCATTTAGGTTTGTTGTTAACATTGTTTTAAGTATTTTAAGTTATTAGATTTTTAATTTGTTTGAATTGTGCTTTAATAATTTCAGTTGTATTGAGAAAACTATTAAAAGTATTATATTAGAGTTTGCTTTTAGTCATCTTTTTCATTCCAGTCTTATTTAAAAATTTCTAATCATGTATTGTGTACTTACAAATATTTGTAGGTATCCATATATCCACAAGAAAAATTAAAGTCAAATAGATACGCATATGGATATAGGGTAGGGAGAGGTAGATTTTCATCCAAGCCATATTGAAATTCCTAGTTTAATAAAACAAAAAGACAACTACAGTAAAGTAAAAATAAATATTTTATTAATAATAATTTCAAAACATGGATAAATATCCACTATTTATCTTCAAATGCGTGTCACATAGTGACATGATCAACATTTATTCTTGAATTACAAATAATCTAGACACGAAGGATTGGAGGACGACCACCATAGCCACCACCTGGGTTCCCGCCGATGCCACCACCCGCGCTCCCTCCTATTCCACCACCCGCGCTCCTGTGCTCCCCTACCAATGCCACCACCCTGGTGCTCCACCACCACTACCACCACCTGTGTTCCCCAACCCCAACCCCAACCACCACCAAAGCAATCGGTGTTGCCACTTTGGCAAGCTCCACCTTCGCTTTGATCAGCTGCAAACATTTGAGTGTGAAATGTCAAATGATATGGGACATTATTGAAGAAAAATAATGTGTGAATAATGGATGCAATTTAAATCATTTAACACAATCATTTGTCAAAGAAACTTAGCTTGATCGTTAAAAAGACAATAATTGAAATGAGTAAGTCCTTTGTTGATGTGGAGGGAGTTCCTTTCAACCATTCTATGATTCAATAATCGCAAAGATTAAAAGAAAGATTAAATTGACCTGCTTTATAGTTAAAGGCAGTCTAGGAAAGTCCCTAGAAGATATGAGAACAAACATTGCCAAGAGGGCTAGGATGAGTAGAGCACTCTTGAAAGTCATGTTTCACGAGAAAACTAAAGCAAGAATCAAATAGATGTGAAATGATTAGAGAGAGATATAAAAATTTGTAGGAGAAGGGTAGTTTATATAGAGGGGAAACATAGATATCGAGTCGAGGTGGATCCTTCAACTTGGTTAGTAATCAAGATCAAATATTAAAAAAATAACATTTGTTATATGGAGTTGAAATCAAGGTCTATTTCCTTCTTAATTATACATCAACAAAAAATATATTTATGTTTGTAACTGAAGCTACATTTATTGCTTTCAATTTTTGTTAATTGACTATTTAATGAAAGGAGAAATATGGATTGACCACCGCAACTTGTTTCTATCTAATAAAATATTTCATTAAACTCAAACATAGGTGTCAAGTTGAAAGCATAACTTACATTTTACATTAAATGTTTTCTTCATTTTTTTTCAAGTGACCAAAATCCTAAACAAATCAAATTAGCACTCAATTGAATCTTCTTTCTGAAGAATAGAAAAATATTAAAATTAAACTAAGTAATGGTCCATATGATAGTTACTACACCTAGTTAAAGTTCCAAATTTTACTCCCTTATCATTTGAATATTAGACGAATGCTCGGGCTTTCTTCCAAGCATGATTAAAAATTGTATTTATTCCAATTGTCAAATTTAGCTAGAAAATATAACTTGTTTATTTCAAACTTGAAAATCTAACCCACACACTTAACTTTATTGAATTTGTTCAAAATGGTTTGAAAAAAAAACCAAATCAATTGAGGTAGCTTTAATTTCACTATCTATTTTGGAAAAGTTGAAACAATTAACAATCAAAAATCAAATTACAACTTCATAACAAAGTTTTATATCTTTTATCCTTCCAACACATTTGCATGTTAAAGAAATTATTTTGACCTTTAAAGGATATACTGCTAAAACGAACAATGGAGATTTTTTATGCATAAAAGAGTGAAGGGTAGCAATTTTTAAAAACTACATAACATTAAAACTTTCTTTGGGTACTATTTTTTGCAAAAAAATAACATTACACTAATTTCTTTACAATTTATAATTTTGAAAACTTAATTATTAACCTTTCTTTATATTTTTATTATATAAAAAAATTTTTGATCACATTTTTCATTTTAAATGTAATTTTTTATTAATCTATATCTAAAAGGTAATAATAGAACAAAAGGTTAATAAATATAATTTTTGTCCCTGAAAATAAGCGAATTTTGATTTTGATTCCTGGATATTTTTGTAGTCCAAATATTTCTGAAAGTGTTTGATTTTAATCCCTATAATTTGTCAATCTCCATTAAATGTTGAGTTGGCTAGTAGAAAGCCTCTATTATGCAATCTTGCAGAGTAGTTTGTAGTCGTATGTTGCACATCATGATCTTATGTGTCAAAATCCTCACCCATTAACCCGTTACTAATCTTAAAGGAACTAATAACTCATTTTACATTGAAGTTTTGATACATATGGCTATGATATGCCCTATATGATTAATGACTACCATATAGGATTTCAAAATGTAGTTTTCCATTAGCTATCTTAGCATTTAACAAGGACAAACTAACTAGGAAAACAAATTAGTAATTAGAATATTTGGACCTAAATTTTTTTTTCAAGGACCAAATCCAAAACTCTCTTATTTCCCTAGGACCATATACATATTTGAGCTCCCATAAAAAAAAGTTTGAGCTTATAACAAATTTTCATCCTGAAGTTGATGTTTGAAAAATTATTAATGAAGTTAGTAATCATTGGGAGTTAAAAAGATTTATTTAGTAATTGGTAAACATTTTGAACACCAAAAATATTCATCACTTCTTAAGTTTATTTAAAAAGTATTAAAGTACTTCATTCCATTTGAAATAGAAAAAGTTCTAACTTCACCCAAAAGTGTGAATATTATGTGTATCAAATAACATTGTTGCAACTTTGAGTACATTTATATGATTCAATAACTTTCTATAAAATATATTATTTGCCCATTCTACCATTGAATGACGATTACATTTTAAAATGATCATTTGTGTAAAATTTCATGAAACGTAGTCATATAGCTCTTATCATTATTCACTTAGAACATATATGTTTCGCGGCCCAACTTAGGTTTAGACCTGCATAAGGAATCCTAGCCCCTTAGCAATCTCAAATAACAATATTAACATAAAAATCAATAGAGTTTCCGCTGAAAAGTGGACATTCCCAAAGTGACACATGTTCCATTCACTTTAACTTAATTCCATTCAAGGAAGGCGATCTCAGAATGCATCCAATGCCAATGTAACTATACAGGAGGAAAAACAAATGAAATCTCAAAATACTCAAAGAATCATTCATTTCAAAGATTGTTTATATGTGCATAACCTTATTTTAGCAACTCCAACAAAACATAGGAGATTAGAACTTATTGACTTGGAAAATAACTCAAATTATTTACAATCCAAAAATAATTAAATATACAATGAAGACATAAGAACCTTCAATACTACACAAGCCAATGTTTGGCTTCTCAGAAATTCTACCAATCTAATTGATCAACAAGATAGATTGTGTGTTGGCACCTGTGTCTAAAATCATGGGAAATATAATGGGTTGAGTCCAGACTCAATAAGTAATAGTGTATATACTACACATGTAGGAACAAGTGTTAACCACAAAGTAATAAATATGCATACTTCACAGTCAATATACACAAGTTTCATTGAAGTTAGATTTCAGAATGCCATGTAACATATCTAGAACCTAAGAGGTGGCCCCAGACAACACTTAGTTTGTGACAAATTTTGGTAGAAAGAAACTCATCATCAAACTTATTTAGCTCATCAACATAAGCAGAGCACATATTTCCTATATACAAAAAGTTACAAAATATTAGTCAGTTTGAAGATTTAATTCAATGTTATAATAACATAGAGAAGAAAGAAAATGCTTATTCTTGTCAATTTTGATAATATTCAACTTTGTATTCTTCTTGTCTCTTTCATGTTCTTTTTTAGTATTAGCACCAATCAATATCTCAATGACATCTACCATATGATAATAATCAAAATAATTAAAGTTTGAAAAAAATGTGTTAGAACATTAAATACAACATGAAAAGGTTATCTAAATTATTAACTAAATAAGAGGTGAACAAAATAGTAACCAATAGTCAGTAGTGCAAAGTTCAAATCTTAATTTATATAGAGACGGACCTTCAATGGTGATTTAATTTAAAGTCAATATTATATACAAATTAAATATAATTATAATTGTAACGATTGACAAAATTAGGTCAAATTTGAGTCTAGTTGATAATATATATTTATAATATGATGGAATAAAATGATGAGAAGATCATTTTGATTTGTCTTTAAAATTATTAAAATATGATTATGTATGTAGAAAATTAGTGTAATAATATATATTTAAAAATATATAATGATTTAATAAAACAATAATGCATTGATATGATCTTCATATTTTTCTTAAATAATCATGTATTAAATTCTCATTGAAGGATAATTCATCATGCACCTAAAATTTCTCTGGAATAATTTTCTATTTGTTTAATAAAATTTGCATTACCCCATAAAAAATATTTTGAGGATAGCACATAAATTATAAAAGATAACTATTTAAAATACCATTTTATAGTTAATATGGTAATTATTATTGGAAATCAATAGAGAAAAGCATTTGATAACTAAAGTAAAAAAGTGTGTATTTATTTTTCAAGTCATATATTTTAAATTTAATTTACATTTATATATTATAAATAGCTACTAAATTATATATTAATTTTTTAAATCAAATTATAATATATGTATATATATATTGATTTATTTATTTTGATTCTTTCAATAGATCAATATGTATTTTTTTTATCATAATAAATATGGAAATATTAACTTGAATAAAATCCAAATGATCCCCATGAAAAGGATTGGATGGTGGCATATAAAGTATAAAAAAGAAACCTTTAAAATATCATCTAATGATGAATATGATAATTATTGAAAATCAAAAGAGAAAAGCTTTTAAGCATTAAAGTTAAAAACTTATATATTGATTTTTTTTATTAGATATTATATTTTTAATCAAATTATATATATTAAAAATCATAATTTAGATTTCAAATATAAAATAGTATGTAGTTGAGCATATATGTAGGAATTATTCCACTAAAAGAAATAGAGTCAATAAATCAATATATATATATATATATATACTAACATATGAATAAATTTGTACTATTGACTCAAATAATTAAAATTTGGATGATAGCATAAAAAGCATTTAAAAATAAACACTTAAAATATAACCTAATGGTTAATATAGTAATGGTTGAAAATCAAGAAAGAGAAATATTTAATAATTAAAGTGAAAAAGAATCATTTATTAATTTTTCCAATCCTATATTTTAAATTTAATTAAGTTTATTAATATATATGTGTGTGTGTGTGTGTGTGTGTGTCTTACCTAGAAATGCGACAAGAGTGCAAGTAGCTCTAACGTCCATGCAAGCAGGAGGTGAGGTCCCTGACACTTAACGCTCAAGCTCAGTGAATGAATAATGTATAGAGTGGTAAAAGAATAGCATGTAATAAGCTTGTGATACCTGGGCGTTGAGCCCTTATATAATGTGAGGTGACCTAGTGATAAATTAGGAGATAATCTACCTTGAATGAGGGAGATATTCCTGAATTTAGTAGATATTAAATATATTCTATTTGCAGGAGATATGACATAATATATGAGATATGATGTAATAATGACAAAATATAATGAGATATAGAGAGATCCTACATGGGATTTAGGAGATATCCTTGACTAAATCCAGGATGAATCCATAGGGGACACTATGCCATATGGGCAAGTTATCGGACCCCTTGGAGAGTCCTTTAAGATTGGGCCGAGGTTTAGAGCCCATATTTCTAGTCCAGGACATAACCCCCGAGCTTAGTTGTAGGTCGAGAGCTAGTGTCGAGGTGTCATGACCAAGGTGCGTCTATCGAGGACTACATGCCGAGCTCAAATGAGTTGACTTGTTGTGTGCAGCTATGCTCCTTTTCAGTTATTGTAGTGAGTCTATGGTGGATCGTATTAGGACATGTGGTGTACCCTGAATGGAAAATGATCATCTTGATAATGAAGTGACAACAGTACTTATATGCTGGCCGTCGATTTCAAGTGCCCAGCCCCATTCGATGAGGTGGGTGGTTCAGATCACTTGGTTTTGGTGATAGGTCGGGGATGAGTGTCGAGGACTTTGGGCAAGCTTGAATTGCCTAATTATGCAAGTATGGTTATGGTGCTTCTTCTCGCCGTGAGCCATTAGATCAAGCGCGAGCCCCCGTCCTTGATTAGGTGGGTGTCTATTTTGTAATAATGTTCATGTTGCCCTTTATGCCAAAAGCGATTTCTTGGTCCATTTAAATGTTCTTGCAATTTCTTGAGGGCGACCAAAGTAAGTTAAGGTTCGAGCTTGTACTAATTGTGGCGAGCTGTTGGCCTGAGATGTAGTCAAATTTCTGGAACTCTGGGTCTTCTGATCGATTATGAGCTTGTGCTAAATATAGAGGTTTCTAGGTATGTACCTTCGGAGTGGCACATTGTGTTGCTTCTTCTTTTCCATGAGACCCAATTGCGAAGGAATTGGTGTCTTAGGGGTGCTATACTTCAACCTGGTGGTACGAGGATGCACCGAAGTCATGGTGTGCATTTTGACTTGGCTACAATGGGGGCGCACCAAGGTCCTTATAAGAGATCGATATGTCCATTTTGCTTTTGTAGTGTCGAGGGTAGCTCAGTCTTGATTATGCCCTTGGGATAGCATTTTAGCTCTTTGTTTTTTTGCATTTTGATTATCTTCGTCCCTATGTCCATGGTTGGAATGTGTTCAGGGCTAGTCCTAGGATGGTTTGTCATTGCACTAGTTGCTCTTGGATGCGAAAACATCCTGTTGTCTTATACGGTACATGCTTGGGCATGAGGACGTCGCGTCATCACAAGGTGCTTGGGAACGTGGTCAATGCTAGTCCGAGGACATTTTGAGGTGTAACAAGTATGCTCTGGAAAGACTCGCTATCTATTTTTTTAAGTTGTGTTATGCTTGCTCAGGAGTTGCTCCTTCTTGAGTAGTTTGGAGATGCTCGTTAGGGTTTAGGATGTCCTACTTACACGTAGAAGTTGGACATCTTGAGTAGTAGTGAGTGCTAGAAGATGCTTGATATCTGCACATAAAAACAGGACAAATATGTCTAGCACATGAATAATTAGATCATAAATGAATCGAATCCTAAGATGAAATGATTCGTTTTGCATAAAAGGAATCTTTATGAGATGTAAGAGGATGCGTCCTGCATGTAAATAGTCTTCATATTATAAATAAGATGGTTCTGAGTATAGTAGAAATAAGTTGGGTAGATGATAGCATAGCTTGACCTGAAAAGGTGGAGTGCCTAGTGGGGATGCCAACTAGAGCTTTGTTGGAAACTCGGCCTAGAAGGTGGAGTGCCTGTAGGGATGCGACCATGCCTTGTCTAGGAACTCGGCCTGAAAGGCGAAGTGCCTAGTGGGACAGGGCTTTCTAGAAGCTCGGTCTGTGATTTTGTATCTGAGAATATATTTTGTGCTATCCAGGACCTTATGCATATTTTGGAAGAGCGACAAGTTATGCAGAGGGTAGACCTGCGAAATGATGTAGATATCTCTAGGACATAAAAAATAGTTAGATCACAATTGAATCGAATCCTAAGATGAAGTTATATGTCTTGCATATATATAAAAAGTAGTTAAATCATAAATAAGATAGAAGCATCTTGGAGACAAAGTAGCTCGGCCTGAAAGGCGAAGTACCTGGTAGGACCAAGGCTTTGGCCTGAGAAGGCATAGTGCCTGGTGGAACTAGGCTTTAGGCCTTAGAAGGCATAGTGCCTAGTTGGACTAAGGCTTTACTAGGATTTTCAGACTGAGAAGACGGAGTGCCTGGTGGGACCAGGGCTTTGATGCTCGGTTGGTGTTGAAGTTTACGTATGACGTCTTCGTTGTGCATTCACAACTCGGCTGGTGCCGAGGTTTACATGAGTATGGTGGCTTTGGTAGGCCTTCACAACTCGGTGCCGAGGTTGATGTAAGTATGGTGGCTTTGGTGCGCTTTCACAACTCGACTATTGCCGAGGTGACGTGAGTATAGCGGCTTTGGTGCGCCTTCACAACTTGGTTGGTGTCGAGGCTTATGTGAGTATGGCAGCTTGGACCTTCACGACTCAGCTGTCGAGGTTCATGTGAGTCATTAGTTGATAGACCTTCACAACTTGGCTAGTGACGAGGTTTATGTGAGTCATCCGTTGATGGACCTTCATAATTCGGCTAGTGTTAAGGTTTATGTGAGTTGACCCGTCGAGGTGTAAGAGGATATATCCTGCATATAAAAATGTTTAGATTATGAATAAGATGATTTTGAGAGTAGTGGAAACATATCTAAGGGGAGCATAGCTCGCTTATGGGCAGAGTGCCTGGTAAGACCAGGGCTTTGCTAGAACTAGCTAAGGGGGCCAAGTGCTTGAAAAGTAAGTCAGGATAGTGATATACTCTTGATAAGAGATCAAAGGATTGTGCATTGAAAAAATGCTTAAGGTTTGTAGAAAACTCCCTATAATCTATGACTTCTTCTTGGGGATATGACAATTGTATCAACATAGTATCCCACCATATAAAATTCTGAATGAATTAATTCCAAGAAAGTAGTAGTATTCTCTGAATCCAAGAGATCTACAAATGACTTTAATTTTGAGATAGGAATATGCTTGATGTGTAAATTAAAATAATTAAGAGGTATAATAGATAGTTTATGAGAATAATAAAGACATATCATTTTATATTTCGTCTAGGAAACCATATAATGTGACCAGAGGCATGTTGTAGCTCGGTTGGACGGCAGTGGAGGTTAGCCATGGTTTTTAGGCCAAGTTGATATGTCATTCTTGTGAGAGTAATATGACCCCATGGTGGGCGCCAATATTCTTACCTAGAAATGCGGCAAGAGTGCAAGTAGCTCCAACGTTTGTGCAAGCGGGGGGTGGTATTTGCAAACACTCTACGCTCAAGTCAGGAATGAATGAGGCATAGAGTGGCAAAAGAATAGCATGTAATAAGCTTGTGATATCTGAGGCATTGAGCCCCTTATATAGTGTAAGGTGACCCCGTGATAAATTAGGAGATAATCTACCATAAATAAGGAAGATATTCCTAGAATTTAGTAGATATTAGATATATTCTATTTTTGCAAGAGATATGACATAATATATGAAATATGACATAATAATGACAAGATATAATGAGATATAGAGAGACTTATGAGATTTAAGAAGATATCGACTAAATCCTGGGTGAATCCTAGGGGATACTATGCCATGTAGGCAAGTTGTGGAACCCCTTGAAAGAGTCCTCTAAGATTGGGCCAAGGTTGGGCTCATGTTTCTGGTCTAGTACACTATATATTATAAAAAAATCATATATATATATTATATGGTTTGCTTGAAGTTACTCAAAAAATGATTACATTTATCTTTAATATTTTTTTTTCAAATTTTGTTTAAGTGATCATTGTGAATTATTTTGATTTTGATTGAAATTTTAGTAATCACCCTTATTTGGAAGAATAATGAATGAGTAATGAATAAGCCTCAAGATAATGTAAATGAAATTCATAACATTATTAAAAAATAATTAAAATTCTTTTGTTGTGTTCGTCCTATGGAAAGACTATTACAAAATCAATACAAATAATTTGTGTTAGAAGCAATACAAATGCCTAAACCTAAAAGGTTATAGCTACATGTTCCAAGAGAATTTTCTAATAAGGAAAACCATTTACCGTAAAATAACATAACTCAACTTGTTACAACCATTGACGAAAGAATCTCAAACCAAAGTTCATTCCTTGATTCATTCTATTCTAAATTACATAATTTATCAGGATAATGAGATAGTATAAGGTAGCATTTAGTTGCAACTAATAAAGATTAAAGTTGATAAAATAAAAAGAGGTGATGTATATTATAATAAAATAAAACTATGAATGAGAAACTCATATTAATTGAATATTACTGATAACTTTATCACCAAATAAGAAGAAAATGAGATAATATGATAAGATATAACAAAACAAAAAATTAAAAAAAAAAGTGGAATGAATGAATCACTCTAACCTAGATTTGAGTCTAATAACATATGGAACAATTAACAATATTTTAATCTAGTAGATGATTTAGACAAAGATGTCATACTAAATTAGAAAATTATAAAATAAGAACAATTGTTATTGAAAGTAAGAACACAATTAAAAGGAAAACATGATGAAAAAGAAAATAATTGTGCCATAATGAATTTGAGCTCATAATTGCAACAATAAATCGAAGAAAAGAGGGATACCAATTGGATGCATTACACAAATAAATATATACAGTGACAAAGAAAAATAATATATTTCAAATAAATTATAGCAATATATTGTTGTATCTTTCAAAGATTTATCTAATTATAATTATTTGTTCTTTCACTGATTTTATTTGATCTATTAATTTTGATTCCATAATAAAAGGACTTCATACAATATTATAATAAATTGATATGATATTTAGAATTTTCAAAAAAATAAAAATAATTACATAAAAAATTTTCATTGATGGAGAATTCGCCATATGAAAAATATTTTCCCGAGAATAAATTTCTCATTGTATTATCATAGGATATAGGATATCAAATTAAATCCGATCATTCTAAAGTGATAAGATTTTTTTTACCTGCATGATTATTTTGGAATGAAATGAAATGTTAAGGTATTGTATAGAAGGAAACAAAAAATCCGGGTCAGCTAAAATGCATTTAATTATGTTTGTGAAATCTGATAATACAGAAAAAAAATACTACAATGCACCATATGCAAGGGATACTTCCTTCCATCCACCATTAATATTACAGTGCGTAGTTGATAAAAATCGAGTGCATTTAAGAGGTGCTCCTAAAATGTGGTTAACCATATTGCAGATACCAAGATCAACAACGTAAATTTTCAAAATATTCCAATGAGTAACAAACCTCTCATGGTGTTGGGTACAGAGTCACTACAAATTGATTATACACCGGAGCAGATTAATTAGTGCTCTCTACTTTGTACTAGTGCATCAACCATAAATAACTTGTATAAACATGATTAGAACTTAGAAGGCAAAGTGGATAACGGCAAGAGATAATCGTAATCCTGTCCTCATGACTAATTCAAGCGTCCGAATGCTTGTATTGATAATCAGCATGAACTCTGAGATGTTTTTGGCTGTAAATACGATGAAAAACACAGGTTAGTCCCTGTATAAGCCTTACAAGAAAAATGTTTTTGGAACGAAAAATTCTTTGGAACCTGTGTTTTATTTTAGACATATATGACAGGATGTATACAAATAATTGTGGATTTCAGTTACATTTCTAGTAACTATGACGGATGTGGTGGTAATGTAATTAAGAATAATGTGATATCATGTGATATCCATTCATCGGATTCAAGAATAAAATAACTGAAAGCTCTAATCATTAATATAGGATTATCCTTATTCTTTCACACGAAAAGATTCACCAATAATGCAATCAAAATTGAATTTAATTTCTATGCTTCAAAGGTGTGGAACATTTTTATATTGTTATCATGTATTGTTACATTAGGAAAACTGGTTAAATCTCACACTCACTATTTGAAAAGTCATACAAATAAAATATTTTGATTGAATGACGTATAAAGTGATTAACACATCCACTATTTCAAAATCATATTTTGACAAAACCTACTCTCTTGTAACTAACCGTTGCGCAAACTATGCTTTTCAGATTTCAAATAAAAAATCAAACATGAAACAACTGTTCAAAAGATCAAAAATCTTATTTTAACATCTAAAAAATTAATATTTATTGCGACACCTACTCTATCACTATTGAATGTAATAGTAGTTCACTTATCTTAATATCCATCACATCAATGATTATAAAGCTATATGAATAACACTTATTTTTGTGTGCAAGAATTACATTACCCCCAAAAGATATCTAGAAAAAATTGGTGTACCAATAATACTAGTACTCAAGTCACAAACACACACATCATGTATTAGCTTACCTTCAAAGGTACAACCTTATCATCACTTGAGCGGTTTAGTTGAACTTAGGGGGGCTGCATATCTAGCCGAGAATCCACGTCGTGGAGATTGTTCGTCACCCTCCACCCAACCCTCATCAAAGTTATGAGCATAGCTTAAAGGGTCATAGCCAAAACCACCAATGGGTTTGTAAGTGGTCGTTTTCTTTGTCCATGGAAGCTTCAATTTGAGACGCCCCCAGCAAGAAAGCAAGCCTCCGCGTCTTGTGCTTATAGGAGAAGAACTTTGCCCCATGACTTTTGAGAGAGCCTTGAGTATGGCTTTTATGAAGCCTTATTCTTATTCACCACCACCTTTCTTTTTGCTAACGATTTTGAGAGTGTTGTAGAGCAGAATATAATTAACGAATCTAGTGGTCAAATCAAAAGAGTGAACGCTTTTCGGTGTGATCAAAGATTATGAGTCAAAGTATATAACTTTGTCTTCTTGGATTGATTTTTTGGTGTGTAAATAGAATCTCGGAATAAAATTGTACGGTAAGATTTTCATGAGTTAAAACCAGGTGGGCTCATCAAGTTTGTTCATGAATAAGAAAGTAGAAAAAGTTAATTAAATAATTATCCAGTAACGTACACAGCATTCAATACTAGGTAACAATTGAGGGATCTCAAACCATGATTTGAACAGAAGTTACAAGAGATAAGCTTTTGTGTGAACCATACTTTGAAATTTTTTTAATGGGAAACCAAATATGGTATAATTGCCGATTAGCGGTGAAAGAAAACTATACTAGAACTATTTAACTTATGACATAGGATACTTATTAAGTGTAATGATTATTAACATTTTAACTCCAACCAAGGTGGGGCAAGATTCTTGTGGGTTTTTGGAAGAGAATATTTGTAGGATAGAATACTTTCCTAGTGGGCATCCAGACCTGTGACGTTCATGAAATTATCTTGTCCATGAACAAGTGGGGCCTTTTTCCCTTTGGTGTATGATAGCAAACATTTAATAAGGCCCACCACTTCAATATGTGACCCAGTTATCGTGGACGGAAAGTTGCTCCTGTGTCTACTATATACCGATTCAGTCAAATTTTGAAAGGGAATGACGAAAA
Source organism: Dalbergia oliveri (assembly GCA_030441495.1). Classification (NCBI taxonomy): domain Eukaryota; kingdom Viridiplantae; phylum Streptophyta; class Magnoliopsida; order Fabales; family Fabaceae; genus Dalbergia; species Dalbergia oliveri. Next base: position 10,714,997 of record JAMLFY010000014.1, on the reverse strand, counting down.
ATAATTTGAAAGGGAGGAAAAACATAACCAAAAAAAAGGGAGGAAAAAGATGGGGAGTTAAGATTATGCAAGGTGTAATGTGCACTTATTGACCCAAAAAATAAGTATAATGTGCGCTTTATATAGTACCAAGTTGAGTACTATCAAAATAAAAATCAACGATTATGAATATCTCAATAACATGTGAAACACGTACACACGGGCACAAACACAAAACACAATTTGATATAGATACGAAGAACACACCAAAATTACAAAATTATGGGATATGAACAAAAATATATATAAATAAAAATTTAAAGAAAATGATACATTATTCAAAATATCATTTTCATAAATTTCATTTATGTTTTATTTTCTTATAAACTAAAGGTTATGTATTATTTCCTTTTTATTGTCATGATTATATTATATTTTTTAATGTTAAAGTAAGTAAAAAAAATTTAAATTAAATATATATAATTATTGTTATTATTGTGTCATACAAAATTCAATATGAACACATATCTGACACATTGGTTCAGCACCCAAATGGTGATATGTGCTTCATAGTCAATAACAAATTATGTATAAGCAACAAATCCTCACTCAAAGACCCTTATCTCTTTTAAAAATTTCAGTTGGGTTGGATTAAATTAATCAAGTTCTTAATAATAGAATCCAGATACTGGTGATTCTAATGGGATTTATAAGTGAGAAGTTATATATATATATATATATTTCTTTTGTAGTAGTTACCAGTAACCACCTACTTTATTTCCGCGCCAAGCACTGACATATATGTAGCCTCCTATAAATTGCATATCCCTATACTATATATAGTCGTACAGCACTTAAACCAGTATAAACTTGCCTCGGAATCTTTTTTTCATAACGTGGCTGGGTGAGCTAGTAACCAATTCTCTTTTCATTTTCTGGGAGGCCTATATATCAGGTCACATCTCTAAAATGTTTTCGAAGAAAAGGAGCTTTCTTCTGTATGTTAAAGAATTCAATAATAAATCTTCTAAACATTCAGTTATCTGTCTTTGATGCCATAGATCCTTTTTTTGTCGAATGATCATGCGATCATGCAACCAACAGCATTAATAGCATATTTGGTTTCTGTTAAAATTCAGATGTTTCCGATATTGTGATCTGAATAAAAGTTAAATCAGAGATAATTCCTTGCTCGAATCACAATTTGATAGTTTCTAAACGGGAACCAAAAATAACTAAATAAGTGGCTGATAGGAATAAAGAGGGTTTGAAAAGAAAATTGATTTAAGTCTCAATTGAAAGCTAGGGCCCACTTTGTACAGAACCAAGTCAGTTTTGTGTTGCATTAATTCACATCCTTGCAAGCCAATAACACATGTTGAGCTAAAAATATTAATGATAACTTCACACATGTTGAGCTAAAAACAGTTCAACTTGCAAGGCATTGACCAATAATAAGCAGTTTGCGATCCAACCACTAGCAATAGCAGCAAGGTAGGTGTGAATATGCAGAAAAATTAAAAAGAAGATTACTCAATCAGAAATGGGTCCAATGTCATATTTGATATTACCAACGAGCAGCAGGACAATGTGCAGAAAATTGCTACAAGGTTCTCTAGGTAACTTTATAGACGGTATCTGTGGCATGATAGATAACAGACAAATGAAGGATGCCAATAAACTTTCTGTGCCTCAAGGTAGCATTTAAAGCTGCTACAAAAGAGCTAAAGAAAGTACAGACACGACAGATGGATCACAATGTAAGATTTATGTTGTTCTGTTAGATTCTTTTTTTTTTTTTAGGGGGGGGAGGTGTAAATTGTTAGAATTTTGTGTTCAAACAGGATCACAGTTTTTTTTTTTTTTTTTTTGTTTAGTTTTAGAAAATAATTTTTAATTTTCATATTTTATTTTCAATCTTTATGTGAAGTTTTATGAACGAAATAGTAAAAATTAAAAATAAAAATTAAAAATTAAATTTTATAATTTTTAATTTTTAATATTTTATTCATAAATACGGCAAATAAAACAACTAACTCAGATTCCTTGCTCTCCCTGAGTTAGGGACTAACCTCGGTCCCCTTTATTAATGACTAATTCACTATTAATAATCATTGGGTTTTATATATACAGCACAAATTAATACTACTAATAATAGGATTTTATATATACCCTTCAGATCAATATTTTATATAATTTATTTAAAAATAATATCTTACTTAAATTACAAATTTGTCCTCTAACTCCGTCCCAAGCCTTACCATGCCGTCACCACCACCTGTCTCCTTCCTCCATGCCACCTCCTCCCTCCTCCTCTCCTACTCTTAAATCCATCCTCCAGTCTTCACTTTTTCCTTTGCTTCAAAAGGTGGGTCTCTCCAGAAATTTTCTCCCTCATCATGGGGGATAAAAAGGGGTTGATTTTGTGACTTTTTAGATTGAAAATCTGGAACTCAGATTTTGTTCATGTTCTTGCCATTCCACCACCATATGAGCATCACATCGCACAGTATATTCTTTTGATTTCGGATGGCTCCCTATACCCTCTTATACAAAACATAATAATAATGCTATGCTTAGAGTAATGAACGTGATTAGATATCAATGGTAAAAAAAATTTCAACTGGTTTTGAGGTTGTGAAGAGATAATATAAAGTAAGAGTTGTGGACGTGTTTGCCAACAACGATGGCAAATACAGCCTACTGGCAGTGATAATGGCAGAGGAGCGGCGAAGACTACCATGGTGTCAGTGACGGTGACGGTGACGGTGACAGCGGCTAAAGGCGAGCATGCCGATCATGGGCAGGAAGATGAACGCGAGCACGCTTCCGAAGGCATTCTAGATGGAGGGGCCGTTTTGAGCGTCGTAGGCCACCATTGATGGCGACATTGAGCTCCAAAGAGAGAGAAAGTTTGTGTTACAGAGACAGTATGTTTAGGGATATTTTGGTAAATCTAAAGGTGGACTAAGGTTATCCCCAACATGGCGAGGACTAATTAATCCTATGCCATGAAACCAAACCCACCAAACTTTCCAAAACAACAAATACAACTAAGTCACCGCTCATCTCACTCAGCTGTATGAATCCAACAATATCATAGAGTTCGATCATAAATCATATTTACATGTTTTAAGATTTCACAGCTGGAGGAAAACAAAGAGAAACAAATCGAGTAGGACAGTAAAGCACTTTGAAGGTATATAAAATTATAAATTATTAAAAAGATTAAGAAAAAAAGCCCCCCCCTCTCTCTCTCATAAAAACCAGTATATTACTAACATGCATAATCCTCTTGAGTTTGCAAATAGTCAAGTTTATCTCAAACATAGCGTATTGCGCTACGCGTTAATGTTTATTCGTACAGAACTTGACAAATTTCTTATTTCCATCTGCAGAAGTATATATAGTCTGCACGTTTCACTTTCACCACGTAATTAAAACGAATTCAGACACATATGTTCTGCTTTTCTGCTTTCTCAGAATTTAAAAAACACAGCTCAACGGAACCCTCAGAAGTTCATAAAATATTCAATCAATTTTTAACCAAACTCCAAGAAAAAATTAGAATGGTCAATGAAAAGGAACTGTAAGAAAAAGTATAATAAAACACAATGGACAACCAAAACAAGCACCTGGTAGTATTTGTGGATTTGTTTGAAGGATCTTGATTAACTAAAGAAGCTGTTCTAGTAGTATAAGTTTGTAGAATAACATTAGGTGCACATTTACAGGTTTGTGGGATACAAGTTTGCTGTTACCCTCTTGTTATTGATGTATCCTAGTCCTACATCTTCATTGCTACCTTTTCAGCCAATCTTTTCTTCACAAATCCTCTGGAACACAACACACTTAGCAACCCCGAAGCTTCCTCAACTAATCCCTCATAAGTAATGCCTTCTATCAGAATTCTATATGTATACTGAGTAGGTTTACATCCTTTTGCTATCATATCAACCAAAAAATCGATGGCACGGCTGGTTTGCTGAGCTTTACAGAGTGCCTTCATGATTGAGTTATAAATGAATGCATTGGGCCTAAAACCTAATCCTTCCAAGTCATGGAAAATTTTTATTGCTTCAAGAACCTTCCCTTCACGACTGAGTCCCCCAACTAGTGAAGTGTAAGTAATTTCATCAGGTTTAAGACCTCTTCTGCACATCTCTTCCAAGAGTTCCACTGCCAGCTCAGTTTTTCCTGCCTTTAGAAGCCCATCAATGACTGTGTTGTAGGTAATTCTATCAGGTTTAAGACCATTTGTGCGCATGTCTTTGAAGAGTTCCACAGCATGCTCTGTTTTTCCCGCCTTTAAAAGCCCATAAATGACTGTATTGTAGGAAATTAGAGTGGGAGAGCACCCCTTACAACTTAGTTGGTTTAGTATTTCAGCTGCATCATCCACCTTCCCATCTTTGCATAACGCAGATAGCAAAATATTATAGGTCACTATATTCGGGCTACAACCCCTAGATACCATTATTTCCAAGAACTCAATTGCTTTATCAATCTTTTTTACATTACAAAGCCCTTGAAGCAATGGACTGTAACTCCTGGGATTAGGAGTACAGCCACGCTTTGGCATCATCTCCAAGATATCAATGGCTTGGTCCAGTAACCCTTTCTGGCAGAAGAAATTAATCAATATATTGAAAGTAACAACACTAGGGGAACAACCAATACGAAGCATGCTAGCTAGTAGCCCCTTAGCATCCATCCACCTTCCAGCGCCACACAAGCTACGCAAAATAATATTATGGGAAATTACATCGGGCTGACAACCATAGGATGGCAAGTTGCTTAAAAATCTAATTGCTTCATCCAACCTACCTTCTTTGCAAATCCCTTTTAAAAGAACATTATATGTAACCACATCAGGTTTGCAACCTTTGCTCCTCATCTCAGTGAGCAACTTCATTGCCTGACCAACTCCACTTTCTTTGCAAGTAGCGTCAATTAATACAGTGTACGAAATTACATCTGGATAACACCCACTCTGCAGCTGCCTGTCAAGAACTTCCTTGGCTTGCTTCAATTTCCCTCTATCACATAAACTACGAAAAATTGTGTCATAAGTAATGGCATTCGGAGCAACACCCATGCAATCCAAAACTTGCAAGGCTTTCTCTATCTCCCCTGATTTGCAGTAACCCTCAATCAAAACATTGTAACTCATTAGATCAATAACAGCCCCAGATTCCTCCAAAATGTTCATGATTTGTGTTGCCTTCTTAGTCCTGCCAACCTTGCAAAACCCGCAGATTAGAGCATTACAGGCAATGACATCAGGGACATTGCCATTGTTAGTCATATACACTAGAAATTTTAACCCTTCCTCCAATTCCCCATTTCTAACCAACATTTGCAGATGATTATTCTCAAACTGCTCACAATTCAGGGAAGCATCGGCCCCATTTGGTGGCGATTCCTCCCCATGCAGGAACCTGGCAGAATGCTGCAAACTACCATTAAGACCAAAACTTTCAGACTTCAAAACAGCAAAAATGCGATTTCCCAAATGCTTTCTAGACCAAGTACCCTTAGATTTTCTAAAGTCAATAACACTAGTATCATTAGATAGAACTAGTGACCCAGATTTTCCAGTTGCACCGTTAACCCTCACCAAACTGAATACAAAACCAGTGTTACCCAAATTCCTACCTCTAACGCTGCAGTCTCTCACGCCATCTCCATGGAAATGTTCAAACAAACAAAACTGTTTGTGGGGTGCAACCAAGTCCATTCCTTTCACCAACTCTCATAACCTGAAAGACCAAAACAGCACATTACATAAGCACAAAAGTCAACAATTCAAACAGTTCATCATTCTGTAAGAAAAGATGCAGCTTTGAATTCATTCACTAAATTTCCTTTGTGCTCTAAGGCTAAAGGTTTTCCCTACACCCAAGTAACTAACAACGTATTGAGGCCAAATTCAAGTCTATCTATTCGGCAATGGAATGCTCAATTAGACAACAGCAATAGACCAGCATTGTTTGAGACGGTTTTTTTTTTTTACCAACAATATGGATTCCTCGACGCGCAAGTCTACACTCTACACCGATCATACTTCCACTAATGATCAACCCAATCCTCTCACACCGAAAATAACAAAATTTTCTCCAATCACATGAATAAAATAAAACCCAACAAAAAAAAATGAAAAATAAAAAATGCACGGAAAGAAAAAAAGTTCAGAACAAAATTTGAACTAACTCTGCCAAGTGGCAAGAAGAGAAGCGAGGCATTGCGCTCGGTGATAGAGAAAGCAAGATTGAGAGAGAGAGAGAGAGAGAGAGAGAGAGAGGCGGGGGCCTTACCTGTGGGTAGATGGAGATAACAACCAGAAATGGAGCCGGCAATGGTTGCTGGAGGTGCTGGGTTCTGTGCTTCAGAGTTCAGACTTTGAGGTTTTTGCGGCGAACAAATCAATTGTTGTTTAGGGGTAGAAATTTATGAAGAGAAAATCAAATAAGAACGACACCGTTTTTTTGTTCTTTTTGGTTAAAAAAATAAAAGAGTTCACAAGTTAACCTGTGTTTTGTTGGTTACATGGACGAATCCTGAGATCATCAAAAGCAGGGCCAAAAGTATTTAGTCATAATTAATATTATAAAATAATTTTTTAATGTATATAAACTTATATCAATAATCAATACTAAAATATATTCTGAAAGTTAAATTATAAATTATAAATTATAAATATTTGTTTTTAGTATTTAAAAATTTCAATTATGTATTTCTAATTTGCTATGTGTCTGCCATAAACTAACTGTAAGATTACTTATCAATAAATAAATAACATATGAAATATTTCTCTTGAAAATATCATAATGCAATTTTTTTATAATAGCTTTTAAAATCTTATTTTATAAACCAACTAATATATTTAAATGGAACTGGTAAAACTGGATGAGTGTATCTAAAAGACTAAAATTAAAATTGTGATAGATCTTCAAATTGGTTGGGAGAGCAACCCCGTAGTTCATTTACAATTTATGATCTAGTTGATTTACCCTACATGCAGCATCCCAAGGCAATTTTGCGGCATCCAAAGGTAATTTTATCAAAAGGAAAACAAAACTCCGATCACCCAACGTCACTTTTTGCTATGAAAATAATCTAAACCAAATGCATTGTAAATAAGTGTGGACGGGCTTAAATAAGAGCTTAAGTCCAAAAAAATTTTGGGAGTAGTGTGCCATTTATCTATTGTCACTTCATATTAAATGTTTCTATTTACATTGTTTTTAAAATGTTTTTAACATTATTTTACTAGTTAGACTTTTTATTTTTTTTAAGAGTATTATTAACCAATACCCACTGGTTAAGAGTTTTAAAAATTGAAAATATGTGATTTTTTAAGTTTCAATATGTCAAGTTTATAAATTTAATTTTATTGAAAACTTTAATCAATGTCCTTAGGGCAATGGTTAGATGAACTCTATTTTTAAAAATTAAAGTAAAAATTGTATATTAGAATCTCAATTATTCACTACAACTCCTTATTTTTTAATTTTATTTTTTTATTTCTAAATGTCTTTAATTAAAAACTTATTTTATATTTATAATATATGGCTAAAAACTTATCTTAGCTGTCTGAGTAATTTTTCACTTGGAAGTGCAGGAGTTTAAATTAAATTGTGAAACTATGTGTGCGAGACTTTGAGTTGTTGTTTCCTTTCCATTACATCATTATGTGAATTGGTTAAGCGACCAAATAGAAAAAAATGAGTGTTTTTAAAAATTGGTACTTAATTATTAGTGGGTGATTATAGATTTGGGTAAACTAAGTTTACTTTTCTTATAAAAATTAGAAGCTTACGTCTAATCACCTGAAGACTTTTGATGATGATTTTTTAAAAATGAAATTGCAATATTATAATATGTATTATGTATTTTTTTGCACAAGAATGATTTAAAAAGTGTTATATTGTATATGATTAAATTTGTAAGTTATTTGAATTTTATTCCAATACACTTTTTATTTAAAGTTAAACAGTATATTTAAGTCAAGAATTTTGTGTGTTATACTAGAAGTTTAATTATAATTAATTTTTATGTTCAATATTAATTAGTATAATTATTGACTATAAATCTTAAATATATTATAGTAGCAATATATTATAAATATAAAATAAGTTTTCAATAAAATACATTTCAAAATATTATCACAAATAAAAATAATAAATAAGGATTAAATAATTGAGATTATAATACACCATTGTTAATTTAATTTTAAAAATAAAAATGTTAACTATTAAAATAAGTTTAAGGGCATTATAGGAGTAGTACAAATGAAGACATTTAATATGAAATGGTAATAGACAAATGGTCTCAAAAAATTTTAGAGTAGCGCAAGGCTCATTTGGTTAATTAAGATTTTTTAATCAAAATGGTACTTCCAGAATTTATTTAGATGGTTAGTCGTATTTCTCAAGAGAAGTAAAAGTAGAAAATAATTATATTTTTTATATTTTTTTAGAAACATGTACGGCTTTATTTGGTAAAGGAAAAAAAATAGAGAGAAAAGAAATTGAGTGAAAGGAAATGGAGAGGAAAGAAGTTGAGTGGATTTTTATTTTCCATGGACATATTTGGATAAAAGTAAAATAGAAAAGAAAGAAATAGAAGAAATATTAATTTTTTTTATCCATATACTATAAAAAAATTATTTTATATAAATTTAACTATTTCTTAATATAATAAGTTTAGAATAATATCAACCTAATAAATAAAATAATATTAATAAATTAAATTATTTAAAATAAAAATATTATTTTTAATTAATCTAATGTTTAAAAAATATTTCTTAAAATATGTTTTACAAACTAAACAACACTAGCATAAAAGATTGTAACCTTCCATTGAAATTTACCATCCCTAGTCTATGATATCATTTGATGAAACAATATAGAAATTGTCTCTTTATCCTCCAAACATAAAACCCGACAGTACGTGGAAGCTATTATTTTTTTCTAAAAAATTAAAAGCATCACGCAATCATTCTCACCAGCACTGATTTTTCTTTTTATCCTCAAAACATGAATACTATGTAATGTGAATATGCAGAAAATATAGCTTATACCAAATTCGCTTTCTAATTTTTCTCAAACGTGAATATGAATAGGCCTATAGATATAAATTAATACTGTATTCAACTCTATCCTCAAAACAAGGGACGCCCATGGTAGAAGGTTAGAAGCTGACGCGCGATGCCGCCACAGGTCCATGGCTACAGGTTCGGAAGACTCCTAAATTTGGGGCTGGGGATTTAATTATTAGAGAATGGGTAATTTTGAAATATTGAAATTTTATCCTACCCTCCACCAATTTTCCTTCCACATGAGGGAGGAAGAAAAAATGGGGCCCGCAATATTTTGCTACTGTTTCAACTCTTCACCAACTTTTCCTCTCTCAACCAAGCGGTAAAAAATGATAGTTTTCCATTCAATTTATTTTTACTCTCTCCCTCTCGGAATAATAATTTATATATGGTATATTATAAAGTGTTTTGTTTAGATATGTGATTACCAGGTGATTTATCTGAATATGATATAAAAGAATCCACCATTGATGCATTGAAGACCGAACAACATCTCTCAACTGACACCCACATCGCCTTTGGCGGATTCTCTCTACCACCTGCAATTCGCCTTTGAGGATTCATCGCGTGAGCCTGCCATGGACGACGCCATTTGCAGAAGCTCTCGCCCAAAGTCCACCTTTGGTGGATTCCAGTGACAGAGCGTGGGGGCAAGGTGGCATGCAGAGAAGGGAAGGGGAGATGACGCGTGGAAGGAGAGGACTTTTGCTCCTTAGAGGCTCACATGCATCCTCTATTCATTTACATGCGTCTAAAATGTAATGGTACTAGCAGGATACCTTTAAATTTTTTCTTCAATGAGCGCTGTACCAACGAGTGAAATGATGGAACGAGAAGTGAATTATTGAGGGAGCCAGGAGAGTTGAGTTGAGAGCGGAGATGGGTTGCTACCTATAAAAGGAGGATTGGAGGATGTAAGAAGGAACGCATACATAAGAGAAGTGAGGAAAAAAAAAAGGCCAAAGATAGCTAAAAAAATATTAGAGATAGTTGATCGAGGAAAATGGTGAAACCTGATAATACAATGAATTGGATAGCCACATTGCTATTGAAGTGTTAGAGCAAAATGTAATGTATTTTTGATTCGTTATTGAAATTTATATTTTATATATTTTTTGTATATTTAGTTGGGCGTAAATTGTGTGATTCATGAAAAAAATAGCGCTCTAAATTTGTTATATTTTTTATTGTTTTAGTTGATTTTTTTCACAAAATGAAATTAGTTAAAAGATTAGTTAAATATATATCTATGTTTTGTTGGTGGATATATTAATTTAATGTTTTTAAGTTGATATTTTTTGTTAGAGCATATATTAATTTAATTTTATGTTTAAATCTATTTATTGGGTTGATAAATTTAATTTTAAATTTAGTGGATAGTAAGACACAAAAATCTAATTAATTAAAAGATTAGTTTAATATATTGATATTTTGTTAGTAGAGTTTTTAGTTAATTAGTTTTAGTTGAAACATTTAGTTAATTAGTTTAAGTTGATTTAGGTAATTTCTTGCATCTAGTTATCATTTTAGGTGTAGTGATTGATTGATAAAATGCACTTTTTTATTTATTTAAGACCTTTATAAATTGATTATTTAGTCTATTATTTAATTTCTTTCATTTAGTATTTTTAGTGGTGGTAACTAGAATCACAATTTTATTTCATGAAATGTTATTAACTTGATCTTTAAGTTGATTATTTATAGTGAAATTTGTAGTTAATTAGTTTTAGTTGAAACTTTAAGTTAATTAGTTTAAGTCAATTTAGGTAATTTCTTGCATTTAGTTATCCATTTAGTTGTAGTGATTGATAAAATGCACTATTTTATTTTATTTAAGAATTTTTTAAATTGATTATCTAGTTGATTATTTGATTTCTTTCATTTACTATTTTTAGTGGTGATAATTAGAATCACAATTTTATTTCATGTAATGTTATTAACTTGATCTTTAAGTTGGTTATTTATAGTGAAATTTGTAGTTAATTAGTTTTAGTTGAAACTTTAAGTTAATTAGTTTAAGTCGATTTAGGTAATTTCTTGCATTTAGTTATCCCTTTAGTTGTAGTGATTGATAAAATGCACTATTTTACTTTATTTAAGATTTTTTTGAATTGATTATCTAGTTTATTATTTGATTTCTTTCATTTACTATTTTTAGTGGTGATAATTAGAATCAAAATTTTATTTCATATAATGTTATTAAATTGATTTTTAAGTTGGTTATTTATAGTGAAATTTGTAGTTAATTAGTTTTAGTTGAAACTTTTAGTTAATTAGTTTAAGTTGATTTAGGTAATTTCTTGCATCTAGTTATCATTTTAGGTGTAGTGATTGATAAAATGCACTATTTTATTTTATTTAAGACCTTTTTAAATTGATTATTTAGTCTATTATTTAATTTCTTTCATTTAGTATTTTTAGCGGTGGTAATTAGAATCACAATTTTATTTCATGTAATGTTATTAACTTGATCTTTAAGTTGGTTATTTATAGTGAAATTTGTAGTTAATTAGTTTTAGTTGAAACTTTAAGTTAATTAGTTTAAATCCATTTATTTGGAGTTTATTAATTTATTTTTTCATTTAACAGACAACAAGACATATGCGGGCTCAACATTTAAAATTGCCTTATATGAGAAATGAGATCCAACCCTACGTGCACATGCTGGCCTTTCGCTTTGTTGAAATCGGTGACATAGCAATGAATCAGAGGCTTATCTCAGCATAGTTGAGAGGTGGAGGCCGAAACTCATACTTTCCACTTTCCGTGCGGGGAGTGCACCATTATACTAGAAGATGTTGCTATTATATTAGGGCTCCCAATAAATGGTTGACCTGTGATTGGCTCTACTATTTCTGATATGAAACCCTCCCTGATTTATGTCAATATCTACTAGGTGTTTGTCCTGTCCACTAGATTTTAGTGGAGGTGCGATAAATTTGATTTGGTTGAATAACAGGACCTGGAATCGTGGAAGCCAATTCTAATTTGGTAATTCAACAACCTGCACGTGCTTTATGGCCTTGTTGGGCCAATGTATTCTGCCTAATAAGAGCACTGCGGAAGTACATGCAAAGTACTTGCAATTTCTGGAAGATTTGGAGCAAATTGGATCATATAGCTGGGGCTCGTTGCCTTGCTGTACTTTTTCAAGGGCTTTGTCGTGCTACTCATAGAAACCAAAGAAATCAATGGTTGTGTTGTTTCTAGGTATGGGCATGGCAGATGCCCTTTTTGGCTCCCATACCATCCATGCCTTTGTTTTCCCCTTGGAGGTAACCATTGTTTACTTGAATTTCTATATTATTCTTGTTAAAGTGAATAATTAACATCTAATCAAGATAATGTCTCATAGATGGAAGCAACCACGTTATCCGCGTGACGTTAATTTAAAGGACCATCACAATATAAGGTTGTTGATAGATAATTTGGGACATCAGGTAAACATTTAGAATATTGTACAATCTTTTTGTGGTCATCATAATTATCATGATTTGTATATCTGATATATTTCTTTTAATATAGTTTATATGGCAGCCATATCTAGATCCTCTGATTTATGCCTTATTCCAGACGAAGTGCGGGTTCGAGCAGGAATTGTTCTCATCTGTCACTTCACTTTTATGTTTTGAGGTGATGGAGTTGCACCCAATCGATCGAGTTATGCGACAATTTGGCTTGAATCAAGAAATTCCCCTGACCAACCTAATTTGCTAGGATTTCATAATAAAGACTTAAGGGGATTACCACCATCAATTGGGAAAGACAACATCAACATTGGGTGGCAATGTGGCAACAACATGCCAATTGTGTATTAATTGGAACTCCCACCACTAATTATTAGCCCTCTGATTTGTATCGGTCTTGGTATTTGTCTCATACTGAGCTATACGGTTGTCCCTTAGGAAGGGATCATCCACCTCTCGCGAAGAAAATGAACCACCCCTCAATGAAGAAGGTCAAGTGCTCGCCCAAGGAGAAGATGTAGCACCATCCAAAAGAAGCTCCTCATGCCATCAACCTTTATTTATGCAACATAATAACATTTTTTATTGGGATGTGCATGCATTACAATTTCCTCATGGCCAATTCCCTTGGCGTCCAGATGCGGAGACTACACAGATCCAAGATCCACCACGGCATTCTGTTGGTGTTTGGGCCGCACGGTGGTGGTCCTGAAGGTCTCAGTGAGTCGTCATCCAGCAAGAGAATGTCTGTCATCTCCCTGGAGGAAATTACAATTTTGCTCATCTTGGGGGTCAATCATCTACACAAGTTAGCCTTGACCTCAATACAAATCCAGCTAGTCAATTGAATGATGTATACGGCCACAAATGGTTACATTTGGGATGTCTATTCCACATATGTTATCCCCAGGTGCACAATGGGCAAATGTCGAGATGATGCAAAATTTGCAAGATACCGCTCATCTGCCCAACATGCAGGAGTAGGAGGTGGGGAACATGTAGCCAAAGATGAGGATATGGGTGATCGGGCGATGAGATGAGGGTGGGAGCGATGAGGATATGGGAGATGAGGACATGGGAGATCAGGGTGCGAGATGAGGGCATGGGTGATCAGGGCCATCAGTTAGAAGGCAATCACGTGGCATTATCAATGTGTTAGGAAAGGCTGCCAACAAACTAGGAACTATATGTAAGGCTTTACGCCAGGAACGTGTGAAACTAGCGAAAAGACAAAGCTATTCACCATTCCAACCACCACGGCTAGATGGGAAAAGGAAAGGTCATAAGGGAAGTTGAGTTTGTAGTACTTTTTTTTCATGTAACGTGTTATGTGTTTATGTATGGACTTTCTAGTTTCTATTATAGACTTTCTACTTTTTTTCATGTAACGTGTTATGTGTTTATATATAGACTTTCTAGTTTCTATTATGGACTTTCTACTTTTTTTCATGTAACGTGTTATGTGTTATTTTATGGGCCTTGATGTATTTTTTGTTGATGGGCCACGAATAGAAAGGAATACATATATGAAAGTAACATATAATACAATAAAATAACACCATAACCTCGATACAAACATTAAATTAACATAATAAGTAACATCCATGAAACACAATAAAATGAGACAATAACATCCATGAAATAAAATAAAATGACAAAATAACATCCAAGAAACAAAATAAAATCACACACTAACATCCATGAAATACAATCAAATGACATAATAGCCTCCATGAAACACGATTAAGTGACATGACTATGAACTTGGGCCAGGAGTGTGTGGAGGCGGCTGACTATGACCTTCACCTCGGCAAAGACCACAATGTCGAGGTCCCCGCATATCACGCATATCCATCTCATTAAGGAAGCGAGTGCTCTTGGGCGGCCTTTGGCTTTGCGCTTTGAAGTTGGATTAGGACAAATCACTGGACCTCTATATCGGGGCCATGTACTTTGGTGCCCTACAACTCCAAACTCTCTCTTGTACACCTTGTAAACCTTTACTATTCTATAAACATCATCCACATACCCTTGCCATTCAAAGTTCCCGCTATCGCAGGTGGCAATCACGTGACGACAAGGAATTCGATCAATCTAAAAATATCCACAATCACAATATCTGTGCTTTTAGTCAACCTTGTATTCTTCCCTACTGATTTGTTCTTTAACATGGAAAGACTCGTGTTGCCTATCAAAGTTGGTCACTATCATGTTTCTTGCTCAGAGCTCTACTTTTTAGTTGTATCATGAGAGCTTGAGAATTCATGACCTGCATTTTTCCGTGCATATGCCTCCCCACCTTTCTTAGCAAACAACTCAGCCAATTGAAAATACGTTACTCTTATCAATGCTGTGGTTGGAAGATTGCGAGCCCCCTTTAACACAGAATTCATACACTCCACAAGGTTTGTGGTCATGGACCCCCATCGATATCTACCATCAAATGCCTGCACCCACTTTTCCCGTGGAATTTTGTCAAGCTAATATATATATTGGGAGCTACGTTCACGCATCCGCTCATAGTGATTGTTGAATTCACTCTCATTCCTTGAATACCCTACAGAGAACAATGTTTTTTAAATTTTAATTTATAAAAATCACATCCATAGGCAATGAAATTAACAAACATAAGTGCAACGAATGTGTAAATTACCCATGCTCATGACAATTCTGTGCAAGTGAGGTGTCTTGAATCTCCTCAAGAAATTAGCAATGTGCCTAATGCAATACCTATAAAATGCTCTCTGAGGTTCCCACTAACCATTGCTCCGAGCTATTGTTGCTTTAATTGACTCATGGCGATCAGAAATAACACCAACCCTCTTGGGTTACTGATATATCCGAAGATGGTCAGGAACAACTACCACGCATTCTAGTCTCTCCCTCCATAATAGCAAAACCAATCGGCAAAATGTTCTTATTGCCATCTTGTGCAACTGAATCAGGTAAAGTCCCTTTATATTTCCCATACAAATGCATCCCATCTATCTGGATTAGTGGTTTGCAATGTCTAAATGCCCTAATGCATGGACCAAAACTCCAAAACACTCGGCAAACGTTATATTTGGCACCAGTTATCACCACGATATGCCTCTAGCATCAAACTGAACAATTGAACCTGAACAGCCGCACACATGGCTCCACACCAATGCAACTCCTCACACGAGTTTCCCAATTGCCGAAAACTTTTTCGATAGCCTTTTGCTTTGCCGACCATGCTTTTCTGGGTTGTTGTGTATCCATACTAAGAGAAAACCTCTACAATCACAGTTTTAACTTTAAGAGATAGGTCAGACTATACCATGGGCTCTATAAATTGTGCAATAGTGTCAGAATCCAACTTTGAGTGGTCCTTTTAAATCCTCATCGTAGTACAAGTGTGTGGCCCATTATATTTTCTGATTTCCCAAAAGCCCTTAGTTTTCCTCAAACTAGCTCTAAGAAGTCATCCACAACCTCTATCATGTTGTGTGCATTTACAATAAAATGTCTTCAGAACTCTAACACTTTATAATCCACTCCTCTGAGTATGCTGTATGCCTTAATTGCTTCTATAGTTGCCTCCCTATTATTGAATATCATCCCAACAAATAGTTCATCATTCACAACGGAATCATCTATGAAAAAACAATTAAAAAGTATAATAAACTAAAAAAATCAACTAAACATAATCAACAAAAAAAAAACAATAAATCATCTAAACAATAATGAACTAAAATTTCATAAAATTGTGCTTCTAATCAACTAAAAATAATCAACTAATAAAATAAAAATAACCAACTAAAAATAATCAACCAAAAAAATCAATTACAAGAATCAACTAAGAAAATAATAAACCAAAAGAACCAATTATAAATGATCAACTAAAAAAATATAATAAACTAAAAAATCAACTAAACATAATCAACAAAAATAATAATAGATCATTTGAAAAATAATGAACTAAAATTACATAAAATTTTGTTTCTAATCAACTAAAAATAATAATAGATCATCTAAAAAATAATGAACTAAAATTACATAAAATTTTGTTTCTAATCAGCTAAAAATAATCAACTAATAAAATAAAATAACCAACTAAAAATAATCAACAAAAAAAATCAATTACAAGAATCAACTAAAAAATAATGAACTAAAAGAATCAACACAAAAGATCAACTGGAAAAAAATAATCAACTAAAAAAACTCAACTAAACATAATTAACCAAAAAAAATCTTCTAAATAACAATGAACTAAAATTACATAAAAATAAAATAATCAACTAAAAAAATAAAATATCCAACTAAAAAAAATCAACTAAAAAATCAACCAAAAAATTCAAAAAATCAACTAATAAAATAAAATGATCAACTAAAAATAATAATAAACTAAAAGAACCAATTAAAAATTATCAACTGAAAAATAGTGAACTAAATGAATCAACTAAAAGAAATAATCGACTAAAGGAATTAACTAAAAATGATCAACTAAAAAATAATGAACTAAAAGAATCAACTAAAAATAATCAACTAAAAAAAATAATGAACTAAAGGAATTAACTAAAAATGATTAGTTAAAAAATAGAATCAAGTAAAAAATGATCAACTAAAGGAATCAACTAAAAAATCAACTAAAAAAATAATAATCAACTAAAACAATCAACTGAAAATGATAAAAAATTTAAATCAACTAAATAATAATCAACTAAAATTACATAAAATTGTTCTTCTAATCAACCAAAAAACAACTAAAAATAATCAACTAAAAAAATATTAAATCAACTAAATAATAATCAATTAAAATTATATTATGATCAACTAAAAATAATCAACTAAATATGATCGATTAAAAACAATCAACTAAAAAAATCAAAGGGTACATACCCATGTTTGCATACTCCGTAAACTCTATGCTTCCAGCTTCCAAATTAAACGCATAAAAGATGACTCATTATTCATATGTTAACCGCCTATTCTGTTTGACATGCCATCATTATCTACATCATTATCAACATCATCAACTGCATCATTATTAGCATATTCATTGCCACTTGCATAATCATCTTCATCATCTTCTTCTTCCATTACTTCCAATTCTATGTCTTTATCTACAAATGTGTTTGACCCATATTCCACATTCACAGCAACAACTTCAAAATCAACATACAACTCAATGAGGAATTTTTAGTTGATACTGTTGATATATCCTAAACATTTGTTAAATATCATTGTCATCTAGTATTCCAACTGCTTGGTATCCTAGACCCAAAAATCGAGATAGGACACATGTATCTTATTGCCAAGACTATTTTTGAAGTGTCGCTTTATCGATTGACATAACCCATTTTCTAGCTTCGCATATGACAAAGAGTAGGGAATAAAAAAGCTACATGGTCTCTCACAAATAAATATAACACTCTCATTAGTATTGTAACAACTTTACTATTAAAATAAACTATTATATTTACTGTACTACTCATTCTCACTCTTTTTTTTACACTTCGGACACTTTTTTTCCTACAAAACTCACGTCCTCATAATCTTCTCCACTACATACTAATGTTAGTATGCATGACATGAACAGACTTGAGAGTTTATATAGAGGGTGAAAATAATTTAATAATAAAAATGTCTTTGATGAATTCTTAAAATAATTTTTTAATAAAAAATCTGCACAAATTTCTTTTGTCAAACAGTCAATCCCCATTTTCCAAAACTTTGAAATTGCACTTTTTTTTAAAATTTTAACATTTCTCGTTCAACCTGCAGAAAGAGAAAAGACAAGACGTTTTCAGTTTTTAAATTTTTTAATTTTAACATTTTTCTTTCAATCTGCCAAAAGAGAAAAGACAAGACCTTTCCACTTTTTAATTTTTTAAATTTTCCTGACTGCACCTTTGGCGAATTCACTTTTTCCATTTAATAAAAATAAATTCTCCGCATGTGGTGGATTCCTCTGACGCGCCCCATATCAAAATTTTTCCCTACAAATAATTATATATGTGTAAAACACCTCTTTAAATATCATATCCGAAAAAAAAGCCCCCCTCCCTCTCCTCTCATTTTCACTCCAAACAAACATAGTGGTAGGAGATGTTTCTTCCAAAATCAGTAAACGAGGGAGAGAGAAAGTGCAACATAGCAAATGAGTTAATTATGTTTTCAAAAATGTCCTTGATATTTTTCTCAAATGACAAAAGATAGATCAATCTTTCTTTAAATATTGAAAACTATATAAATATATGATACCCTACACTCATATAATAATAATAATAATAATAATAATAATAATAATAATAATAATAATACACTCTTTATCTATAAATATAAGACCCTTCTATTAAATAAAATTTTTATTAACTATAATTTTTATTTATTGTATATTTAATTAAATGATTTTAAATTAAAAATAATGAATATAATTTAATTATGAATTTTTAAAATATTTCCTATGTATAGAAAATATTTTTCTATCTAACCATATTTTTTAAGAATTTAATTTTTCATGTCACTGTTGTCATTATATAAGAAAGAAGGATTTTTTTGTTGTTGTTGGTATGATAAGAAAAGAAACAGAAAAGGAAGGATTACACCCTTTTGAAAGTCACACGCTCACCGTCTTCGCGCAAGTCACCTCGAAGTTTCGAAGGAGGGTCGTTCCAAAGCTTGATAGCATGATGCTCAATTGCTACCATTTCTAGCCAAATGGTTGGCACTTCTAAATTGAGGAATTTTTTAAGTGAGAATATAACAGTTTAATCACTATTAAATTAATTTCTTTTATTATGAGTGGATCCATTAAATAATTTAATAGTGATTAACTTATTATTTTCTCACTTTACCATCCCTTCATTAAATGCCTCTATATTTGTCAAATCAAAACAACTTTATTATTATATAAAAGTAGTTTTACAATTACATTTAAACGCAAACAAATTTCTATTTCCAATTCTTCTTTTGCTTCTAATTATGGGGAGAGGCTATTGTCACTCCTACTTAAATATTTTTTGTCTAAGTTTCTTCATTATAACTTTCTCTTATTATTATAATGGCAATCTACTATTAAATTATTATTTATTTCAATTAAAAATTATTTATACTTTTCACAATTAACTTATTAAAAAAGAAATTATTTTAATTTAAAAATTAAACTGTTTTTTCATATATTTCATAATATAACAATTATCTTCATGATAAAATACTTAGTATTTTAAAAATAATAATTGAAAGTGAATAACAATAAATACAAATTAATCTATTATCTGTAACGCATGTATCCAATTTTTATGTTTAAAGTTAATATTTTCAATATAAAAAAGCTTTAATTATAACATCACTCTACACTTTCAGATTAAGCTAAGGTCAACTTTTGATGATTTTAAAGTTATACATTTCCTCGGATCTCAATTCAACGAAATTCATATTTTTAATATTTTGAAGCTAAAATTATACTTTTAAAAATCATTCAAAATAAACAATGTATAGTTTTTCCAAATAATGCAAGGCGAAATTATAGGGCTCGGACTAATGGAGAGTATGAAGAAGCTTGAATACGCTTTAATTAGTGAACAAAATAACTACATAACTTATTTAAGCCATGGATGAACAGAAGAGAGAGCTATTATGAATTTTTATGCATGATACATTGGTTAGTTTACACTGATTGCACAAGACTCTTAAGCCTTCTGTATCCAATACCCAAAAAGTTATTTTATACTAAAAATGTTAATTTTAAACAAAAATTTGGATACATGCGTTATACTTAATACGTTAATTTGTATTTATTGTTATTCACTTTCATTCACTATTTTTTTTAAAATACTCAGCATTTTTTTTATGGAAATAATTGTTATATTACGAAATATATGAATAGATAATTTAATTTTAAAATTAAAATAATTATGTTTGACAAGTTAATTGTATATAAAAATGAAAAATTGATAATGTTTAGGACAAAATATAAATAACTATTTAATTGAATAAAAAAAAAAATTTATGAGAAATATATTTGATAATAATTATTATTTAATATTAGATTGTTATTATAATTAATAAATAAGGAGAAGGGTATAATGGAAAAACAGACAAAAAAGCATTTAAGTGGGAGTGGCGATAGTCATTTAAGGTATGTTTGTGAGTTTAGATTTTCGAAGGAGTAAAAAATTTGTAATATAATTTTACACTACAAATCTTCTTCTCCCCTTTTCTCTAAAATCCAAACTCACCGAATGGCAACAGCCACTCCCCTAATTATGCTTCTAAAGAAGTACTTCAATTCTCTTGTAACCTTAACCAAATGGGTCCACTATATTTTGATCCTTGTCAAATTTTTGTTTTAACACTTTAATTAGTTGAAAAATCAATTGCATATACTTGAGTCCTTAAAAGATTTGTCACTGTAATGCTTTGGTCATTCACATAATTATAGGAGATTAATTCTTATTTATGGGTATAAAAGATTAATTTTTATATATTATCAATATAAAGAGTTTTATATTATTATTTAATTATATATTTTTATTTGTAAAACTTTATAGGTAATGGGTGGTAGATTTAAATATATTTATTGATATGGTAATATATGATTAAGTGTCTGTGTAATTTTTTTATGCTAATAATACATCAAAATAAAATCCTAGTTATACATTTTAATTATATTAAAGGAAATCCTCCTAAATGATGTGCCTGGAAACTCTCCTAATTCAAATATCATTTCACATGTATTAGACACTCTTTGATGTTGTGTACATTACAACACGTGTCATTGTGTGTAGGGGTTGAAATATGTTAGGTTAGGCTAGTGTTTGAGTTAAATATGTCTGGCTTACATTCTCAAAAGGTAGCATGAACATGAGCCTATTACTTGGCATAGACAATTTTTATGGCTTTAACTTGGTCTAACCTGAAAGTCTACTTAAAAGACCTACTTGATCGTAATATTAAAAAAAAAAAAAACAAAACATTGACTCTTAAATAAATCAAAATGCTTCTAAATATGTGGAAAAACATATAGGCTAAAAGGCTTCATAAATAAGTTAAAAAGTGTACTTTTAAATAAATTAAAATATTTCTATTATCGTTAAATTTTTTAATAATAATAATAATAATATAAATAAGTTCAACTTATTGGACCTAATGAGTGATTTTTATTACTTGGAGTTGACTTGATAACAAAGGAAACTTTTTAAAAGCCTTAACCTAGTTTTTCTATTTTTTTGGTAAGTTAACAAAAGAAAGAACAACAATACAAAAGAAAGCACACAAAGCCATATACTGAGACATTTTGGGCAGCAGCTTTAAAGGAGCCAAGGCTAGTCCCACACATGCATGGCCTCAAGGCTATTAGCCCCCCAACTTCCCCAACAGATCTACATAGGTGTTGGCAGCTCGGGGGATCCAGTGAAGCCTAACCACCCAATCATTCTGCATAAGTTCATGAATATAGCCAACAACAGCATTCAATTGGTGAGCCCGAATACTGGCATTCCTGAAGATAAGAGATGAACTGCTTCAGCACTATCACGCTCGCAGACAAGCCGCCTAAAGCCCTTCTCCCAAGCCATGTTCAAGCCGCAAATCGAAGAGCCAATAACTTGATAAAGTGTGATATCTTCCACAGGGACCTCAAACAAAAACACCCCAACCAAGTGCCTTCATGCGAAGGAAACAACCTGCCAATACCACACCTCAACGGATCCACAAATATTCAGCTTCACGACACCCTCACAAGGTAGAGACCAAGAAACCCTAGTGGCCCCCGCCCCTACCCACGAGTCAAACTGATGCAGCAGGGAGCGAGCATCCTGCATAGACTGAAGATGTTACCCACAACATTGTGCATGGGCCAATGCTTAGAGTCTAGAACAATATTACACCGCCAACACCAAACCCACCAAATCGCGACCAAGAGCAAAACTATAGGTTTTAAATTGCGGTTGCTGGTTGGATGCAGTCATAATTGCCGTTGTTGTGATTATAGATAATGCGGTCATCGTGACACGCATTGTGACTAATGCGGTGTGAAATTTTTGCATATCTCCAAATTGAAAATGAGCCCATTGTGGCCCTCATATGACCTGCGCTTTTTACAATCCTAATACAATTGTGTTACATTGCAGTTAATTTATGTAAAAATACATCATACCGCAACCATAATATTGCAACTACTTTATGTGACACGATCCGTAATTTGAAACCTTGATATCAACATTTCTGGAAAAGAATTTCAACTAGTTACAAAATCTTCACTAGGAGCCATCTCTTTTCCCAAATTTGTTTACTAAATAGCCTAGTTTAGGAGTTGAATAGAATATCATCGTTCCATGAATTTGATCATGTTACAAGCTTGTCCTGTACTGGCGTATCTTAGAAGGGGCAACGGGTTAACAAAGATCCTGTATTATATAAATGATTTTCTTCAACTTAAAACTTATTAATTTTTAAAAATTAAAAAGATAAACCAAAAAATCGCATTACAATTAAGCATTATTTTCTAGTGGAAATATTTTTTTAGCAATAAATAAATAATTACAAGAGTTAATAAATAACAAATTCAATGATCAAGCAATGAATTTGTTAACTCTATACTTTGCTATTATTCCTAAGGAAGCTTATAAACTTTTTGACATTGTTAAGTATATGTTTGAGAATGCAAGAAAAACGAATTCTGCTAATCATTCTGCACATCCCTATAAATTTACTCAATTTTCAATTAGATATTTATAATTTAAAAATTTATAATTGAGTTCATATATTGTATAAAATGTTTTAATTAGGTCCCAGCGATAATAGCAGTTACAAAAATGTTTTGGTTAATACAATAGTGCATTTGATGAATTCAAGTGTACCACACATCTTATTAATCTAAACCATTTAATATATGAAAATAAAAAAAAATCTATGGCTAAAATTATAAAAGAATACCAATACACATACTTAGTGTAATACACTTTAGACACACCTATAATACTCGATGTGAGCTTGCAACTCTTATGTGTACCTGTAGCAACCTCACACTCAAAGGATCATTGGCAAGCATGTCAAATTGGAAAATGATGGTCCACATCACTTGGTCAAGGTCCTTCCTCGTTGGTACTAGCATGGAGCACAAGCTCAATGGTGTTGTTACCATTCCTTATTGTTGTGATGGTGCTCTTGTTACTCATGGCTTTCTTTGAATGAAGAAGAAAAAGGATAGGCGGGTCAGGGTGCGAGATCTACGTCAACTGCGTTTCTGAGGAAAGGTTGGAGGGTGAAGAGGGAGATGGAGACAAAAAAATTCTCATAATATTTTGTTTTTATTGAATCGGCAGTTATTTTTAGGAACTTAATTATAAATTTTCAAATTATGTAGACTTGGTTGAAAATTGAGTGAAAATATAAGAATTTATGGAATAATTAAACTTTTTTTAATAAAGTTATTTTAGAATAATTTTACCTGTTTGGGTGAAAAATGCCTGTTTGGTAAAAAAACTTAAATCAACTAAAAAGTCCTAATTTTAAATGTAAAATCCACTTCTAAGTGAAAACATAATTTGAAGCTTTTAATTATAATTAAAAACTAGTTATTTTTTGAATTTTAATATTTTTATCATAATAAGTCTAAGTATCAGATATTATAAAAAATAAACAATCATTTCATATTCTTTTTAGTAATTTATATATTATCATACAAAATCAATTATTTTCATACTATCCAAACAAAATATGTTACTTTAAGATTACTTTTAAGTTAATATATCCAAACATAATATTAATATTCAAACAATCAATTATAAAAAATCAATTATACTTATAATTGATTATTAAAATAAATTTGTCTAACAATTAATCGAAATGCATACTAACATGTTATATTAAAGGTGCATTTGTTGCAGATTTTGAAAAAATAATATGTGAAACTTAAATTTTGGGTGCATTTGGAAATGATTCTAGGCTCCTAGAATCACTCTTTTCAACAAAAAAAATTATTTTTTGTATATTTGAATAATTTTTTAAAAATAATCAGAATATTAAAAATGTCAGTTTTCAAATTTTTTTTTTGTAAAAGCTAAAAAAAATTTTTAACTTTTTCAATTATATATAAAATATAAGTTTTATAATTACCTTTTTTAAAATTTGAATGAAATGCACCCTTTATATGTAACTAGAAAAAATTGAAAATTGATTTTTTTCAAAACCTACTCTTTTTAACTTATACAAAAAATTTAAAAAATAATTTTTTAAAATTAATATTATTTTTTAAAAAATTATTTAAATGTACGAAAAGTGACTTTTCAAGTGAAAAAGTGATTTTGAGCTGAAAAAAGCTCAAACAAACACCCTAATTATTTACTTCAAAGTTTATATATGTGATGTACAATTAATTTTAATTTGATTTCCATCTTCTAATTTATTTGTTAAAGTACTTTTCCCTCTAGATCCCCATTTTGTGGTATATTAGTGCTATTAATCTTGTAAATCTCATACAACATTCTAGGTCTAAGCATTAGTCATAAAGCATAATTTCATAAGGGACCATGTTTAGAAAGGTGATATTAAGCCAAGTTTTATAAACACAGAGAAGCAGATTGCTGATATCTTTACCAAACCCTTAGCTGGAGATCATTTTTGTTATATAAGGAATCTTATGCGTATGATATGCTTTTGAGCAAGTATTACATTGCATATATCTTCTTTTAAGAGCTTGCACTGCTTAATCTAGACCAACTCCTTCAAAAGCTCAATCAGAATGATCAAATATGTTCAGAAGGGAAAACTTGAGTTCAGAAGGTTTGATTAGAAAGAGATTTAGTTCAGAAAGTATCTTCAAAAAGTGTGCTAAAAAAGTATATTAGAAAGTTAATTCAAAGAGATGGTGAGAAACTTGATCATGAAGATGTTCAGAAAGTATATGTTTCTACGAAGTTATTTGGCGAGAAACTATTCACATCCCTTAACCTCTACATAAACCTCCCACTCATCCATGTTATGAAGTTTCCAAATTTTCTCCCTCCTTGTAACTTCTCCTTATACACCTAACCCCCATCACCTCATGTCCTATCAACGTAACCCTTCTATCCCCTGCATAACTTCTTCGTTTCCCTCCAAACTTAACCTCTATTTCGATTTCATCCCCAACTTCGTAACCATGGGCAAACACTCTTCACATGATCCCAAACAAAGCCTAGACTTAGATGAGTTCAAAAAGGTCCCTTTGCTCAAAGATGTTTTCATGTTACAAGGATATAAATCCTTTCTTAACATCTATGAGAATGTATATCCTAGATCTCTATATTCTTCTCACACGTCAAAGGATCTAACGATGATGGAACCATTCTTATAACCATAATTGAAGACACTTCCATAGATGTTTGTCCAACAAATATGCAAAACATCATTGAATCCATATACAGTGGCTTGAGGTACACATCATAAAGTGGTCAGTGGAAAGAAGTTGGCATTCCAGAGGTTATGGTAGCTAAAACCCTAACAGGAAGAAAAAACATTACTTTAAAGGAGATCAAGACATCAACATTAAGGCCTAATGTCTGTGGAGTATTTTCTATGGTTCAACATACTATTCTTCCCCGACTTAGAAGCACGACCAACTCATTGGGATGAATATGACGTTGTTGTTTTGTCTGCTACGAAGAAGATGGCAAATCTTGTTAGGATTGTGATGGGTTTTCTTTTGTCTATTGTGGAGAAAGACAAGAAACAACATGTTGGGATGCCATATGTAACACCCTTCCAACTATCATGTATTACTTGAGTATCAACATAATTATTAGAAGAATCTCACTTCCTTTCTATAATACATACTAGTCAAGAGAAAACGGAATAAGGTAAAATTAAACTCTTAGGTTACAAAGAAAATAAAAAATATATATAAAAGTACTTTATACACAACTTGTACTTATACACATCACACCGTAAGTTAAGTCATTTCACTTCCAATACTACTCAGGGACTAGTATCAAAAGACATATCCATCACCTAAAACCTAGCCTGCTCATACATCAAGGTCCAACAAAATCGCACACACACACACACATACACACACACACATATACAAATGGACCTAAAAACATCTAACAGGAAATCGTATGTAGGCTGGCAAAGTCCTAGCACTACACTACTACTATATACAAGCCAAAAGTTCCTAAAGATGTCGTGTCCTTCTAAGAAAAGCCGTTGACCATCAGTATGATGGTCTCGCCTCGCCAAGGGCATTAGGACTCTCAGGTGGATCGAGTCTCAGGATGATAAGGAGGGAGCATCTGCTAGAGGAGGTGTTGGTGGTGTGAGCGGGATATCAAATATAACTGGGTATGCCATATGGAGAGGCACACCATCGTAGGGGAAAGTGGGGTCAAATGTGGTAAAAGGGACATCTGAAAGAACAGAAGAACACGTATGCACGGACCTGAATAAGTTATAGCATAAAGAGAGTTGGGACCGGGTCGTAGTGCCACACCTCCTGTGGCGAGTCAAGGAAGAACACCAGGGACGACATCGCTGAATTTGAGTAATACAAAATAAATACAACCATAAGGATGAGAATATTATAAAATTCTCGGAGGTACTCCTCAGGTATGATGCAGAGCATTAACAATAAGCTCATTCATGTAGGAATCTTCATGCAAAATTATATGTATCAATACCAATGTATATACATCATGTAAAGGCAAATGCAAACATAATAAGATTTGTGCGTTGTTCTTTTGTAACCATAGAATTCAATTCCGTGAATTTTTCTCTTTCATTAATATAGGGAAGACTTAAATCTATACCAAGTGGTATTTCCAGTGGACAACTCCACAATGGGCAATAGAGATTAGGACATGAGCTCATTCCTATACGTCTTCATTTTTTCCTTTTCTGAAATCTTACACAGTTCTATTCCTAGTCGATACGTGTATCAACTCATAATATTTCTAAGGAAGTCCTTATTCTTGCCTTCCCTTTTAACCAACATAAGTCTTGTCTCTATTTTTTCCATATGTTAAAATATGTACAATTGAATTTCTTACTTGCTTTTTCTCACATATACTTAATCATCATCATTTAGTTTTCTCAATGCATACCCAAGTCACATATAAATGTTCATTCATAATAAATTTCTTATTCATTCCTCATAAATGAATCTTTAAATAATGCAGCATGCATGTATACTTATCATATTTGTGTCATAATCCGTTATGCTTTCAAATCAAGAATTTGGTTTACTCCAGCAGTTTAACAAAATTCCCATTCAACTAGCATGATTTATTTGACATATCAAATGGTCAAGTCCAGGTCCCCAAAAATTCTTCAGGACACCTCAATGTGTCCCCAAAGTATTGTAAAATTTTCATAGCAAGAATCATACCCTAACTATGTTAACAAAATTACACAAGTTTGGTGGTTAAGACCACTTACACTTAGCTAGAACCAAATCTCATAATTTTTAACCCTAGCATATGATTGAATTAATTCAAAATAAAAATCACATTTACACCAACACTCTATAATAATTTTAAAGGAAAAATCAATTATTTGCTATGGTAATAAAATTAAGCAAATTCGTAGCTTAGGTCTAATAATTCAACAGCATAGATACAATTTCAGTTCTTGATTTTTTCAAAGCATTGGAGTAAAAAACAGAGCTCAAGAAAAATTGTGGGACTAGTTTAGGATGTTAGCTTCAACCTATAATTTTTCTAGCTCATAAAAATACCTACAATTGTACCAGAAAATTCATGAATAATCATTGCCAGGAGGAAAATTGAAAATTCAGCAAGTAGAATTTAACACCTCTTTAGCAAAAATGATTTTTTCACAACACCAAACTATCCCACCCATGCAAATACATTAATATATAGGTGTAATCTCACATTAAAACTACAATTTATCAAATTAGAACAACCCAAAATCTGCAAGAACAAAAAACACAAAACAAGACACAAAGAAACCCTATTCTTGGAAACTAGTGTATCATTAGCTCTAAGATGTTCCAAGATGGATTGCCTTCACTTCAAAGCTCCCAATCACACCCACACCCTTTCAAAATCAGTGAGGTATTAGGTAGCAATGTTAGAATTGGTGATGAATTGAGATTTTAATCGATTATATTTGTAGATATTGAAGCATAGAACAAGTTTAATGAAGGGGTTTGCAAGTTTTAACAACTCTAGGCTAGTGTTTTGAGGTTGGAAAATCAAGTTGAATCTCTTGGAAATGGAGGTTGTTGTTTCTCCTTCTTCTTGGCCAAAGTGTGAAGTGGCTTTTTGGAGAAGATATTGTTGTATTTATCTTATAATGATGGCTAAATATTATATAATATAAATGGATAATTCTTAATCTATGAAAGTAAAATGGATGGCTAGGATTAAATTTTGTAACTCAAAATTGAATCTTAGTTATTCATTTGATTTAAAATAATATGCTTCTTCATTTTGTAGAGATTCAACTAGTTTTCGTAGAAATCACACATTGAAATTTCAACGGGTAAAACAACATACCGTAATCATATATAACCCAAAATTTAATTCTAGGTATAAAATTTTCATTTCTAACTATTTCTAACCTTATCACTATGTTTTCTCAATTTCGGACATCTTAGGTCCCAAATCCAAGGTTTCCTCTCAATGGGCCCACGGGGTCCTGCAAAATAGTATTCACTTTTTCTTTGTTTGTTCATAGAGTTATTCTCATCATTACTACATCTCTAGAAAATTAATATTTTCATTAATAAAGTCCCAATTAATTTCTAAATAAACTCAGGGTGTTACACCATATGGCATGGTTGTGACAAAGGTTTTGAAGATAGTTGCTTTTCCCATAAAGGGACATAGGCATGATGGAACGGGCTCTAAGACAATACTTAGGACTTCTTCATCATTGCATAAGAAGGAAGAAGAAGAACTAGCCATAAGAGAAAAATGATCGAAGAGGCAATTTGAGGCCTCCTAAGCAAAGAAGAAAATAAAAGTTTTCATTGAAGTTTCAAAAGAAAAGTCTTCTAAAGAAAAGTCTATATCAAAGTCTTCTGAAAAGAAAAGACTAAAACTGATGAGGAAGCCCTTTCAAAGAAAAGTTCCAATGATAATGGTGATGACAATGATAATAATGGTGAGAAGGAGCCCATTTAGCTTGAACCTATCTGGAAAGTAGAAGTTATGAAAAATATAAAGAAGCGAAGAAGAATAAAATTGAGAGGAAGAAGAAAAAAAAAGAAGGAAGAACTAAAGAAAAAAAAAAAAGAAAGCGAAGGTCCCAAAATTCAAGCAAGTGCTAAAAGGAAAATTTGGTGGATTGCTCATGATAGAGAAATAGCTGAGGAAGAATTTGCTAAGTGTGGTGAACAAGGAACATGAGAAAGAAAAGAAGCTCTTGGTTCTTGGGAAAGCAAGAGAAGAGAGAGAAGAAAGAAAAAAAAATTGCTTGTAAGGCACATGAGATCAACATCCCTGACAAAGGTCCTAAATGAAAGGTTGCAGATGAAGTTAATCCTTTTGTGGTTGTTTAAGAAATCCCCAAGAGCATGACGCAACAATTTTCTATGACCACTATCCCTATTGAAGTTTCTAATGAGGTTTCTATTGTGCCCTCTTAACGACATGGCTCTAAACCTATCTCTCAAGTTTTTGAAGAAGCTTATAATATACCACCTCTTCAACAAAAAGAAGAATTTGTTTATGATGAAATTACCCCACCTACACCCTAAGTTTCTACAGTGGAAATGCAAGTCTCTGAACTCTCAAGGGTTGAGCACCCCCTCTCTAATGAAAATCAGTTTTAAAGTCTGTTGTTGTAGTTGCTTTCTCAAAGTTGTTATCTAATCTTGTTACCAGTTCTAGTACCTCAACGTAACTATTTATGTAACACCCTAATATATAACCTAACATACCTAGGATGCATTCAAGTTAATTATTAGTTATTACTCTTTTGTTTCAGTTCTTATCCGGTTAACTTGGAAATACTTTAATAAAAATAAGGGTAATTTTTTTTTTGAACTTTTTAAAACAATACGTGAGCCGCACATATAACTAAAACCGTCACTCACCTATCATAACAAGAAGGGAAATAAAACTGTTCACAAGCATACACAAAATATGACGGCCTTATGAACATAATCACACCATCATATATGTACATATAGGTAGTACAAGCATTAACTATCTCACCAAAACAAACCACTAAGATAGTAATATGCCCATAATTCAGGGGTTGGCCAGATTCAAGTCATCAAAAGAAACATAAACAGGTATATACATAGAAATGAAGATCATCCTACTGACGATGCTCTCGAGAAGGAGGAAGGTAGCCAGGCGCGTGAGCGGGGTCAAAGGGTAGCGAGTCACCCACGGGATGAACATGGGCTCCCGGACGTAGACAGGTGGCTCTTCTAACAGCGTGCTGGACTCCCTCTCATAGCTGCATCACTGTGGCCTCTCCATCTCTCCACTTCCCACATCTTGGGAACGATGGGAGGGACCACCTGAAGAGTCTGGGAAGGAGATTCCTACGATGGATCTGACTCTGGCACGGTAGGTCAATGGGTGATCGGGGTGTGTAACGGAAATCAGATGGCAGATGCGGCAGTGTGGCCACAAAGAAGCTGTGCACGGACGGGTGCGCTCAAAAACAAAATCATCAGTGAAAGGGGTAGTAGTGGAGAACCAGAAGCTAGTAACTGGGTGTGTGAAAGGACGATCTAAAAATGAAGGCGAACAACACATCGACCCACAAAATGATAAGACTGGTTAGTAGGATCGAAATGCATTTCTCAAGTGGGAGCCTCAAGGTAAATCATGAAAGTGGCCATCACCCTCTGAAGACGAAATGGAAAGAAAGAAATGAAATAAGAAATTTGAAACATGAATCGCAGGAGAACTCTTGCCTTCAGACATGTGTCATCATTTTCATCTTTAGGAACCTGGGTTTCGTTATGAAAATAATGGACATAATAAGATTCATTTATCAAGTTTAAAAGCCATTCACCAAGGTCCATGTCTTTTAGCATGATTCTTAATGCTAAGAGTGCATCATATATCATCATAAATGCATGTTAATGCCATATGAACACATATCATAATAACAATAATAATAAACCAATATGGCATAAAGAACACAGGCTATCATAACTTGATCTTTCCTCTTTAATATCTTAGGTGACTTGACTTTCTTGCTCTCCTCTAAGGGCCACCCTACTACTCCCTTCTCTTGAAAGTTCTAGGTTATAAGCTAATACCTAACTAGTCATCACTAGTCTAGTATGGGATAGGGGGCATATGATCACCTTTCATAACTATTAATTCCTAGAGTCTAAAGAATCACCTCTTTGGGTCACCTCCTATAACTATTAATTCCTGAAGTTGAAGGATCCCCTTGTTGGATCACTCTCATAACCAATAATTTCTAGAGTCTAGAAGATCATTTCCATGCATTTTATGTCACCTTTAGGATTAACATGTTATTTAGAGATACAAACATGAGCATACGGTCATAACCATCATCCTAGCTCATGGTCCAACATTTTATGTACAAGAATAAAATTGAAACCAAAAAAAAATAATAATAATATTTTAGGAAAAATTAATTTTGGCTTGATAGCTGTTAGCTACGCCGACGTACCTTTGTGCAATGAAAAACTCAAAGCCAAGTCATTCAAAATAAAATGATTCTGAGTTGACAATTTTTATTTATGAAGAACAGGATTTGTAACAAGGCACATAAAACCCAAGTTAGCACTAATTTCAATCATGAGCTGACATAATTAATTTAAATACAAAACTATTAATTAAATCAAGGATATGAACAAATAAAATGATTAAAAATTAAAAGCAAATCAAGGCCCTAACTACCATTATCTTTTTTCTTATATATATATATATATACATATTTGAAGGCCTTTAGCACCAAGTTCACTAAAATATGAGATATATAAATAAATCATTCTCCATATCAAATTATTTAATCTCACTTAAATAAATTAGAATGATTGCTAAAAATTTCTAAAAAGATCACATAATAGCCCAAAACTCTAAATGCCATATAGTACACTCCCAGTCAACGTAAAACTAAATAGCTCGAATAAAGCCCAAACAAAATTAAACAGAGGCCGAAAAGTATTTCTGAAAATCATACAAAAATTATACAAAATAATTCAAATAAAATGAAATTTCAGCTTAGAAGACATGATATTCCTGACACAAATAAAAAGAATAGAATGAAATTATGGCCAAATGAACCTAGACAACATAAAGAATATTATTTAATTTAAAAGTTAAGTAGGAATATTAGGGACTTCATTATTATTATTATTATTTTAATAAAACTGAATGACACCCACTAAAATAATGAAAAGAACGAAAGAATCTACGGGAATGGGTTCTGCACAACACACACACACACACACACACACACACACACTAATCTCTCTTCCTCTCACACACGCACCTACACACTCACAAAATAAAATTATCTCTCTCTCACGCCACACACACACGGCACTCTCTCTTCCTCTCACACACGAACACACAACTCACTCACACATAACAATTCACGCGGAGAGAGAGAGGCACACACACACAAATGAACTCTTTTTCACGTTACCCACACACACACACACACGCTCTCTTTCCCTTCTGACACACACAAATCTCACTTTCTCTCACACATGCAACATAAGAGAGAGGGAGAGACAGAGAGGCTGAGAAGAAAAAAAGGGGAAAGCTGCGGAGAAGAAGGGGAACACGGAAGAGGGCACTGGTACGGAGGCGCGTGGCTGCGTGGCTGTGTGAGGGGAAGGAAGACCGCACAGGGGAGGGGGCAGGTTCACTGCAGAGGGGCTGGTGGCAGCCAGATCGGGGCTTCTTGTGGCGGAGGAAGGGGGTGCTCACAGTGGTGGGTGTGGCGGCGCGGCGAGGCTGGGCTCTTCGCGGCTGATGTCGACGGCGCATGCAGGGGAAGAGTGTGCACGGCGGAGGGGCTGTGCTGGCTCACCGGTGCACGACGGAGATGGTGGCAGGCGCGGCCACCGTGGTTGAGAGGATCGGCTAAGGGAATGCCGCGACCTCCCTTCTCCTCTTTAGCTTTCAGGTTCGGTTTTCCTTGCTTTTAATTTGAAGGATTTGCTCAAAATCTTGCATGATATGTTTGATGTGTTGTTGTTGTGTTTGATGCTATTTTGTGCTATTTGTAGGGTTGTTTGGACTGTGTTTGTTGGTTTGAACCGTGAATGTGATATTGAAACTTGCTGATATTGATTTTTCTTATTTTTGGTCTATAATTTATGGGTCTTGCATGGTTGGTTTTGGATGGTGGCTTGAGTATAGTTCTAAGGATTATTTTCCTTTTAGCTGGGTTTTGGTAATTTTGATTGTGGATAAGGAATTTTGGTTTTGTGTTTGTTTATAGTTGGAGGACACTATGTTTGCTAGGATGAGGAATGGATTTCTGAATCAAGTTGGAAATAAATGGCAGCTGAAACACCAGAAATATAGGATGGATTTAGTTTTTGATTGCTTACTCCTTGTGTCTTGATCTCCCCAAACTCTAACTTTCGTTGGTTCCTTTGCTTTCAACAATTTGGAATGAAGTGCTGATGATGAAAGTGTGGTGAGAAGGAAAAGAGATTAAAAGTTGGTAGATGATGAAGATGGATGTGAGGTTAGTTCGTTCCTAACGGGTTCATAGCTTGCTCAAATACTGATGTTCCCTTGACCTGTTTTGATAATTAATCCTTAATTCCATGCTATTCATGGGATGGGGAAGAACCCATACTAACTTGCCTCCTATGACTCTGCAGGTGCTGAATGTTTCATTAGTTGAGCACAAAGCCCATCTTCATTGCAGGGAATGAGAGGAAATGCTGCATTATGGCCGTCTATTCTCTGTTGTTAAAATTTTTAACAGTGTATTCCTTTAATGGCATGATATAGTGTTTTGTAATCCTTATATTACATGGTTGTTTTATGTTTGCATTATAATGCTTTCTATTATGCTATAGTAGATAGTGGACAAGGAGAATATATATATATATATATATATCTTTGTCATGCTTTACAATATGCAATTGTGCATTGCCTGTACAAGCACTTTCTGTTAAGCATGGCTTTATAGGTTATAGAATAAAACTAGGAGAAGGCACGTCACCTTTAATTTATGCAAGTGCTAAATCCATGCATGTTTCCATGTCATTAGCTATTTCTCCCAATAAGGTAGCTAAGAAAACAACTCCTTTTCAAATCCACATAAATTTAAAGACATTGTAGAATTAGATGAGAAAAAGATTTGCATGCCCAAAAAAAAATGACTTTTCCTTTAACAAATCAGATTTAACTATTGTTTGAAATTTGGGATGATCTTTATAAGGTTTCAATACATGTTGAACATTGCAAGTGAAAAAAAATGCACATGTTACTTAAATAATATTATACTTGCATATGTTAACACACTCACTATATTTCTTGTAGTAATGTTTTTATTTCTTTTTATAGTATTAGAACTTCGAATTATATTTGTCTTGAAATAATACAATTGAGTGTTATGCATACAAAAAGATGGATAAAGTTCAATCAATATCTAATATGTTAAAAGCAATATGTATTTGAATGGCACACATAAAAATTTGAATGAAAATTCGTCGTTCATAAAGCATGGTAGAATTTCTTCATATAGATACCAAAACAAAATAGAAAGAGATTTGCATTCAATGGATAAGGCATCAACAAGAATAACAACCAAACCAATGCACTTGAAATAATTTATGATAATGTTGATTTTCTTCTTAAATGATTTTAATAACAACGGTGCTAGGGAATAGAATAATGGAGTTGAATGTTAAATTATTCACCATGAACAATAGATAATTAGTAAGCCCCACTTAGGAACATCCTGTAACCTTATTCTAGTATTAAAATACCTCATTGAGGATAGCTTAAGGACGTCCTTAGTTCTCATGTAAAAATGACCTCAAGGGCATTTTAGTCATTTTGTACAACAGTAAAAAAAATCAGGGTATTACAATTCACATATCTACCCTCATAATGTTTGAATCTCTCTCCTGCAATTGAACTTCCAAGCCCAAAGAGTTTATGGTATGGCAGGCTGCCCTTGATCCCAACAAGCTATACTGAATAAGATGATGATGTAAGTGAAGATATAGCAAGAGAAAGGGGTTATTAAATGAGCTTTAAATCTTTTTACTTTCTGAAAACTAAAACAAAGTCTATCAAGTGTTTAAACTTAAAGGAAGTGGAAAACACGAGTTTATAAGTTTCAGAAAGTTACTTTTCTGAAGTGTTTGGAAACTTAGTAAAACTTCAGAAAGATGTTTAAGCAAATATAAATGTTCATACAAAAGAAAAGAACAACACACACTAATTAAAGAGATAGAGAAGAGAATATCATCCAGATGATTTTATCCTGGTTTGGCTAACCCTACATCTAGTTCTCAACAAAACTATTGAGTTTCACTATCAACCTCTTTCTTAACACAGAAATATAAATATTCTTTTTACTAGTTTTCTCAAGCTATTTCTAGTGAGTAGTTTGTACAATCAACCTCATTGACAAGTAGTTTTGATCCTAGCCTCTCCAAGCTATTCTCATACTAATTACTAATAGATTAAGGCACAAGAGATACAAGGATTTGGTGTTTAACACTTCAAGAAAATACTCAAGTTTCCTAAGATAATGAAATGTATAAAGAAGCTACTTGAGAGATTTCCTTTTCTTCCCTTAGATATAGTTGCAGGCTCAATTACACCTTAGGATTCATCTTCATAATGTAATATCCATTTTAATAAAAATGTCAGCATTTTTTTTTGAATAGGAAAGGTGTTAGTTACCTTTCTGTCATTTTGGGTCCTAAATTTTCTTGGGACCAAAAGTCTGGTAATTGTTCCTTAAAGAAAAAATGAGTTGAAGATTGATTTTTAACGAATTTTATGAAACTCTTAACCATTCCATTTTTAGTCCCCAAGTTTGCAAAATCATAAGATTCTCCAAATTTGAACTAAAACCCAAATGTTAGATTTTGATTTGTTAGGACTTTGATTTTTTTAATATTTTATTTGAATCCAAATGGAGGGTATTCTCTTATTTACATTTATGTTTTAAAGTTAACCATTACTTTCCATTAACTTTAAATTAAGAAATGTAAATAAGTGAGTAGTGGGATAGTACAATCCAATACATACTAGTATTGGAGCATCTGAGCTTCTGAATTGGCCAGACGGTCATATGACCGCCCACACGACAGAGAGTGAAGTCGATGTCTGGAGCTTTTGGAGATCGCCCAGACGCCAACAAAGAGTAAGTCGGTGCGCCAAGGTGGCAGGGGTTCGCAGGCGGTCATATGACCGCCAATCAACAAAGAGCATAAAAATCCCATTTTGAGGTCCAGATCATTCTAGACAACCCCAAACCCTCTCAACTTGAAGAACACGTCTCTTCACCCCAAGCTCAATTTTCTTCCATTTCTCTCAATTCTAACTCTAATATTTTCATTCATAAGGCTTAAAGATATGTTGTTCTCTAGGTCTTACTCCATTTTCCTTCAAGTTTTCCTTGTTTAGGGTTGGTTATCTCTACTTCTTAAGGGAGAGAAGCTTTCTACCTTGTTAAAGGTGGATTCTTGGGTATTTAGAGGTTAATCTAGAGCCCTGCGCTTTTATGATAATGATGTCATTTCTACCCCCAGAGTGCTATTAGCATCATTTCTGCAAATTCACCCAAGTGAGTGGGTTCACATATGTTCTCTATTCTATGCATTAAAGTTATTTTCATCTAAATATAGTCTAAAAAATGAACTTTAGAGGTTTTCTTAGAAGTTGTGAGAACTCTCTTGTGTTCTATATTTTGAACTCCTGGTTTTAGCATGAAAATATGTTTTGATAAATCCATGAGACCATGTTTGTTACAATGATTTTATATAGAATTGATGATATATGCAATTGCAAAAGGATTTTATGATTATGTCAAGAGATTCTGGAACTGTTTTATGTATAAGCTATAGTTTTATAACCAAGTATAAAGTTTAGAGAAAAGGAATGGAAATACGGTTTAGACTCTGTAATTTTAGAGTATGGAATTGAGTTTTCTAGTTATAAAGAGTTTGATAGTTGAATGATGTTTTTGGTAATCAATAAAAAGGTTCTAGAGCTTGAATCTTCATGAGATTCAAGAACATTGACGCTACATATTCTGTGGAGGTATGGAATCACAATGTGTACAAAGGTTGATCCCTTGGACATGATTTCATAGCCATTGTGCTAAGGTAAACTTTAAAAGTGAGAGAATTCAGAGCTCTTATAGAACTAAAAGGTTTTTAAGGGTTTTTAGATTGATTTACAATAGCTATAGAGAAACAGACTGTGTTAAGAGGTAATCCGTTAACCTTGGTACCAAGTATGCCCGGCCAGAGTATTCAAGAAGGGACCTAGTTAGGTACCCATTATTGTCACTCTGGGAATGGTGATATGTAACGCCCATATGTGACCAGAGATTTATATCCAGAGTTTTGTTACATCACAAATATTGTGCATAACTAAAGTAGAGCTTACTGTTTCTCTAGGAGCTATGCTATTATGAGTTTATATGACATCAGGTATGAAAGTGAGTTAAGGAAATAGTTTTGAGCTTGTAAAATGATGATTTGAATGTAGATAAAGTGATAATTTGAATATATAATTACATAGATGGATGTTTGATTATGTATGATTTTTTTTTTGGATATTATTGATGTTTTTATAATTTCATGCACTGTTTCTTGGATGTCTCATAAAAGGGGGTTTCAGGTGAGAGCTCACTCACTAAGTTTTGGTATCAAAACTCACTCCTCTCATTTCTCTCATTTTTACATATAAGGACAATAGCAGCAATTTCTACTTAGTTGATGTAGAGTGTTGATGATAAGTTCCCTTGGGGTGAAGCATACATTCAAGGTTGGTTAGAGTGCTCCAGCAAGGGCAGGATCCAGACCTTAGATTACATTTTGCATTCTACATACAGGATAGTGTATTCTTGCTTTGTGTTTAGTGACTTAATTATATTAATACCAGATATTTTAAACGAACGACTTATTATCATGTGTTATATTATGACTTAGACTTTAGAGACGGATTATTAAGCTCAGAGTTGATTACCTAAATGATTGTGATTAATTTGAACTTTAAAGAACAGGTGATTTGTATGTAGAAAAAGGAAAATTTTCTATTTTCCATGAATTTTAAAAACAAAGCGTGCATATAGAGGCAGTGAGTAGGTCCAAAGGCTAGCATGAGAATAAGATTTCTCACGTGACGGTCACGTGTCCAATCGAGTCGTGACACATAGTAGTGTTACAATTTTCCATTGATGAGCTTTTCTTCGAGTGAAGCTTAAAATATGTCTATGTTAGATTAGAGTGCTTGGGTAGTCGTGTAAGTAGGATTTTGGACCATGCATTTAATTATGTACTCAATTATTTTATGTTTTACATATTGCTATGGCTCGTATTAGACTTATTTAATTTGATTTCCAAATTTAATATATTGGAGCAACTCAGTTTTTATGAAATTATTTCTTGGATTCGATTTTGGAATTGATATGATGTTTAAATTGAGCTTTGGAAATTAAATTATTATTATTATTATTATTATGCATGTTAGCCAAGTTATGTTACCCAGAGACTTTTGTGGGGACCTTGTCCATCACGTGCGGTTATGTTCCCTAATCAATTTGTGAAAATTAATGCAACATTTATTAAAGGATCTTGGGCTGGATGAACATGAAGAACAACATTCCCTAGTGGACCTAGCCAACAAAATGGCTGAGTTTCATGAAGAACTTAGTCATTAATTCATCAAATGAACAATAGGGGGAACAAGAAGACATGGAGTACCTAAACTTGAGTGATATATGATATTCAATCTAAAGTGCATGCATCCTCTTTTAGAACTTCCAAAGCATTCATGCCTTTATTCAGAGTGCTAATGCTGTAGCTTCCCTTTTGCTCTATTCTCTCTGCAAGCAACATCCAACCACAACTATACCTTAAGTCCTAAGCATCCTCCAACAACTCAACCATCCAGATCTCAGCCCTCTTCATCCACATAAGTGCACTCAATCACTTCTACTGAGATGAATATGTTGCTGGCAAAACAAAGAGACATTTCTATGAGAATAGATAAAATTGAAGCCACTAACCTTGCTCATGAAGCTCATGTGAGAAGACATGAGGAGTTGATGGCACAAATGTTGAGCATTCTGGAGTGCTCTATAGGAAATGTTAGTGATGTCCTTCCTTTCTACTCTACCCTTTTTTGATTGATCACAAATTAAAAGGAATGTAGATAGTTGTGCTTGAAAAAGAGATGAGACCAATGTTTGTTTGAAGGGGAGTGTGATCATACGGGTAGGAGAGTTTTTTTTGCTAAAGGTTCTTGTTTCCTAGTTTTTGAAATGATTGAAGTATTCTTTTGAAAAAAATAGGTTTATGGTTTTTGTTTCTTTTTATTTTCTATTAAATTAAAACCTTTGCTGTTCATGTGTTGTACTCATCATTCCGTTAATTATCATCATCATGCCCATGAATATAGATAATCTTTTGTTCTCTTTATGTTATCCTTCTTTATTTGTTGTTTGTAAATCTATTGCTTTCTCTTTATCATTTGTTAATCCTTATATCTGTATATGCTGTATCTCTGTGCTGAGTTATAATATTTTATGATCTGATGCATAAAAATATTCATTGAGAAACATATTTGTTTTAATATTTCTGATAATACATATCAAGAAGAAATCCTTGAGAAGCTCATGAGCAAGGTTTTATCTCATAAAAACTTCTTTAAAATTGCTTTGATATCCTGTGTTTGTGAAATATCACAATCCTTTTGAAAATTTCTCTTAGTTTTTCAAAGAACTTAAACTGTTTTTCATATGTATGTTTCCCTCTTAATACCTTTACAGGTGTTTGAAAGGGATCGAATTGAATTCCTTTAAGAATTGGAATTCAATTCTTTGCTTTGGAACCAATTTTGATCCAAGAATTATATGGGAATCAGAATTCAATTCCACAAACATCCCCCAAATAAATCAGACCTAAAGAGGTTCTCGATTGGTGATGGAATTGATATGAAAAATGAAATTACTATATTAGCCTTACTTCCTCCACTGCGCGTCCCTCCACTGCGAGGAAGTACATCATGATTTAGGGCCCTCTTCAAAACAGTACAACAAGCCATTTTGTCTTTCTCTAGCTCTCCCTCTTCAATCAGTGGTTTTGGATAAGACCAAAGTTTTGATTCTTCACCTTACTAACTTCCTAGCAGCACCCATTATTTGTTGGTTTGTTTATTGATGAAGGATAAAATGGTAAAAATAAACAAATCAATTTATTTTTAGATAGATTCCAAATTAAGGAATTAGTTAATTATTCTTATTTACTAACTCATTCCAAACATAAGAATTGAATTCAATTCCTAATGAATTCAATTCAATTATATTACTTAAAAACTTTCCAAACACCCTGTTATTTATCATAAAGTTAACTTTTGTGCTTTATCTACCTTTCTCTAATTTTTTTTTCAAATATTGATTTGTCATCGTTAAAAAGGAGGAAATTGTAAGCTCCAGAACCCTTGCAAAGCATTTTAGAAGTTGAGTTTTGAATGCTAACAAATCAATCTTAAATAAATTCTTTTGAGAAAGAGAACTAATTGTTATATCTATTGTTTAATTTTATCTTAACATAGATACAAAATATTGCAATTAAATGCTCCACAACCCTTCATTTGGGCCCCTTCAATCTTGTTTCGACCTCTCCACAATGCTTTGTTGCAAAAGAAATTCCAAGTCATTATTGGAATGTGGTTAAAGCCATAGGGCTATCCGGGAGGGTTAATTAAAGCCATATCAGTGAGGGGTTAACGTCATAGGGCTATTAATGAAAGGTTAAAGTCATAGGATTATCAAAGGAGGTTAAAGCCACTGGATTATCAAAAGAGATTAATGTCATAGGAATGTATTAAGAAATCTAAATTTAGGGAATACCAAAGTTCAATATCAAATGAAGGCAAATGCTTAACAACTCAAGGCAGAAGTTAACACCTGTGCTTGACCACAAGTATAAGCTAAAATCTGAAAAACCAGAAAAAAAAATTGATCCAAGTATCAATCTTCATCATCATGAGCTTGCACAAATCCATGATTAAAGAAGAGAGAGACAGCACAACAAATGCTTCCAAGCACCGTGAGAGATGCAAAATGTGATGCTTCCAACCTCCATTACTGTATGTTTGCCCTCCAATTGTTTACTAGTGTTTGGCTATTGAAAAAAGTTTCACGTTGTTTAAGAATAAACTAAAGATAAAGAAGATGAATGATGGATTTATACAACAAAATTTTATTCTCCTAATCCTTCATTTTTTCTATAATCTAAACTCACAAATATATGCTTAATTTTATAAATAATTTTTAATAATGAATTTAATTAAAATATTATCTTCTCATAAAATAAATTAAAAAACAAATCGGCAGCATAAAATTGAATGAAGTTTAGTTGAAAAGGGATTGGGAGACAACTCTGAGTTTATAGTCCAAATGTCGATTTCGTGTACGGAAGAGATCAGAGATATACATTGGTTAAAAGCAATGCGTGGAGTACCTTTCCAAAGTTTTTAAATCATTTATTTTACCTAAGAAAAATATCTTGTACTTTTTGCGATTTCAAAATGTAAAGAATAATGTGCTTCGACGTGTACAGTCTATTTG
The DNA here is from genome assembly GCA_030441495.1 of Dalbergia oliveri. Classification (NCBI taxonomy): domain Eukaryota; kingdom Viridiplantae; phylum Streptophyta; class Magnoliopsida; order Fabales; family Fabaceae; genus Dalbergia; species Dalbergia oliveri. The sequence goes on along the minus strand of JAMLFY010000014.1, from coordinate 10,672,745 downwards.
GTCGACGTGTTTCATCATAGGCCACACAGGATAGACAAGTGTCCATGTGAATGGCACTTATTTTATTGTTCTATCAGAACTTTCTACTCTGCACAGGATGTGCTCCCGAAGCAGTGAGGGCAGCGTACTAGCTTCAAACACTTTCTATGTAAACAAAGGTGGCGAGATTCAGCCATGACGGGTGTGTGTTAAATTGGGACCGGGAATTGGTATTAGCTATTAACCAACATAAAAATACCATATTTTACATATATATATATATATATATATATATATATATATAAAGACAAAACAAAATTGATATATTAGTATAAATAATGATAGGTTTTAATGAAATAGAATTTGTATATTTCTCATTTATAATGTAACACTTTTATAATTATTGAATAATATAAGAAGATCTAATTATAACTGCCAAAAAAATCTAATTATTAATAAAAGTATTAGACTAATAATTTATATTTAAAATATTAACTATTTAGGTTGGATCTTTATTTTTTTCCTATCCTAAATTTATAATTCTTTAACATATAAACGTAATTTATATTTGATCAAAATCAAATATTTTTCTAAAAAATAATAAAACATATTATATAGACTAAAACAAAATTTATTATGCCAATAAAGACTAAAAATATATTTGAAATAAATTGAATTATATAGACCCATTATTTATGAAAAATAAAGATCAATCATTTATTAAAATAATAATCATACGGATGAAAATCTTAAAAAAGTAAAAATTATGAGGACAAGTAAATAATTTTAGCGACAAAATCTAAATTCTTAGTGATCTGAAAATTAAAATCAAAATAAATTGCGAGATTTAAATAGGAGTACGTAAAAGATTATAGTTAACATTGAAAATTGAAATTCGAGTAAATTTTTTGACATAAACAGTATGTTTGATAAGAGAAATTGACATATTAATTTTATGAGTTATTATTATCCCTCGCTTTCTCAATATTTTTAATGAATTAGCTTATGTATTAATTAATGAATGACATAAAATAAAAATTTTGAATGACATCAAATAAAAATTTTATTTTACTCTCAAAGTATTTAAAAATTAATGAATAACACCAAACATAATGTTTATGTCAAAACTTTTAAAACCTATAATAGTATTTAATAAAATAATATAAATTTTACTCTCAATAAGAATAAATCACTATGGTGGTGGTTGGTGGATATATAATAAATTTACTCTTAAAATCTTACATGACTAAAATAGGTATAGATATTAAATATTGTAATTTTTATTTTTTTTTAATTAATTAGAGTAAGATTCTGATGGCCTTTTAAGATTTTGATAGCATAATCTAGCTCTAAAAAATATTCAATGAGGTGCTTACAAAAATACCTCTGGTTATCAAAAGAACAAAAGTATCTTAACTTTTCTATTTATCTAACAAAAAAACTTGACTTATATTTTTCATAATTAGTACTTAGGAGTATCCCTTGAGTAGCACTATCAAGCCAAGTCCTATAATCCTAAGTCTTTATTTATCAAAATAATAATAATAATAATAATAAGTATTAGGCTATGTATGAATTGATGGTAACTAGGAGAGTTGAGTAAAGTGGAATAAAATGGAGTGAAAATAGTGTCCAATTTTTCACTCCATCCATATTTGTCAAATGAATAATATTTTTTTAATATTTAAAAAATAGGTGTCTAATTGGTAGCTCCAGTATCACCATTAGATATGATAGATGAGTATGGATAATGTTATTGTCATATCCAATAGTTAAAATAAGTATCCAATTGGACGCTTATTTTTAAATATTGAAATAACATTATCCTTATCAAATCCAAAAAATGGAGCTAATTAAAATTTCTTACTCTAAAGGTGTGTTTGGTTGGGAGGTAAGAATGTGGTGTAAAAGTTTATGGATAAATTCTATGTATAAAATTATACATAAAATTCATCTATAAAAAATTATCTCGCATTTTTACCCCTAATTCCAACACACCTTAACAAGTCAAACATACCCTATGTTTGGTTAAAGGGTAAAAATATGATAAAAATTTTTATGGATAAATTTCATGTGTAATTTTACATATAAAACTTTATCTATGAAAAATTTCACCTTTATTTTTACTCTCTAATCAAACATACCCTTAGGGGTTGTTTATTTCAAGGTTTGAAATTACATTTACAAGAATCATATTCCCAGGAATAATATCTAAACCCTAAACCCGAATATTATTTCTGAATATTTTAAACAAATTATTTGTTTAACATTAAATTATTTATTGAAATTTCTAGGAATAAATTTAAAACTTATTTTTTCATAATAAATATTCTTGAGAATATATGTTATAATTTTCAAAATACCCTAATACATTTATTATCATTCCAAAATGAAAATTACATTTCAAAAAAATATATAAATTCAAATATATTTCTCCATCAATATAAAATTAAAAAAATTAATTTTTTAAAACTTATTTATCTTATCCAAATCTAATAATTAAATAAAATGCTAAAAAACTAATAACTACATGAAATGCATGAGCGCATATAAATGAAAATTATGGAAAAAAAGTCAAATAAGTGATCGATATTTTCATATTTACGTTTAATGATAGCCATTCTCTAGTCATGATGATTTTTTATTCTCAGCTTTTATTGTGAGAATGAGATATCGCTAAATTATAGAAAAATCTTTTTCAAAAAATAATTGATGTCTAAATCTAATTTTACAAAACATATAATAAATATAAGAACACATCATTCTCAAATAGTTATTTCTAAAAATAATTAAATATTCCTTAAAACAAACTCCCCTAATAATTAAAGTGTCTCTTTGTTGCTGTATATTGACTTGAAATACGGTGCACCATTGTTCCTGCTTCCAGCATGCTTGCTAAAATGAAACAGCAATTTCGCTATGGGTGCAATGGCCGAAAATGCAGGCTAACCAGAAAATAAGCCGAAGCCCTGGAAATCGATTAAGTAAATAAAATAATTAACCCAATAAAAAATAGAAGAGTAAACACCAAAATTGACAATTTATTTGATGGATAAATTGATCTCTATCAATTATAAACATCGAAATTAATCTCTCAAAATTGTTAAAATAAGACATTATACGTCCTCCTGAGTCAATCCTCGGTTAGAGGCAAGATGACAAAAGAGTTTGGAGAAGGTGAAATTCATTTGAGAGAAAATATAGCTTGGAAGAGGAAAAAGAAGAACTCGTGTAGATTAGAGCTCCTGGCAGCCTGAGGCTGATAGCATGTGACGAGCTCCCCACTGTCATTTGAGCTCATCCTCCTCATCCAGTTCTGCCTCTTACTAGTCTATTTCTAGAGAGCTCATCTTCTAGAGGAGTTTTTTTTTTTTTGCCTCCAAGGAGCTTGATACCGATAGAGTCTGTACCATCTATTTTTATAATCATAAGGATCAATTTCAATATTTATAATTATTAAAGATCAATTTATTTATTAAAAAATTTATCAAGACCAATTTGAGTGTATATCTACAAATAAACCCCGGTGGCCAACCCACGCCAAGTTCAACGCACCAATTGATTAACGTTCTTGTCTAAGCCTCCAATAATTAAAGTTGGGAGGAACGGTGCTGTTTTGCCCCCATAATCCCTTATTTAAATCACTAGTTGCTCTTGATATTTTCTTCGTCACCTCAATCCTCCTTCACATGTTTCTTTCTCTCTCTCTCTCACATCTTTTTTTCTCTCTCGGTACGCGTAGCAGTTACATGGTCTCTCTTTGAATCTTTCTGAAGCAGATCTCATTCTTTCAATCTTCTACGCTTTTTTCTCTGGTTTTTTTTTCTTCCCGATCCATCAATGGATTCCGATTCTCGGTTAACGATTCTCTCTGCGAGGCTCGTTTCCGAGCTGCATTACTCGCAGCTTCGGTGTATCGTCGAATCCGCGCTTTCGTTGAATGAATTTCTGTAGTATTTTTTGTTTTTCTTCCGGATTAATGGCGTGGAGTTTTCGTCACCGGAATCCGTTTGGTTGCCGAGAAACTGCTAAAAAATAAAGGTAAAACCATTTAAAAAAAGAAAACAGTAACAAAACCGTAATATTATTGCACTGAACCCTAACTGATGTGAGATTTCTCGTCTTCTAAATGCTTTTTTCGGCGAATAGTTGAATTCTTTGTTGTTTGTTTGTTTTATTTATATAATGGCGTTATAATGTGGTGCTTCTTCGTGTCTTACAAACTTAGCTGTGTATTTTCATATTATGTAGGTTACTTTGAGATGCTTTTTTCGGAATCAGTGAGCAACTTTCGATGGAGATGTGCGTTCCGATCTCAGGTGACGAAGAAACTACAAGATACTATACATGCTAATTTTAGTTAAACGTGCCTTTTTTGTCTATTTTCTTTTTTACAACTTGTCGTACAGTCTTCCGCAGTGTGCTTTGTTGGTTCGTTGTTACTTTGATTATATCGATTAGACGTAAACTTTACCCTGTCGAATGACCTTACTTTTGTTACCTCTCTTGTTCGCTATTTTTTGTTCTTTTTTTTTCTCAGCGAGATGTGTATCGTGTCGGTCAGCAATTCTTTTGGTCTCAGTGGCTCACACGAGGTAGTATAATTAGATTTTTAGTTAGGGTAAAAATCAATAGTTCCCTGGTTTGTGCTTTGCTCAATATGGTTTGTTTCTGGTTCGTATGCCCCTTGAACTATTATTTTGTCTAATATTCGGAATAAAAAAGGGAGAAGGTAAAAATGCTAAGTGTATGTATGACTATTAGATAGACAGAAAAAGAACAACTACAAGCCATCAGATTAAATCTAAGGCTATGTTTGATTAGTGGTAAGTAGTGGAGTGGAGTGAAGTGGAGAGGAGGGGAGTAACATTATTATTGCATTCCATTGTTTGGATATTTTCATGATGGAATGGAGAATATTCCATCCCATTGTTTAGATATGTCAATGGAATGGAACGAACTTCTTATAATTATAAGCTTTTATTCCTATGATACCCTTGTATTAAATATATCATAAGTATTTTTTTTTAACTTAAAAGGATACAATAGTAACTTTGTGAAATAGTAATAAAAGAGGAACTCTACTCTATCCTATTGGCCGCAATTTGGAGGGGAACAAAAATGAGAGGAAATGGTGATATTGGATGGATTGGACTCTGTTGAGAGACAGAAAAGAGAGAAAGGCGTGGATGAATCCGTGTGTATCAACTACACAACGGAGAGAGTATATGTAGATGTTGTGCAATAAATACACCATAATTACAAATATATATTTTCCCTAATTACATATATAATACTCCTAATTATAGATATTTAGAGATTTAACACTCCTCCTCAAGTTGGAGCATATAAATCATATGCACCTAGCTTGTTACATAAGTAACTTATTCTAGGACCTCTCAATGACTTGGTGAGAACATTTGCCAATTGGTCATTTGAATTGACGAAGCTCGTGGTCATGTTTCCAGATAGAATTTTCTCTCTGATGAAGTGACAATCAACTTCAATGTATTTGGTCCTTTCATGAAAAACTGGATTTGAGGCAATGTGTAAAGCAGATTGATTGTCACAAACAAGTGTCATGTGCTTGGTTTCTCCAAATTGAAGTTCTTTGAGGAGTTGCTGAGCCAGATAAGCTCACATGTGGTTGAGGCCATGGCACGGACTCTGCCTCAGCACTAGACCGTGCAACTATAGTTTGCTTCTTACTTTTCCAGGAGATGAGATTGCCTCCAATAAGTCTACAATACCCAGGTGGAACGCTTATCAAGAGGGGATCTTGCCCATCTCATCAAGAATACCAGCTATCAGTATGCCCCTTATCTTTGTAAATAAGGCCTTTCCCTGGGGTTCTTTGACATACTTCAAAATACGTATGACAGCATCCAGCTGAGCTTCGCATGGTGAGTTTAGGAATTGACTAACCACACTTACCACGAAAGAAATTCTAAACGAGTAACTGTGAGATAGTTCAATTTCCCAACCAATCTTCTATATCTCCAGGGTCAGATAGTGCCTCCCCTCAAATTGGCAAGAGCTTGACATTAGGATCCATAGGAGTATCAACGGGTTTTGCAGTAAACCTTTCCTCCAGAATGTCAACAGCATATTTTCTCGAGAGAGAACTATGCCATCTTTGGACTATGCGTGAGAACCATTGGCTAAAGTGACAGTAGGTAAATATCCAGAAGTAGAAAGTGTGGAAAATAAAGCTTTATTACCAAGAGATATGATCAGTGGGGCGGAATCAAGAACCAAGGACCCAATGAGGCTGACTGAGAGACAAGCAAAAGAATTACCAGGATGTTCAGAGGTAGCGAAACCAGAGTTCTGACGTTGCTCAAACCACTTCAGAAATCGGCTGGTGAGACTGAGATGGCTGATGCGAGAGTCCGAAGTTGCGGGAACACTAGCCTGGGCAACATTAACAGAAGGGCACAAGTAAGGATGCAAAGTGTAACGCGATCAATGGTGTGGCTTAACTTTTGGCAGTGATCACACTTGGGGCGGGACTTTTGAGAATGGCCATGGTTAGTACATTGCGTGACAAGGGCAGAGGTATCAACCAAAGCTGGAGGAAGGGGCAACTAGGAGGTGGACTTGAGAATGCTACACGCTGGATATCAATCTTAACCAAGCGGCGCTCACCGGATGTTGGCGGCCATCTTGGTGAGATGGTCGGCATAATCCTATCCCAACAGCCAAAGTTGGATATTAGATGCCTAAGTATCATAATTGTTGCCATCAAGTTTGTCAGTGGAAAGAAGCACACGACATAACTAGTGAACATTGGAGGCTCTCTTCGAAACACCCTTATTGTTAGAGGAAGAGTCGGTGGCAGCCATGGGCACAAGGAGGCGGGGGGAGAATTGAAATTACCAAAAAGTGATGACGTCGGAGAGCACGGATTGCGAAATCAAGGATAGATCCGGATGAGGAGAGCGGTGCGAGTCCAACGCACCAAGCGGTGACCAGAACTGAGCGGACGCGCCGCGCATGGCCTGAAGGTGCGGCGGCTGAAGCAGCAGAAGGAAGGAGTGGCGTGTGGGAGCGCGTGACAACAAATTCGGAGGTGTGGTCGATGGGGTCGGCCGCGCACGGTGAGGCGAGGGTGTGGTCGGCTATGGAAATGGACGTCGGAAAAGTGGCCGCGGATAGAGGCTATTCGTTGGAATGGAGGCACGGCGAACGGGAATGGTGAGCAAATTAGAAGGGAAACAATTTGCTCAAAAAAAAAAAATTTCACCAAAGGGCAGTGGGCCTCCTGGCAGGTCCAATTAGGGTTTTCTTTCTTTCATAGGCTCTGGATACCATGTTGCAGACGGGAAAGAGAGAAAGGCATGGATGAATCCATGTGTATCAACTACACAACGAGAGAGTATGTATAGATGCTGTGCAATAAATACACTATAATTATAAATATATGTTTTCCCTAATTCCAGATATAATATCCTTAATTATAGATATTTACAGATTCTAATAGACTCCATCCTCCTCCATTCCACTTACTTCATTTTCATTATATCCAAACAATGGAGCTCACTGAAATATCTTTCCCTTCCCTTCCATTCCACATTGTTTCATCAATCCAAACATACTTTAATGGTGTATAAATGAATCTGATGTCTAGTGGTATAGAAATGAATGTGATGTTCTGTATGTTGTGTATCTGGCATTAACCGTGGAAAAAAGAGGAGACCAGATGAGCTATCTTTTCAGTCCCTCATGTCTTATCTAATTTGCTAAGAAGTTGATGGCAAGTAACTTAGGGTGACCACTTGCTGATGGAACCAAACACTGTGGACTTTGATGGCCATTTAAACTCGATTTTATCTGGCATTCTTTCAGTTAAATAGTGACAGTTTTATTATTTGTTTCCAATTAGCCTTATTTATGCAAACGATGTTGTGTTTTTAATTTTGAGGTGAAGAAAAGGCAATGAAGTATTTCAAGCTTTCAATGCATTTATCTTCATTTTGGTATATTAGTATTTCTGGCAACTTTTTGGATGTAGGAGAAGGGGTTTACAGATGTACACGAGGTGCTTTATTTCCACATTCTAGGTGCTTTTATCTATGGGCATTTGTAGATGTATTTGATGTATGACAATTCTTCATAGTGTGCCACTGTGCATATTATTATGTTATCTGCAGTTTCAATTTTATAGTGATTTTGTTCTTTTCTACATTTTAAAATTGAATTTTCATTGTATTTGGTTTGATTTATCCTTATCTTATAGGATTTGGACTTATTTTTTCCTTTATTTTGATATGGGTAAAGAAAGTTAGAATGCGGTTTTGAGTAAGTTGACCTACAATTACAAAGCTTTTTCCTATGCTTAAACACTGCTTAGGCTACCTTGGCGTATGCATTTGGAATAATATGGATAAGGGTTCAAATAGAGGCTCTGCCATTCAAGATGGTAGAAGAGTGGTCTGGACTCTAGAGCATGTATGTTAATCTTTCTATAAAGACCAAACTAGCAATTTGGTCCTTTAAAAATATACGTGACATCAGCTTAGTTCCTGAAAGATTTTTTATATGAATTTAGTCCTTGAAAGATTCACATGACATCAATTTGGTCCCTAAAAGATATATGTGACATCACTTTGGTTTTTGAAAGATGTATGTGATATCAAATAAGTTCATGAATTTATGGGAAGGGGGATCAAATAGATGTCACATTTGTCTTTAGGGACCAAAGTGGTGTTATGTGTATCTTTTAGAGGCTAAACTGATATAAAAAATCTTTCAAGGACTAAACTGATGTAATATGTATTTTCCGAGGATTAAATTGATGTGAAATTTTTTTGTTTGATGGGCTAAACTGATTTTACTTATAGCTTTGAGGGATCAAATTGCTAGTTCTATAAATGCTTCAAGATTTGAAGGCAGTTAATTGCTGATTTTGAAAACTTATTGGTGGATATTTTTAGATAAAAGTAAAGGCCAATATTTTATTGGAGATGCTTTAGAGACAATTGAACCATCAATGCCTAGGGAAAATGCATTTGTTTGTGAAGGGAAGATGGTGTATTATAGAATGTGAAAAATCTTGAAGTAGTCATTTAAAACTTAAACGAGAGCAATATTAAGGAGTCTATTATTGAAACATGTGATCTATTTCAACAACCAACTATAATAATCACTATTCACATGGGCAAGCATAATTGTTTGTGGAGGAAAAATGGTGTATTTTTCAGATTTGAAAAGTGAGGAAGAACCAAGTTAGAATATAAGAGAGAGCAATATTAAATATTCTATTATTGATATGCATGATCCATTTCAACAAGTACCTATAATAATTAATGGCTAACATTCATATTGCCTATGTTTCAATGAAGTTCACAAAATAAAAGGGTAGTCTTGACACTTGATGAACTGCCACGGATGCTTATTCCGGTGCCCAAAAGTTTTCTTTGATGTTATGAGACAAATAAAATGCCTTTGGCCTCATAGGGTAATTGAAATTGAATCTTTCCCATCAAGTTGTGATGTTCGTCCAAGGGGTTGATTACACATCCTCCCTCTCAAACTTCATAATCCTTTTGATTAATTTTTTCTTAAACGAAATTCTAGTCTGTTGGCGACATAAGAGATAACATGGTTTTAATTAATTAAATGTGTATGTTATTCTAGTATATCAAAACACGTTGATGGCCTGCTAGGCTGTGATCAAAATTTTCATGATTATTGCTGATATTTTGTGACAATTTACTTTTACTATACGATAAAAGTTTCAATTTATTTCTTTGATTATAAAATACGGTTCCAACTTGAAACTTGCCAGTGAATTAATCTGTTTTGCTGATCAGTTCACTTAGTTGTTGTTAGATTTTGAAGTTTGGAGAAAGCAGTTAAAATTGCTAAGCTGGAATCAGCTCTATTGTGCTACATTTAGTACTTCATAGTTCATGATGGTAGTGAGCTGGTCTTCTTAAATTGTATTTAAAAATTATCAAAGTAAATGGTGCTCATAGTTCACACTACATATATATTGCATCAATACCAATTTCTTTCCGACAAAAGACAGGAACTATTAAAGGAAAATTTAAAGGAAAGAGAAGTTTTTGTGGCCTTCCTGCCTGCTTATACCGAATATTCTTCACAATCCTCTTATTCAGTTGTGTATTTACTATTCCTTAATGAGTTTTCACTTTCTAAACCTTTCAACATGATGGTTTCTTTTTTGAGGTTGAAATTCTCTTTCACAGATCCTACCTCATTGAGACTGTCTTCCTCCCTTTCTTGAGTTACTTGTTTTCATTCTAGTTTTCCTTATTCTATGGAGGTTTCTTATCTTGCCCTGTTATACATTCTCTTTAATGCTCCAAATTTTATCAAAGAAATACTTTCCATGAGGTGCAAGCAAAATTCGAAAAAGACATGATTATAGGAGCGCTATCCAATTCCTCTGAATGAGACTCCTGTAAAGTTACCATATGTTGAACACCACACCAAAGCTGTAAACAATATTAGTGGGCTGCCGTGATGGAATTTGTATCAGATTCTACATGATGAGATTGTGTAGATATTTCTTATTTCTAACCAAGCTCCAGTCAAATTTTTTTTCATGTGTTCCTGTGAATAATGGACTATTGGTATTTGATGTTTGAACTCCCTGCTTTGTCTTTATACTTCTCTGCCTCCTGCATGCCCCCTCAATAGTGAAGTTTACTTGTTACCAACATTTTTTTTCGCCTTCAAAGATGGCATATGTGTCATTTATGTATTCTTTTATACGTGGTCGAAATCTGGTGAGGTGGACTGATTATTTGCAATGGAAACATGTTTTAATGGTCATATGGAGAGTACTCTGATATGGATATGTGTTTTTAGTATACAACTACTGCATTTCCTGATCTGTGTATCAAGGTCACTACATTATTTGATTTCTCGCTTTCCATTGTTATGGGAAGCTGCAAAGTTCTTGCTTTCACTTTATTGCTGTTTACATGGAGTTCGACGTCTGGTTCTTAATTCTTACTTGTGCTGTACCTCTGGTATTCTAAAAGATTATTCACTCTATTGGGTTTCTCTTCGTGCCAGAAGTGATCCTTTTGATATAATGGATTCAATTTTGCTTGATTTTGGTATCTTAATGTAGCTAGATTTTTTTTAATAGTATAACATATTTTAAAACTCAGGCACACTTAGTTGCTTTGCTAATTCATTTTGGATCATTATTATTCATTTAGCCCAAAGTACTTCCACTGAAAAGATTTTATGGCAGTGGAAGTTCGAGATAGCTATGATTGGTTTGTTGTTGATTGAACATCTCACTAATAAAGCGCAATTGCTATGGCAGTAATGTAAAATAATTTTTTTAATAGAAAAAAAAATTGTGATAATAGTTTCATGTTGTGGCTGTGTAGGCCTGGTTTCCATCACAGCAGCCACAAAACTTTGCTCATTAATTGATTGTGTGTTTACAAATATTGCTTTTAAATCTCTGTTTTACTTGTACTAAACTAAGGACTCAGCATAATGTTCAGTTTACTTATAGTTGTAGGTCACTGCTCATTTATTTGATTGTAGTTTATAATTTTTTTTTTAATTTGATTATAGATTAGATTACAATGAAGATGTTGGTTCTGATTCGGATTTTGCTGGATTTTGGTATTTGAATGAAGCTAGATTCTTGTTTATACTACTAACATATCTTAAAGCTCAGGCACATTTACTTGTTTTTCTAATTCGTTTTAGAAAATTATTATTCTTTTTCACTAAGTACTTCTTCTGAAAAGATTTTATGGCAGTAATATTTTGAGACAACTATGATTGCTTTCTTGTTGTTTAAATACTCCATTTGTCTCTGTACATTTTTATCTCGATATGACCTGCTGGTAAGCTACATTTTTAATGCATGAATGCAGTGCCAGTGCGATTGTATTTTATTTCCTTTTTAAGTGCAAAATATATTAAGTCAACAACTACGAAATGGTTGGTAATATTAACCGTATATAAAATTTAGGTTGAGATTAGACCTGAATTCTTTTTAGTATCACCGTTATTTTATTTTATTTTTCAAGCATTGGGTTTTGAATTCATTTTGCAGTAATATTGTATTTCCTTCAGCTGGAATCCACGTACTCTCTATGCATTGGATTTTATCTGATATATTACTAACATCATAGTGCTTTGATCTTTCTGCCATTTCAAGACTCTCATTAATATTATTTTTAACAAGAACAGGTTAACACGAATTACGCATCCTTGAATTTGGAGAATTTCTTAGTTGCTTGAGTCTTCAGTTTACATATAATGCTTCATTGTTTATCACTTACATGCTAGAGTTGCTTTTGTTGACAATTTCCCATTAAATTCCTAGAGCTGAATGGCTTCTGGCCCATCTGCCACAATGTTTGTAGCAAAGCATCACAATTAAAATCCGAGTCCAATTTTCTTGATATCAAGAAACAGTCATCTTGTGTAAATGCATCAATGAATTTGCAATCTGCTGCAGCAATCAAAACAAATCTGACGTCAATGCTTTTGTATCATGATTATTGGTCTACCAGCTAAATGATAAATATCATACCCCAGTTTTGTTGCTCTTGGTGATGCCTCATACTGATGCTGCTGTGGCTGGCTTAGCTGGAGACTCACAGGCACCTGCAAATCTTCTTGTATGCCTAGACCATTTGCAAGAACAGAATTTCTGTTTGTTCCATTCTCATCGTTTGTTCCATATGCCTGGGTGATTGAAATTCTCTTTTAAAGTTTAGAATAAAAAACCTTAACAGTGTTATCCTCATTTAAAAGTGATTCATTTAGTTGTAGTAGGAGACTATTTTATTTTGTTTTGACATCCAAACCAATACCTTTGTTTTTAATTCCATGTTTTCTTGACGAATTAGGTTTACCTTCTCATATAGGTCCACATTTTCTTGGTGTATGAGGTTCCGCTGCAGAAAATGAGATATATTTTAATTAAATGTATGGTGAAGCCATTAGTTTTTCTCTTTCAACACTGACCTTTCGATTTAGTTCCTGTATTTCATCCATTAAAAGTTGGTCCTGCATAAGTCAATCTTTGGTTAAATATTGTGTTCTTTTTCTAAACTAGAGCGGTGCATTTTTGGCGGAAATTCAAACCTTCTGTGTACGGACACCGCGAAGGCTAAGCTCCAGTTGGCTCTCCAAACTCTCTAATTCTTTGGCTGTCAAACCCGACAGTTCTTCCCCCATAATTTGCCTGTTATATCATACAAAAATTGATGTTTGGATTAAAACCTTAAATAATTATATTTCATTAGCAAGGCTAGAGCCAATAGGCACAAGATCCAGATTGTACCTTCCTTTTTGTATTTTTAGTATCTGACAAATATCCTAGATATGCTTCCAGCTCATTGTATTTTATAACAATAATAATTCAATAAACACTTTGTTTTAATCTTTAGATTCTTTGTAATGGTCGTTACTTGGAGAGGTATAATATGTGTGACTAATAAGCATCTATAGACCTATCCTCTATAGCCTTGTTAGTTTAGTTTTGAACTTGAACTTACTCCTTAGGAATTTTTTTTTCCTAAACTCTTTAAGCTATTAATTATGCCTCGTATTTTATAACAATAATAATTCAATAAACACTTTGTTTTAATCTTTAGATTCTTTGTAATGGTCGTTACTTGGAGAGGTATAATATGTGTGACTAATAAGCATCTATAGACCTATCCTCTATAGCCTTGTTAGTTTAGTTTTGAACTTGAACTTACTCCTTAGGAATTTTTTTTTCCTAAACTCTTTAAGCTATTAATTATGCCTCGACAAATGTCTTGATGTTACTGGAATTCATTTTTGAGCAGTCCGGGCTGTGCCTTGTACGGCTGCAGAAAATTTCTGTTGTGCATCTTTGCAATGGTATCTCTGGCATGCAGCATTTGAACTAACTCTTATGGTTGTGAATTATTCTATCCATCTTCTGGCTGTGTTATCTTTCTTGCTGCTTTTGGTTTGTGTCTTGCTCTAGTGACATGCTTCATTTTGTTGAGTTGCCTAGTCTTTGGTGCCCACATTATTTTTTGGGTTTTCTTTAATTAAATGTGTTTATTTGTAAGTAGAGCTTATCGAGTTCCAGCTTAGTAAGTTCTTTTTATTGCGTGTTTCTTTTTTTGTAGGATAAGCACATGTTCTATAGAAAAGAGCGTACCGATGGCTTTCTTGCAAATTTAGCAATTGTTGCCGTAACATTGCCACCTCCCTTTGCCAAAACTAAAAATTACAGAGACAGAACACAATGTGGTTAGATATTACAGGAAAAGTAATCACCAGATATACTTTTTTATATAGTAAGCATTTAAGGTATCTTCTGGGGTTTTTTAATTTTGAAATGATGCAAGTTAGGAAAACTTTGATAAATATCATGTAGCAAATTAAATTACCATCATTGCCACCTTAAAAAGTGTTTCGAGCATGTTGCATTCACAATTGATGCTTGATGAATTGAAGAACATTTTTCTTCCCTTTAAGTTGGGGATGTTGCTTTGCAATCATGATTAGTTTCAGTCTTGCAGTCACCAGTTTCTATCAATTTGTCCTGTATGTTTCAAGCATAGTGGATAGACTGCAGATTTATTGGTGCTGTATTGGCCTGTTGCTTGTGAAGGGATTCTGATCCTTTCCTACTTTGTGGTTGATAGTGAAAGCTGCTTGTTCTGATTTTAGTTCTCTTGAAAACCATAGGGATTCTCATCCTTTTCTACTTTGTGGTTGATAGGGAAGGCTAGTTCTGATTTTAGTTCTCTTGATAACCACAGATAATGCTCAAAGACAGGGAAACAATAAGCTGGAGTGAGATAGGTTGGCCCATCCTATCTTAAAGCTAGAGTTGAGGGTGAGTCTTAATATAATGGTAAGATTGTTGTTGTGTGACTTGGAGACCATGGATTCAAGTCTTGGAAACAGCCATTTGGCTGCAACCTAAGGTTAAGGCTCATCTATCCTCCCCATATCTCACTAGGTGAGTCTCAGTGTGTTGGGCGAGTTCTTTCTTGTTATTATTTTCGTTCTTTATTTAGGAGTACATACTTATGTTGCACCGATACATGAGTATCGGTACAGTACAGGAAATGGCATTTTCTGAAAAATTAAAATGAGTACGGCAGGATATGGTGGGCGCTTACACGCACATACATATATATAGTATTTAAAGATGCAAATAAAATATAATATTGTTGTAAGAATTTATAAAATGTCGATTTATATATTCCAAAATCTTAATTGCATATAGAAAAAATATTTGTAAAATATTTCAATGTACAAAAGAAATAATCTCATCAAATACTAAATTCAATTCAAGGAAATGATTACAAGAGAGAAGGATTGAATCAGTTTATTTATAGAGCTCTTTGTGTTTTGCATATAAAAACAATCTCATCATTTCTAATTATTTATTGCGACTAAAAATCTTATCTTTTTTTGTAATGGAGATATATCTGATATATTTAATGTTGCTTCCAGATGTAGTTCGGATTTATTTTTGAGGGAAAAAAAATAACACAGCTCTACGTTTTGTTAGCGTCCTGCACGCGTTCCCGTTTTGGGACGCATGGGAAATGGAAACGGCAGCAATTTTGCTGTTCCTGTGCATCATAGGTAAATATTGGCATTTGCCAGACTTTATAAGAACATGGAATATTTTTTGTTGCAATTTTGTTGGTGGACATGTAAGATTAGGATTAAGGTTAATCATTCACATTTTTTGTTGAGAATGAAAAATTAAGGGGCTGGTTGATTTGAGTTTTCAGTTTTCATTTTCAATTTTCCAGTTTTTTAGAATTTGTGAAGGAAAAATTAAAAATTATGAAAATTACAAATTCCAGTTTTCAGAATTTTTAGTTTTTCCTCCACAAATTCTGAAAAATTAGAAAACTGAAAATGAAAACTTAAAACTAAACAGGTGCTAACTGGTATATGGTAAGAGAGTGGAGAAAGTTTCTTAGTTTTACGTATAACCTATTTCACCCATTGATTAGGTGAACAAATGTTTGAGAGATGCGGATATGTTACTATTGATCCATATGGCCATGCTGTGTTGTTAAATTCTATTAAGTTTAGTCTGTTTCATTATCTTCGGAGAATCTATCATAGTTTTTTGGCCTTGTCCAGTCTTAAAATTCTGCATTCTGGATTACTGTTTGAAACTAAGGACCTGAATTTGCTATATGGACGATGGATCCTTATAAGATCTTTTCTTGATGCTCTTATTTGATTAAGTCTCCCACTTAGTGAAACAGAACTTGTTTGATGTTGTTTTAATTTAATTAAGTGTAAGCCTCTTATAACACTAGTTTTGTTTACGGGAGATGAAAGTTAGGAATATCATCATATCACAAGTTGCATGGTTCTGGAATCTTCGATTCTTCTTAATAAGTTACAAGGAGACTAATCAGGCTGTAAGATATAGGATTCAGTAGATGAAATAGAGAAAAGTTGTTGGCATACTTTGTGGTCCCATAATGCCAATTGCATTGAAAGGAAAATTCAACGGTGAGGTTATAAGAGTAGTGAAAAAATCAATGTAACTGGGTTGGGGTGAATGTATTAGAAAAAAAATAGAGTATTGGGGATCAGATGATAGAAATTTGTTATAGTTTATGAAAGAGATAGAAGAATGCTGATGAAATCTTTCAGAAAAACAATTAAAATAGCCTTCAACCTTGTTACAAATGAATTTATTGAAAATTGAGGGTTTTTTTGTTTGATTTTTCAGTTTTCATTTTCAGTTTTCCAGTTTTTTAAGTTTTGTGAATGAAATACTGTAAATTCTGAAAATTTAAAATTTAATTTTTAGTTTTCATTTCAAGTTTTCAGCATTTCTTTTATAAAATTCTAAAAATTCTTATGGTGGAATAATGCCCGGTTATTGTTGTTGATGAGTTATGCTTTCGGGTATGATGTATTTTATGTTGTTCAATTTTTTTTAATTAAATCCAAAATAATTTAGTCCTTTAATATGGGAAGATTTGTTACTCATCACAAATTTAGTTAAATTGATCTGGGTCTCGTGTTGGATAAATGTGACATAAGCATGAGTACAGTTTAAGGGTGTCAAATGACCTTTTGTCTTGAATCCCTTCAGGTGTGAAGCAAGGGCCTAGATATGGATTTATAGCTCAAGCTTGCTCCTTGATAAATATGGACCAAGCTTTATGTTTGGATGAAAAACTCGATTATCCTCTATTGCACTAAATCACACTATAGTGGTGTTTTAGACCAGGGTTAGAACATGCAGTCAACCAGACTTCAGTGTCATGTCAATAATGGTTTCAGTGTCAGTCAACCTAAATGCTCAACATATTAAGCTAAGACCTTTGAATGATTTGCTATAGCTCTAACACGTGTCCTGCATTTGGTAGAAGCTAGGTAAGTAAATTCCATGGCAGTAGTCTGTGGACATGGTTCATAATATGATGCAATAGCTTTGTTTGCTGTCCTGCTGTGCATTCTACGTCAAAGTCACACAATTTTTGAATAGATGATCTTTTCCTTTGAGCAGACTTCTCAAGTTTGTTTTCTTGGTTTTGCGCTTAGATGATTTCCTTTCTGGAGGCCCTTAAGCAGACTTAGTAAAGGGGACCATATAACTATTTTTTATGTGATGGTTTCTTCTGTTTTCATCTTTGATGGTTTCTCTTTGGTTGTCATTAGGTACACCTAACATCCTTCGTAGATCTATGTTTCCTATTCCCATATCATGGTTTGGACTGCTCCGGTATCGGCATTAATGCTTATCCTACAGACACGAAGCTTGGAAATGTTACTCATGCGTCCAGATTATGCTTCCTCGACTCATCGGCTGAATATATACCTGATACCCACCCATTAAAAATTGAACTATCTTTTGAAGGAATTCTTGTGATGCCTGTCTTCTATTCCTAGCTTCCTTACTTCAGACAACTATGGCTATGCATGCCTTTTCCACCTACTGAAAATACAAGTAAAAGGCTTCGCAGTTATTATGTTACTGAAGATAATTGAACTAAGGCTTGTTTTGATATTGCTGTGACTCTTAAAATGTTGTTGAGATCTTTTGGCTCTTAAAAAGCTGCTCTTAAAAATTCTTAGTAGCATTGTTTGATAAAATAATGTCAAATGTTGCTCTCAATAAGCAAGAGACATTGAAGTAATGCTTAGTAAATATATTATGACATCTCTCTCAATATAAAATGATTACAATAGATATAAATATTTATAGAAAGAATAAAAAATTAAAAGTATTAAATAATCAAAGGATAAAGTTGGGTATTTATTAAAATTTAAGGGTTATATTGATTTTGTTGAATTTTTTTTAATTTTAGAGAGTAGAAGTTAATTTTAAAAAATATTACAGAGATGCTCTCAAAGCACCTTTGGCTTCTAAAAGTGGGGTGTAAAGGCATTCCAAATTTTTGTTTTTTTTATTAGTTAGAGCATCTTGTTGAACAGCATTTCCAAACCCTTCATGCTACTCGGTGTTAACCCATCAGACGGACAACTCTTGTTGTTGAAGCTTGACTCTAATTGTAGGCATTTCACAAGCCTAGAGGGGCTTGTAGTTTTACTTAAGTATAGCCCACCAAAGGGGATTTGCTTGCGGCAAGAGTCAAACATGAGCCATTCATGTGAATTGTTGAGCCATACTAGCCTTGATAATTCCTGTGTTGTGCTTTTTGTTGTTTAGTCTAGTCTTTTAGATGAAGCGTGGAAGTTGTAAACATAAATTCTTTTAATCTCTCATCTGTTAGATGCCATTTTCTTTAATTGTGGTTACATGATACTTTGTTTTATGTTTTGGCCGAACATTGATGTTTGGTGGTGTAGTGTCCTAATGCGTTGCCACCGAAAGGGAAGCAAGTTGCTCCTAGTTGTCTTCGACTATGTCAACCAAGAAGAAGGCTGTCAATTTCCTGCTTTTATCAGTTCTCTAAATGCAAGATTCTTGTGTTTACATAGGTGGTCATAGATTCTAGTAATCTGTTGCATTCTAGCCTTAAGAGTTTGTTTACTAAATCTTGAACTTAAAAAATTAGTTGAAAGTAGCAAACATAAGGAGTATTTTTTTAATGCCTCACCATTTTTCTTTTGTTGTGGTCCCCGGGTCTGAGTAGGGTGCTTGTGCTAAATCATGTTTTTCAACAATTCCTTTATACCGATTAAGGCTTTGCCCAGGTCTTGAAGCAATTTTATATATTGGGAGTGACTTGGAGAGGGTGATTTATTATAAGAGTGAGATTGTTAGATTATACATGATTAGTTAAAATTAAAATATAAAGTTATGTGATTTTTTTCAAATAAGTATGTAAATATTAATTATCTCTTAATTTTGACTATCTATATGTAATTATATGGTTTAGATTTACTTTTCTCATTCTTATAATAAATCCATTTATGTGATACATCCCCTTATATATTACTGTGAGAGTGAGGAGTACATCTTGATTGTTAAATCTTATATGAATGGTCAAATATTAAATATAAAAGTCACGTAATATTTTTAAATGAGCATATAAACACTAATTATCATTAACTTGCAAATATCAGGGTTTAGATATAAGTACCTTTACTTCGGATGCTGAACTTTCAGGTTGATTATTTTCTTCTTTTGCTTTGTTGTATCGATCGATAACTGATTTCATGCTGGAAAAAAGTCATTCAAAGTCAAAATTGCAGTAGATATAAGCTGTGCTGACCCCAGGTATTCAATGCAGAAAATTAGGATCAGAGACGTCGGACTATTCAGATTGCAGAAGAAGCATGTTAAAAGGTTCGTGTTATATTTAATCAAGCTGCAGGCTGGCATACATCTCTTAAATCAGATTTTGGGACAGATGTAGTAATGGAGTAAAGATTATATCCAATCTTTATACGTGAGTAGCTTTAAGAATCGAATCTTCTCTTTTTCTCTGGAAGTGCGGAGTAAAAGGTGCTGTAATTTCTACTGGTTTTGTTATTCACTCTAACAGTCTCGGACTTTTAATTTACGTCTAGACTATGTAAAACTGAATGATTTGGAACCCTGAAGTGACTAAGTTCATGGGAATGGATTGGTTTGTTATTTAGCTGGACTGCTGACTAGCTTCGAATGTCATGCATGTTTTGTTTTGCCAGTTTGCCTGCATAAAAGGGGTTAATTTTTGGTATGTGGGAGAGAAGCTTTTGATTTCTAAATAAGTTTATGCCGAGCATATTATGGCTACCGGAAGAATGAGTTATCAAAAGAATTAGTCACCTTTCAGCTAAGGCTTGAAAGGCGATAGGGCTCATCTCGTTTAGTGGCACTTTAGCAAAAAGGTCCATAATAACATCTTCCCACACATGATTGGCTTGTCTGATAATAAAATTGTTCCCCACTAAATACTATCTTGCATTTCTTCACTGCAACTACGATTCCATCAAGTCTCTCATACGCTGACTTGGCCTTAGATATTTGTAGTAAGGCTTTTACTAATAAATGCCATTGGCCTCCCTTATTGCATAAGCACATCTCCAATTTCTACCCAAAAGCTTTAGAACATATTTATAAGTTTGGATTTTAGAAGGGAAGCGAGAATTTATAGTGTAATATTTTAAAATTTATATTACAAGTCTTCTCTTTTCCTTTTCATTCAAAATCCAAACATATTTGGGCGTGTAGTTTGTTGAATGTCTCAACATTTCCAGGAATCTAGTGATGGGAATGGAAGATTGTTATATTTGGTTCACAGATAAAAAAAATATTCCTAGAAAAGTTGTATTCACGGGAATGAAAATTAGTTCATTTTTATTTCCACCTTTCTCCATGGGTATGTTGGATTCTTGTGGGAAGAGTGTTTCGAAAAGAGAAAAACTAAATTGCCCAAATCCAAAACCCCAAACAATTGTCACAAGCATTGGACCACTACCAGGCCAGTGCCGGCCAACATCGACCACGACGGTTGGTGTTGGACCACCAATGGTAGGCGCCAACCATCGATGATCGACGTCGGGCTACTACCAATTGGCATCGGACCACCACTGATCAAGGCCAGGCCACCATTGATCTAGGCTAGACCATCGTGAGGATGACACCATTTTGTCATGGGTATTTTTAGAAAAATAAACTTTATTCCAAGGAATGTCACTTGGTATTCAATTTGCATATCAAACACTTCTATATTGCATTCCTGGAAAAGCTTTCTGAGAATATCTCAAAAATATAAAATTATTCCATAAACCACATGCCATCTTAGTCTTTCTCAAAAGGTATGATGGAATTTGGCATGCCAATGTAGACAATGGCCATGGCCAATTTCAACTCCTCAAAAGCCTTACCTACTTTTAACCACCCACAATTTTTCTTCATTAACATTTATGTTAGAGGCTCTGCTAATGCCCAGATAGTTTTTTCAAAAGTGCTAGTTAGGCGCAAATAACACCTTTAACTCTTAGTGTCTATTAGTGTCATTGCTACCTCATAACTCTTAGGGTCTGTTTGGTTTCAGTTTTAGTTTTTATTTTTAGTTTTCACATTTTGTTAAAGAAATACAAAAAACTGAAAACTATAAATTCAACTTCAATATTTCCTTCACAAAATCCTAAAAATTGAAAAACTAAAAATGAAACTTGAAACTGAAACTAAACAAGCTCTTAGTGTCCTTTATGTTCCCCAAGTATTCTAACTATTAACTAGAAAACTACATTTCTTTTAATATACCAATAGAGTGTTTTCCTTGAGCACATGAAAAACTCTTTTATATGACACTAATTGGAGGTCTAAATGATAACTATAGGACAATATATTAATATGAAAGAACAACATAAATTTATAAAGATATAGTTGGAAAACATTCAATCATTTAAGACATGGAAGTTAGTGGGAGAATTTATAAGCTTAGACAACATCACAAGATATTCATAATGACCTTTATATGGTTAAAAGTCATCTTGTGAATGTCCTCTTCCATCATCTAAATGTTTAATTTAAAGCATATGGTAGCCTTCCCTAACTTATCCAATAACTCTTTAATCACAGAATAGAGATTTTATTTTTGGTGTGTAGAAAATGCCATCAAAGGGAAATGCCACCAATACTAGTGAGCAGGTGCTAGTGCTCGGGTCTTGGATCTAGCCAATAGAGATGAGGGTCACTTACTGGACTCTACCTACAACGATTCTCACCACTTCGAACTTGGCTGGCATAAGGTCACTTAAAGGGCTTATTGACATTATCCCTAAGTAGTAGGAGATCTCGAAGATTGCCCAACCAATTGAGGATTTTAGTGGCCAGAAGGATTTGAACTCGTGACATAGGGGATCACAAGTTTGGGCCAAGGTCCTAACCATTTGTGCCAACTTCGGTGAATAGAGAATTTGCTAGGAACAATATTTCCATTAATTGCTTGTTAGTCCATATAAAACTACCAACTCCCATTCTTTCTTCATCACCCAAATCAAGGGTAAGGAGTAGGTGATGGTGCCCAGGTTTAGGAATCTATCCAGTGGAGATGAGGGCCAATTATTAGACTTTGCCCATAAATGATTCTCACTACCCCAAAGTGGGCTAGCCTAAGGCCATCTAGAGGCCATTGACATTGCCCCTGAGCAATAGGGGATTTCCCTATGGAAGGTTGTCCACCAACTAAAAAATTTTAGTGGCTAGGGGTATTTGAACCTTGACATGGGGAGGGGGTCATGAGCTTGGATCGTGGTCCTAACCACTTGTGCGAACCTCATTGGTGTATAGGGAAAATGTTAGGAACAATATTCCCATCAAGTGCTTGGTAGTCCATCCAGAACTACCAATTCCCATCTTTCTCCATCACCCAAATCAAGGGCTAGGAGTATGGGCTTAAGCTTCGACAAATGCTTGCAATTAACATATCTTTCAAAAAAAAATTCAATCTCCTTGTATTGGTTGAGTGTTGATAAGGCCTTACGTTAGTTATTCGAAGTCCTTCCATGATGCTTATGACTTAGTAATAGGCTTTTGGGAGGTAACATGGAGACCTTAAGTTGATCATCGTACTCTTCCAATGGTCACAATTTTCTATTGCACCGATGACGTTTCGACCAGTAACCTTTCCATTTGACTTGCCTCACCATTTGTGTCCTAAACTGCAAAACAATACCATCGTTCATTGATTAACATGCTCTCATGCACAACTTGCATCGTTATAAGTTTTTTTTTCTTTTCCCTTTTTTAGGTTCCTTGCAATTGTTATTTGTGTTGATGTCCAATGCTAACATAGCATTGAAGGAGACATAATTCCAAAGGATTTTTTAGGTCACTATTTTTCTTGTTGTGAGTCAGCCTTGCCCATCAACTTGGCCCCATGAGGTGGCTTTCCAGCAGGCTTAGCCCCGATGATGGCTTTACCTACTAGCTTGCCCTAGTGAAATGACTTTTCATAGCTAGAGAAGGCACGTTTCGCTCAGTTGGTTAGGTTAATCCTGCCAAAACCACCTTTTTTGGCATGCTAGATGAACTTTTGAACTGTAAAGAATTCTAGCCCACTTCACCTGCCCTGCCTAACCAATAGGTTGAGGTAAGTTAAGACAACCCCAATACGCGTGCTAAGTCTTTTAAAGCAAAACACACACACACACACACAAAATTGCAAAGTGGGGCGAGCCTAACCCACATGTGGAGTACCTTTTCTTTAAACACACACACACACACACATATACACACAATATCACAACTCACTCACACTCTTGGACACTAGAAATTAGAAATGAATTTTAGTGTGCATGACCCAAATCCAAAAAACAAATAGTAGTTGGTAGTTAGTAAAACACAAAAAAAGACTTAGGATAAGGTTTCTAGTTTTTTCCATCATCACATCCAATCTCATTCACTATTCCTTTCTTCTCTCCCAGGGTTCACGCAGTGGACTCTCAATTCTAAGTCCCTTTCCTTCAATCCTCGTTCCCTCAATCAATCATCCATACCAGTCATAATCTCATCTTTCTGTCATTGGATATGGCTTGCTGCTCAATGCTCATCATCTTAATCTCATTGTTCAGATCTCAGACTCTACTCTCTAACGGTGTTATTGACAGGTAAGGGTGGACTGCATGATGACTGACAATCATTTTCTTCTCCAATCGCTAGGCATTGCTTCGTGGTTGGTTCTCTTCTTCTCCATCGCATTATGGTGGGTCGACGCTCTACTCTACATTGTGCCATGGTGGTGGTGGTCGTCGACAAGCCTCTTGTAGTGACAACAAGCATCATAGTATTTTGTTTGAAAATTAAAATAGGTCTTTGTGTTGTGTTGTATCTTGTTCTGAGTAAGTTGTTATTCTACCAAGTTGTTATTTTTATAGAGATATGCTATAAGTTTTTCTTCTAATTTTTTATTTTTTTTATTGTTTTGGGTGGGGTGGCGTTGGGCTAGGCTTTCTCAGCCCATTTTACTTTGGTAGGTTGGCCCACCTAGGTTTTTGGGGAGGCAAGCCTAAGTGGGGTGAAATGACCTGTTTTCCATCTTTATTCACAACAGCTAGCCTAGTAAGACACATTTTCCCAATAACTTATCCTAGTAAGATGCTTGTTCCCAACAACTGGGCCCCATGAAATGACTTTTCTAGCAGCTTGGCCTTGTGAGACAACTTTTCCTAGAAGTTTAACCCGTGAACATGGTTCGTCCTCAACGTCCTAGCCTAGCCTTGTTTCCTCTCCGATTGTCCCCGTCTAGCTTGTTACTTTTTATTGTTAAGAATTTAAGTGTAACAAGCTTAAAGCTTAGTAAGCTTTAGCTTGATGGGAAATATTAGAAATAAGGAAGTATTTAATAATATCTCTATTATATCTTATAATATCATATCTTGGATAATCTCTTAGGATTATTTTTCATGTGTACTTTTATTTGTTGATTTGTTTCCTTATTTAATGAAGATTAGGATTATAGTATTATTATAAATACCAATTGATTCTTTAATTTGTATTTTATATCACACTACACTATATATCTATATATTTTCATATTATCCATTTGTGTTTCTTTCTCTATAAATACCTCAATGATGTAAAAGCTATCCACTTTATGTTGGGTCACTAGCAGTGTTCAGTTATACAAATTTCGTGCCTCAAATGTCCAATTCTAGGCATAAGGAGGGTGTGTTGAGTTCGACATTGATTTAGGATAAAGCTATGATAGCCTTTATAAGATCTTGGGCAACCCTCCCCTGTGAGCTCACTTTGGGGTTGGGCCTACTCAATTTTAAGATGGTATAAAAGCCTTCATGACCCAGTGGTCTTGGATTAACCTCAAAAGCTAGACTATGGGTTTTTCCCTATCTTAAACATCATAATAAGTTTTTTTTTTTTTTCTATTTTGACCCTTGTAGCTCATTAGATTGTGGTCCAACTGTCTCACCTCCCCCACCCTTAGCCTCTAGCTCTTCTACCACACACATAAGCTAAAAGCCTATTAATGACTCGTAAGGATATCTTTTCTATCTAGAATGGGGAAAATATTGATAGTTTTAGAGATAAATGAGAGATTATTCAATAATAACTAAGTCATGCCCTACTAGGTGGGGTCAACTAAATAGATCAAGCTACGCATAGAGCTCTGCCATATATCATATTCATGCTAAAATTATTGACATTTAAACCACTTTTGATTACTTCCCTTATAGTTTTTCCTCGATCTTCCTTTACCTTTTTTTATGGTCCTGTTCTCGATTTGGCTTATTCTCCTTATTAAGGTATCTACAGGTCTTCTCTAAACATGCCCAACAACCTGAGGAAGATTCTACCATCTTCTCTATAATAGACGCCACCCGAATTTTCTCTCTAATGATTCCTTATTCTATCATATCTTGTGTGGTCACTCATCTATCGCAACATCCTCATCTCTGTCACATGTAGCTTATTTTCATGTTGATATTTTATTACTCAACATTTAGTCCCAAATAACAAAGCCAGTGTTATTATTGTGTGGTAGAATTTAGCCTTAAGCTTTAGTGATACTTTTTTTTAATACAAATAAAACCCTAACTGTAATGCAGGATGACGAGGGTGGGAGTGATCACCGTGCAAGAAGACACGGACAATGAGCGAGCGGCTTCTGCCAGGCTTCTAAGTAGAGGGGTATATGGATAAACCGATTACATACCAGAATAAGAGGGATCCTAAGGTTGTATAAGTATGAGACTATACATTTGAGGATGACTTATATGAATTGATAGGTACTACCTATGCCAACTAAGATGCATATTCTTTTCGGTAGCCTATCACGAAAGAACTCTATGGTTAAGTGTGCTTGACTTGGAGCAATTTTGGGATGAGTGACCTCCTGGAAGTTTTCCAAGGAAGTGTGTGAGTGAGGACAAAGCACGCTGGAAAAACCCGTATTAGTTTGTGGGGACAAGTTGTCAATCTATAAAGTAGTAGGGGATGTTCCAGATGGTATCAAATTCTCAACTTCCTAGTACGGTGTGGTTTGGGGATGAATGGCAGAAGCTGGTGGGTATGTAATGCCCGATGGCGAGGGCGAGGAGTGATCGCCGATGCAAGAAGGCACGGACAATGAGCGACTCCTAAGGCTTCTAAGCGAAGGGGTACATGGATAAACGATTACACACCAGAATGAGGGGAGGAGATATAGGTATGAGACTATACAATTGAGGATGACTTATATGAATTGATTGGTACTACCTATGCCAACTAAGATGCATCTTCTTCGGAGCCTATTAAGAAGAACTCCACGGTTAAGTGTGCTTGACTTGGAACAATTTTGGAATGGGCAATCTGGTGTGTGAGTGACCTCCTTGACTTGGAACTCACGGTTAATTTTGGGATGAGTGACCTCCTGGGAAGTTTTCCAAGGAAGTGTGTGAGTGAGGACAAAGCACGTTGAAAAGACACGTATTAGTTTGTGGGGACAAGTTGTCAATCTATAAAGTAGTAGGGATGTTCCAGATGATATCAAATTCTGCAACTTTCCTAGTACGGTGTGGTTTGGGGATGAATCAGGCAGAAGCTGGTGGGTATGTAATGCCCGATGGAGGGGAGGAGTGATCGATGCAAGAAGGCACGGACAATGAGCGACTCCTGAGGCTTCTAAGCGAAGGGGTACATGGATAAACGATTACACACCGGAATGAGGATCTTGAGGGTATAGGTATGAGACTATACAATTGAGGATGACTTATATGAATTGATTGGTACTACCTATGCCAACTAAGATGCATCTTCTTTTCGGTAGCCTATTACGAAAGAACTCCACGGTTAAGTGTGCTTGACTTGGAACAATTTTGGAATGGGCAATCTCCTAGGAAATGTGTGAGTGAGGACAAAGCACGCTGAAAAGCATGTGTTAGTTTGTGGAGACAAGTCATCAATCTATAAAGTAGCAAGAGATGTTACACTAAGCACCTCTACACTTTTGATCATGCCACTTGGACTCTATAGTTAACATCTCCCTCTATCTCTTAATCACTTTGAATAATAGAACCCAAATATTTAAATTTTATGACTTGTGGTATGATATCATCTCTAAGTTTCATTTCGAAGTTAGAATGTGCATGTCTCTTGGCAAACGCGCATTCCATATACCTTGTCTTAATTCTGCTTATATGAAATTCACATACCTTCAAAAGTTTTCATCCATAACTTTGACTTTCTGTTTATTTCTTCTCTAAATTCTGCTATCATGATTATATCATTTAAAAATAAGACACTAAGGCACAAATTGGTCTTGAATATATTCCGTAAGCACATCCAATACCACTGTGAAAAGATATGGACTCAAGGTTGACCCTTGATGTAGTCTGATATGTATAGGAAAATCCTTTGTTTTTGCATCTCGAGTCTTCACGCTAATTGTGAGCCCATCATACACATAGGCTATCCAAACTCCTTTTCTCTCCAAGATTTTCATAGAAATTCCCTTTGGCACCCTATCATATGCCTTTTCCAAATTAATGATGACCATATGTAAATCCTTCTAATCTTTCCACCAATCTTCGCAACAAGTAAATCACTTCTATGGTAGACTTTCTAAGCATAAAACCAAACTAATTCTATATCAGTCTCTTGTCTTAGTCTTAACTAAATTATCCTCTCCCACAACTTCATAGTATGACTCATAAGTTTTATCCCTCTATAATTGCACAGTTTTGTTTATCCCCCTTGTTTAGTAAATACAAACTAAGATGCTCATTCTCTACTTATCAAACATCATTTTTTACCTTAGAATCTCGTTAAATAGCTTTGTGAGCTATCTTATGCCGTTTCCTCCTAGGCATTTCCATACCTCAATAGGTATGTTATTAGGACCTACTAGTTTCTTATTTTCCATTCTCTTCAATGTCTTATTTACTTTAAACTCTTGAATTTTATCGTAGAAATAAATCTTTTTGTCAACAACTTATTGATTTTGCAAAGGAGTCTCATGTCCTTTATTAAACAACTTGTTGAAATACCTCTTTCACCTCTCCTTAATATCTTGTTCAATGACCAGCACTACCATTTTCATCCTTTATGCATCCACCTAATCTAAATCTCGTCTTTCTTGTTCTCACTTTTGCTCATCTATAAATACATTTTTCCTTTTCTATAGTGCCCAAAGATTGGTATAACCCCTCAAACGCTTTAATTTTTACTTATCTATCTTACCACCTTCTTTGTTTCTCTTCTAATTGCCTTATATTTTTCTCAAGTTTCAAATTTTTATCCAAAGACCACCAAAGACCACACTTTAAAGCTTTCTCTTTTATCTTTAACCTTTTATTGTAAGTCTTTGTCCCACCACCAAAATTCTTTACCATTTACACCAAAACCTCCTGATTTTCCAACTGTTCCTTTGCTATCTTTCTAATCCCTCTTGTCATCTTGTCCCATATTTCATTCACATTTCATTGTCATTTCCTTGTGTCTCCAATTTATTCTTCCTCAATCCTTCTTTGAAAAATTTTATTTATTTTTTATTTAGATGCCACCACCTGATTATTGGAGTCTTCTTTCAATCCCTTCTCCTATCTTATCATGTAAAATATACATCATTTACTAAGATCGAAGTTGAGTAGTCAAGCTCTCCCCCAAAATAACCTTGCAATTCGTGCAAAGTTTTCTATCTGATTTTCTTATAAAAAATAAATCAATTTGAGTGCATATCCGCCCACTCTTATAGATTATAAACATAGAATATTTTTTCGTGAAGATTTCAAAGAAAAGAAAATTCCTAGATATAATAATAGAAAAAGAGTTTTAAACTAAATTGATACCATGTACAGAGTGAATTCCCTTAAATGTTTTTGTTATTAACAATAAAAGGGAAAAACCATATAGTTTCTTGAAACTTTCAGATCAATCTGCATGGAGTGCCAAGCTAAGGAAATGGAGCTAGTTGAGTGCATGCAAAGTATGTAGCACTGCTTTATATTCCAGGGAAATTACGTTGAACTTCTACAAGGTTTAGTGTGATTACACTCAACACTTCTTTATTTGTAAAATTGTCATTGGAAATTCTGAGGGTTATTGACACCTATATTGTTTTCCCATACAATTATTGATCCATTAACTTAAGTGATAGAGACAATGTGTGTTAGCATATGATCATTAACAGTAAAAGTGTAATGTTTTAGGGATACTTGATATATAGATGGACTAAAAAATATATTTTTATCAAATAAAAAAGAAGCCTATAATTATATTTATGATAAAAAAAAAAAGATATTTACAATCTATATATCATATAGGAGAGATCAAGTGAAAGGAGTGAGTAATTATAACAATGAGAAGAGTAACTCTTCACCATTAATCTTACATTATTGATCAAAATTAAAATATAAACTCATGTGATTTTTTAGAGTGATCATATGACTTTTAAATAAGTTTTAATCTTGATCATTTATATACGGTCAAGATTTACATATGTAACTGTCGCAATAAAACTTTTTCCACTAGATATATGCCCTTTATGTCAAATGTTATAATTTTGTCATTGATAATTATATGTACATCACATGTCTTGTCTATCGCTTTAGTTAATGGATCATTAATACGAGAGAGGCTGGTGTCAATTTCAATAAACTTCAAGGATATCTGGAAACAATTTTACAAAACAAAAATGTCATGATACTAAATCCCAAAGAAGACAATTGGCGAAGATAGTTTCTCAACATTCGGAAGGAGCATCAGCAATTATAAAAAATTGACAATACAAATCTATTAAAAATAATTTTTCTCTAAACAGTGAATCCACACTCTAAAATTGATATGCAAAAATCTAAATATTATATATTAGCTAGATCAGATAGATTTTTATCACGGAATTCAGTTTATTTTTATTTAGCAGTAGTTCCTATTTTGCTTCCATCCTCAAATATATATATATATTCAAATGGTATGACACTAAACTAATTAATGCACTAGCTTCAAAAATATTTTTTGGCCAAACTTCAAAATTTAATAAATGCAGGCAGCTAGAAAACTCAGGGTTGATGAGCCAAAGGTGTGTTCATCACTCCAAGTTCAAACATGAAAGTATGTACTTATAAGAACAAAATCAATTTTATTTTGATTTTCCCTTAAGGATTTTACTAATAAGAATGGAGTATGCATTATATTGTGTTGGTTGTGGATAAAAATCCTCCCTTGGCAAGATCCAGGTGCAATTGGAGTTAAAAATCGGATCATGACACTTAATAATGAATTTAAGTACAAAAGAATTGTTTTCTGACTAATAACTATATTTGTTGGCCAAATGGTAAACACTCAATCCGACAAATGGTATTAGAGCTAAGGTCATAGGTCCAAATCCAGAAAGGCATAGACACGTCTCTGAACTTGGTGCTTGTTTGGATTTTTTCTTTAATTCTTTTTAATACAAAACAATATAATATGTATTATGATATTTGGATAATTATTCTTTAAAAAAAAACTCTGAAACTACCAAAAGAAAAGCACATTTTGTATTATTTTTTATATATTTTTGTACTTTTGAAAAGGAATTGTTTTAATAAGGAAAATCCGTTGAAACATTACAAAAACAAAAACTTTTACATATCATATCTAAACATAAAATAACTTTCTTTTAAAAAAATAAGTGTTGCTTGGATAGCAATTTTTGTAGAATGAGAATGGGAAATTCACCTTCCCAATACATTTTTGTAGAAAGTAAAAATTTTCTTACTTTGCCCAAAAGCAGAGCAAAACAAACAAAGCTTAAATCATTTAAGAGTTTAATTTGTATACATTAATAATGTAAAATTTTTTAATACTATCATTCAATCAAATCGTCTCATTTGCATGACTTTTGATGTAGTGGATATGAGACTTAATTACTTTTATTAATGTGACAATACATGATTGAATGACAATATAAAAAAAATTTTACACTCTCAATACATAAAATTTAAACTCGTCTTTTAGATATAGAATGATCTTTTTACCTCATCCAAATTATGCATTAAAATAAACAGATTTATGAAAAAGAATGATTTTGTAATTATTTCAAAAAAGAACGCTATCTTATACTTAAATACAATGTTTAATAGACATGTATACTAAAAGTAATTAATAATAAAAACTACTTATCTTTCTATTTATTTTGAAATCTTAGAATCATTAGTTCCTAAATCTTCTGGTTTTTTAAGTTTACATCCAAACACACTTAAGTGATTATTTTAAAAAGAGAAATGATGATTCGTGCTATTAGAAACATCCTCTACTAATCCTTTTAATTGCTAAAAAATATTGAATATTTTATGATATTAAAAATATATAATATTTTTATTTAATAAATAGAGGATTATTTCAGTAAAAAAAAAAAGAAAAAAAAGTAAGAAGACTATTAGAAAAATGATTAGAAAGATGTATCATTACCTTTTTAAAAATTAAAATCTGAATGAGCTCTACAAGTGAATTTCACCCCACAAGCTACGCATTTCTTAAGAAATGAAGTTGATTTGTTTTGGTGAAGAAGAAATGAAGTTGATGTAGTAGAAAAATGAGTTGAGTCTAAAATTATAGCCAATGCTATAAAAGTGCGAGGTATAACTTAAGTTACCCAGAATAAAAAGCAATAATATACTGGAAAACAGTCATGAAAAGTAGTGCTCCCTGTAAGAAATAAAGAAATTTGGACTTTTAAGGAATAAAGTTTTCTAGGTTTCCTTGATACAAGATTTTGCTTACTAAACCTTGTCCAATGAGAAAGACAAGAATAACGAGATGAAGTACAATAATTAAAAAGCTAAGTCAAACTAATAACCAAAACTTGGTTCTATAACTTTTTACTAATTTTGGTTTTAGCCTTATAATTTGTTATTCAAGTTTTAGTCTTTAGTGTAAAAAAATAGAGTTTTTGGTCCTTGAAATTATTTATTAGTCGTCATAATTTTTATCCCTCTCAGGTTTTAATACCTATAGTTGTTATGTTTATAAAGGATTGGTCACTATCTTGCAAAAAGGATGATTCTCTAAAGTTTAATTTATTTTGATTTTGATCTCGGATCAAATCTCAAATGGTAGAAAACAATGGAGATCACTTACCAAAGAAAAATACTGTATGGAATAAAACCGAAATTTGGTTTTAACGTTAAAACTTTATGGACGTGATAAAAGTATACTTACATAAAACTAAATTAGAAATAATTGTACTATAAAGATTAACTTTAATATATTATTAATGTAAATTTTGCTAGATTGTCGGACAACCACGTATCATTTATGTGACTTTTTGGGAAAACTATGGTAAAAATAAACATTTAAAAATATGTAGTTGGATGATCATATAAACAAAATATATAGACAATTCATAATTAAATCATGTAATATATAAAGTAGGGATTTATTAACCCCGGAGTAAGTTAAACACATAGCTTATATATATCATTGAATAACTTGTTACTGAAGAAATATTTTACAAGACCACAGGTGGATTGATAGTTTATATGTCATACATTATGTCTATAAAATTTCATATTGATCTAAAATAATTTCATATACTTTGTGTACGCATATAAGCTAATGTAATAAATAAATACTTTTTAAATGTATACAAGACTATTTGATCATATATTTATTGATTGTCAATTTTTTAAAAATTTGGCACAAACAATGACATGATATGTGTTCATTATAATTCAACAATTAAATTGATAAAAGTTATATTTTATAAAAAGTTCTCGAAGGAGTAAGGATACCAACTTACATTGATGTCAATGAATATCTTTTTTATATATAAACTCTCTTATTGGGCGTTACACGTGATAAAAATATTAACTATAAAATGCTATTTGAACATATAAAGATATAAATCAGTATGTGGTGATTGCAGTTTAAGTAAATACAAATTTTAGAGTTTATCAGTGTCGAATCAACATATTGTTTTTACTAATAATATAGAAGTTTTTTGCTTTTTTTTTTAATGGAACGGTATAGATGTATTTTTAGTAAACATTGCGTTTAATACTACAAACTTCAATTCATATTATTTTGCTTGTGATTATCATGTATCTATTTGAGTGTCCTTTCTTTTTTCTTTTGATAAAAGAGTGTCAATATACTAATATTTCTCCTTTACATCAACCTTATCTGTACCTCATTTTTGGATACCATTTTAAAAACACCCTAAAATATAACATAACTAATGGTAGGATATTATAGGTGATAATCCCCTAAAGTGGGAATCTCACTTTAGAAATAAAGTAAATAAGGAGATTTATCTTTCGATTAATAAATTTAGAAATGGAGTCTTATTTCACTTAATTGATCCAATGATAAAATTTCACTTTACTCTTTAAAATGAGATTTTAATCCGGATATATTATATCAATGGGCGACCTAAGTTTTTCTTTTCTTGTCCTTTTATCAAGTCTCCGTTTATCACGTCCTATCTTAAGGTTTAAATATACATAACTAAGAAAATGCATGCATACCCTCTTATTCAAAAGAAGCATTATTGATATAGTTTTCATTACTATATTACCTGACCGAAAACAAACTAAAAGCCTAATCACACCAGCATGGCTTGATTAATACCCAAGGCATGTCGATATAAACAAGAAAGGAAAATGCCTGGGGATCGAACTCAAGCCTCCAACACAATATATATGATCTGCAAATTGGATTCCATATCTTTACTGCCGTGGCGCTAATTGGCAAATATCTTATGAACATCTTCAAGAGCATACATAACACAGGTGCCATTATTGGGTGGTCTTTGGAGCACTTAAGTATGCATAAACAATGCACATTGCCTCCTGAAGCTGGCACCGCCATACCACGAAATATCTCCAAGTAAAATTTTTCCCCTCAGCCAAGCGCGATTCCCCCAAGCTCCACAATCCCTCTCTTCGATGCGCGACTAAACAAAACTATACACACCTAATTCTTTTAACTTATCAACTAATTGACGCAATGGTTATAAACCTTCGTCATCCTCAAAGCCAGCATCACGCTAACGTGACTAAGTGCAGGATAAAAACTTCTCAAGCTCAAGAGCTATCAAAGTTTTCTATCGTTATTCCTCAAAATGAATTATCCTAATAAATTGCCACCATTTTAAGATGCAATATGTAATGAGCTATAGATCAGTTAGAGTTAGTTGCCTCAGTTAATGTTAGTTAGATATTAGTTAAAAGTATGTTAGTCATGTGGAACAAACATTCCTTCAATTTAATAAACATTCTTCAGATTCAACACACATTTACAAAAACAAAGAACAGCTAATAAATTGAAAGAACAACTAATTAGGAAGAAAAAAAAATCACCACTCTTATCTTCACCGATGAATTAACAGTGCCATTATGTAAGATACACAAACATATCATAGCACTGAACACGTACGATGCACAAAATTTGTAGAGAGAGAGAGATCAATGAGTGAGGGGAGGGAATAGCTAGATCAATAGAAAAAGGAGATCTAAGAGCTCAGCGCGAGTACCTGGAACTGGAGAAATCGTAGAGTTTGCCGGTGCTGGAGAAGATCATGACTCCAACCTCAGCATCGCACAGGATCGCAAGCTCCTTCGCCTTCTTCAGCAAACCATTCCTTCGCTTCGAGAACGTCACTTGCCTGCTAGTCGAATTGTCGATCCTCCTTATCACAATCTTTCCTCTCCCCATAGAGCTCCCAATCGTCAAACCCTAACTCGATCAAAAATCACTGTTCCTGCAAACAGATCCATAACGGAAACTTCAATTTCACGAAGAAGAAAAAAGCAAAAATCGGAATGCAAAAAATAAAAACGAAACAGAACAGCTCAGGGAAGAGCAAAAAGAGAGAGAAAGCTGAAAAAGCATCGATTCGTTGCGCGATTATATGTATACTGCAGTTGGATACAAAAGTAAAGAACAAATCATGAGGAAGGGAAATCGGATTGATTTTCCGAGAAAGACAGAGAAAATCTAGAGAGACAACAAGAAAAGGGGAGAGAGAGAGAGAGAGAGAGAAAAAACAAAAATGAAACGAGAGAGAGAGAAAAAAAATGAAGAACGAAAGGGGGAAAAAAAAATGAAAGAGAGAGAGAGAGAAGAAGAGAGTGTTCTTACTGGCAAGGTGCTTGTTTTGGTTATAACAGACAAAGCGACTGAATTCAGCGTGAGCTTAGCTATATAAGGAAAGTGATGAAACCGCTTTTGGTTGGTGGGAGCGAAACCGCTAATGTGTGGTGCACAAAACCATTTAGCGGTATTTTTGGGCCTGCCACATGTCCCAATCAGGTTCGAGTCCTTAGAGCCGATTGGGTTTTTTTTATTTAAAATTTTTTACAAATTTTTAGAGTAAAATAAAATATTTATTCATTTTATTTATTAATTAATAAATTAATTATTATATTAAAAATATAGAAAAATTATAATTTATAAAATTTATATATCAATTAATAAATAGATTAAAATAAATAATTTTTCTTAGTCTCAATGTACTGAATATTTCTCTTGTCTTATTCGTCTATGGGAATTCGTGCGCCTACCGTGTTCTACGCTGACGCGTGGGACTACAGATACGTATGCCGTAGCTGGGACCGTAGTTTCTTTCTTTCGGAAATGCCGAAATGGCGCTTCTTTCAAATAGTGGAGGGTTACTGCACGGCGAAAGTTTGCCCTCGTTCTTTGTATATTGTCTGGTATGCCCCAGGACGCGGTCCAATCGTTAAACTGTTTTTCGTACGACTGTACGAGTACGAGTGTAGGTCAACAACATATTTGTCTCCGACCGAACAGGTGAGTGGAAAAATGTTAGTGCTTGTAGTTAAAAAAAAAAATAGTTATCTATACAATAATTAGAGGAGGAAATAACTATTTTGGCTTTAATATTTTCAATTTAATATCAATTTAGTTAAAATAAAATTTTTCACATTAACTTAGTTGTACCATTTTCATTTTTGACATTAACTTAGTTATTTTGTTGGGTTTTTAATTGGAGGAAATGATTAAATTCATGTTAAAATAAAAAATATTATGACTAAATTGATTTTAAATTAAAAATGTTAGAACTAAATTAATATTAAAAAATTTGTTAGAATCAAATTAATGTAAAAAATTTTATATAGAATTAAATTAATGTTAAATTGAAAATGTTATGATTAAAATGATTGTTTACTCTAATAAAAGGGAGGGAGAACAATAACTATTTTTTTAGTACCCAATTTTTTCATCCAATTTTTCCCTTCTACTTCTCTCTTTCTATCACCCATTCACTCTCAACCAGCCACCATCTCTTAAAAAAATAAAACAACTTTCATTTCAATTATCTAAACATAACCTACAGTACCCAATTCAGACCAAAAAAAAAAACTTACCCTTCTGAAAAATAAAGAAATGAACAAAAAAATAAAATAAAAATACGGCTTGACAAGCATGGCTGCTAGTTTTTAATAAATTTTTTTTTGAAATGGGATGAAATGTTTAGATCAATGACTTTTTTGAGAGTTTATTTTAGAAGAAGGGAAGGATGGAAAAACTGTTAAGAGGTTTTAACATGCATGTTTGACAGTTTTAATTTAAATAGAAAATTGTGTTTTAGGGTTGCTAAACCCTCCCAAAGCCCTCTATATAATTTCCCTTTTTAGTTCTCCTTTTAAGGGGATTTTAGTGTAATGTAATTTTAAATTACTATTTTAACCTATTATGTTTTTTTAAAAAAATTATAAGCCACTTTTTTCTCATTAGTGTGCTTTTTTCCTTCATCTACTATTTTTCTTCATATATTTTTTTCAGGAACCCTAGAAAAAATTCAAATTCCATTGCAAATATTATTGTTATTAATAATATATACATGATTATTAATAATAAAATTATAATATATTAATAATATTTAATATATTGATTGAATACAACACCTTTTTTTAATCTTATGAAAATCAAACTTATAATTATAACTCATAATAAAAGAGGCTATTTTAATTAATATATATGTTAAATATTATTAAAATATTATAATTTTATTATTAATTCTCATATATGCATCCTTTATTATTTTTACTTAAATTAACAAATTAATATTCATAGAAAAAATTAGTATAATTTTAGCAAATTTCCACTCGTTTTGGTGATAATTTTGCTTGATTTGGCTCCTAATTGTAAGTGGCTCCAACTCCATTATTCAGGTCAAATCACGTGAAAAAAGTGCACTTTTTTGTCTTTAATTATACTGCATGAAGAGCCATAATTGGGTAGTTCGCGTAGTGGATAATATTTAATTTTATTCTTAGCATTCCACAATTATTGACAGAACTTATGATACACCCGGTACCGTTCCCATCTGGGAAGGGCTACCTAGTCAAAACAATGTGCAAAAACTCGTCGAGTGCCCATCACCCCAAGTACGATGAAGGGCACGTGTCGTTGTTTAATGTGGAGAATGGAATGGGGTAAGGAAAGTTTATAAAGTTGGGGTCCTATCTTTTTCTATTTTTTTAAGGTTTCCAAATAAGGAATTATAATGGTGAATGGTGAGTGGATGACAGGGTCACCCAGCGTCCCAGCCTTATCACACTTTGGGGTTGCCAAAGGGGCAAAGCCCCTGATTCTCTCCCTCTCTCTGGAAGAATTATTACTATTTTCTTTTAAAAAGCTTATGTAACAAGTGCTTCTGAAATATTGATTGAGGAATTAAAAAAAATGCATTTAGCATATAAAGTTTATAAATTTTTAATATATTAAATGTGTTAAAGTCTTTCATTTTTTATTTCTTAATCAATAAAACCAGCAGAACCTTTAAAAAAAAAAAAAAACTACCTCCATACACGTATGTAATGTTTTGATGCTCTTTGTCCGTGAACCCGACACTAGTTCGCACTCGCACTGTAGGCATGAGAAACATGAATCTCGTCCCGAAAAGTAAAATTATTCTGCTCTCATGCTTAAGCAAAAGATCATTGTCACCCCTGTCGTGCAAATATATCGCAAGTCAAACACTTTTGATAAAGAAATTGATCCGATTCACGAAATAATATAACTAATAGCCAATATATAGGACAGATCCAGGAATCAATTAATAAGAGCCAAAATTATAAAACGTAGAAAACCTGAATTATATAATTAGTTTTTATTGCTACAGCATTGAGGGAGTTTTTATATATTACTACTGGAATATCAGGAAACTTCAATAGCTAAATGAGACATTTTTATTTGTTGTGGGTCTAAATTACGACTTGGCTTGGGAAAATCTTAGCTCTTTTAGAAAAAAAAATTACAATCACTTATAATAATTTACAACATCTAATATCTCAATTTGTACTATGCTCTTTGACTTTGATATATCGTAATTTCTCTTGGATTATAATATTATATTTTGGCCCACATGCTTAAAAACATTAAAACAATTTCTCTGACATATATATATATATATATATATATATATATATATATATATATATGTGTGCCACAACTCTGGCTGATTCCCCCGTGGATCCATCCCTGTCCATATCGAATTAGACAACGCGACTTTCCATAATCAACCAGTTCAATATTTAATAGAGATGCACTAACGACAAAAACTAAAACTACATACTTTTAAAAATACGTAGACAAAGATCAACAAATATATTTCCTCAAGCTAAAATCAAAATTCACTTATTTTCTTAAAACTAAAACATGTTTTAAGCTTTTGGTTTATATTTCACATATTCACCATTATGGTATGCGCGCGCTCTCACCAATGATGAGTTATAAGTTTTTTCGTTTTTGGATTGATAGTGAGTTATTATTTATACATATAAAGCTAAGGAAACTCATCAAAGCACTATGTAGACGTACAGTTCATGTTCCGCCACTTACGCTTCCTCTCTCCATACGTATCTAGAATTTTTTTTTTTTGCAAAACATCCCAAAATTAATTAAAAAGAATTTGTTGCCTTTTGACTCATGATAGAGAGTAAGCAAGTGTTTAGCTAGAGAATCAAGTGTCTTCTCCTTAAGAGGAGGTGTATACACCAACTGGGCATTAATTACCCTCACTATTGGGTCGGCACTTGTTAGGCTAGGTCAAGGTGTATCTTGGGCCGCTTGCATAAGGATGAGGTTAGTCCTGATCCTCAAGGATCCACAAACCCCTGAGTCTTGAGGCCTAGAGGATCTAAAAGACTAAGGGAAGGCTAGAGATTTGAGGGTGTGGATTAAGCTCGTGGTGACCAGTCTACAAGCCTCCTTGTCTTGAGGCTCGATGAGTTGAAAAACTCAAGTGCGAGGTATGCATCGTATCTTCATGTGCAAGTTGTTTGCTTTAATTTGCAGTTCTCTTGCCTTCTATAGTATTGTTTGCTTCGTTCATTTGTTTCTACTTGGATTTGTGTTTCTACATAGTTTGTTTAGGTGTTTGCTTGTGTGATGGGTTTTATCATTTTCTCCTTTCTCTTTGCTTCTTTGGCGGGTTTTTACTATTTTTCTATTTTATGTTATGGGGGTCCTTGATTTTGTGTCTCTAATGGCTAGCTTGTAGGTCTCCTCACGGTGAAGATCATGCCTAAGTAGCCATTAGAGGGGCCCTTCAGCCCAATGACTTTTTTGAGTTGTTAGGTGATGTCATGTCTGCATTCACGTAGGCAGGGATCTAGAGGGATCCAAGCCTTCTTTAGGGTTCCGACTTCCGAAGAGTTTAGCCTTTAGCGTGTGAGTCAAACAATCAAGTTATTGGTGATCTTGGTGATGGGTTGTTTCTTCATTATGAAATGGTCTTCAGCCAGGTCAAGTTATAGCTACCCTTCACGCGCCTATATATCGGGGTATTGGTTGTTCTCCATAGGGTGTTCATAACCTGTCCCTACTTGCCAACAGGACTGAACAAAGCTCATTGGGAGTGGTTCGGTCTTGAAATTTGACCCGGTATACTTTTCAAGCCGGGTTGGGTCGTACATTAGGCGCTCTTTGGGAAGTTTTTCAGAAAGCGTGTGAGTGAGGACAAAGTACGTTAAAAAACTCGTGTTGATTTGTGGGAACAATCATCAATCCATAAAGCAGCATGAGATGTTATACCAAACTTGAGGATACTCTAAGAGATGAATTGTCAAAGAAAAATAATTGATGATCCAGGCTTAGGAAAATCTCCTTTTTTTTTTGTGCTTTGCCTAATATTGTTAGTTTTGATTGGTGTTTATTGATAAACGTTTGTTTCATTTTACATTTGCATGGATGCCAAAATTTTATCCATTAGACTAATTTTAGATTTTAGATATACTTGGCGGTTACCTAAGTATTATTTTATGGTTTATTATGTTAATTTTTTTGCAATTATATTAAAATGTTTGATTTATAGGGCATTAATTTCATAAATATTTTGTTATGCTTTCTTTAAAATATTTTTTATATTCACTCCTGATATAGATTCTATTTTTATAACCCAAAAATTTAATTTATATTATTTATGATATCACGTTTAAATTAGTTTTTATATCATTTGAAAAGAACAATTTTTATTTGTAAATATTTTATTTAATATACATAAATATGAAAAAAAATTAAATGACATTTTGAGGGCCAATTAAAGGCTGATAAATAAAAGGTAGTTCAGTAGCAATAATTTCCAAGAAAAAAATTGATTAATAAAATTTAAAAAGTATTTTAAATGTTAAGAGATACAAATCACAATGATTTCTCAAGAATTATGAAATCAAATATAACCAAAAAAGTATAATAAAAGATACAAACATATTAAGTTTATCAAAATAATTTTCATAATATATATATATATATATATATATATATATATATATTTACTAATATCAATTCTCTAATACTACGCTTTAATGATATTAATTTCATGAATCTATATAATTTCCAATTTTTATGAACCAAAATTGGACAATTGATATCAATTACTCTATCATAATTCTTATTTGACATTAATTTTTTGATTTTATTTAATATTACTTTTTTTATATTATCATTACTTAATATATCATATTAATATGATATCAAATTTAAATTTATATCACAAAAATTAAGATTTTCATTATTGTTATATTTAAATTTCCATTTTTTTCTATTTGAAAAT
This sequence comes from Dalbergia oliveri, assembly GCA_030441495.1. NCBI lineage: Eukaryota > Viridiplantae > Streptophyta > Magnoliopsida > Fabales > Fabaceae > Dalbergia > Dalbergia oliveri. The sequence goes on along the minus strand of JAMLFY010000014.1, from coordinate 10,631,373 downwards.
TTAATATCATATTGGTTCAATATTTTTTGGATTGAGATCAATTAAATAATATATTTAAATTGATTCAACAATGACTATAATATAAATTATTAAATCCAAAATATGATCCAAATCTCAATTATATATATTGATTTCATTGTAAATTAATTTATTTGTTTAAAAAATTAAGGTTTGACTTATATTACAATAGAATTATTTACGAACATTATTTTAAAAGAACATTTATTTACGAACCTAAAAAAGCATATATGAGATATAAATATAATATGCAGATAAATAAATAAATTAATCGTAACTGTATTTTAATGGATAAAATATTATATTATTTGAAATGATTAATATGGATTCGTATAAATATTTAATTTAACATATTTAAATAATAAAAATAAAGTTTTAAAATTTATTTTGAAAACATATTAATTGCAAAGTGATTTGCATACTTTTTAAAAATCATTTTATTCATTGTCCTTGATATTAAACTAAATCTCTCAAACAATTTCAAACATATATGAAATAAAATAATTATCTAATTAATAATAAACAATGAGTATTTTATCATTGACAATATACAAACTTCCAATCAAATAAAATAATAAAAAATAAATAAATAATACATGAATATTGCAACTTATATCAATTTTTATTTCATTTTAATTATTTGAATCTTTAAGTCATATCAAAGTAATCTAATATCAATTTTAATTTTATATCTGAGAGATTTATTGATATTATTCTTATACTGCAATTTTTTTATTTATTTGAAACTTAATCATTTGATATCGATTCAAAAGTTTCCTATCTTAAATCAAGTAGTTGTTTTAAATCGATTCAATATTAAATCTACTTTAATTCTTATTAATATAATAAAATTATTAATATTTATTATATAAGTATTTAATTTAATTCATTCTAATATAAAAAAATTTTCAATATATATATATATATATATATATATATTGCAAGAATAACATTTTAAAAATATATTTATACACAAAGAAGATATATGACAAACCCAAAAAATACCTTTAAAAAGAATTAACTAAGCATATTTTGATCGAACCAATTTGTATTTCTTTTATAATAATATTCATTTATAAAATGAACCATATTAAATTCTTATATATTAGAATATTACTCACATGACAAATAAAATTGTAGAATAATTTTCTTATGGATATTAAAATCCTAAATAGCTAGGTGATAATACCAAATATATAACACATAGGTGATAATAAATAATCTTATATGGGTGATGCAAACATATAAATTGCATAGATAACGATTAGTGTATTGAATATAATGATTTATTTTAATAAAAATCTTGTTTACCTTTTCATTAATATAAATACAACAAATTTAATTGCTCAAAAAACCAATAGAATAAAAAATTATAAGAATTTTACAACTTATACTTATTGTTACAATTTCATACCATAATTGTATTTAAGCAAATTGAGCAACAAAATATTCAATGATACATCATGTAATATTACAATTATCTTTTATTAGTATTATTAATATATTTTTAATATTTTGATACCTTATAAGTATCGACAAGTAAATATATTAGTTATTTATTTTTAAAATCATATGTATGATAAATTAGATAAAATTAATATATTATAATTTTATTCAATTTTTAATATATGTGTGTGTATATTTACTCTATCAATTTCTTAGAAATTATAAATGTAAAATCTCGTGTATCACACAGGTGAAAAACTAGTTAATGTATATAATATAGACCATTTGAGATGCATGCATACATGGGTATATCTTGTGATATGATAATAGCAAAATGAGTTCAAAAATTGAAAACAAATTAGAAGGCGTTTATGATGGCAAAATAGTTTGAAATTGATTAGGTAATAATTTATCTTAATCATAGGAAACCGAACGTGTAATGAGTTTTCTAACCAAATTAAACGGACAGAAGTTAATTAAAGACGTCCATTGTGCTATTTCAGCGAGCAAAAGCAATTCTGACAAAGTAATCGGAAATAGGAAATAACAAATCAAACCATTATCAAACAAGTTATAATTGATTATAATGAATTTAAATCTGCAAATCTATTTACTTGGGTAGATCTTCTACAAATTATTACTAAAAAATTCAATATTCCCTGGCTGTTGTAGAGACCTCCGAAATATATGCCACGAAACAATAATCACTAAAATATGCCTTTGGTACAAGGTGGTGGATACATGATACAAACACCATCATGAAATTCCATTGAAGTTGGGCAAGTTAGCGGTAAGTTGATAAACAACATGAACTTGTAGATAGGAAACCAAATCCTTTTCTTTATGAAATCAAGTTTCAAATGAAAAATCGAAAATTTCTTTAAATTACTCTCGTGAAATACTCCAATCTTCAGAATCCATATAAATTGAGTATAAGATATTTGTGAGAGCTCGTACCTTTTTGCTTACAACGATGCTCAATGGCACAAAAAGATTTTCGTTAAAACATGTGAATGATATATCAGTGGAATGCAACAAGCATACATTGTTCACATGCTCTAAGACATAACAGAAAACATAAGTAAAGTACTCATGAGTTTTAAATTCGCACGTCGTTTAACTAAAAGTACTTTGAGCCATAAATCATTTTTATTTTGCATAATTAACACAATTATCCACCAAATCACATTGTCCCTTAAAATCAAATGTTTCCTTCCTTCCAATCCCTTTTCACATCCTTTATGCCGCAGCCTAATTTTGCCTTGATGCCCCTTGTTAAAACCGTGGAAATGCCTTAAAGCTCATTGTAGATTTTGGTGTTATATTGCTTGTCCTGCGCATTTTGATGTCCCATGTGCGGCTTGCAGGTTTTTTCATAAGTGTAAAGAGAAAGGTTTTACCTTTCCCTACCGAAGTACCAAAATGTTGTTGTCTGGCTCTGGATAAAAAGTAAGCTAATGACTAGCTAGAAAATCAGGTGCCTTCTTCCCTGCAAGAAAGGGTATAATATATATCGGTGAGACATTAATAAAGGGGAGGCCGCAAGTTATTAATGAGAGAGATTGTAATCGTGTCTCTTGCCCTTAAGTGTAGGTTGGCGTCCATTGGGTTAATCAGGGTGTGTCAAAGCCAGTTTTCATGAAAATGCAAGTCGGTCTCATATTGATCGGTCCAAATTAAAAATAAAATTTATATGAATTTTCTTGATAGCCATCATAATCAACTAATTGATGCATATAATAATATGCAACACACCCGACCGTTAGGCTAATTTAGATCTAAAAAGGCGTGTTGGATAGTGGAAGTAAACTAAATATAAAAATAAACTCACAAAATATAATGTGATTCAATCTTTATTGTCTGCATAAGCAATCCAAAATCTTTTGCTATTTGTAACTTTTAAATAGCTGAAATTATAAATTATTTTTATAAATTTTTTATTACATAAATAGCTCATAAAAACTATCTATATAATGAATCACTCTTATTTTAATAGAGAATATTTAAACCAAACAATCAAAAATCATATTTATAAGTAAATATTATTGCAAAATTTTCAATTCTTCTGGATTTAGGACTTTGGGATTGAAATCGCAAGAAAATGATTGTGCAGTACTTTTGGTGTTCTGTCTCCAAAAGCTTGGTTAGCGATGGCACTTGTCAAGTCTTGATTAACTTGTACCACGTGAAACCCACGTGAACATTAGCCAATCGAGACATGCATCATGCTTATCCTCACTTGTAAACTGTGACGATGCGTGAATTGAAATCGATTCCAATGCCAAACAGCTTTTGAGACACTGACACAAGGTCACGTTAGGGTTGTGGAGGAAAAATCTTCCTTAATTAGAAGGGACAAAGCATGCGTTTGCACTTTGCAGTTTGCTAAGCAAACGTGTGAATCTTTTATTGCAAATTTTTTTTTGTTCCAAAATCAGAAACCGCATGAATGGATATATACCTTATCAATATCAATATATATATAAAATACAGTTTATCAGATAATAAAATTTAACATGACAATTCCTTCTTCATTCCTCCTTAATTCAATTTAATTAAAAGGAAGTTAATTATTTAATTAAATAATTAAAATAATAATAAATATATTTAATGGATGATTTCAATATACATTTTAAATATTATATTATTTGAATATTTATTAGATCAATTATTTATTACATTTAATGCATGATCTAAACATATAAACATACTTGATTTTAATTTCCATTCTAGTAATGTTAATTATTACAATTCAATGGTTTTGGTAAAAAAATTGTCTTATCATAAATTATTAAAAAATATAACAAATATTATTATTAGATCAACCATAAATAAATATTATTAGATCAATTAAAAATCAATTAAAAAACATAGCATATTATATCAATTAATACATGAATCAATTAAATAATAAACAGATGATTAAAAAGTATAAGGAGATGTGAACACCATATTTTGTCTAACATTTTTATTTTTGTCATCTTTTTACACAAAGGAAAAAAATAACAAAAATATCTCTTCACCCAAAAAAAAAATAAATCAATCCAGCTTTTTTTTTTTTTTCCATGATTTCTCTAATCCATTAAAAAAAAAAAAAAAGAACACATAGTTGGCCGTGACAAACAAAACAAGAAGGAAAAGGAAAAAGGAGAGTCAACCAACAAAAGTAGCAATGACAACACATCATTATTCTCTCCTCACTCATTGCAAAAGAACAAAGGCTCTTTCAGTGAGAAATGAGATGGGGAGTGGGGAAATGAGGGACGAGGCTACATCCATAAAATGAGAAATAAAAGGTTTTAAGAGGATGGGGGTAGCATCATTTTCTCCTCATGATCACTTCATGAGCTATCCTTCTGACCTTTCAAAATTCTGAGCACAATCTCCATCCTCACCAGACAGTGATCACACCTCACTACTATCATCGCACACGCTGGATCCCAATGGGGACTCTCCTCCATTTTTCCATCATCACAACCTCTTTGAAAGAACAAAACCTCAAACCCATAGCTAAAACCCTCCAACATCATTGAACCACCAACACAGCCTTAGTATCCTCACAAAAAAATCATCATCAGCCACTACCGTTACATCATTAGTAGCAGCCCATCACCAACAAACCATCTTAACCGAACAAACCCAATCCCAAACAAAAAGAAAGCACATCAACAAATCCTAAGCTTTCACATACTAACAACAAATGCCAACCAAATCCCATTACATAATCTCATTCTATTATACACATAACCTAAACACACAAACCATCATCACCCTCTCAAATCAGGCATCAATGCTCACAAGTCAAGACTAAAAAAATAAAAAAATAAAAAGGGAGAAAAGGGAACCACAACCACCATCAAGTGCCACCAGAGAAGACGGACGTCGACGGAGGTCACGGCGTCGCAGAACCTCCCCTCTCCTGCCGCGGGTGCTTCCGTCCTCGACGTTCACCCCTATGCACCTCCTCCAGCCGCGGACCGGCCTCCCCTCGATCTCGTGGAACCGGCAGCCACTCGCGCTGTGTGCCTCTTCCCCCTTCTCCGAGACGACCTGGGCACCACCTCAGCGAAGCTTCCTCACAAGCCGAGTTGCGATCCTCTCCCCTTCCTTCGGAATTCGACACTTCTCAGCCATTGCGGAGTTTGGACATGACGAGCCCACTCACTGCGAGCTTGAGTCGAGCCGCTAAAACAGGGGCTGCGGCCTTCGTGAACGCCGGCCTTCCTCCCTGGATCTCTCTCATTCTTGCCAGTCGCCCTACTCTCTCTTTCTATCTCATCCTCTTTCAAGCTTATCTCTCATCTTTTAGACCTCTCTCTTTGTTTAAGGATGCTTGTGTTGTGTGTGTGTTTGCATCTAGAGAGAGAAGTGTAATTTGTACGAGTGACTGTGTTTTTTGTCACGTGTGTGTATGAGTGTAAGAAGAGATTGTATGTGTGTGAATGTGTAGGGATGGGAGTGTTAACGGTATTATCATTATTATTATTATTTTGTTAGATTTTATTATTTATTTTTATTATATTTTATGTTAGATCAAATTTTGAGTTTGTTTGTTTAAGTTTGGATTTGATTGTTTGATTAGTTTCTGTCTCATTTTTTTATATGTTTGTGTGGATAAAAATTTAATTAAAAAGGTTGTTTAATTTGATCTAAAATAAATATTTGAGCTTTTTTTATTTATAAAAAATAAAAATAAAAAAGGTGATTTAATTCTTTCTGTGGTTTGAGTGAATTTTGGTACTACTATTTTTAATAAGAAATAAGAAGTAATAGGACTCTAATTTTTGGTTTAATTATTTTAATGATGTTTATATGTCTTGCTTAAATTAACTATGTGATTGTGTTTATAATTTAATTTTGTTTTATCAATTCCAATTAAAATTAGAGCTTGTCAAAAAAAATAAAATAAAATAAAATAATATTCAATCCACGCAACAATTTATGATTTTGATGTATGATTTATCATTCTCAAATTTCATAAGGATGTAAGGGTTTATTGTATAGTTCACGCTATCCTAAATCATGTGCAAAGTGGGTTTTAATTTCTTCATAAAATCCATTTCTAAAAATTAAAAAGAAAAAATCAGCACAATCTTTATTTTCCTTTAATTAAAATCCATCAACACGACTCATTTCTACAGAACGACGTGGCTTTGAGTTCCTCATTGCACCAGGGGTATCGGCGTAGCCAACAACTATCAAGACAAAATTAATTTTTCATTAAATTGTGTTCTCATTTAATTTTTTTCCTTTAATTTCATTTCATTTTATTTTATGTTTGTACATAATTGTGATCATTTAAGGAAAAAATTAAATATTATTAAAATTATAAATAAATTTGCATAATGAGCTCTAGGGTAACCGTATTTATACGGATGTATTAGGGTGCAAGTGGGATTAAGTTTCCACCCTTCCCTAATCATAATCAAACTCCGAACCTAAATCTCTTAAAAAAACCAGTTTATACATTAAAAAGGTTTTCCAATTTTAGCCAGAATTAATTGTGGCGACTCCCATTTTACATTTTATTTCAAAATCGTCGACATTCTCGTCGCATGTGCCTTTGGTACATTGTGACAGTTTGGCAACTCACTAGGGACACTAAAGAGTCAAGCCTATTAGAGTAAATTATGCAAATAATTTATAATATTTTTCCCTTTTACATCACATTTGTTTATTTTTATTTGTGTATTTTTATCTTTTTATTTCCTTCTTATTTATCTATAATTGTTTATTTTATCTTTATTTATTTGTATATAATTGTTTATATTATTTATCTGACACTCAAACTTTAGGGTAGATGACTATTGTATGTATATATGCTGTTTTTTTTTTTTGTCTTGTAAGAATGTGTATAGTTTTAGGATTGCAAGGTTTGCATGCTCCTTACACACAATGCACTATCACAACTTCATACACTTTTGGCTCTATACCGAGCTTGTACAACCTGAGGATTTAGGAGGAGTCTTGACATTGTCATTGAGGGTTTCATGCTCACTTGGCATTTGGCAGGACCCACCCAGATTACTACCAGGATCATGAATCGGTTATATTGAGAGGGTTCATCCCTCCTTGTGATCCTTTTATGAGCGGGTCTCTATCTCATAGATAGGGGTAATCTGAGATTTTCTGGCCTTTTAGAAGACTAGATCCATTTCAAAAGTGCACTAATAGAATGAACCTAGTGGCTACCCTAATTAAGGTTGTGACCCTAGAAGCACCCATCTTTAGGATAGAAATACCATGCACAATGCCAAAAAAAAAAAAAGCATTTCATTTCATTGCTTGCATTCCAAAAAATTTAATGCATGACTCGTTCATAATATATATCTCCAACATACATATATATATTTTCCCACCAAAAAATCTCATTTTGCATACATTCTGTTTCATGTATTCCAGCATACATTACTTTCTGACATAACTCATGCATACACTACATTGACATCATCCACAAAAAAAAAACTATTTGACATTTATTTTCATTCATTCAAAAAATAAAAATAAAATAGTGTGCTTCATGCATAGCATGCATCTTTCTTAAAAAAAAAAAATCATTCATCGCATTCATGACATAGCATACATTTTTAAGTTTGAAAAAAATCAACTAACATGCATTTTTTTTCCTTTTCAAACACTCATGGCATGCATTTTTTCAAAAATCCTTCACCCATCTCCATGCATTTTCAAATATTTGTGATATGAAAAAAAAACCAACATGACAAGCATAATTCCAAGCATTCATAAAGAAAAGGGCGTAATTTTTCCTTACTTTGCATCTTAGCATCCAAAATACAAATTCTTTTGCCTTAAACCATTCAATAAACATGGCATGCATAAAATTTACACTTTTTTATTACATGCATACATGCATGAGCAAGACAGAAATGAGGTAATCATCATTTCCATATGTTCGTGCATTTTTTTCATACATATAATTTATCTAGCATGCATACATTTTTCCAATTAAAAAAATCATCTTGCATGACTCATTCATCGCATACAAAAATCATTTTGCATAACTTATTCATTGCATATGTAAAAAAAAAATTGCATGGCCCATTCATTACATACTAAAAATCTTGCATGACCCATTCATTCTGTACAAAAATCATCTAGTGTGACTCATGCATTGCATAAAATAAAAATAAAAAATAAAAATCTTGCATGACTTATCCATTGCATATAAAAAAAAAAAATCTTTTCATGGTTCATTTATTACATGCATAAAAAAAAAAAATCATTTCATTGCATGCATTCCCAAAAAAAAATTTCATGCATGACTCATGCATTGCATAAAGAAAGAGACAAAAACCATCTTGTATGGCTCATTCATTGTATACAAAAGTCATCATGCATGGTCCATTCATTGTATACAAAAATCGTTTTGCATGACTTAATCATTGCATATAAAAAAGAAAAATCTTGCATGGACTAGTTATCACATCCAAAAATCATCTGGTGTGAATCATTCATTGCATATATAAAAAAGAAAAATTATCATGCCCATTCACATCCAATAATCATCACGTGATCATTCATTGCATATATAAAAAGAAAAATTATACCGCATGGCTCATGCATTGCATAAAAAAAATAATAACAAATTTTTTTTTTGGTACAACTTTATTGCATATATAAAAAAAATCTCTTCATGGTTCATTTACTATATGCATAAAAAAACTTTTCATGGTTCATTCATTACATGCACAAAAAAAAAACTTTTCATTGCACACATCCTAAAAAAAAATAATTTAGCCTTTTATACATACAAACATTCTATATCATGCATACATGCATATATTCCTTTCTCACATTACTTATGCACAACATGCATAGCCCATTCTTATCACTCATCCATGCACACATTCTCATCACATTAACATTCAATAAAAAAATATATCATTTGACATTCATTTTTATGTATTCATAAAAATAGCATGCATTCATGTATGGCATTCATTCACACATTTTTTTTCATACATAATCCACATAAAAAATAATAATAAATAAATAAAACATTTCATATGCATTCATTCACATATTCTCTTTCACGCATATTCCACAAGAAAAAAATTGGAAAGCATTCATGCATAGTCCACATTCATCCAAAAAAACATCATTGAAATTCATTCATTCATAAAAATGACATACAATCATGCATGACATGCATTCATAAATTTTTTCATGGATAATTCACATAAAAAAAATTTGGCCTATATTCATGTGTACATGGTACTAAAAAAAAAAATAAAAAATAAAAATGGCATGCATTCAAGCATAACTTTCTTTCAATGTAATTCCACAAAAAATTTGGCATGCATTCATGCTCAATCCATATTCAGAAGAAAAAAGGTCTACATCTTCTTTGTCACTCTTTCATCCTAGTCCACGTCATTAAAAAAAAAACTTATTTGACTTCATCCTTTCTTTCCATCTTTCATATTCATTCCCTAGTTTACATCATGCATTTTTTCCACACATGATAGTATGCATCAATAAGCTCAAAAAAAAAAAAATCTCTTCTTCTAAATCATTCAATGGTATAGCACACATAAAAATTAAAAAAAATAATAAAAAAACATCTAATATCTGTCATGCGTCATATAGACAACATTTCATTTTGTACGAAATAAAAAAAATCATCGCCTAAGCATTGCTATCCAAGAGAAATTTTGTTTAATTCAAGAGGTTGCATTTGAGAGTAATGAGCAAATCAAAAATGAAAAAATAGGAAAAAGAGAAAGAGAATAAGGACACAAAAAAAGGGAAATCTATGGCTGAAGAAGAAAGAAAGAAGATGATCTGGAACCCCAGAAGAGCATATTTGAATAAGTCATTCTTGGCCTTAAAGCTTGATGAGTTGAACAACGCTTTGGAAGATGTGAAGTGGTTTTCCTTTCAGGAAGAGATAGGGAATAAGGATAAGAATTCTTACTTGACTTGACTTGAACTTGAGCGATATATTGCCTCTTATGGCCTTAAATTGCTGCTCTATGGCCTTAAAATTGCATATGAATTTTTGAAGCGCTGAAATGATTGTGCATGTGTCTTCTACTATTCTTCCATCTTTTTTTCATACATTCTTCCTTCCTTCTCCACTATTTCAAAATCTTTTTTTTCCAAACATTTCCACTCATTGCAGATAATTTTGATAACTCATCAATTGATTCTTGTGAATATGAACAATCATGGTCTTGATGACGGTCCAAAGCTATGCAAACAATATGTTCAGGAGCTAGACTTAGTGGAAAATGGTCAAGTAGCCAATAATCAAAGAGTAAAATGTCGCCTGAAACACTCTAGTTCAATCATCAACTGGGGCAATTTTTAATTGTTGATAAGAAAGCTACAATAGGCAAAGAGTTAAATGTGATCATACCAATCTCCAAGGACAAACATATCAAAAGAGGAGGAAGCATTTGGTTTTCTACACTTGACATCAATTGTAAGCTCTAAACTAAGAATAGTTACACACCATGAAGATCGTCTGGGCAAAAAAAAAAAAAAAACTAGCAAAGTTAGTAAAAAAAATGAAGGTACTCAGAATAAAGAATGAAGGAAAAGGCTCGCTGGATCCTAAAAAGAAAAAAAAATCAAAATCAAAATTGAAAAAGAAAATAAATCCAGGCAAAAGTTAGAGCCAAAAAAAAAAAGGGAGCTCGCTAGACTGAAAAGTTAAAATGACGGTCTAGGGAAAAGTTAGAAAAAGTGCAAACTAGATTGAAAAACTGAAAGAGCAATCTAGCAAAAGGTGTGTCATTTTGGAATCAGGCAAAAAAAAAAAAAAGGAGCTTATGAATGATGTCAAACTGGGCAATTAAATGACTCTTAATCAAACAAGAGTCGTCCTTCACAGGATGAGGAGCCAACGGTCCAAGGAACCTTTGTAGCATAGCAATGGATTCTAATCTTGATCATGAAGTCTAGTTTAGAGTCACCGAGCGATTGATGAAATGGATAATCAAGTGAAATTTGCATTGCACATCACTCACACCTCATTCTTGTGCTTATGTAAATGCCAAATACATCCAAATCCAATCCCTTCATTCTAACTTCTATGTCACCTCTATCCTTTCTTTCCTTCATCATCAAACCCTCATCATGCATAATCAAGACATCAAACAACAAATTAAGTCAAGTCAAGTCAATGTCTAGTTCAAAAGGAGCTCACTTGATGAAAACTCAAGAAGACAATCTTGGCAAGAGTTAGAGCAAACACAAAACAAAAGGAAAAAGGAAATGAAAGAAAAATCCAACAAAAAGGAGAAAACGAATGGTTCGCTGATAAAACCCAAAAAAAGAGAAGATTGTTTTGAAAAAAAAGAGAAGAAGAAAGAAGAAAGATGAAAGAGAGAAAGGTTGCTCAATTGGGAACAGATGTCAATCCATACAAAAGCTGGGGCAAAATTGACGAAAGAAGCAAAGTCAAAAGCATGATAAGGGCAGGAACTGAAGATGAAATCAATGGGGAGTTGGAAACAAGAAAAATGGAAAAAAAAAAAAGGAAATCACAAAGCAAGTTATTATCAAATGGCTCATCTTGAATAGACAAAGATCTTCTGAAAGTGATGCTTGGACATCTAAATTGGGGCCAAAAAAAAAAAATCTTAACATCAAATCATTTAGGTTTCATTATCATTTATCATATACAAAGTTGTCTTATCATATTATGTCATTACTAAATCACTTAGGACATTCATCATACTCATACCATCAAATGGGGCCCACATAAAAAAAACTCTCTTTCTCTTTGTGAAGTCATCTCATCATGTTAGAGCAATTATCATTAAATCATCTAAGCATAATGTTCACAAGTCATATCATTCATCATGTCATCATTACATCATTTGATCATCCCTAGATAGCCACTTTCCTACATTGTTAATCATTACCTCTTGTAAATGTCACACATCATTCTTTTACAATATTTCTCTCTTCAATTCTGATCATTCATCTTTATCTTATCACATCATCACACCATTCATCATGTGTATTCCTAAGACATCCACATCCTAATTATCAAATCATCTAGGACATTCATTATGTTCATCTCATCAACATTTTCCACAATGCAAAACTGGGGCAAGTTAGGGCATTCGTCATTTGCACTATCAAATCAGAGACGTAGTTATCACAAGTCATATCATTCATCGTTACCATACCATCAACATGCCACAACTGGTAATTGTTTTCTTTTTAAAGTTATCTTATCATGTTAGAGCAATTATCATTTATATCATCAAATCATCTAAGCATAATTGTCACAAGTCATATCATTCATCATATCATTATTGCATTATTCGATCATCCCTAAGCATATGCTTTCTTGCAACATGAATCTTTGCATTATATCATTTATCATGAGCAAGCATCACATATAATTCATCGAGTATCCATTTGTTATCACCATTGCACCATGTACATTTCAACACAATCATGACATCATGTGCTTTTCAGCAATTATCACATCATCTCTTTTCAACTATTACATCATGTCTATATTAGTTTTGCATCATTCATCATATCATCATGACATCAATCATGCATCATCATTTCATCAAGATTGTTAACCACTCGTTTGCACATGTTTTCACAATAGTCACATTTCACAAGTCTTTTAAGTTTCACATTTTAAATGCTTTTACATTTTATATGCTTTCATTTTCCGCTTTCACATTTTACATGCTTTCACATTTTACATGCTTTCATATTTACCCTTTCACATTTACTGTTTCACATTTCCTGCTTTCACATTCACTTTCACATGCCTTTACCGCTTTCACATTTATTTTCACATGTCTTTATTGTTTTCACATTTATTTTCACCAATTCCACCTTCACATGTTTTTAAATTTCACATTGTTTTCACATTTACTTTCACAGAGTATAAATTTCACATGTTTTTACATGTCATATGCTTTCATACTTTTCCCCACATGTTTAAAATATATATATATATATAAATTATGCATTCCATTGTTTACTTAACATTAGCAGTGTGCATCATTCATTAGAGCATTGTCATCATGCATCGATTCTGGTACCATCCACTATATCATTGTTACCATGCATTCATTGTCATCATGCATTTGTCATTTAGCATCATCCATCAATACTCCATTGTCATGGTGCATATTCATCATTACCATCATACACATATTATTATCCTGTCATCATAAAAAAAAAATCATTAGCAACTATTAGCTCTTCTACAGAATTATCATTCATTTTTCATTCAACATATTGTCATGTTTCAATAGTTGAATCTTTTATTTCCATTATCACGTCATTATCTCACACCATCTCTCTTTCTACTTTAAACCCTACCCTTCAAAACTCATGCATCCTCATCATACATTGTCATCTTCATTACTATCAAGCATTCTGTTCATCATGTATTATTCAAACAAAATATGTGTTCATATCTTTACTTGTCTCTCCAGAAAAATATCAAAGCCACTATTTTTGTATTTTTTTATAAGAAACAAGCAAAGAGGGCAACTGTGAACACCATATTTGTCAGAAACATTTTATTTTTGTCATCTTTTTACACAAAAAGAAAAATAACAAAAATATCTCATTCACCCAAAAGAAAAATAAATCAATCCAGCTTTTTTTTTTCTTTCCATGATTTCTCTAATCCATTGAAAAAAAAAAAAGAACACATGAGTTGGTCGTCCAACCCTTGACAAACAAAACAAGAAAAGGGAAAAGGAGAGTCAACCAACAAAAGTAGCAATGGCAACACATCATTATGCTCTCCTCACTCATTGCAAAAGAACAAAGGTTCTTTCTGAGAGAAAATGAGATGGGGAGTGGGGAATGAGGACGAGGGCTACATCCATAAAATGAGAAAGAAAAGGTTCTGAGGAGGGGGTAGCATCATTTTTCTCCCTTCATGATCACTTCATGAGCTATCCTTCTACCCTTTCACGAAGCACAATCTCCATCCTCACCAGACGCGATCACACCCTCACTACTATCATCGCAACACGGCCAATCCCAATGGGGACTCTCCTCCATTTTTCCATCATCACAACCTCTTTGCTGAAGAACAAAACCTCAAACCCATAGCTAAAACCCTCCAACATCATTGAACCACCAACACAGCCTATATCCTCACAAAAAAAATCATCATCAACCCTATCGTTACATCATTAGTCAGCCCATCACCAACAAACCATCTTAACTAAGAACAAACCCAATCCCAAACAAAAAGAAAGCACATCAACCAAATCTTAAGCTTTCACATACTAACAACAAATGCCAACCAAATCCCATTACATAATCTCATTCCTGTTATACACATAACATCTGTAAACACACAAACCATCATCACCCTCTCAAATCTAGCATCAATGCTCACAAGTCAAGACTAAAAAAATAAAAAAATAAAAAGGAAGAAAAGGGAACCACAACCACCATCAAGTGCCACACAAAAGGCGACGTCGACGGAGAGCATCAGCGGCGGCCGCACGAACCTCCCTCCTCCATGGGGTGCCTCCGTCCGACGTCACCTACGCACTTCCTCCCGCGGACCACTCCTCCCTCTGATCTTGCTAAACGCACTCCTTTGCACGCCGTGTGTGCTCTTCCCTCTTCCAGGTCGACGACCTCAGCACCACCTCACGAAGCTTCCTCGGCGGCCATCTGAATCCTCTCCCCTTCCCTTCTCCACTTCTAAGAGCCATTGCGAGCCCACTAACCGCGAGCTTCAAGTCCAACCATGAACACTCCGCTGTGTGGCCTCTTCCGTGTTGGGTTATATGCTCTTTAGTCACTTAAGTCCAATAAGACTTTAGTGAGATTAAAGCCCAAACAATATGGCCCATGTGGCTTAGGGTTAGGTCTTGGACTTCACGCATATATAAACTAATCTTTTCACCCTTGTGCCTAACTAAGTGTTTTTCATCAGAAACAGACACCCTAAGACGTTCATCATCTGACGGTTGCCCACAGCCACTCCATCCCTCGAGAGATAGTCTGGAAGATCTGTCAAAGAGCGGATACTACCGATCGTGAAGCTTGGTTCACTGCGTCCTTCAGGTAATCAAAACAATGAAGGTTCTATTTTTCCTACGTCGCGTCGGTACGATGCGCTTCGCGTTTTGTTGATAATCCTACAATTGGTATAAAGGGATTCGATGAGGAAAAGAACCAGTTTTGATTTTAATTTATATTTCATGTGATTTATTTCGAAATTTTTTTTTGAAAAATATGGCACCTTATTTTTCTGTATTTGTTATTTATTTCATGTTATTTATTCGCTTATAGTTCATATTCGGTAAAAGTCTTAATTTTTAATTGGTTAATCGCTTTAATCCATGGTTAGATTCTCTTGTGTTTCTCTTGGTTTGTAACAAGGAGGCTAATCCCATATGATTAGGTTTCCTCCTTGCTTTATTTTATGTTTTTCGCATTTTCCTATGTATTTTTCGAATTTCTGTAAAAGTTCAAGATCGAGAAACAACGACAAAGATGAGCAATCAACACTCAGAGACTTTTGGACCTCTGGATCTCAGATTTGGATGATCCATATATGGTTGGAAAGGACGGAAAGACGAACAAAGTGATGGGTGGCCGCGGCCGGGATGCCGGACGCGCCGCCACGCGCCGCCACAAGCGGCTGAGAGTGGCCTTCACGGCGGCAGTGGAGCCGCGCGTGAGGGCGCGTGGAACACCCTTTTGGGTGTTTCCGGCGGCGCGTCTCGTCTCCTCATGGCGGTCCTTCCCTGGAGTTTCGTCCTGAGACGAAGTCGGATGACGCGCGGCAGTCCTGACGGCTAGGGTTCCTTTTCGTGTCCTAGGGTTTCTCGCCAAGGATTGGGTTTTTTGGGCTTTTGGGCCCATGGATACCCTAAAGGGGCTTGAGGCAGATATTGTGGGTGGACGAAAGAGGAATTCCAAAGTTGTAATATTATTATTATTATTATTTTTTTTAGGAAAACCATGGATTAAAGTTATTTGTTTAATTATTTATTGCTTTTATTGAATTGTATGAATTATATGTGCGATTAACATGATGTTTGTAATAACATGCCATATAGAATAGGATGGTGCCATATTGTTGCATAATCACATGTCATATATGCATAATAACTTTTGTCATGATACGACTAGTATATAGTTATTATGCGCGATTATTTAAATTTTAAGTTATTCACTAGATTAATTATCAATTATTATGATTTTCGGTAAGAAATCAAGATTAATAATGGGATTAATTTATTGTGGAATTAAAATCTAGACAAATAATCCAGATAATTTCCTAAGAGAAAATTGTTTCTTGAAAATATAATTTTGTGGGTTTTCTAAAATGGTCATGGAATAACACACGCATACAACAATCATGTATCATGATTGTGTGGACACCAACCGTGAAGTGACCAGATTTTAGGACCTTAATGTTTTCAAAATTACGTTAAGTTAGGTGATGCACGTTCATCGGCTACACCTACTTACATAGTTTTTGAAATCAAACAAAAATTATTTTCGAATGAAACATTTTTTTGGAAATTGGAAAATTCTAAACTTAAAAAAATTGAATGGGTGAAGGTTTAAATTTTTTTTAAAAAAAGTATTAAACCTACGGGCTCCAATTGTGGGTTTATTAGTGAAATGGTTATCGCTAAAGCCCATCGGATAAGGATAATCGGATTTCGCTAGATTAAACCTTAATATTTTTCAAAATTTTAGTAAAGTTTTGTACGGCCCATCGTCGGCAACACTTAGACGCTAAAGATAATTTTGAAAGTAAACAATGGTTAAATACATTCAACTTTGGTAAAATTGTTAACCCTCCCATCGAGGCTCTGGCAATGAAACTGAAGGCCCAAAATAACAATATTAGTTTTACAAGTATCTTGCCCATCGTAAGCCTTGTAAAGATAACTAATGGATTGTTACACAATAAACAAGTAGTAGTTATTAGAATCTACTAGCGCTATATCTGTTTGTTGTTATTCTAGTTTGTAATTAGTGTGTTTTTTCATTGTTTTCAGAAAAATGTCTTCATTCAATCCTTTAGCTACTATCTTGAGCCAAAAACCTATGGATGGTACAAACTACAAACAATGGAAAACTAATTTGGATATTGTTCTTCAATATGAAAAGCTCAACTTTGTTCTAACTACCCCTATGCAGCGCAACACTGAAGATGCGCCTGAGGCAACAAAGGCACGTTTTCGAGGAGAAGGAAAAATGGGAGAAGGCAAATGTGAGGTTCGCCTATATTTTAGCTAGTCTCGCCAGTCACCTTCAGGAGCAAGTGAGCATGATTGAGAGTGGAGCAAATATGCTCCAACTCTTGATGGCATGTTTGCTACATCTAAGCTCTGCTAGGCAGAATGCGCTGAATGCAGTCACCAAGACGGTGATGTCTGGAGGAAGTGTGCGGGATCATTGTCTGACAATGATAGCAAACTTCAAGAAGGCTGAAGACCATGGGGTCAAATTTGAACAAGAAGTAAAAGTTGACCTTCTCTTGCAATCACCTGAATACTTCAATCAGTTCAAGATGAATTATAATATGAATAAGATGAATCTTGACCTTACTAGCTGATGCATGAGCTTAAAATCCTGAACGTCTCTCAGTCAAGCGGGCAGTGCATTTTTGCTGGTGAGAGTTCTGTGAAACCTAAGGGGAAACCCAAGGGAAGGAACAAAAACAAGAAAAAGAAGAAATCAGGAGTTCCAGTTGCCAAACCAGTTGCAATGAAGCAGCCAAAAGGCAAGTGCTTCAAGTGCGGACAAAAGGGGCATTGGAAGAAAAATTGCCCACGTATGAATAAACAGGTATGGGTAATTTACATGTGATTGAGGCTTGTTTAGTGGAGAATTACAATGATAAATGGATCATTGATTCAGGAGCCACTAACCATGTTTGTTACTCTTTGCAGTGGTTCAAACATAGCTTGCCTGTAAGTGAAGGACAAAGAGTTTTGAAGCTTGGAAATGGGGAACTTGTGCTCACTAGCAGTGGGACAAGTTATTTTATCTTTTGATAATTGCAGAACTTTGGTTTTAGAAGACTGTTTATATATTCCGGATTTTCAGAGGAATTTAATTTCTGTTAGTTGTTTAGTTAAACATGGTTTGACAGTTAGTTTAATTCCTTCAGTTTCAATAAGAAGTCCATCTTCTTTTATTTGTTCCGGTGTAATGTTTAATGGTCTTTATTTCCTTAGTCCTATGCCCTGTGAAATTAATCATGTTGAATTAGGAGATGTTGAGCATGTTCATTCATCAAAGAAAAGAAAAGTTTTCAATGAAACTTATCTTTGGCATTTGAGATTGGGTCATATTAACTCTAACAGGATACAAGGTTTGGTCAATAGTGGGATTTTAAAATCCCTGAATTTTGAACCGTACCAGTTTGTGAATCTTGTTTAGAGGGTAAAATGACTAAGAGATCTTTCAAGGCCAAGGGAAATCGTGCCACACTTCAGCTGGAATTGGTACATCCTGATGTATGTGGACCAATAAATGTCCAGGCCAAGGCGGGTCTCAGTATTTTATCACATTTGATGATTACTCTAGATTTGGACATGTGTACCTGATGCGTCACAAGTCTGAAGCTTTGGAAAATTCCAAGAGTTCAAGGCTGGCAGAAAGCATCTTGGTGTTCAAATTAAGACTCTTGGTCTGGCAGAGAGTGAATACCTATCTGAGAGTTCAGGTCTTACCTGACCAAAGAGGGGATAGTTTCACAATTATCTTCTCAGGGACACCCCGCAGAATGGAGTTGCTGAAAGGAGAAATAGAACCCTTTTAGAAATGGCAAGATCAATGCTCAGTTATTCATCTCTTTCTGATTCATTCTGGGGATATGCCTTAGAAGCTATGTATCTATTGAACTTAGCTCCGTCCAAGTCGGTTCAAAGACACCAATAGAATTATGGAAAGGGCGTAAGCCCACCTTGAACCATATTCGGGTTTGGGGTGCTGGGCACATGTCTTACAACGAAGCCAAATAAGATGGACTCGTCCAGAAGTATGCATATTTATAGGCTATCCTAAAGGAACCAGAGGTTGGTTGTTTTATAGTCCGAAGGAAAAGAAGGTCATAGTGAGCACACATGCAACTTTCTTAGAGGAGGACTATATGGCAAATTATAAGCCTAGGAGTAAGGTTATTCTTGATGAGCTAGTCTCAGATCAAGTTTCACCTCAACCTCAGGCGGTTCCAGCTTTTGTTCCTGTGGTTGTTCAAAGAGGGAAAATATCCTGATGTTGAACACACACAGGAACCAGAAAAAGACCAAAGTTCAGCATGATGATCAACAAGTGGAACATCTAGAGATGCAGTTACCGCTTGTGGAAGAACAACAAAATCATGAATTGGTTAATCCTCTTAATGAGGGTCCTCATCTAGAATTGGATCCCCTGTAAATGCACAACAACAAGTGCGGCAAACTCGTAGTGGGAGAGTGATTCGTAAACCGCAAGATTTCTCTTGTTGGGTGAATCGTCTCAAGATGTCATCATTGAAGAAGATGATGATCCCACGAGTTATGACGAGGCACTAGGGGATGTTGATGCTCAGGAATGGCTTGAGGCTATGAATCGTGAAATGGATTCTTTGTATTCCAACTCAGTTTGGTCTCTTGTAGATGCACCAAAAGGGGTAAGACCCATTGGGTGTAAGTGGATCTACAAAAGAAAGAGGGATCGGACGGGAAGGTTGAAACCTTCAAAGCTAGATTGGTGGCGAAAGGGTACACCCAAATAGAAGGTGTGGATTATGAAGAAACCTTTCGGGGTTGCCATGCTCAAGTCCATCCGGATTCTCTTAGCTGTTCAGCAAATCTTGATTATGAGATTTGGCAAATGGATGTCAAAACTGCTTTTCTAAATGGAAATTTGGAAGAGGATATATGCAGCAACCAAAAGGGTTCATAGCCAAAGGGCAAGAAAACATGGTATGCAAGTTGCAAAGGTCCATTTATGGACTTAAGCAAGCGTCCAGATCATGGAACATCAGGTTTGATCAAGCCATTAAGTCTTATGGTTTTGAGAAAAGTCCTAATGAGCCGTGTGTGTATAAAAGGATCCAAGGAAACGCAGTATCTTTCTGGTACTTTATGTGGATGATATACTCCTTATCGGAAATGATACGGAGGTATTATTAGGCATAAAGACCTGGCTGAGCAAGCATTTTGATATGAAGGACCTGGGGGAAGCCAATTATATTCTTGGTATTAAGCTCTTGCGAGACGGAAGAATAGGGTATTGGCATTATCTCAGGCTAATTACATCGACAAAATACTTGCCAGGTTCAGCATGGAGAATTCCAAGAAGGGGATTTTACCCTTCAGGCATGGGATTCATCTCTCTAAGGAGCATTCTCCTAAAACTCCTAGGAGAGAACGCATGAGTAGGATACCTTACGCTTCGCAGTAGGTAGCCTTATGTATGCTATGCTGCACCAACCGATGTCTGCTATGCAGTGGGAGTAGTAAGTCGGTACCAATCTAATCCTGAGAAGAACATGGATAGCGGTTAAACATATACTCAAGTACCTTAGGAGAACGAGAGATTATATGTTGGTCTATTCTAGTGGGAGTCTTGAAACCATTGGTTATACAGACTCAGATTTCCAAGGAGACATTGACTCAAGAAAATCCACCTCTGGGTATGTGTTCACTCTTAATGGCGGGGCCATTTGTTGGAGGAGTGTCAAACAATCATGTGTGGCTGACTCTACCAGAAGCTGAGTATGTAGCTGCTTCTGAGGCTGCAAAGGAAGCCGCATGGTTAAAGAAGTTCCTAACGGATCTTCAAGTGATACCAGGTGTTAGTCGTCCCATCACACTTCCTGTGATAACAGTGGGGCAGCACGTCCAAGGAACCAAGGTGTCACAAAAGACAAAAGCACATAGAGAGGAAGTACCACTTGATCCGAGATATAATTGAAAGAGGAGATACAGTGGTAGTCAAGATAGCATCGAACGAGACCTTGCTGACCCTTTTACTAAGAGTTTGCCTGAACGTGTGTTCGAGAGGCATGTTACATCTATGGGTCTTAGGAGGATTCCAGATTTGCTATAGCTTTAGGAAGTTGTTATTTCACTTTGTTATTTTGTGCCTTTTGAGCAAGACATTATGACATTGTATTTTTTTCTGAATGTTATAAATGAGGTATTATTCATTTTTCCGCACACTATTTACAAACACGAAGGTCAGGATCAATTGTGAAGTATATGATCATATGGATACGTTCATGGAGGACATGGTCATAGGTTCTCACAATTGATGAATAGGTTCACAGCTATTAAATAAAGTTGGGCATTTTTTTTAGGCTGCAATATTTATGAGATGATTTTGTCCGAATCATTTTAAATATTGGTGTGAGTTAATACTTACATTGAATGGATCAAGGAGAGATTTGATTAAAGTTGTTCTTTCTGTCATAAGGAATCAAATCTCCAGATAACTATAGTTATGTAGTTGCTCTTAATCCTGAGTTTATTTTAAATAAGTAGTCGAATAGATTTCATTCTTTGATTTACCAACGGGTGAGGTTCAATCTATTGATGGCCAATAACTCGGTATTTTGGGATTGAAACTATTTGGTTATTGGTGTTTATGAGATAAACAACATGGAATTTATAGGAAATGTCCCCTTGATATGTTTCGGTACTTGGATATTGAAGACATGGCCAGTGCATGTAATCCATTAGAGAAACTATCACGTCAAGGAAATAAATAATTGATTGGGTAACAGAAACTAGTCAATCAATTATAGACATTCTATAAAGGGGCGATGCATATTCATGTTATAAATGTCATTATTCTTGGAGTTCACGTTCGGGCTTTTAGTGGAGTAGCATGAATTAGATAATCTTCTGTAGATTATCAGGAGCCTTGATAAATGACAAATGGTAGATCCCAGGCTAGCTTGAGATAAGGGATGGGGTATATTATCAGATGATGATGGCTTATGGGATACATGGTCTTGGGTTTATGAACTCAAGTTTGTATCTTAAAGAGCAAGTGGGAGATTGTTGGGTTATATGCTCTTTAGTCACTTAAGTCCAATAAGACTTTAGTGAGATTAAAGCCCAAGAACAATATGGCCCATGTGGCTTAGGGTTAGGTCTTGGACTTCACGGCATATATAAACTAATCTTTTCACCCTTGTGCCTAACTAAGTGTTTTTCATCAGAAACAGACACCCTAGAGGCGACGTTCATCATCTGACGGTTGCCCACACGCCACTCCATCCCCTCGAGAGATAGTCTGGAAGATCTGTCAAAGAGCGGATTACTACCGATCGTGAAGCTTGGTTCACTGCGTCCTTCCAGGTAATCAAAACAATGAAGGTTCTATTTTTCCTACGTCGCGTCGGACGATGCGCTTCGCGTTTCTGTTGATATTCCAACACTTCGTGCACGCTGGCCTTCCTCCCAATATCTCATCTCCCTCAGCCCTCTCTTCTTCTATCTCATCCTCTTTCAAGCTTTCTATCTAATCTTAGACCTCTTCTTTGTTTAAGGATGCTTGTGTTGTGTGTGTGTGTTTGCATCTAAGAAAGAGAGAAGTGTAATTTGTATGAGTGACTGTGTGTGTCACGTGTGTGTATGATGTAAGAGAGAATTGTATATGTGTGAATGTGTGGGGATGGGGGTGTTAACGGTATTATCATTATTATTATTATTATTATTATTATTATTATTATTATTATTATTATTATTATTATTATTATTATTATTATTATTATTTAGATTTTATTATTTATTTTTATTATATTTTATGTTAGATCAAATTTTGAGTTTGTTTGTTTAAGTTTGGATTTGATTGTTTGATTAGTTTCTTTCTCATTTTTTTTATATGTTTGTGTGGATCTAAAAATTTAATTAAAAAGGTTGTTTAATTTGATCTAAAATAAATATTTGAGCTTTTTTTATTTATAAAAAATAAAAATAAAAAGGTGATTTAATTCTTACTGTGGTTTGAGTGAATTTTGGTACTACTATTTTAATAAGAAATAAGAAGTAATTAGGACTCTAATTTTTGGTTTAATTATTTTAATGATGTTTATATGTCTTGCTTAAATTAACTTGTAATTGTGTTTATAATTTAATTTTGTTTTATCAATTCCAATTAAAATTAGAGCTTGTCAAAAAAAAAAAAAAATAATATTCAATCCACGCAACAATTTATGATTTTGATGTATGATTTATCATCCTCAAATTTCATAAGAATGTAAGGGTTTATTGTATAGTTCACGCTATCCTAAATCATGTGCAAAGTGGGTTTTAATTTCTTCATAAAATCCATTTCTAAAAATTAAAAAGAAAAATCAGCACAATCTTTATTTTCCTCTAATTAAAATCCATAACACAGACTCATTTTCTCCAGAAACGACGTGGCTTTGAGTTCCTCATTGCACAAGGGGTACGTGGCGTAGCTAACAACTATCAAGTCAAAATTAATTTTTCATTAAATTGTGTTCTCATTTAATTCTTTTTTTTCTTTAATTTAATTTCATTTTATTTTATGTTTGTATATAATTGTGATCATTTAAGGGAAAATTAAATATTATTAAAATTATAAATAAATTTGCATAATGAGCTCTAGGGTCACGTATTTTATACGGATATATTAGGGTGCAAGTGGGATTAAGTTTCCACCCATAATCATAATTAGACAGAACCTCATATCTCTTTTAAAAAGACCAGTTTATACATTAAAAAGGTTTTCCAATTTTAGCCAGAATTAAAATTGGTGCGACTCCCATTTTACATTTTATTTCAAAATCGTCAACATCCTCGTCGCATGTGCCTAGGAAGACGTTGTGACATGAGATATTTCATCAATGAGAAATCAATTGAACCATGATTATGTTTGCGAAATTATATATATTGATTTGTAGACCACAAACTATTTCATATCGATATTTTTTTGTTTAACCCACTTTTCTTAGCCTAACCTATTTCACAATCTATTTTTCTAAATGCAATTACAATAGAGTTTTTATGACTCTTGGAACGGTGGAAGAGATTGAGACAGAATACAATTAGTGGTATCGTTCATGTAAGAGGTGTTTTAATATATTGCAAGAGGAGGATCGTAAAGTATATTAAAAAGTGTGAAATTGATTGCTCTACATTTATACCAAGGTAATGAATTAAAATAAGGCCTCAATTGTTTTGAATTTTACTAATCAAGTGTGCTTTCTTTTTTCTAAGTGAAGTGATATAATCAATTTATCTTTAGGTTTAGCATTGTATGAGAGTGGTAAATAAAACATAATTGGCCTTTTTTTTGTTGTTCAATCATGAAAGTTCAAAGTTATTGAACATAAGTGTTTCTTGATTTGAGACTTTTTTCAATTGTCAAAGTATACTATAATTACTTTTCATTTTGTCTCCTTTACACTTGCTTTCCTATATATGTTATTATTAAATATATGTAACATATTCTATACTCTACATGTAGGTTGGTAACAAGCATTCCTATCCTGAAGATATTTATCGATTTAAGGAAAAAGATTTTCTTTTCAAGGTTCAAGTCAAGATTCAAAATTTCAATTCACTTAAGCCTTGCATGATCCATGTTTTGAAGCTATGCAATGGTGAGTTGATAATCACTCATTCCAGAAAAAAAAAATTCAATCTTGACTCTGGTAAGTCATATTATACATTTATACATACTAATTGTGAACAAAATATTTTTTTCAAAAATAATGTTTCCTAATCATGCCTAATAATTAAATGATTTTTCTCCAACAAGCAATTATCATTAATGAATAATAATATCATTTTCTTAAAAAAAGTGTTCCTTAATTATGTCTAATAATAAAATAATTTTTTTGCTATGATGCAGTTACCATTGATTAATAATAATTCTAAGATAGTACTAAAACAGTGAACAAGGTAAAAATTTCTCAAATGCTAGAACTCCATATTTGGAAAGAAGCATATCACAAGGAGAACAAATTGCTAAGCTTGAGGATACTCTAAGAGATTAATTGTCAATTCAACAAACAAGATAAGAAAATCTTCAAAGAAAAATAATTGACGTCCAAGCTTAGGAAAATCTCCTTTTTTTTTGTGCTTTGCTTAATATTGTCAGTTTGATTGGTGTTTATTGGAAAGCATTCGTTCCATTTTACATTTGTGTGGATGCCAAAAACTTTATTCATTAGACTAATTTTAAATTTTAGATATATTTGGCGGTTGCCCAAATATTATTTTATGGTTTATTATGTTTTTTTTGCAATTAAAATGTTTGACTTATGCGGCATTAATTTCATTAATATTTTATTATGTTTTTCTTTAACATATATTTTTTATATTCACTCCTGATATAGATTCTATATTTATAACACAAAAATTTAATTTATACTATTTATGATATCATGTTTAAATAAGTTTTTATATCATTTGAAAAAATCAATTTTTATTTGTAAATATTTTATTTGATATACATAAATCTTAAAAAAAAATTTAAATAACATTTTGAGGGCCAATTAAAGGCTGATAAATAAAAGATAATTTAGTAGCAATAATTTCCAAGAAAAAAAAATTCATTAATAAAATTTAAAAAGTATTTGAAATGTTAAGAGATACAAATCATAACGATTTCTCAAGAATTTTGAAATCAAATATAACTAAAAAGTATAATAAAATATATAAACATATTATGTTTATCAAAATTTTCATAATTGATATATATATATATATATATATATATATATATATGTATGTATGTAAGTATATATATTACTAATATCGATTCTCTAATACTGTGCTTTAATGATATCAATTTCTTGAATTTGATATAATTTCCAATTTTTATGAACCAAAATTGGACAACTGATATCAATTACTCTATCATTCTTATTTGACATTAATTTTTTCATCTTATTTAATATTAATTTTTTCATATTATCATTATTTAATATATCATATTAATATGATATCAAATTTCAATTTATATCACAAAAATTAAGATTGTCATTATTGTTATATTTCAATTTCCATTTTTTTCTATTTGAAAATGTAATATCATATTATTCAATAGTTTTTTTGATTGAGATCAATTAAATAATATATTTAAATTGATTCAACAATGATTGTAATATAAATGATTAAATCCAAAATATGATCTAAATCTGAATTATATATATTGATTTCATTGTAAATTAATTTATTTATGAACCTAAAAAAATTTGAGTTGTTTAAAAAAATTAAGGTTTGACTTATATTACAATAGAATTATTTACGAACATTATTTTAAAAGAAAATTTATCTATAAACCTAAAAAAAAACATATATGAGATATAAATATGATATGTAGATAAATAAATTAAATAATCATGACTGTATTTTACTGGATAAAAGATTATATTATTTGAAATGATTAATATGGATTAGTACAAATATTTAATTTAACTTATTTAAATAATAAAAATAAAATTTTAAAATTTATTTTGAAAACATAATTGTAGAGTGATTTGCTTACTTTTTAATAAATCATTTTATGCTTTGTCCTTGATATTAAACTAAATCTCTCAAACAATTTCAAATAGATATGAACTAAAATAATTATCTAATTAATAATAAACAATGAATATTCTATCATTGACAATATATAGACTTCCAATCAAATAAAATAATAAAAAGCTAGATGAATAATACATGAATATAATATTACAACTTATATCAATTTGTTGTTTCATTTTAATTATTTGAATCTTTAAGTCATATCAAATTAATCTAATATCAATTCTAATTTTATATCTGAGAGATTTAATGTGATATTATTCTTATACTGTAATCTTTTTTTTTTTTTTGTATTTGAAACTTAATCATTTGATATCAATTCAAAAGTTTCCTATCTTAAATCAAGTAGTTGTTTTAAATCGATTCAATATTAAATGTACTTTAATTTTTATTAATATAATAAAATTATTAATATTTATTTATATAGGTATTTAATTTAATTCATTCTAATATAAAAATATTTTAATATATATATATATATATATATATATATATGCAAGAATAACATTTTAAAAACATATTTATACATTAAGAAGATACATGACAAACCCAAAAAAAAAAAACCTTTTAATAAGAACTAATTAAGTTTATTTTGATCGGACCAATTTGTATTTCTTTTATAATAATATTCATTTGTAAAATGAACTATATTAAATTCTTATATATTAGAATATTTCTCACATGACAAATAAAATTGTAAAATAATTTTGTTATGGATATTAATATCCTAAATAGCTAGGTGATGATACCAAATATAAAATACATGAGTGATAATAAATAATCTTACATGGGTGATGCAAACATATAAATTGCGTAGACAACGATTAGTGTATTGAATGCAATAATTTATTTTAATAAAAATCTTAGCTACCTTTTCATTAATATAAATACAACAAATTTAATTGCTCAAAAAACCAATAGAATAAAAAATTATAAGAATTTTACAACTTATACTTATTGTTACAATTTCATATGATAATTATATTTAAGCAAATTGAGTAACAAAATATTCAATGGTACATCTTAATAATATTACAATTATCTTTTATTAGGATTATTAATATATTTTTTAATGTTTTGATACCTTACAAGTATAACAAGTAAATATATTAGTTATTTATTTTCCAAAATCATATGTATGATAAATTATATAAAATTAATATATTATAATTTAATTTAATTTTTAATATATATATATATATGTGTGTGTGTGTATTTACTCCATCGATTTCTTAGAAATTAAAACGTAAAATCTCATGCATTACACGGGTAAAAAACTAGTTATTATTATTACCGGTGAATTAATGGGTACTTGTTTGCTTATTAATTCATATTTTTTTATTTTTAATATTTACTTTAAATTTACTCTTTTATGTTGGAAGTTTTTTTTAACTTTCTTTATCTTTTTATAACTTCTTTCAACTTCCTTTACAATGTGGATATTTTAGGCAATAGTAAATTTGAAGATCAAAGGTCATTAAAGGAGGTAATTTCCTGTTTATCCAAAAAAAAAGAAAAAGAAGAAGGCAATTCCCTTTGTATATAGTATAGATTATTATTATTATTATTATTAAAAATTTAAATTAAAGGAAAGGCAAGCCTACCCTATTACATGTTAACATATATCTTCTTTTTTTTTCGGTCATGAAAGATATATCTTTAAATTGATCACATGTTCACAGAGGTATTTATCAATAACCTGCTAACATAAAACCCAAAAATCCAAACAAATTATTATTTGCTAAAATTACACTTTTTTTAATACCATTGTTATACTAAACAAAACATTCATTATTACTCTAAATTTCTATTGCTACTCCACTTTCATTTAATTTTTGTTTAGCACGTAAAGAGGATAAAAAAAACCCTTATATTTACTTTCTCTTAAACACGTTTAATGTTTTAACTAAAGACGTCAAAATAGGGGCAACCATTTAAGCCACCCCAAAAGTCCGCAAGAAGGGGCGGTGGGCTAGCTTGCCAAACTAAAATGGACTGGAATAGTAAGCCTAATCCATTTTAAGGTTAGCCTACCAAAAATTTTAAAAAATATTTTTAAATTTTTTTTAATTTTTATTGTTTTTAAAAAACATTTAAAAATATTTTTTTATTTATATATACCCAAGTTTTCAAGGTCCATAACAATTATACACTAATTTTGACTAGAAAATGTTATTATTAATAGTGTTATTTGTGAGTTATAATACTATTTTATTTATAAATTTTAACTTTGAGTGAATAATATTAATTTACAATGGTCCTATCTTGATGAAGATATATATATATATATATATATATATATATTTCTTTTTCTTTTTTGGGTCATAAGTTTCTTACTTTTTTAATAAATTATGATTTTTTTTAAAAAAAATACAAAAAATTTGGCTTGGTGGGCCAAACCCGCCCTAACTCGTCTAAGCTTATGGGTTAAACAGGATAGGTTAAGCGTTAAAATTTTTGGACGGGTTCAAAACTTAACCCAGTTCAGCCGAAAATAAGGTTTGGCTAACTACTCTAATTTTTGACATTTCTAGTTTTAACACAACTTTTATCCTATTTAAACTTAAGTGGTATCAAGTACATTATTATATGATTATATGACAGCACTAAAGGATCTCGGTAAAATTGAGATGAGTGAAAATGAAGAATTAAAAAATAAGTAAGTTAGGGTTTAAGGATGCATAAGCATAGCTAGTGAAAACAAAATCAAAACATAGATATTTTGATAAAAGAGATTAATAATATGTTGTTTTCGACTATAATAGAGAGTCAACTCAACAATTTAATGAATTATGTTAGCATTTTCATCAACTATTGGAATAATTAGTTAATAGAGGGATTAACATGTCCCTATTTGTGAAAACATAAAGAATCATGCAGAGATTTTAAATTTTGAGGATCAATTTATCTTTCAAATTATTAATTTGAACCTATTTGGTGATTGAGTATTTCCTTTTAAAATTTTTTATGATTCTTGTGGTGGTGAATTGAACCTATTTAATCTCATTAACTAAGCATATATTTTCATAGAAGAAAATTGGATTAAAACCAATTCGAATTAGGTTAATTGGAAAAACGTTGTTTGTTACTGAATATAGATTTTTGCTTTTATATATATATATATATATATATATATATATATATATATATATATATATATATATATATATATTAACTTGAATAACTTAGTTAATTTTAATCTTTTAAATCTTGTACCAAAATTCGATGCCCATTTCAGTTTTCTCTTTCTTGTGTATTTCTCATTGGTGATTCCATTTTGTTCCAAATTTCAAGCTAGGATTTGTTCGAAAGTGTTTGTCTCTAGTTCGACGAACAATCTTATGCCTGCTGGCCATATATATTGACTTATTATAGTAGAATTGGATGTTGAAAAATTGAAGTTCCTTTTTCTTGGCTTTTGATTGGCTGAACCCATGTGAAAGATTCAGGGGTGGGCCAATAATCAATGTGATTCATCTGTACGAAAGAACCAATGAGGTATCCTCGGAGATTAACCAGGCAAAAATCAAGGGCATGGAACCACGCGAAGAAATTTGGCGCGTATTATTTCCTCTAATCCTCATTAAAAGTTACTCTTAAGAAACTATATCATTTTAATACATTAAGAAATAATATATTTAATTATAATTTATAGTCAAATATATTAATTTTTTGATATATTAAAATAACACAATTTCCTGAGAGCCACTGCTTCCATATCTTCAAGGTTGCAAAAGTTAAAGAAATGGACAAGTGTCAATCATCAGCCAAACGACACAATTGATCAGATGAAAATAATAAGATGTAGGAAACAAGTCGATGAGTGCCAGGTATGCCGATCGGAGTTGACTTGTACCCTGATCAACTTTTTAGGCGAGTTTTGGCATGGAGCACGTATGTTTTGGTCCTCCATGAACCAAGCATTTTATCACATTTACAAAAAGGGCAACGAAAACAAGTGTTGTAAATGATAAATAATATTTAATTACTATTTTAGATCTAATAAAATAACTCATTTGTCCTATACAATTTACTTCTTATATCTCTTTACTCCGCCTTCATATTTTTTCATCTGCACCACACTGCCACTCCACCACCTCTCCTCCACAATCTTCTGCTCCAACATGGTGTCTCCTTTTTCATTTGGTTCAGAGTTGCACGCCTTCATGACTTCTCTTTGAACATGTCACACTAAGAAGTAAGAACAAATATGTTCACTAACTACAAATAGAGAAAAAAAAGAAGATTTTTCAACCCAAAAGAATAAGAAATAAGATCATTTTAAAACCATATTTGTCATGGAGCATCAAAACTTCTTGTATTACTCCCTCTCTTTTAAAATATCTATAATTTTTAAACAAGCATAAGTATTAAGAAAAATAATAAATATATTAAAAATAAAATAAAATATAATGAATGAATTAATATATCCCTATTAAATAAAATACTTTTAAGAGACAAAGTATTATTCAATAGTGCTCAGCCACGATATAATGTATAAGTTTCCTTCCTTCTTTTTTCCGGTCAAAAGTGTCCTTCCCTTTTCCTTATTAAAACCCTGTTGCCAAATCTCTTTTTGGTTTTAGTCGGCCCCGTTAGCAAATATGGTTGGTAAATTGGTACACTGGACATGTTGGCAAGCTATGAAACATTGAAACACTTTCTACTGAAGCCCCAAGTTGTACCAGTTTTTCTTTGATTTATTTTTTCGGTTGAATAGTTTTTCTTTGGATGGTAAATCCAAGTTGTATTAGTTACTACCAACCTATTTTCAACCACTGGTCCGCCCAAACTCCCAAGATCGGTGACCCAAACAAATACCTTTTAGGCCCAACTTCACGAACAGTGGTGGGTCACTGTCGCTCACCTTAATGGCGCGTGCCGCAAACAACCATCCACCGCCATTCACCAGCAAAAGAAAAGGGTCCTAAACATTCTTCCCAACCAATTCAACAACGAAGTCCAATCACAGATCCACCGAACCTTGTTTTCACAGCTTCTCTAAATCTTCCAGAAGTCCAGTTATCTAAATTTCCTTGTTTTAAAAACAGTTTAATTTTCCTTTGAATTATTGAGTCCCGTTTTTGTTAGTAATCGAAATCCCATCTCCCCCCCCTCTCTCTCTCTCTCTCTCTCTAACGACGTTTGTCCTTTGATTGTTTTATCTTTCGCAATGGAAGCTGTGTCGGATCAAGCCACTAGTGTATGCACTCACTGGTAAAACACCTTGAATTCTCTAAGAATAATGATTTCGGATTATTTGTGTTCTCGAAATACGTAAACTCGGTCTAGTTGTTATGTGCGTGATTTACTTCCCTTTGGGGTCTAAGCTGGAGAAACAATATTAAAATAAGGACAATCGGAATTATTTGTTTTCTATGCGGAAGCACTTAAGTGTCTTCTTTTCTTTTGTATCTATTTTGTTGTTTCTGAATTCTGGAGTGGTTTAACGGAAGATTGTTGTTGCATTCGCGTTTGACTCGTAAGACAGTTCAGGATGATAAAGACTATGCAGATGTGAATTTCATTGTTTTTTCTTTAAGAAAATAAGACTACCAATTTGTTAGACGTTTTAAATTTGCAGGGACTTCCTTGGTTTTTTTTTTTTTTCTTAGAGGGATCAATTTATCCAAATGCAAAATTTAAGAGACGGATTTGGGGGTTTTGTAAAAAATGAAAGACAATTCTGTATGTGATTTATTTTATTTTTGGTGATATTGTGTTCATATTGAAGTGGTTGGTTGCATCTAATAATTTGTTAAGTTTTGTTATGAGGGAAAGTTGATGGTGATTCGTGTACTTTAATGGTTTCAGTGATCGAGCTATCCCTGCTGCAAATATTGACTTGCATTATGCTCATTGCTCCCGGAATCTTGAAAAGTGCAAAGTTTGTGGAGATATGGTTCCCAAAAAACATGCTGAGGATCACTATTTAAGCACCCATGCACCGGTACATGAAATTTTGTCGATCTTTTTTCAGTTTCAGTTTAGGGTATTCCATTTTAGAGAAACTAGTGACAAACCTATGGAGATCCTGTTGCTTGCAGATAAAGAAAAAACAGAAAAAGTAATAACAGACCTCCACCGAGAAGAGAGAGAGTGTGTGTGTATATGTGTGAGCATGTATGTATTCGTGTGCATATGACTCTGTGTGTGTGTGTGTGTCATGCGTTGATGATGAAAGTATGAATAGCTGTTCATAGTATTGCACATTCCACATTGAGAAGGATGCAAAGCAAAGGGTTGATGTCATGCTTGTGATTTTGGACTTTGACAAATGATCAATAGTTCCTATTGGTTGCAAAGATGGTTTATGCAATCTTTTTATGTAAGTGGAAAAATGATTCTCATATAGATACCCAAAAGATTGTTGACTGCCTAGTATTGATTAGCCCAAGCTAAAACATACTGCATATATAAAGACAGAACTTAAGTTGGTGACCTCTATATCAGGGTTGTAATTTCTAAATATTAGCATGAGTGGAAAATCATAAATGCTGTTACTCCCAGAAAATGCAAAGGTCAGTTTTGGCAATGCAGTCCAACAATCTAATTATAGTCGAATATAATTTTAAAATTTGAATATAATTGTTTGTGAAAAGTAAGAACTCTAGGTGCTTTGATCCTCCCCTGCACTAGACATAATTATGGCTTAACTAGAATCTTGCAAGCATACTAAGAACATACAAGGGTGAAGGGCCTAAACTGCAATCTTTTCTTTAGTTAGAAACCATGGCTCAACAGCACATCTAAAAATTCTCTGCCAGAATATCAAGATCAAATAAATAGAAACCCCAATCACCGCTAATAAGTGAGGGAGGTAGCTACAATGGATGGGCCTTATGATCAATTTCAACTCGAATAAGGATGAAGACTGGCAATGAGTTACAATTGCTAGAGTGATGGTGAGTTCTGGTAAAAAGAGGGGGAACCTTGTAATATTTGTAAACCATCCTTTGCATTGATATAGAAACCTTCAGAATTCTGATGAACTCTGCTTGATTTGAATGCAAATTTTTTGGGATCAAAGTGAACAGAATGATCTGGTGATTATAAGATGGTGAGGTGTGAGGGTGGTGAGAGCAAGGGCTACACAACAGGCCATGTTTGTACTTTAATGGTTGCAAAACTTGAAATCAATAGAGGTATGGCAATGAAGCATTCAGGTAAGCAGGGTATCTAATGAATATTTTGGATAATCCATTAACCAACCTATAAATAAACTGGACTTAATAATTCAATCCCTATAAAAGTCAATCCATAGCTAGATGGATTGATTTGGATTTACTTATAGTTGAGCTGGATAGATGATGGGTTTCTGCTGTATGTAGTTGGTAGATTGAAGGTTTGGTAAAAAATGCAAATATAAAGATGACTTTTCTTAGCAGCTTTATTATGGCTTCCTATTTTCCCTTATTAAGCAAATATGGCTTCTTTTGTAGATTATGAGACAGTAATTTTCAGAACTTAGTCAAGTAGAATGGGAGTTTGATGGAAGATTTGCTGTAACATATGCAAAAGTTGTTAATGGATATTGTATGATGTATGACCTGTGAATGTTTCAGAATATATTCCTGTAAAGTTGATTTGATATAACCTATCATATCATAAAAGGGTGAAAAGGGAAGAAAGAAAGATCTTGGACTGTTAGCTCACTAGATATTTAAGGCTACTGCCACCCTTGATTGACGATGAAGGAGTTGGGGAGGCTGGCCATATATCCACCACTTCCTTCCCTTTGCCACTGCAGCCTTCCCAGCACACTGTAACAGTCTAAGATTTGAAATCCATTATGTTAGACTTTCAAAGGGGTGTGGGTTTGTGCAGGTTTCCTGTTCATTGTGCAGTGAGACGATGGAGCGTGATATTTTCGATGTCCATAAAGGTGAAAATTGCCCTCAAAGGATTGTCACTTGTGAGTTCTGTGAGTTCCCGTTGCCAGCAATTGATCTGGCCGAGCATCAGGTAGTGTATACTGTTTAAATTTGTTTTTGTATATTTTATTTTTTATATAAATAACTCATGAATTAGGAAGGTTGAATTAATATATGCACTAGTGCACTGATTTCAGTTTGATCTTACAACTTTCAGGAAGTGTGTGGGAATCGAACAGAACTTTGTCACCTTTGTAACAGATATGTCAGACTTCGTGAAAGATGCAGCCATGAAGCTGGGTGCAATGGCATCCAAGATGTTAATGTGGGGGGTTCTTCAAGGTACGAAATGCCATCATTTTTGTCTTAAAGATAGACTTGCTTGGCAAACTTATGAACAAGGAATTATCATCTGTGTAATATTTGCTTTTAACATAATTTACATTGTGACGGGACATCTAACCAACATTTTGAAGTTGATTTACTTATATAAGCAATTGGATAAAAAAAAAACTTGTCATGTAATTGAATTTCTTACATTATTATTATGATACGTCTACCTCTTAGTATATCGCCAATGTAATTATTATTTTCTTTTCTTTTAATTGATCTATTTACCTTTATTTTGTCTAACAGGAATTTGAGAGAAGCTGAGAGAGGGGCACGTGCTCGAAGGAGGCAGCAGAATGACTTTTCAACTAAACGTCTTCTTATCACAATAGCAATTACTGGTATTGCTGTTATACTGGGATCTATGTTTCTACTGAGGAAGGTAGAGCCTAGTGATGTGCATTAGCAGCAGAGAGGAAAACATGTTTTGATCGTGTAAATCTGTTTTATATGTATAATCCATTTGCCTGCCACAGAAGGCCTGTGTGATGTACTTTTTCTAGTGTATTAAAACACATCAGCATTATCATTATACACAAATATACATTGAGTAGTTGTGTACTTTATTCAGAATGATTATAGTTGTGCGTTTGATAGATAGAACTTTCGAGTAACAAGAGATATGTTTGAGCCTTTTTTGATAGGTATGCAATTCGTCGTTGATCTTGCAATTCAGTTCTTTCCTTTCACGTTAATTCAATATCTAGCGGTTGCCAATATCCGCAGAAATGCAACCGATCATATAGTCTATTTTTTCTGCTAATGAGATCATATCGTATAGTCTGAATTAATTCTAAATCATCGTAAAAGTGTTCGTAAACATCCTCCTAACTATTAAATGAGGTAAAAAAATAGATACAATTAATGTCTTAAAAACTTAAAATATATTCAATTTTTCTTTCACTTAGTAACTAGGAGGAAGTTTAGTAGGATTTGTTTGGAGGATAAATCATTTCTCATATGTAAAATGTTATCTTGACTATTTAATTTTTCCTTGGACTCTCTATTTTCCTCGAAAGTTTGCGTTTCTTTTTATTTATTTTGCTAAGGTGAATCTCTAGAAATTGAACGCTATGCTAAAAAGAGCTCTGCTAAAAATGAACACTATTTTTGTATCATGATTTTCAAAACATGTTTAACATGTCATATATCACCTCACTGGTTGCTGTACAGAAGTATGTCTAGCAGGATGTTAATTCACACACGCAAGCTCTCCAAAGACATAGTAACAGAGAAAGTTGATATAAAGTATTTAACTTGCTAAGGTTTTTTCACCTTCCTTTCTCATCTGATTTTGCAAGGTTATGTCACTTATGAGAATCAATTCTTAGGTAAACACCTTTATTTTCAAATTTCAACTGGAGTAACGGGGAAGGGCAATACCTTAGGGTTTAGGGTAGACATGGATATGGAAGCCATGTGCAGCACTCTTCTTGTGCGGGATGTAGGGATCAATGCCATCTTTTTATTTTCTGGGGAGCTTTTATTATTAGAGTTAGTTATCCAATTGTAATAAGTAGTTAGTTATGAAATTAATTACATACAGTTATAAGTCCATTATGTTTAGTTAGGACTACTGTAACTTGTATAAAAACGCCTCAGTAAACATTCAGTGAAGCCAGATCATTTGTTTTCCTAATTCAATATGGTATCAGGAGTATTCTCCGAAATCTTCCACATTCTCTGAAATCTTCTTCTTCCTCAATACAACTCTTGTTTTTCTTTTTCTTTTTCTTTGCTGCAACTTTCTCTTTCCAAGAACGCTTTGTTTTCTTGGTGTTTTGTTGCTTCATTTTCTTCGTGATTCCTCTCCTTTCTGCCATGTATGAGCTCACAAATCCCTACTTCCTCCATCAATCTGACAATCCAGGTCTCGTTTTAGTTCCTCAGCCGCTGACAAGAGGTAACTATGACTCATGGAGTTGTTCGATGGAGTTAGCTTTATCAGTGAAGAATAAAGTTGGCTTTATCAATGGCTCCTTGCCTCGACCCAATGTAGATGATCCTCAGTTGCTGGCGCTATGGGCGCGAAGCTCAATTCCATTTCGAAAGACGTCGTTGAAGCATCATGCGCTCCAAAATGGCAACAGATATTTGGAAAGAACTTCGTGAAAGATACCAGCAGAAGAACGGTTCCAGTGTTTCAACTTCGCCGCAATCTTATGAATTCTCTCAAGGTTCTGATTCAATCAGTGTATATTTCACAAAATTGAAGGCGATTTGGGATGAGTTATCAACCAATCATCCTCTTGCTCAATGCACATGTGGTGGTCTTCGTCCCTTAGTTGAGTATCATCAAGGGGAGTATGTAATGTCATTCATCATGGGCTTGAATGATAGGTATTCCTTTGTCCATGGCCAGTTGTTGTTACTGGAGCCTCTTCCCTCCATAAACAAGGTTCTATCTCTGGTACTTGAAGAAGAAAAACAACAAGAGTTGGTTTCTTCCAAGATTGATTCACATCTTGCTTTTGTTGTAAAAACTGATCCAAAGGCAGCTACTTAGTCCAAGAAAGGTCGGCCAAAATGCTCCCACTGTGGTAACTTAGGCCACACAGTGGACAAATGCTTTCGTATTCGTGGTTTCCTCCGGGTTACAAACCCAAGAACAAGAGTAAACTGTCAAAGCATTTGTGAACATGGTGACTAAAGCTCCTTCTACTTCAAGTGATTCTTTGGCCCCAGTTACCCAGTCCCAGTATCAGCGCTTATTGAATATGATTACTTCTCAAATGTCTGTTCCAAAGCATTTAGGTGAGCAGCAAGATGCATCGGTTTCCTTGCCTGCAGGTATCGTTCTCAGTGCTGTTTCAAAATATAATTTAGGTCATGATTGTTGGATTTTGGATTCAGGAGCAACTAATCATATCATTTTTTCAAAATCCATCTTTAATACCTTTTGAACCTGTTGATAACTCGTATGTTATTTTGCCAAACAAACTTAAAGTTCCAGTTCTTGGAATAGGTTCCATTTCCCTTAATCCATACATTATTTTACACAAAGTTCTATATGTTCCATCTTTTGCTTTTAATCTGATATCAGTAAGGTCCTTAGCTGTGACCAATCCTATATTTCTTACCTTCGCTAATAATTTTTTTGCGCCTCAGGACAAGCAATCTTTGAAGATGATTGGCAAGGGTGAAGTCAATCATGGAGGACTTTATGTCTATCATCCTTCTCAACCAAGCCTGTGTAATTCTGTTTTAGATTCTGGATTTTTTTGTAATTCTGCTATTGCTAGCAATGTCGCACCCTATGTTTGGCAGTGTAGACTAGGACACATGTCTCACAAACCTCTTTCTTGGTTATTACAGAATAAAGTTGCAATGTCTAGTGAGTTTGTTGATGTTTCTAAATGTTCAAACGTTGGTAGTTGTTCTATTTGTCCTTTGGCTAAACAATCTAGATTGAGCTTTACTTCTAGCAATAGTATTTCTTAGAAACCTTTTGAGCTTATACATTGTGATGTGTGAGGTCGCTTTCATCATAAGACTTATGCATACCACAGATTTTTCTTGACTATTTTTGATGATCATAGTGGGTATACTAGGATAACAAAATCTGAGGCCACTATCAAATTAAAGCACTTCTTTAATATGGTAGAGACTTAGTTTCAGTCCTCCATGAAATGCTTAAGGACTGACAATACTAAAGAGCTTTCTCTCACTAATTTCTTACTTGAAAAATGAACATTACATTAATTTTCATGTGCAACTCCTCAACAGAATTCAGTTGTTAAGAGAAAGCATAGACATCTCCTCAATGTTGCTAGGGCTTTGTTCCTATAGTCCAAAGTCCCCTTACAATTTTAGGGAGATTGTGCTTCAATTGCTGCATATATTGTCAATAAACGTCCTTCTTAGGTTCTTCAAAATCAAACACTTTATGAAAGGCTTTATTCCAAAGACCCTGATTGTCAAGCCACGAGAACTTTTGGGTGCCTCTGCCATGCCTATACTTTGGTATCTACTAGGCACAAATTCAGTCCCAGGGTAGTTGCTGGTGTGTTTCTGGGTATCCAAGTGGATACAAAGGTTACAAGATATATGATCTTCAGCAGAAATCCATATTCATTTCTAGGGATGTTATATTCCATGAAGATATCTTCCCTTTTCTTTCAATGCAACCATCCCAAGCTACAGTTGATCCTTTTCCTGATCTAGTTTTGCCTAAATCAATTTCATATTCCTCAACTCTATCATATCCTACCACAAAGACACACCGCCCACAACCTATTCAAACTCCTAGATTAGATTCTGCTGTTCCTTTGCCATGGCTTGAGACTTTATCAGAACCAGAAATTCTTCATGACACTAGTCCTGTTGATAATTCTATTGATAACCTCAGCATTGATCACAATATAACTTAGTCTTCCATTGAACTTATTCAAGATAACTGCACTACTATAAGGAAGTCCACTAGAGTTCATAAACATCCTTGCTATCTGAAACACTACCACTACAACCAAGTCAGCACAAAGTACCTGTTTATGCCCAATATCAAACTTTCTTTCTTATAAGAATCGCAGCCCTACATATCACAACTTTGTTATGCAAGTGTTCTTTGTCTTTGAACCTCAATTTTACAACCAAGCAGCCAAGATTCCTGAGTGGCAGGAAGCAATGAAAGTTGAATTGACAGTAATGGAATCAAATAACACTTGGACTTTGGTTCCATTACCTCAAGGCAAACACACTATTAGTTGCAAATGGGTTTACAAGGTTAAACACCTGCCAGATGGTAGTGTAGACAAGTATAAAGCACGACTAGTGGCCAAAGGCTATACTCAACAAGCGGGTTTGGATTTTATTGAAACATATTCACCTGTTGCCAAGCTCTCCACAGTTTAGGTCCTCCTCTCTTTAATAGCTGTCAACAATGGGAGTCTCATGCAACTAGACATAACAATGACTTTCTAAATGGCAATTTATTTGAAGAAATCTACATGGATTTGCCTTTAGGATACCACAATAAGGGGGAGAATTTGGTATGCAAATTAAATAGATCAATCTATGAATTACGACAAGCTACAAGACAACAGTTTACAACCTCTGCTGCTACATTGTATGAAGCTAGTTTCTATTAGTCAATGAATGATTATTCCGTCTTCACTAAGGGAGTTGATTCTACCTTTGTTGTTCTCCTAGTTTATGTAGCCGATATTATCCTAGAGGGACCTGATCATAGCCTACTATAGCAGGTAAAAGAATTCATTCAATAGAAGTTCAAATTAAAGTTGGGTTCTCTTACATATTTTTGTCTGTTTGGAGATTGCAAGGTCCAAAGAAGGAATTATACTTTCCCATAGAAAGTATACATTATCATTGTTAGAAGACACGGGTTTCCTAGGTTCCAAACCAGCCAAGCGCCCCATGGATCCAAACTTGAAGCTAAGCAATGATGAAGGAGAGCCACTTCCTGATATTAGCCAGTACAGAAGACTAATTGTAAGATTGCTTTACTTAACTATTCAAGACCAGATATTACTTATGCAGTTAATCGACTGAGTTAGTTTTCATCCAAACCAACAACTTCACGCTTACAAGCCATTCACCATTTATTGAGATATCTCAAACAATCTCTGAGTCAAGGCTTATTCTTCGATGCTTCCTCATCACTTCACCTCCAAGCCTATGTGGAAGCAGATTAATTAGGCATCTTGCCTAGATACTTGCAAATAAATTTCTGGGTATTCTGTCTTCATTGGGGACTCATTTATCTCCCGGAAATTAAAGAAATAGGCTATTGTATCTCGATCCTCTGCTGAATTAGAATATAGATCGCTTGCTATTGTAGCCAATACTGAATTAACATGGATGCAATCCTTGCTATGAGATTTTCGTCTTCTGATCAAATCCACAGCAGTTTATTGCAACAGCCAAGCAGCTATTCACATTGCCTCAAACCCCACTTATCATGAATGGACAAAGCATATTGAAGTGGATTGCCACTTTGTGCATGAGAAGGTACAAGATGGTATGATAAGATTGGTTCATGTCCGCACACAACATCAAGTCGCAAATTTGTTAACAAAGCCTCTCCCCAATCCTCAATTTCATTTCTTATTACCCAAGATGAGCATTCGAGACATCTTCATGCCATCTTGAGGGGGAGTATTAGAGTTAGTTATCCAATTGTAATAAGTAGTTAGTTATGAAATTAATTACATACGGTCATGAGTCCATTATGTTTAGTTAGGACTACTGTAACTTGTATAAAAACCATCAGTAACATTCAATGAAGTCAGATCATTTGTTTTCCTAATTCAATAGTTAGTGGAGGTTTTCTACCCTTTTCTTTACATTTTTCTGGGGAGCTCCTAGTGGAGTTAGCTGGTAAACTAAAGATGGTGAAAAAAATTCTTAAGAGGTTGATCGAGTTGAACACAATAAGAGAGGTCACAAGTTTAAGACCCCACTCATTTTCTTGAAAGAGAGGTAAATGTATGTTTTCCTGCAAGTGTTATCTGAGCCCAAAGGTTTTCTCTAGTTTGGATTGGGATATCATCCTCATCCTAAATTTCTTATAAAAAAAAGATAGTGATAGCAAACAGAAATTGAATCCCTAGACCAACAACTGTCTTGTCATATGGATCAAGAGGGATGCCACTTGTGCTACAGCTCTCACTTGAGGTACACCTCGCTTATTAGCAATGCCATCTTTCTAATGCAAGGAAAAAGCACAACCTTTTCCAAGAGATTTTGGATGATTATATTCGTTTAAGGATCACCTTTTATATACATTGTCATGATCATAACTAACTATTCTCTGAAAGAATATTAGGTGGAAACATCATATTTTATTCAAATAAAATAAATGGAAATATAATTAGTGACCTGAAGATTGGTTTTCAAGGTAGACAAAATTATGAAACTTTATGAAAGTTACCCAAATTCTACTTTTACTATTTGTTTCTGCTGAAAAACGTGAAATATTCCTTTCAATAGCATCTTAATTTTGCTTTTGTTTTTCTTTGAACGGAGATGTCAACAAATAACAACAAAGTTGGGGCTCATAGGTGATTATTTGAAATGAAGTGAAATATCTAAATGTTAAGTGGTAAGGCCTAGATGCATGAGAGCAAATAGTCTCCACAGAAGCCAGGAACTTGGGCTCTGTTAGGAGT
This sequence comes from Dalbergia oliveri, assembly GCA_030441495.1. Classification (NCBI taxonomy): domain Eukaryota; kingdom Viridiplantae; phylum Streptophyta; class Magnoliopsida; order Fabales; family Fabaceae; genus Dalbergia; species Dalbergia oliveri. Next base: position 10,589,004 of record JAMLFY010000014.1, on the reverse strand, counting down.
TAGAATTTAGAAGGGGAAGGCAAGGAAATTGAAGACATTGGGGGGTTTAAACATGTTTTAGAGTTCTAATTTAAATTAAGAAAGATATACGAGGATCATTACGATCCTCCCAAAGTCCTCTATAACTCCCATTTGTTGAATTTTCAAGTAAAGGCAAACCCTTCAAAAATTTTCTACTAGGGTGAGTTTGGCTTAGGGGTGAAATTAGGGAAATTTTTTTCATAGATAAGTTTCATGTGTAAAATTATACATATAATATATTCATAAAAAAATTTCTCTAATTTTTTGTCCCCTAACCAAACACACCCTAATGTCTTGCTTTTCCTTTTTTTTCTAACCCCTAAACAATGAAACAAAGTGGTATTGACTAAACAAAATGAAACAAACTGTTAAATGCCAAACAGAATACAAGTGTGCCCATACACGGAAAACATTTCTAAACCCATGAAACACACCCACCAAATATTAATGTAAGAAAGTGTAGGTATTAAAATACACATATTTTGGGATGGGATGATTATATTGTATATTTAAGTTAGAGTGATGTTATATTTAGTATTCTATTATGATGTTCAAATAACATTGTTCTTCATATATTTAGAAGAACCTTTTTTATATCACATGGATGTTCTTGTTCCCTTTACTCAAATTTTAAAGTTCTCGTAGGTGGTGTTTGGTATCTATAGGACAAGTGGAGCAAAGATAGAGACGAAGACGTGAAAGATCCTATCTCTTATCGTATTTGGTTATGAGAGTGCAAAACATTATAACTGTTTTCGTACTTGTTTGAAAACACGGGACAAGCAACAAATACATGATAAAAGATATTAGTATCCCTCCCAGGCTGTCACCGCCGTCGCAAACCACCACCGCTAGCCACCAAACCACTGAGGCATCCACCAGGCCGGGTCGGACCACCATTGCACCACCCATGGTTGTGAGGACATATAGGAAATATTAAATTTCTGTCCCCAAGATAAAAATTTTTTGTCTCATGTTCCTATCACCACTACTAAATAGATTTGTATCTCCATATTTGTGTTCTAGGTACACGAATCAAACACTACCATAAAGCAACAACTAACGTTTCAAACCCCTTGCACTTCATCATAACATACCGAATTTTTTTTAATCCGTCTGAGGCTTTACTTTCTCTTATGAAGTTATATGAACCTTTTCAAGATGAATCAGCATGACTTGTAAATCAATCAACCTCTCAAAATTTAGGTTGTTGGCTACAGAAATTCTTAGGTAATATCTGCCTACCACATCATTTCTTGTGCATTCTATTCAGCAGTTAGTATGAACATGTACAGTTGTGTGGCTTTTCTTTTGCATTTGAATTTGTTTCGTATCTCCACTGACTTCATATTTTTATTTTCTTGGCAACATCTTCACTCACTTTTTGTTGTAAGTTAAAATTAAGAACAAAAACATACTTTGTAAGTAAGAAAACAGAGCTCCGAATCTCCTTAAAAACTATAGTCAAAATTGAAGGAAATCTTTCTCCAAAATGTGATTGAATTTTATTTATTTTCCGATGATGCCACTTCCTCTTCATCTTAGAAATGTCTGACATAAAACATGTCTTTGGTGATGTTTGTTAAGGGCATCACATTTGTGAAATGACACGACCTAGCTATGAGCCAAGTCACAAACCCGTGGTTGTTATATACTCTTATTCTTATGCTTCAGTTTTAGTTTTGTCCCCCACAATCCTAAACGTACACGGCTACAGTGGCGACTGAGTAAAGAATTCACCACAACAACCCAAGAAATAAAAAGAAATAAATAAAAAATATAAAGGCATTGGCCTTTAGTTGAAGAAAACAAGACTAAACAGTCTTGTGAATCTCAAGAACTTTTATGACAAAACGAAGAAAAGAAATTGCAGCAAAATCATATTGTAAGACTGGATATAGCAACTAAAGATCATTCAAAATGTCATCACAAGCAGTGCAGTTGCGTGTCGAAGACAGCCATGTAAGAAATTGTTTTCTTCATTTTATTTAGAGTTTCGATAGTATTTCCGTTATTCTGGTTTTATGTCAAAGTGAATTGCTTGAGCCGTTTTATCATCGAATTGCAGGTGGTCATGGACAACGGCATACTGCAAGTGTATTTGTCCAATCCCGGTGGAGTTGTCACCAGAATACAATATAATGGCATTGATAATCTCCTTGAAGCTCAAAACGAAAGTGGTAACAGAGGGTTGGTGCACACTAAGCTTTAGATCTGGTGTTCTTATTATTTTTTCCTCACACTATTCAGTGACTCTAAATTACGGTTACTTTAAATAATGAACTTGAAGGTATTGGGACCTTGTTTGGAGTAAAGCAGGAAGTACAGGAACAACCGGCATACAAGAGCGGTATGTGATAATTTAATTGCCTCTCATGAATTAACCTTAATTTTTCCATTGATTGTTAACAAGAGATTCTTCATTATAAACCACAACATGTGAGTTGGGGGGTCAAATGATGTCTTATTTACGGCTACACACGCAGGATTTTAGGAACAAGATTTAATGTTATAGTGGAAAATGAAGAACAGGTTGAAGTCTCGTTTACAAAAATGTGGGATCCATCGATGGAGGGAAAGCTTTCGCCTCTGAACATTGACATAAGGTTTCATTACATTGTTAGCTTAGTAAGATTGATATCAGTACAAAGTCATTAAGTAATTACTTTGGAAAACAAAAATGATGGTAGTTTGTTAATTTTCGACCATTTTTCTGCAGGTATGTGATGCTGCGAAATTCCTCAGGCTTCTATAGCTATGCCATCTTTGAACACATAAAGGAGTGGCCTGCTTTCAACATACCTCAAATTAGGATCGTTTTCAAGCTTCGGAAAGACAAGTATGGACATTTTCTTACAACTTTATGATAAATATAATACCCTTAATTTTAAGGTAGCTTTAAATGTATTGGTGTACTTATGCTGCCAGTGTATCCAAGCAGCAGTTTTGTTATTTTGTATTTGTTCTTGTTGATCCCTCCTTTGAGGGCCTGTTTTACAACTATCGAAAAAAAAAAAATGCTTCTAGTTCAATAATCTATGGGAGGATCTTGTTCGCAGCTCTTCATAGCCTCAAAGGCTTAATAAAGCAATATTATTTGGCATGAATAGATAAATTAAATTAATGCAAGCTAATTTTTAGAGGTTATATATATGTAGGTTTCATTATATGGCCGTGGCTGATAATAGACAAAGATTCATGCCTCTCCCAGACGACCGATTACCTGGAAGAGGACAAGAACTCCTTCCCCAGAAGCAGTTCTGTTGGTCAATCCCGTGGAGCCAGAGTTCCAGGGAGAGGTACTCAAAAAATAAATAAAGACACTTGATTACACCTCTTGAGAATAAGTTAATGGAACAACTTGCAAAGTTGTTGCACGTGAATTTGGTGATTCTTTTTTAATAAGATCGCACAACGAACATGTCTAGATGTTACATATGCATGTTGAATTATTTACAGTAACATGATTGCTGAACTGTCCGTATTGGCAAAGTTGAAGCAGCTAGGTCTAATTTAATAATATTCTCCATTAAGTTATTGATTCTATTCTATTCACGGGATCTACTTCGGTACAGCATATTTTTTTTAAGGTTACATCGTGTTACTTCATTGAAAGTTACAATGTGAAAAAACAAAAAAACGTATTAAAATATTGCAGGATGTAATACGGAGGTAACAAATATTCTTAGAACTTTTGATACAACTGGAGTATTTTGGCTGTACCTTGACTCTCCTTTGCTCTGCCTCTTTTGGGTATAATTATCGAAAAAGAAAAAAAGTTATTCCTTGAAAGCATAAATGTCACATATCAACACCACAAACTATATCATTAAATCAAATTAGCACCTAAAAAATTGACTGACTCAAATTAGTCTCTGCTAAAATTTGTAATTTATTAGGATATGATCACCAAAGAAAGCAGAGATTAACATGATTCATGATTATAAGTTGAGGGACTACTTAATTAGATTTTAAATTTTAGGGACCAAAATAACTCCCAATCAATGAATAGACTCCTTAATAAAATTTGTTGTTATTTAGGTGGATGACAAGTATCAATACTCATGTGACAACAAAGATCTTAAGGTCCATGGGTGGATAAGCTTTGAATCCAAAACTGAACCGCCCCTTGGGTTCTGGGTGATCTTACCCAGCAATGAATTCCGATCGGGTGGCCTCGTTAAACAAAACCTTACCTCCCATGTTGGTCCCATCAGCCTAGCAGTAAGTGTTCTTACTTCTTACTCTCTACCTCATTAACTGCTTTTGAACAACTGATACATTCGGGAGGCCTTGACATTTTAATGTACCAGTTCGTCCACATAGACAATTATTTAGGATGGAGGGAGCAGTTATAAGGCATGTACCTACCTTGATCATACCTATTAAATATCTTGATGAATGCTAAATTTTAATGATGCAAAACCGTTGCAGTTATTTCATGTTGATCAGCTAAAAACAAAAAGCTTGCAATATTGTTGTATGTATCAGATGTTTCTTAGTGCTCATTACGCAGGAGAGGATATCGTTCTGAAACTTCAGCCAAATGAGCCGTGGAAGAAAGTTTTGGGCCAACTTTTATCTGTCTCAACACTTTGTTGGATAGTGACGACCCACTGGAGCTCTGGGAAGATGCCAAAGATCAGGTTTCTTAATCAAATTCTTATGCACTTTATAAAGAAGTGTTGCTATGTACAATTAATAGCTCAACGTATCAATTTCATCATTCCCCTGCCTTCAGTATAATTTTAATGCAAAATTATGAATGGCATAGAGACTTTTTTCTTAGTTAAGAGAGAGTATATGAATAATTTCTCATCATATCAACCTTATGTATGGAACATTTAAGTTTAATTGAAAAAAACAACGTAAAAAGAAAAGCACTAAGGTACTAATTGAGACCATAAAAAATGGCCGCTAGATGACCGAGGAAGTTCAAAATTGGGCCTATGATTTTCCAGCTTCAGAGGATTTTCAGAAGACTAGCCAACGGGGGAGTGTTCGTGGCAAGTTACTAGTTAGAGACAGGTAACACGATTACACGAAACTACCAATATATCAATTGCCACAATGAAACTGCAGCTTTTGATGCTGCCAAAATGTAAATTTTCAGGTGCCAAAGTGATGATTACATAGTTGCAAGTGGTGCATATGTAGGACTAGCTCCACCTGGAGACGCTGGATCCTGGCAAAGAGAATGCAAGGTTTAAACTTGTCTAATTTCGCTTGCATGAATCAAGAAAACAATTTATAAAATATCAATATTAGAGAAATTTATATACATTTTACAAAATTATTCTTATTATTTAATCATTTTCACTTACTCTCTCTCTCTTACTCTTTTTCCCCGTTTTACTACCCTGTCTCTTACATTTATTTCATAAGCAGGGATTGGATAGTAGGGTGGGGGCATATGCCCCATAACAATTTTGATTTTTGTTTTAATTATATAGATGTTTATATTTTTGTCAAACTATTTTATTGAGTTTGACCCTATATTAACTCTAAACTAGTCAAAATAACCAAAAACAACCCAACCCACTTGTTCCTATGTTAATGTATTGCTCTTGCCGTCTTGCCTCATTCTTAAAATTTTGTGGTCTCGTAATTGTTCATAAGGGTATAAATTAAACCAAAAAAAAACAGTCTAATTTTTTAAATAGACAATTGTTCGTAGAAAAGTAAATTTAAAACATAGACTATTATTTGAGAACGAAAATAGCGTTTACTAAACAACCCAAACTTTTGAGCTCTATTTTTCAATGTTTCCCGGCCAAATTATCGGGGCAATTCAGATTTCCAGAGATTAGTGCTAATTGGGTACCAATTTTTTCTTTTGTGATGTCTCTGGTTAGGGATACCAATTCTGGACTAGAGCAGACGAGGAAGGCTACTTCTTAGTCGATAATATACGTAGTGGGGATTACAATTTCTATGCATGGGTTCCAGGCTTCATTGGAGAGTATTGGAACAATGCTGTCCTCACCATAACCCCAGGTTCTTCATCAATATCTATATATATAGTTTTTTTTTTTTTCCTGCATCACTGGTATTCAAGATCTAATAGACTAATAATATGACTCAACATGCGTCACCTTATTATAGAAATCAAACTCTCAAAATATTAATTAAACTGTAAAATACTTTTACAATATTTTTATTTGCATGATCTTTTAAATAGTTGATAGAAAAGTCAATCATGATGATTAAAAATATATGATTCAATGATGATTAAATTATTCTGTAGGTCCCTAAACATTTTGTAAAAATTTAAATAAGTCCCTATACTCTTAAAATTTGTAATTGAACCTCTAAAATTTTAAAATATTAGTGATTAATTCCCTAACCACAAACTTCCATTAAAAGACTATTGAAAAAAACAAAATATTCAAAATATTAAAACTTCTATTTGTCATTTGAGTTGTAATGTGATCTCATCATATTAACCTAATTATTTTACACACCACTTTCTCTCAATTTCACTATCCCACGCATTTATCCTTTCAATTCCCGAGCTAGTACTTTGCAAACATTATTGTTGCTTATCTTGGAGGCATGATAAAAGTGATAGTAATAGAATATTGTGATTTTAAGTTTGTATGTTTTGCTAATATATTGAAGACATGTAGCGGAAGATTTTTCGAATACCCAATTACACCATTTTTTATTTATTTTTTCTTTTAGAGAGAAATGAATCAAAGATTATGTCATGTCTAACACTAATGATGATGCTATTTCTAGGAATCTCAAACCAGGGAAAGAACTAATTCAGTGGCACTGCTTTCCTGTAAACTATTGAATTCCTTAGGTATAGTTACGAGAAATTAAAGAGATAGACAGTAAAATAAGAGAAAAATGGTACGAAAGATTATTAGGGTTAATATGATGAGATTATTTAACAGTCCTTTATTTAATGAAAATTGATGATTAAGGAGTTCATTACATATATTTTAAAAGTTTAGGGACTCAATTATAAAATTTTAAAATATAGAGATTTATTTGAATTTTTCTAAAAAGTTCAAGGATCTGTAGAATAATTTAACCATGATTCTATAAAATTTTTTTTATACTATTGATATATAAAAATTAAATTTTAAATTTCATCCGAAGAGAGGTTGCGATTTTTTTTTTGGGTCAACAAAGGATGCAACTTTAGATGTGAGCTCCAATTTAAAGTATTATATCGCTAGCTTATATGTTCGTTCCATTTTTGTTGAATACAAGCACAATGCAATGTGCAGGTTGTGAAATAAACTTTGGAGACATTATTTTTGAGCCCCCAAGAGATGGTCCAACATTATGGGAGATAGGAATTCCCGATCACTCTGCTGCTGAGTTCTATGTTCCTGATCCTAATCCAAAGTACATAAACAAGCTTTATGTCGAACATCCAGACAAGTGAGTTCCTCCCTTCACATAAATCAAACCTTAAAAGGTTCAACATTATTGAACTTTGTGCTCCCACCAAACCACCATCTGTTTCAAAGTTTTGTTCACCACTAACAGGTTTAGGCAATATGGCCTGTGGGAAAGATACGCGGATTTATACCCAAATGAAGATTTGATTTATGCAGTTGGTGTCAGTGACTACGCAAAAGATTGGTTCTTCGCACAGGTCACCAGGTACCCTCTTTTAAGGCTGAGTTGCTTTGTTTTAATCACCCATATTATTCATGAAAGATGAAATTAGCGCATGAAATACAGGAAGAAAGAAGATGGCACTTACCAAGGAACTACATGGCAAATTAAGTTCAATCTTGATTATGTGGAGGCAAGTGGAATCTATAAGTTGCGAATTGCTCTTGCAAGTGCAAATGTCTCTGAATTACAGGTTTGGAATCTCAACAACCAAACAAAAAAAATTACTTTTTTCCTCCTAGGTTAACATGAATTTTGTTTAATGCCTTCACTTTCCATTCTGTCTTATCCCATGATGTTTTTGGTTTGGCTTTTAAAGGTGAGGGTGAATGATGTAAAACAAGATCCTCCACTATTTACTACGGGGTAATTGGGAAGGACAATGCAATAGCTAGACATGGGATTCATGGACTCTACTGGCTATTCAGCATCGATGTGCGAGGTCTTCTGCTAAAAGAAGGCGATAATACTATATATCTAACACAGGCTATAGCTTCAGACCCCTTGGCCCTCTTCCAGGGGTAATGTATGACTATATTCGTTTGGAAAGCCCCAGCCGTTCTCTTCTATAAAAAACAAAAAGAAAAGATTATTGAAATATAAACCAGATCCTACCACACCACACTTTTATCCAATTACAATACTGTTTGCCTGTCTTCTTTCATATTGTAGAGAGTTTAATTTGAAAGTTGTGTCACTGTATACTACATCTAATATTGTATCCACGTAAGGAAATCCTAACCACTCATTAGTTTAAGACAATTAACATATTTCTATGGGGAAAGCCTTACAAATACAAAGACATGATTAATCGAAATGTAAAACTTTTTTACAAACACAATGTATCGAGATTAAATTCTATCGTAAATTGTCCGAACTTCCATATTGGTCCTAAGTAAAATATTTCATATTGCAGACACTAACACACAATATTTCATTTTGCCATGCTCATAAATATAAATAGGACTTGCTTTCTTCTTGTTTGTCAACTTTCTTTTCGTTTGTCATCTTGCTAATAAGACTAGATCTATCTCCCAAAAAAATCAAGAAAAAGAAAACTAGAATAAAATAAACCAATATATATATATACACACACATACTAGTGGTGTGTATGGAAAAACAAAAAATTACGCGGATTTATTGAGTTTGTTCTTGATATCTTCAGCGGCATCAGCAGCCTCAACCTGCATCTTGGTAGCCTCAAGTTCAGCTGCACTTGCTTCCGTCTCATTTCTTGCAGTAAGAGTCTTTGCCTGCTTATCCACACAGAAAAAAAAAAAAAAGTATCACCCCAAGTCCATCAAATAATGTTAAAAAAATATGAGTACTACTACTACAGAACAAATTAAGAAGGCCTTCGGATATAGAATTTACCTGGCCCACGAAAAAGGCTTTTACATATCTAAAGCCTTGCTGTACAGAAGCTGCGAAGGATAAGCAGCTCCTCTTCACGCGAGACGCCAACGAGGTCTTCCTTTGATTTGAGGAGCCCATCTCTTCCATTATTGCTAGTTGCTATACTGTTGGAGTGAAGATTTTCTTCTGCTCTGTTCGGCTCTCTGACTATGTAAAAAGACAACAGTAACGTATAAACACAACCAATTTCCTTAAAAGGAAGAGCTGGGGCTAACACGTTTCCAGAATCTGGCTGCTTCTTCGTATACGTGGCAGCTTTATGCCTGTCCGCGTCATTTTCCTTACTTGCCAAACTCAGTGATGGATTTCTCATATAAATTATTTGAGCTGTTGTAACTTTTAGTTCTAGATTACCTCACAATCTCTATGTTCTATGCATTACTTAAAAATCCAATTGAATTTGAATAATGGGGCGATTGGGCGTTTGGTTTGCGAAATATTTCTAAATTTCTGGAAATCTGAGATATGTAAGGTTTTTATGTTTGATTCACACACAAAAAATATGCTTCCAAAAAAGTTTTATTATTGGGAATAAAACTATCTCATCTTCATTCATACCCTAGACCATTGGATTCTTATGGGAGGGGAATATTTTAAGAAATTAAAAGACTAAATTACTCATAGCTAGACCACTACAAACAGCTGCCGGGCCTCCATCGAACCGCCCCTAGGCCTCCATCTTACCGTGATATTTTATTTTTAGGAGAGAAAATTAAAACATTTGAAAAATTTTATTGAGCCCTAGAAACCCTTCAAATTTTTTTTTTTTTGTTTGCGAATTCAAAACTTTTATGTTATAGCTCTTCAAATTAGTGATTTTAATAGGATTGTAATTTAATTTATGATATTATTCCTATTAAATTATTAAAAATATCTTTTTATCAATAAATTCTAATTTCATTTCGGCTAATTATTTCTCTCCTGATTTGACATTAATTTTCATGAAAACTATCTTCCTCCTTTGAATCTCCCCCTTGTTAAAATATAAAAAATATTTTTACTCATCATTCTAATATTTTTACCCATTTATAATCTTCCCTCCTAATTTTAATGGCCAAGCAAGCATGGCAAACATGATGTGATGAGTTTCAAACTTCACAAATGGTATAGCTAAATGTAGTCAGCGATATGGATATTGTAGGGTGGTAGCCACAATCTAAACAATTCACATATGAGCTATAGATGCATGATTGGTTTAATATTGGACATTGCCTCCCTTAATAATTCATTCTTCACAGGAACAATAATCAATTAACACTTATTTCTTAGTCATAGATTTTTGAATCTTGTGAAATCAAATAGTTATATGTTTAAATCTCCTATGAAACACTGGTTTTTTATTTACCAAATGTAATAGCAAAATTATTATTACAAAATGTTGCTGTGAGAGTTTTTTGCTTTTATTTTATAGGCATTTCAATTCTTATCAATAACAAATAATTAACAATTTCCATTTTGCTTCACAAATCTCAATTTGAGAGTGGAAAAAGAATAACTTTTACAGTTTTTATGTATTTTATCAATACGGACCAATATTTTACTTATTTTAGTAGACAATAAAGCATAAAAGAATAAAGAGAAGAGAAGTAGAGAAATAAAGTAACAGTTAAGAAAGTAAAATAAAAAAGAAAAAGAAGTAGAATAAGGAAAAAAAAAAGATTAGATAAAGAACACAATCAATAATACTTTCAAAAAAATTTTGCATACTCTAATAGAACATTAGTAACAGAAGAAGAAAACCAAATTAAAAGAAAACAAAGAAAATAAAATGAGGGCATGTTCAGAGGACTTTAATATGTTTTTCATGCTTACTATGTTTTTCATGCACTTCTTGATGTCATTGAGACTTTTGGAGATTACTCGGTTTAAAAGTGTTTTTCAAAACAGAACTCCCCTTTGCATTGTGACATATTACTATATTCATAGATTAACTTCTACTGTTAGATCTTGCTAGGTGTCCTCCACATTATTCGTGCATCATGGTATAAAACTCAATCGATAGAGGCCAAAAAAAAAAAACCTTTTTTATGCACGAACGTAGGAGAGATGTGTTTTGGTTTTTAGTTGTCAATGTCGCCTATCATATGACGAAAACGTGCACGAGGGCACAATTGTCATTGCACATCGTTCTCCAACCTCCCCCATATATATATATATTTATATGCCCTCAGCCCCAATTCTAGGGTATAAAAAGCCCCAAATTTGTTCGCTCCCAAAACGCTATCGAACCATAAGCTCCTTCAACCCAAGAAGCACAACTAGCAACAAGCACAAAGCGGAAAAAAGGGGCACTATTACTCTCAGCTCTCCAACCCTCCAACGTCGCCACCTGGTCCGTAATACAGATTTCAAACCCTAGATCTCCGTTTTCACCCTCTTCGCTTCTCTTCTCTAACTTCACCACAATTTTCACTTCCATTTATTATTATAATTATTATTTTGAAATTCTCACAATTTTTTGCGGATTCTTGGTTCTGTTTGCAATCTGAGTCACACATCATCACGCTGTTAACCTTGACGCAGATCGCGTTTCGAAGGAAGCAATGGCGACGTTCGAGCTCTACCGTAGGTCGACGATCGGAATGTGCCTCACCGAGACTCTCGACGAGATGGTCCAGAGCGGCACCCTCAGCCCCGAGCTTGCGATTCAGGTTCTGGTACAGTTCGATAAGGTACTTTTTTCGGAACATGTGGAGGGTTCGGTTTTGTGAGTTTTGGGATTTTGTGGATCTGTTTTAACTTTTAACGTGTTTTTTTTTTTTTTAAATTTCGTGGCTTTAATTTGTATAGTCTATGACTGAGGCTCTCGAAACGCAAGTTAAGAACAAGGTCTCCATTAAGGTAACGGCGCTGGTTTTACCTCTTCTCTTTGTTTTAAGTGTAAGATGGTGGATTTATGGGTTAAGGTAATAATTCTGGCTCGTTGATCTTTTTTGAAAAATGAAAGAAAATGGCTAAAATACTTTTCTATTATTCGTCTCTGATTTCACATTCTCTTTCTTCGTAGGGGTGAACTGGACATAAAATATTTAGTATTTAATATTTATTGAAATGCAAAAACACAATTAATTTGAAACAGCTAAAAGCCATAAAAGACTTATATTTTGAAATGGAGGGAGTACTGTAGTGGCATGTGACTCGGATGTTGGTTGTAGGATGATGCAATTTGATGTGAGTTGTTGTGAACTTGTTTGTTGCTTTTATAGGCTTATAAGGTACTCAACTCCGTTGCTCTCATGTCTGTATTTCTGTTGCTTCAGTTTATCTGGATGGAAATAACCTTTCACCAAGTCCTGTTCCGTTCCTTGTTTGTCACACTAATCATGCATTGCCAAGTGGGCAGTAGGCACTTAATTAAATTTTAAAAAATTTTAGGCTGTTTTCAATCATATGTATGCGGCAAAGCATGATAGGTGGGAGGGCAATGAAAGCCTGAAAGGAACATGTGATTTTTCATTTTTTATCTGTTTCTGTTGTTTGTGAAATTCGATGTAGTTTTAATTATTTTTTAAACTTTTTCGTCGGCATTAATAAGTGACAGAGAAGATTAGTAGGGTGATAATAATATTTTAAGTATGAAATAAATTCACTATTTTAATAGAGGTTAATTTAGTTAAATGTAATTATTTTTATTTATAATTTAATTAATTTGGTATTCTTGTATAACTATCTTAAATGATGGATAAAAAGGAAATGCAGGTGTACTGTGAGACAAATATGTAGAGATAATGTAGGCTTCTTTTTTTTTTGGGAGCCAATCATACTTGAAATAGCCTCTCCGCTTAGGGGGATAAGGTTGCGTACATTTACCTTGCCTAGATTCCACTCGATGGGAGTCTCGTGTAGTGTGCTGCCCTTTAAGCTGATCATACTGCTTGCTTTTTTATCTTCCTTTAATTAACCAAAAAGTATGATTAATCTAATTGTTTGGCAGTGCCAATTGATAGATTCTATTGCCTTAAAAATGTCATTTTCTTCCTTTTCACAAGTTAGGTACTCATGATGAGGATAAGGAATGGCCATGATCATGAGTGAACATGTTGACATACAAGCCTTTTTTGTCCTTTTATGTTCTCTATGTTCATTTTTTGGGTTATTTTAGTTACTGTATATTGGTTATTGAGTGGAAAAGTATGTTAATTTAATTTTTACTGAATTATGTATCCTATCGGTTGTCTTTGAATTCAATAACAAGTCATTGGTCATTCTTCCTTTCTGCAAAGCGATCAATCTCACATGAGATTCAAACAGAGAGTAGTGGCCTGACTATCCATCCGTGTATTACCCCTCACTTAATTGTATGGCTTCCAACATTTGAGTTTCATTTTTCAGGTATTTAGTCTAATACTTTTGTATAATCTGCGGGTGGCTGATCTCCAGAAATAATGTTTAGTGTATGTCCTTTTGTTTTATCTTGATTTTCCAGTTTTCGTCATTAGGACTACCATTTAACATTTTATTATTTGATGATGACAATTATGGATTGCTTATATGGCCTTTTCTTCTTTAATCTATCTTTATTTTTTGGTTCTTTTGTTTATGTGACGGAGCTAAAACTAGATGTTACCACTTACTTGATATTGTTTGTTATGTGAGATGGGTTACAGCATGTCTCAAGGAGTAGTTTCTACTGAAGAATTTTCTGGGTGGATGCCCCATTAGAAGAGTTTTGTTTAGGTTCTCTTGGGGAAGCTGCATAGGGACAGAAAGAGGACAGCTTTTAGGCAGTATTTCAAAGTGAAGTCTAAAAGTCACCAAAAACAAAGGAAACCAAAATTGAAAAAAAAATCCTGATTTTATTATTTTTGTTTTTCAAATATTGATTTAGTATCACTCTCTTTTATTGCCTTGGCAAACCTTGTTGAACCTAACATAAACTACCACAGGTTCAAATATTATTTTTCCAATTATAGATTTCAATTTTTGAAGAAATATGGGGGAATAAAGTGCCCAATCTTCAGTGTGAGGTCTGCTACAGTTATCTAAGTGGTTATTTCATAAATTAATATCATATGATAAATTTCACCCCACACAGGCACAGGTACAGATTGACAGATATCGTTTTCAGTTTATATTATCATTGGTGTGTATTGGTGAATAATTGCAAATTGAAAAAGAAAAATAAAACAACGTGGTTATCCTCCTCCAATGTTCAGAAACTTGAAACAAATCTAAGAAAGAGAACATTATCCAAAAGGAGCTCTCCAATCAGTCAACTTCAAAATAGTTTTTGTCTTTATAAAGTGATACTATTCTGCCTTCCCTGTTCACTTAGCAAAGAAGAATGATCATCTCATAAGGCTTTACTTCTCAAGCCAATCTATGCATTTCCTAAGATATTAGTTTCTTATATTGATCCAGAGCGCACAATATCAACATCATAGCACTAACAAAAATGCTTTATTCTCAGTCTTTTGGGTTTGACTGGCTGCTTGAATTCTTACTGAAAATTATTGGAACCACATGAATTTGTCATTCAATACTATCTTGATCATTCACCATCTCTCATGTTGCTTTGTCTTGCTCATTGCTCCAACATAGTTAAATGTGAGAGTTGAAGATATATGACTTGGCATTATTGTCTCTCACTATGCAGCTCAGAAGCTTTTGAATCCATGTTGAAATTGCAATGTTTAATTTTTCATGGAAATTTAGTGTTAATTCTCCGTTGCTCCCCCTGTGGTGATATCTTCTAGTTTCGCTTTTCAATAACAGGGACATCTCCATACCTACAGATTTTGTGACAATGTTTGGACCTTCATCTTACAAGATGCTTTGTTTAAGAATGAAGATACCCAAGAGAATGTTGGACGAGTTAAGATAGTGGCATGTGACTCGAAGTTGCTCACACAATAGTATGCCCAATGTCCGCTTTGTTGTCATCTGCTGGAATTATGGGAATGGTGGAAAGACCATAGTGACCTTGCAGGAACTCTCAAACTGTAGAACGTTGCAGATTTAAAAGCCATCGATCTTCATGTCATTTAGTAATTAATGTCACACTGAGAATAACTCATGGAAGTTAGATGAATCTACTCTCTTTTACTGTACTTTGTTCTATTCTTCCTTGAGCGCCAGTAAATGAATTTACTTTTATCCAGAGGACGACTTTTGTTGAGAGACTTGTTACCCTCATACCTAATTCGTTAACTAGGTCATGTATTCTGGAGCGCAGTCTTCGACACTTTGAAAAGATGGAAATGGAAACTCTGAGGAATATGGTATGTGAAAAGAAAGCTTATTCCCTTTAGGGAAAATCAGTTTAGGTTTTTGAGGACAAAAAAAGAAAGGACGAACTTATAGTGTAAGATTTTAATATTTTATATTATAAGTCTTTCTTTCTTTTTAATTCTTCCTCTAATATTAAACTTATAAACATATCTTAAGATTGCAGTGAGTTTGCTGATACAATTTATGCCAGCGGAGCTATGCTATCCTAATTCCTGCCAAATGCTTTTGTTGTTTGTATGCAAAGATGAGCTCTTGTTTCCCCCGAAATTTTCTTGTTCCTGCATCTTTTAGCCGCGAAATAATTTATACTCCCTGAAGCATGAGTATTTTAAAATGACTGTTGTACCCGTATTAGGTAAGTACCTGGTATTGATATTTATTGGGTATTTTGAATACTTACTAATTAACTATTGTAATAAGTAAATATTGCTTAAATAAAAATTAGTCCTTATAAAAGATAAAATTTTGTAATTAAATGAATTAAATTATTATTTTATCTTTTCAAATCTTTGTGTTTCTTTAAATATTTTTATTTGAGTATCATAAAAAATTATTTATTTGATGATATAATTATTTTATTAGTTATGATTTTATATTTTTATATATCCTTCCGTACTTGTATTTTAATTTTTACAATATTTTTGTATCTCGCATCGGTATCAGTACCTGGTACAGGTTTCATTTCCGTATCAATGCAACATAGTTTATTCTCGATCATTTTTAGAGAAGGAAAGTGAAAAATAGCAACAGTGGTAGAGCAGGGCTTTGGTAGCGAACAAAAAAGAAGGTGCAGACGGCGAGCGAAGGAGCAGGCTAGAGGTACTCTGGTTATGGTGGCAGTCGAGGTCGCAGCCAATAGGAGTGCTGTCTGGTGTTGCAAACAGGAAGGTGCATGACAAGACCTCATAAGGGTGTGTTTGAAAGGGTGACAAAGGAGGGAGTGATACGAGTGGGATGACTAGAGAACAAGTAAATCATATTCGATAGTTATTTTAGTGGAAGAAGTGTAATGACTATTAAGGACAATATGTCCCTTTGTTTTTTTTTTTTAATTATCTTTTTATCACTTAATATTCTCATTTTTTGATCCTTGATTAGTATCAAGAAAAGAATAGTTGCAATTTTTCTTTTCTTTTCTCTTTCATTCTATTTTTCACTTTTTTCTTCTATTATTGGTAATTTTCTTCCATTATATATGAAACTCTTAATTAGTGTCATTTGTGAATTGTGTAAGCACATGACCAACTTGGGGAGGTGACTCGAGCATATTTAATGCATGTTTAGGAATATGCATAACAACTTATTCTTGATTTTTCATATAACTTAGAAATATTATAAATTAAAATAAATGATTGTGGTTATTCTTGGAGCACATACTGCATGAGCTCTGTTAAAAAAAATTAAACCAAGCCTAGCTAATCTTGCATTGCTATGTGTTGATTGTAAAGAAACTAAAATTGCTGCTGCCTAAAACGTGTAATGCAATGGTTTCTTAAAACTTCCAGCTCCTTCACCTCATGCTGTACACTTGATGAGTATGACTTACTTTGCTACATGTTAGTTACTTCAATGTTGGGTTTTGTTTTGTTTAAATATTTTATTTGCTTATGAAGCCTATAAAAGGCATAGCAACCATTAGTTCAATCAAGTTATAAAAGTTCATAAATTTCCTCTTCCATTCATGTGTTGTGTATATCAGTGAGAGAAAAATATTAAATGTGTTATTTTTAGTGAGGTTTTGATATCAGGCTCTAGAGGTATACAAGAATTTCTCCTTCTAGAGAGGTGGCTTATGTGGTTGGATGCAAACATGGAGGTGCCCTTGATACCATGGTTGTCAATTGGAAAACCTATTGGAAAACTTGCTAACTGAAATAAATAGTGGCAGTAAGAAGACAAAAAGGCTCTTGGAGAGCTTGATATAATAGAAAGTACAACAAAGCAAAAAGAAGACATGGACACAACAATGGACAATGTATCTACTGAGCAAGTTATAAATTCATTCTCTTTAGACTCTCCAGATATCATGCTAACGGGGCTAAGTGCTCACTTCAATTCTTGTGATATTGAACTCATGCTAATAGGTTCAAATTAATGCTTAAAATTTCTAAAATTGTGACCAAAAAGTCCAAATTCCCAAAATTATCTTCATTTCCTTTGAATCCTAAATTGCTCTTCCATAAATCTACTAATTCATTTCCTGTTTTTGCATCTTGACCAGATCTTACCCCTTACATACATTTCAAATCTTTCAAGGAAAAGTGTGAAGGATAATGATACAAACGGTATTGTCAACCCAGGGCCAAAGCTGGTTTCATCGATAAACTAGGCATGTGACCGGTTTAGTTGAGGAATGGATCGGTTTCCACTTGAACCGCTCAAATCAGCTCAAACTAGGCTAGGTTGACTGGTCCAATAAAAAATGTGAACAAAAAATCCATCTTTAGTGCAAACGGGATTTGAACTCAAGTCATACACCCTTACCTCCAACCCAGGTGTGCAATTGTGTTGTGCTATTCCAATAAAAACATATATTTTAGGAAAAAAAGCTCTTTACCCCCTGAACTTTTGGTCCCATGCAATTTAGATCCAGTTTTTAAATATTGCAAAACGACCCACTGAACTTTCAAGATGGTGTAAGAAAGACCTTCCATTAGACTGACATTAAAATCCACTGTTAAGTGGACACGTGCCATTCATGTGCATTTTTTGTTGGACAAAATTACCCCTCTAACTCTAATTGCCAAAACTCTCAATAGCTCTCTCTAACTAAAAAATGCACACGCACACACACACACACATATTTCCATCTTTGATACACAAACCGGTATCAATCTAGGCAACAATCCAGCAGCAACAAAAATAAGAAGAATAAGGCAGAAACGGGTAGTGGTGAGCAAGTCGCAGGTATCATTTTTCAGTATCATAAAAAAAAAAAATCAAAACCACAAACCACTAATTAAAGCCTAGGAGTAGCACGATGTAACCTCAATCTTGGCCATCACCCACCACTGCGGCGTGACGGGTGAACAGAGTGCCAACCACCTCAAAGTCTCACGCCAGGCACGCCCGTCACCATTCGCGCTCCGCCTTGGGCCTCGCTCCCTCTCCACCGCGAAACCATGAAGCCCGCCACTCCTCCACCTCGCCTCCGGTGAGGCGGCAACGCAAAGCCCGCTATCAAGGCCGGCAGAGCAGGAGACGTCCCTCGCCATGGATTTGCCACACGGCGCTGCGAGCTGGGCCCTCTTTCTTGCCCAACATGCAGAGACCCTTCCTTGCGGCCTCGTACCCTTCTCGTCGACCAATCTCCCCTTGCGGGTCCGCTCCTGCCTTGGGCCATCGCACATGCTACAAGGGCTACGCACATGGGCAGGCCAGAGCAGCCGGCTCCCTCCGCCTATGCATGGGTGACTGCACCTTCATGGGCACTCACCCCCACCTCAAATCGCCACGCCATGCCTCAGGAACCTCCCTTCGTGACCATCCTTTTCTCTGTCTTTCTCCATCTCGTTCTCTCTCTCTCATCGCATGTGTGTGTCTGTGTGTGTTGGTGAGAATGAGAGGGGTTGTGTGTGTCTGTGTGTGTTGGTGAGAGTGAGAGAATGAAAGAAAGGGTAATTTTGTCCAACAAAACGCACGTGAGAACGCATGTTAAAACTAATAGTGGATTTTAACGTAATCCTAGCAGAAGGTTTCCTGCGATCTTTGAAAGTTTAGAGGATCGTTTTGCAATATTTAAAAGCTTAGGGTCTAAATTGCAAGGGTAAAACTTCAAGGGTAAAGTTTTTTCCTATATTTTATTCCAAATGTGTGCTAAATTGTTAATTGTTTATATCATTTCATTGTATTTATTTAATTGCATATGATTCAATCAGATGAATCAGTGATCCAACATCGGCCTTGTTGATTTTTTTGGGTAGATTGTATTTTTTTTTTGGTAGATTCCCGGCCTTGTTGATTAGTAAACCGAATTTAATAACCTATGGATACAAACTTGCTTAATGGCTGATTAAACGCACATCAAGCTTCATGCTTTCTTCAAACCACCCACCCCGAAACACAATAGGAAAGACAATTTAGTCTATGTAGATTTCTTAGCCAAAGACCGTCTCCATAACTTTCTGATGATGCGCCTGTAAGGAGCATTACCAGAAACAATATAATCAAATCAAGCAACCAAGGAGATATATTGAAACAGTTTGGATTTCGAGAGGTTTGAAAGACTAAGGGTAAAATAAAGACAAGGAAGATGATATTCAAATTCGTCACTTTGAGGGGTGGTTGGTCTAGTGTAGCAAATATGAGATTTTACCTTTTTTTTTTTTTTTGGGTATAGAATGAAAACAAACAACAAAGAAAAAGAAGCAACTGGTTTATTTGGTTTAAGTTTTGAGTGTTTAATTTTTATTTTCAATTTTTCAGAATTTATTAAGAAAAAACTGAAAACCTGGAAATATATAAGAAATATATTTCAGCCTACAATCTCTCTTTCTTTTTTTGTTTTTAAGTTAGGAGCTCCAACCTTCTTTTAATCATTTTAATACAAGTTATTCTAATCAGTTTAACACATTTTAGTCTAAGCTAGGAGCACTTCTTCTTTTTTGACAATGTTAACAATGATGGTTAATTAGAATTAACCCCAGTCTTTGTTCATTACTCATTAGAGGAAAAAAAAAACCAAGTCTTTATGAAAAAAAGAAACAAACGAAGAAGTCGGAGGTGGGGGGCCGCAGCTCTCCAACTACCCCGCTGCCGCACCCTCCGCCTGACGACCCACTAGGCACCACGAACTCCGCCGCTCAACCACAAACCTTCGTGCTTGTGCCGCTGCCGTCTTCCGCCAACACCCGCCACGGCTTCCTTTTCCTCCTCTGCGTCTCAACCACCACGTCCTCCACCGTGACGCCGCCTGAAACCCGCGCACCTGTGTCCTCCTTTCGTCGCGAAGCCGCCGCTCCATCCACCACGAGGACCATCACCATCACGCCTCAGTTGTTGTTGCACCGTCGCCGATGCTTCCCTGTTGGCCCGCCACCGCCATGCCTTCTCTCTCCCTCTCCCTCTGTTTGCAAACCCAAATCCCTAACATTGTCTTTTGCATTCTTTGTTTCTAGTCGAAAGGAAAACCACAAAGGTCACTCACAGAACTGAAATAGCAAGAAAAGGAGATATTATAGCAACAACCAAACAAAGAAGAGATAGAGGATGGGCCAGTAGTGTAGGACGTTGTTTTTCTCGGATCTCATGAATCCATCACTCACAACCACTAATGTAGCTGTTCGCGGTAGGAAGAACACAATTTTTTTTAACTGCTCTAGCAAGCGTTTTGAAACCGCTAATAAGATGGAATTGAATTGAAATTGAATTCTTCAAGAATTAAATTTTAATGTTTAGAATAAATCGGTAAATTAAAAGTTTGAATTTGATTAACTTAATTTAGAATTAAAAAAATTAATGAATTTAATTATTTTTTATTTTATTCTTCATTAATATGTTCATCAATTATATTCAAAGTAAAGTTATTTTGATATTTTTATTTGTTAAAATTAAACCTAATAAATCCATCTTCTTTGGGGTCTAATTTTCAATTTCTTAGTTTTGATGGATTTTAATTCCATATGAATCAAATTTCTTCACTTAGTTATTTTCAAAAATAATGAAATTCAATTAAATAGAATTGAATTCTAGGTTTCCGGATATTTTTTTTCGTTTTTATTTTAGGAGTCCTCTGATTTTTCATTATCCTTGTTTTTACTTGATAAAAATGCATTGGTGTCTGCCATTAAACCTATTTTTAAAATTATAATTTTGCCCCCATATTCTTTCTCTATTAACCGTCACCATAGAAAAAATTCTTTTCTCTTAGTTGAATCCGCCTGCTTAGCGCTCTCTGCCTCCCTCCGGTGAGTCCACTCCTCTCTCTCTCTCTCTCTCTCTCTCTCTCTAGCTTTTTGTAGCTTGTGCATCGCCTTTGCCGCTCTGCTTTTGTGCTATGGAGCCTAAGTTCTTACTCAGTTCGCCCAAACTCTCTTCATCACATGCCCCTTTACCGTTCTTCGTCTCAAGCCAACTTGCTTTCCGTCAAATACCTAGCCTTTCTGCCAAACCCCATTGCTCCCTCCAAAAATCCCAATTCTGGGGCAGGGATTTCAATTTGGTTCTGTCACCGGGAAATGTTACCGTCAGAAAATTCCATGTTCCGTCTCCATTAGGGCCCATAAGGGCTGCTGTCAAGAGAAGGAAAGAGCTTCCTTTTGATAATGTGATTCAGAGGGACAAGAAGCTCAAATTTGTTCTCAAGATAAGGAAGCTTCTGGTGAGTCAACCGGACCGGACTATGTCGCTTCGCCAGCTGGGTAAGTTTAGAAGGGAATTGGGTATGCAGAAGAGGAGGAGATTTATTGCTTTGTTGAAGAAATTCCCTGCAGTGTTTCAGATTATGGAAGAGGGTGTTTACTCTCTCAAATTCAGAATGACCCCTGAAGCTGAAAGGCTTTATTTTGAGGAATTGAAGGTTAGGAATGAGATGGAAGATTTGGTAGTTGTCAAGCTGAGGAAATTGTTGATGATGTCACTTGAGAAGCGGATATTGTTGGAGAAAATAGCTCATCTGAGGACTGATTTGGGTCTCCCACAAGAATTTCGTGACACAATTTGTCATAGGTACCCGCAGTACTTCAAGGTTGTTGCAACTGAACGAGGTCCTGCTCTGGAGCTAACGCATTGGGATCCTGAGCTTGCAGTTTCTGCTGCTGAGTTATCTGCAGAGGAAAATCGGATTAGAGAATTGGAAGAGCAGAATTTGATTATAGACAGGCCCCCCAAGTTCAACAGAGTGAAGCTTCCTAAGGGCCTTAATCTCTCTAAGGGTGAGATGAGGAAGATCATGCAGTTCAGGGATTTGCCTTATATATCGCCATACTCAGACATCTCGGGGCTGAGGCCAGGAACACGGGAGAAAGAGAAGCATGCTTGTGGAGTTGTTCATGAGATTTTGAGCCTCACTCTTGAGAAGCGAACCCTCATCGATCACCTTACTCATTTTCGAGAGGAGTTCAGATTCTCTCAGCAGCTGAGGGGGATGTTGATAAGGCATCCTGATATGTTTTATGTGTCTCTAAAAGGAGATAGGGATTCTGTATTTCTAAGGGAAGGTTACCGTGATTCTCAGTTAGTAGACAAGGACCGTTTGTTGCTAATAAAGGAAAAGCTTCGCTCTCTGGTTAATATTCCAAGATTTCCAAAGCGAGAGGCTGTCAGAAAACCTCAAGATGGCATGGAAGAGATTCAAGAGAATGAGAGTAGAGAAGATGAAAGCGGTGAAGATGAAGAAGAATGGTCAGATGATGTTGATAATTTTATGAGTGACGTTGGATTTGAAGATGATGATGATGATGAGGACGACGACGGCGACTGGAGTGATAAAGATGATGATACCCCACCAGATTTTGATGAGGATGCTGGAACATTGGAGATTGGACAAGGAAAAGCAGTTAAAAAGGTTGAAGACTCAATGCAGAATGATGAAAAGGTCCTGGTTCCTGCATTCCCTGACGGCCGTCCCAGAGAACGGTGGTAATCATCACAAGAGCTTTCAAGCTTGAATTCCTTTAATGGTAGAAAGCATCTGGCTTCAACTTTGATTTTGGAGTTTGGACTGGTGATTTGTGCGCGCCAAGAGTTTGACTTCACTACATTGGAAGATTGTGCATTCTCGTGCCAAAATGAATGTTCTTCATCGCCCATCTGCAGTTCTTGAATGTGCTTTGTATACAAGAAAGCAGCTGATATTATGTCCAGACCAAAATAAAATGTCTAACTGAGAACTTTGGCGCAGATCACTTTTTTTGTATCTCCTTTTGAACTCCTAATTCATTTAATAAAGCCTTTGGCTACTCAAAAATAGTGTTTAGCAGTGTGGGTCTATCTTTTTTCTCTTCAAACACTTAGAGGCTTCTCTAGGAAAGTCTTGATGCACAAGCTTCAAGTGGTACCTCATGCAATGCCATGTCTTGGTTGATAGCTTGTTTACCATAGATTTTGGTTGATTCAGCCATTTGTGAATTGATTGTAGAAAAAAAAAGTAATCATGTGAATTCTAATAGATGCATTTGTTAATTTAGCTGCATATGCTGGTTTGAAACTCCAAAAATATCTATTATACTTTTGTGAAATGTGAATAACAGAAAAGACGCACACTTCAATTTCCTAGAAGAGTCTTTGCACCATGTTGGCAGGGGCTTATGTGTGTGACTACTTACAGCCTTCTGATACAGTTGAGGTTTGTTCCAATCCCATGGTTAGAGCAGAGGTTTGGTTTTTCTATGCATCTGTATGAAATTGTTTGCCTCTCTCTGATATTTTCAAGATCACTGCATTATTTATTTTGCTGCTTAAAAAGTGATTAAAATGAGGGTTGGTTAGGGATGCCTCTTATTGATACTCTCCCATACATGTATAAATAAACAATCCTGCCGTTGATTTCAGATCTTTTTAATCTTTGTCTGAATACTGAAATATACACTTATCTAGTGCCTCTGGACAACTCACTGGTATTTCCAGGTCCTTTACATATAAACTATGTGAATTTTGGAGGAGGGACTTGGTGATATTTTTCAAATGTCTACATAATCACAGAGGGGCTACCCAGCCTGTGATATGCTAGCACAAAATGATGATATTATCAAAGGTCTACCCTGCATTTGGCATGGGACATTATCTTGAATTGCTATTATGCTGTAAATTCTGAAGAAGCTTCATTAGCAACTTTCAAGAAACAATAAGCTCTCATATTAAATCCCTCTGACATGATTTGTATTCTCTTCTCACCTTAGGTGTTAAAAGACCATTGTACAGAGTTATTATCTATGAAACCTCAAACTGATATCTCAACAATTCTGGAGCCAGAAAAAGAAGTCCCATCCATTGAAACTAAATCTTTCTGGGATGTAGCAGTGCCCTTCTCTTCAGCAATTCACCCATTGGAGAAGAGCAGAGATGATGATAGAGAAGCAAGTGAGAGTAAATCTGTGAAGCCAGGTCACATTAATGTTGTTGCTGCTGGTTTTGTCCTCCTTCTGTCAGTCTTATTTGCTTTTGTGCTCTTCTTGCTGAAGGGTTGAAGCATGGTGCTAAGAATTTTCTCTCCTCTGTGGACTCTTAACGTTTTCTCATAGTTAAAAGTACAGCTCACCTATGTACTCTGAAATTATACTACAGCAAAAATGGAAAAACGAAAATCTAAAGAAAGAGAACCATTCATTGTCTCATCCGCTGTGAGCCGACATATCTATCATACTTGTGGAGTATCTGTTCCATTATCTTTTCAATGCTCTTTGTGTAGAGACGGATCATGAAAACTTCTTTGAAAACAAGCAAAAAAATCAGTGTATTTGTAGATTTAGAATTGTTCTTTCAGTTTACCTATTTAAGTCATGTATGTTGCAAGAGACTAATCAATGAATAGCATGCCAGTGGAACGCAAATCAGTGAAAATTTTCCATCATTTGAAAAATTCATGGTAATTTTCTGGAAGACATAAAACGTATAGATTCATGTTTATTTACTCATCAGGTTGTTGACAGTCTATGGATAGATTCTCGGAACATAAGTAACCGATATATTTTTTACTAAAAATGATTTTTTTTAACATTTATTATTTAAATATTAGTACGCATGCGGTCATTGTATTTAGATAACTTAGATTGTCTTTTAGAGCCGGGTTAAAACTTTGTGTTTTCTTTTCGGGTCTGAACTTAGTTTTTCTTTTGCTGGTATGAAAATAAACTTGGTTCATCCCTTAGCAAGCAACAACAGAGGGTTTTTGGCTGGACCATGTGTTTTCCTTCGTCGGAAGCCCAAACAACCCAATAAGTAAAGGTTCATTTTATGCCGGTAATTGCATGAGTATTTTACTTTTGTTTTTTAAATTAGAAAATTAACAATTTAATTCTTGAAATTATAAAAGTGATTGAATTATTTTTTGTTTTAGGTAATTCAAGTTATAGAAATGCTGTTATGTACGTAAAAGTGGTACGAATTGAATGTCTGCTCTTTTTACTTTTCACCCATTCATAGTATCTGGTACAGGATCTATTAGATCCATTTATCACAGCTCTTCAAGTTAATCCATGTGAAAGTATTATGTAGAGCAGCCATGCTAGAGGCTGTGGGTGATGGTGGACTGGTGAAATTGATATCAACAAAGATGACCGGATAGAGTGACAATGGTGTTTAATTCCTTATTCTCTTCATTCTTATTAAATCTCTCCAGCTAGAAAAATTTATATTACAATGCCATTACTCTTTCTTCTGTGGTCATTAGGCTTCGCTACGTAGCACAGCCCTGGTAAAATATAGGTAGTACCTAGATTAAAATTTATTGGAGAGTCAACTAGAAAGAAAAATGCCTAATATTCATTCATGAAATGAGGGTCATTTTCGCGCACAAAAAAAGGCGACAATGTCATTTTTTTCACATGAATAAATGTCATATTCCCATCATAAAAATTTCAAAGGAACATAAATGTCAGTGATCACTTGGGGAGCTAATTGGTCGGCCCCTCGCCGCATGCTTATTACTTGCCAGGGCCACAAGGAATCTTGCCAGGATAATTGGGAATTGACTTATTACTTGATCCAATCATACTGCACATGTAAAACTCAAGTGAACTTTCTGCATGAGTTAGTGTAATCAGTTCTGTGTTCTGTATGTAAAATCCTTACCCTCTATCAACGAGAACAACTGAACGTAGCTCACAATCAGCAAAGCTGTGAAACAAGAGAATCCAAAATTGTCAGTTGTTCTTATCAAACCAACATGCAGGGCTTAACAATTATAGTTTAAACTTACAATGCTATCTAAATCCGTATATAAAATTATCCAGAGTTTATTCATGAAAATTTCTCCTATTTTTCCCACCAACAGGTGTGTTTGGTTAACGGATAGAAATAGGGAAGAATTTTCAATGTTATAGAATAGTATTCTAAAATGCTAAAGACTGAAAATAATTGCTACATGAATGCCATATTGAATTCAAAAAATTCAAATTAAATAAGAATTTCATATGAAAAACATATATAAGTGGAGAATTGACAAGATATCCAAGTTTCCAACATGTATGCTTGACATGAGTTGTTTAGATCAACAATACAACATAATATAAGTTCTTTCTTTCTTTCTTTTTAGAAAATTTTCCTACCTTTTTTACCTTCAATGTTCTCATTAGAAATTTTCGAAAGACAACCTTATTATTTATTATTTCCGGCACATATAAAAACCTGACTATGTTGTTCAATCGTTCATCAATAAGGTTTAGGGAATCTTTCTGGAGAAATGCTTATTGTGTGCACATTTCACTCTTTACATCTAGGGTGACAATCATTTCCAAAAGCACTTAGGGTATTAAAGGAAAAGCATGTGGGTAACAACGCTATCTCCTTCTCTTGGCGTGTCCACAACCTGGACAATAAGCAAATTTGGGGAAAAGATATAGAATGTTGATTATGGCCATATTGCCACTACATGGCACTTGCAATTTGCATCTAATTGTCTTAGAACATATTCAAGTTGGAGAGGAAAATAAGGAATATAAGAATCATCAGAAGAGTGGATATTGGGGTCATTGTTAAGGTGCACCTTCATATAATCTGAAGCCATGAATAGAGGGCTTCGGATGCAATGTGAAACCCGTTCATTCAGAAGCTAATATTATGAATTTACATATGAAGCACAACGGTTAACACTAAGTAAAAATATTACAAACAAAATGTTCTAACATGATCACTTAATGTCATTAATTACAAACTGAATATTGCTAAAATTTGCAATATAAAATCATACATTAATTAAACATAAGTCCATAAGTTCCTGGCAGTTATTCTATTCGGTATTACTTGGCTAATCTAAAACCACTAGAAATAAAAATAAAGAAAAATGAGAATTTAAAATAAATTCTCGAAAATGAATGGTTTTAAAGCATTTGAACTATGGTTGGTTTCAGTTGTGTTTGCACGGAAAATACACAGACTATAGTAACGTTATATGAACATAATCTGTTATCATGTTATAAATAAAACATGTCATGTAGAGCGTGTTATGCATATCTTATCAAAATTATGATTTCTTTACTTTATTTTTACTTTAATTTGTTTGCTTGTCTTACACATAGTTGAAGACCTTATCTTAGGGAATTCCCATTCCTTTCATATTGCCCTTACATTATGACGACAAAGCAAGACTTTTACGCCATTCTAACCTAGACAGGTAATATGAAATAATCTTATATATATCCATCTGCCTTGTCATGGTTAGTGGTAAATTTTAATTGATCATATTAATTAATAGTTATTGTGCATAAATTCACAATAATGAATTTATACAATTAATTCATAAATAAAGCTTACATAAAAGCTCATAAGTTAATCAATAATTTAAATAGTGAGACATAAATTAAAATGACTTTATTTAATTCTAGCATTAATTTTAACTATATTTTACATCTAATTTAAGTTCCTTATAGAAATTACTATAAACATTGACAACTCAAATTAATATTAATAGAATATTATATAAACAATATAATAAATTCTAAAATGGAAGAATAATAAGTTAATGTACAACAATAACAACATAGATAAAAGGAACATTTTACTAACTTGAATTAAATAATGAACCTTGTAAACAAAAAAAATTAAAATAAAAGAAGAAATTGGAGAGTCAATAGTAGCAGATGGAAGGGGGAAAAGAATCTTTATAATTAAATAAAAAAATAAAAGAAAGAAACAGAAATCGCGTAACGGCACTAACGAAGAAGAGAGAAGAATCTTTATAATTAAGTGATAAAAGAAATTGGAGCGCGTAGAAGAGGAATAAGAAGAAGAGGATTATCTTAATTAAGTAGTTAATATCATTTTAATAAATATTCAAGTTCATAATCATCAATATATATAAAAGGATGCTAAGAAAAATGATAATAATAAATAACTATGAGCATCTATGATAAAAATGACAGTATATAAAATAAGTAGTAATAATAATAATTGTAGTTATGGTTTTGTTTTGCATAAAAATAAATTTATTTCCTACCTTAATTCCGTTAACTGATAAAAATTATGTGTACTAATTGAGTTTTTTAGTACACTAACCTTATTATCCATTCTTTTCCTTTCTCTCTCTCTTCTTCTCTCTCTCCCCACTTCTTTTTCTTTTACGCACACACATACACAAGCACATATCAATATATATATAGGGACGCACAACCACAGAAAATCCATTGTTGTGGGTGTGTTTCTATAGGTATGTGCAGCCTTTTATTGTATTATCTCTCTTTTGTGTAAAAATTATACATCTAATTATTAACACTTAACATATTATTACTTATTATTTTTAATAATTTTTTCTTAACTTAGTACAATGTATTCTGAGTTTATTATTACCAATTTATGGCCTTACTTTAAACGCTAATATCTATATTTTAAAATTTTGGTCTAATATTTAAAATAAATATTGATGCAAAATTATTAAGTAAGATAAATAAAATGTTTACGTCTGATACATGACTTAAAACGTTATCCAACAAATTATTATTATTTATTATTATTATTATTATTATTAATTTATTTTTAGGATGTTACAATTTTCCCTTCCTTTTAGAAACTTTACCCCAAAATTTACTGACTTATTTGGTAAAGTTCTGGGTAGGTTTTTTTAATTTCATCTTCTAGTTTCCACGTTGCCTTTCAGGTAATAACCCTTTTCAAACCACTTTGACTAAAGAAATTTCTTTTCACCTTAAATTTTTGACAAATCTATCTATGATATGCATTGGTTTAGCCTCATACGTTAAATTACGTTAAATTATCTCTTACTTGCATTGTTTCATATTCTATGATGTGTGAAGGGTCAAAACAATACTTTCTAAGTTGAGAGACATGAAGGACATTATGAAGATTTGAAAGGTTGGGTGGAAGTGCGATTTGATATACAACTGGTCTTACTTTTTTAAGAATTTGGAATGGACTAAGAAATTTTGGGCTTAACTTTTTGAATTTAAGGGCTCTCCAATTCCATAGTAGCATGACTTTAAGGAAGACATGTTCTCCTTCTTTAAATACTAAGGTCTCCTTCTTTTATTAGCATAACTTTTCTGTCAACTCTATGCAGTGAGTAGCTTTCCCTTAATGAACTTGATCTTCTCTATGGTTTGTTTTACTATGTCAATCCTAGTAAACTTCTTTCCCACTTCAAACTAACACAAGGGTGACCTGCACTTTCTACCATCAGAGCTTCAAATGGAGTCATGCCTATGCTTGAATGATAATATTGTTGTAGGCAAACTCTATTAATGGTAGATAAGTATACCAACTTCCTCGTAGCTTTAGCACACAGGCTCTAAGCATGTCTTCCAATGTTTGGATAGTCTCTCTATCTGATCATCTGTTTGAGGGTGGTAATTGTAAAAATGAAGTTTAGTACCTAAAGCATCTTGTAAGGTTACCCAAAATTTTTAGGTAAATCTAGGATCTCTGAAACAATGCTAAGCTTGGTATCCCATGTAATCTTACAATTTCCTGGATGTAGCTCTGAGTCAACCTATACAATGGCCAACTAATCTTTATTGGTAGGATATGGATAGACTTGGTTAATCTATCGACAATTACCCATGTAGTATCATAGCCTAAAGGAGTTCTTGGTAATCCTACAACAAAATCCATGGATATGCTATCCATTTCCACTCAGGGATATCCAAAGGTTATAATAATCCTGCAGGTTTTTGATGCTCTATCTTAACCTTTTGACAAGTAAGACACTTAGCTACAAAATTTCATGCCATTTCACCAAAACCACTTCTTGAGGTCCTGATACATCTTTATTGTTCCTGGATGCATGGTAAATTTACTACAATGTGCCTGGCCAAAATTTGATTCCTCAATTCTTCATTATTAGCACACATAACCTTCCCTTATACATTATAGCTCCCCTTTCATCAAGTTGGAAATGCTCAAGTTCTTCTACTTGAATCTTGCTCTTGAAGGACTTTAGAAACTCATCACTGTCTTGGGCATTTCTTACTTGGTTATTCAAATTAGATTCTATTCTAAGTTCATTAGCATATAAGCAATGGGGTTGTAGGGACATGAAATTTTCAAATCCCTAAATTCCTCCAATAACTTATGCTCTTCTACCATCATTAGAGACATGTGCAAAAACTTTCTGCTCAAGACATTAGCTACAACATTAGCTTTGCCAGCATGATATTTTAATTTAAAATCATAGTCCTTTAAAAATTCCATCCATCTCCTTTGTCTCATATTTAATTCTTTCTGATCAAAAGATATTTCAAACTCTTATAGTCACTGTAACCTCAAACTTTACCCAATACAAATAACGTCTCCAAATTTTCAAGGCAAATACTATGGCAACTAACTCTAGGTCATGGGTTGGATAGTTCTCTTATGAGACCTAAGTTGCCTAGAAGCATAAGCTACAACTCTCCCTTTTTGCATCAAAACACAACCTAGTCCTTTTTTGGATGCATCACAATACACTACAAAGTTTTTTAAGGTTAAGGAATTATTAACACTGGGGTAAAGGTAAGCCTATTCTTTAACTCTTGAAGCTAGTTTCACAAGTCGAGTTCCATTCAAAAGCTTGATTTTTCCTAGTTAACCTAGTCAATGGTAAAACTGTTGGGAAAATCCTTTGATGAACCTGTAATAACCAGCTAATCCAAGAAAACTCCTAATCTCAATGACTGTTTTTGGTCTTTCCCAATGAACTATGGCTTCAACTTTGCTTGGATCTACAACCACCTTCCTTGAGTGATCACATGGCCTAAAAACTTTATTTGCTACAACCAAAATTCACATTTTTCTAGCTTGGCAAACAATGTTTGTCCTTCAAAATTTGCAACACTATTCTAAGATGTTGTTCATGCTCTTCCTCAATCTTTGAATAGATAAGAATATCATCTATAAAGACTACCACAAATTTGTCAAGGTAAGGCCTAAAGATCCTATTCATGTAATCCATGAATACTAGGAGCATGGGTAAGTCCAAAGGGCATCACAAGATATTCATAATGACCATACCTAGCTCTAAAGGTTTTTTAGGTATATCTTCTTGCTTTACTCTTATTTGATGGTATCCTAATCTCAAATCAATTTTTGAGAAAATTGATGCTCCTAACAAGTTGATCCAATAGGTCATCTATTCTAGGTAGTGGGTACTTATTTTTAATTGTGACCTTATTCAACTGTCTATAATCTATGCACAACCTCATGCTCCCATCCTTTTTCTTGACCAGCAAAACTGGTGCACCCCATAGTGATATGCTAAGCCTAATGAATCCTTTGGACAACAAATCCTCAATTTATTTCTTAAGTTCATTAAGCTCTAGAAGGGCATTCTATAGGGTGCAAAGGATAGAGGTCTTGTTCTTGGTATTAGATCAATGGAAACTGAACTTCTCTTTCTCATAAGGTTCACTATATCCTTAGGAAACACTTCTAGAAAGTCTCTTACAAAGTTATGCTGTTTATATATTGTTCAACCTCAGAATTTAAAGAATAAAGGAGAACCCCTTGAACTTCATCTAAGAGACATTTCTACTTGAGTGGCATTTAGGAGAATGATGTCAAAGGATTTTTGTTTTTTGGCTGGGTCATTAAAAAAATAAGCAAGCTTTTTAGGACAATGTAGAAGGATACTATTAGAAGACATAAATCCATTCCAATTATGATATCAACACCAGGCAAAGGTAAACAAACAAGATCAATAATAAAAGGCTTTCCTTTAATTAAAATGGGACAATTCAAATAGGCATGAAAGGTAGAAACTTTTTCTCCTATGGGAATAGAAACTAACAATCAAAAGGCAAATAAGATAAGGATAATTTTAACTTCTTCACACGGTCAATAGATATAAAGGAATGCATAGCTCCTGAATCAAACAATGCAATTAAGGGATAATTTTTTATGAAATATGTACCTTTGATCATGTTAGGAGAATGAGTTGCCTCTTCTCCATTAAGAGCAAATACTCTCCCTTTAGTTTGTGGTCTTGGTGTAAGATTGTTCAATGGTTTCCCATTGATGCAGTCCTTAACATAGTGTCCTGGCTTTCCACATCGGTAGCAAACATTTTGTCCAAAAAGACAAGGTTTGGATCCATGAGATTTTCCACACTTATTGCATGTAGGTAAAGGTTCACTAGTTGGAAATTGTTTCCTTTCCCTGGGTTCACTCCACTCTTAAAATTATTTTTCTTTTGAGCCTCCATCACCCTCTTTCTTTTGAAAAATTTTTGTCTTTCTTTTTTAAATTCCAGAATCTCGATAGCTCTTTTTCAGCTATCCTACATTTATTGACTAGAGTGACATAGTCTTTAATCTCTAGGGTGGACACCTTATCTAATCTAAGGTCTTAGACCTAGCTCAAATTTTGTTGCCTTCCAACGTCCATCGGGTTACTTTTCAGATAAGAAGAAAATTTGGAAAATTCATTGAACCTAGCGACATACTGATCTATGGTCATATTTCCTTGCTTGAGCTGTATAAACTTAGCTTCTTTCTCATCCTTAACATTATTAGGAAAATATTTATCAAAGAAAGTGGTTAAGAATACCTCCCAAGTTATTTCAGTCCTGCTAGATTCTAATAAACTTTTAGCACCCCTCCACAATATTTCGCTTCCCCTTCTAACATATAGGTGGCAAAGATCACCTTTTGTGTCTACTCCCTAAAATAGCAAAAAATTTATCTAGTTGCATGACCTATTTTTCAGCAAGAACTGGTTCATACTCCCATGGAATGAAGGTGGTGAGGCTTTGCTAAACTCTAATAGCCCTTGATAATTATGATTTGTCACAAATTCTCCCCAAGTAAAGTTTCCACTATTTTCACCATGGTTATTGTTCCTATGTTGAGTTTCTTGCATTTGTTGGAAAATCATTGTATTTGATTCTGTTTAGGCCTTGATAGCTTCTAGACTCATCATAGCTCCCATCATCCCAGAGTGACATTTGGTGCACGCTGATCTTTTGGGATTCCTTGATCTCCTAATGCCATATAGTCCTACAATTGTATAAACAACCCAATATTGAGTTGATCAAGCTAAATATTGTATACTTAGTACATTGAGAGTACTATAAGGCATGCAGAGAAACTAAGGCCTTATGACATGCAAATAATAGGAACTCATTTTATGTATAATTTGTTTAATAGCTAGAGAATGAACTCTAATACCAAAATTGAAACACCTTCATTCAGAAGCTAATATTATGAATTTACATATGAAGCACAACGTTAACATTAAGTAAAAAGATTACAAACAAAAGGTTCTAACATGATCACTTAATGTCATTAATTACAACTGAATATTGCTAAAATTTGCAATATAAAATCACACATTAATTAAACATAAGTCTATAAGTTCCTAAGGTTTTTCTCTGTTACTTGACTAATCTGAAACCATCAAAAATAAAAATAAAGAAAAATGAGAATTTAAAAAAATTCTTAGTAGAAAATGAATGGTTTTAAAACGTTTGAACTATGGTTGGTTTAAGTCGTGTTTGCACGAAAAATACATATGACTACATAACGTTATATGAACATAATTGTTATCATATTATAAATAAAACATGTCATGCAGAGCGTGTCATACACATCTTATCAAAATTATGATTTCTTTACTTTAGTTTTACTTTAATTTGTTTGCTTGTCTCACACATAGTTGAAGACCTTATCTTAGGAAATTCTCATTATTTTCATATTTCTTACATTGTGATGACAAAGCAAGACTTTTACACCATTCTAACCTAGGCAGGTAATATGAAATGATCTTATATATATTCCTTTGTCTTGTCGTGGTTAGTGGTAAATTTTAATTAATCATATTAATTAATAGTTATTGTGCATAAATTCACAATAATGAATTTATACAATTAATTCATAAATAAAGCCTAAATAAAAGCTCATAAGTTAATCAATAATTTAAATAGTGAGACATAAATTAAAATGATTTTATTTAATTTTAGCATTAGTATTAACTATATTTTACATCTAATTTAAGTTCCTTATAGAAATTACTATAAACATTGACAACTCAAATTAATATTAATAGAATGTTATATAAACAATATAATAAATTCTAAAATGAAAAAATGATAAGTTAATGTACAACAGATAACATAGATAAAAGGAACATTTTACTAACTTGAATTAAATAATGAACCCTATAAATAAAAAATAAAAATAAAAGAAGAAACCAAGAGGCGGTAGTCCACACTACGGTGAGAGAGAAAAGAATCTTTATAATTAAATGATAAAATAAAAGAAAGAAGGAACGACGATAATCGCACTAACTGGTGAGAAGAAAAAGAATCCTTATAATTAAGTAATAAAAGAAATTGGAATCCAGTAAAGGAAGGAGTAAATAAGAGAGATCATCTAAATTAAGTAGTTAATATCATTTTAATAAATATTTAAGTCCATAATCATCAATAAATATAAAAGGATGATAAGAAAAATGATAATAATAAATAACTATAAGCATCTATGATAAAAATAACAGTATATAAAATAAGTAGTAATAATAATAATTGTAGTCATGGTTTTGTTTTACATAAAAATAAATTTATTTCCTTCCTCAAATTTCACTTACTAATAGAAATTATGTGTACTAATTGAGTTTTTAGTACACTAACTTTACTATTTTTTTCTCTCTCTCTCTCTCCCCCCACTTTTTTTTTCTTTTTATGCACACATATATACAAGCACATATGAATATATATATATAGGACACAGCCCAGAAAATCCATTGTTGTGGGTGCATATTATGTGGTATGCGCAACCTTTTTTTTGTATTCTCTCTTTTTTATATAAAAATTATACATCTAATTATTAATACTTACCATATTATTACTTATTATTCTTAATAAATTTTTTTCTTAACTTAGTACAATGTATTCTGAGTTTATTGTTACCAATTTATGGTCTTACTTTAAACAACTAATATCTATATTTTAAAATTTTGGTCTAATCTTTAAAATAGATATTGATGCAAAATTATTAAGTAAGACAAGTAAAATGTTTACGTATGATATATGACTTAAAACAGTTACCTAACAAATTATTATTATTATTATTTTTTAGGATGTTACACAATGCAAAGACCTCATAGAAAAATGCAATTCACATTGACTAATCACACGCATCCTAAATTTATAGAATGCTTATCACGTTTTAAGAAGATCTATAGGTCTTCATGATGCCTTGGCAAGGCCTCTAGAAACCCCATGTAAACTAGACCTCTTAACATTACAATATAAAAAGTATAAAGTGAAAAATGATTAAAATGTAAAGCGTTCTTCTCAAACTTTATTAGGGTTTAAGGCTTAAGGTGATCTGATTCATTAAAAACTTTTGAAACTTCAACTTTGGTAATATAAACCATTGTTCATAGTCATTGGCAAGAAAAACCGATTAAATTATTTTATTACACTCACCATTCAAGGAACTTTAGTCCCCTCAGCAACTTCTTCTCTCTTCTCTCTCTCAGGTGTCCACCAAATATCCTCGTCACTTTCAATCTAAACAAAGTTTAAATCAAGCATGAATTCCATCCAACCAAATTTTCACTATTCTAGCTGTAAGTGCATAAGCATGAACTCAATTGTCACAATTTCTAGACTATATTATGGGTAACAATCAAAATATAACTTACTAGTGAAAAATCAATAGCTGGAAACATATTCGGAATTCACTGATAGTTCTTCTCTTGTCACAAGGATAAAGCCCTTGAATTCCGAAATAAAATGTTATACAAAAGAATGTTGACTTATATGGCAAATGAAACTTGAAATCAGAGGGGAGGTGAAGAATTCTATTAAAATTTTCATACTTTATTTTTCTCCACATCATAACCTAATCTAGTCACTTCCTACAAGTACATAGGCCACATAAATAAATGCAGAAACAAGTGGTTCAAAGACACCAAACTCGTCCTGGTATAAAATTGAAATGAGCCAACCAACTTTGGACCGTTTAAAAAGACTATGGAAGCCAAAAAGTGAAGTAATGAAGGAACACACAAAAGATGGGAGAAGTTAGACAGGAAAGTATGACCTTGTAGTAGTTTCTGAACCCTCAACAAGCTGATATAATGATTTGAAGTAAATTTAGTTAAGGAGCGGACAATAAATGAGTGAAAGTTGTGACTAGACATGACCTTTTATTAGTTTCCTAAGAAGCTGGTAAGCTCAAGATGACATGGTAGATGGCCTACTAGCCATTTTTGTAAATTCAGGGAGTTTATCTGGTATATTTCCTATAATTCCTAATGCTGTTTTGAAGATTTAAGAACTTGGAGAATTAAGAGCCAAAGGAATGATTCATATAATTAGTTGATTAAATCGTCATAAACCCAAAGCTACACTAATAGGAACCTTGGGTAAAATTTGTATATTCTAGAAGAAAGTAGTACCTTAAGGGTATGTTTATGAGTTTGGGTTTTGGAGGGAAAGGAGGGGAGGGGAGGACTTATAGTATCAAACTCACAAACATAACCTAAGCAACTAAATGAGGGAATGAAAAGGAGGGTGTATGGGGTCTTAATTTGTAATAGAATGATGAGTTGGCAAAGGAGGAATAGAGTGTATAATCAGTGTTTATGTTAGAATTGTATATATGTAATGCGGAGGGACATGAGAGGCAGGCATTTTCCCTTTTGGCTAAGGCTAGGCATAGGAGAGTAAAGCCTATAGTGATCATTTTCTCTTTTGTACTACATTTTCATATTGAGCCATAACATAATTTCTTGCATTTCTATCCTTCCTATTTCTAGTTTCTATTATTTGGTACCATAGCTCTTTCCTGGATCTATGGGTCATTCTATGTAGAAGCCTATGGAGAGCTGATTAGAGAATGTAGAGAAGACGTTGGAACAAATGATGCAACTTATTAGGATCGGAGGCGAGCTGAGCCTCGAGAGGACGTCATCGAGGAGGACTCACCACCAGGTGGAGCTGGAGGACAGATTTAATGGGGGTACCAGGAGGGTGAGGGAATCACAATTATCTCCTATTCACAGATAGCGCGATTTCGATCTCACCATTGGAACAGCGATACTCCCCTCATTCTCAGGGTAATCCTTCATACTCAAGATGGACCTTCTTGGGGGAGTAGGATGCCTAATTCCTCTTAGGACCATAGGATGCCATGGCATCATGACGGAGGATGAGAAGCCATTGGTGACCATCAACAGAGAGGTGAGAATGCGTACTCATTGCATATCAGAGATGATAACACCATAAGTAAAAGAAGCAAATGACTACCATCGTGGAGCCACGTCATCGATAAGCTCCGATATGAAGCGTCAACCATGGTGAGGCAGAGCGATGATGACTGTTGAACAAGCTTTTATTGCTTATGCACGACGAGGAGAATGAAGGAAAGTCAAAATATATTAAAGGGAAGGGACAGGTTGGTGGTGAAAAAGATGTTAGGTTTGTTCACTGTCTAGTGAAGCATACACTGTCGAAATCACCAAACCCAGGACCACTGCAACAAAAAGGGAAGAAGAACTGGCTGAAATAATGGAGGTGGTGACAACGGTGTTAAGTCGCAAAAGCGGTGACAGCCTCGGTGAAGATGGCGACCAACAGAATCCTACCAGAGAACCAAGTGGAAGCGTGCACGCGTGTAGCCATTGTTTGCATGAGCCAGGAAAAGAAAAAGGGGAAGCGGGTAGGGTAAGTGAAGAATGGATCAATGGTTTGAGTTCATGGGTCAAGGGCCTAAATTGGATGACCCAAGATTAATTCCAAAAAGATGCATTGGAACTTTTTGAAATTTGGCACAATTTTTAGCGTAATGGGCCATGCCCAATCCAACAAAGTGAATGAAGTAAAGAACAGGGAGAATTCTAGAACCAGGTTTTGGTGTTAATGAGTAAAAACAAAATAATTAATGGGGAAATGGCATTGGGATATTTTCCAGAGCAAGTGGGCCAAGCCACGTTTGCACTAGAGGTTAGTAAGAAGGCCCAAGACAATGAAGACCTACATAGTGAAAGCGTATTATTTAGAATGAGAATAGTGGGACATAGGCTCACGTCCATGTTCCCCCATCTTCGCGCTCCAAACTGCTACCTCCCAACCACCCCACCAGGCATTACGACCACCAACCTCCAGGAGCCCATCTTTTGCGACAATCACCCCCAAATCAAAATCGATTACAATTCCTCCCACCCTTTCTTGCATTATTTTCACATGTTTCATGAGGCTGAACCTGTATTTTCCACCCATGGATCCATGTTTTCATTAGGTAAAGGGTTATTTGCTTCCTTGAGTTTCAAACTGCTGATATGTGGAAAAAGAGTAGATATTTTGTTGCCAACTCCTGGTTGTAATGCGGAGATACCCAATCGGTTCTCATTTGAAAATGTGGATCTAATAATTGAAGTTGTAACCAAGATTGAGGAATTAAATATTCATTTAGTCCAAGCTCAAAGGTTTCAAAGTTAGAATGCAAGAGAAAAAAGGAAGAACAAGTAAGAGAGAGTAAAGAGCAAAAGTGTATTATTGAGCTTTCATTGAATGATTGAATTAATTACAGATACCTCTTGTGATGGGTTTATATACATGAGATAAAGTGTAGAGTTTACAGTGATTGAAGGTAACTAACTCAATAACAAAAACTTAACAAACTGTAATAGCTTATCAGAAGTTAGTTATTGAAGCTAATCTGATTTACTCCTATCATCCCTTTCAAGCTCTAGGGTAAGACATAAGACCCTGAGCTTGTCCCTAAATTTATGGAATTGGGTTGATGAGATTGCTTTTATAAATACATCATCAATCTGATCAATGGAGGGAATGTGAGACATAAAAACTTGCTTCTATACTACCTTATCCCTGACAAAATACAGGTCAACTTAAAGTGCTAAGTTCTAGTATGCAATATTGGATTGGCACAGTAACACAGTGCTTTGGTTATCACAAAAGATGGAAGGCAGTAGTACATGATGTGCAGCTCACTTAAGAGGATTACAGCCACATAATGTTAGTGAGGATAACAGCTAATGAGCGAAATTCTGCTTCACTATTGGACCTAAATACTACATGCTGCTTTTTGCTGGACCAAGATATGAGATTAGAACCAAAATAGACACAGTAGCCAGTTGTACTCTTCCTATCATCAATATCGGAGCCCCAATCTGCATCACAGAATGCAACAGTCGAAACTCATCACATTTGTTGAATGTAAGACCATGGTGTATAGTGCCACTCAAGTACCTCAATATCCTTTTAACTGTCTTCCATTGTTCTTCAGTTAGAGCTTGCATGAATTGGCTTACGTTATTTACAGCATAGGCTATTTCAGGGCATGTGATTGTTGCATACTGAAGTCCTCCCAAATTGATCTATAAAGAGGGATCAAAGAATACAGTACCTCCATGTGTTGAAAGTTTTTGTTATGAGATCATTGGTGTAAGCATGGAATTTGCACCTTCCATTCTAGCCTTTTTAAGCAGATATTTAATATATTTGCATTGATTCAGAGTAAGCTTTGATTGACCTTTATATTTTGCCTCAATGCCAAGGAAGTAATTCATCTCCCCAAGTCCTTAAGGGCAAAGATGTTGTTCAGCTGAGTGATGAGTAAGTCATCCATATACACTAGTATATAGGTGGTTGAGGCATTTGTGAACTTAGTGAAAAGAGAGGAGTCTGACTTTGTGTTGGAAAAACCAAACTTCTGTAAGGTGTCACTAAGAGTAAGGAACCAAGCCCGAGGGGCTTGTTGTAGGCCATAAAGAGCTCTCTTCAACTTCCATACCACCTTATTATTGGTCTATTGAAACCCTTCAGGTTGTTGCATATACACAAGTTCAGTGAGACTGCCATTTAGGAAGGCATTATTGTAGTCAAATTGTTGAATCCTCTAACCTTTTGAGAGAGCCACAGACAGTAAAAGTCAGTGCTTGGCTTGACCACAAGGCTGAAGATTCATCATAGCCTACCCCTTCTTTTGATAAAATCCTTTAGCAACCAACCTGGCCTTGTACTCCTGTATGGTGCCATTTGGATTTTTCTTTATTCTAAAGACCTACTTGCAGCCTATTGTTTTTGCACCAGCAGGAAGGGAAGTCATCTCCCATGTTTTATTTTTCATTAATGCAAATATTCCTCCATCATAGCTTGCTTTCAGTGAGGGCTTTGCAATGCTTCAGCAACATTTGCAGGTTCAGCAGTGAGGAGTATATCAGGTGAGGGTGTGGACAGTAGGGCTGCCATGTAGGACTTTGGTTTGCTAGGTTTGACAATTCCATTCTTTGCCCTGGTTATGATGGGATGAGCATTTGTTGTGGTAGCAATAGGAGGAATAATAGGTGCAGCAATAGAGGGTTTGGAGGGGTAGATGCTGTAGCAGGAATTAGCACATGAACCTCCAATGTAGGTGTATTGGTTGCTGAATGAGGAGAGTTGTGTGAGGTGTTTGACTGTGAGTTTCCTGCACTAACAACACTTGGCAAAGAATCAGAAATAGATGCAGATGAATGTTCAGAAATAGCCAAAGATGAGCAATCAGCAAATTGGGCATTGGGCTGAAGAGGTGTGTGGATGATTGGTATGGAAGGCATATGTGCTACAGAGTGTAAGGGACTAGATACAATTTGTGAAAACACATATGCATATGGAAATATTGTTTCATCAAACTTGACATGCCTAGATACATATATTTTTCCTGAGAGTGATAAGCATTTATAACCTTTTGCCTGAGTTGCATATCCTAGAAAAGACAAGGTTGTGATTTGTAGTTGAATTTATGATGGTTATGTGGCCTGAGAAAGGGTAAGAGACATCCAAAAGTTTTTAGGAATATGTAATATGGTTTTGTGTTTAGTAAGAGTTCTAAAGGTGATTTGTTTTTAGTGTTAGGTGAGGGTAACTGTTTATGAGATATGTAGTTATGAGTACTGCATGATCCCAGTAAGCTAAAGGTAGATTGGTTGAGGAAATGAGGGTTAGGCTGTTTCGAGGTGTAAGTGCTTTCTCTCAGCATACCTATTTTGTTGATAGGTATGGGGGTAAACCTATGTAAAATGTAAGAATTTTAAGCACTCTGCAAAGGTATGAGAAGTGTATTCCCTACCATTATCAGTCAGAGCCTTGATTTTACCTGTTTGCAACTCAATCATGGATTTAAATTGGCAAAAAGCTTGAAAAACTTGAGATTTATTCACCAACAAGTACATACATGTATATCTAGAGTAGGCATCAATAAAGAAAACATAGTAATAATGACCAGATTTAGTGCATGATGGGAAAGACCCCACACATCAGAAAAAATAAGTTCCAGTGGTTTACTGTAAGTGGTAGTGGAATTAGCAAATGGTAACTAATGCATTTTACCCATACAACAAGATTTACACAAAGAAACAATTTTATTCATATTTGTGGAGATGTTACAGAGAGATAAAACTCTTTGGACAATATTATTTGAGGGTGTTCTAATCGTTTGTGCCAAAGATAGAAATTTGAAGAAGAATTACAATGAGCAACTACTTTGAATGTTGTGGGGTTGTGAACTAGAAGTGTGCTGTCTTGTGGATTGAACTTGTGCATTATCAAATGAGTAAAGTCCTTTCTTAACCGTGCTTTGAAGCAAAATCTTCTTAGACACTTGAGATTTAACAACATAGTGGCGAGGGTCAAATTCAAAAAAAGTCACAGGTAAATTTAGAAACACTGATCAAATTTTTGGTAAGGTGAGGAATACAATTTTAATCGAAAAGAAGCTTTGGTGTCAAGTGAGTTAAGATAGGAATGCCCAATGTGCTT
The DNA here is from genome assembly GCA_030441495.1 of Dalbergia oliveri. NCBI lineage: Eukaryota > Viridiplantae > Streptophyta > Magnoliopsida > Fabales > Fabaceae > Dalbergia > Dalbergia oliveri. The sequence continues at coordinate 10,546,850 of JAMLFY010000014.1, read as the reverse complement.
GATTTGCATACCTTGACCATTGCCGACCATCACCTGAACTGGTCCATCATATTCTGAGCTAGCCAGTAGGTTCCCATGATCAAAGGTGAGATGATGAGTGGCTCCAGTATCTGGATGCCACGAAGTATCTGGCATAGCTGAAGGAGTGGCAAGATAGGCAAGGGAGGGCCATGGAAGTTTGGGGAAGGAGGAGGTGGAGAGGATTCGTAGATGATCGATTTGGGTTTTGAAAACCTTGATTAAATCAATAATAACATCCATAGTGTGACCTACATGATCAGAGCTAACATTGAGCCCTATTTCCTCCATTGTTCCAATTTCGACCTCCTTTAGTGAATCGACTTCTTCCTTTGCGGCCACCATTGAAGTGTCTTCCTCCTATTTTCTGACCATTCCTCTTGTAGTATTGCCAGGATTGCGCTACATGCGCTTGAGTGATTGTAGCTCCATTTTCTTGAATCTTTCGATCATTTATTCTTATGCCATCAATTGCGCTTCAATTTCAAGTATTACGAGCGGATCATATCGAGACATGATGTTGCTGATGACGCACTATATTCCTCATTCAGACCTTTCATTATAACATCTATGTGTTCCTCTATTGCAGTGGTGCAACCAGTGTATCCACAATTTTCTTTATTTCAAGAAGGTATTCAGGCAGGCATACCTTTCTTTCTTACCAATATGAGCTGCATCTTGTGTTGTTTGATTCTTGCCCTAGTTTGTGAAGCAAAATACACTTCGATTCTTTCTTGATGCGCATATGTGCAACTAACCATTCTGTTCGCAAATGATTTCTCCATTGACGCCAAAAGCAAAGAAACCAGTAGCTTGTCTTGTTTGATCCATTTCTTGTACTCAGTTGATTCTCTTTGCTGGGCTTGATCTTGCATTGAATCGAACTTTGATGGAAGCTTGTCCTTTTCCAGGTGATCTTCTAAATTGTGGCCTACAATTATTGCCAACACCTGTTGCCCATAGTGGGTAACAATATTCATCTAGCTTAAACAAAATAGGTGTGAGAGTGTAGGACACAGCCTTTCCTGAGGTATTCTCTAATTGCGTGTTGAGCTCAGCCATCTTAGATCCACTAAGCTATAATACCATGAAGGTATCAGAGTCAAAACCCAAGAGAGAAAGGAAGAACAAGTTAGAGAGTAAAGAGCAAAAGTAAATTACTGAGCTTTCATTGAATGATTGAATTGATTACAGATACCCTCCTATGATGGGTTTATATACATGAGATAAAGTGTAGAGTTTATAGTGATTTAAGGCAACTAACTCAATAACAGAAACTTAACAAACTGTAACAGCTTATCAGAAGTTAGTTATTTAAGCTAATCTGATTTACTCCTATCAAGAACAAGATGAAACAAGAGGAACATGGGCATTGGAAGGAAAAGCTCAGTCTGACTATTAGTGGCATGTGGCAGGTATTTAGGAGTCAATAGTCAACACCTAGAAGTAAATCACAATGGGTATCGAATGAATGTTTTCTATCTGGGTCTTTGGGCTCACATCATGGTTGGGTTGAACAGAGTGGCAAGGCATTTATTTTCTACTAAGCAAAATAGAAGTTTATGGAACAGGGTACCTAGTGAGGTTGGTGATAGATTTCCAATACTTCGTCCCTCTTTGCATGCATATGAGGAAGCTTATGAGCATTTCATTTCTCAGGTGCTATTAGACCATAATACACCAATGTGAGCTTTGCTGCTAATCCTGTCTAAGCAATATTAGATTTGTATAAGAAAGTTCAAGCCCACTATTCTGACGTGTTTTACCATAAAAAGTGTGGGTTAGATTTGCATATAGGAGGGATTGAACTCTTCAGTTTGATTTCTAATAACCCTAGGATTTTATGCAGCCTTGGCTTTTGAAAGAAACGGGAAAATTCGAGTCTTTGGAAAAGTGTCTAAAGACTAAAAGTGCTGTTGAACACAATTGTGATAGGAGCAAGCAAGATGTTGAACACAATTGATTGCACGGGGTGTTACATCGTTGGCATTAGACAAGAAGTATATCAGCGTCCCATAAGTTCTACATATAAGCACAGTAATCTATTAAATTAAGAATGACAAAAGAAATATTAATAAATCCTAGTTATATTACTTAGTAACACAATACGAACCCATTAAGTTAAAAGCTAACATAGAAAGTCAGATATCCCTAAGTCAAGTATAGGATTTCCTAAGAATTCTCTGATTCTTATTTCTACTGTTGTTATATTTTTACATAGATGGCAATGAAGTTGATAAAAATCTGTGATTCTTATTTTCCTGTTATGTTTTTCCTATTATGGAGATCCATAGTTGGTATCTATAATACTAATATTTAAGAGTCGTTTGGGGGAAAGTTTTACATGTGTCGCATTGAGAATGTTTTATGGCCCACATCTTTTAAGAAGCTTTTCAATAATTTTTTTGAAAAAAAATCAAACTGCAATTATTACATATTATTAGCATATCATTAATGATCATCTATATTTAATAATGGGATTGCATTACATTGATTAAATATCTTTAAATCTTTTATCTATTATTGATGAAAAATATGTTAAGCAAATACATTGATTAAATATCTTTAATTATATTAAATATATTAATCATAACAAATAAATTTGAAATTCAATTTTGAATTACTAAAGGGATGAAAATGCTCATTATATAATAGAGACATTCACTACAATATTTCATTATTCATCCATTTTATCTTTACTCTCAATATTAGAACGTGATGGATAACAATTGGAGTCGTTTCTTTCATGACCCAAAACAAGTTTGATTGCAAAGAAAGATACAAATACAAGGAAAACGGACAGAAAAAATGCAGGTGCATTGTTTTATTATGTTAACAAACATTTGCTTTATGTTGAAAATAATATCCAGTACAAGTTTCATTATTCATCCAACATTTTTTTATTAACTCGATATCTCATTAAGAGGAACAGGGTCTCTAATTATTCATCTTTATTTGTTTTTGCAACTACTCCTGTTGGCATGTTGGCTTTGCTGTATAGCTTAACACAAGCTTTAAGAAAAATTTGTTTATATTCTGGAAGAATCCTCTTCCTCCATGGAGAATATCCACTATCCATTTTACCTCTTTATATTTTTAAAATTAAAGGCTAAGATGCTTTGAAAAAGAAGCAATTCCTTACACCACAAGGTGAAAAGGTCATCAAAAAACGACATGAACATGTATTAAGTTTTGGTTAGGAATAGAAAACGATGAATGTGTACGCAAGTTCAGCATTTGATGTGCGTCTATATATATATTAACAATATGACATATTCCTTTTTCCTTAGTATGTTATTTTATTAGTGATTTATTTAAATCGTATATTAACACAAGTTTTAGATCCATATTCAGGAGATTCATTTTTCCTTAGTATATTATTTTATTAGTGATTTATTTAAATCATATATTAACACAAGTTTTATTTTCATATTCCGCATATGTATGTTCCTTCCAAATTGGTAATTTGATAATTTTCTATATAAAGAAGATAATTTAAATTTGGATCAAATCCATCTATTATGAATCACAACTGATTACCCGTTTATACTCTATTAACGTAATGAAATGAATGCATTTAAATTATTTTTATTTCATTTTTATATTATGGAAATCGTATTATTTTTTTAATATGGAAATAACTAACAATATGCAAAATATCATTTAATTTTTTAATAATCAGCAAATAATTGTGTTAATTTGTGACATAATAGCATATACTCTATTAGTGATAATTTTCGTGTCATTAGTGATGGCATTATATATATATATATAGACTAATTTAATGATTTGAAGACCAACAATATGCCAATTCAATAAAAAGATTTATATATGTACATAGGTGAAAATGAAAATCCTCACACTATAGCCAGATCACAAGGAGCCCAAGCATCGTCACTCTCTTTTAATTGAAATGTTAGAGGTAATTCAAGAAAATAATGATATTATTTATCACTACATTTGATATGCCTACCATTTTCTATAAATAGTCTATTTAATCTCCTTTCGTTGTTATTAGAATATAAACGTTGAAAATTAAATTGTTATGCAAGTAACAAAGGTTTGATGCTAACATTGACACAGTCCATGCCAATAGAATCGTCAAATTCAAGAAGCTCATTATCAGATTTAACAAATGGTATTTGTTTCAGTCTGAGAAATTAATTCAAAATTTTAGTGATGATCATATTTAGAAAAAGAAAATAGATGCTTTGTTGGTATCTTATTATATAAATGTCATACATATCCATTTATTAAGTATCACAATTTGAATTTAAAAAATCTAAATAAAGTCTTTTTTGAGATTCTTATGGATAGTACTTTTAATTTTAAATTTTAAAACTTTCTAGACAAAGATTTTTTTTTAGTTTTGTTTGCACATCCAATTTAGTTAGTTTGCTTTTATTTCTTCTATGCGTAATTTCGTGTGTTATATATTATATTGTATATATATTTAATTTAAATCCAAATTATATCTACTTTGATTTTATGATTTTATGTATAAAGAAAATAATATAAATTTGGTTCAAATCCATCTATTATGAATCACAAGACTAATTACGCATTTATACTCTATTAACATAATGAATTGAATGCACTTAAATTATTTTTATTCCATTTTTGACTTATTTTTATTTTATTTTTAAATGAATGCACTTAATTGCTGGATTTGATGGATTTAGTTTTTTAAATGTTCAATTATTTATTTACTTATCTATTCTTAAAATCATACACAATACTGTTTTATATCACTATGCTACCATAAAAGTATTAAACCTGTGCCATTTAAGAATTTTAGACCGTATTACTTTTTCTTTCTCCCAATTATCAAATTAATAGTGAAATGATAATGGAAAAGAGAAAACAAAGGAGTGGAAGAGACATGGTAAGTGGGAATAACTACTTTATAAGGAATATTTTGTTATCATTCATCTAATTTTTTTTAGCTACCTTTAAGATTCCTTCAATCATCTCCTTAATTCACTACACATTTAAAAATGGACAGTTAATTGAGGATAGAGATGACAACTAAAATTTTATACCTTTAGTAATATCAGCATTTAGATTAGCCTTTTACCTAAAAATTTGATATGTTTAAATTTAGATTTGTACTGACAAAAATGTCACTTTACAAATGCTCATCGAGTTGCAAGTTCTTCAAAGAGGCCAAACATTGACTCTTCTTAGGTTCAGTGAACATTAGAAAGCACAAAGTGAAGAGGAGGTCTATTATTTCATCTATTATATCACATGTAAGGTTTGAGCTTGAAGGTAGGAATCTAATTTTTGCTTATATTCTTTCCTTTCCAATAGTATGTAAAAAAATTATGAATGTTATATCTTGCATGAAGTTTAATTTATTAGTTATTTCCTCTTCAATATGAATAGATGCTACTCCATCTGACCTATCCATCAATGAAAACATGGCAGAGCTTTTATACAATCCTCTATTCGAACAATCTAAGAATGAAGGTAACTTGAAATAATTTCTAAAGTTTTTGTACCATATATCAAGTAGTTATATTGAAAGTATTAACCATAAAAGTTTTCTTCTTGATAGAATGCTTGGATTTTGGAGACTTTTCATTACAGTGTGAATTTTGTTACACTTCTGTATGTTACGAGGAAAGATTAGAAAAGTCCAGAAGCTCTACGGATCCATAATTTTCAATTTGTTGTATGAAAGGAAAGATCCAGCTCCTTTGCAAAGACCTCCTAATTTATTGTTTAATTTGCTAAATGGCATTGATAGGAGAAGTGCTTATTTTTTTTTAAATATTAGACAATACAATAGTTCATTCACTTTTATTGGTGGCAAGGTTGAAACCGCTTTGAACAATGGTTGAGCACCTCCAGTTTATTCTACATAGGTAGAATTTTCACAAAATAGGCTCTTTGCTTCCAGTTGAAGGTTGTCTAACCAAATTTTCACAGCTTATATATATATGATACTCAAAATGAGATATCCAATAGAATGACGCATTTCAAGTACACTTTTATTTACATATTTAATCTTTTCCTTAACTATTAACTTCTCTGAAAAATGAATTCATACATTATACTTCTACTAAGCATATTTAATCAAATTGTTATTTGTTTTCAAATGGACGACAAACTTCAAATTTGGACATGACTTTAGAAGAGGATTTAAGGGACATGATTAATCAACACAATGTTTTGGCAAAAACTTTTAGAAGGGTATGAGATTTTATAAATCACGAACCTACTTCTAATGTTTGTTTGAGGTTGTTTCGAAGTAGATCTCAAGATGCAAGAAATTATAATATCTCATCTGCTAATGAAGTTTTTGCTCTAATAGTTGGGGTTTTGATGCTTCCGATCAAGGGAGGGATATCATTGTTAGGAAAGATGATGGTCATTTGCAACGAATTCATGAGATTCACACTGCTTTCATCCCTCTTCAATACCCACTATTATTTCCATTTGGAAAAGATGGATACCAAGAGAACATCCTTTAAGGGATTTTATCATGAACAATAATAGTTTCAAAAGAGTTAGAGTAACATTGAGGGAGTTCATTGCATTCAGGATACAAGAGAGACAAGTAAAGCATGGAAATATCTTATGGTCTCGAAGATTATTCCAACAATTCTTGGTTGACGTCTACACGATGATTGAAGCACAGAGAATCCAGTGGGTGAGATTAAATCAAAATGTGATTAGGTCTAACATTTTGAGTGGCTTAGAGGAGGCTTACAAGAGGTTGAAATAGATCCGCGGGCTCAAGAATGCGCATTATTCTATCCTCTCTTTTACTAGGGGATGAGGTACATGTTTAACAATTGTCAGGATGAAATGACTGTAAGAGGTATGGATATCCTGATTTATTTGTTAAGTTACCTGCAATCCTCAGGAGGAAAAAATAACAAGATTTGTTAGAGACGGGATGTTAAAGCAGAAGATTGACCTTATATTGCTTGGAGTATTCCAAATGAAGTTGGATCAAATATTAATTAACCTAAAAATGGGATGTATTTTTGGGAAAGTTATAGCAGGTAATAATATTGCTCATTATTTGTAAGTTATTTTCAACTTTTGAAATATTATAATAAAACATAAATATTATTTCCATTAATGGTTTATATTAAGACGAAGTGGATTTTTGTTATGTTCAGGTATGTATACAATTGAGTTTCAAAAGAGAGGGTTGTCTCATGCACATATTCTATTATGATTGCACCCAGATAATAAACTACAGACACCTAAATCTATTGATCGTTTGATATCTTGAGCTACCAGACAAAGGAAAATATCCTCGACTATTTGAGACTATTACTAAATTAATGATGCATGGTCCTTGCGGCATGGTTAATCCAAAATCACCATGTATGATTGAAAGAAAATGCTCAAAATTTTTCCCAAAGAAGTTTGCGGAAAGCACATCATTTGATGAAGATGGTTATCCTATATACAAAAGAAGAAATACGGGAGTAACCACTATAGGAAAGGACATTGTCTTGGACAACAGATTTGTTGTTCCTTACAATCCAAAATTGCTAATGAAGTATCAAGCTCATATCAACATTGAATACTATAACAAGTCGAATTCGATTAAGTATCTCTTCAAGTATGTCAATAAAGGACTAGATAGAGTTACAGTTGCAGTGACACAACCAACAAGAGATCCTATTAATAGGGGGTGGTTGACGAGATAAAAAATTACTATGGTTGTCACTATCTTTCTGCATGTGAAGATATCTGGAGAATTTTTGCATTTGATATACATCATAGGTGGCTCCTGTTAAGATTAAGCTTTCATCTTCCAAATCAGCAATTGGTTGTTTTTAGAGACAACGATCGAACTGACGATGTTGTTCAAAAGAATAAGGAAAAAAATACAATGTTTGAGGCTTGGATGGTTGCAAACATTTCTTACCCAAAAGGAAAAGATTTAACTTATGCTGAGTTTCCAAGCCGTTTCATTTACAACCAAGCAAGGCAAAAATGATTCCCTAGGAAGCAGGGACAATCAATAGGTAGACTTCAATATATACCTCCTGAAGGTGAGTTGTACTACTTGAGGTTGTTATTAACTGTTAGAGAGGATGTACGAGCTACCAAAGTTTAAGGAAAGTAGGCAACTTAGTACACCAATCTTTCGAAGAAGCATGTCTTGCATTGGGATTATTAGCAGATGACAATGAATTTATTGAAGGTATAATAATTCTTTTACTATTTTTATTAGTTATTTTTCACTTTAGCTTTCTTTTTTTCAGTAATTTATTATTAGTATTATATTTATGGTCCTTAGAGTTATTTTCGATTTTTCCAATACATTTCTTGAACAATGAATTTATTGAAGGTATGAAAGAAACTTGGAATTAGCGTCTGGAAATCAACTAAGGAAACTCTTTGTTACATTATTAGTGACAAACACAATGAGTAGACCGCAATTTGTATGGGAGCATGTTTGGAAACTCTTAGCAGATGGAATCTTACATGACCAGAGACGAATATTAAGGAATCAAGGTATGCTTTAAATTATCATTTAACTTTTTTTGATGATTTTAATATTATACTTCCAAATTTTAAAGACAAATATTGCTGGTTTGTATAATAGGTTGAGAGTTTTATATTGTCATTAAAAAACCTCTTGCTTTTACTAGGTCTTTCTATCCCAAGTTCAAAGTTGAAGAATTTATGTTTGATTGAAATTGAAAAGTTACTTAATTCAAATGGAAGGTCTTTGAAAGATTTCTAGACCATGTCATACCCAAATGATTCTCCACTCATTCAATTTCAAAACCATCTCTTAGCTGAAGAGCTAAACTATAATAGGGAGCAATTGTCTGTTGATCTTGAAGGCTACTTATCTTCAATGAACGAAGATCAGAGAATAATTTATGATAGTATAATGGACTCGATAACCATTGACAAAGGAGGTTTTTATTTTGTATACAGTTATGGAGGAACGGAAAAACATTCATTTGGAGAACATTATCGGTACTGTTAGATCCAATGGCAAAATTATTTTGAATGTTGCATCCAGTGGCATTGCTTTATTGCTTTTACCTGGTGGAAGGACAACTCATTCTAGATTTTCCATTCCATTGACACTTACTGAGTTATCAACGTGTACTATCAAGCAAAGAAGTCCTAAAGCAGAACTACTTTAACAAGCAAGTCTCATTATATGGGATGAAGCATGCATGGTAAATAGATTTGCTTTTGAGGCTTTGGATCATACAATGAGAGATATTTTGAGATTCACAAATAATAAATCTAAAGATGAACCATTTGGTGGAAAACTGTTGTCTTTGGAGGAGACTTCCGCAGATACTTCCAGTTATTCCACGAGTTTCAAGAGAAGAAATTGTAAATGTCACCATAAACTCATCAAATTTATGGCCGCATTGTAAGGTTCTTAAACTGACAAAAAATATGAGGTTACAAGCAACAAGTTCTTCCTCTAGATCCAGAATTGAGATTGTTTGCTGACTGGATAGTTCAAATTGGAGATGGAAAGCTAGGAATTGACCATGATGGAATTGCAAAAGTTGAAATTCCAGGAAATTCTTGATTGTAGAATCACCTTCACCTTTAAGGAGTATTGTAGATTTCATTTATCCAAATATTTTGGATAATTTGAAAAAATATGCCTTTCTTGAAGATCGAGCATTGCTAGCGCCTACTATTGAAGTAGTTGAAATGGTTAATGAATTTGTGCTTTCTCAAATTCCTGGTGAGGAAAAGGAGTATCTAAGCTGATTCATATTGCATAATTGATGAAGGCATTGAGGGTGACTGGATAACTCCAAGTTTTTAAATGAAATAAAGTGTTCTGGCATTCCAATGATAAATTAGTTTTGAAAAAGGAGTCCAAATTATGCTCTAAGGAACATTGATCAATCTTCCGGATTATGTAATGGAACAAGGTTGATTGTTGAAGAATTGGGAAACAACGTCATTGGAGCAATTGTTGTGACTGGCAATAAAATTAGAGAAAAGGTTTACATACCTCGGATGAATTTGATACCTTCTTGTCTAGGTATGCCTCTCAAGATTCAAAGAAGACAATTCTCAATTACTCTTTGCTTTGCTATGACCATTAATAAAAGTCAAGGTCAATCTTTGTCATTTGTTAGGTTGTTTTTACCCAACCTGTCTTCACTCATGGGTAACTTTGCGTGGCTATCTCTAGGGTAAAGTCGAGGAGTGGTTTGAAAATATTGGTATTGGATGATAATGGGAAACCTAACAATATAACTAAAAATGTTGTTTATCCAGAGGTGTTTCAAAAAATTGAATTTCAGGTTTAGATTTGCATTTTATATTCTTTATTTACATTATTGAACAAAACATTCAATGCATTTGTGATCAAGTCTTTATATGTTTATTTACTAATATATTTTTTTATTATGTTATGTAGAGTGGTATATGAAGATCAAAACACGAAGCGAAATTCTTATGTAATTAATCCTTTGTAATCCTTTTTTCTTGCAATGATCATGTGGAGAATTTACTTTTAATAGTAACATTATTGTTAATTATCTACTTTTACTGTTTATTAATTGACAAAAAAAATTAACCTTATCCAATAATTTGTTATGTACTCGATTTTAAATTTTTTTTTCTTCTTATCACCTCATGCATCGACGGTCAAAACACTAGTTAACACTATAGTTTCTTACCAAGTTTAATATCAATACTCACAACTTTATTTCTTATTAATTCCTATCTCTGAAAATATATAATCATAACATTTAAATTTTAAAATTAATATCTATCATGGAATCTCATTTAAATAGCTCTATTTTCAATGTCACAACACTTGGGTACTCAAATTATGATAAAACGTATATGTTGCTTCTCATAATATTCATAGAACATGTTCTATAAATTTATCAACTCAATCATAGCTTCATAAAATTTATAAAATCACTTTAATGAAAACGTTCATCAAACTTGCCCATTCATGTAAGTATATATTTTTCTAAAATCAGTAGCAATTTATCCATAGAAAATAAATTAAATAAGTTCTAATTTCAGTGTCATGAATTCTAAATAATCATTTTTGCCAAAATATGAATTTTCATGTCAATTATTCATAAAAATATTTCATAATTTATATTTTCACAAACAGCCATAAACTACATGCATACAACAAGCATGGTCCCATGTGTTTTTCAAAAATCATAATTTTCATGATAATACGATAACATCTATCATGACATTTTTCAAGCCCATATCATATGCATAATTTATTATAATTTCTAAAGAAATTATAATGACCAAAATATGGCCATGAGCAACAATCTCACTCACCGTTTGTTGTCAGGAGCATTTTGTTAATGCCTATGTGATTTTGGGGAATAAGAATGGTGTTCTCAACTACCATGAATCATAGAAAAGAAATTAGGTGTAGCACTCTCCAAGTACAACATCATGCTTAAGTCATAGTATTACAATAGTTGTTACTAGTAAATAAGTGGATATTGCTTAAGCATTTATCATATGTTCAAGTTAGTCGAGTAATAACTAGCTATCTCATAGTTCTAATTAAATATATAAAAGAAAAAAACAGCTACAAAATACATAATATTTACGAAATCACAATAATAATTCAAATTACATATCAAAATATATGAGAAAGCCCTATAGAGTGTTAACTAAAACAATATCTTCTTGAGCAATTACATGCATATAAATTGTTGATAGCTCATGTTTTGGAACTAGAATTGTCTAATTGCCAAAGACCACTATCAACTATTTATATATATGTAATTGCTCAAGAAGACAATTGTGTTAGTTAAGCCTCCTAGTAGAGCTCCTTCATGTATTTGGACATGTAATATGAATTATTACTATGATATTCTATATATATATATATATATAGAACTACGAGATATGTATTGCATGACTCGCTCGAATATATGATAAATACTTAAGCAAGATCCGCTAATTTACTAGTAACAACTCCTAAGTGTGATGTTATGACTTAAGCATTGTGTTGTACTTGAGAAGGTGCTACATTAGGCATGATTTGGAATGAAACGGGAAGATAAAACCATATCACAAATAGCCTAAAGATTGGCTAAACTTAAGTTATAACGCTCAGTGTACAAGGGCGGGCATGATTATCGGTGCAAAAAAAAAGGCATGGACAAAGAACCTCTGCAGGCTTCAAAGCGGAGGGTACATGAATGAACTGATTACATACCAGAATGAGAGAGATCCTTAGGCTATAGGTATGGGACTATACAATGGAGGATGGCTTATATAAATTGATTGGTACCACCTATACAAACAAAGATGTCTTCTTTTTGATAGCTCATCACGAAAGAACTCTATGGCTAAGTGTGCTTGACTTGGAGTAATTTTGGGATGATTAACCTCCTGAGAAGTTTTCCAGGAAGCATATGAGTGAGGACAAAGCATGCTAAAAAGACCCGTGTTGGTTTGTGGGGATAGTCATCAATCCATAAAGCAGCGGAATGTTACAAATGGTATCAGAGCCTACACATCTCCCAATATGGTGTGGTTCGGGACGAACTAAGCGAAAGCTAGTGGGCATGTAATGCCCGATGTACGAGGGCAGGGAATGATCGCCAGCAAAAAGAAGGCACGAGAAAGAGCGGCTCTGAGGCTTCAAAGCGGAGGAGTACATGAATGAATCGATTACACACTAGAATGAGAGGATCTTAGGGCTATAGGTATAGGACTATACAGTGGAAGATGGCTTATATGAATAGATTGGTTCTACCTATACCAACAAAGATACATCTTCTTTTCGATAGTCCATCACAAAAGAACTCCATGGTTAAGCGTGCTGACTTTGAGTAATTTTGGAATGGGTGACCTCATGGAAAATTTTCTCATGAAGCGTATGAGTGAGGACAAGCAAAAAAAGACCCATGTTGGTTTGTGGAGTCAATCCATAAAGTACAGGGGATGTTACACAAGTTATACAAGAATAAGGATGTGAGCACCTACCGAAATGTTTGGGAATGTTTTTCCTCTATGAAAAAAGTCCTTGCACGGCTAGGGTTATTAGGGAATGTTTGAGAGTGTTATAGTATGCTAAATAATAATATATACTAGGGGTGCAAAAGTAGGTCACTGACATGATAACTCGTGTTTGCACTGTTCGCAACAAAGGGTTGTGCTAAAGCGCTTCACCAATATATATATATATATATATATATGGTGCTAAGATCAAGTTATATTGGTATAACTTTAAATATAGTTACACAACTTATAGCTTTCTATAAAATAATTGTTTTAACGATCTAATCATTGAATTACAATTACCAATCATGAAGATTATTTGTGTCAAATTTAATAAAAATTGAATATCAATAGCAATGCAATCATTTAGCTCTTTTTCTTGTTCATTTTAAGGATATTATATTGATTTTGATGTACATAAAAACCATGCCAAACAATTTTAGATTTATTTAAAAATTTAAGATACGATCTATATAACATGAGCTTCTAATCCAAGGTGAGTTTTGTAAAAAAATACTCTAATAAAAAGTTACTAAACGGTGTAACATTTACTTAAAGTTATACGAGTATAACTTTATCCTAACTCATGCTAACCTCCACACCTTCATGTGAGGTTAGCAAGTTTCAAATTTTGTGCTAGACATAAAACTTACTCTTCGTTTCTTAAATCAACTTAAAATCATGTGTAGTATTGTAATTTTATATTACTTACATTTGTTACTTTTTCTCTAATTTTCTCACTCTTAATTAATATTCACTCACTACTATTTATTTCTATTTGAATATCATTATCCCCCTTTTCTTTTAAATTTTTACATGAATATTATATAAATGATAAAAAAATTGTATAATATTATTATAAATACATTTTAATATAAAAATTTTCAAAAAAAAATTGTGGATCTAAACACAATCATGTATAATATACTATTTGAATTATTGAAACATTTATGATTTATTAATAAGGAGTCAGTCATACTACTATTTTAAATTTTAAATGCTAAATTTTTTTTAAAATTTACAATGTTAATTATTCGTTTGAACTTTATAAAAATTATTAAAATACTATTAAATATTCTTATTTAGCATATAATAATATTATATAAAATTTTCATCACTTGTATAATATTCAAGTTAAAAAAATAATAGTTTTCATCTAGAGATAAATAATAGTGAGTAGAAATTAATTAAGAGAGAGAAAAGTTAGAGAAGTGTTAATAAATGTGAGTAATCTAAAATTAAAATAATATCCAAAATTTTAAAGTGATTTAGAAAAGGGAAGAGTGGATTTTATGTCCAACACAAAATATAGAGCTTTTAACCTCCACATAAATATGCAGAGGTTACCAATCCCCTATAAGTAAATATCAAATAAAATGAAATAATAATAAAATAAATTTTTTATTACATAAATATAATTTTCAAATACTGTATTTACATAAATATTTATTAATTAAAATTTAATTTATATTAAATGTTATTATTTATTTGAATCTTTTATAACTATATAATATTTCAATAAATTATATAAATATAAAATGTACTCTTTTATATATTTTAATATTTTATAGTTTTCATGATAATTATTTAAATTTTAATTTAAAGATAAATATCAAACCAAAATATTTTTATTTTTTATCCTTAGTTTTCTATGTTACATGTTATTTATTATTGCTTTACATATTTTACTAGTTAATAATTTTTAAATTTTATGTTATATATTATCTATTATTTATTTAAAATATTTATTTATCATTAAATATTCATTATTTTACTTTATTCATTATTTATAAATTATAAACTTTTTTATTTTATATAACTAAATTGATATCATATATTATTTCTAAACATTATTTATTTATTACAAAATAATTTTATTTAAATTTTTTTCTTATTATTAATTATTTAAGAAATAAAAATGACTTTTTTAATAAATAAAAGGCTCAAACTTGGGGAAGGGAGAATGGCACACATGGTATATCAAATATTTTTTGATAGTTGAATAAACAAATCTAACCCCAAAAGAGGGATGCAATAGTATGTGAACCAGCAAAGACACGGGCACAGCAACAAGATTAGCAACCTCCTAACTCCAGATCTGCTAAGATATCATCCCCCGATACACAGTAGCATTTCAATCGCATTTCAAATCCACACCTAACCAGCTTGGCAACGCACATGAGGGGCATGAATACATTAAGACAAATTCAACACCTACCACCTAAATTTGAAAATTGCATAGCTTAACAGCACAATATAGAGAAAAATATTATTTCAACATTCAAAAATAATGTCTAATTATGATATTTACTTTAATACTATTGGATGGTAGTGGTGGTTCCATTCATTCCACTTTTTTATTATATTCAAAAGTAATAAAATGAATATCTCATTCGAATATCTATTTTAAATGTTCAAATAGCATTACTTATGTCAAAACTATTTGAAGTTTCAAGCTGATACTTGTACTCTGCCCATTTTAAGTCGTGTACTGTGGTAAACATTAGCTTGAAACAAGTTTTTTTCTATCATGAGCTAAGCAATTAGCATTTAATCAATAACTGACATAATTTATAGAATTTAAGATTTACATGGACGAATAGCCTTTTTGTTATTATTTTTCGAAAACATAACTTCAGACACTTATAAATCGAAAAATATAGGCAAGACTTTATAATAAAAATAGGATTTACTAACAAGTGTTGCATTTAATTTGTTAAGGAATCAAAAGTAAGGAAGTGGCTATTGTCATATCCTATTATTGTCTATTGTCACATCCTATTATATTAATTTTTATTTAATTACCTAAAATACCCTTCTTAAATGAGTTAACCAATAATTTATTCTCATTTAAATATTATCCAAACTCCTTGTCATTAATATTGTTAAGCAGGTCTTTTTGTGAGATATGATGATATGTGTTTTTGTATTTCATAATAATTTTATGTAATTTTTATTAAATGATATAATTCAATTTCAAAATGTTTAGTATTGATTCAAATTTTATTACTATTACAATTCAAAATTTTTGTTACTAAATCGGTAGTGATATTTTATTTCATATCATGTTGATAAAATAATAAAATAAAAGTACTAAAATACTGTTATACTTAAAGAAAATTATTTGAAGTAGAAAACTTAATCCAATTTCAACACTATTTAATATCAAAAAATTAATTCGTTACATTATTTTATCGTTATCTGAAAATATAAATTTAGTATATTTCATGAGAAAAATGAGTAAAAAACTAATAGATTTTCATAAAATAAAATATTACATAAATAAAAAATTTAAGAAAAATATTAATAGTATTATTTTACATTATATATGTAATATTTTTTAACACTAAACTAAATTATATAAACATAAGAAAATTCTTGAGCGTGCATGTTACATATTACAATTTGTTTGTTCACTGTTTAATTATTTTTTATTAACATAATTACTATTATACTTTGAAGATAATTGTTACGTAATAAAAATTTTAAAAATTAATTTAATATTTATGTCTATACTGTTATATTATATAAATTAATTAAGAATAGTTAGAATATATGGTGGTCATATATAAAACAAAATAAAATCAACATTAAAGGTTTTGAAATTCAATCAATTATCATTTAATAAAAATTCCATAAAATTATTATGAATTTTTCACAAAATAAAAATACAGAAAGACAAATCATCATATATATATATATATATATATATATATATATATATATATACACACACTTAACAATACTAATGACAATGAGTTTGAATAATATTAAAGTAAGAATATATTATTAATTTAACTCTTCTGAAAAGGGCATCTCAATAAATATAATTTCATTTAGTAGTGTGGCAATAATCACTCTCCCTTGTGTTTTCAATCAAAACTTTTTTATACTGATTCCTTAATAAAACCTCTTAGAATACTCGTTGGTAAAATGTTAAAGATTAAATATATGTTATACTCTGAAACTGATCAATAATTTGTGGCTATGCTTCCTTTTAAAAAAATGATAAAATTTTGAATCTTGAATAATATATTATACCTCTTTTAGAAATAAGTCTGAATATCTCCATCATATATTAGATTATTAAAATAAAAACACTCAAAAAATCAAATAAAAAAAACCTCAAAAAAGACATAGAATTCACTACCGAGAAATTGCAGATCTAAAGATTGTGCTTAAACTAATTTATTGCTTATTAAATAAAGAAAATATTGAGCAATGAAGAGAAAATGATAAAACGCCTATCAAGGAAGAATCAAGACCCTTACACTTGCATAAGACAACATCATAAGAAGAAAAAAAAAAGGAAAAAGAAATTCTTGAAAGATAAACGTTGCTGAAGTACAAGTTGACTTTTTATTTATAATAATACAAATGACTCAGCGACAAGCAATTAAAGCTCATCGGTATAACAGTGTCAAGTAGCTTTTCTGCGACATGCCATATTTAAGGGAATAGGTGGATCTGTGTACGCTCCAGTAGAGATTTGATCGAATACGACCCTGTTAGCAGCTTCAGTGAAATGGGTCCCATCCCAAATCACTCTGACTGATGGTTTCTCACATGACCCTACAAATATGTTAGTGCCATTGACGTGAACGTTTCCTCCACAACCAACTATATTGCTGTAGTTGTACCTGCCTCCATAGCCACAGCAAGTAACAAGTGGAAGCTTAAATCCTGCACAATAACAAGAATAGTGTTATTTATGCCCATCAATTGACAATTGCCAACTCATACTTCATTTATTATCAAATGAGCATCTTACCTATTCAAATAAAATCCACAACCAATTCATATTGGTGTGTGAGTCAGGAAGATCTCACAATTCATTTATACAATTATGATTTCTACAATAATAAAGCTCTCAACTAGTGGCACACACTGAGAACAGGATAAATGTTATAATGTGGTCTTTTTTTTATTATTACTATAAATTTGCCTCACCGTATTTCTTTGGGTTGCTGAAAAGAGAATACTTGGGAGAGTAAATATCTACGTATGTGATTGCAGCCAGAGGAAGGTCCTTGCGAAGTTGAGCTAAGGATTCCTTCAACTTCTCGTTGAAATACTGAGCTACCTCATTATATGGTTTTGCACAACCATAGTCATCCCTTTCAGCAGATGGAAAGCTGGTCAAAATCATAGGGAGGCATCCAAGTGGTCCTGTGCTATGGATCCAAAATGATCTAGCCCCCAGATTGTATAGGTTCTTGATTACAAAATTTCATCAATTAAGAGCAGGAAATTATTGAGAGAAATTAAATCGGCATAGCAGAAAATTATCTAAAAAGGGTATTGAACTAAACTACCTTGACATTTGCTGAAAAAGTGTGGACTATATCCGGTACAGAAGCATTAACTTGCCGTAGAGTCATGTTACTAAAAAAGCCAGCAGTAAGATCATTTTGACCAATATCAAATGTGTATAAAGCTTCGGAGAAATGCTTCTTTTGGGGCATCAATGTCCCAAATACGCCTCCTGTGGAGAAAAAACAGAACAAAATCAAGTAAAACCGTTTCGTTAATTAATTAGATAACTCGGAATAAACAAAAGATGTCAATGAATATATATAAATCCCTCACTTACCGTGACCTCTAATGAATTGTGTCTTGGATTTGAATTCTATGAATTGCGCGTACTGAACTGCAAGGTAGAAAGGACTCAATCTACCTTGGGAAAAACATTTGGTGGGAGTCTGATGGTTGATGCTGCTGTGGCGAAATTTGCACCATGTGTGAAATTGGTCCCCAGTGAATCAAGATATGCACTGAGATAGGGGAGCCCAAAACTTTGTGCTGAAATTGAAATCACGAGTCAAAATTGGAACAAAATCCTTCATTTTTGGTGCCTCATGTAGAAGGTGATTCAGCCTCAGACTTGAGTTGGTACCTCCCAAAAAGGAAAAAGCTTTATATGGTCATCCCTTTCGTTAAATCCTTTGAGTAAACATGGATGAATATGCTTGATCAAACTAATTACTAGGTGCAACTACAACGCAAGCATTGACCCGAAAGATTGTTTCAAAGAAGGTAGTTGCACATAACTCTCAAAATCAAAGAGACAAGAAAAAAAAAATAGAAAAATGAATGAAAGGGATGAATTTTCTTTGTGAGAGTAACATTAAGTAAATTACTGTACCCAAGAAAAATGAAGGTAGTTGCACATAACTCTCAAAATCAAAGAGACAAGAAAAAAAAAACAAAAATAGAAAAATGAATGAAAGGGATGAATTTTCTTTGTGAGAGTAACATTAAGTAAATTACTGTATCCAAAAAAAAAATTAAGTGCATTATGTACCATTGATCAGTCAAAGCGAAAAAAAAAAAATGTAGCCCCATCTTGTCCTATGCTCTTTCATTATGGGGTTGGCCAGTTTTAATCATTAAAAAAGAAAAATGCAGCCCCATCTTGGACTTAGACGTGTAAACTAGAATTGAAATTGGAAAACAATATTACCTATGAAATCAAGGATGATACGGCCATCAGAGAACCTTCCAGTCGGTCTGTGAAAAAAGGTCTCTCCATATGGTGACGTTGGTACGAACAGGCCGGAGGCAGCCAAGCCACCAGTGTCCGAATTTGAGGCACCAAAGTTAAAGATGGCAGGGAAATGGCAGTCTCTTGTGGAGAATACAGGGTTCAGTAACGAAACAACAATAGACACAAGCACAAAAAATGACACAGGGGGTGTGTGAAACTTGGTAGTGCTATGAAACTCCATTGGAGAAATTAACATGCCAGGAACAAAGGAAAAAAAAAAAACGAACCTTGGCTCTGTATGTATGCCAGACAAATGGACCCTCCAGAAAGGTATCCTTTTTCTGATCGGATAATGAACTTGGTAGATGTGAATGTTAAATTACATCATTGTTTAATATTTATAAGAGGAATCATGTTTAAAATAATAAAATTATACAATAAATATATATCATATACTTTATTATTAGGTGTAATGAGTGATTCTTATTGATCATATTTAATAATAATAAAATGTGTAATTAATATTGATTATATAATTTTATTGTTCCGTGACAATACTCTAGTGAGAGTAGCTCTGATCACTTGGTGGCTTTTAACCTGAATAGTTATATTTTTGAGAGGTCAACATACAATAGTTTTTTTCAGGTAATGACTCACAGCATACAATAGTTTATTTAATCGAAGTAATTTTTACTATTATATATATATATTTGGTGAGAGATCATTATATAATCATAAGTCAATATAAAAAATCACAATCGATTTAATTTTAATATTCACAAAATTAATCCAAAATTTAAAACTCATTATAAAAGTATATTGATTTTAAATGAATTTCTATTTATTAGGAAAACTGAATTATTTTGCTTCAATAATTTTACCTGTTTATGGAAGATCGAAATAGTTAAGTAATCAAACTAATAAGGACAATATATATATATATATATATATATATATATATATATATGTTTAACAATCTACACATTTATGTTTAGATCGAAAACTTACTCTCCTCTTAGATAAAGTGACTAACAGTAGGATAAATCTGTAATTTTATTTCATTCACTTTAATTATGATTTTGGTTTTCTCTCTCACCTAATTAATGATCTCTCTTCTATATATGACGCCATCATTATCATATGAAAAATATATTAAAAATGAAAAATATATTATATATACTATGACATATTACGATGAATAATGCATGAACAAAAAATTTAATTTAACATTTTTGTAACTATTAAATAGTATACTTAATATATATTGTGTGCATTTGGATGGAGTAATTATAGGATAATGTAATTTTTAGAAGGATTTAAAATTCATCATGATAAAATATTCTATTTAGATATTAATTTAAAATTTATTTAACTAAAATAGAGGATTTTAATTTGGGTAAATTACATTCACCTCCCTGAGGTTTATGGAAATACAACTTACATCCCTTTTATTTGTCCACTTACACTCACACCCCTCTGTTGTCAAATTTTAAGTATTTATATTATACTTTCTCTCTTATTTAGAAACTGTTAATAAACTTAACAGAATGATATTTTTGTGATATTAACTATTTTTAATTAATAAAATTATAAAAAAATACATGTACCTACTATGTTAAGTTTAAGGTATTTTTATAATTTTATTAATTAAAAACAGTTAATATCATAAAAATGTCATTCTATTAAGTTTATTATAATGTTCTGAATGAGGGGCGAATATAAATACTTAAAATTTGACAAGCAAAAGAGGTGTGAGTATCAAATGGATAAATAGAGAGAGTGAGTTACATTTCTATAAATCTCAGGGAGGTGAATGTAATTTATCCTTTTAATTTTCACCAATAAAGAGGAAATTTTGAAAATCCCTACATGTATAAGCATATGTTTTTCTTATTTTGGTAAGTCTTACTTTAATTATATTTCATTATAGTTTCTTTATATTTATGAGATTCTCGTTTAATATTATTTTTAATTTATTTTGTTGTATTTAAAATTTTTGATATTCAGTTTATATTACATGATATTATATTTACATATCATTCCATTTTATTTATATAACAATTCAATTTTATAATTTAAATTTAAAATATTTTATAAATAAAATTTAAGATAATTTATGAAACATGAACTCATTATAATTTATTTTAGATTGATTTAATTTTTATTATTAATAAATATTATTTTTTAAAAAACACTACTTTATGTTTTTTAGATAAAATATGTTAAAATCAATGTAATGTAATTACCTCACCTAAACAAAGTATTTTACAAATGAAGGAAATATAATTATCTGTCCAAATTAAAAATTTAAAAATTGAAAGAAACTTAATTGAAGCATTTTAATATCCTAACATTTTAAATTCCCTTATATTTTAGAAATATTCTATCCAAATGCACACTAACATTTTAAATCCATCACACATGTTAAAATTTGGGTAGGAAAATATTAAGAAATTAAAATTATATCTATTATTAAAAATTTAAAATATTAATAATATTTAAAATGTAAAATTTCATCATATTGATATTTTTTGAAAACAAGTACTGTCAAATATTGTGACTTACGGTGTCAAAATATAATATCTAAATGCTATAGATACTTTGAAATTTGTGGTTATCCTAAATAAATAAATAATAAACCATAAATATTGTATCAATTTTAATTTTTTTAATATTTATACTATATATAAATGGAATAGTCTCTTTTAACTACTTTTTGGTATCCAAAGTTCCTATTTCTCAAAATACCCTCCGTGCATAGGAAGTTGGAAGAAATTATAAAAATAAATAAAAAATTTAAAAATGAAAAGAAATTACAAAAAAAAATGGATTGATAGGCACTTCAATTCACTAATATATATAAAGGGAATAGTCTCTTTGGTGACCAAAATTTCTATTTCCAAAAATATCTTTAATATATATGGAGATGGAGAAAGTTACAAAAATAAATGAAATAAGTTAAAAAATTGAAAGACATTACAAAAATAAAAAAAAAAATATGGATTGATAGGCATGTAAGTGCCTGTCAATTCACTAGTATTCATAACAATTTTTGAAAAAATAACCGCTTAATATGTTAAGGGTCCTAGTTCGTTTATTAATGACATATATTGGACAAACAACATTAATAAGGTAAGAGAAAAAAAAAAAGCAAACTAATAATTAATGTGAATGAAATAAAATTATAAATTTATGGGTAATTAAGAGAAAAACCCTTGAGATTTTAAGAAAAAGTACTTCATTCTATTCTTATTCTAATATGATACTCTATCTCAAATATGTAATGAATATGACACTAATAACCTTATTAACAAATTTTCTATCATTACAAAAAAGGTAAAATATAATTAATATTTATTAATTTTTAAAATAAAATATCCTTTATTAATATTTATATATTATTTTTACATAAAAAAATATCTGGCTTATAATAATATAAAACATTATATTTCATATATTAAATTTCATTTTTAAAATTTTACTAGATTAAGAGAATAAATTATTAATAATAGTAATAAATTATAATAATTATTTTATAAAAATAAAAATTAAGTATTTTCCTAGTTTTTAATTTTAGATTATTGGTGTGCATAAAAAAAAGATAAAACCTTCATTTTAGTCCTTCTAAAATTTTAAATTGGACAAATTAATCCCTAAAAAATTAACTCTCAAATTAGTCGCTATAAAATTGAAAAGTTAGATAAATTAGTCCCTATTGAAAAAATCTCCCAAATTAATTCCTATTAAAATGAATTGTTAGACAGTTAGTCCCTCAAGCCCAACTTAATAGAGGAACTAACTTGTTTGATTATCTAATTTTACATGCACCAATTTTTCTGATTATTTAATTTTAGGGACTAATTTGAAGTTAGTTTTGTAGGGACCAATTTGTATGATGATTCAATTTTACAAGGACCAATTTGTATGATGATTCAATTTTATAAGAATCAATTTGAGAGTTTATTTTTTTTATAGGAATCAATTTATCCTTTTTGAAATTTTAAAGAGACTAAAATGAGGGTTTTGCTTAAAAAAAATTATCTGTTAATATTGTACATAAAGATAAACCACATATAATATAACAATAAGAATCTTGTATGTGGTTTTACTATAATATATATATATATATATATATATATATATATATATATATATATATAAATTATAACTATTAATAATGGTTTTGAATAAATGCATTTATAGTGTAATTTTTTTTACATTTTTATCCAATTGAATTCTCTTAGATGCATGGATTTTTGAAATAGTGGAGTAAGAGTAAATTTGTTATGCAATGTGACAATATGTAATTAGATAACTTGTAAAAATAATTATACTATTGTTTTAATAAATTAAACTCATTAATTAAATCTAATAATAATAATAATTTATAGTAATTATTTTTGTAAAAATAAATAAATATATTTTCTCAACTACTGGTTTTAGAATATTAATATATATATATATATATATATATATAGTAATTTTTCTTCCTATAATATTTGTAATTTATGTTTATATATGATATTAACAAATAATTTTTGTTTTTATAAACATTAATATTCTAAACTAAAGTTGAGAAAATATATTTTTTTTAAAAATAATTATGACAATTTATTACTACTATTAATAATTTGTTCTCTTGATATGGTAAAATTTTAAAAATTAAATTGAATATATAAATATATTTATATTTTATATTATTATAACCAACATATATTTTACTTTGTAAAAACAATATATGTATATAAGTATTAATAAAATGATATTTTATTAAAAATAATAAATATTATAAATATTAGTTATATTTTACTCTTCTTTTAATAATAAAAAATTAGTTAATAAAGTCATTATTGACATCCATCACTTATTTGGGGTGGAGTGTCATATTAGAATAAGAATTGGGTAGAGTGCTTTTTCTTCAAATCTCAAGGATACTTCTTGTTATTTACCCTAAATTTGTTCATAAGTAGAAGATTATTTAGATAATAGGAATGTGGACTTTTGGTCTCAAAATAAATGTGTAGGTTGTTAACCTCTCTCTCTCTCTCTCTCTCTCTCTCTCTCTCTCTCTCTCTCTCTCTCTCTCTCTCTCTCTCTCTCTCTCTCTCTCTCTCTCTCTCTCTCTCTCTATATATATATATATATATATATCACATATGTTTTGGTAAATTAATGTGTCAATTACATAAATTTATATCTCACTTTGTGCATCAAAGAGATCAAACATTAGTTGTAAATATGACACATCATGCATAATGCTTCTTAGACACCCTAGATGGCCCTTGCCGCCCATCTTCTATTTCTCTCTAGAAAACACTTAGGATCCGTTTCATCCTGATATGATAACTTAGGATAAGACTTTATAGGATAAGGTTAATAGTATAAGGCCTGATAAGCTTTTAATACTATACAGTGTTTGGTGTAACACTGTATAAGATATTATATTTTATATTTTATAATAATATTATTTATTTATAAATAATTCTAACATTTTAATTAAATATCAAATAAAATAAAATTTTTATTAATGATTTAAATATAATTTTTAAATATCATATTTATGTAAATATTTATTAATTAAATTTAATTTATTTTAAATATTATTATTTATTTCAATATTTTATAATTATTTATTATTTCAATAAATTATATAAATATTAAATAACTCTTTTATATATTTTTAATATTTTATATTTTTAATATAACTATTTAAATTTTAATTTTAAAATAAATATTAACTCAAAATATTTTTATTATTGATCCTTAATTTTATATATTACATATTATTTATTTCTATTTAATATTTATTAATTATAATTACTTTTTTATTTTTATTGTTTATAGCTAGATTGATATCATATATTATTTGTCAACAATATTTATTTATTATGAAATAATTTTATTTATAAATTATCATTTATTATTATTTATTTAATAATTATTTTATTTTAATAAAATATTAAAAAATAAAAATAACCTCATACATAAAAAGCTAATAAGGCCTAATACCTTCTTGATACTATATTAAGTTATACGGCATTTTAACATATAAGAGGTTATGACGTATAAGGATACAATACGTCGTCTACACAAACAATATATAAGAGCATAACGTATAGGATAAGCTATACTATCATGGATACGGTGTCCCAACGCACCCTTAGTCAGTTTCTCTCCGTTTATCCTCCTCCGTGTTAGGAAGTCACAATCAAGGGTCATAAAGCTCTATTTCTTAACAGAAGGGCAAGAGATATTATTTCTCATCGTCCAAATAATGTTCAAGATCTCTGGGATGGTATTACTTGTTCCATGAGTTAACACGGAAAGATTTATCCTTCTTGCTCCATCTTATGTCACGTCTAATCTATCTTTTCTTATTCCATGTCAGTTTGGAATATCGTTATAGTTCCTCAGGATTGTGTGGCTAGTGGCAATGCATTCTGACAACAACAATGTACAATGAGTTAGTAGTTGCTCAGGAATATAGTTTAGCCATTAAAATTATTTTAAGAAATTATTATAATATCTGTATAAGTTTTTTAAGCTTATAAAATTCAAGATCAACTTCCACTTTGTTTATTTTTATGAAATTCCTTATTCTCTAAAAATGCATAGGACAATTGTTTATTGTATAATTGGTAGATTGTATTGGTGCATATTATATTATTTATTTAAAATTTTATTGTCATTATATAACTCAATTTTATTAGAAAATAGAATAAATAATTCATGTAGTCCCTCAAGAAAATTTTACAAAACTATTTAGTCCCTTAAAAAGTGAAATTAAATCCAAGGGTCCAGATTTTAATAATAGGACACATTACTCTTTTTGTATGTATTTGATTCTTTAAACACTAACATAATTGTACATTGACCTGCTAACATGATGTTAAGTGATGTATATGTTATTTGAAGTGGAATAGTATTTAAAATGACTTATTTTAGTGGTTGAAATTCACAAAATGAGTCATTTAAATCTTTATTATAAGTCATAAAGTGACCAATTTTAGGCAATTTTAGACAACAAGAGTGTAATATGTTCCGAAAATAGCTTCATTTAGCTTGTTTTAACGTTTTAATGACATGTTAACATTGTACTATGCCACATATGTAAGTCCACTAAAAAAGAACTAGCAGAGGAACTAGGGAGGAGCCAGAAATTTTGGGAAGGGGGCCAAATTAATTAATATAAATAAAATAAATTATTATGTAGAAAATATAAAATGAGTTATAATATAATTTTTTTCATTCAAGTTATTAGCAAATTAGAGTTTATTTCATCACATATCCTCTCTTTTTATTAACAAATGAGTCAATAGTTTTCTTCTTAGACATCTCTCAAACTCAATAAAAAAAAAGTTAATAAGAGAAACATCCTAAAAAATATATTATAAAGATATTTATATATTTCATACTTCCATATCATGCATATAACTACACTAAGATACTTTTATTATTTGTTATGTATACTACTCATTCTATTTGATTTTTCAATGAATCTAATTTGTCTGAAATGATCATTGCTATGGAATGGAAATAGTATGTGTAAAGGTGATTGATTTTTTTAAGGGCCTGTAATACAAATATATATATATATATATAATAAAAATATAAAATTTGGGAAGGGCATGGCACTGTTGGTCCCCCAGCTCTGCTATCTAAAGGAACTAATATGTCAATCATTTCCAATTTTAAGGGACCATGAGATTAATTTCTTTTCTTAAAAGATGAAATAATTCAATGTAAAAATCTTGAGGAATTAAATAGGGTATTTACTTTAGGAAATAAGTTAGTAGTTATCATAATTTAATTGCTACTATATGAACAGGAGACAATATATCATAAAACAATTTAGTATGACTTTTATGAAACACATTTACTATTTATTTGGTATAATACGACTTAGTTAGTTAACGACAGTCAGCATAACAAAAATAGTTATAGTGTTATGTAAATTTTATTATTAACAAAACTCAACCTAATATTAGAACTTAGTTAAGCTTAGTGTAGTTCCTTAAATTAATTATTATAATGTAACATGATAAAAATCAGTCAGCTAATTGGAATTAATTAGCAACTATTGTAGATTTTACTATTAAATTACAAATTAATTATTAATGTGTGAGTGGTGTTCAGTATAGCAAGAACAAATATAGTATAAATAGTGTTATCAATTTATGCAATTAAATTATTTTTTTATGCATGTTGGAACTCAGCTTGTTATTAGAAAATAGTTAAACATGTATTAAGGTTTTGAAAAGGATTTATTGTTTATTTGTTTAATTTTTATCCCGTGAGCAGCAGACATGATAGTAAGAACAATCATAACGTTATTTGATTTTATTTATTAATTTATTAACATTATATGAGTAGCAGTCAATTTCAAAAGAGTAGTCTCCGTATCAATTAAATTAATTGTTATTGGCTTTGTTATTAAGTGAATTTCAGACAAGATGTTATGGATAATTGTAGTGTTGTTTGAATTTACTTATGTTTTATTCAGTTAAATTATGTACCCTTGAGAATGTTTGAAACAAAGTTGTGATTTAATAGAAGAACAATCATTAACCCCAATATTCTAATTTGCCTAATCAAGGGGCAAGCTCAACCTCCCAGAGTTAGACTATGGGCCTTGAGGGGTTACTATAGAATGTCCACCCAAGGGACATGGTCCATCAGGGGACCATGTATAGTGGGACTGCCAGTTTATGATAGCATGATTATTAATCTTGGTGTACCAAGTTACCTGCTCAAGAGATAATATCCACCTATTAAGGTTTAAGGTTTGCCTAAAGGACCCAACTATCACGTCTAATGTATTTGTTATTGTGGGCTTTGGAGGGTTTGAACCATAGCAATGCCCGCCCATGGGACTTAGATATTATGTGTCATGTGTCACGTGTCACATTATCAAGAACTGTGTGTTTGATCCATTCCCTAATTTATGTAATTTTAATTATAGAATATCTTTTTACCATTGAACTTGTTATTCAACTCTTATAATTGCTTATATAGTGTAACTAAATATTTACGCTGTAAAATTATGCTCAATTGTGATATAATATTTTTTTGTTGTTATTTCATTAATTAAAAAATTAAGTTAATAGAATTTTTTAAGGTGAAAAAACTCACTTATCAATGGAACAATATCATTTGTATAAACTAACACATTTAAACCTAATCTACCTAATAAATAAAGGTTTAATTATATTGGGTTCTATAATTTCACTCAATTTTTAATTAAGTTCCTATAATTTAGAAGTTTGTAATTAAATTCCTATATTATATAAAAATTTTCAATTAAGTCTTTGAAAATAACAATAGTTACAAAAAAATAAAATATTCCTAACATATTTCATTTTTATTTATTCCATCTCCTTCTACCTATTCCATCTTCCCTCCCCACCACCCACCACCCAAGCCACCATAGACAATCTATCCAAGCCATCAAACAATTAAAAGATTAAAAAGCACACAACAAAATAACAATACCCATTGTGCAGAATCAATTAGAAATCATCCCAACATTCATAATCAAACCCAAAACAAGCACCCGTAAACCAAGAAAATAACCAAATGCAAAGATATACCCTTATAATTATTTATACCCCTGGTGGCCAAACCAAAGCAATGTCTTCCTAGATTCAAGTTCCATATCTTTTGCCGATTTTGCTGTTAAGCCTGCTCATAGCTCCAACCTTGTGCCCCCGTTCAGGCGCCAACAATCATGCACCATTGAGTTCAATTTCAGCGAGTTGACTCAGAAAAAGCAAGCCACCTTGGATTCTCTAAAGAGCATGGAAGGTAAAGAAGTAAAGATTACTCTTGCTCTTGGAAATTTAACATTCGGTGGTTCAGGGCAAACAGTGGAAAATATAACTGATACAACACCACTACAAAGAGCTCATGTTTGTAAACTATTGCAGGAGAATGTGCCATGGCAATCTGAAACACTTCCTTCAATAGCAGAGGCCTTGGTTGATTCCAAACCAGCAAAGCAATGTTCTACTTGGTTTCTTATGCAGGGAAATGACTCTGTTGGAAAACAAGGTTGGCACTAGCCATTGCAGAATCCGTTTTCAGATCAGCTAATTTGCTCCTTCACTTGGACATGAGAAATTGGAGGATTCAGCAACCCCATTTTATTGAAATTCTGGTTGGATCACTGAAAACCAATTGAGATTTGGGTTTGGTTTCTTCAAACTCATAGGAATAAAAATGAACAAGGGAGATTCTATTTGTGCCTTTTGCATTAGATTATTTGATGAATTGTGCCATAAGAGGTTCCACAATCGCACCCAACAATCACACAGCCACCACCACCCTATTTTTTCGGTTTAGGTGCTTGGCTTTTGTTTCATCCTACTGATTTTGTACGGACTATATTAAAAGAGTGTATTGATAGATATGTTATTTTTATTTATAGATTTCTATTCTACATTCATAGAATGATTTAGATAAATGAGCTTTATGATACACCTAATTTCATTAGATACACTAGCATCAATGGAAATGTTTTTGTAACTATGATTAACAACAAGGACCTAATTAATTTTTTTTTAAAAAAAATAGGGATCTAATTACAAATTTTTAAATTATAGAGATCAAATTAAAAATTGAGTGAAATTATAGAAATCTATAATATAATTAAACCATAAATAAATTTATATACATAAATTTAATTTTATAGATAAAAGTTTATTTCATATATATAATATAAAAGGTTATATATAAATATATACTTTTTAAAAAAAATAGGGGGAGGGGGATGCCCCTTGCCCGAATGAAGTTCCCGTTGAATTTAATAGTTAGATCAATAAAATCTAATGTCTATAAAAAGTTATTCAATGGAGTAAGTACATCAATATTTAGTCCTAAATTTTTCTGCAATTTGGTATGCTTGATCATCAAGATAATATCACATGATTTAATGATTTGATTTATGAAATATATTGTTAATAAGGAAATATTCAATAGAGTAAGTGTAACATATTTACTTTTAGACAAAACATATCCCTCCTATATATACACATACATTCATATATTAGTATGGAACCTGTGCTTACAAGGAGATTTTTTAATTATAGAATATAATTTTTAAAATGAGATAAAAATCAATTGAAGATTTGTATCGATTTTTTAAAATAAAATATTTGTTTGAAATAAAAATATTTGAAGTAAAATCAATTAGAATTTTAAGTTAATATTGTCCTGTTAGAATTGACTTGAAAGAATATTTGCCAAATTGAATTTGAGAACATCAAATCTAACATAAATAACACATTTAGAATTCAAAAATATAAAGTTAAATCTAACCAAACATATCTATTTTATTATTTTCATAATTTAAATAGAAATTTATTTTAATTTAAATATATTAAGTGTGAGTTTTGAATGATTTTTTGGGGCAAAATCACCTTTTACACCAAAAAAATAAATTTTTTTATATATTTGAATAATTAGTAAAAATAATTAGAATCTAAAAATATTTTTTTTAGGAGCTTAAAAAAGTAGTTTCTGAAAAAATCTGTTTTTCAGTTTTTTTAATTATATATAAAATTCAAATTTGAAAATCAGCCTTTTAAAGACAAAAGCAAATGCACCCCGATTCTAGAAAAAATACAATAATTATGTAAATAGGTTCAAATTAAAACATTAATATTTAACTTAAATATTAAAATTTATTTTAAATTATAAAATTATTTTAAAGATTAATTTTTGATATAGAATCAAATAAATTTTGAATAATTGTCATATTTCAATCAATAAGAAAGAATAGTTGCTAAATTAAATGCATTAATCAAGCGTAAATAACGCCCTTAGAATTTAGAAATAAGATATTAAATTAAATTGAACATGTTTACTTAATTATTTTGTTACATTAAATAAGATATTAATTTAATTTAAGGATTTTAATCTTGGGAAGATGATAATGATTTCGTAAAAGGGTTCAAAACACTAACATTAAATTTAAAGATTAAAATTTGAGATTTGAGGTGACATAACCAATAAGTTATTTATTGTGAGTAGAATCAATTAAAATTCAAAATTATTGTCATATAATCAATTGGAATTCAAAATTATTGTCATATTATAAATTATTAGAAAAAAAATACTTGATCTGGAATCAATTAGAGTTTTGGAATCAATTAGAGTTTCGAATTAATATCATATTAAAATCAATAAGAAAGAGGACTTACTAAAGTTTAGTGCATCAAATTAAACAAAATTTACGCAATTGGAATATAAAAATATGATTTTAAATTAATTTAAAAAATTAATTTAATTATTTTATTAAATTCAATATGATTGATTTTATGCAAAGATTATCTATATTATTAACTAAATATGAGGTGAACAAAATAGTGACTAATAGTTAGTAGTGCAAAATTCAAATAATAATTTTATAAAGAGATAAATCTTCAATGGTGATTTAATTTAAATTTAATGTTATATACAAATTAAATCTAATAACAATTGCAATTACCAACAAAATTATGTCAAATTTAAGTCTAATTGATAATATATATTTACAATATGATAGTATAAAATAATGAGTAAATCATATTTTACCTGACGTTAAAATTAGAAGATAATATTTGTAGTAAATTAGTGTAATGATATATTTGAAAAAACTATATAATATGACCAAAATGATTTGATAAAATGTTATAATGCACGGATATAACACACAAATTGAAGAATAATTCATCATGTTCTTAAACTTTCCCTAGAACAAGTTTCTAAATGTTGAGTAAAATTTGGATTATCCTCGTCAAAAGACTTTTTGACGATAGCATAGAAATTATAAAAGATAAACATTTAAAATGTTATTTTATGATTAATATGATAATCATTATTGGAAATCAATTGAGATAAATATTTAATAATTAAAACAAAAAATTCACATATTTGTTTTTCAAATGATATATTTCAAATTTAATTTATATTTATATATTCTAAATAGCTACTAAATTATATATTAATTTTTAATACGACATTATTTTTCAAATAAAATTATATATATATATATATTAAAATCAAAATTTATATTTTAAATATAAAATAGGATGTAACTGAGCAACATGTAGAAATTATTCTACTAAAAGACACAAAGTCAATAAATCAATATATATATATATATATATATATATATATATATATATATATATATATCATATATCATATGAATAAATATGTACTATTGACTTGAATAAAATCTAGATGATAGCGAGAAAGTACATAGAAAAAACATTTAAAATAGCATCTAATGGTTAGTATAGTAATTATCTGAAATCAAGAGAGAAAATATTTAAGAATTAAAGTAAAAAATAATCATATATTAATTTTTTTAGTCATAAATTCTAAATTTTATTAATATCTATATATATTCTAAAAAGTCATATATATTCTAAATTATATTAACATCTATCATATGATTTGCTTGAAGTTAGTTAAAGAAGGAGTAGATTTATCCTTCATACTTTTCTTCAAATTTTGTTTAAGTGATTACTGTGAATCATTTTGATTTTGAATGAATTTTAGTAATCATCCTTATTTGAAAAGATGATGAATGAGCAATAGATAAATTTATAGATAATGTACATGAAATTTATAACATTATTGAAAAAATAATTACAATTCTTTCATTGCACTCATTGTACAGAAAGACCATTACAATGTCAATAAAAATTATTTGTATTAGAAACAAGATAAACACCTAAACCTAAAAAGGTATACATACATTATTCTAAAAGAATTTCCTAATAAGGAAAACTATTTACAATAAAACAACATAATATTATTTATTGCAACCATCGATGTAAGAACTAATGCCCGATTTTTGCGTCGTGCAAAATTATCAAAATGTCCTTAGTTAATTATCACAAGATTGAAGTTGGACAAAACTTAATTAGGAATTTTAACATTAGGGTAACATCATACAAGTCTTGGATAACAGTTGTGAGAAAATCACAAATCTCATTTTTTGCAAAATGACCAAAATGCCCCTAATCATTTTTGCTCATAAATTGAAAATAGCCAATCCTGGCTCAAGGGATTAGATTTATGTTTGAAGGGAATTATTTGTGTTATGTTGATGTTGAGGTAAAAATCTCAACTCCCATTTTTACCATACATGAAATTACCAATTTACCCCCGTAATTTAACCTGATTGAGCAATATTTGAACCCTATCATTCAAACCTAAAATGGTTGTACTAAGTAATATTTAGAAAGTTCAGGTAATTTTGGAGAGTTTTATGTAAAATTACCTTTTTAACCCTAGTTAATGCTTAATGAGTTTACTTAAGTAATTAAGGCGATATTAGGCTCTAATCCTTTTTGAATTGATTTTATTCATTAGCCTTGAGCTAAAAATTAATTACCTAAGGTTAAAAATAATTACTTGAGATAATTAGAGCCTAATATTACTTAAGGTAAAATTAAATTTTCCTTTCCTTAATCACAAGAACTAATAAAATTAACTATTTTAAGCTTAAGGTTAAGATTTCAATTTAGGTAAAATCTAGTACAATTACATTTTCTTATCCTAAGTTTAGAACTTATGTTACAAATTGATTTTAACTCATTTGAAATTAACTTCATTTACTAGTGTATGATTATTCTTTTTACCTTGTCTTGATTTGTCCTAAACACTTAACCTTTTACCATTTTTCACTAACCTATCAATTCCTAATCTTTTACCTAAGTAACTAGACATCTAATACATGTTTTAACACTTGCAAATGATAAGAAATCTGATCATAATGCAATCAGAAACCAACACCCGTTTTGCTCCACATCATCATATTTTAATGGTTTTTCCAACAAAGAAACATCAACCTTATCACCATTTCTTTAGCTTTCTTTTTCATTATTTATGGTTATGTTTAATCAAAAGAAAACCCACCCATTTCAGCCATGAAGTGATCAGCCACAATGTCTCCCATTAGCACCATATTTTAGTATTTTCATCCATTATACATGAACAAAATTATTACAACCATATGAGCTTTCTTTTTCTAAAGTTTTCTTTAATTAAAAATGATATAAACCTTCATTTCCAGCCATGTTTGCAGCGGCCAAACAGCCCCCATGAGCCTATAAATAGATGCTCTTCCATTTCCAAAATGTGCACACAAACACTCTTAGCCTTAGCACTTGCTTACTTGATAGTTTCCTTACTCAAAATTGCTCAAAGTTCTCTAATTCTCTCAAGACTTCAAGCTTTCTTCTTCTTCCTTATTCACATTCAAGAGACTCTATTCTCAACCTCTAATCAAGCTTCAAACCTCAAGCAACACATTCCAATCATAAATCAACTCCTAAACACATAACCTTTCCATTTCCAAACACAAAAACACAAGAAAAATTCTTCCTCCATTCTAATTAGCCTTGGTCGAATTCATCATCACCATTAGCATCAGATTTTCTTCTTCTTACTTCATAAAAGATCAAGGTTAATATCTTGTAAACAAGAAACAATTTGGTAGGGAGTTTATTCTATGATTATTTCTCTTATTTTTTCCTCTAAAATTCGGTTCCTATGGCTTGTTAATGACCATGGCTTGATGATGAGGAACCATGGTGGTGGTTGTGAATCCATCATATAATGGACCTCTAAAGCTCAAGGTTTAGTTTTTGTTGTCAAAAGATTTATAGAAAAATTATTAGTTTCCTTTAAGTTGATTCTTTTTTAGCTTGATGATGAGTTCAAGAAATAAGGTTCTTGGAACCATAGTATTAAGAACTTTAAAGCTCACTTTCTTTATACTAAGAATATTTGGAGTCAAAGAGTTTTATTCTTTAAAGGTCTTGAGCTTTGAGCTAAACAAGATATAAAATAAACTTGCATCCATGTTTATGTTTCAAGCTTTGCATAATCATGTTTATATTTCAAGTCATCACCTTAATTCTTAAAGATAAGTAAATGGATTTGCATATCATGTTTAATTTTCAAGTTTTTCATAATCATGTTTATATTTGAAGTCATCACCTTAGTTCTTAAAGATAAGTAAATGGATTTGCATATCATGTTTAATTTTCAAGCTTTGCATAATCATGTTTATATTTCAAGTTATCACCTTAATTCTTAAAGATAAGTAAATGGATTTGCATATCATGTTTAATTTTCAAGCTTTGCATAATCATGTTTATATTTCAAGTCATCACCTAATTTAAAGACAAGTAAATGGATTTGCATATCATGTTTAATTTTCAAGCTTTGCATAATTATATTTATATTTCAAGTCATCACCTTAATTCTTAAAGATAAGAAAATGGACTTGCACATCATGTTTATATTTCAAGCCTTGCATATCATATTTATATTTCACAGTTATCACCTTATAATGACCAAGATTAAAAATGAGATTGAATGACATGTTTATGATTCTAGTTATCACCTAAATTTCTAAAGCTCAAGACTTGCTCATTTTATCTTAAATGAAAATTTTAACCATCGACATACTTCTAACATATAATTTCGGCCTTATAATGATAATAGGCCTAGAGTTGAGGTTTACTTTATGTTAAGGCTTCATGTGTTTTCAATGCCTTGAGATAATTTTAAGAAAATCTAGTAACTAGAAATGTGCAAAAGTGTAATTTTTGAAAGCTTTTAGAGATGCGAATTATGGCTACTGATTTGGATTATTAGTTTATGTATAATGCTATTTTGGGATTATCTAATTGTGTAAGAATTGCTAATAATTAGTGTAATAATTAATTTTAGCATCTTAGGAAAAGCCGGTAATTAGAAAGGGTTAAAAGCAATTTCTAGAACACTTAAGATGTAATATTGTTCAATGCTGTTTGGTACTATTTATAAAGTTAAAAGTTAGTGAAAATTATTGTAATAACCACTATTGATCTCTTTGTTGCATAAAAGAATAATTACAAGTGTTAGATTTAACCAATTTGTAGTTTTGACCCGTTTAAGGGTTAACGAGTAATAACCATAACTTGAGGTTGAAAATGAGAATTGTATTTGTAATGACCTTTGGTGCATTATGTATATTTTGATAAAACATAGCATGTGCATTAGCTTAGCCCGGTCCTTGATTCCATACTGGGTAGGAGCATGTTTACCTTTCAATAAGATGTTGATAATAGCATACCTATGCAAATCATGTTATGCTGAGTTGCAATTGTGATTGAGATTTTAGAGATGTATAGTTGATGTGTTCTATGAGTATGAAATGTGAATTCATAAGTTATAATGATATAATACTCAGGTTTGCACTTTAATGAACATGTTAAAATAAAGATGACATAAGACACATGGAAATGATCCTCTAGACTCCAAATTAAAGGTTATGAGAGGTGATCCAAAAGGACCCGTTAGACTCCAGGAATTAATGGTTATGAAAGGTGTTCCTATGCCCCCTAACACGTACTCTGGAGTCGGATTTTAGCTTATCAAGAGGATAAGTGTAAACTAGTGACGACAAGTTAGGTATGAGCTCATAACCTAGAACTCGTAAGAGGAGAGAAGATATAGGCGGCCCCCAAGGAAAAGTGAATAAGAAATTTAAGTCACCTAAAAGAATATTGAGTAGAAATCATGTTAGAAAGGTTTATGTTCATTATGTCATTGATTGTGATATTTTTATGATAATTGGCATATGGCATTGACATGCATTAATGACATAATATGATGCATCCATGACATTAAGATTCATGCTAAAAGATATGGACCTCGGCTAAAGGTATTTGGAAATTAATAAATGAACCTTATGCATGCTCACATTTTCATAATGAATCCTGAGATTTCCTGAGGATGATGATGATGACACAACACATTAGGAGGTGAAAGCCCTACTAAAATTCTTTATAAGTTTCTCATCCCTCTTCTTTTCTTTCCATTTCGTCTTCAGAGATTGATGGCAACGTTCGTGATCTTCGCTCACACCCTTACGTGGGAAATACACTATGACTCGATCAACCGCTCCTATCATTTTGTGGGTCATTGTACAGTTCGTTTGTATGTCTTTATGGATCGTCTTTCGCGCACCCGTTTCTAGTAACTGGTTCTCCCCCACCCCTTTTCCATGATCTGACCTTCGAGCGTTCGCATCGCAAGCTTAGTAGTTTCCACATACTCACTCTGCTTCATCATCTATTCGAGACTTCCTGGATTACACACCCGATCACCACCTCGTTTATTGGGTCATGGTGGACCCTTCAGAGGATCTATCCTTCCATCATTCCTTAGGTAGGTCTAACCCGTTGTCCCTATGGAAGTGGGGAGTGATAATGATGAAGAGACCACGATCATACAACCAACGAGAGGAGAGAGCCTGTACATAGAGGCGCCACCCGTCCTTGCGAGGCGCCTATGTCCACCCCACGAGACTTTATGCCACACGAGACGAGTTGATCTGTGGTTTTCACTCCAGACGTTCCTGAGTAGGAGTAGTGAGAAGAGAAATATTATGCTAGTTTATTTTGTATTCGATTGCTATTGTTCGTCTTAGATTACTGTACTTAACTTAAGCTCAGGAGATTTTGGTGCTTGATATGAATGGTTAATACTTATGCTATAACTATATGTGATAATGAAGTTATGTTCATGTGATAGTTGTGTACGTATGTGATTAGCTTTTATTTCTCCTCTCTATGTGCGAAAATAATGAGTTTTACTTAATATGCATGGCTCATATTTTGTTTTCAAAGTTCCAAAAAAAAAAAAATTTGCCTATAATTTCATTAAAATATTTTCAAGAGTTTAAATTAAAGAACTAGAACAAAAGAGTAATAACTAATAATTAACTTAAATACGTCCTAGGCATGTTGAGTTAAATATTA
Organism: Dalbergia oliveri; assembly: GCA_030441495.1. NCBI lineage: Eukaryota > Viridiplantae > Streptophyta > Magnoliopsida > Fabales > Fabaceae > Dalbergia > Dalbergia oliveri. Next base: position 10,508,567 of record JAMLFY010000014.1, on the reverse strand, counting down.
GGGTGTTACAAGAATCCCAAACAAAAATTCATTCCTTCACTCATCTAATTCTAAATTACACATGTTATCAACACTAATGAGACAATATAAGGTAGCATTCACCTACAAGTAAGAAAGATTAAAGTGAATAAGATAAAGAAAGGTAATATGTATATTAGAACAAAATGAATTTATAAATGAGAAACTCATATTAATTGGATATTGGTGATAACCTTATCACTAAATGAGAATAAAATGAGATAATATGATAAGATATAATAAAATGAAAAATTTTAAAAAATGGTAGGATGAATCATTCTCACCTAGATTTGAGTTTAGCAACATATGGAACAACGATGGTGCTTTAAAATCTAGTAGATGATTTAGACGAAGATGTCATATAATATTACAAAATTAGAATAATTGTTATAGAATGCAAGAACACAACTAATAGGAAAGAAGGACAAAAAAATCATCGCACCATAATGAATTTGAAACCCATAATTGCAACAATAAATTGAAAGAAAAGATGGATACCAATTGAATGCATTGTACAAATAAATATATACAAACGAAAATAATATATGTCAAATCAATCATATAAAAATAATGTTGTATCTTTTGATGATTTATTTAATTATAATTATTTGTTATTTTGATTTTTTTTATTGGGGTAGCTGGACAAAGAACAGAAAACAAACAACAATTACACAAGATCTCTAAGTATCATATGTTGCTGATCTAAGGGAGGAATCTCCCACACTTTGAACTTATTAAATATAAAAACCATTAGTGTGTCATAAACCTAATAGCTTAAGCTTTTGGGAGAGTTGGTTTCATGACATGGTATCAAGCCTCTATGACCAAGTGGTCTAGAGTTCGATCCTTGTTACCCCAACTTCTAAATAAAATAATTAAATTCCAGCACAAGATATGGTGGGTCTGTGCTTGTCCACGCTTTAAGCCCAAAAGAAGCATTCGCATGAAGGGGCGTATTAAATATAAAAACCATTAGTGTGCCATAACCCTAATAACTTAAGCTTTTGGAAGAGTTGGTTTCATGATAGAACTCCTCATCTTGATAACCACTACTTTAGCAAAGAAGTTAGCACACAAATTGATTATTTGTGGTACCTAGCTCAAACATACCTCCCATTACTACTCCAACAAATCACGAATCTCCACCAACAAAGCACACAAGCCATGAGCCCGATGAGTAATAGTAGAATTCACCAAGTGCACAACTTCCATATTGTCACATTCGTAGAGTACCTTGCGATCCCTTTCATCCACGTCAAGTGCAAATCAACATGGATAGCAAGCAACTTAATCATAGTGATGTCATGCTCGGCCACCAACCTTGAAAAGCCCCAAGCTAACCACCTTCATGGTCTTTGAGAATACCACCAATACCAAACTTCTGCAAATTGTACATCACACTTGTAACACCTTAATAATTAGCTTCTTATCCTTAAGACATAGTAAGCCAATTACTAAGTAATTACGTTTTGATCTCTCATTAGGTTTTCTTTTAAAATTCTTGTAGCGAAAAAATAACATCAAAAATTTTGTTTTTGAAAACTTAAAATGGCAAAAGCCTCATGCGCTAACCCAATTATGTGGAACATAATGAAACATGCGAAAATAAATCCTCATTCAACAACAGACACATACAATAACAATCCCCGAACATGAAAATTAATTATCTCACAAGTCATCACAACACAATATATTAAATACTAGAATATCATAAAGAGCATGGGTCCATGGAAGATGACCACACCTAGTACAACCAACACAAGTCATAACATAAACAGAATTGTATTAAGAGCATAACACAATCAAATCTTAAATAAGAGTCATGTTAAGGCATGGTCTCAAATACAGTATTCCAAGATAAAAGAAATAATCAAAACATCAGGTGGCATAACTCAAATAAGTACTAGTCTACATGCCAAAGAATAATCAAATAAAAGATAAGCAATGAGGCAATGAGGAAATCCTCAGACATGTGCTAACTCCAAGCTTAAAGGACCTCATAGGGCTTCAACATCCTAGCCCACTGACTCATTTGTGGTCGACATGAAAATAAAGAGGGTGAGAATCCAAAAGCAAACTGAGGAGTTACAATAAAACAAAATATTATCATTATTATCTCCAGTCACTTAGGTTTGATTATGAAATAAGTGAGCATACTTTAGTTCATTTAATTTGTTCACAAAGTCAAATTCCAAAGTGATACATAGTTTAAGTTTGTGAATATCTCTTGATAAACAAATAATGAACTTGGAAAGCATAACATTTCTAATGTGTTAAAGCATACAACATAAGACATGCATGAAAAATTAAGCGGAAATAAGACATGACACATTCTTTAGCTCTTTTATTTACTTAAACTTTAGGCCTTTAACATGCCACCTCTCTCATGTCACCTCGACTAATCGATCATGGCCCCAGCGATTTAACTCTCACTTACACTTCTGAACCTATTGTTTAGGATGAGCTCAACCTAACTAGTCATCGCTAGATTTAAATGGGATAGATGGTAAAACTTCACTTAAACATTTTAACTTAACTTTTTCATATCACCAACATGCACCATAAAAGAATATTTCATAAACTATTGGAAGACATAAGCACAACTTCCATGGATTTCAATGATAGAACTTATAATTTCCATCTAACATACTTCAGTTTGTATTCCAAAGCCTACGGAACATAATCATAACTCATGCTAACGTTTCCATCCTTACTTCGCATTAGAATAAGTTACGTCCGTGGAACACTCCCCATGCATGTAACATCCAATCATGCACTCCCAACAATATGACATTTAAATTTGGGCTTATATACATTTTACCTCCTAAACTTTTAAGTCATATGTAATTTATACTTTGACTTTTCAAAATGTACACCACAACACCATGAACTTTTCAAATTGTACAAAACACCCATCAGCATAATTTTGGCAACAAATGAATGTAAGATTTATGTGCATTTAACCCTACTGATATTTCTAATTTGGCAACTTGACACCTTGTCTGTGAATTCTATGTGCAATTAACCCCCTGATTTTTTTATTGTGTGCAACCCTACACCCTAGTATGACTTAAAGTTTTGCACTATTTGAAAGTATGGGGTTTTTGCAAGTTTGAAAGTTCAAGGGTGTCATGATGCACTTTTTGAAAAGTCAGGGTGTAAATTACTCATGACTTAAAATTCATGGGGTAAAATGCATTTAACCCTTTAAATTTTAACGTAAATAAATACATAACATAAGCGGTGCCTAAACCAATTGTCAGAAATGACCAGACCACTAGCATATTTCATAGTCACAATTATCCAATCATAGAGTCAACAACAACAACTCCAACATTACCATCAATTGAACATCTCAAGTTTACAACATCAAGCTAATATTGAGTTTAGCCATCATATCAATTCAAGAACTAATCATTCCTCCATTATCACTTAGAACCCACTTGAAAATTTCATTTTCCAGGAAACTTATACTTTCGCATACTAGTAATTAGTTGTAAAACAAATTGTTCAACAACTCAATCCACAACCCCAAATTATTAAAACGTGACTCTTTTCATAAAAACATAACCAGAAATTTCTTTTCAGCACTATCACTTACACAAAAACATAATTCATAAGTATTAAAAATTATTCCTAGCACTTCTCACCAATAGAGCACAAAATATAACTCAAATACCCCTAAAACTAGTTGAAACCGCCACTTTAATGAAGAGGAACACAAGCTATGAAATTTTTCAGCAATTGAAAAAGCTTCAAACACCATTTACTAGCTCATTAGAACCCATTTAAACACCTAATATCTAAAATATTCAAAATCAACGCAAACTCATACACCATAAATAAAGCAAAAAACCCTCAATAGGGACCAATAGGCAACAAAAAGCTTCAAACACCATTTACAGCTCATTATAAACCATTTAAACACCTAATATCTAAATATTCAAAATCAACCCAAAAATTGTGAGCTCAATAAAAGAAGCATAAATCAGAATTTTTTAATCAAAAGCATAAAGGGTAAATTACACTCACCTCCCTTGAGGTTTGTGGAAACACAACTCTACGCCTCTAGTTGTCCAACCTACATTCAGATCCCTCACTTGTCAAATTTTAAGTATTTATATTACACTCACACTATTCACTAACAGAGCACGTTAGTAAATTTAATAGAATAACATTTTGTGATATTAACGTTCATAATTAATAAAATTACAAAAATACCCTTACTTGCCCGACGACAACAAGAGAATGCTAAGCATTTTTACAATTTTATAATTAGGAATAGTTGATATCACAAAAATACCATTCTATTAAGTTTACTAACAGGACTTGTTAATGAGGTGTGAGTGTAATATAAATTTCTTAAAATTTGACAAGCAGAGGGGTATGAGTGTAGGTTGGATAACTAGAGGGGTGTAAGTTGTATTTCCACAAACTTTAGGGAGGTGAGTATAATTTACCCAAGCATAAATGGGTCATTCAAGCGTTATTCTTAGTTCTAAAATACCATTTTCGTATGTTTAAAAATTAAGGCACAAATACCATCCTATTTTCCAACATTCAAGCCTGAACCATCAATTTTTACATAAAAGAATATGAGCTTATAAAATTTCCTGATATAGCTCTTAAAATCAAACAAATGTTTTAAAAGTTTTTAGTCTCTAAAAACATGTATTTCTTGGATCACAAGACCCGCTTTTGTACTCATTAAAGGCACACTAAACTACAAGTTCATGAGCAGCCTATATCCCTTCCATTTAAGAACCTAAAATTCAGCTTTAAAGTCACTTTAAACCTCAAACACATGTGCTGTAAATTTCCAACACTATTTATTGAAGAGATTTGGTTTCGAAATGTCATTCCTTTGACTCCCAAGGAAGCATTATGTATTACCATCACACAACATAAGCTTATTCAACCCAAAACCCCCTTATTCCATCATTGAATCATAAATCTTAGCCACAAACAAAACAATTTCAGCAACTCAACATTACAATGCTCACTCTAAAAAAGTTAAACTCAAACCACCCTTACACTTTTATCCCCTTTAAAATACCACACCAGATTTTTTTCTTTCAAACACCCCTGAATAACTTTCCAAGCCTTGAAACCCAACATTTACATCCTTTCAAAAAACCCTCAACATTATAACACAACACAACTCAACATTTCACCAATTTGGAGTCAAAATGCCACACTTTGACATAAATGACATGGTTCACAAAGCTTTATGCTAACAAACTAAAGGAATATGAATTAAACCTTAAAATCTCAACATTTTCATAACCTTTTTACTTACAAAATCAACTAAACAACAACATAAACACCTTCCACAGTTGGCCAAACCAAAAACATGGGAATAGGGCTCAATATAAAATTTTTCAAGAACTAAAACTTGTGTTCATGAATGATAAACCTCATTTGAATATTATCACCTACATTAACAAGCAAAATAACTCCTAAACACCCATTAACACCATAAATCCAAAAATAAAAAAAAAGAAAAGCAAGCTTTAGCCCTTTAGAGAACATGAAAGCTTCTCCATTAAGATGTCATTTTCAATTTAAAACAAGCATATGCACCAAATATTTCAAACAACAAGCTAGGGTTCAACAACATATAAAATGAGATATTTTAATAAAACAACCCCTACCAATCTTGAAGGTATGGGAAGGAAAGGTTGTTTGAGGCTTGTCTAAGATGGAGAAAAGCCAAAATCACTCCCCTAGCCCGCTTGAATTATGCACCAATAGTAAGGAAAAATTAGGAAGAGGTGAGCTTCCACAAGAGATGGTTGCAATGGTGTATGCAAAGCCAAGATCATGAGCTAAAAGTTGTAGCCAATCTCCATTGTGTTTGGATAGTAGGAAGGTTTGAAGGTGATGAGGATGGTAGAAAAGAAGGAAGGAAGGAAAAAAAGAAGAAGGAAGTGTTTGAAAGAAAAAGGAAAATGTGAGTGTTGTGTGTGATAGGGAGGGAAGCAGACATGTCTTTAGAGGAGGCTAGGTTCTTTTTTGTGTTAGAGGGTGTAAGTGTAAATGGCGTGTGCTAGTAAGGGTAGTTTAGGGATTTTACAATAAAAGAGAAATTGAAATAATGCTAAACATGAATAAAATAACAATTTCACAAATACTTTAATTCAAACAAATATTGTTATACTCTAGTGTCTTGGAATTTGAATTTTGGAAGGGAATTTGAAGTTATGGATTGGAGGGAGTTCTAATTTTCAAAAGGCACACTAACCTTAACTTTTAAAATATTTTAACACAACAATAACATAATCATGCATTTAAATTACTAAGAGACTAAAATTATGAGTGACTAATTATTTAGGATTTAATTAATTAATGAAGTCAATTCTAATTAGGCTCAATTAACCATAATTAGCCACAATTAGCACACAAACAAGATAAAATGAAAATCAGGATATCACAGGCACTCCCATATACATTCATTCACCTTCACCTTCCTAATACTAGGTCATGTCCAAGCTGAAACAATCTCCACTCTGTGCCAATCTCAATTGCAAGAGAGTTGGACATCCCACATAGTTTGATAAATAAACCCCATCAAATTTGAGACTTCATGTTTGAATCCAGGACTTAATTATTCCTCCAACACCAAAACCACCAAAGAGCTACAAGGAAGCTATCACCGCCTCCCTAGCAAATGACCAAGCCATGCATGCAAGTCCAATGTGAAAAACTTCTGTAGGACCAGCCACTACACAACCAAACAACCTGAGTACACCCCTAACACAATGGATGATTGTCTCTCCCTATGGTTTGATTTGATTTATTAATTATGATGCCATAATAAAGGATTTCACACAATATATAATAAATTGACATTGAAGGAGAATTCATGATATGAAAAACTTTTCTAGAATAGATTCCTAATTGTATTATTATAAGATAAGATATAGGATATTCAATGCCCATTGATGCATATTGTGTGTAATTTATCTTTGGTTGCCCCATGTGGGCTGGCTGATCACCTGCCAGGAATCGAGCGAGTTGGGGCATGTTTTTGCTGAACCCACCCCGCCCGTACAATAACACGAGTCTTAACCCGTCCGATTCCTGTAGGTTTTACAAATTTAAACCTACACCCGCCGCGAATACCGCGCCCTACTATTTTTTAAAAAACCTTAAAATTATTTCAAAATCTAAAAAATTAAACACAAATATATAAAATAAACCAATGTTAAAGTTTAAATTCTAAAGTAGCAATCATCAGTACTAAAAAAAAAATTGAATATCTTTGATAGAAAATACAACTAAATTCCAAACAAGCTTAACGTAATTTGATACTCATTACTCTATTAGTGTATTAGGGTCAGGTAATTTTTTTATATATATATATATATATATATATATATATACACACACAATATATTAATAATTATATTTTTTAAAATATATATAGAGTGAGGGGGGGAGGGCAAGGTTCACCCTAAACCCGCACACGCCCCACCCAGGCAAAACCTCCCGCATCCACCCGCCCGCGGGCGGGGGTGCCCAGATAGGGTTGTAATTGCCATCCTTACTGGTCACTGAGTTTGGAAGACTTACCTCTCTTCTTCCCCTTTTAAATCAAGTAATCAACATAGACTCTGCACTTCCTCTACAATAGTCATCTAAGTTCTTTACACGGTGAGCTTCGTATTGTAGTGAGGTTTTCGTTTTGTCAAATTAATATTCTCAAATTAATAGTAAATTTATATTTTTCGTTTGATGTAGTGAAATATATATATATATATATATATATATACACACACTAGTCGTTGACCCGTGCATTGCAATCACTGGGTGATAGTAAAAAATAGTTTATATTAACCATTATTGAAAATAAATAATAATTTATTTAAATATATCATATAGAAAATTCAGTATATAAATTTATTTTAAAAATAAGTTAATAGCTAAATAATTAAATAAATAAACAAAATATAAAGAGAAAATTATATTAACCTTCCTTGAGGTTTAGTGTAATCATACTCAGGACCCCTTTATTTTGTAACACTATCTTTGACTATTATTAAAAAGATACAATAATTTAATTAGATATACCTTATAGAAAATTGAATATATAAATTTATTTTGAAAATAAATTAATAGTTAAATAAATAAACAAAATATGAAAGACTATGTGCTTGAAATAAGTTATTCTATTTTTTATTTTATTTGGAATATTACATTTAACTGACAATAAAAACTTTATTTTATAAAAATTTTACACGTTTTGATAGATGAAAATATTGAATATTGAAAGGGAATAAGTGGATAATTTTACTATATCATAAGTCATTTACATCTTTTTAGTAAATTAAAATATCAATTTTAAAATGCAAGTTTTAATTAGTAAAAAAATCAAGAATAATCTTAATTTACGTCATCTCAATTACATCCACTTTCCTAATTTTTTCTAATTTAAAAACAATGTTATAAATAACAAAAATCATAACTATCATGAATTTATGCTATTTTAATAATTAATAGAAAATATGGGTAATCTTAATTATATATAAAATAGATTTCTCATATTACTCAGATATTATCCATATAGAACATAAAAAAAAAACATATTATATGTTAGAAGGCACAAAAGTATAACATATCATGATTTTACATTTCAACCTCATTCATGTTATAACTTAGACAATAATGCAAAATTCCTGGGCCATTAATCACTTTTTGAAGCCTTACTTCTAAGATTTCTTGCCTGCAAAATTTCTCAAATTCTTCACAAAGATATCTCAAAGAAATTTCAAAACAATTACCCTAAAAAAATTGCTATAAGAAATTCTAATTTTTTTTATTTCTTATACTTGAAAAAAATTGCTCTATGAGCGACACATGAAAAAATGAGTATTGTTTATTAGTAATATAGATATATTAGATTATAGATTAATGAAATTGTAGAAAGTGCATATTTAGAGAGAAAATGACTATTTATTATATTAAATATAAATTGAATAGTGATCATTTAAGAAGATTTATTGGATAATTATTATTCTTATTTATTATATTAAATTAAATAAAAAAGATCAGAAATTAAAGTTGTGGGGGTTATAAATTGTATTTTATTTCATATAATAATGTTAAGCAAATAATTATAATTATAGTTAAATATATGTCATTGAAATACATTCAATTAATTAGGAGAGTTTATATTTAAATTTAATAGTAGTAACAATTAGCTTGTATTTTTTTTTAACAACAATTAACTTGTATATATAATATAAATATTTCACATCATGATTTAAGATATTGAAATTTATAACGAAAAGAAATGCTACTTAGTTATAATAATCTTGCCAAAAATTTTAACAGAAATTATGAAAAGTGTTGGATGAAATGAATATGTAAAGTCATTGCATTCATCTATAAGTCAATAACATGTCACATAATTTTGACAACTTAACTTTAACAAAAGGTTCTTTTATTATACAATCATTGTATTAAATAATATTTTGATATAACATTGAGTGATTATAATAAATAAAAAAGGTGCAAATAATTGTAAACACCTATATAATTATAAATTTAAAATTTTGTGATTAATTATGAAAAAACACGTGTTTAATTTTAAAAATAAAAAAGATTATAAAGAAAATAGAAAAAGATATGCGTCACATGAATATCCATTTTTAATGTTAAATAATTTAGATTGAAATATTTTAATCAGCTGTATTATTTAAATTAAAAATTGTAATGGTTTGAAATCCAATATTTAATGTGAAATATTTATGTTGTATCAATAAAAGAAATATAAAGGTAATTTTTATAAAAAATAATTAATAATCAAGGTTATAAAAATTATGGGTCATAAGATGCTCTATGAGCGAAACTTATAAAACTTTCCCTGGAATGAGCATTGAATATTTGTGTTATACATAGATTATATATTAATTATGGAAAAATACGTGTTTACTTGAAAAAAAAAGATTATAATGAAAATAGAAAAATATATGCATCACATGAATATCAATTTTTAATATCAAATAATTTAGATTGTCATATTTTGATCAGCTAAATCATTTAAATTAAGAATTGTAATGGTTTGAAATCTAATATTTAATGTGAAATATTTATGTTGTATTAATGAAAGAGATATGAAAGTAATTTTTATGAAAAAATAATTAATAATCAAGGATATAAAAATCATGGGCCATAAGTTGCTCTATGAGTGACACATGTAAAAATTTCCCTAGAATGAGTCTTAAATATTCGTATTATAGATTATAGATTATAGATAAATTATAGATTTTGAGAGAACTAATAGATAATGAATGAAGAGAAATGAAAAACATAAAAATATGAGAGAAAGAATGGAAGAGAAAAAAAAACTATGGAAATAGAGAAGAGAAATGAAATGAGGTGTTAACGTTTCACAATAAAGGTTTAAGCGATAGAGATCTAAACAAATTGATACTGTATATTCTAAGAGAAATTAAAGGTTTTTATTTTGATTAGTATAAGTGGTCATCTTTTATAGCAATGAATATATTGCATATTCTATGAGTAATTTAAAGAGGTTATATTTCGATTAAAGGAAACCTTTCGTGGTAGCAATAGTTTTTGTTTCTATTTTTTATTTTTGCGTTAATCTAATTGGATTCTTGCTTGATAATAGAAATTAAGTAGTCTATTGAATTCAAAATTTAAAAAATCAAGGTGAATTGAAAATTTAAAATTTTGTAACTAATTATGAAAAAAGTGTTTAATCGAAAAAGTAAAAAAATATATTATAAAGAAAATGGAAAAAGATATGGTTAACGTGAATATTCATTTTTAATCTTAAATAATTTAGATTAAAATATTTTGATTGACTGTATCATTTAAATTAAGAATTGTAATGGTTTGAAATCTAATATTTAATGTGGAATATTTATGTTGTATTAATGAAAGAAATACAAAGGTAATTTTTATGAAAAAATAATTAATAATCAAGATTATAAAAATAGTGGACCATAAGTTGCTTTATGAATAACACATGTAAAATTTTTCTTAGAATGAATCTTAAATATTAGTATTATAGATATATATAATTAAAATTCAAAACTGCTTATATAATTGCAGCATTAACGCATCTAAGGAATATTCGCTTTTATTTGTGTGACAAAGAATATTCTAGTATTTATACTTGCAAAGCTTTGCTTAATGCTTATCTCAATTCTCAATGTTGGCTATTCAAATTTCGCCGAAAGGCAAACCTTATTAGCAAATCCCAATTTCAATTTTTTATGATATCATTTTATTCATTCATCCTAAAACCTTGCCTACACGTACGTTGCACTTCGTGATGAATATCTGTTTACTCAAAATATTATATATAGCAATAAAAAAAAATTCATATATAGAACTCACGATAAGTACTTCTTTCAAATCGAACAAATTTCAATTAACACAATCATATTTCAATTTCTATCTTAAATGATTGAATCATCGTTTAATAAAAGAGACGTTACCGATCAAAGTTTGCAAAGAATTAACAAAATGAATTGTTTTCCTTATTTATAAGAAGATTATTATCATTGTTTCATTTCTATCTTATTATTTTTCTTATTATTATAATACGAGAGGGTTAAGTAAGAGGGGTGATTAATGGTAAGAATATGAGAAGTTAATATTGACATTAATAGTTAATATTAAACATAAAATTATTTAACTTTTTCAAATAAGCATATAAGTATTAATTACTTTTAATCTTGACAATTTATATGTGGTTGTATGACTTAAATTAGTTCATCTCACTGTCATAATAAAGCATCCAAACTTTCACTAGATGTATAGGTTAGGATCAAGTTAAGTAAAGTTACATCGTTAATAACTTTTTATAAAATACTTTTTTGTCGATTCAACCGTTCAATTACAATTACCCATTATAAAGTTCATTTGTGCCAAATTTCTTAAAATTTGAACATTAATAAAAATGTAATTACGAAGCTCCTATTCTTATTTATTTTAAACATATATATTACGTATATATATATATATATATATATATATATATATATATATATATATATATAAACTTTCAATTTTATATAGATAATCTATTTGATGAAGGCTTCTAATCCAATGATTGGTTTTGCTAAAAATTAATCCAATAAAAAGTTATTTAACACTGGAACAGTTACTTAAAGTTACACGGTATAATTTTAAACATAGTTATGCCACTTATAACATTCTATGAAATAATTTTTTTATCGATCCAACCGTTGAATTACAATTATTTATCATAAAGATCATTTGTCCTAAATTTCACAAAAAAATTAAACATTAATAACAATGCAATCATGTTGCTCTTATTCTTATTCATTTTAAACACATATATTATGTTACGTTGATTTTGACGTATATACAAATTATTCTAAACATGTTTAAATTAATTTGAAATTTTATCAACATGGTCTATATGTGACCTTCTAATCTAACAATACGTTTGTAAAAAATTACACCAATAAAAAAGTTATTCAACGGTGTAACATTTGTTTACGGTTATAGTATAATTTGATCCTATATATACGCGAGTGTGTGTGTGTTTGTGTGTTAATAACTATAATAATTATAATACTAGAAGCAAAACACAGAGTCCACAAAAAAGAAAAAAGGAAACTTAATAAATAAAGGGTAAATTACAAGAATTTCCCTAAGAAAGTTAATATTATTACACTTATCCCGTTTTGTTTTTGAAATTACACTTACCTCTTTTAATTTTTTAGATGACATTACACTTACTTCCCTTTCTAATAATAGACTTATAATTTTTTATTTTAAAAAATTATAAAAATATATAAAATGACTTTTGTACCCTCATTAATTTCCTCTATTGCCATTCCAATACCACTCCCATAACACATTCAATCACCTCCACAGCTACAAATCCATTTCCTCCTCTTCTTCTAACAAGATTCAAACAAAAACTTGATGCTAATTAAACTTATTCATCAAAGAAAGGAGTTGTTCTTGTAATATTTATTACTGGGTTGCTTTTTCTTATTTTGACAAAGCAAGGAGCCTCAAAACAACCCTCCATGTGAGAGGAGCCAAGAAGAACAAACATCAACATGTCTAGAAAGTGTTCCATTTCGACCTTAAAAAAAAGGCAAGTATTCCATGACAAACCACATCAAATTGGAAGTCCATAAGTAGAGAGAACCTCTATAAATAGAGAAAAAAACCCCAATCTAAGAATAAGTGAGATAGAGGGTTAAAGAACTAGATTAGCATAGCATCTTCCTTTCCCTAGAATCTTGATGGTGTGGAGCTTGAACTCTAAGCCTTGCATACTTGATTCGAAGCCAACATTAATAGAGATCAGCAAAGCACCACCGTCGATCAGGAAGCATCGCTAGAAACTCAAACTTTAATAGAGAAATGCAAGTGTCTGTTAAAGATGGTGATTGATCTTTACTTGTAAGAGCACGTGCATTGTGAAGGAAGCGAGGAGATTAATTTTTCAATTTGGGAACTGAAAGGAAAAGAGATAAAGAAAGAGATCTGAGAGTTTTCTTTTCTTTTGTTGAAGAACTGTTAAAACAAAAGAAAATTGAAGAAAATGAGAAGTAGTGGAAGGAAAGAGCTAGGAAGGATTGTGGGCAGTGGAAGGAAAGAGAAAGGAAAAGGAGGGTGATTAGGGCCTTTTATGATTAAGGGTAACATGGAAAATTCAGAAATTATTTTGAAAGAAATTAAGAAATTTTATTTTCAAGGAGGTAAGTGTAATTTTAAAAATAAGAGGAAGTAAGTATAATCAACTGAAGAGAGGTTGTTGTAATTTGTCCATAAAGAAAATGTAATTGGACCCAAATTAAAATAAAAAAGTCAAACTCAATTTCTAACTCAAATTGCTACCAAAAAAATGTTTTGAACTCAAATTAAAGTCTAAAAAGAATGAGCACAATGCATTGTGCTAAGGGTCTTGCCACAGGAATCCACAATGATTCAGGTGGCTTTACAATAAGGTGCTTGGTGGTGGAGTGTGGTTGTGTGGCGGTTCACTCGTGATCGATGGCCGATGTCAACATAGACATGCATATAGAGGCTAATGACAATCATGGATAGCTTGATTTTTGTAATGGTGTGGCGACAAATTGAATGACTTGCGATTACAATTTTCGACAAGACAGAGGCCAAGATAAAGTTGTGATCATGGTTGGGACGGTTAGATAGATAGCGAAGGAAGAAAGGGATATTTGTGGTATTGTGTGTGTTAACGGTGGTGATGGTGGTGTTTAGGCCAAGGTTCTGAGTTGTTGCAAGGCAAAGAGATGGTGGTGATACGAGTGATGATGGTGGTGCTACTCGATGGTGGTGTTGCTCGATGGTGTTTGGTAATGGAGGTGGTTTGTGGTGGTTATAACTAAGGTGTGGTGGCAAAGATGGTGTGGCTACTATGTAATGATGATGGTGAAGGAGGAGGAAGAGTTTTTGATAGAGAATGGGTTAGGGTTTGATGCAAATTTATGGGTTAAGACATTAACTAAAGTTTCGGATTTTCCTATTATTGTTATTAGGCCAAAAAATAAAAAATAATTAAAAAATAAAACCCAAACAAAATATGGCATTCAGCTTCAATAAATTCATAGTGGCCGTATAGGCCTGTAAATTTGCTTTGGTAAAGATAAGGTTATCATCTGCAAAATAGATATGTGAAATAGTTGGGCTTGATTTGGTAATCTTGAGCCTAGGGTAGCCAAGATAAACACTCTGCCTTGTAAATCAAAGAAGACAATCCCTCTGCATGAAGGACAAACAAACATGATGAAAGAAGATCCACTTGTTTGATACCTCTTTGTGGTCTAAAGTAATCACCAGGGTAGCCATTCAATTTGAAATAATGCATCACCCTTGTGATCCACTTGTCTCCAAAATTCATCTTCCTTATCAGGCCTTGCTCTTGTCCATGCCAAGCCATATGCTAATCCTCTCCAAATCTCTTATGCCTTAGAGCATGGAGAAGATCATAATCAATAAGGACATTAATTATCTATGATGAGATGAATCCAAATGAAAGCACTCTTAAATTCTGAATAAGAAGTGGCAGAACAACTGGAGTATGTCAACTAAAACCTTGCTAATAATTTTACAAATAAAATTAATAAGGACATCGGCCTAAACTGAGTCATATTCTGTGGTGTTCAAATCTTCAAGATAAAAATAGTAAAAGTTTGGTCATTCTTATCAATAAAATCACCATTATTAGGAAAATTAAGAACCACATTAATACATCAATTCCAACAATACCCCAATACTTTTGGCAAAGCAAAGCAAGCATATTGTTTGGGCCTAGAGATTTTAGGGCCCCCATTTGAAAAAATGGCTTCCTTGACTTCCATACTTGTAAATTAGCCCTCTAAAAATAGTTTTTGATCCTCTGATAATATATAATCAATAAACCTTACACATTCCTCCACCCTAGCAGGTTCTAAAGTTGTAAATAGAGTTTGAAAATATGATTAAGTAATCTCATAAATCTTGTACTTTGAAACCCAAGTACCATTGTTATCTTGTCCTATTCGTGATGTTTTTCTTCTTCCTAATAGAAGCCTTTGTATGGAAGAATTTGGCATTTTGATTGACTCATTCACCCATTGTATTATAGACCTTTGGAGCCACATTGTTTCTTTTTTTTTTTTCCAATAGGCTATTAATTTCATCATTGACCATTTGGATGCACCACAAGTTATTCTCGATTATTGGGCATTGTTGAAGTTTGCCCAACTCCCTCTACACCAGCCTCATCTATGTTCCCACTATGACCAAACTCATGCTTGTTCCATAATTAAGTCTTTCACCCACACCTGAAATTGTTGGGTTAAGTATGTTTTTAGTTCTTAAGTATAGGTTGTTTTGAGGCTCTTTTTTTATGGTGTTTTCACCAACTAACTATGAAAATATGGGTTTTTGTGGTTAATTACGAGGTTATGAGGTTTTGATAGGATTTTAATTACTAAATCAATGAACATTTGGCATAAGGATCTATATTTCAATTATATTTTGACTTTAACTTTGTATAGAACTCAAATATTTCATTAATATAAGAAGCTTTGATAGGAAAAATATGGAGCAATATGTGGACAAAAAGTCCCCAAGGAATATGAAAATCACAAATCTAAATATGAAGGGTTTAAAGAAGCATTCACATATGCGTTTCAAGTTTCACCTAGGAAAGGGATATAAAATGTCTAATCAAGTATCTTTAACTTATTAAGAAACACTTTCATATAATTGTCATGTTAAGTAAAACCGAACCCTAAAGAATAACAAATGTGATGCAAAGTCTCCAATTGCATTTTACTTGAGTTCATAGTCCAATAAAATTGATTTTACTTCTTTTTAATATCTTGGTCTTTTTCCCTAGTTTATTTGAAATGAGAATATTTCACCATATATGATAGTGTGATTATCGTTATTTAACTTTGTTTTAATCGATATATGATAAAAAAAACTAATTGGTTTATTATTGTAACTCAATAGGGGATGAACTTTAAATATGAGATTCAAGAAAGAGAACAAGCAGGAAAAGTTTAATTTGCAAATATGATGCAATGGTTGGAGCAAAGGTTTGCATGTATGACACTTGATCCTTCACAGATGAGTCCTTCATAGCTAGATTTTTTTCCTATTTACACCGACATTGTAGAATGACAATGATGATGGTGTTATGATGATTTGTAGGTTTTAGTTGAACTTATGTTGAGAATTTAGATTTTAGTATGCTAAGAATTTGGATTTTAGTTATTGGAATGACAATTTAAATACTTCTTCATTTGACATTTATTAGTATTTTTTATTAATGAAATATGTTCTTTGATACTAAATTTATATTAGTGTTATGAAATTATATTTTTGAAATTGCTTGATTTTTTACATGTTCAAATCAACACAAGATCATTTATAAAATACAAAATAAGATAATAAAAGAAATTTAGGAATTAGAGATGAAAATGTTCCATTGCTAAATGATAATATTCTCTTGGCTACTTTATAGATAGATATATTTCGTCCTAAGGTAGAGATGGATATCTTCCATCTCGCATTAGAGATGGATATAGTCTTGTTTAGAGTGGAATTTTTTTAAAAAAAGTGACCAAGTTTGTTCACATATTAGTGACGGAAGATTTAATTTTAGAAATCAAATATATCTATCTCTAATTAGAGATGGATAAAAAAAACATTTATCACTAAAAAATTAACAACCCCATTTTTAGCAATGAAAGCCTTTCCATCTCAAAATCCATTTTTAACTTGTTTAGCAACAAAACTTTAACAATTTAATGATGAATTTTTTGGGTCTTAAAATAAAAAATTTCTAGTAGTGAAGAAAATGGAGAACACAAAACACACCCTTTGATAACTAAAGAAATGGGGAAAGAAGTAGGTGTATGATATGAATTGAAGGGAAGGGGGAGGTAAGGATGAGATGTGAAGGACCGAAAAGAATACAAATTTAATCAAACAAATTCATTTCATTGATTATTTAGTTTCATTGGGCTTAAAGTCATGACCAAGACCAAAATCCTTTGCTATGTGACAACCAAGTCTATCTTTGAAAGTTGACTTTTCATCTTCTGCAAATGTCTCTTTATTGATCCTTTATCACCAAATTAAATTGCTCCAGTTTGGCATTTGTCAAAAGTCCTTGTTTATAAGACCTTTCACCTGACTTCCAGTTGATGCATTTTTACTAGGTTGCCCTTTCATATTTTCAATTACATAGATATTTTTTCCTCTAACTTTTGCCTAGATTGCCCTTTTGGGATTTCAATATAGAAAATTCCTTTGTTCTTTCTTTTTTTATGCTTTAACTTTTTCCTAGATCTTTTTCTAAATTAAAAATCCATCGAGCATTTTCTTTTTACTTTGCTTTTTGTTTTTTGTTCAAAGCCCTTTTTTGACACACTTGAATTGACTAACTTTTCTAGTTCTTCGCCTGAAATTCATCTTTGCAATGTGTGGCTCTTCTTAGTTTGGTGCTTATTATTGATGTCAAAATGCTTGAAACCTGCTAGCTTTAGAACCCTTGAAAATGCTCTTATTAGAGCTTAAGTTTTGAGTGACAACAATGCAAATTTTGTTAAAATGTTTTGAATAAAGAACTAATGGTTTACATGAGTTTCTCAAGTGTTAAATAGGAACTTTCTCATATCATATGTAACAAATTTCGTGATATATATTTCATACTATCATGATTTATATGATATAAAACTCATTTAAAGAGTTTACAATTTTTAAAAGTATGAAGAATAGCTCAGAAAAGTGAGTTGCATTATGAGAGATACTTTGAAAGTAGATTGAAGTATCAAAAGTGACATGACAATATCAGAAGATGGTTATTTATGATCAAATCAAGCACCTCTCTACCAAACTCAATCGTGTTCACTAAAAGAAGAATTCAACAGTATCTAAAGACTCACATCTACTTCAAAAAGAAGCTCTACATGAGTTAGAAGAGCTCGGAAAGTGAAGAAGCATCATCAGAAGTAAAGAAACATCATCAGAAATTGAAGATATTTGTGTTAAAGAGAAATATAGCTTTAGAAAGTTTTTTCTCATGATGTATTGGCTTTCTACTTGAAAAATCTACATCCTTGATGAATATTTCGTGAGTTGAGAAGTACAAAAACCATGTATGATGGTGGAAGAAGTTTCTTAAGCGTCTATACTACACAAGGAATAAAGGACAAACTACTTTTATAGTATCATTAATACAAGCTCAACTAAAGTGTGCAAAAGACTAATCCTAGGCACATGGCAAATGATCAACATGTGTACGATGGATGAAATCAAGGACCGATAGTCTCATTCAAAATTTCAAGTATAAAAGCAACATTTGTTTAATCTGAAGGAACTTTTGCGCTTAAAGATATTCAAATATGCATTATACTTTCTGAAGCCTAGTCTTCATCAATTTTCAGTTTCTAAAGTCTAAAATCTTCTTTGTAGGATTTGTTAACTAAGATACTCTTGTGAGAAATTAGAAATAAGTCTCTCAAGTGTTTTCCTTACTTACACATCTTAGGAAACTTGAGTAAAGATTTGAGTGAAACACCAAAACCTTCATATCTTTTGTAGATAGCTTGGAGAAGCTAGAGAAAAGACTACTTGTGAGTGAGGGTTAATTGTATTGACAGCTCATTGTGTTTATGTCATGACACAATTTGAGAATGTGACCATATGGGAAACCGACCCCACGAAAGCTTTTACATGACATGTTACGCATAAAAACCAAATAATTTTCTAAATAAACATATTTGGAATAAAATCTGGATAACTTTTCTCATATTTTATAAATCAATCCAAATATTTAAATAAGACAATTGCTCCAAACCTTAGGTCATACATATGATAACATAGTTACATAGTTTCTCAAAATAAACATGAGCTGATAAAAATGCATGGTCCATAAATCCTACCTACAAATGCACTAAAGCACTGGCTAAATGTAAACTAGACTACACCTTACTCTAAAGTGAAGCTCACCAAAGGACAATGCTAAGACTCCTGAAGATGTATCAGGGAGGACTCTAGAACAACAATCATATCTGGAAAGGGAAGAGAGATGTGAGTTTCATCTAAAACTCTATGAGCGGAGAAGTTCAGAAACCATGTATGATGGTGGAAGAAGTTTCTTAAGCGTCTACACTACACAAGGAATAAAGGACAAACTACTTTTATAGTATGTCAACTATCACTGAGACAAGCTTAGCTAAAGTTTGTAAAAGACTAATCCTAGGCACATGGCAAATGATCAACACGTGTACGATGGGGATGAAATCAAGGACCAATAGTCTCATTCAAAATTTCAAGTATACAAACAACATTCATTTAAGCTGAAGAAACTTTTGCGCTTAAAGATATTCAAACATCACCCACAACCCACATGAGACAACCAAACAATGTGCATATATATAATGCAACAAGCAAAAACATTTTCATATACATTTATATATATATATTCTACTAATAGAGAAATCATATATTTTTATTGAAACTATTATGTTATTAACTACAACAATTAGTAAAGAAACAGAGTATGTCATGTCATCTTACTTGGATGATTTCAGTCTTTTGCAAATGAATATCTCTTGGGCATAATATCGGTCCTTTGCAAACTGTGTCCTTACGGATAACTATGCAAAGATGAAATAAGTTTCTCTTGAACACATATAAAATCTAAATAATTGGGAGATGCCCCTTGGCAACATAGTATACCAAGGTTAACGATCTTTTATTGCTATTAACTCGGAGCTCTATTTCTCTCACTAATTATGTAGTCTAAAAGCTATCATAATAGTTTACTTGAGGAATCTAAAGTTTCTAAAACTCATAAAAATTCTAGTATTTTGTCTATTAGGACAAACTAGCATCGAAACAACATATTACAAACATGTAATTTCACAAACATAATTATTTTCAAAACTGTAATTTCATAAACATAAATATTTTCCAAGAAAGATTGTATCAAGTATAATCTCATGGTTTTCTAAAATTATTTTCATGCTAATAAAATAGAAATTGCCTATCCTGGGCTCTAGCATGAACTCAGAATCATGTTCATGGTAAATAGTTTCTACGAAATGTAACTCATTCTTTGAAAGAGTTTCTAATGATCAAAAAAATATTGGACACAACTGACTCACCATATGTTGCTGGGAGTGCCTGACTACTAAATGTACAATCCTATGAGTTTAGAACGGCATTCCTAACTGCCACAAATCATTGGAATGACCTTAGAATTGAATTAGGTGACGTTAAGGAAGAGAAAACCGAATAGCTTTAGCCCAATAAATAACTAAACTCATAAATGAGATCGAGAAAATAAGGAACATACTTACGGAAGGATTTAACATATAGAAATCAATTGGAATTGCTTGGAACACTTAGAGAAAACTTTCCATTCTTGGACAAAGCCATAAAGAGAGCTAAGGTCGGCTAGGGTTCATTGAAAAGTGTTTAGGGTGTTATAATATGTCTATTTATAGTAAGGGAAAGTTAAAAAGCATAAAAATGCATTCATGTGACTTTCTGACGTGGGCTCATGTGCACCCGCTTAGAATAACTCGTTGCATTGAGTTTTTCTTGCCAACCCGCTGCAGTGAACATGTGCATGATAGCACTCATGTTGCATCTTAATTCATCCATAACTTTTAATATGATTGGAATTTGGCCTCGGGGCTAAAAATAGCAGTTGTAGAGAATTGAATTAGCTTTCTAACGAAATAAAAATCACATCAATTGGAGATCTATAGCTTGAGATATTTGCAAAATACTGGATAGATATCATGCTTGATAGCATAAGAACAAAGTTACATCTCAAAACTTATGTTCCGTTCTCACCTAGCATATATGGGAACTATGAGATGGTCTTGAGAGCAATGTTGAAGGTCACTTATGATCCCTTTGAAATATTTATACTCGGGATATTACATTTAGCTTAAGAAGGCTAAAGAAAAACGATCTTGGTGATTTCTTGTACAAGAAAGAAGTTATAGTGGAACTTTCCACAAATTTTGTTAGAACTGACTATAGGCAAAGCTAAGTCAAACTAGTAGAAATTTCTTGTGTGATCTTCTTCATAATTAATCTCTTTATATATGTCTTGTGTGTCTTTATCCGTTTGTATGTGATGTTATAATTGTATTATCACTTTCTAAACCTATTTGTTTTACTTGGACACTTTAGGAAGTTATATTCTAAAACTAACTAATTGTTTTTGTGCTACTTTCAAGTCCTGCATAATAGAACATTTTTAAAAGTTTTAGAGTAAAACAATTCAACCCCCTTCTTGTGTACCCCACACCTCACTTACAAGACCAAATGCTTTATCATCTGTTGCTATTTTCGTTCTTGGCAGATTGATTGAATGCTATAGGTTTCATAGCCACATATAAAATTTCCCCAATTGATAATTGAACTAGAGTGCTTAGGACAACATTTTGCTCTTTGGTTATAAACAACTTTGCCATTATTCACTAATTTTAACACCTAAGTAGATTGTTTGCATAACGAGGACCTTAATCGTGATTATGATCATTCAAGCTCATCGAAACATGAGAATCAATTAATGGATTTTCAAAGTTATCCAGTTGGGATGGAGATCTTGAAAGGAAGAAATGTTTTTGAAGTGGGTGCAACAGAACAACAATGCACGAACAAGGGATGGATGATAATATGTTTAAATGAAAAAAAAATAAAAGAAAGCATGCATAATCATTTTTCAATAATTCTAAACACAATTTGAGACAATAAAAGCCTGATGTTTACCACTTAAAATAAAGTCCAGTCAAGATTCATATCTCTAGCTATCTAGTGTCTCTTTATTTTGAGTGAGAAAAACTTCCTCACATCTTCCAAAACTTGTTGAATTCATCAAGGTTGAGTATCAAGGCCAGGAATGACTTCCAAATATATAGGATGTTCTCTTTTGTATTCCATTAGGTCACTTCCTTCCTTTCTAGCTCTTTTTCTTCCACCCCTTCTATCTCTTTAGCTTTACTTTTCTCCTTTTTTTCCTTTTTTTTAGTTTGCTCATGACTTTCAAAGACAAACACTTGGATCAGGAAAATTTTAACTTGAATGAGCGATGTTTAAAGACAAAAAAGGTGCATTTTTTTGTTATTTTTATGAAGTGAAATGCCACTTATATGCATATCACATGATGCACATGAATGGAGGAAAAGATTATCGAGGAAGAGCAAAATGCATATTGGATTTTTTTTTGGTTATGGGTATGCATGCTAGAATTGCTAATTTTTTTTAAGAGATCATCGCTTTTTTGTAATGTCATTTGTAGCTAACTAAATACGTGCACTTTTCTTAAAGGACCCTAATGGCTCCTTCTTGTGGTTTATTTTTAAACAAAACTTTGTTTGATTATTATTGTTCTCATTTTTTATTTCCAAATTGATTTTATTATATTTTTATAATCATTACAGCCAAGATGCTGATAAAATTAATGGCCTCTATTTGTTATTTGTGCTTGTATCCTTCTTTTCTATTTCTCATGTTTTATTTTTCTCAATTTCATACAAAAACTTAGGGATCCTTGTAAGGACTTGCAGAAGGTGGGGAATAAGATGGAAAAAAATTCCCATAAGTGGGATTGGGGATGTAGGCAGGTAGGATATAGGGTAGTAGGATGGGGTTAAAGGGACTCCCCACCCTCATGCATGTCTTCCCTACATTAAACTACTACTACTATTGAAAATATATCCTATATATTTATGTGTTGTGGCTGTGGAATTACGTAGGGTACATTATCTTAGATTTTTTAACATATTCAAAGATGAAAAATGGACATTTTTACTTAACACTCATTGATGGGCGTTAATCTTAGATATTTACACTATTTTCCACCATCAAAATGAGAGGGTTAAGGCAACTAAGAAGGTTAATAATTTTTTTTATGACATCAAAGAGCCATTCAAGGCTAAGATAATGATGATAAACAAATTCAATGAACACAAAATGAGTTATATATTATGAATAATAATTTTTTATATATTATTTTTTACGTTGTTTGTTTATTTAGTTTTAGTTGGGTGCATTACAAATGATAGAACAACTTTAGGGCTTATTTATACATTTTCTTTACTTGTACAAATCAAACTTTAAAGTCTTTTTTGCCTTGGAAAAAGTTTTAGTGATTTTGCACTTCCTTAGTAGAGAATATGCAAATGATGGGGATAAATGGTTTATAGAGATAGTACGTGATTGTTGTGGTTTACCTCTTAAAGTATGGTGCACGACACGCCTTATTATCTAATGATCAATATTTGAGGGTTTAATCTATAACCAATGCATTGTAAATGTGCTATAAGAAGGCTCCCTTTCCTTTTCCCAATCCCCACAACCACATGACTTATGTTGACAGTGACACCAAGATCTGTACATCGATTGCCATATCAAGTTTGCGAACCTATTGCCAAGCTCTCCCATATAACAGACTTTGGCATCTATATCAAGTACTAGCTCCCTACCGATCATCTTGATGCCCTCATCTATGTCACTAATGGCAAAAACCTTGACCATATGATGGTTGAGTACAATCAATGTGGCATGTTTCACCTAAACTTGCATGTTGTAGACTCATCCTTTCTCCTTCCCAAAATCACCACTACCAACAACAACAACAATGCTCGTCCTCCTCCCCATCCTTATACTATAACCAAACTTGAGTTCCATTGGTTTGTAGATGCTCGTAATGGGAGGAGAGTTCATAGGTTGTTGAAACAAGTGACATGATTGATGTCATTATAATGGTGGGTGGAAGTGGTGAAGATTGTGACCACTGATACCATGGAGCAATGGAACCTTTGTCTGGAAGTGGAAAGAGCCAGTTGGATGAATGCATGATGATTAGGTGAGGTGTGGTCACAATATTGCCACAAAGGTGGTTTGATGATGACTAACATGGTGGTGTTTCTTTGGGGTGAAGGTGGTTACTATTAAGGAGGGAATGGAGGAAGAATGAAAAATTTTATAGTGCACCATAGATGATTGGTGTATGGATAAGCACTCAAAGCTTGACCATTAAATGACATGATGTGTGGTGCACCACAACAATTGCTGAAGATGAGTACCATCTTAATGAAAGATTAAAGGAAACAATATTGCTATTTCTTTGTACAATATCAAACTTCATCTTCTTTTTCTCAAGTTATTTTAATTGCTTTAAGTCTTATAAAACATTTTATTCAATCTCAATTAATTTTTAATTAGTCCATATTGAGAAAAAGTTTTTTGAAAGTGAAAAAATGAAACCTCATAATTTAGATTGCACTTTAAATCAACTAAGTCCATTTTTTTTCCATAATAGTTATTTCTAGCAATTCTTTAAGTCACTATTAATAATTTTTTCAAATATTTTCCAGTTAATAAATATAAATACATAAATTTGTGACGCAACACTTTTTATAGTATTCCTTTAACAATAAATGAACATTTACACAATTTTCAATATACATGAATTTAACCGAATCACATAGGTTACATAATTATAAACAAATGTTGATATTTTCAATTTAAACCGCACAAACTTTACAAAATCTAAGTAACCAAAACCTATTCTTATAAGAAATTCTACAAAATTAAATAGTTTAAATATTATCTCATCATTTTTAATTTGGAACTTTTTATTGAAAGATTTCATTCCACCACTCAATGTATACTATGCTTCCAAAAAGGTTGATGACAACTCTTAGGGAAATCCATATCGCTAGCTGCGAAAATTGATTCAAGATGAATATGTGCAATGGATTTAAGACTTTGTTAGCTCAATGAGAGTAGTTGAAAATCTTTAGGCATAACTCACAAGCATTTGCCATGGTGTTCATTTGGCTTGGAATCTTGGTTATTATAAGGTGATTCGTGAAAACAATTCTCCATGTAGTTCATGTTATTTTGGGTAGTAGAGGAGATTTTCATCATATGAAAATGAGATGTCTTAAATGGTTTGTATTAATATCTCGAAATTTCATCTAGCTAGATTAACCCAATAACTTGAGTAATCATAAATATGGATAGAGCAGTTGAATTTATTCCTACAACTATTGACCAAAAATCAGCACGGAAATCAAACTCAACTAATCAACCCTTGAAGTTAAGGAGTCAACCCTAGAAGCAGAATAGAAAAAGTCAACCAAAAGTCAAAACCTATGCTTAAATCATTAAAAGTCATCAACAAATATAAATGATTTAAATATTCTAAACTTGTATTAGCATTGAATACCAAATTAATAATAAAGTATAATAAATTGAGGATTTACTACTAATGATGTAATTTTATAAAGTAGTTTTTACTAAATATGACTAAGAAGTGACAAAAAATAATTAACAAATTACTTCTTGGGAACCAAGACAAACAAACACATCCATGCCTATATCCATGCTAAAATTCTAGCCAAACATGTACATGCAATAATCATGCATCAAAATTTTTATTGAAAAGACAATTCTTAATAAAATCTTATGATACAATATAATTATGCATGGCATAATTCAACACTCTTGCTCCATCGATGCATGCTAGAGGTGGGTATGCGGACCATTTTGTTGTAAACCATAATTAATGGGGAGGATTTGGGCCGTTTCATAAATGGACTTGAGTATAGCCTGTCGTGTCTACCTCGTATAAGTTCGCAAGTTCACACAGGTCCACATAACCCATTTTTTTTGTTCACATTTTTTTCCCGCACTAGTTCGCGACGAGCCTTTTTTTCTTTCATATTTTTTTAGCTTTTTTTATACCTAATGCTATATTATATTTATATAGTATATTTTACCTAGCAAAATATATATACAAACTTTTCATTACATTATCCAAAATATTACCAATCAAATATGCATAACTCCTCCAATCATAAAAAATTGTGAAACTACAAAAGAATATAAATTAACAACTATCAACTATCAAATATCAAACATAAGCAAATCAAATATCAAATACAAATAAAAAAAATTATAGAATAAACTAACTCACCAAAGTCCATCATCAAGAATATAAATAAATACCATAAAATGGAAGCATTCCCTCACTTATGCGGCTAGCGGGTTGGTTTGAAACCCGGGCCAGGCCTATTTAGCCCGTTGGTTAAGCGGTGTGGACCAAAAAGTCCACGGGTTGGCGAACTAAAAATTTTCTAGTCTATTTTTGTGCGGATTGTGTGTTAAACAGTGTCGTCAATCATAACCCGTATATCCAACTCTAATGTATGCCAAAATCAAAATTAAGCATCGCCATCATCAAGGGAAAAGCTTGATTTAACACTATAATGACACCTTGATTTAATCACAAATGACAATTTGTCACTTTTAAATAAAAATGGAATTTCTTATTACTACAAGTAATAGTTCTTAAGGCCTAAAATTAAAGTTGACTAACACATGTAACTAGATTCCAAATACTAATTACCTCAACAAAGTGGATCAACTAGGAAGGGCAAATAAGAGGAGAATCTTTCTCCTTCTCCTTTTGATGCACTACCAAAAGGCTTATAAAAAGGGGAAGGATGGCTCCATTTCATTCTTTGTATACATTTGAACATCTGCAAGCCCTAAGGACCAAGAAAAAGAAGAAAAATTAGCTATGCTTGTATACTTTATTTGATACATGAATTTATAATTTATTGACTGCACTTGTGCTGAGATTAAACTGTATAATGAAAAATAAGCCACTTCAATTTTTTGTGAAATTAAAATTTGAACTATTGTCATGATCACTTTTCCTAAATTAAAACTTGTTGTGACTGAGTCACACTCGAGATTGCTATTCATTTGTTCATAGGTCATTTTGCTATCACAGGATCTAATGTTGCCATGGAGATCGTGTTTGCTTCTACTATTATTATTGTATTTCAATATTATGTTATGTTTAAATTCTAGAATACTTGATGTGATGTATTAAGTTAAGACATATGTATTATACCTTTATTTTATTTGGACAAAATTGTGATGTAATATATTAACTACGATATTATGTAATGCAAGTTTAATTATTGTTACTCACTTTAGTTAATGATTTGTGCGCATGATTTATTTGAACAATGAACTGCAATTAGTATGATGTATATCAAATTGTCATCGCATGCTTAATAATTTCAAACTTTTTTTTGTAAAAAGAAAAGTTTACCCATTATTTTCTAAAGCTAGGTTCAGGAGAAAAATGATGAAAGACAAAAATAGCAACTACTAGAATTGAAATGTGACTTAAGTATAGTTTGGTTCTACTAGAGTGCTATAGTTTGTTTCAAGTTAATGACCTTATTAATCTGAGTAACAAAAGTTAAATCTAAATTAACAAAATTCTATTTGAGTGCTACTATTGTGATAGAAAGTTTTCCTGAATTCAAGATTCTAGAATTAGATGGTACATGATATGGCAATCTAATAAATCAAGCAAGACCACATCATCATATTAACCAATATTTTTTCACAAAAGAAAAAAATTAGGGTTAAACCAAATATACACAGTGTTTAAAGTCATAACATTATTTTCATGATCTCGCCATCATCTACAAATTGGGTGACTATAATATTGTTTAGTAAAGAAAGATTTGATCCTAAAATAGGCATCAACACAATAAGAGCATCTTCATCCTACAACAGGCATCAACATAAAAAGGAGCAATGCTTAACAAAAGTAGTGGGACAAGCGAATAAGTTTGAAATAATTTTG
This sequence comes from Dalbergia oliveri, assembly GCA_030441495.1. Lineage (NCBI taxonomy): Eukaryota > Viridiplantae > Streptophyta > Magnoliopsida > Fabales > Fabaceae > Dalbergia > Dalbergia oliveri. The sequence goes on along the minus strand of JAMLFY010000014.1, from coordinate 10,480,360 downwards.
GTTGGGGATGGATTTGTAACTCAATGGTGATAGGATGAGGAAGAAATGGATTTTCATTTTGGATGTAAGAATGAGAAGAGGATTGAAAGAAAAATAATATTGGTAATATAATATAAGAGAAAGAAAAATGATACATTAATTATCAAGTTACATGTAATTTCCACATGTGTCGAGTATACATAATTTTGGTAAAATATCGAAAGGAATAATATTTTCCATTCTATTTTGTACCTCCACTTTTTTTTTTCCTCCAAACACTCATTTGTCCCTTGCCTCTAAACTCTTCTATTTCCCTAAAACTTTGTCATCTACACTATCTGTCAATCACCACCCTTCCTTCAACAATGCTTGTACACCACCACCACACGTTGATTAAATGTGTGAACAAATCTTTCTTACTCTTGGTCTCATGTGGTTGTAGCAACTACCCAAAAGAATATGTTTATATTTTGACTTCCACCCATCATAGTTATGGCTATGGAGGTGAGGTTTTGTTAATATGGATGAATTTGGAAAAGAGTTAAAGGCTAAAAGTTCAAACTTTGAAGCTTGGGTGGTGTATAAAGAGCAATTTTAGAACATAAAAAGGGATTCTTTTTACTATTTAGTTGTCAATGTAAGGGTATTTAATGAAAATAGTTTTAAAGAATTGTGGCCAATATTGATCACATTGAAGATTTTTGTTGATTCCTTCACTCATGGGAAGCTATGACCTAATAGGGTGGTCACAACTAAGGCAAATTAAACTCGTTAGGTCAATCCATTTATCAAGTAAAATTAGGTGAATTTATCTTAAAAAATCTTGACCTATTTACCTATTTATTTATTTTGGATACTTTTAAGTATTGCACCTTTACATAATCAAAGAAAGAACATTGGTACTTTATAAATTATAATATTTAAGCTCAACATTCACTTTTTCCATTCATTTCTACTTTTTTGTTATAATTTTTTTTTTATAAAAAACTTAAACTTGCCAGCCCCTTTAAACTTGTGTGACAATCTTACATGATCAAACTACTAATATAATAATGCCCAACCCATTTAAGTTTGACTGATTTAAATTTGTTTAATTTATGTATCTAAATAAGTTGTGCTTAAATTCTATTGACCCATTTAACACCCTTAATTACTAAATATTTATTTAAAATTTGATAGCATTGTATTTTTATATTTGGTTTTTTAACATTGTCAAATCTTTTTCTTTTTCCTTTTTACGATTTTCTTTTCAAAATCTCGAGGAGAGAAACATAATGAAAACAATGTAGTATTTTTATATAATTAATATAAAAATAAAAATAGAAAATATCTTTTGAAATCAAATTTAATTTTTGAAGTTTCCAAAACATCATTTAACACTCTCAAAAAATATCAACGAAAAATTTCAAAAAATTATAGTGTGAACTAGAACCATAAATCAAGGGAATACAATATTATCTATCCAAAGCAAACAAAATTGTAAGACTAAGTTTAACTTTAGGATTTAATTTAAATGCACTATCATTAAAGTAAAATTTTCCATGTGCATAACTTTAAAAATAGTGATGTGAGAATCAAACTTATTTTACTAATGTGATAATATATTTTAATAATGGATTTAATTTTGGTACACATATAGTATAAAAAAGTTTTATATAGTTATCCAATCATGTAATGACATACCAGTAGATACAGTTAACTCTCATCTTTACTACATGAAAAATCATTCAAATGAAGAGATTTTATTGGATGATAATGTGAAATTTTTTACATTTTAGTGCATCAAAATTAGGCTCTTTAATAATTGTATAAATATATTATTAGCGCATCAAAATATAATCTTAATTTTACCAAGAAAAAAAAGATAACACAAACTAGGGTGTTTATGACGCCAAAGCCTATTGGGTTGGGTTTTCTCAAATTTGACTCGATGTATTTTTCAACCTAAGGTTTAGGAATATTTTGAGTTGATCTAACTTAATGAAGTCAAATAATTCTTTTAGAGTTATGCTTTTTTATAATAATTATTGATCAATGATAAGATTTTATATTTTAATTAATATAATTTAGATAATTTGATATTATGTTTATAGTTATATGATTTATTTTGAAATATATATTTACAAAATATATCTTGAATTTTGTTTCATCATTTGTAAAATATGTTACCAAAAAAATATCATGCTATAATCTTTATAGATTGTTTAAAATTTAAATTATTAATCGGGAATTAGATTTGAACTGGTTCAGATTTTGTACAATTCGGCTTGAGGCATCATTTGTACACTTCTAAATTGGAATTCGAGAAAAACCTAGAGGCAGCAAAGGTAAAGCAACCTCTTCTCAAAAAGACCCGCAGTAGAAATGACTCGCTGCCTCAGTTCTCACTGAATATAAATACTCCTCTCCCTTCGGAGGGCACAACACAACACAATACAAATCCGTGTAGAAAGCAAAGTAAATAAATTTTCTCAGACCCAACGCCACACGGCGATTCTTAGCCCCACTCATCTCTCTTCCTCTCTTTGGAGTTTCGCTTCGCTCTTTCGCTCGCGTATTCTATTATTCCCTTCTCTTCGCACTTCGGATGTGTATGCACACATCCCCTTTTTCTCTCATCTCTCTCAGGTATCTTTTTCTTTTTCTTTCTTATTTTTTTTAATAATCACACTAGTCTTATCTCCAATAGGTTTGTGTATTTATTTATTTTATTCTATATCACAAATTTGATCTGCTTCTTTTTATCTTTTGTAGTTTTTTTATAGACACTTATTGATTAGGGTCTTATCATATTTCCTAAATTCTTGTGCTTTTTCTTAATCGGTTTATCTTAAACACGTATTATTAATCCGTCTGATCTTTTTTCATAAAGATTTGGTTTTTAGTTGATTATCCTGTTGGTAAACTAGTCGGTAATCTGGTTACTTATTTTTATTATAATTATTTTGTTATGTTATGTTATGTTATTTTTTATTTATTATGTTTTCAGGCAGTGTGGTTCAGAGTAGAGGACTTGAGGTGAGATGACAACCCTAAGATCGAGTTGGCCATCGAGGCTGCGCCAACTTCTGTCCAGCGAGGGTGCCATTGGCCCCTCCATCAAGTTGGACTCTGAGCCCGTGAGTTCTCTCTCTCTCTCTCTCTCTCTCTAATACTCACTTGTTTGTTGTGTTCGAGATTAGGGTTTAACGGGATGATTTTTTTAACTGTTGGGTAGTTGGTAAACCCCAGTTATACATGTGTCTGTGCCCATTTCCTATTATATTATAAAATGATCTTTCAAAGGTTTTATTTTTGAGTTTAATTTTGATAAATGTTAAATTCTATTTGTATGACTTTTTTTTTTAAGTGTGGGGTGGGAGTTAACCATATTTGTTTATGTGACATGTATATGATTGGATGATTGTATAAAATATTTTTATACTGCGTTGATTCAAAATCAATTCGTTCATTTTTATGTTTTTGTTTAACCCTTAGTGAGTTGTATCTGTTAAGCTGTTTTAGTATGTTACTGTATGCCTTCTTTTGCTAGTAACATTTGACAATGGCACTTGCTGCCCATAAATCCACTTCTTTTTGCATGATTTTTTTCCCCCGGTTGTGTTTAGCATTTTTTTAATGAATGATCGTGCATGCTTTGTTTGTGATGGGAAATGAAAGGAATACGCAGCATTGTTACTAATTTGGAATATTATGTGCATTAGTAATTGACATGGCCTCGAAAAATAATGGATCATTTGGACGATCTTTGTTTGCTGAAAAGCACATAACGGATGTTCATTTTGAAAAAGGAAGTCGTTTTTTGGATAAGTTTAGGCTTTTCAGCTTGTTTAGGAATAAAGTTGACTCATTCTTTGCTTTGTTGGGAAGGAAAAGTTTGTCGCTTATCCAAAAGTGCTACTACATTGTGATGAAGACCCATATTTATAACTGTAAATGTTGTATGTTAGAGAAACGATATTTAGTATGTAACCGTTTTCGTTGAATTAGTGCGAGCGTGTTTTGTTGGTTTCCATTAAGTGTTTTAGCATTTTCTTTGAATTTTTTAATGTAAAATTGTGGGATTGAAATGCAATCAGTTTATGACATGTTTCATAGCATTTCGTGCTCATTATTTTTGGTACTAAATAGTTTTTCTCTTTATTTAAATGGCAATATGAATTACTGAGTGCTGCTTGAGATCAGCTGCATAGCCAGGGAAAATTCTCTCTGAGAGAGATCAAATCAATAATCTCTGGGAGTTTATTGATTGTTGCACTGCTGTTGTTGTGGTGTATGTTTAATTTGTTGGTGAGTTTGAATAGCAAAACGAGCTACTACTTGAGTTTGGTCTTAGATCGAGTGAATAGGGGTTGTCCAAAAGGTATTCACCACGTATAAAGCATAGACATTGACATTGACATGGACATAGACATGGATGCGGAGATACACCAAATTGTTACACTATTAACTAAAAGAGTTATGGAGCAAGATTGAACAGAATATGCTACCCACTTCCCTGCTAAACTTTTTATTTCAGGATCTGTATCGAAAATTTTAAATTTTTGAATTGATTTTGCTTTCTGCCATAACACTGTATATAGTGTACCTATGAAGCAGGTCTTTTGCAAATGCACAACTGATGCACGGTTACTTCTGTTTCTGACAAAGTGAGAAAAGCTGTTTTACTGTTAATTGCTGTACTGGAAAAATATAATAAACTTTGATGGTCTTTTTTACTAGTAAGGTACCTTAAAAATTAGATTAGGATACACTGTATTTCTAGCATATACTAGCTGCTAATTTCACTGGCCATTTGCTAGTGATGGTTTAATCAGCATGTGAACATGTGCTTCTCATAAAAAGGTTGTGATATGCTTAAATTTATATTAAATAATAATACCTCTTAGGTCTCCTGGATGCGTTATTCAGTAGTCAATCGCATGCTCTAGTGGCGGAGCGCGTTGGCCTCTCTAGGACTCGGTTCGCATCACGCTTTCCAGTCACGGCGATTGCGGTGAGATCAGGCTAGAATCGCAGCATTGCGGCTGTGCTTTGCTTTCCTGAGACAGAAAGTCAGAAACCCTATTTTTTTCTCTTCTTTTCCAAGGAAATTTCTGGTTTGCCCTCACTTAAACATGGAAATTTCGTTTTTGCCCTCACTTAAAATTTTTAAGCTTCTGTTTTGCCCTTATGAAAACAAACGAACTTTTCATTTTACCCTCACATAAACTGACAAAGTCTCCATTTTAACCTGACTTAATCTAGGGAAATCTCTATTTTAACCTCACTTCAACCCTTCAACCTCCCAACACTGCTAGAGCAAAACATCATACCTGTTGCATGAACCTGTAGCACATGTTTCACAAAGAAACTATTGCAGGATTCTCTCCTCACCATGGCTGTTTTGTTTGGCACCCTTTTTATGGCTCTACATCCCCACAAAGGATGCTAAACTCCACACTTTTCTATCTGTATTTTTTCAAAATAGCGGCCATCCTGCTATATATATTGTTTTTGGCTTGGCCTCTCCGCGCTGCAATCCGGGATTGACTACTATGGCGTTATTATTGTGTCCCAAATTGTTTAGCATAGAATGGTTAAATAATATTGGTATTGATTAGCTTTAGTTGTGCTCCTCATGATCATGAGAATCTGTTGAAAGTCTTTGCATTGCGCTTGCATTGGATGTGAGGCAAAAATATTTATAAATTGTAAGTAGTATGTCATTGTCATATCACTTCCTGGTCATTCTCTGTTTGTAGCCTAGTTTATATGTATTTAAGTTGGACCTTTACTGTTTCTTGATAGAACCTTTAGTGTTATGTATGCACGATCTTAGATTTTGGTTTGGTCATAAATTAGTGTGATTTCAGATGTACAGAGATACAAACATACCCTTTTACTCGGAACTAGAAAGTATAGCAGCATCTTACCTTTATGCAGTGTTAGGTTCTGATACTTCCTTTCTGCGTGCACTGATTTTAGTGGCAGTGTCCTTAGGCTGTTAATTTGAATTTTTGGTGCTCCATGTGCATACTCTCCTCTTTGGTAGATAAGGATGCTTTGAAATTTGCTTCAATTGCATTGCATAATTTTGCATTTAGATTGATTTGTGTTGATATTCATGTTTGTGGTTACATGTCCAATGGTGTATACACGCATATTGTCACACACACGTTGTCATTCATTTTGTCTCTCCTTCCCTATGTAACATCATCTAAAGTTGATGATTCATTGCTTTCAGCCTCCTAAGATCAAAGCATTCATTGAGAAGGTCATCCAGTGTCCATTACAAGATATAGCTATACCACTCTCTGGCTTTCGGTGGGAGTACAATAAGGTAATATTGTGATATCCTGCTGGTAGTGCTGCATTAACTATGTTATTCTTTTCATTTCCTAATGTCTTATACATTGTTTTCACCTCAGGGGAATTTTCATCACTGGAGACCATTGTTACTTCACTTTGACACATACTTCAAGACATATTTGTCATGTAGAAATGATCTAACATTGTCAGATAATCTGGAAGATGACAGCCCATTACCAAAACATGCAATTCTGCAAATATTGCGCGTGATGCAAATAATTTTAGAGAACTGTCCAAACAAGAGTTCATTTGATGGCTTGGAGGTTAGTTGGACAGAAATTATGCCCTAAGTCTGGTCATAATCTATTACATTTTTGTTAATTTCTACCCCTATTTATTATAGTTAAGTGGTCCATTATTTTATTATTGTAAACTTTTTTCTAATATTTTCTCCCTTCCTTTTCAGCATTTCAAGCTTTTACTAGCATCAACAGATCCTGAGATTCTTACTGCTACACTTGAAACTCTTTCTGCGCTAGTAAAAATAAATCCCTCTAAGCTTCATGGAAGCGCAAAGATGGTTGGCTGTGGTACTGTGAACAGTTATCTCTTGTCCCTAGCACAAGGGTGGGGAAGCAAGGAAGAGGGCCTGGGCTTGTACTCTTGTGTTATAGCAAATGAGAAAGCTCAAGATGAAGCACTGTGTTTGTTTCCTTCTGATGTAGAGAATGGTGGTGACCAAGCCAATTACCGCATAGGTTCTACCCTTTATTTTGAATTGCATGGACCGGGTGCCCAAGGCAGGGAACACTCTGTAGATCCAGCTTCCCCTACCTCAAGATTTATACATATGCCAGATTTGCATCTGCGCAAAGAAGATGATTTGTCATTGATGAAGCAGTGCGTTGAACAATATAACATTCCTCCAGAGCATAGATTTTCATTGCTAACTAGAATTAGATATGCTCGTGCTTTTCGGTCTCCTAGAATATGCAGGCTTTACAGCAGGATTTGCCTACTTTCTTTCATTGTGCTGGTCCAGTCTGGGGATGCTCATGATGAACTTGTGTCCTTTGTTGCTAATGAACCAGAATATACAAATGAATTGATAAGGATTGTACGATCTGAAGAAACTGTATCAGGATCTATTAGAACACTTGCAATGCTTGCACTAGGAGCTCAGTTAGCAGCATATACATCATCACATGATCGAGCACAGATACTCAGTGAATCTAGTACAAGTTTTGCTGGTGGGAACAGGATGATACTCCTGAATGTGCTTCAGAGGGCTATTTTGTCACTGAAGAGTTCTAATGATCTGTCGTCTCTTGCCTTTGTTGAGGCACTTCTTCAGTTCTATCTGCTTCATGTTGTTTCAACCTCAACTTCTGGCAGCAGTATTAGAGGTTCTGGCATGGTTCCTACATTCTTGCCATTGCTGGAAGATTCTGATCCTGCACATGTTCATCTAGTCTGTTTTGCTGTGAAAACCCTTCAGAAGCTTATGGATTATAGTAGCTCAGCTGTATCTTTGTTTAAAGAGTTGGGGGGCATTGAGCTTTTGGCTCAGAGATTGCAGAAAGAGGTACACAGGGTCATTGGTTTGGTTGGTGAAAATGATGACATGATGCTCACCGGTGAAAGCTCCAGAAATAGTGCTGATCAATTGTACTCCCAAAAGAGGCTCATAAAGGTCTCCCTCAAGGCACTTGGTTCTGCAACATATGCACCTGCAAACTCTACCAGATCTCAAAATTCTCATGACAGTTCATTACCTGCAACTCTGGTGTTGATATTTGGCAAGGTAGATAAGTTTGGGGGTGACATTTATTACTCAGCTGTCACTGTTATGAGTGAAATAATCCACAAAGATCCTACATGTTTTCCTGCTCTTCATGAAATGGGTCTTCCTGATGCATTTTTATCTTCAGTTGCATCTGGAATACATCCTTCATCAAAGGCTTTGACATGCATTCCAAATGGTCTTGGGGCCATTTGTCTTAATGCCAGAGGGTTAGAGGCTGTTAGAGAAACTTCATCATTGCGGTTCCTTGTTGACATTTTCACTAGCAAAAAGTATGTCTTAGCAATGAATGAGGCTATTGTTCCTTTGGGAAATTCTGTGGAGGAGCTTCTACGTCATGTTTTGTCATTGAGAAGCACAGGTGTTGATATTATCATTGAAATCATCCAGAAGATTTCATCCTTTGAGGATGGAAATGGTGAAGGATCTTCAGGAAAAGCTGATGATGGTACTGCAATGGAAACAGATTCAGAAGACAAAGAAAATGAAGGCCATTGTTGCCTTGTAGGCACAGCAAATTCAGCTGCTGAAGGGTTAAGTGATGAGCAGTTTATTCAGTTAAGTGTCTTTCATTTGATGGTATTGGTTCACCGGACTATGGAAAATTCTGAAACATGCCGGCTGTTTGTAGAAAAATCAGGAATTGATGCCTTGTTGAAGTTGTTATTGCGACCTACCATTGCACAATCCTCTGATGGTATGTCTATTGCTCTACATAGCACCATGGTATTTAAGGGGTTTGCTCAACATCATTCTTCTCCTCTGGCACGTGCCTTCTGTTCCTCTCTTAGAGAGCACTTGAAGAAAGCATTAGCTGGGTTTGGTGCAGCTTCTGAACCTTTGTTGCTGGATCCAAGTATGACAACTGATAGTGGCATCTTTTCATCACTTTTCCTTGTTGAGTTCCTTCTCTTTCTTGCTGCATCAAAAGACAACCGTTGGGTGACTGCATTGCTTACAGAATTTGGAAATGGCAGCAAGGACATTCTTGAGGACATTGGACATGTCCACCGTGAAGTATTATGGCAAATTGCTCATCTAGAAAATATAAAGGCTGAGATTGACGATGATGGTGCTTGTTCTTCTGGTTCACAACAGGCAGAGGGAGATGCAAGTGAAACTGAAGAGCAGAGGTTCAGTTCTTTCCGACAGTTTCTTGATCCATTACTGAGAAGGAGAGCATCAGGATGGAGTATTGAATCTCAGTTTTTTGACCTTATAAACCTGTACCGAGATTTGGGCCGTTCCGCTGGTTCTCAACACAGATCAGTTTCTGTTGGGCCTTCAAGCATGCGGTCAAGTTCCAGTAATCAGTTGCATCATTCTGGGTCAGATAATAATTCTGGGACTAATAAGAAGGAATCTGACAAGCAGAGGTCATATTATACCACCTGTTGTGACATGGTCAGATCACTTTCATTTCACATTACCCATCTGTTCCAGGAGTTAGGAAAAGTGATGCTGCTACCTTCCCGGCGACGTGATGATATTGCGAGTGTAAGTCCTGCTTCAAAATCGGTGGCTTCTACTTTTGCATCCATTGCTCTAGATCACATGAATTCTGGAGGCCATGTAAAACTTTTGGGAACAGAAGCATGCATATCAATCAAGTGTCGTTATCTTGGGAAAGTGATTGATTTTTTGGATAGTATTCTGATGGAGAGGCCTGATTCATGCAATCCTGTTCTTCTGAATTGCTTGTATGGGCGTGGAGTTATTCAATCTGTCTTGACCACCTTTGAAGCTACCAGTCAGCTGCTCTTTGCAGTTAATAGGGCCCCTGCCTCTCCTATGGATACTGATGATGTGAATGCGAAGCAAGATGACAAGGAAGATGCAGATAATTCATGGATTCATGGCTCTTTAGCTAGTTATGGTAAATTGATGGACCATCTAGTGACCTCCTCTTTTATATTATCATCTTTCACAAAGCACTTGCTTGCACAGCCTCTTACAAATGGTGATACACCTTTCCCTCGGGATGCTGAGACTTTTGTTAAGGTCCTCCAATCGAAAGTGTTGAAGACTGTCCTTCCTGTTTGGACTCATCCCCAGTTTGTTGATTGTAGTCATGGATTTATTTCCACCATTATCTCTATCATTAGGCATGTATATTCAGGTGTTGAAGTGAAAAATGTAAATGGCAGTGGTGGTGCTCGTATTACTGGGCCGCCTCCTAATGAAGCAACTATTTCGACCATTGTGGAGATGGGTTTTTCCAGGTCTAGAGCAGAGGAAGCTTTGAGGCAAGTTGGGTCAAATAGTGTGGAGTTGGCAATGGAGTGGTTGTTCTCCCATCCAGAGGAGAGACAAGAAGATGATGAGCTTGCCCGTGCACTTGCCATGTCCCTTGGGAACTCTGAATCAGACACAAAGGATGCTGTTGCTAATGACAATGCTCAGCAGCTTGAGGAAGAGATTGTCCAGCTTCCTCCTGTTGATGAGTTGTTGGCTACTTGCGCAAAACTGCTGTTGAAGGAACCTCTTGCTTTTCCTGTCCGTGACTTGCTTGTGATGATATGCTCTCAGGATGATGGCAGATATAGATCTAATGTCATCAGCTTTATTGTTGACAGGATCAACGAATGTGGTTTGGTTTTTAGCACTGAAAATAACAACATGCTAGCTGCTCTTTTCCATGTGCTTGCTTTAATTCTTAATGAGGAAACTGTAGCACGGGAAGATGCATCAAAGAGTGGTTTGGTCAAAATTGCCTCAGATCTACTCTACCATTGGGATTCTACTCTTGAGACATGGAGAAACAGCATGTGCCAAAATGGGTTACAGCTGCTTTTCTTGCATTAGACAGGTTATTGCAAGTGGATCAAAAATTGAATTCTGAAATTACAGAGCAGTTGAAGAAGGAAGGTGCAATTAGCCAGCAGACATCAATTACCATTGATGAAGATAGGCAAAACAAGTTGCAGTCTGCATTGGGACTCTCTACAAAGTATGCAGATATACATGAGCAGAAGAGACTTGTTGAGGTTGCTTGTAGTTGTATGAAGAACCAACTTCCTTCAGACACCATGCATGCTGTTCTGCTGCTATGTTCCAATCTTACAAGGAATCATTCTGTTGCTCTTACCTTTTTGGATGCTGGTGGTTTAAGTCTACTTCTCTCTCTGCCAACCAGTAGCCTCTTCCCTGGGTTTGACAATGTTGCTGCTAGTATTGTCCGTCACGTTCTTGAGGATCCACAAACACTTCAGCAAGCAATGGAGTCGGAGATAAAACATAGTCTTGTTATTGCGTCTAACCGGCATCCAAGTGGAAGGGTCAATCCTCGCAATTTCCTTTTAAATTTAGCTTCTGTAATTTCGCGAGACCCAGCAATTTTTATGCAAGCTGCTCAATCTGTGTGCCAAGTTGAAATGGTTGGTGAAAGGCCTTATATTGTCTTACTAAAGGATCGGGATAAAGACAAAGCTAAGGAGAAAGAAAAGGATAAGGATAAATCAGTGGAGAAAGACAAGGCACAGATTAGTGATGGGAAAGTTGGTTTGGGAAATTCAAACCCAGCAGCTTCAGGCAACATCCATGGCAAAATTCATGATTCAAATACAAAGAGTGCCAAAACTCAGAGAAAACCTACTCAGAGTTTTATTAATGTGATGGAACTTCTTCTTGAATCTATATGCACTTTTGTTCCACCCTTGAAGGATGACATTGCCCCAAATGTACATGTTGGCTCTTCAACATCAAGTGACATGGACATTGATGCTTCTACAGTTAAGGGAAAAGGAAAAGCTGTTGCCATTGTGTCCGAGGGAATGAAACAAGTAATCAGGAAGCTTCTGCATCACTTGCGAAAACTGTCTTCATTTTGAAGCTTCTAACAGAGATATTGTTGATGTATTCGTCATCAGTTCATGTTCTACTTCGACGAGATGCTGAAATAAGCAGCATTAAGGGTACATATCAAAAGAGTCCTGTGTGTTTAAGCATGGGTGGAATATTCCACCATATTCTTCATAACTTTCTTCCACATTCTCGAAATTCCAAGAAGGACAAGAAAGTTGATGGTGATTGGAGGCAGAAACTTGCAACCAGGGCTAACCAGTTTTTGGTGGCTGCCTGTGTTCGTTCTGCAGAGGCAAGGAAGAGGGTTTTTAGTGAGACTAGCTTTATCATCAATGAATTTGTTGATTCATGTCATGGTGTTAAGCCACCAGGCAATGAAATTCAGGTTTTTGATGATCTACTTAATGATGTTTTGGCTGCTCGGACACCTGCTGGTTCATGCATCTCAGCAGAGGCCTCTGCCACTTTTGTCGATGCTGGTCTGGTTAAGTCATTGACTCGTACTCTCCAAGTTTTGGACCTGGACCATGCTGATTCATCAAAAGTTGCTACTGGCATTGTTAAAGCTCTTGAATTGGTCAGCAAGGAGCATGTCCATTCAGTTTATTCTAGTGGAGGGAAGGGCGATGGTGCTTCAAAACCTTCTGATCTTAGTCAACCTGGAAGAGAAGATAATATTGGTGAGACGTCTCATTCCATGGAAAGGACATCTCAAGCCAATAATGATTCCATTCAAGGTGATCATGTTGGGTCTTACAATGCAATTCAGTCCTATGGTGGGTCTGAAGCTGTCACTGAGGATATGGAACATGATCAAGATCTTGATGGGAGCTCTGCTCCTACTAATGAGGATGATTACATGCATGAAAATTCTGAAGATGCAAGAGGTCTTGAGAATGGAATGGAAAATGCAGCGCTACGATTTGACATTCAACCTCGTGATCAGGAAAATATTGATGAAGATGATGATGATGATGAGGATGATGATATGTCTGGAGATGATGGTGAAGATGTAGATGAAGATGAGGAGGATGAGGAGGAACATAATGATTTGGAAGATGAAGTTCATCACTTGCCACATCCTGACACAGATCAAGATGATCATGAGATTGATGATGATGATTTTGACGATGAAGTGATGGAGGAAGAGGATGAGGATGACGAGGAAGATGAAGATGGTGTTATACTGCGACTTGATGAGGGCATTAATGGAATTAATGTTTTTGACCATATTGAGGTTTTTGGCAGAGATAATAGTTTTCCAAATGAAGCTTTTCATGTGATGCCAGTTGAAGTTTTTGGATCTAGACGTCAAGGGCGGACAACATCTATTTACAGTCTTTTGGGCAGAACTGGTGATACTGCTGCTCCTTCTTGCCACCCACTCTTAGTTGAACCTCCGTCCTCATTCCACCCATCAACAGCGCAAGCAGGTTTAGTTTGTCATGAATTTATCCCTCACATCTATTGATAATTTATTCCAGTGGTTAATTTTGTTCTTAATCTGTTGATGACTATAGTTTGTTGAGAAAGTCTTGATATTTATTAATGATTCCTTTTTTCATGCGGTATTTTATTTAAAAAATTCCAGATAATCTTATGGAGAGCAACTCAATGGGGTTGGATAATATATTCCAATCTCTGAGGGGTGGACGCCATGGACACAGATTGAATTTGTGGACTTATAACAACCATCATGGTGGTAGCTCAAATACTGGTGTTGTACCACAAGGCCTTGAGGAGTTGCTAGTCTCCCAATTAGGGCGTCCAACCCCAGAAAAATCATCCAATCAGAACACTGCAGAAGGAGTTCTTCCTAGCAATGTTGAAGTAAGCCACATACAAGATTCAGGAGGTGCTGGGACAGAAGTCCCTATTGAAAATAATGCAATACAGGAAGTTGGTGCATTGGCTCCTTCAATAATTAATGACAGCAACAATGCTGATACAAGACCAGCAGGAACTGGATCAATGCAAACAAATGCATCTGGCACTCAATCACAGACAGCTGACATGCAGTTTGAGCATAATGATGGACCTGTAAGGGATGTTGAAGCTGTGAGCCAAGAGAGTAGTGGTAGTGGAGCAACCTTTGGTGAAAGCCTTCGTAGCCTAGATGTTGAGATTGGAAGTGCTGATGGCCATGATGATGGTGGAGAAAGGCAGGTTTCTACAGATAGGATAGCGGGTGATTCACAGGCTGCACGCATGAGAAGAGCAAATATGCCTTTCAGTCATTCTTCTGTAGGTGGTAGAGATGCGTCCTCCATAGTGTTACTGAAGTCTCTGAAAATTCAAGCCATGATGCAGACCAAGAAAGTCCAGCAGCAGAGCAGCAGGTGAACAGTGATACTGGGTCTGGAGCAATTGATCCTGCCTTCCTGGATGCTCTTCCTGAGGAGCTGCGTGCTGAAGTCCTCTCAGCTCAGCAGGGTCAAGTGGCTCAAACATCGAATTCCGAGTCTCAAAACACTGGTGATATTGATCCGGAGTTTCTTGCAGCTCTTCCTGCAGATATTCGAGCAGAAGTTATTGCTCAACAGCAAGCACAGAGGATACATCAATCTCAGGAGTTGGAAGGCCAACCTGTAGAAATGGATACAGTCTCAATAATTGCAACATTCCCTTCAGATTTGCGTGAAGAGGCAAGTTCATCAATTGACCCTGGTTATATATGAAATTGTCTCTGAAGTTTTCTTCTTTGTTTTCTCCAGGTTTTGTTAACTTCACCTGATACTATCCTTGCCAATCTTACACCTGCTCTTGTTGCCGAGGCTAATATGTTGCGGGAGAGGTATGCACACCGATACAGTCGTACCCTTTTTGGTATGTATCCAAGAAGTCGCAGAGGTGAGACTTCTAGACGTGGTGAAGCTATTGGTTCTGGTCTGGATGGAGCTGGGGGAAGCATTTCTTCACGCCGGTCCAGTGGAGCTAAGGTGGTTGAAGCAGATGGAGTACCCCTAGTTGACACGGAAGCTTTGCACGCCATGATTCGGTTGTTTCGTGTAGTACAGGTATTCATTTTTGATAGGAAAATAGATACCCTTCAAAACTGTTCCTTAATTGTCTAAATATAATGTCTCACATGTTTTTGCAGCCACCCTATAAAGGCCAATTGCAGAGGCTTCTTTTAAATCTTTGTGCCCACAGCGAAACGAGAACCTCTCTGGTGAAAATTCTTATGGACCTACTAATGCTTGATGTAAGAAGGCCTGCCAGTTATGTTAGTGCAGTTGAGCCACCATACAGATTATATGGTTGTCAGAGCAATGTAATGTACTCACGCCCTCCATCTTTTGATGGTAAGAATGCTTGATTAATGTTATTCATACTTGTTCCTTATGAAAAGTTACCCTGGTTTTGATTCTATAACACAGTGTCTTTTCTTGTTGGTGCTCATAGTTTTGAGTCTTAGGTATAACTTGGAAGAATTTTTATTTTCTTATTCTCTGAACTTGTTTTCATTAGAGGAGTCATTTAAATTGTTTGGAAGACTTCTGTTTCCATTTTCAATGGTGAGTGTGTTTGTTAATGTCTTTAATGTTGTTTGATTACATAGGAGTTCCCCATTGCTGTCTCGGCGAATACTTGAAACTCTCACATATCTTGCTCGTAATCATCCATATGTGGCAAAAATTTTACTTCAGTTTAGGTTGCCTCATCCTCCGACAAGAGAACTAGATAATGCTAATGATGCACGTGGGAAAGCTGTGATGGTTGTTGAAGATGATGTCAGTGAAAGTAATGAAGGCTACATATCTATTGCGATGCTTTTGAGTCTCTTGAGCCAACCCCTTTATTTGAGGAGCATAGCCCATCTTGAGCAGGTGATGGTTTGGTATTGCATCTTTGACATTTAATTTTGTGTTCTTGCAGAAGTGCTGACATGGTTTACATGTGATTGTGTTGTCAGCTGCTAAATTTATTGGATGTTATCGTCGATAGTGCTGGAAGCAAGTCTAGTTTATCTACTTCTAAGCCACCAGCAGGTCCACAAATTTCTGCGGTGGAGACAGATATGAGTACAGATTCTGGTGTTATGCCCTCTGGGGTTGATGCATCTAATAAAGTTGATGATTCCTTCAAACCCACATCTTCTGGTAACGGTGTGGAATGTGAGTCTCAAAGAGTATTGAGTAATCTGCCACAAGCAGAACTCCGGCTACTGTGCTCATTGCTTGCACAAGAAGGGTATGTTACTATGTTTATGAGCCTGTGTTTCTTGATTCATGCTATTTCTGCTGTATGGGTCTTGTCAATCTGCCCGATTTTTGTATATTAAGTTACCATCACTAGGAGCTCTTGACCTTGGGCAATGGGTAGGGGATAAAATCCTGACTTAGGAGGTCATCTAATATTTAAGTAACTCAGTTTCATAGGTCTTGCTTGCTATGTGCATATTTTTTGTAATGACACAGTTGATATCAACCATCATCAGACCAGAATGATCTCATTATTATTGTATAAACATTTGTTGTATGTTTTAGTAATGATGGACTTTACCTGATGTTTCATGTATTTCTCCCAGTTTGTCAGATAATGCATATGCTCTTGTTGCGGAGGTAATGAAGAAATTGGTGGCCATTGCACCAACTCATTGTCAGCTTTTTGTCACTCAGCTGGCAGAAGCAGTTCAAAACTTGACTTCATCTGCAATGGATGAGTTACGTGTCTTCGGTGAAGCAATGAAAGCTCTTCTTAGTACTTCATCTTCTGATGGAGCTGCTATTTTGAGGGTTTTACAGGCCTTGAGTTCCCTTGTAACTTCACTGACTGAGAAAGAGATTGATAAAGTTTCTCCTGCTGCTCTTTCTGAGGTTTGGGAGATCAATTCAGCATTAGAGCCCTTATGGCATGAGCTGAGCTGCTGCATAAGCAAGATAGAGTCCTACTCAGAGCCTGCATCTGAGCTTTTTACCCCATCAAAAACATCTGTGGCCAAACCATCTGGTGTCACGCCTCCGCTCCCAGCAGGCTCTCAAAATATCTTGCCATACATAGAATCTTTCTTTGTGGTTTGTGAAAAGTTGCATCCTGCGCAGCCTGGTGCTAGTCATAACTCAACCATTCCTGTTATTTCTGATGCTGAGTATTTCAGCACATCTGCAACTCAGCAGAAAGCGCCTGGGCCTGCTGTGAAAGTAGATGAGAAACATGCGACTTTTGTCAGGTTTTCAGAGAAGCATAGGAAACTACTAAATGCTTTTATAAGGCAAAATCCTGGTTTGCTTGAAAAATCTTTCTCGCTTATGCTGAAGGTTCCAAGATTTATTGATTTTGACAACAAGCGCGCCCACTTCCGATCAAAAATTAAGCATCAGCATGACCATCACCACAGCCATCTAAGAATATCTGTAAGAAGGGCATATGTTCTAGAGGATTCTTATAACCAGCTTCGCATGAGATCGACTCACGATTTGAAGGGTAGGTTGACTGTTCACTTCCAAGGAGAGGAAGGCGTTGATGCTGGTGGGCTTACCAGGGAATGGTATCAGTTGTTGTCCAGGGTTATTTTTGACAAAGGAGCATTGCTTTTTACCACCGTGGGCAATGAATCAACATTTCAGCCAAACCCTAATTCTGTTTACCAAACAGAACATTTATCTTATTTCAAATTTGTTGGTAGAGTGGTTAGTATCTTTACAACGGCTCTTAATCTCTGTTGTTAGACGTGCAATTCTTTCTTACCCTTTCTACCTTATCCAGGTTGGGAAAGCATTATTTGATGGTCAGCTCTTGGATGTGCATTTTACTCGGTCATTCTACAAGCACATACTTGGGGTCAAAGTTACATATCATGATATTGAAGCCATTGATCCTGACTATTTCAAAAATTTGAAGTGGATGCTAGAGGTAAGTTTGTTTTGGCAATACCTCCTCATCCTCAGTGTTCTCACCACTTTGTGTTCATTGTGAATTTGTGACAAATGCCTCGTGTTTCTCGTATGATTGCAGAATGATACCAGCGATGTTTTGGACCTTACTTTTAGCATTGATGCAGATGAGGAAAAATTGATCTTATATGAACGAACACAAGTATGAACTGTGCTCTGAAGTTTTTTGAAATGGTATATTGGTTCATGGAGTTATATTCTAATCTTGAACATGTCTAGGTGACTGATTACGAGTTTATTCCGGTGGACGGAATATCAAAGTCACTGAGGAGAACAAGCATCAATATGTTGATTTGGTCGCTGAGCATCGGTTGACAACTGCTATTCGACCTCAAATAAATGCTTTCTTGGAAGGGTTCAATGAATTAATTCCTAGGGAGTTGATATCCATATTCAATGACAAAGAGCTGGAATTATTGATCAGTGGACTTCCTGATATTGATTGTGAGTCTTTCATTGTATTACAGTACTGTCATTGATGTGATATGTTTGTTTGCTCTCCTCCCTGCGATCTTTACAAGTTTTTAAACTGCATCGAAGGGCAAATTTAACTAACAGATCTGTTTTTTTATTTCAGTGGATGACTTGAGAGCCAACACAGACTATTCAGGCTATAGTGCTGCATCGCCAGTTATCCAATGGTTTTGGGAGGTTGTTCAAGGTTTCAGCAAAGAAGATAAGGCTCGGCTATTGCAGTTTGTGACAGGAACATCCAAGGTATTTTGCTATCAGAGCTCTGAAAACCTATTTCGTTTATTAGCTACTCAAATTTTAGTTGTCTGAACACGTAAGATGGATCCTGTAAGTATGCCCAGTTCATGAGTTGAATTTACTTCCAATACATTTTAGTCAAGAGTAAGTCTTGCATGATGAAGAACTGTGGTAGAGTACGTAGTTGGCCCCAAAACCTTGATTTTTTTTTTTAATTTTTTAATTTTTTCTAAATAACAGGTAATGTGAGTGATCTTGTGTATGTTTTATTGAATAGGCCAATTATGGGAGATGTGACTCAGTTTTGTTTCTGAAATATTCATTGCTTTAAGCTTTGCCGGTTACGTTTGTAAGAAATACAAGAAATATTACGTGTCCTAATTATAAGTAAATTATGTTAACATTAGACTTGGTGCTGTTAAAACATTTACACTATAATAATTTGGGGTGCTGATTTTAGCTACCTATGTTTCAGGTGCCTTTGGAAGGTTTTAGCGCTCTTCAAGGAATATCAGGTTCCCAGAAGTTTCAGATACACAAAGCATATGGAAGTCCAGATCATTTGCCTTCTGCTCACACTTGGTACAGCTTTGTTTTTTCCCATTTCAATTCACTATTTGCTCTCTGTATTGGCCATCTTTCAAGTTGAACTTTATATTTTATCACTTGATATTATCATGTGATTTTAAGTAACCCGTATGCTTCTTCATGCAGTTTCAACCAATTAGATCTGCCGGAGTATCCTTCTAAAGAACATTTGGAAGAAAGGTTACTGCTTGCGATCCATGAAGCAAATGAAGGATTTGGATTTGGCTGATAAAGTTTCAGAAGGGGGACGGGAGAAAATACTGTGTATTACATTTTAGGTTAGGAGCTATTTTAAATAGAATTGAGTGGTACAGATACAGGGGGCTGACAAAGTTTTTAATTTCATAACATGTTAATATTTTGTACAGTAGTATATTTGCAATGGGAAATGCCCTTTGGCAGTTTTTAAATCTCCGCCTTTTGTCCCGCGATTAGTGTGATGTTGCGAAATCAGCTAGCAACTTCATTTGCAAAGATTATTTTGACCATTCCGAAAATTTTTGCACATTTAAAATCACTTACATACCATTATATAATTTTAGTTCAATCAACGTAAAACTATGTTGACCTAATTAAAAAAAGGGTAAAACTATGGATTATGTGATGTGCTTTTTATTATTTAAAATTGTGGGATAGAATATTAAATTAGACGAAATCGATACTGCCTAATCAAAATGTAAAATGTCCTAAAAGTTAGACTTAATGCCCAAAGAAAATACAGTAACGATCACGGGCGGTTAATGGAAAAATCTATGACTTGTTTGCGTATCCATCTACCGGCATAATTCCATCTTTGGCTGTATGACCCTTGCTTAGTCTGCCTCGTTTATGTGGAAAGGGAGTGTGTGTATGGAAAAGTTTATTTAAAAACATATTTGTACGATAAAAGGTGAAAATAAAAGAGAAACAGACGCAATTCTGCATCTACTTTTTAAAAAATAAAATGTTAATTTTTTTATTATGCTATTTTACGAGAAAGTTATTCAAACATCATACAAATTTCAAAAATATCTTTCGTTAGTTTTCATGTAAAAAAAGCACAAGTAAACATCCTTATTTTCTGCTAGTTCATGTACTGACTAATGAATAATGATAGCTACTAAAATGGCTAACATTGATAGAATAATGCAGAAAAATCACGTAGTAATCAATAATAATAATAATTTGTAATGGTAGAATTTGACATTAAGGGCTTGTTTGACATGCTATATATCATAAGGGTCAATAGTACGAGACTTTATAGTATAAGGGATGATAAACTTTAAATACTATACAAGTATTTGTTGTAATACTATAAGATATTATATTTATGTTCTATAATATGGAGTGACTATTGCCATATCTTATTGTCTATTGTCAACCTATATTTAATGAACTTCTGATTAATTGTTCAAAAATATCCCTTGTAAAAGATTTAAACTAATAATAATACATTAATTTTATTCAAACTCGTTGTTATTAATATTTCTAAATAAATATTATTTTAATATTGTTTCTGTACTTTTATGTTGTGAAAATATTCATAATAGTTTTATATGATCTTTTATCATATGATTATTTATTTAATTTCAACATATTTAATATTAATTATACTTTTTATAAATATTTTTATTAATTTATCGTATATAAATATTAATTTTTTTTATTTTACAAAGTATTCCCTTACTTGATAAGTGAGAGATTAATCTTTTAAGTAAATTTAGATGTCTAAGCGGGACCCCTCCAAGCAATATGTTTTTCGAACACATAAATCTTAAAATTGAACCTAGGGCTTGATGTTTAGGGGGCCCAAATCCCTTCTATTCAGATCAATACCTCGTTGATATTTATAAATTTTTGTTATAATGTAATAATTATCCACATAACATAATAGTAAGTATATTAAATAAATAATAATTAAAAAATTGAACAAATAATAAATTGTAATACAAAATGCACACTCAAGATTTGTGTAATTTAATTCATCATTAAATAAATATATCATATCAACATTTTTAGTGCACAAATTTTATCATAGTTTTTATTTTGTTATTTTTATTCTTAAAAAGTAAAGTAACATAACACATTGAATTAGTTAGCTGTTTGATAATTATACACATTGTCATGATAAAAGTTTTGTACTCATATTTGATAATATATTTTCACATCTTTAATAATATGAGATACTAAATTTATAAATAAATTTAATTTGTTTTCAAATTAAATTAATAATCATTTGACAAAAAATCATATAAAACTTATATGAAACTTTTTTACAACATAAAAAGTATAGAAAATATATTAAAAGAATATTTATAACAATGACATTAAATAATATTAAAGTAATTAAAAAATTTTATTCGTTCAAATGTTTTATAAAAGGGCATTTTTGAACAATTAATCTAAAGTTTATTAAATAGGATGTGGCAATAGACAATAGGGTGTGGTAATAACCATTTCCTCTATAATATTATCATTTACTTACAAATAATTTTAATATTATAAGTAATTATTAAATATAATAATAATAATAACAAAATAAAGAATTTTTATTGGTTATTTAAATATAATTTTCAAATACTATATTTATGTAAATATTTATTAATTTAACTTTAATTTATCATAAATAATATTATTTATAACAATATTTTATAACTATTTAAATTTTCAATAAATTATATAAACATAAAATATACACTTTTATAGATTTTCATATTTTATTTTTTAATCATAATTATTTAAATTTTAATTTAAAAGAAGTATTAATCCAAAAATTTATTTATTATTAATTCTTACTTTTATATACGACATAAAATTTATTATTTATTTACATATTTTACTAGTTAATAATTTATAATTATTTAAAATATTTATTTGTTATTTATAATTTTTTTATTATTTATCAATTAAAATTATTTTTATTATATATAACTAAACTAATATCATATATTATTTTAATATTATTTATTTCTTATGAAGTAATTTTTAATTATTATTAATTTTTAAGAATTATTTTAGTTAACAAAGTATTAGAAAATAAAAGTGACCTTTATGTTAAAAGCTAATAATAATAAAATAAATAGAAATAATAATAATTAAAAATAAATAATTCTCAAATAATAAATTAAAATGAAAAAATAATTCTTAATAAATTATTTCCTAAAAAATAAATACCATTAAAAATAATATATGATATAAATTTAGTTATACATAATAAAATTTAAAAAATAATTGATAAACAATAAAATAAATAAAATAATAAATATTTAATAAGAAATAAATATTTTATATAAATAATATATAACATAAAAATTATAAATTATTAACTTGTAACATGTATAAATAGATACTATGTAATATATAAAGTAAGGACTAATTAAAAAATATTTTGATTAAATAAAACATGTGAAAATTGGGTTTTCCCTTCTGTAATTTGCGCGTGAAAATCGGATTTCAAATTATAGACGTATTATATTGTCTGTAATTATTTTTTTTATTTTTTTATTGTTAAACATCTAAATGTAAATCTGTTGTATTTTTTATTATAAAAAATTTTTATCCCTTATTTTCCATCTATATTTTCCATGTGTATATGTTACCCGCCATGTGGCGGGTATTTGCACCAATATTTATAGATGGATTTAGATGGATATGATACATTTTGCCAAAAAAAAAAAAATCTTTTTCCAATTTTTCATTTTTTCGTCTGTAAATTTGTTTGTAATACAGACGATTTTTTACCACCTATAAATCTGTTTGTGTACCGTGAGATTTGATAGTGTACAACTTTATATAGATCACATCACAATAGCATGCTATTTTCAATACATCACTTTCATCACAACGATGTAACACCTCGTGTTACAACTTTATATAGGTTACAATTTGAATCCATGAGCTTACAATCAAGCAATTGATATTAAATAAGGCTTATTTTCTTAAGTTTTCTGTCTTCATAAAAATCTTTAACACTTGATTAGGAAATCTTATGATTATCAAGTAAAATCTCTTCTTAATAGTTCTATTTCTCATACTTTTGCTTTGAGATTTCCTTGAAATCTCCTAAACTCTTCTGAGATTTTCTTTATTAGTCTCCTGAATTATTGTGAGACTCTTCTTTAAATCTCCTGAATTTCTCATGAGATATTCTTTTCATAATCTTCTAAGTTCTTATGAGATTTTCTGTCAAAATCTCCTAGCTTTTTATGAAACTTCTCTGGAGAAATTCTTTTTAATTTTTATGAGATTTATCAGGAAAATCTGCTAAACATTTTATGATATTTTTCTAAAAGAAAACAGCTAAACTTTTTATGAGATTTTTCTATAAAATCTGCTAATCTTTTATCAGATTTCTTCATGGTAGAAACTTATAAACCTCACGTGATAATTCTTAAAACTTTCAGGAAATTAAACCAAGTGTCTTACTTAGATTTCAGAGCTTTTCTTCTATAGATCAAAATATTATATTTTTCACAAAACTTTAGCATCATACTTCAAAATACCAATCTTAGATTTTACAAAATTATTTCTAATAATATTCTAGTAAAATTTCTAGATATCTTATTTTTTTTAAAGAACTAAAAATCTCTTCACTTACTTAGTAAATCTCTTACACCAATTCAAACAATCCACAAGACTTTTATCTATTGTATTCTTTTTCATCTATTAAGTTTATATATATATATATATATATATATATATATATATATATATATATATATATATATATATGGATCTTGAAAATAAATTTCAGATTTCACAAACATAATTCCAAATATATTTCAAAAGATTATGTAGCAAAATAGCCAAATAATCACAAGTAATAGACATAGAATCTTTCCTACCTTTATTCCAAACCTTTTGCTAAACCTTTCTCTAGCTTTTTCTTCTCTAACTAAAGTTTCAAACCCATTTTCCAGCACCCATATATGTTGCTGTTTGGATAGATTTGAAGGGAAAAAGAAGGTTTTAGCTTAAGTTTGATGTAAAGAAAATATTTTTAAACTAGTTTATGTGTTTATCTAAGTGTATTCTTCAAGAACTTGAAGGTTTCATAGAGTTTCAACAAGAAATAAATGAAGAAGATGAAGGGAGAAGAAGAGAACGTGGTTGCTGTGCAGAGAAAGAAGAAAATGCCACCTTTTTTCATTTTATATAGAAAAACTTACTTGGAGAGTAAGTAATCTTCTGATAAATTTATCTTGTATTTGTATTAGAAATATCTATATTTATTTGATTATTAAGTAAAAATTATATGAGATATGATAATATCCACTAGTTGGATCAACTTTAGTATTTCTGTATCATTATATTTTGGTATCCAATTGATATTAAAAAAACTTTATCAGGTTAAAATATCTATTTACCCTTGTTCTTATTTTATCTATGTCCTTATACCAATTACATCGTCTCAATCTATATTCACGATTAAAATATTATTATATTAATTTTTAATAATATTAAATTAATTTTTATTTTTTTTACAAACTCCTCGTATTCTTATAATCATAACTATGCTTGTTGAAATTTTCAAAATCCTTATAAATTATTTATATTTAATTATTTTTATCATAAATAATACTAAATAAAACCGGTCGGTACATGCTGGGGTGTGGGCGGGGATGTACAAGGTTCCCGCCCCGCCCTGTACTCCATCTAACTTGTGAATTGTTTGCAATTTACAGTGAGTGAGTTATGCCTCCGCTTCTACTTCTAACTCCAACCCCTATTTCTGTGTCTATATGTTTAATCACCATCTCGCCTCATATCCCACACTGCTGCACCGCCGCCGTCTCCATCTCGTCACGCACTCTGTCCCCGCTTCGTTAACCGTCCTGGGCCTCAACGACTCCACCTTCAAGCTCTTCTTTCTCTCTCACACCAACTCTACTGCCGAGATTCCATTGAAGGTGAATCCTCCATATTCCTTTTCACTTACAAGAAATAAAGAACTTTGGTGTTTGGAATATTGGAGCCTTTCTTTTTTTTTTTTTCCCCTTCTTTTCTTTTCTGGATGTGTTGTTTCGAAAACTCGTAGTTTATCTTCATCCTGCTTGGCTATTTGCGTAAACTTGCTGAGTTGCTTCGATTGTGTTTGTTGTTGGCTTAATTTGAAGGATGGTTATGGGTTAACGAGCCCTTATTTTTTTTCATCAGCACGAAACCTGTTCAGCGAAATGCTTGAACCATTTGGCAAAGCCAAGGTCGGCCTGCATGCATGCTTCTCTGTCACCCTTATCACTGTTCTTTTTGGGTAAGTTTGTGAGTTTGGTTGTCGAGGGGAAGTGAGGGGAGGAAGGGTTCGTAGAGTAAATTGTTATTAAATTTTACTCTTCAAGCTCTTTCTTCTCCTCCCCTCCATTTTCTTATAAAATACAAACTCATAAACATTACCTTCAACTCGTGTGAGTGATTTGTTGGTATTTGGTTTGGCGCGGCGTCTTCTGTTTCTGTGGTCAAGTCCCAACGCCTTCATTTGATTGCATGAAGTCTGTTTGTCAATGTGTATGATCACCTCCTCTCCTCCCTTGTATAGTTGTATGCTACTTGACCATGTCGTGGACGAAATGTTAAAAGCCGTCCATGAATCATGAATTAGAAACTTCTCTTTGGTTTGTTGTTAATGGTGATTTGATTTCCAATTTCCTAAATTTACACTCCTTGTTCCCTGGGACATATCCGGGTTTTCCCTAGGGCAGTTCTTCATTTTGGTAAAGCTTGTCATTCTTTGCTATGTCTTGTGTAAAGAAAAAATGGCTACGAACTAATTTGATGTTTTTGTGGAATGGTAAGTTGAATCTATTGGCTGTATTTGGTATGGAAATCATGTGTGGTTGTTGTTTTATGTTAGGAGAAACAGGGTGCATATTAGTAACATTTGTGTCGTGTATTTATTCATTATTGTGCGCGATCTGGTCTGGCAGCTCTTACTCTTTGGACCATAACTTGAGCTAGTCATTGTGAAATCAGCGCCCTTTGTTTTCTTGGAAAGTTGACACATGAAGCCATTAGCTTGTAAAAATTTCAATTCGAAGCTCCTTCTGACTCAACCAGTTTAAATGCATAGTTAGGTCTTCTTCTGCAGGTTTTCCTTATCTGGCGGCATTTACTGATTAAATCCCTGGTTTCAAATCATGCATGTGTTATCTTGCTACGAAGCTAACATGTATGCCTTATCCTATAAAAAAATTCAGCTTTTAACTCTGGGTCATAAAATAATAGTCGCATTTTAAACTGAGTGCAAGAAACATTCTCTGACACGTTGATGTTTGGTTAAGTTCTGAAGCTAATATTTTTTAAGGATCTCAGTCATGTTTGAAAGGCAAGCCATTCAGTCTTGTTGAGATGAAATTTGGAGGCTTAATTCATTTTCTGCGAATTCTTGTATTCTTTTAGTCTGTTGAGATTTAAGGGTGGCAAATGGTGATGAGACCCAGATAAATTATAAAGGAACTCTCTAGTGTCGATGTCTTTATATTTGTGCATTTCATGGTATTTTTTTAATCTTATATTCTTTAGTCATGATTCAAGCTAGAATGGGTAGATTTTCCTGCTTACCATTCAAGTTAGAGGGTGAGTTTGGCACAGCAGTAAAGTTGCTGCTTTGTGACCTAGAGGTCATGAGTTCAAATCCTGGAAACAGACTATTCGCAAAGTAGGGTAAGGCTGCGTACATCTATCCTCCTTAGATCCTACCAGGTGAAGTCTCATGCACTAGGCCGCCTTTTTTACCAATGTATCACAATTAAGTGGTTAGATCATTGAATTTGTAAAGTTGAAAAATATCAGTTTTGGTTTTGATGTTGTTTTTACTGTAGTTAGTGGAATGGTTATTGCATCAGGTGATATTATATTCATTTTTTAGAGTTTTAATTGAAATGGTTACAATTTTAGTTGAATATCACGTTAGTTCCTCATTCCTAATTTCTATCTCTTGTTTAATTTTTCTAACCTATTTTTTTTCTTTCCTATTTAAATTGTGTAGCTTCCTTAACTTTCTATTCTAATGGAGGATAATGTCAACATACCATCTCCTAGCCTGAGTTCTACACCTTCAAGATAAAATGTTCATTCATCTCAAGAAAATCAAGAGATGTCATTCAAAGCTCTCCCGGTAGATGAAGAAGTGTGTTTTGAGGAATGAGGAGAAGGTGGAGAAATAATTCCATTTTATTTTGATCAAGAATGTTCAAGAAGTTTGCTTGTCAAGATGATTATTATGCATGAATATCCACTGAGTACAGTGAATCATACTGAAATGAGGAGGTTCACCTCGCTTTTACACCCTTTGTCTCAGTTTTCAATTCTCAAAGACATAAAAAAGACATCCTCCAAGTGTATGAGAAAGAGAGGCTCAAATTAATGAAGGCTTTGGACCAAAATAGAAGTAGAGTGGCAATTACCGCTGAAATGTGGACTTTTGATGAAGGGAAAGGATACATGGTTGTCATGGCACACTACATTGATAGATCATGGAATTTGCAACTTCACCTTTTGAGGTATTTTTACTTAACAGATTTCTTATAATTAACTTTCATTTCTAATCACTTCATGATTTGTGTTCTTTTTATTTCTCAGCTGTACGTGTGTTCTCAAGTGTACTTATGTTCCCACATCTCTCACAAGTGAAGAGCTCACTGACGCATTAATGGAGGTTTTGTTGGAATGGAACATAGATAGAAAATTATCAACCATTAGTTGGGATAACTTTTCAACTAACGATACTATGAAGCACAAGGTGTTGAGACGTTTGGATGGTGGATATTTGTTATTGAGGGGTAAATTGTTGCATATGCATTGTTGTGCTCACATGTTAAATTTGATTGTGAAAGATGGCTTGGATATAATTAAGGACAGTCTTTAGAAGATTCGCAACAATGTATAGTATTGGAGTGCAACAGCTAAAAGGCATCAAACATTTGTGACTTGGTGTGGAAATCCAGTTCCATTCTCAAAAAAATTAGTTGCTGATTGTCCAAATAAATGGAAATCAACTTATAAGATGCTAGAAACTGCTTGCTTGTATAAAGCTGTTTTCCCTGGTTTAAGACAAGAGGAACCTGAATATACAAGTTTGCTAAGCGATGAGGAGTGGGAACTTGCTAAAGATATTTGTAATAGATTACAAGTGTTTTATGATGCGACTCAGTTATTTTCTAGGACACAGGATCCAACTGCTGATTTGTATTTTATAAAAATTTGTAAAATGAAATTGGCATTGGATGAATGGATTACTTCTCCTAATCCACTGATTAGCCAAATGGCATGTAACATGATGACAAAGTTTGAAAAGTATTGGGATGATGTTCTTTAGATGGTGAGTGTTGCTGTTGTCTTGGACCCTAGGTATAAGATGTATTTGATTGAGTACTACCTTACCAAATTATATCCATTTGACTGCTCAAAGCAAGTTGAAAGGATTCAACAAATATGTTATGACTTGACTAATGAGTACCAGCAAAAGAAAAGTTCTTCAAGCTCAATTGTGGATGAGCTTTCTATCGAAGAAGACGAAGTTGATTCTGGAGATCATCTGAGTGATTTTGATTTGTATGTGAGAGAGAAGAAGAAGGCAAAGGTCTCACCTCTTAGTACTGAATTGGATTATTATTTGGCTGAAGATGTTGTACCAAGATATCATGATTTTGATATTTTGGTTTGGTGGAAGACAAAAGGGGTCAAATATCCAACTCTCCAACAAATTGCTAGAAATTTATTAGCTATCCCAATGGCAACTGTTCCTTTTAATTCTGAATATACTGGAGGTGATCGCATGATTAGTCCTCAATGTGGTGAACTGTGCGACGACACAATAGAAGTTTTAATGTGTGCTAGAAATTGGATGTGGGTTTCAGAAATGAAAGGTAAATTGTCTTCTATTTCTTAATCTAATTTGTATTTTGGTGTTCATTGTTTGTAATAATATTAATTGATTTGTTGTGTTTAATTTGTAGATGGAAACGTTACTTTGAATGATTATTCAACAAGTGATGATGATGATGATTCGTAGAATGGTGACTAGTTGATCACACATGGAAGAGCTTTGTGACGCATGAAGTGTTGGAGTCTCTTCTTTCGTTGATTGTTGTTGGCTTATTATCAGTGACTTCGCTATGTGTAAATATTTATGTTATCAGTTATTAATGCTAGAGATTATGGTGGGGTTTCCTTTGTTTTTTTTTGCCGGTCGAAAGATTATGGTGTTGTTTAGGTTACGACCGTGTCATGTTAATGGGTTATGCTGTTTAATATATCTGAGTATCTTTTTGCTGTGTTTAGATATTGTGGAGTCGGTATGTCTAGAAAGGCTTAATCATATTTTTGGTCCATTAAAATATCAAGATTCTCTTTAGTCTCTCTTATAAAATAGTTCCGTCTAGTCATAAATTTTATTTTAATCTTTTCATTTGGTCACTTCATTAATCTGCTCTTAGTTTTTCTGATAAGTGGCATCTAACGTGGAATACTACAGTGTTGTTTAGATTTGGGTAACATTGTAGTGCTGCTACGACCCCATGTAAGATTATTATGTCAGTGAAACTAACGAAATTATGAGTAACTACCTGATGATTTTAAGAGTTAGAAGCCGGGATTTGCTATTGTGACTCCTTTATATTTATTACTGATTCTACTTACATTAATTTTTATTTAGTTTTATCAAAATATCCTTCTTCTAATCAAGTAATACGCAGTTAACATTAATTATTTATCAGTCACCATAATGATATCAATTATTTTTGTTAATTTAGTTAGAAGTTAATTTAATTATTTAATATTGATCTCATTTTAATTCTTATAAAGTCACTAAATATCACTGCTGCACACACACAAAAAAAAGTGCATTTTGATTATTGAAATTGTATGTTTCATTTTAATTATTGAAATTAAGAAACTATTAATTTAATCTCTAAAATTACCAAAAAAGAAAATGATTCAAATGAGTCATTTTCGCAATTCAAGTTAATCATTGTTAACACTATCATAGAAATTATCTTGAATCACTTTTTATAATTTCAGTGACTAAATTGATAATTTATTAATTTTAGGGACTAAAATAATACACGTATATAATTTTAAGAACTAAAGTAAATCTTTATTAAAAAATTAGTACAAAATTTTAGACTAAATACCCAAATTAGTCCCTCATAAATGTATCAAGGGATAAGTCCGTCTTTAGATTTTAAAAGTCCCAAATTAGTACATTACATTTCAAAAAAGATAATAAATTGGTCACTTCATACAGTTAAAAAGGGGACAAATTGATCATTTTATACATTATATGAAGAATCAATTTGTCCCCTTTTTTGAAATGTGAGAAATTAATTTAAAATTTTTAAAATTCGAAAAACTAATTTATCCCTCAATGCATTTCTGAGAGATCAATTTGAATATTTTGTCAAAATTTTACACATAAATCTAACCATATATTACCATATCACTAAAAAAATGTTTAATTTAACTACTCACTCTCTTAAAAGTTTTATAAATAAAAATATATAATTAAATGATATTGTAAAAAAAATTTATATTTTTAATGCATCAAAATTAATCTGATAAAAATTGATGAAAGTTACATTGATAATAGGAGAAAAAAAAGTTCGATACAGCCTGTCCCTCGGAGAAAAAAGATCTTATTGTTTATCCAAAAAAAAAAAGATCTTATTGTCAATATATAAATAAATTTTGATACATAATTTTAGACAACTTTCTTTAGGTGGGTTTTCAGACAACTTTCTATGTGTGAAAAGATGTTACAATTGTGTATGTAAAATGTTGATCAATCAATGCTTATGAGACCTGCAATGCGACGCAGGATGTTCAGACTTCAGAGAATTAAACTAGAGTAACTAACGAAAATAGCTGCAATTGGTAACTAACAAAAAGTTTAATCCAAAGAGGGATACACCTGTTTTTTTATTATTTTTCTTCTTTTTTCTTTTTGGGTCTAAAGAGGGACAAACCTGTTTGATGATGCTCCTTACGCCGATGGTCCATCGAGTAAAAAGTTTACGAAGTTTAAGTTAATGACACCTTGTAACTAAAGAAAATAGCTGCACTTCGTGACTAACAGGAATAGCTGCTTTCTACAGGCCTTACCATAAGAACACACATCATAAGTGAAGTTGGCAAGTGGTGCTGCAAATATTTATTTGTCATAGCAATGAATCAGAATAGGACATGCAGCCAACTGAATTTGGGAAAGTATTGTTTTCCTACAATAAATATGCTCAGATGCACTGCTAAGATGTGCTGCTAATATCAGTGGCTGCAAGAAGTATTGCTGTTAACAAGATCAGTCACATATTATGCAAACAGAAAGTAATCAAATTTTTCTGGTAATTTCACCAGTAACCAAAGGAATATCTGACTGTCAATAGCAAATACAGTCAAGGGAACAAACTTTTGGGGAAGAAAGTATGAGAAAGGGAAGGTCTACTGAAATTCTAAAATCTTGAGAATAAAAGATATGGCAAATTTTAATTATAATTACAAACTAAGTGTCATTAAGCAATCAAAGTGTACATTTGTTATCTCAAAGTAATGTCAATTGTTAGTTAACTGCAAAAAGCAGCAACCCTTTACATGTAAATAGTGTCAATTCTTAGATCTTGGACTCTCTGGTGTCTGAATCCTGTCAACCGACTTCTAGCAAATGCTTCCGCATAGGATTTTCTGGTTGTTTCCTTTCTTTTTCTTACCTCTCCCACTAACCCTATTCAGATGGCAATCTAAAATTAACCTTAAGACGCAGATATCACCGTCTAAGATATTTCTTTCCTTTGGCATCATCTTCAATTATATTGCAGAGGCTATCTGGAAAATCAACTGGCCACAATACCACATCATTTCCACAAAGAACCATCTTTGCAAGATGATCTGCCGCTCTATTAGTTTCACGCCATGAGTGTGAAACGTGATACCTATTGAACTTACGTAAGAGTTTCCAGATTTGTTTCAAACAACGATCGGCTTTTGGACAAGAAGGTTGTTCTCTATTGATCTTCTTTACAACGCTCATGGAGTCTGATTCCACCCATATTGCTTTAATCCCAAGACCCAAAGAAAGAACAAGGCCTCTCCATATGGCCCATAGCTCAACCAAGAAAACATCTCCTTCAGGAGCTTTAGAAACAAAAGCACATATCGGTTCACCTCTGCAATCACGAAGCAGTCCACCAAAACTAGCAGTTTCTCTCTGTATAGAACCATCAGTATTTAGTTTCGTCCATCCAGACTCTGGCTTTGTCCATTCACACAACCTTATAGACCTGGAAACAGGACTCAGAATGTTTGCAATTTGGTTTAGATTCCGCAGTAGAGCCATTCCTTTGATTCTTTTTTGTGTAGACGATAAAAGATATGTCCTATTTGTTACAGTTAGCTCAACTTTAAGTTCATTTTCCATAGCCTTGTGCTTCTTCCCTTGAAGATGTGCCCCTAAGCAACTTTCACTGGATGTACTAATCTGACATAAAGCACAGCTCCATTCCTTCTGGACTTGCTTCTCACCAGTTGGCCTTGTATAATTGCTTTTAGTTGAGTCACAATCAGTAGAATCATGTCTCACCTGATGCAAATAATTTTCAAGAAGTATACAACAGAATGACAGTAAATGAAGATCCTACTTGGAATAAGTAGTGTTAGAAACAAAGAAAATACCTCATAATACTCTAATTGTATCTTAGTGTATCACAGAGTATGTTATATGATCTCCCGAGATTGGATTTTATATTTTCTTTTATTTCATGATTTATTTCCTTATTTAATTAGGATTACGAGTTTAATATTATCATAAAAAGGATTCTTCTTAGTCTTTATTCTCTCTTTTCTCCTTCCATATCTAAAACCCATAATCCCGACAAGTAGGAAGGAGCTGCCTCCTACTAGGCGGCAGTTACCATATTACATCTAAACAAATTTGCAATAAATTATAAGCGAAAGCTCAGAGTCTGTAACATTTAGCATGCAAAATGCTTATTTGGAGTTAACTGACAAATTAAGAAATCAAAAACAGCAAACAAATAAGCTAAAACCTTAAACCTTCTCTATCAAGCTTCCAAATGCTTAATCAAATGGTTTGCCAGTATTTCCATGTAATAGTGCAAGCAAAAACGGGGTTAAAAATTAAAACCAATACCTGATACACTTCAAGTTTGTTATCTTGTATTTGACTAGTAATAATTGTCTGGTCAGAGTCATCACCAACTTTGCCGTCCTCATCCAATGCAAAATGTGGGCTCTCCTGATTGACGATGCTCAAGATCCTTGTAGATTCATTCCAATTACAGAAGAGCTTGATTAAGCACTTATAGATGTATGGTGCACCACCAAAATAAGGTATCAACAGAAATATAGTTGCCATGCCTTTTACAGGAGGCCACCATGAGAACCTGAAATAACAACCCAGGTTAAAACTGAGAACTTACCCAGAAAAGAAAAAGGGAGAAAAAAGAAGGAGAAATGGTGGTACAAAACTAAAACACCAGGATATTCAAACATAGGCACAAGTAGTAGATAATGATGATAGCTGGAAAGAAGCAACTATATGAAGTTTAGTAGGCTGGCTTTTATTTTTCTTCCAAACCCTGCCGACTTTGAGCCAAAATCTGTTTGATTTCCATTTTAACATTGTTCTCTATCAGTACACATGCTTGCTCAGACTCTCAAATTTTATTCCCAGAAAGGATTTCAAAATAGAAGATCACCAGAGAAATAGATCACAAAATGCTCAAAATTCAAAAGCTACAACAAAGTAAGCCAACATGCTTGTGATGCTCAATCATGCGATATCAGCACCATCCCAGAATAAATTCATACATTATGGATTTTCTTTTAAAAGATTCATGGCTGAATCATGGAGACAAGGTTCCAGTTCAGTTGGTAAGCATTAATGTTGAACCACCTAGAACATCTCCACAAAGGGTGTTTTTGGTTGTGGGGTAAAAATGGTGATAAAATTTCTATGAATGAGCTTCATGAATATAATTTTCCACATGGAGTTCATCCATGGTAATTTTACCCTCATTTTTATCTCTTAACCAAACACACTCTAAGATAAGAAAATTGAGATGTTAAAAGAATTACTTCTATAGTACCACACCAAAATGGCATCATTTCAGTGACCAAGATAATAGTCAAGCACAAAACTATGAGAAAGCTACCTATACCTGTAACTGAGTTTGATGGCCAAAGATGCCAGTACTCATATTTTATATGATCACAGCATCATTAAGTAATGATAACCGGTCCACTCATTTGACAGGCACACATTAATCCAAATGGGGGAGAGAAAAGTTTCCCAAAATTCATTTTAGGATCTGAAATAGTAGACAGTTCTTTTGGTTCTCAAAGATACAGGTGTCATTAACTTGGCTGTCTAGTAATAAAGTTATCAAAATGGTCTCCAGTATCATTTTCTGATATCATGAATTTATGTCAAAATATGACATTGAAGAATAAAGAATCAATTTGATGTCAAAAATTGGCATTGGACTATTTTGACATATTTAATGTTGGAGGCTTACACTAATGACACTTGTGTTTAGGAAGATAAATAGGTGTTTACTCAAACTCAAATGAATTCAATCTTACAGCATTTCTAGAAATTATGTGTTCATGCGTACACATGCATGTATACATCATTAAAAGTTTTTTATTCTCACAATCATTGTCAAGGTCATAAAAAAAAAAAGGGCGGCCATGTACGAGGCTCCCACCAGGTGGGGTTGTTTATAGGATTTGAACCCGTGATCTCTAAGTCACAAGGCAGTAACCTTACTATTGCATCAAGGCTCACTCTCTCATTGTCAAAGTCATACAAATAACAATATATAATTAGTTTATGAGTTTCATTTTGATGCCTATCTAATCACATTTTACTACATCAGCAAAAACATGATTGACTCTCATCGCACTACTTCAAAAGCCATAAACATAAGAGAATTTGATTGAATGACAGTTTGATTGTGTAAAAACAAAACTAAAATAATAAAAAAATTCGCATAAAAATTAAAATGAACTCAGATTACCAATTTAACAGCACAGCTAGTTCCCACTCTATGATCATAGAGAAGGAAAACAGAACCCAGAAAGCAAGGCATCGCTGATTCCTGGAGTGGGAATCACTCTCCATTGCCCGAATAGAAGCATACCTATAGAGAAACACCAAAATTATAGAGACCCAGTTCACAATTATCTCGTATATATATTTTATTAAATGAAGAATTCAGTACTTACAATGGACAAAGCAAACTAAATGGAGGCCTGCATTTCAAAATAAATAAAATTAAATGAAAATTAAAGACATTAATTTAGTAACAAGACCCCCGAATATAGGTGTCATTGAACGTATAGAAATACGCAAGAGTAGACAATATATTTTTTTTCTTTAGTGGTTAGATACTTAGATTTCAAAGAACTGATACTGAAAAAGATGGGAAGAGAAGAATCGTGTGTACCAGGCAAGGACGGTGAGTGAGTTCGTTAATATTGTAAGGAGAGTTTCCCAAACCATCTCTTCAACTTGAGTTCTTAATTTCTATGCTTTCCGTCCAGAGTTCGTACATCCATGAGCTTTATGGGAAGGAAAATACAACTCAATCGTACATGAGAGCAAGAAGACCAAAAGTCAATGATGTGTCTCAGAAAAAATAAGCCCATGAAAAAACCGAAAGATACCAACAAAACAATCATCCACGGTGCAAAAATATTCTATATGAAATAATTTTGAGTTTTATTTATGTATGTCAAATCCTCTTATTTACGTGATTTTGCAATTAATGGTACGAGACTCAACTTCTTTTTGTTAATTTGCCAATATATAATTTTTGGATGTCAAATTTTAAACTGTTATGCATAGAAATTAAACTCAATAATTTCACAATGTTAATAAAGGATTTGGATCCTCTCATGTTAAATTTTAACGTTATCATGTCATGCGTAATCTCTTATCATTAACTCTCTTGTATCATATATTATGTGTGAGTCTCACATCTTAAATTAATGATAAAATATCACAAATAGTCAAAATCGTGTGAAAATTTCATATGAAAGAATTTATTCTTGTTAATCAATAGAGTCTCACTAAAATAACAAATCATGATGGGTGGTTGTAATAATAAATATTTATTTTCAATGATTTGTCACTATAGTAAAATTATACTGGTTACAGGATAATGTAAAATTATCTTTTACACTATTAATGTATAGAAATTGAATTCTTATTGTTACTGTCACATTGAGTATCATCCGGAAGTGAACAGGCCACTCAAGCAATAGGCCACGGTGTCCACACATATGAGCTGGGTTGGACCTTGAGATGAATACCAAATGCCAACGAGCGGTGTAAAGCTCCGAGGTACGACCATGCCGAGGACAATGACCACGGAGGGTAAACACCCCGCACCACTTCGGATCCACTAAACCCCAATCTCAGGATGAGCACAAAGTCGGCGCATGATGAGCGCGGGTCAGATTGCACCTTGTAGAAGGATTCCCAAATGGTATTTCGTCCATTTGTAGGTTACAGCTCAACCCTAAATCACCTATTTTGGACAAAATCAAGTAGTATAAATAGAAAATGGAAAGTCTGCCAGGGTAAGCCATCCATTCCAATTATCTATTTCCTTTTTTGACAAACCTCATTGACTTGGATGTTGAAGTCCCTTTGCAAGTATCCACATACACCTGGCACCTGGATCACTGTGAGGAGGGAGGAAACAACTAGCATCGCCACCAACCGTATGATTAGAGAGAGCTAAGTGTAACAGTTTACACTTATATATTAGTATATTAATTAAAAATCAATTATATATTAGTATATTCATGATTAACTTTTATACTTATTGTAGGATTGACAGATACGCAAACTTTTTCTTTTTTACTTTTATTAACACAAACTTTAAAAAAGATATTTCTTTTATTAAGTTTAATTTTAATACATTAATAGCATAGCATAAAGGAATTTTATTAGGTTTAGAATTTTGCCCCATCTACCCATTTATATCCTCGTCATAGGTTCTAATTTCTCATTACCCGTGAGATTTGAATCGCCATGGGCTTATTAAAAAAATTCAAACAAAAAAAAACATTTAAAAAAATACTTTGAAATTTAAAACATAAATATTCATAATAACAAATATTTGTACTGCTAATATAATTACATAATCTAAATTAAAAATGAAAATACATACATAATACAAATCTAATAAATATAATTTATAAATAAATGTCTAAGAATTTTTTATGTGTATGTGTGTGTGTGTGTGTGTGTGTGTATATATTTCATATATAATATATATTGATGGGTAATTGGCTTAATTTCCATGGGCGGGGGCGAGGGCGAGGACCTCATTCCCTATTCTCGTCCGTTTAATATACGAGGCTCTACCCATATCCTTGTGGGAACTAAACTTGTCCCATCCTCGACCTCATAGGTAATCCTACGATAACCACTTTAGTGGTTTTTTTTTGTCATCCCTAAATTTTGCATCAAATCATTTAATTTAAATGATCATGAATATGAAAGCTACTAGAAGTGGGTTGATGGTGATGGATTATGGTAGTTTACACAAAATAATATGTTTAAATTTATCGCTGAACATACCAAAAGCAGTAAAGAATATGAAACTCGATAGAAATTGTTGATATGTCAATATGTGAATGGATAACAATATAAAATTATTTTACACTATCTCATACACTTTTTTAGATGTCCCTAAACATATGTATATCATTTTTCGAATATATGTAACACATATTGTTGGAGTACAAGTTGTAATAAGTTTCTAATTGGAGTACCAAATATATACGGAGGATTCAAAAAGGTTATGAAATACATGTAACAACAAGAGTAGGAAAAGAGTACAAACATAAAGTTGTTAAAAAAAAAGCTATACAGTATCAAATCCTAAAATACTGCAGAACCAATAATCATTAAATCATGCTAACACTCAAGATACATAGATTTCTTTTAGGGTGTGTTTGGTATGCAGTAATAGATATGATAGTATAAATTTATACTATATATTATGCTTTTATACATTATTTAATGCGGACAACATATTTTATTAGCTTATATAATATAACCCTATTTTTATGTTAAAATACTATATAACTTAATATTATGAGAGCGTATTAGATCTGATTAGTTTTTAACGTATAAAGTTATTTTTATTTTTTAATATTTTATTAAAATAAAATAATTCTTAAATAAATAATAATAAGTAAAAATTTATAAATAATATTATTTCATAATAAATAAATATTGTTAACAAATAATATATGATATCAATCAAGGTATATACAATAAAAATAAAAAGTAATTATAATTAATAAATATTAAATAAAATAAAATATTAAATATTAAATAGAAATAAATATTTAAAATAAATAATAAATAATATGTCATATATAAAAGTAAGGATCAATAATAATAATATTTTGAGTTAATATTTATTTTAAAATTATAATTAAAAATTAAATAGAAAATATTAAAAATATATAAAAGAGTTATTTAATATTATATAATTTATTGAAATAATAAATAATTATAAAATAGTGAAATAAATAATAATATTGAAAATAAATTAAATTTTAATTAATAAATATTTACATAAATATTATATTTAAAAATTATATTTAAATCATTAATAAAAAATTTATTTTATTTAATATTTAATTAAAATATTAGAATTATTTGTAAATAAATTATAATATTATAAAATATAATATCTTATATAGTGTTACACCAAAACTGCATAGTATTAAAAGTTTATCAAACCTTATACTATAAGTCTTATCCTATCCAACATGTCAAATGGGCCCCTAATATATCGAACACATATTGAAGTATGCATTCACAAGTTTTTATGTGGAGTACTAGTTTTGAGGTACATGTTTCTAAATTTGTACAGATTTTATATTGTACTCCAATGTATGCTTCTTGGTTTAGTATTACTGTGGCATTTCAAGGCATGCTTAACTCTTTTGGCTATGGATTCAACTTGTCCACATTTTAAAGTTGTTTGTTACTTTGATGCACTAAGCAGTTAAGCCAAGCAAACACAAGCCCAATCATGAAGTTAAAATCTCCCCAAATATGTAAAATGAGAATGGTAACAATGATAAGTTGGTTTTTGAAGAAAAATTTCATTACTTGTGACGAGCCTCACGCAATGACGTTTACCAACCATTGTCCTGAAGACATTAAAGTTCAAAAAGTATCATTCCAACTTGTTTCCATCCTTAATCAGGTCAAAGATATGGACCATCGTCTTTGTCAAAGGGTTCAAATCCAAGAAATGTGCGTGTATCGTGTGTACCGCTTGAGGTTCAAGCCTGATCATTCAGAATGTGATTTCCCTCTGTACATTGAATTCTTTTTTCTTTTTTTCAAAAGAGATTTCCTTTTTAAGTGGATCCTTAGCGTGAATTTCTCTTTCTTTCCTTTTTAACAAGGTTTATTCTTTTTCATTTTTCAAAAAAGTTGAAAATTAAAAAC
The DNA here is from genome assembly GCA_030441495.1 of Dalbergia oliveri. Classification (NCBI taxonomy): domain Eukaryota; kingdom Viridiplantae; phylum Streptophyta; class Magnoliopsida; order Fabales; family Fabaceae; genus Dalbergia; species Dalbergia oliveri. The sequence goes on along the minus strand of JAMLFY010000014.1, from coordinate 10,440,807 downwards.
ATGTGTGCAAGGTAATAAATAAAAAACTGACCGAAGTGTATATAACTTTTTAACCTTATTCATAATTTTCGCATCCACTCAGATAAAAGGGACATAAAATTTAAAAATGAATTCATTTAAAACGATGTTTAAAACAAACTTTTGAATTAAAAATTGAAAATTCATTCTTTAATAATTGATTGTAATTCTACAATTTTTTAATTAATTTAAAAATTCAGAAAAATTAAATTCAATTAGAGGTTGACACTTGTCAAGTGCTCATTGTTTCAACCTTTGAAATTTAATTAGTATAGATAGATATATAACTAAAAAAAATAATTTTTTTTTTCAGATATTATCTTTTTATCTTTTACAAAAAAAATTAAAATTATTTTTTATATTCTAATTATTTTTTAAAAATTATCTAAATATACGAAAAATAATTTTTTGTGAAAAAGTTATTTTCACCGAAAAACATCCCAAACAAACGCCCAACAATGTCAAATTGAAAAATGTAAGGAGAAAAAGGGTTATTTAGTAAAAATTAATTCTAATCCGTTACCCACACAATCCCTCAAGTACATGTGTCACACCTAATCCTAATTTGCCTTTTTCTTATACACTGCCACTAGTGGCATGCATGTTTCTTTCTCTCTCTATGTCCATATGCCTTTGAATTTGATCATTGAGCACCTTGCGGAACGGATCTAACCACAACAGCACTGAACATTCTCCTATCTTGACGCTTTTGAAAGACCGAGTCTTGTTGGCTCAGACAGCCATGCCATTTTTTTCAAAGAAATTATAGGCACTTCAATTTTAAGTTTCTTTTACTTTTATCTTTTCCTCTTCCTTTCATCAAATATTGTTTTGTTTCCGGAGACGAGTTATTTTTTCCCTTGACAGAAAATGGAAGTTACTCCTGATAATTTCATCTATGCATTCTTCGTATTTTGTATTACATCATCTCTCACATTCGTGTAAGTCCTTAGACACTATTTATTTATCTATTTATTTTTAATTTTTATATTTATTTATACTTTGAAAAGTATGTTTCTTTTCTTATACTTTATTGTAGCACATTCGGCAATGGTTTCCAGTTATTGTTGTTTTTGATGCACTTGTGTTAGGGATGCAATGTTCTGGTGGATTGAATTTAATTTCAAATGTTTGTTTTACATTTTTAGGTTGGAATGAATTTGAAAATGTTTGAATTATAAACAGGTTGCTTGGGTTGTTGGGAATTCAAGTTGGTGTAAGTGAAGAGAGTTCCATGTTGATATGATATGGACTAAGTGCGAGAGCTATATAAGAAGTGGGAAATTTTGTGGATGAGCTTTTGTGTAAGAGTGATTACTCATGTGTCTATGGCAGTCAGTGTGTATGGTGCCTATTGATATGTAACCACATTTTAAAAATGTAGGTAAATGAAAAGATAATGTGGCTAAACACATTATTAAAAAATTGTTTTTTCCTATTGTTTGCTGGTTCTTTTCAAGTTCTGTCTCCACCACTGGTTCTTCCTCCACCGTCACTCTCCGACAATCCCACACCAGTCATGTTTCTCCAATGCATCTCAGCCCAACGGTCATGCTCCACAATCACCTACCCGCCATGAAGAAACCTTGCCCCCACCCTTCGTCAACATACATGATGATGCGGTTCGAATTCCAGATTCACCCACTGCGCGAGTCTCACCTCATGGAGAGTATTGCCATCCCGTCCTTGTTGCACCATGGTAGTCGCTAGTTCTCGATCCGAGGTTGTAGTGGTTACGTGTCGTTGTGTCCCAGTGGTGGAGTTTCGAGATCGCCGGAGTCGTAGTCGTCGGCGAGGACGTTCCGGTGGCGCCGGTGGTAGTTAGCTGGAGGTCATGGACACTCATGCCATGACCGAGAGTAGAAAAAATAATGTAGCTAAATGAAAAAACAATGTGTTAAACCCTCTCTATACAAGAAAGTGAAGGAAAAAAATAGTTTTTTAATAACGTGGTTTACTCATAGGCACCTGAGTAATTACCTTAAGTGAGTTGGTAAGAGTTAGGAAGTGAGGAGGACCCACATAGATCCCATAAATGGAAAAACTTACTTGCCTATATACTGTTACCTCTTATTGATTTGATTCCTTGCCATGCCCATGGAAAAAAGATTTACCTAGAATTTTGGTGCTTGATTCCTCTTCTTTGGAATGAAGAGTTACGAATCTAAAAGTTTAGAATATATTTAAAAGGGAAGATTGTTGGGAATTCAAGTGAGTACAGAAGCATGCATTGGCAAACAATGGACTAAGTATAAATAATACGAATAGAAAGACATATGGATTTAATACCATAAGGTTTTGGATCAATATGTGATGTCGAGTCACAAGTGTGGTTCTCTTGTAAGCCTTAGATCTCCTTAGCATTTGGTCTCTCCATGAACTAATAGGGATTTCATGTAGTAAAATAACTTTTCTTTTTGTATTCTATTTTGGGAGCTCAAATGACTACTGATGAATTGAAAGGTTTGTTTTGTTGGAGAAAAAAGACATGAAAAAGAGGTTAAGAAGACCTATCCTTAATTAACAGGTAGCCTTACTTGTTTTATTTGTTACTTCATCAAGTTGGCTCTCCTTAAGGTCTTCTATTTTTCATGTATTAAGTTCCGTCTCTAAGATTCTTCCAAGAGCTGCACAACTTCATTTAATAAAACATGTAGGCTTGGATGAGTCCTTGTATTCTTAAAAAGTTATGAAGTAGTTTTCTTGTATAGGACTTTCAAATTTTCATGTAAGACCAGGAGCTGTAATGTATAGGATTGCCATTCTTGTTGTAGCTTTGAGATTTTATTTGACATGAATTACAACATCTCTAATTTGACAATTTCCACTTTTTTTTCATCTTGAATATTTTTCGTTAAATCTACATAAATGAACTCTTGTCTAAGATCTAGCATAATTATAAAAGTCATTTAAAATGTGCTTATTATCAGCACAAGGCTTAACAAAGTAAGGAACCTTGGGCTAACATGTTTGTTCAGGAAAAAATGTTATACTTATAGCTCTAGTTTAAGTTATGTGCTGAAGACCATTCATTCTAATAGGTTCTACTGAATAAGAATATGTTCAAATGGAGAAAAAGGTTTTAGTAGTTGTTCTCTATTTCTAAAATCTAGAGAGTAATAGAGAATCCATTCACTAGTGAATTTGGCTATATAAGGACAACATTAGCTCTCGTTAAAGAAACCATAGAAGCTGATTCACGGTAAGAGATAGGGGATTATATGATTGTTTAACTTACACAATTTTTCTACCCTTGAAGGCAAGATAGTTTAGTCTTTCGATTAATGTGGATCCTTTCCCTAGACATCCATCTTCAAACATTTGTTTCAAATCTAACTAGTAAAAAAATATTGTACATAATACCTTTTTAGGAAGGTCTTTGGACAATGGTTTTCTATAGGAATCGTACAAATGACTTGTTTCCAATTCATAGGTGCCCTTAACCTATATTATTTTCTATAGAAAATTGCACTCATCTTTTTCTTTGATGTCATGATACTTGGCAAAATTTGGAGTAAACTATTTAACATTTTGGAGGAGTCTTTGGTCTTTGCTGATGTAGAGGTTTTTTTACCATTAGTTTTGTGGCTTGGCATAAGAAAATCATCTGTTTATGAAAAATAATTCTTTTTTGTTTTTGTAAATAAGGATATTTGTCCTCTATTTTCTTTGTAGTCTTCTATTCTCATTTATAATTTTTTTTTAATAGATTTTGGGATTTGTAAACGGGGTAAGGTTTTGTGAAATGTGTTGTGTTTTCCATCCTATGATGCACCTAGTTAGAATACACTTGTTGGGATATATATCTACAAATTTTAGCTTTTTCTGATTTTTACGAGAATTTTCAAATACCTAAACCATGAAGGGTTTTGAAGGGCTCTTTGAAGCTATGCATTGTGTTTTCAGGTCTAAGGATGTTTATCACCTTCTTTGTATGTAGGTTCCTCGTGTATAATATTTATGCTTCTCTATAAAAAAATCTCATATAAGTTGCAAGCGATTCTTTAGCTCTACGTAGACTATCCAAGACTCTAACTACAGAGGTTTGTGTAATTTATTTTAAGGCTTTTAGGGGCTTGGAGAGTAACAGCTATCTTATTTTACATTGTGATTTGTAATGTTATATGGAGGTCTTTAGAGTAATCTTTCTTCTCTATAAGGAGCATTTGATCTTCTCAAATTCCTTAGATTAGCTTCTTTCTATTCTTTTCTTTGGTTATAAATTTGAGAATAAGGCTTTGTGGAAGTGTACTATGCTAGCAAAGTTGAGGATACATTTGGTTAAAGTGTAATGCTAGCATATTTAGCAATAGATTTGCATCTCCATCCTGAGTTTGTGGCAACTATTTTATTAACTTAACTGTGTGATTTTGCAAATGGTTTTTATTAGAAGGGTGTTGCTTTGGCATGTATGCAATAGGATTTCAATGCTTACTATTACTAAAACATTGCTCAAGGTTTGTAGGGCAGAAGCAACAACCATTATGATTGTTCAATGCTAAAAAAAGTAAGCGCTCATAGAGGAATTATGGAACTCTTTTTCAGTGCTAAAAATATTAGATTGATATTATTATTATTATTATTATTATTATTATCTTTGATTTATAAATAGGATTACCTGTTAGTAAAAAGATTGTGTAGAAGAAGATGAACAAGAACTTGAATATTGTTGTTTCAAGGCACAAAATCAATCGCTATCTTTAGAGAGATATTTGCCCCCATATGTAGTTGCTATGGGTTGATGATGATACTCCCCCAAGATACAATGAAATCTCTATATGAATTTCTTGTCTAGCAATAACAAGAAAATTCCTTACTCTTGAACTTTTAAAGAAGTCTTAAACTCACATAATACATAAAGTAAAGGTATTTGACTTGTTCAATAATGGGGATCATTTATAGTTGATGATTAGATGCAAGTGAACAATCACATCTTTTGAAGTATCATATTCACTTGTAAATAATCGCACCTGTACGAGCACTATGTCTATTCATGGTTTTGAATTAGTTTCTTTTATTACATAACTTTTCTTAAAAAAAACCACGAGACATGCCTATTTGAGCAAGCACCTATGCAACGTTACACTTTGATCGTTGCAAAGCAAAAGGTTACCAACCGTTTCATTTTATTTTAATTAATTAAATAAATAAATAACTTGTAAATATATTTCAATCCCCCACTATTTTACAAGTTAAAAAAATCATACAAATTTATGCATAAAGAATATATCACAAGCATTAAATATTCCTTTAGTGTAAACTTTAAAAGTTCTAACAGAGTAGTAGGTATCTAATTGATTAAACATATACTCTCTATGTTAATACCGAAAAGTCACACACATAAATTGTACCTCTTCAAGTTCAAGAATTTGTTAATTTTAAGCACTTTTATGGCCATGTGCTCATCCTAATTTCATGAATATTTACGAGAATAAAACCTCTAAAATTCTCAAAGCGGCACCACTCCTATATTTATATAGGTGGAATCCTTTGATAAACTAATATTATCAATCCATTAAAAGTTTTAACTCACCCTCCTTGTTATATATATATATATATATATATATATATATATATATATGCACTAAATCCTATATCTTAGTGCTCCAATTGTTAAATAATTTGTTGTTACCCATTAAACCTTGAAACTAGTGTTCTACTAGAATAAGATTAGGTTCCCATCATTTAACAATTATAGGTTTTAATCCTCATTTTAGCAGTCTCTTTGACCTTATCCCTTGACAAACCTTTAGTGAGCCATCTGTATCATACTTTCTTCTAAACACCCACTTGCATAAGCCTATAGGCTTTGATCTTTCAGGCAAATCAACTAAGACCCAAGTATTATTAGATAAAATTGAGTTCATTTCATCATCTGCTGCTTTTTCCAAAAGGCAGAATCTCTAGAGGCCATTGCCTCTTTAAATGTTTGAAGATCACCCTCTATGCTTAGAACAATAGGGACCTTGTTTATCAGAATCCCTGGTTCCTTCAACCAAAAAAGTTATAGTCCGAGAAGAGATAAAGTCTATACCCAAGTCTTTCTCTTTTCTCATTCTTTGACTCCTTCTTAGTTCAACTAATTCATTGTCACTGACTTTTATTGCCTTGATTTACAACTGCTTCTTGGGAAACTTCTGTATCCTTTTGGGGATATTCCAAATTGGGAGTTGAGTCATCATTGAATTTATTTTCAATAAATTCTACCTCCCTTGATTCAATAACTATATTGGACACTGAGTCTAAAATTCTATATGCCTTTGAATTTTGAGCATATCCTATGAAGATGCCTTTTATAGCTCTTGGCCTTAATTTAGTTATCTTTTGATCAGGAACACGATAAAAGGCTAAACATCCCCACACTTTTACATAATTTAAGTTTAGTTTTCTTCCTTTTCATATTTCATATGGAGAAACCTTCTGTTTCTTGACGATATCCTATTATGGATATGACATGCCGTCAATAATGCCTCACCCCATAGATTGTGAGGTGCCTTAGCATTTAGTAGTATTGAATTAACCATATCCACTAAGGTACGGTTCTTTCTTTCTGCTAAATCATTTTGTTGCGGAGTATATGGAGCAAAACATTCATGCACAATACCATGTAATTCACAAAAATTATCAAATTCACTAGAAAAATATTCTCCACCTCTATCACTATGAAGAATCTTTATTTTCTTATCATGCATATTTTCTACTTCCATTTTATATTTCTTAAACATTTCAAATGCTTCATCTTTATTTCTTATCAAAAACACATAAGTGAATCTAGAATAATCATTAATAAAGGTTATAAAGTACATTTTTCCTCCTCTAGTAATATTTTCATTTAATTCACAAATATCACTATGTATTAGTTCTAGTAAATGTATATTCCTTTCAACTTTAGGAAATAGTTTCTTAGTAATTTTGGATTGTATGCAAATTTCACATTTCTTATTAAAATCCTTATTACTAAGATCAATATAATTATGTTTTTGCATATATTCAATTGACTTGTAATTTAAATGTGCTAGTCTACTATCCTACAAATCACAAGAATCAACAACATACAAAGAATCATTCACTTTTTCATTAATACTTAATTTGAACATGCCTTGAGTGCAATATCCTTTTCCTACATACATATCATTCTTAAGCAAGACAATCTTATCAGATTCCATCACAATTTTGAATCTTCTCTTACATAAAAGACTAGCAAAGACTAAGTTCTTCCTTATATCTGGAACATGAAGTACATTAACCAAGTTTAACTTCTTTCCCGATGTAAAGTTCAATTCCACTTTTCCTTGACCACACACTTTGGCTGAATTGTCATTTCCCATTAACACCTCTCGGTTATTCACTTCTTCATATGTCTTGAATTGATTGCGATCATTGCAAACATGAATAGTAGCACTGAAATCTAGCCACCACTCATGGGATCTTCTATGTGTTGCCATGTTAAGTTCTGTGATCATACCAATGTGCATGCATTGAACTTTCTGTTATCATAGCAACCAAGTCCTTTTCTTCCACTAAGTTAGCCTTAGAACTTGACACTTCTTTTGAGTTGTTACCCTTTTCAGAAGTTAGCAATCCTTGATATGGGTTGCCCTTTCTTGTGGCAATGGTAGCATTCTCTTTGTCTCTTTTTATCTTGCTTGGCATCCACGAATGATTTCTTTCTTTTGCCTTTATTGACATTCACTTCTCCAACATGATTCACTTTAGAACTTTAAGAAAGATACACAACATCATGTTTTCGAGCTTCCTCTTCTATACATAAATGCCTTAGTAATCTTTCAACAGAGAAGTCTTCTCTAAGATGTAGGAGTTTCTTCTTATAATCATTCCAAGATGAAGGCAATTTTGCAATAATTGCTCCAATTTGTAATGATTCAAGAACCATTACTTGTAGGTCACAAAGTCTACTTACAAGGATTTGTAACTCATGAACTTGATCCATGATAGGCACATTATCAACCCTGCCAAACTCAAAATACTTCAACATGATGAATTTATCCATACCTTGTCATTCATTATTGTATTTTTCTTCTAAAGACTTCCAAATCTCCAATGGCGATTGAATTGACATGTAGAGATCATAAAGTCTATCTGACAAGGTGTTGAGAATGTGTCTTCGGCATGCAAAAGTGTCTTCATCACGCTTTTTCCTCAATTGGGCAATCCTTTCCTTCTCTTCATTGGTTGCATTGTCATCAACATTGGGAATTGGTGTGGCGTTTGGATCAAGCACATAAATAAGATTTAGCACCGAAAGAAGAAACATCATTTTGTCCTTCAATCGGTTGAATTTTGTCCCATCAAACTGATCTAGTTTGACAAACTCTTGATTCATGACCTTCAAAGTGTTATTTTGATCTTGAGCTATCTTTAAAAATATCTCTAAAATTATTAGTAAAAAGATTGTGTAGAAAAGGATGAACAAGAACTTGAATATTGTGGTTTAAGGAACGAAATCAATCGCTATCTTTAGAGAGATATTCGCCCCACACGTAGTTGCTATAGGTTGATGACGATACTCCCCTAGGATACAATGAAACCTCTATATGAATTTCTTGTCTAGTAATAATAAGAAATTTCCTCACTCTTGAACTTTTAAAGAACTCTTAAACTCATATAATATACAAAGTAAAAGTATTTGACTTGTTCAATAATAGGGATTATTTATAGTTGATGATTAGATGCAAGTGAACAATCACATCTTTTGAAGTATCATATTCACTTGTAAATAATCACTAGTTTCTTTTATTACATAGCTTTTCTTAAAAAAAATCACGAGACATGACTATTTGAACAAGCACCTATGCAACGTTACAGTTTAATCGTTGCAAAGCAAACGGTTACCAACCATTTCATTTTATTTTAATTAATTAAATATATAAATAAACTTGTAAATATATTTCATTACCTCATTGTAAACACACATTACACAATATTAATACATATTCATATCATTTTCTTTTTATTTCTTCACTATTTAAAACCCTCAATTTCATTACACATCGAAGCGGTACCATTCTCTGTGACCTGTATTACTCTTTTTAGTTGCCAAGTTTCTACTAAAAAATTGAAACTCGATGAAAATTCCTATTCTTTATTTGTCAAATTGCTTCATGGTTTAAGTGTTATATTGCCATTGCTTTGTTTTTATATAATTTGTGGTTTGGAGGTTTGTAGTGTCACAATTATCCTGTTACTTAATTTTGATTATGAATCTTATAACAGATTTTCTTGTGGGATATTGGCTTGGATTTTGAGCCGCATTATGGGTGCATCTGTTGGATTTCGTGTTGGTGGATGTAATACTTTAAGAGATGTAACGGTGAAGTTTAAAAAGGTTTTTCTTAGCCTTAATTCACTTCCTTATTTGTAGTAAGAACTTTGAAGGCCATTGTGGTAATTGACGCATATTGCATGACTAAATAATATTCTCCTCCACATTTCTACAAGTTTCATCTTAAATATAATTTCTTAGTGTAGTGTAACAAGACTTAGTTGTTGTTGTTTTAACAAATCCATCATTGGCCTATACCCTAGATTGAAAAGCTATGGTGATTACAATGCCCTATCTAGTCAAGATTCTTCCTTCTGTTCACCATTTGTCATTCCCTAAAAGTTGGCTATAAACCTTGGTTACGTTTTATTAAGTACCGAAAAATGGTATTTAGTTATCATTTCCTAATCAATTAAAAGCATTATCTTGTAACAAATTACTTGCCTATGGAATTCTTTCAATTATTACATAGGTTGCTAATTGAGTTGTCCTTTTTTTTCCCTTCACCCTTGTCGTTCCTTTTTTTCTCGCCCCTTCCTTTCTTAACACCATACCCCTTTAGTGTTGCATAAGTTTAAGTTATTTCTTAATCCAAAAAAGTGAGTTGTTCTAACTTAGTGGCTTTAGTACAAAAATAGTTCATTTAATTGCTATATCTTATGTGTGACATAGATTGAGTGTATTGTCTTAGGAAATATAATTTTGATGTCGCATGCTGCTCAAAGTGGTTTTAATCACCCCTTTCAAATCAATTTATTCCTAAATGGATTGTCATGTTTGTTTCTAGTACTAGACTTGTGTCTCTAAGGTCTCATGGGACTATATTAAGTTTATTTGCGGCATGAACAGGTGCTATTGAATCTGTATCCATTGGTGAAATTAAACTTGGCTTAAGTCATTCCTTGGTCAAACTTGTCATGGGTTTTAGTTCTTTGGATCCAAAGTTGCAAGTTTTAATATGCAACTTGGAAGTTGTTACGAGGCCTTCAACTAAAAGCCCTTTGACTAAAAGTCCTGAAAGAAGAAAACTCAAAAGTCTCGTGCCCATAAATTAGGTATGGGGAAGTGGATGATGATAAGCAATATTGCAAGATATTTGTCACTTCATGTAACAGATCTAGTTTTGAAGGTATGTATCTCCATATCATTGAAATTTTCTTCTTGTTTGGCCAAACACAGTTGACCTTAGCATTTTCAGTGCTAGTGACTCTCTGTGTGTTTATAGCATCAGCATGCAATAAAGTAAAAAAATTATTGTTAGATAATCATTGTAATGACTATTTTGATTAATAAATAAATAATTTACTATAGCATACCTTATAGTTTAAACTGGCTTGTATTTTGTTTTCTTTTTGTTTCTAATGGGATCTTATTATAAAATTGTATTTGGGTTAATGAGAATCTCTTTAATTATCAAGACACCTAAATCTACTGTTGAAATCAAGGAGTTGAATGTGGATTTATCTAAAGATGGTGGACTCAATCAGATTTGTTTGTAAGGGTACAAATATTACCCATTGTTGTTCACATTGTTGAGCCTAAAGTTAGCAGTGATCAGTTATCTAATTCTAGTAGTGGAGGATGCGGTGCTTCTTGCCAGGCATCTGTTTCTGCTATGGAAAAGTCTACTGCTCCTTCTATCTGTGAAAATTTCTTCGTCTCATGTGAATTTGATCATGATAGGTATTATTCTCTCTTATATATATATATATATATATATATATATATATATATATATATATATATATATATATATATATATATATATCAAAAAGGTAAAATATAAAAATCACCCTTAAGGTTTGTTATAATGATAACTAAAATCCAATATTTACTTAATATTGTATCTTACTGCATAGGCTTGATGGTGGGTTAGTTTTAGGAGATATCCAAACCCAACTATAGTTAATGGTAAGTTATTAATTAATGTGGTCCATCCCACCTTATAAACCATCGTAGTCTATTTACTTTTTACTTTTAGATGTTATTTAATTAGTTCAAATTCAGGCAAAAAATTAGAAAACATTTTATATTAAAAAATATAATAATTATATAAAACTATAAAACATGTAACATCCCTCCTGCTTTATGGATTGCCGACTGTCCCACAAATCAACACGGGTCTTTCAGCGTGCTTTGTCCTCACTCACACGCTTCCTGGGAAAACTTCCAGGAGGTCACCCATCCCAAAATTACCCCAAGTCAAGCACGCTCAACTGTGAAGTTCTTTCGTGATGGGCTACCGAAAGAAATATGCATCTTTGTGGCATAGGTAGTACCAATCAATTCATATAAGCCCTCCTTACTGTATAGTCCCATACCTATACATCAGGATCCTCTCATTCGAGTGTGTAATCGGTTCATTCATGTACCCCTCCGCTTAGAGGCAAGAGCCGCTCCTTGTCCGTACCTTCTCGAACGGCGATCACTCCCTGCCTCATCCCGGGCATTACAAAACACATATTGGCGAGTGCATAGATTAGCTACCAAGGGTCTATTATAGCTTAACTACATGTCTTGGCTTTGAATCCTAAGTATGTAGCCGCATTAAAATTCAAGAAGGAGAGTTTAACCACCTTAGTGTTCCTGGCAAGCTTGAGTAGGAGGATACATGTGGTTCTAACAAAAAAATGTATAAAATAGATTAATAATTTTTAAATTATTAAGCTACCCCATCTATCTTTTTTTCTTCTATTTCTTAGGGGTGTTAAATGAGTTAGTTTTATTCATTTTGGCTTTTGTGTTAAATGGATCAAGTAAACCATATAGCTGGTCAAACAAGCAAGTAGTATAGCAGCCAAGTTTGTTTAAGGTAGGCCTACAAATAGGTTAAGTTAGCTCATTTATCTTGTTTTCCCCTAATAGACCCCAACAATATAATTTATCATTAAATTTGAACTACATCCAAATAAAAATTAAAAAATTAAAATAAAATTTAACATAGAACGACATAGTTACAACCAAATAGAAGATTTCAATTTTTTATTTTTTAAAATAAATAGGTAAATGTGCTAGTATCGGGCTAGCTTGTTAACTCATGAGTTAAATGGGTCAAGTTAAAAATAGGTTATTTCAAACATATCAATATTTTTATAGCTTAGTCTACATAATATTTGTGGATAAATATATTAGCATGATTTGTAAACAGGCTGGCTTGTATACCCTTTTATTTTTCAAAAAACTAAGGCAAAGCTTCTGTTTGGCCATAAATTTTTTTTGGTTAATATTTTTAAGTAAAATCCCAAATTGGTTCTCAAAAGAGTCAGGACATCAATTTAGTTCTTGAAAGATTTGTAATATCAATTTGGTCATTGAAAGATTTATAACATCAATTTGATGCTTGAAAGATTAAAATGGAACTTGCTTCTTAATTCTTAATGTGTGTATATGTTGCTTATCTTTTGTTTCTTTGCCCTAGAAAGAGGCTTCTTCTTCTTATCCTGTTTGCCCCATTGCAATTTTTGTGAACATCTTTTTATTTGTTGAAAGAAAAGAATTCAATTGTTCTTATATTTTATACAATTGTAGTAGGGTTAGCTTACTTTAAACTTGGATACTTTCACCTTTTCTTGATCTTTCATTTTCTATCCTTCTATGCATTCATTATTATTACTTTTCTTCTAACTTTTGGAGACAGGAAAGTGGGTATAATTATTAAGAATGTAGACATTTCAGTTGGAGAGGTCAGAGTGAATTTGAATGAGGGGTTTATTGTGAAAAGAAAGAGTTCATTGGAATCTCATTCTAGCTCTGAAAAATGTAGCATCAAGTGTTGATTCTATGAGCACAAAACAGCCATCCAAGAAGCAGCAAACACTTGCAGGCTAAGTTCTATGTTTCCAGAAAAGGTTTGGTTTGGAATTTAAACATACATCCTTTTCTGACCATCATGTATAATTCTTGAAGCCTTGTGTCCTGGTGGTCATATTTTCCAGTTGTGTAAACAATTTCATAGCTTCTTTGGGATATGATGTATACATTTATCCTTCCTTAGACCCTCACAATGATGTCAACTGCATAGGTGGCCTTGCAAAGAGAAAAAGGAATAGAAATAGAGTTGTCGAGGATTAGATATCCTCTTCAAACACTAGAAACAGGAAAACACATTATAAGCCTAGGAGTTGCATTAATACAATAATTGAAGTTTTTTTACTTTAAAGGTTCATTTATTGAACCCAAGTTAAACAATTTCTTCCATTATCAATCATGTTTAAATTTTTTTATTTTTTTGCAATTTGACTAGATATCTTGAGAGTAGAGCTATATAACATATTATCATCCCATGGATAGCCATCACTTTACATATTTTGCTGAAATATTTGACTTATGTTTCCTTTCTTTCTAATTCTTTTTCTTCTTTTAGAAAAAAAATTATCGATTCAATGTATTTGGTGAGTGTTGGACTATTGGTGCATTTAGTTGGAGCATAATTCTTACATCTTTAATAGCAGATTTTTTTAAAAAATATGTATTGTGAGATAAGATTAGGCCTATGACTTCAAGTAAATCTGATAATTGCAATTAATTAGGAATATTTTTCTATATATGTGGCTATTCTATGACATTGCTTAATCCTTGCACAAAAAACTTAGTAGACACTTATAAATGGGTGTAGAGAGTACATTGGCTATTAGTTGTTATGTTGTAAATAGTTCTAGTTTTTAAGGCACATTCATTTTTCCAAAACACCAGAGTTTGGCTTCTTGAACACTCTAATTAAGCTTTCGACAAATATGAATCCTTCATCTACACGTCTCTCTGAATTTCATGGACACGTTTGAAAGATATAAAGCTATTTTCATGTCCTCACCTAACAAGTTAAGTTTTTAGAAGAGTTAACCTATAACATGGTATCAAAGTCTTTATAACCGAGTGGTCTAGAGTTTAATCCTTATTGGCCCCCTATTTTTCTAAAAAAAAGTTAAATTTCAGTACAAGATAAATTGGACCTTTTTCATTATCCACTTCAAGCCTAATGGGTTTCTTGCATAGGGTGTCTTAGATACGAAGCTATTTATGTGAACCTAACAACTTAGGCTTTTGGAAGAGTGTACGATAGTGTATTTGTTTTTCTTCTTTTATTTCTTTTGGTGATTTTACTTGGAAATCTCGGGTGTTAATGAAAGTCAAAGCATTTGTCTACTTTGTAGTTCTTAATATAATTGCTAATATTTAACCAGTCATGAAACGATTGAATAGGCTTTCAAATAGTTTTAGTTTCAACTTGAATAACAATTATTATTGATAGGTCAGCTTCAATATGCCAAAGCTAGATGTGAGTTTTTCACATCACGAGTATGGTCTTTTTGTTGAAAATAACATCGTGGGCATCCAATTGAAGATCAACAAATTTCAATCCACTGAGGATGTTGGGAGATTACACACCTTGATTTTCAATTGGTGTTTAGTGAAATTCATGTATGGAGCATCTATTGATTTTGTTGAATTTCTTGTGGTATAATTTCACCTTCTCACTTTGCTTCTTATTGACAAGTTTTCTTTTGTTCCATATAGCTTCTTAGAGAAGCTTTCTTCAATCCTGGAGTTATTAAAGGTGGATCTAACCTGTTTTGTGTATGTCCCAATACAGGCAAGTTATGTGAAATCTACTTAAGAGAAATAAATTTTAAAACTGTATTTTATATTGAGAAATTTGTTGGAAAGAAAACTAGATATTGAAGTAGTATCACTCTTAATAACCAGCTGCTAATTTTTAGGGTCATACATCTTGTATAGTTTTATATGTAAAAATATCATGCAAAGCCAATGTTAAATATAAAACCATTTATGTGCCTTGTCCTAATAGTTTAAAATTTTAGAAGAGTTAGTTCTTAATATGGTATTGGAGCATCCTTGGCTAAGCGGTCAAGAGTTTCATCCTTGTTACCCTCATTCTTATATTTATAGGATGTGAGATACTTGGGATAAGATTAGAGAATGTTTGCTGAAAAATTGCTTACTTGCTGGATTACATTGCATGAGCCTAATTTTACAATCACCTATGGTCACAATGATTATTTACTTAAATATTATTATTAAATGCAAATTTTTCTTTCTAATAGCCTCTGTCAAATTGGAGAATATAAGTGAAATACTCCAAGCTTGTAGCAAATATGTTGAATTGAGGTTAATTGAGAGATTTTGTAAAGATGTTTGTTAACTACTCATTGGAACTAACAAATTTAAGTGACTACTTCCTTTGAGATGTCTTTCTCTTGGATAAAATGATAATAAATTTCAATATGTTTGGTCATGGAATATTAGATTAGAAGCGATATAAATGGTAGTCTAACTATCACAACATAGCTTCATTTCCTGAAAGTCATCAAATTTCAGTTCTTAAAGTCTCCAAAGTTATGACACAGTTTTGTCTTGGGTAAACTTAAAAATGAAGATAAAATTATTGGAAGATTTGGGATCATGGAGCACATTCTTTAATTGAGGGGAAGAATGGAGTACAATAACACTTGAATCAGTAGTTGATGTATGAGTGCTATCAATTATAATGATGTGATGGCTACAAAAGAGGGTTTGTTAGATAAAAATTGTCAATAATGGAAGGTCTCATAGTTAGTTGCATTAGATTCAGCAATTTATAAATCTTTAGGAACATTATAAGAAACATTACTTGCACAAGAGTCAACAATAAGACATCAATAGCCCAAAAGATTTTGGGAAGAAATCTAGTGACATGGATGAGTAAAAAATAAAATGTGGTTGCTTGGTCAAGTGTATGGCCTACTTTTGTGCTAGGCACAAGGGGTTTATGAATTACTATATATGAAAATCATATAAGAAATTTGAGAATAAAACATGAAGCTCTCAAGAAGATGTTTTGTGACAACTAATTAATGATTAGCATTACACACAATTTGATTCAACATGTCATGAACAAATACATAAGCAAGCATCTTATCCATAGAGGATTTGTAGTATCTTACTAGCAAGTTGTGAATGATGGATATCCATTCACCTGCTTGATGGAAAATGTTATGCATTAAATGATATATTACACTTAATCATGACAAATTTTTTAGGATGTTGTATGATATATTCTAGATTGTATCTAATTCTGTTCAAAATTTTCTAATTATTGCTATTCATTAGGATATATTTGCTACATGTAATTTTGCTCTAATTTAGCCAAATAATTTTAGGTGACAAGTCCTGGATATCTATATATAATAAACTAGATCAGTTTTATCAGTGAATGATATTAAGTTTCCAGTACATTTCTTTTCAAGTGTAAGGGTAATCTAACTCCCTTAATTTTTTATTTGTTATGGCATTGTTAATTGGATATGGACCATAATTCATTCTTTATTCTTGGGTCCTTTCTTTCATCACTTTCACCTATAAGAGCTGAAATTGAAATCAATCTTGGAGGTTTATGGTGCAACATCATAATGAGTAGGTTAAAGCCTTGGTTGCTTCTCCATTTTTCAAAGAAGAAAAAAATGGTTCTTCAAGAAGAACCTTCTATTGAGTAAAACGACAATCTATTGATAGCAAGACCTTCATCATGTGGAAATGCAACTTGGTAGCTCCTAAGATGACAATAATGCTTTTTGATATGGCTGGATCTCCATTGTATCATGTGAGTACTTGCAAATCTATGTATCAATATTTTATGAATTTTAAAGTATTAGAAAGTTGAAACATTATCCTGGATGTTGT
This sequence comes from Dalbergia oliveri, assembly GCA_030441495.1. Taxonomy (NCBI): domain Eukaryota; kingdom Viridiplantae; phylum Streptophyta; class Magnoliopsida; order Fabales; family Fabaceae; genus Dalbergia; species Dalbergia oliveri. The sequence continues at coordinate 10,423,829 of JAMLFY010000014.1, read as the reverse complement.
TTACATAGCCCACTCTTTAAATTAAATGATCTATTAGATCAGCAAAAGGTGAGGATAGTGACTGTCCATGGGTTGAACATTGAGAAGGACACACTAGTACATAATTATATAATTTTTGGCTCTTGAAATTTGTGTGTTCAATACAAAAGTGCTAAAGATGTACATAAAATCATTTAAAACTTTATAGAGAGTCATGTGTGATAGCCACTTCAATATGAGATTTATGGTTCATAGGATCATTTTCAATTACTGGTTTTGACTCTTTTGTTAAGGGATCCTAATTGTTGATTCCCATCATAGGAAAACTATGGGTGGTCTGTGTTTGAATTTTTCAATTCATTCCTTTAAAGTCATTATATCTCCAATGATGTTATCTTTTAAGTTGTGTTGTTTTGGATGAAGTTATGCTTAATATATTTTCGCCCTACCTGTTAGTTTAAATTATTTTGAGTAAAGACATTCACCACCAAGAATCCATCTAATGCTTTTGAAATCTAGGGATGCTTACAATCATCACACATGCTTGCAAACAACAACTCAAATATGGGGGCTACAATACACATTGAACTTGGTGAATTAAATCTCCACTTGGCTGATGAATTTCAAAAATGCTTGAAAGAAAGCTTTTTGGGTATTGAATCAAATTCTAGATCCATTATGCACATTACGAAGGTCAGTTTATTGTGGAAAAATGGATATGAAATCCTCTGAAGAAGATGACCCTAGGTATATGTTGGGTTTATCACTTGCTATAAGTAGCATTGGAGTTTATCTAACTTTAAAGCGTGTAGAGCCATTGATATCTCCAGCAATATCGTTTCAAGCTCTATTGAAAAGCCTATCTGCTTCAACGAAAAAATAGCACAGAGCCAGAGGCATTCATCAAAAACTTCAGGGAAGGGAACTCAAATGTTGAGATGCAATTTTGAACAGTGTTCAATATATATAATTGGGGAGATTGGGTTAGAAAATACAGTTGTTCCAGATCCTAAGCAAGTTAATTATGGTTCACAAGGTGGTAGAGTTATAATAACTGTGTTCGCAGATGGTGCCCCGCAATGCAAAAATAATGTCTACTATTTCTAGTGAACACCAAAATTTGAAGTACTCCATCTCTCTTGAAATTTTGCATTTTAAGTTATGTCAGAATAAAGAAAACGGTCCATAGATGGAACTTGAAAAGACCAAATCCATCTATGAGGAATATATTGAAGAAAATAGGCCAGTAACAAAAGTGGCTTTATTTGATATGCAAAATGCTAAATTTGTACAACGCTCAAGTAACCTTAAAGAGAATGCTACTCGTTCACTTTTTAGTGCTCCTGACATTACTATGAGGTGGGAACCCGATGTACATTTGTCAATAATTGAACTTGTTCTTTGCATGAAATTAATGGTGCACAATAGCAAGCTTCAGGACCATGGTAATGAACACAAGGAAGATTTGTCTTATGTTAGAGATACTAATGTGGAATCCGAGCATCTTGAAAAAAAGAAGAAAGAATCTATATTAGCTGTTAATGTCGAAATGTTAAATATATCTGCTGAGCTAGGAGATGGAGTTGAAACTTTAGTTCAGGTAAGTCAATTTTCTCTGAGAATGCCCGTATAGGAGTGCTCCTTGAAGGACTTATGCTTAAGTTTAATGGGGCAAGAATCTTCAAGACTAGTCGGATTCAAATTTCACGAATTCCAAGTAAATCTGTAAGTTCATCTAATGCCAAAGTGCCTCTTCCCACAACATGGGATTGGGTAATTCAAGGTCTTGATGTCTATGTTTGTGTGCCATATAGATTGCAATTGCGAGCTATTGATGATGCTCTTGAGGATATGTTGCGAGCTTTGAAGCTCATTATTGCTGCTAAGACTAGTCTAATTTTTCCTATGAAGAAGGAGAGTTCTAAAGTTAAAAAACCCAATTCAGTAAAATTTGGATGCATAAAGTTCTTTATACGCAAGTTAACTATTTATATTGAAGAAGAACCTATTCAGGGATGGCTTGATGAACACTATCAGTTGTTGAAGAAAGAAGCAAGTGAGTTAGCTGTCCGATTGAACTTTCTAGATGAATTTATATCAAAGGGTAGCCACGATCCAAAATCTCCTGATGATACTAAGGTTGAGTTTAATGGTATTGAGGTTGATGTAAATAATGCTTCAACCATTGAATCCATGAAAGAAGAAATTTATAAGCAATCCTTTCGACAATATTATCAAGCATGCCAGAACCTAGTGTTATCTGAAGGTCAGGTGCATGTAGTGAAGGCTTTCAAGGTTTCAAACCTAGTGCTTCAAGATCTTCTCTTTTTCGATGCATCAGAACTTGCATGTAAGCTTGAAAAAAATCGATGGTGGAGATGTTGGGATGATTGAGTTTTGAAGAGGCTTGATCCTGTCATTCTTGAACATGATATACCATTCTCTCAATTATGGGGCAAACATTTTCTTAAATACGGCTTTTCTTGGTAAACTTCGAAATTACACATATCCTCTTTTCTCTTGAAAGTTCTGGTAAATGTGAAGGTTATCTTGTGTTGGCTCAACAGGTAATAGTAACAAATCTAATTTCTTTCATTCTTCTAGATATACCTTTTTGTTTATGTTGATTTCATACTCTTAATCAATTTGAGGTTTAAGAAAATTCTATTAATATACATAATCATGATCTTGAAAGGTGTTTGATTTAAAATCTATTATGTTTCTTTACTTAATAGCTTAAACTTTTGGGAGAAATGGTTTATGTCATGGTATTAAAACTTCTACAATTAAGTGATCTAAAGTTTAATATTTGGTGGTCACATTTTTCCAAATAAAATGTTGAATTTTAGATTAGCACAAGATAAGTTAGGCTTGTGCATTACTTATACTTCAAGCCAATAGGCATTTGGATAAAGGGGTTGCCATGAAAATTATCTCTCCAAAAAGCTTTAATTGTTAGGTTGAGATACATGAACAATTCTTTATTGAAGCGTGAACAATGCATAGACCTACTTATTTTGTGCTGAGATTTAATTATTTTATTTTGAATAAGGGTTTGCAAGGATTGAACTCTAGACCTTTTGATTATAAAGGCATTAATATTATGTCATTAAACTATCTATCCTAAAAGCTTAACTCTTGGATTAAGGACATGTTTTATGCCTAATATATATATATATATATATATATATATATATATATATATATATATATAATATCAATCAAATCAATACTTTATTAATCTTCTTTTATTTTTCCAAACACACTTGTCTTTTAATAATTTTTTATTTGTTTCCATTAGTAATCTTTAAAATATTATTTTTTTGAATAATATTTATATATTTTTGCTCTTAATTTTACATTTATCTTTTAATAAATTTTTTGTTTGATATTATTAAAATATTTCATGCTATTACTTCTATGTTTTTCAACACTTGTTTGATTCTATATGATATATTGATTAATTCCTTTTGTTGATGTTTTGGTTATAATACTATTCATACATCACTTCAAAAATTATTTCCCTCCTGAAATTACACTTTCCCGCTAATTGCACAAAGTGCACTAAAATATAATATAAAATATAAAAAAGTTTTGACAAAGTCATACTTTATTCGTCTCTTTTATTTTTTCAAGCACATTTTAATTGTACAAATTTTCAATTATTTCCATCAACAATGTTTAAAAAAATATTTATTTTGTTAGATATTATTTAAACACTTTTTGCTTATAATTTAACATTTTTAATTTTTTAATACATTTTCCTATTTGATATTATTCATATGCTTCACGCTATTACTTTTCAATCAATTATTGTTATTCATTCAAACAAAAGTTTGATAATACTTATACTTTTTAATATAAATAAGAAGAAAAGAAATTTTTTGATGCATTATTCTTAGTGTAAAAGAGTTTTACATTATTTGCTAATGTGACAATATATGACTTAATATCTATATAAATTTATTTTAACATCGATGATGTTTGAAAAATAAATTCCTAAATTATTTAGTTAAAGTTATAAAATGCTGAACTTAAATTATGATTGTATAAAATTTTCCTTATTTTATATTCAATTCCATTTTGTATAACTTTTATATTTCATAGTTTAAAGTAATTAATTTGTTTAAGATAACAACAAAAAACTACTATGTAAAGTCATGAAAGTTGATATTGTGTATATATCGTGCCATGGGAACACACCTAAATGTTGATTAAAAATATTTGATTTATTTGTGGAGAATTTAATAGTTGAGATTGTCATGGTAACTAAGGAGAAGAATGAGAAATGAAGCCAAAATTTCAAACTTCTCACTCGTATGCCTCTATCAACTCCAACTAGAAGGATCGCCAAACCACCACATCTGAAGCTGACTTTTGTGACATGTGCCGCATCCTATTGGTAGAGTTATCAAAATGGGCCAAGCCACTTCGGGTTGGGCTATTTTGGCCGAGCTGTTTTGGGTAGAGTAAATTTTAGGCTAATATTTAATTGGCCCAGTTGAATCCTTTCAGGCCATGGACTAAACATCGGGCTAACCTTCAATTTTTTTTTAAATCAATATAAATATTTTAAAACAATTAAAAATAAAAAAAATGAGTCAATAATTCTCTTTTTGGGTTGATAAGATAGCTGAATTCTTACTAGTTCTACGATTTGGGATTCACTGTGTTTAATTGTTTTTGTTACACTGGAATGCACATATCCCTTCCCATTAGAACATAAATCGTACTTTTTGTTTTGGTCACACTTTCTTTGAAGCATTGAAATGCCTCCAAAGGACCTTTGTGTATTTAGTTCCTTTGTTTGGTTGCTTTTTATTGCCCATCACCAAAAAGAACATGCCTACAGTTTGATACCCTAGTGCATGAAATAAAATTATGGGTTTACAAGAAATGAAGCAAAAAAAAAGGGTCATCCTAGTAAATGGAAATGCTCTTTTTGTACATTTATATTACAATTGGTTATGAAATAAAATTATGTTTGGGTAATCGGCCCAACTAAACCGCAGTGGGCTAGCCCAATTCAAGTTAGACAAAATGGGTAGATTAAATCGGGCCATATACTTTTTTACTATTATTTTCTTAGCCTAACCTATATTTTTTTGGGGTTGGCCCATTGGCTTGGTCCATTTTGATGACTCTACCCACCGGTCATCTAACCGATCATTAGAGAACCATCATTGGAGAAGCCGTAACATGCCTTCATGAGCAAATCTCTCAGTCAGTGCTTTTGTCACTTGCGCTTCATGTGGAAGCTCATGCTTGCCTCGTCGACCCTCTTCTTCATTGCCATCTCCTCCGATAGTTTTCTAATGAGTCCTCTCTTTTATTTCGGTTCTCTTGGACTGTCTTAATCTCTTTTAAAGCTCCTGTTTATCGTCGGTCTTGGGTGGTGACAATGTTGAAAGCTCATCTCAAGGAGAGGTCTCCTACCTATTCAAGAGCCAAAGTCACCCTTATTTTCAAAAGACGTAGCCATAAAGGACAATGTTGAGGAAAACATTGAAGCTAATGGTTGCCTTGACAAAATCCAAAATAACCTACGTTCCTATCCTTTAATCCAAGAGTTAGGGGTTAAGATAGTCAATCTTGTTGGTGTCTCTAGCCCTTTAGCTGATTCACTAACAACTTATGCAAGGAAGAAAAAGAGGTTGATTAGAGAGCTGAAATGTTTGGCCTCCAATTTTAATTGTGATGGCAAGGTTGGCAGGTAGGTGGAAAAAGTTCCTAATGGAGATTCTTAGTTGGAATGTTAGAGTTAGGAAGTAGGGTGAAGCATAAGAAAGTTAAGGGGACTATTGTTAAAGCTACTTTTGATGTAGTTTTGCTTTAAGAAACAAAGTTGAAGGTCTTGGATGACTTGGTTTTTAGGGCCTTAGGACTCTAGATTTAAGGGTTGTGAGTGTTTACCTTAGACTTGAGGCATTAGGAAGTTTGTTAGTCATTTGCGATAACTAGGTTAGCTACTAAGGTTGATTCCATTCATGGAATCTTTCCAATTTCTATCTTTGTAGATATAAAAAAGATAGGTCAATGGTGGGTTTATCTCTATCTAATCCTAATAGCCCTAGGTTGCATTGTTCTCCCTTCTAGGATGGCAGGCTTGTGTTTTTTGTGGTTCGCATTAGTGCTTGGGAGGAGATTTCAATATTTGAATGTCTCTAACCAAAAAATTGAATGGTGATTGCACTACTTCTTCTATGAGAGGTTTTGACAACCTTACCCATTTCCAATGCTAGATTCACTTGGTCAATTAGAAGACATTATACTATTGCCTATTTTTGTAGCCAATGCTAGATTCACTTGCTCTCATGGATAAGTTGAAAGAGTGGAACCAGTCTATTTTTGTAGCTATCACTCTCAAAGAAATTTCAATGGGTGAGGATGGGGATGCCAATTCAAGGTTATTTCATAGGGTAGCTTTTGGTAAGTGTACGAAAACTTTATTAAAGAGTTAGAACTTAGGGGTGGTGGAGTTTCTAGAGATATTGACGTGATTGATGCTGAGATCTTTAGTTTTTATACAAAGTTGTTTAAGGAAGTTTTGCCTAGTGTATATTTTATTAAGGACTTAGACTAGTGCCTCCATTTATTTAGAAGTGTCTATTGAAGATAAAGAGATCCATAAAGGCAGTCTTTATTTTGGGTAAAGAGAAAGCACATAGCCTTGTTGGGTTTACCTTTGTTTTCTTTTAGAATTATTGGGATATTGTTAAATCTGGTCTTCTTAACGTGTATGTTGAATTGTTCCTTAATGGTAAAATTGGAGTTTGCACAAACTCTACCTTCATCTCGCTTATCCCTAGAAGGATAAGCCTATTAAAGTTAAGGATTTCTGTTCCATAAGATTAATGACCAGTGTTAACAAAATCATAAGCAAAATGCTTGCATGTAGGACAAGTAAGATTCTTTCATATAACATTTCTGAAAGCCAAATTGCTTTTATCTCTAGTAGGAAAATTCTTGAAGTATCCATGATCACTAATAAGGTGGTGGTTAATGTTAGACTTCAAGGGAAACATGGTCTTGTGTTTAAATTAGACTTTGAGAAAGCTTATGATCTTGTTTGTCAGGGTTTCTTAGATAAAGTCTTGGGTAGAAAAGGGTTTAGGATTATATTGAGAAATTGGATCTCTGGATTCCTGTCCTCTACTTTTTTGCAATTAATGGTAAACCTAGATCATGGTTCAAAGGTCAAAGAGATTTAAGATAAGGTGATCCTCTATCTACTTTCCTTTTCTCTTTGGTGGTCGATGTGCTTTGTTGTTTAGTATCGAGAGTTGTCAATAATAGGTTAGTTAAGGGTCTATCAGTTGGTAGGGATTAGATGTTAGTATCCTAAATTTAGTTTCCTGATGACACATTTCTTTTTGGAGTCAGAAGGAGAATCTTTTGTTAACACTATCTATTCTAAGTTTCTTTAAGGCTTTCTCAAGTCTTAAGATCATCAATATCGACAATCAAGTTATAAATGTTTTTGCTTCTTTGGCAAGTTGTTTGGCAATATAATGGTCCTCACCTATCTAGGTATTCTTTTGTGTCATATTCGTCATGATATATATTTTTGGGATGTTGTGGTTTGTAAGATTTCTAAGAGTTTAGATAGTTGGAAAGACATCTTTTTCTCTTTGGGAGGTAGAATCACCCTTATTTAGTCATGTTTATCTAGTATTCCCATATACTTTCTCTCCCTTTTTCATATTCCTACGACTATAGCTCAAAATATTGAAAAAAAATAATGAGTGATTTCCTTTGGTCAAGTGTTAAGGGCTCCAGGAGAGATCACCTAGTTAGTTAGGAGATTCCTGTAAACTAAAAAGGGAAAGGGTTTGGACTTGGGGTAGCATAGTGTTCAAGAACAAATCCTTGGCAGCTAAATGGCTTTGGCGTTTTCCTCTATATCTAGATTCTTTATAGCACCAAGTGATTCGAAGTAAGTATGGCTTGCATCTGGGTGGGACACTAAATTCGCTAGCTGAGTATCTTGTACTTGTCATTGGAAATTAATCTCTCAGGGTTTGGTGACGGTTCTCCCATCAAATTTTGGGAACACATTTGGGTTAGTAATGCACCTTTATCTATTACTTTTCCTTGACTTTTTTATCTATCCTCCCTATGTAATGCCCAGTTTGTCAACTGTTTTCTCAAGAAGATATTTCTTCAAATTTTGATTTTTTTTTTCAAAACTTGAATGATAGAGTGGTGAATGAATTAAAATTCCTTCTTCCCTTGCTTAATCCTATCCACCTATCCCATGCCCTTGACAATAGGACATGGACTCTTGACTCTTCTAATATGTTTTCATGTAAATCTTATTTTCAATTCCTAACATCTCCTAACATAGAAGTTTTCTCTTGGATAAACCTATTTCAAAATCTAAATCTTCCTCTAAGGTCAAAGCTTTTTGTTTGGAATATTGTTCTTAATCAGATCAACACTTGACATACTCCAGAAGCACAAGCCCTTTATTGCTTTGTCTCCTAATATGTGCATAACATGTTGTTTATATTTTGAACTAGGGGTTCACCTTTTTTTGCATTGGCCTATAGTGAGATTCTTTGGATTAAACATTTTTGTGTCTTTGGAGAATTATGGGTTTGTCCTAAGGAGTTGCATGAGTTTCTAGTAAGTTCAAAGATTTTGGCTTGTATAAAGAATCAAAGATTCTATGGTAGTTTATTTGGTTGGAAAAGAATTCTAAGATTTTTAATGATTCCTTTTCGATTATTGATTATATTTGGGATATGATCACCTTTTTGACTTGTCTTGTGCTCAATACATGGCTTGTTCAATGTTGTGCCTCTAGCTGATATTCAAAGGGATGGTGTGCTTTGCTTCATGGTTCATCCCATTAGGTCCTAGTTGTATTTGTTTGTATCTATTTGAGGATTCCATACCTTCTTTTTTACATTTTCTTCTATTCTAAAAATATTTCTTTTTCTATAAAAAAGGAATGTTTAATTTATTAAAAGCTTCTAATACTATTTGGAACCCACCAAAACAATGAAAAACAAGTAATAAGTAATTTTCTATCAATCATAAAAAGGTAATAGAATCGATCCGAGTCTGTTTGGATTTACTTTTTTAAAAAATATTTATTTCTGTTGCTTTAATAGAGTTTTTCCTAAATAAAAAAAACTATTTGTATTTGGATAGACAATTTAAGAAATGGTTTTAATTATTAAAAGTATTAATAAGTTTGTTTGAATAAAAAAATAAAAAAAACATTTTTATAGTCAAATTAAATAAACGTGCATATGTGTGTCGATAAACTCACAAATCGAATAGGTTTATAGGAGACTTTTCACTCTCCACAAGAAATCAATCATCATTATTAGAATTATTTTTCTTTCTTTCTCAACAAAAAAAATCCCTTTTTTGTTTCAAAATCTTTTCTATGTTAAATTTAACTAATAATTTATTAGTTGTTTGGTTTAACATCATTGATATTTTCCATAATGTAAAGCTTTTCCTATATTTGAACATAAGTCATGTGGAAAATGCTATTTTGTTAATTATACACTAATACAATAACACAATACACATCATAATTATAAAGTTATTGTGCAATGTGAATACTCCTAAATGTTGATTATTAAAAGCAATTCAAATTTTATTTGGAATTCACTAATAAAATGTCTTAGCATATTATGATTGGTAAGAGAAAGATTATAGGGTTTAGTTTTGATAACTGAAAATATAAAAAAAATTGAATATTACATAATTGTAAAACAAAAACTTTTTAATACTATTAGTATAACAAAATTATCTCAAATCATAACAAATTGTTTATCAAATTTTTATTTTCTATTATATTTTTACATATTTTTGTTCATATTAATAATTCATAACAAATTAAGATATATAAATACTAAAACAGAATTAATCTTTTAACAATCAATTACATTGCTACGCGGGTATTATACTAGTATGTTTCCTATTACTTTCTATAAAAAGAGAAATAAGCTACCTGCTACATTATCTTAAGATTTAGTTTACTTGCCCTATTTTGGAGAATAACTACAAGATATTATGCTTGATCATATTTCTTTGTTGTTTTTATAATTTTTTAATTCATTTTAACTAGGCCACAAGCTTTCAACCTCAAAGACTTCATGATGTCTATGTTGGGAGATGGAGAAAGGTGAGCCTTCTGAATCAGTTAGTGGTACTACTCCACCGATGAAGACATACTTAGATTTGCCAATACATTTTCAAAAAGGTGAGGTGTCCTTTGGGGTAGGTTATGAACAGTTTTGATGTTAGTTATGCTTTCACGTGGCACTACGAAGGGCTAATCTAAGTGTCAGGAAGCCTGGACCACTTGTTTTGCCACCAAAGAAGGAGAAGAGTCTACCATGGTGGGATGACATGAGAAATTATATTCATGGAAGAATTTCATTACTATTTCGAAACAAGATGGAATATTTTGGCAAGTACGGATCCTTATGAAATGCTTGATAAACTTCAAATTGTAACTAGCTATATGGAAATTCACCAGTTAGATGGCCATGTTCTTTTTCTGCCAAAGATTTCAAGATTTTATTGAGTAGCTTGGAGAGTTTGGCAACAACAAGGTTTGAAAATTCCAGGTTTCTCTAGTGCATTTCTGGATGCCCAGCCTTTACTCTCGAAGTTACAATGACTTGGGTCCAACTCTGGCAATCCTATGAATCATTTTCTATTTGCACTTCCAGTTGAGGGGAAACCTCGTGAGAAAGTATTTGATCCCTTCAGATCCACTTCTCTCTCTCTTTTAATCTATCGTTTAATCCTTTCTCCCTTCATCAGAAAAACAATCCTCATCCTCAATTGCTAGAGAAAGTGTTATCAGGAGACAACTGCACATCATCCTCCTCAAATTTCTCAGAATGTTTCACCTTGTCCACACTGGTGAAACTTGGTGCTCATGATCTAGAATGGATTAGAAGATTTTGGAGCTTGAACTACCTTCCTCCACATAAACTGCGCACCTTCTCACGTTGGCCTCGTTTTGGAATCCCAAGGGTTGCTAGGTCAGGCAATCTTTCAATGGATAAAGTGATGACTGAATTTATGATCCGTATAGATTCCACACCAACTTGTATAAAGAACATGCCATTACATGATGATGATCCAGCTAAAGGACTAACCTTCACAATGAATAAGCTAAAGTTTGACTTATGTTTAAGTAGGGGCAAGCAAAAGTATACTTTTGAAAGCAAGCGTGACATTCTTGAGATTGTATATGAAGGTATTGACTTTTATATGCCTAAGACTTTCCTAAATAAAGAAGACTGCACTAGCATTGCTAAATTAATTAACATGACACCAAAAAGCACACAATCTGCTTATGAGGACAAAATCCCCTCTGAAAAAGGTTACATGACACAAAGATATCATGATGATGGATTCCTGTTATCTAGTGATTACTTTACTATAAGGAGGCAATCCCCAAAGGCTGATCCTACTAGTTTAGTAGCGTGGCAGGATGCAGGAAGAAGAAATGTTGAGATGACCAATGTACAAGGTCAGTTTGAAAATGAAACTGATAAGCCTCTTCGGTTCTAACCCAAGTGACGATGAAGGGTACAATGTGGTAGTAGCTGACAATTGTCGTCGTGTGTTTGTATACGGCCTCAAGCTTCTATGGAATATTGAAAATAGAGATGCTATTTGTTCTTGGGTTGGTGGTTTATCCCAAGCCTTTCAACCTCCCAAGCCTTCTCCTTCTCGGCAATATGCACAAAAAAAGTTGCTTGATGAAAAGAAGCAAGGCAAAGCTGAAACCTACCAAGATGATGGGGCCAAAAGCCATCAAGGTGATAGGGCTGAAACCTATCAAGATGTTAAAGCTGAAACCCATAAAGATGCTAGATCTAAAACCCATGGAGATGATGAGCTGAAACCCTTCAAGATGAGGCTTCTAAGTGCCTTCCCACTGGTAATGTATCAGAATCTCCCTTCCTCAACCGGAGACTTCTTCTGGATCATTTTCATCCCTACTACGTTTGGCTAAGGAGGATAACTTGTCAACTGGTAAGTATCATATGGTTCTAGAAATTTTTTGCAACTTCTATATATTTTGGCATGCAAATTAGATTAGAGGTTAATAACACATACAGTAAGTCAACACCTAAGTCTATGAAGCACTAATATAGATGCAAGTCAAGACACCAACATAGATGCAGAGACACATTAAAAATAAATAATATCTTATTATATCTTAAATTGATTTAGGTTGATATTAGATTGATTGTATCATTATGTTTAGATATTATCTTTGATTTGTAAATATGATTACCTTATTGTATCACAATATATCAGCAAATATCATATATACTTTCATATTATTGAGCATTTATGTTATCTCTTTTCTTGTTTCCCTATCTAAACCCTCAATTTCAACAAAATCATAAAGTTATAGAACATGGACATGAAGTATATATACATGAGCGTGTGTGTGTGTGTAATTAAAACTTTAAGATGAAAAACTCACAATTTATAATATCATATATATATATATAAAGTAAAGATTTACAATAGATTCAAATTAGATATCAAACTACCAATTTTCATTACTTTCTAAAATCCTCCCAAAAAAATCAGAGCATTCTTGGTATATATAAGTAAAGAAAGAGCGTTCTTTTTGGGAGGATTTTAGAAAGTAATGAAAATTGGTAGTTTGATATAATATATATATTGTATATATATATATATATATATATATATATATATATATATATTTATAAACTTTCCTTTTTTTTAAACAAACTAAACTTGGGTTTGATTGGATTGACGTTTCTTAAGTATGTCCATAATGAAATAAAAAAGCCCAAAAAAGGAAAAAATAAAAAATGTACTTGGTCATCCCAGGCATATTTGAGCGGTATTTAAGAACCAAAAAGTAATTGAGTCGTGTCTAGCCATGCCCACCATGAGTCCAAGCTATTAAAAAAAAGAAGAATTGGACATGTTAGATGCATGTCAAACATGTCATACAAGTGTGCACCTATTGGTCGTGTCCCATGTATGTTGAACACGCGAACACTCCTTCTTATGCTTCCTAGACATAAGTAAATATGCCTCCTGTCACATACTATTCATTATATGTATTCTTGAGTAATTTTATTGAGAGCTTTGTTCCCTTTCTTTTATTTCTCTATTTGGCCTCTTGCCAACTAAAAATAAAAATACAGAAGATTCCAAGGAGGGACTCAACACTTCATGGTGAATGTTATTGAGCCACAATTTAATCTTCACTCACAAGATGCAAAGGTAAGTTTACAAAATAATTGTGCATTTTAAGTTGAACTTAATGGTGGAAACATGTGCCTTTGCATTATTTTCCATTTCTATAAGTAGAAACTTGAATTGAGATTAAAATATTTTGCTTTTCCCCTTTTATTTCCTCATTTAACTTTTTTGAAAGATATTATTTCCAGAAAAAGCAGTCAACTCGATGTTTTTATTAAGTACTCCCCTCCTAAGATCCTTTATCATTATTTTCAGTTATTATCCTTAGTATTTTGAACATCTAAAGATACTAATTATTCTCCTACACTAAATAGTTTTTTAGGAGCTTCCTTTCTTCATCTCTATTTATTTTGTCTTTTCTATATTGTCTTGTTATATATAGAAAGATGGACAATTGAGTAGAGTAGTTAATTGTGAGTGAAAGGAGTAAATTTTGATCATTGGATGTTACATAATGGTAAAGATTAAAACATAGTCATGTGACTTTTGTAAGTGATCATGTAACCATTGATTAACTTGTAATCTTGACCATTCATGTATGGTTATTTGGCCTAGACTTACACTTCTCACTTTCATAATAAATAACTCCTCTTACTTGATGTATCAAGTGAGAGGATTTGCATATTTTGAGAATAAAAGGAAAAAATTCTATCCTTGGGATTGTACATGGTTGGTCAAAACTAGAGCATAAAGTCATATGACTTTTAAATATCTTCTAAATTTTCATTCCCCTATTATTTCATCTATTATTTCTTATGTGTTCTTAAATTTGCATGAGATTCATATGAAAAATGGTAAAGATTGTACCAAGATTATGTATATGGTATGTTATTTTTACACCTTTGTTACTTACTATTGATCAATCTAATTAGGTATGAACTTTACATGAAAGCATTTAGATTATGTATCTACTTATGCTTTTATAGGGTAGGTTTTTGCTTGCCCAAGTGGCCGTGTTCTAGCCCAGTCATTTCACTCGGTCCTTCATGTTGTTTATGATATGATTGAGCAAGCACATGGAACTAAAGATGTACATATTGGTGAAAGTCAACCTGAAATTGCATGGAAAAGATGGGAGATGTCTGTTATGTTAGAGCATGTCAGGCCCATGTTGCCCCAAGATGTTGATCTGGGAGGGTGCAATGGCTTCCAAAAATTCTCAGAGGCTCTCCAAAAGTAATGCGAACAGGTGCTCTTCTTGAAAAAGTTTTTATGCCTTGCAATATGTACTTTCAATACACAAGGCACAAAGGAGGTACTCCAAAATTGAAGGTGAGAATCTTTTTCCTACCATTATAATATCGTAAGAATATGAACATATATGATAGAACCAAGCACATTTTACCAATCTAATTGCATAACCAATCCTTTGCAAATTAGTGCTTATGTTTTTCATTCCTCTTGTATTCAATGTTGTACATAGTATAACTATACAGTGTAAACTAATTAGTTGAACACATTTTACCTAATTTTTACATTATGAACAATTCTCCAATAAACTTTAGCTATTAGGTAAGACTCAAAAATGGATTTTATATTTTAGATTCCCCCATGAAAAAACCTTTAGGCTTGAAGCATCGATAAAGCATGAGTCCATCCTACCCTATGCAAAAATTCAACTTATTTAAAGAAATAGGGGTAACAAGGATCAAACTTTATACCACTTGATTATAGTGACTTTGACAATATGTCATGAACCAACTATTACACCAACACCAACCATAACTTCTTTGGTGTTGCCAACCACCACTAGTGACCCCAAGATCCTAAGAATAATCCACCAATTGCCTAACTATCGATGACTAACTGCCACTTATTGTCAATCTTTTGGCATGTGCGTCCTAACCTTCCTACATGTTCTGGTACACACCTACTCCTCTAAGCACATGACATGCAATTTCTGACTACTTATTTTCTCCGTCAACTCCATTGACTTATCCCCTACCATTTCTTGACCACCCACAACATGACCCATCCTTTGTGATAAACCTTTTCATGCTATGGCTGCTGAAAAATGGTAGGAGATAAGAAATTGCATGGGTCTATTTACTTGTCTTCTACTCCTCTAAGCTAATATAAAAATGGTATGCACATGTATGCTCATCTACCTCCATTACTACCTTGAAGTCCTCCTTTACCATTAACTTTACACCACTGTTCCCTTGATTCAATGTGGTAGTAGGTACAACCAATCATACCTTTTTGGTTGTTTCCATGGAATTATGGTTTGAAAGGTTAGGTTGTCATGATCATTTGGTCAAATAGTCCAAGGATCCTATTGAGATTAAAGTTTATCTCTATAATGTTTGTTGGCTCCTAATCAATGAGAAGTTTTAATCTCAATACTACTCCTTTAAATCATGTTGTGGGGTTTGGGTTAAGATCAAGAAACCATTCAACAATATCAACCCTATGTACAACTTTGTCTTTAGCCTCATGGCTATGAAGAAACAAAATCTAGACATGCAAGGCTATTTGAGTAAGGTTGATAGTTGAATTTGATGCTCGTCTTCCATTTACTACTATAAAGGTAAAAAATATGAGTAAAAGTAGAGCTTGTTTCTTGGAAATTGCATGAGTTCATTTGGCACGCAATAAGCCTTGCATAATTAAAAAAATACAATAAGAAATAATTACAACAATTATCTACAATAAACTAACTATAACTATCTATGTATATGAACCTAAAGATACATGAACTTTATTAGTATCTACTCCTATTTCCAAATAAGTTCAAAATTTCTTGTAGCCATTGCTTGATATTCAACTTTTACACTAGATCAAGTAACTACAGTTTGTTTTTAACTCTTATATGAGACAACATTTCCACCAAGTAAAACACTAATTCCTTATGGTGGAACATTATTAGTAGAAAAGCTTACTTAATTTGCATCACAATAACCAATTAATTGGGAGTTTCCTTTATCATCATAGTGTAATCCTTGACCAAGAGCCCTCTAAATATATCTCAAAATTCTCATGATAGCATTGCAATGATTTGTGTAAGGAGATTGAAAGAATTGGCTTATCATTTTGAATATAAAAGAAATATCTAGTCTCATAATGCATATATAAGGTTTCCCCTAGTCTTTTTTATCACTTAGGATCAAAATAAAGCTTCCCTTATTCTAGTAATAATTTAGCATTTGGATCCATGAGGACTATCAATACATCTACAATCTAATATATATCCTAATCTTTGTTCATATGTCTAACGTCTACTTTCTTTGTGATAGTGACTCTATTCCTTGATTAGGCAACTTCAAATTTCTCCAAATCCTTATTTTGAAAATTCCTAAATAAATTATCATTCAATTGAGAGATATTATCATTGTCATTATCTATGATAAAAATATTATCGATATAAACCACCAAGTAATCACATTTAGTGGGAGAAGTATGACAATAGAAGACTAAATATTTCCAAACCAAGCTCTTGGGGTTTGTTTAAGTCCATAAAGAGAATGGTGTAGTTTACAAACTAAACTAGACTCTCCTTGAGAAACAAAGCATTAAGGTTGCTCCTTGTAAAGTTCCTTGTCTAGGTCATCATGGAGGAAAGCATTTTTTATGTCTAATTGATATGGTGTCACACAAATGGTAACCACAACGAAGAAGATGCACACTAAAGTAATTTTTCTCACTTATGAAAATGTATCTCCATAGTCGAGATGATAATTCTGTCCATATTCTTTGGCAATTAAACAGCTTTAAGACGATCAATTTTACCACTAGGGCCAACTTTAATAGCATATACCCATCGATATCCAATAGTTGATTTTCCTAAACAAAGAAGAAGTAGCTTTCAAGTGCAATTATGTTCCAAAACTTGCATTTCATTAATCATGGCTCATTGCCATCTTGGAAGTTCAAGTGCCTCAAATACTTTCAGGAATTGAAATAGAGGATAAAGAAGACACAAAAGAATAATAGGAAGGGGATAAAGAATGATAATTGAAAAATACGCAAATAGGATGAGGAATCCTAGTGGATCAGGTGCCTTTCCTAAGAGCACTTGGCAAATTAGACATGGTATCATGGAGGTTTGTTGTAAAGGTGGTTAACGAGTAAGATACGATTCACTTGGGTGTGAGTTGCTTCCTGTACTACATCAAGAACCCTTGGATAGTGTTTCTATGTGATGAAATATGGTCAAGATGGTCAAGGTTAATGATATTTAGAATCATCTTCATTTGGAGGTGTTGGATCCTACAAAGGATAAAAGAATTGACCAAAGAATAGAATAGGTAAAGTATAAAAAAATGTTAGACTTTTTCAAGGACGAAGAGTAATATGGAGTCTCTTCAAAGAATTAGATATCAATAACATGATAATGACTATTGACGGGAGACTAACAATAATATCCTTTTTGTAACCTAGAATACTCAAGAAAAACATATTTGATAGCTCGAGTAAAAAGTTTATCTATTGAAAGAGATTGTGAACAAAACATCTTCACAACCGCCTATGGAACGTGACTAACACGTGAGGTATTAGGTCCCTATGGAAGCCTTTGGTAACATAATTGACTAATGTGCATAATTAAATCAAATATATTCAAAATATCTCAAGTTTAACTATAATTCCATAATCTGAAAATATTTCTAAAACATAAATCTTGAATAAGGACCTGCATAAAATCCATAATCTGGGTCGAAGCCAAACGTAATTAAATAAATAACTGAAATTTTAAAAATATTTAAAATAATATAGTGCATGTCCAGATCCTGCCTACACAATTCCTGGAGCACTACTAAACTAACATAACCTATATAAGCTTTACTCAGAAGCGAAGCTCACCAAAAGAAGCTCAACACTATTGGAGAGATCCTATGGTGCAACCAAATCTATCACGTATTTGTAGGGGAAGAAAAGAGGGGTGAGTTCATCAAAACTGTGAGTAAGCCTCCACTCACAACACGGGCAAGCAACAAAAATACATAACATATACATGCAACTGGTGTAAAGCATTCTATATATAATTATAGATAATTGTATTGAAAACAATGATTTAACTAATCCATAGCAACAACTAGTAAGAAACAGGAATTATTCTGTACATAAATATTAAGCTGAATAGCTGAATCTGATCAATGACTAATCTGATAGCACCTAACTAGGTCCCATAAATGGACACCTCACTAGGTTCCTTACCATGGGTGAGCTAGTCTTCTAGTGAACCACTTGGTACCAAGATTAACGATAATCCTCCAGCGTTAACTCGCTAATCTGTTTCTCACTAATTACTTAAAAAAATAATAAATTGAAATTAAACTAGATAAATCTGAAAGCTCTAAATTTATACAATTCTAACAATTTGACTGTAGCATAACTAAGGTTCTA
This sequence comes from Dalbergia oliveri, assembly GCA_030441495.1. Lineage (NCBI taxonomy): Eukaryota > Viridiplantae > Streptophyta > Magnoliopsida > Fabales > Fabaceae > Dalbergia > Dalbergia oliveri. The sequence goes on along the minus strand of JAMLFY010000014.1, from coordinate 10,405,268 downwards.
AAATCATGCCCAATGGATCACTAGCTTGTAGACATAGTGATTTCAGAAGCTAATAGAAATATATCTGACAATTGTTATATTCTAATAATCTGACTTTAGCATAACTGAGTTTCTAAAATCATGCCCAAGGGATCACTAGCTTGTTGACATAATGATTTCAAAAGCCAATAGAGTATATATGACAATTGTTATAAATTATACTTTATTCAATACTTTCAATAAATCATAGCTGATATTCTAAAATCTTAGTAGGAAATACATAGTCTGAAAATATGGTGATAAATATTTCTGTAAACATTAAACCGAGGTCTCATAATTTCATAAACTGGAAAAAGATATTTCATAACATGTAAGATATCAAATATGGTCCCATGAGCTTTCTAAAATAAGGTTTTCATGATAACTGTGAAAAATAATAATTTTCTGAAAATTGGCATAATCGTGAAAGCAAGTATTTGGCATAATTCATTCTAGAATTTCATAAACAATTTATATAATCCTGGAAAAATACTACTAATGACCAAAAGTATGGCCATGAGCTTAAACCCACTCACCATTGGTGGCTGGAAGTGTACTTCCTCTAACAACTTGACCTTGAGGAGTAGGGATGGCATCGGTAATTGCAAAAAACAATTTGATTTAATTTGCCCAAACTGAGTTTGGATGGTAAGGAGGAAGAATGGTGAGAGAAACCATGCTGACAATACCCAAACTCACAGATAAAAAGGAGAAGGAATTGGCTAAATTCCATGAAGATCACTTAACAAAAGAGATTAATGAGAAAATTGAGAGAACCACGTTTTCTCTCTTGGAAAAATCCTTGGACGGCTAGGGTTCTTAGAAGATTATTTAAGAGTATTATGATGTGCCAAATATATACCGATGGTATAAAATAAAAAGCTCGAAGCGGACGGATTGCTCATGCCATGCAACGGAGACACAATGTTTGTGTGTACTCCTTCAACAAATCAAAATATATATATATATCCTTAACATACTAACACAAAGCTTTGAGTTTTTGTTTTTGTTTTTATAATAATAATAATGTTAATAATAAGATACATCGTTACTTATATAATAATAATAATAATAATAATAATAATAATAATAAGTAATAATTATGTATAGTTATGTATTACTTTTATATATATATATATATATATATATATATAATGAGTAATATCAATGGCAAATAATTACGTACTTATAATAATAATAATAATAATAATAATAATAATAATAATGTATTTATGTTGTTACTTATAGTGTTATTAATAATAATAATAATAATATTAGTTCACATACCAATAAATTTTATATTTGGATATTACAACATCCAAATACACAAGGAACAATGGTGAATAATAGTTCTTAGTAAATAAAACAAAATAAAAAAAAATTATTGTCAATAGAGAAGTATGACATTCGATTTATTGAAAAACAAGCAGTGAGAATTGCATTAGCTCAAGGATAGATAGGAATATTTGTATGAAGCAACAAAGTGAGAGCAAACATAGCTAAACTTTTTCTTTCTTCTATTCTATTTTGTTGAGGTGTATTAGGTCATGTAGATTGATGCAAGATACCTAGTGAGATAAAAAAGGGGATAAAGAAAAAGAAAAATATTCTTCGTGTTGTCACCTTGAAGAATTTTTATTTTCTTTCCAAGTTGGATTTTAATTTCATTATAAAAAGAAGGGAGTATGGTAAGTATTTCAAAACATTCTTTAATAAAATGTACCTAAGTGCATTGAGAAAATTCATTGATCAAAGTGACAAATATGTAAAACCCATATGCATAGACACATGACTCAAACCCTTAAGTCTGAATGAAAAACTAAGAAAGCAAAATCAATTTGACTATCAACTTGTAGGAAGAAAAGAATGAACAAGTTTTTACTAATTGATATATGAAATATTTCACAATTCAAGGATTTTGTGTTCTCAAGATCTAGAACTATTTTTACAATTTGGACAAACAAGGATGACCTGAACATTTATGAAGTAGATTTAGGATGTGGCTATAGCACAAGTCACAAATACGATTGATTTGAGGTAGTAAAGGTTGTGATTCATGTCTTATGCCAATCATCTAACATGTACCATGTTCCTATATAAGAAAGGAATTAACATTAAAACATAATAAACAACCAAGAGATGGGTAAGTAGATTAATTAAGACAAAGGAAATTAAAAAGACAACATAACTAGTTATAAATAAAATAGATTGCAATGACACAGATGGAGTGGATGAGGCAAAATTGACTCCTTTGGCTGCAACTTTAGAAGCACCAACTAGAGTTCTGAAATTAATGGAGAAGTTTTAGTGAGAATATTAAGGAGAATACAGAACTACTACTAGTAATATGATCAAAGGCATTTGAGTCAATAATCCTTAGATTTTGATTATTACCAGATTGACATATGCAACACCTAGAATTAAGAATACAAGCAGTAGGATAGGCTTCAGATTGTCAAGCAACCTTTAAATGGAGATATTCTTGATACTTAGTTTCTAACAATTCCAGTCTAAATAATTGTGAAGTGACTGTTGGAGTTCAAAAAATGAAAACGGAAGACATCCCACTTGCTCCAAGTCTCCAATATGGCAAAAACACTTCTTGTTAAAAATGGAGTTAACTACAATGTCCTAGAAGTGAATGTAAGCCTTGTAAATTTAACAATTCTTAGTTAATTAGTTCTTTTTAGGAGTTCATTTCTCTTGCGTTCAACATTAACAATATATACTTGTGTAGATTGATTTTGTCACACAAATTTTACTCTATTTTTGTACTATCCATGTCTAGTTTTTTTTTTTCTTTTAATTAGATGCATCTATTCATAAAAATGCATAATTCTAGGGTGTATTTCTCTTCCTTGTATATGTCATTTGTCATGACTTTGGCGGTCTATATTCTATTCAAAATTCATATCGTAACTTAACATTAGGTGAAACCCTTGAAGGAGCTCAAATTCAATTCTCACAATATAACAGCAACGATGACATCCAAGTTCAGGTCATCCTGGATGTGCTAAGCAACCTTCTCTTTGCACGCCTTCCAAAGTATGGCACTCCATCTTGATTTATACTCACTCAAATCTACTTTTTCTTTGTTTACCTAATTTAATTATTTGTTTCCCCTATTGATGATAAACTTGATAGTGTCATAAAACTATCACTCCCAAAAGTTTAAGTTTATAGGTAAAGGCATCTAAATAGTTTCATACTCTAACATACCCCCTCATGCAAATACCTCTTTTAGATTTAAAACGTGAATAATTTATCATAACAAGGTATAATAAGGATCGAACCCCTAACTACTTGATCATGAAAGCTCCAATACTATGTCATGAAAATATCTCTCCTAAAAGCAAAATTTGGGTAAACGCACATTAATGATTTTATACTCTAGAGACTTTAGATGCTATCATGAAGTCTCATTAAACTCAAATCGTAAGCTCAATTTGTAGACTTATATTAAAAAATAATTTGATTTGAAAATGATATCTTTGTAACTAAACATTATTAGATTGAAAATGATATCTTTGTAACTAAACATTATTAGATAGCATATTTATGATTAATACTAAAAATATATTAACACCTATTTAAAAGTAATTGCAATTTTTAATTATGTGATTACATGTTACTTAAAATTATAATGGTAAAAATAAATTCACTAACCATAGAAACAACATATACCAAGGCTAGTCTAGTATGTATCAAATATATCAGTTGCTCCACTAAACCTTTGACACAATGCTTTTTCAATTATGGGGCTTTCTTCTTCACCTTCTATTTGATGTTTATGCTCAATGGGATTACCTATAGCCTTGTAGCTAAGTTTTCAGTCTCCTTGAGAAGATCTAGAATTGGTTTCCTTTGGCGGAATGAATATGCCTTATTTGGAGTAGGTAACCACACTTCCAAGGAAGTATTTTAATTTCTTAAGATCTTTTATCTCAAATTCTGCTCCTAATCTTTCTTTTGAAAGTTGTTTTTGAATTGAATCATCATTTGATATAATAATGCCATTAGGACATACAAGTAGAACAATATATTTTCCCCACTTATGTATTTAAAGAAGCGTGCATGATCCACTTGGCTCTACCTGAATTGTAGAAACATTGTCGTCTTTGTGAATCTCCGAAACCAAACACAATAGAATTGCTTAACCCAACAAGTTTTTTTTTTTCAATCTATATAGGAAAGTATTTTGACATTGAATTAATGCAGCTCCTATCTAAATTGAGATGGAAGTGAAAGTAATATTTTCTACTAGGGCAAATATCTCATAATTAACTCCATAGTTATGTACATGCCCTTTGCAATTAATCTTGCTTTATACTAGTCTAATGTATCATTAGACTAAAATTTAGAGTGTATATCCACTTGGATCCCATAGGTCTCTTACCTCCTAAACTCTCAATAATCTTCTGTGTTTCATTCTTTTCTAATGCACCACATGCCTTATTCATGGCTTGAATCAAGTTCTCATATTCTAATGCTACTTGTATTGAGGTTGGGATTTGTCTAGAATCAATGGTTGCAATAAAAATTTGGTGGGTCAAGGTCATAAATAGGAAAATCATTTGGGTTAGGGTTACAAATATTCAAAGGATCAACATCAAGAATAGGAAAACTAAGACCTTTAATTTTTACCATAGGTTCAGACTCTTTGAGTTGCTCTGGACCAATTCAAGTTTTCTTCTCCTACAAAACTCTTGAATTGGTACATCAGTTTTTTCTTTTTTTGCTTTAGGCGGTGTAGGAGAAGATGCTAACTCTTGGGTAGAATCAAATGGAAAACTAGAAGAAAATCAGTTCTTAAGTTGGCAATTTGTTAGGATCCTATTAGTTAGGGGAGTAATAGCCCATAAATTAAGGGAAATTGGGATTCACTAGTGTCTTTGGTCATTTGTAATTGAGTCTTAGACTCTTGCGAGAGATTAAGGGCTCCAAAATTCCTTTAAAATAGTGTAACTCGTCTATATTCAACAATAAAGATTACTTCTTTCTTCTATATGATTACCAATGTCCAACACGGTATTGGAGCTCTTTCTTGATCTAAGGGGGAGCTTTCATGTTGCAAATGAGGATGGAGAAAAGAATTAAGAAGTTGGAGACTAGAATAAACTTGGTCCAAAGGGAATAGGACCAAGCAACCAGTGAACATTATGTATCCATCACGAGTTGCTTCGGGGGATGGAAGATTGTTTAGATAGATTTGAGCATAATCACTAAGATTCTCAGGGTGATTCTCGTCATGAACTAGGAAGTCTTGAGCATAGTCAAGAATGGTCCTAACATATTGATTCTCAACACAAGGAAGAGGTGCATGCCAACTTCATGGTGAAGATCTTATACGTGGGTGGATTACATAGAGAGGTACTTCTAGGTTCATGGAGTGCTAAAGAGCCAATGGTTCTATGTGACCAAGATGGCCATAGAGGGAAAGACTCTTATCTAGTTCAAACGATGGGATGTTATTGTGCTAGTTTAGGCCTAAACCTCATTCAAGAACATTGTGATGCAGCAATTCAAGCCTAATATGGTACGAAACCAATTCAAAGTCTTGTTGGAGGTGAAAAGAAAAGGCACACAACGGTAGGAAGAAGGCATTGAGTTACTATAAGAGAAGGCTAGAGGGTGAAGAATGTCGACAATTGATAGCTTAAGCATAGTGGTCGATGCTTTGTGTTTGAGGCTGTGATGACCTCCATAGTGATGGTCCAATAGAGGTCACGAAAAATCACCTCATGATGAACAAAAGAAAGGTAGAGACCCACATGATGGAGAAAGTGCAATAGATGGGTCGCCATTTTGAGGTGGCAGAGAGTAAGGGAACACCAATAGAGAACTTCAATTCACGTCCATGTCAGTGAAAACGGTGTCGTTGAAGGATAGTGCCACATGCGACAAGAAGCAGAAGATAGAAGTATAGGGTAAGGTTGAATGGGTGTCACGATGGGTTTGAACACGATGACAAGTGGGGCTTATGCGACGGCAACACTATCAATTTATGTGGTAGTAAGGGCACTAACTGGCATGGTGTTTCCTTTGGTCGTAGCATATTTTCTTCAGGAGCTTAGGACGACGATCAAAGTGGAGGCGACTAGGACAAAGATGGTTGTGACCTATGGGAGCTCTATTTGAAACAAGATCGGCCAGGCCTATGTCCAAAGGATGAAAAAGTTGGAGGCTAGTTCCAGTGTTGATTCTCCATATTTTATGGACCAAGCCAAATTAAATTTAACAATTGTTTTCAAACACGGAGTGGCATTTTTTCCATATATTTTGTGCCTAACCCTAAACCCTAAAATAAGGGTTTAGTAACAAAGGAACCCTTATTTTGGACTCTTGCTAAAGAAAATGCTTTACCATATCTTACTATTTTGGGCCCAAGGAAAAGTGATAGTTTCAACCTTTTATTTTTTAAGCATTGGGACCCAGTGGATTTTTAATGTAAGTTTTAGGGGGACCTCTTGAGGAGGAGGAGTGTTAGGATGTCATTAGATAGTAATTAGTTACAAAGTTAGTTAGTCAGGAGATTAGTTAACTATAATAAAGCAAGTAGGATTAGTTAGGTGTCTTTCATCATTTGTAATTGAGTCTTAGACTCTTAGGAGAGAATGAGGGCTCTAGAATTCCTTCAAAATAGTGTAACTCTGATACCAATGTTGGACATTGATGATTAGATAGAAGAAAGAAATCAACTTTAATTTATTTCTAAATATAGAAGAATTACACTATTTTGAGGGGATTTTAGAGCCCCCATCCTCTCAAGAGTCTAAGACTCAATTAGAAATGATCAAAGACAACGAACGAACCCGCTCCCTTTATATATAGTCAATTAATCTCGTAACTAACTAACTTCCCTTATTAACTATTAACTAATGGCATCCTAACACAATTCTTATGTGGTAGAAAAGGAAGGAAAGACCCAGAGATAAACATTTCAGCTTTCAGAAGACTCTCCCCTAAAGTTAAGGGCAACTAAAAAATGACTATTTCTTTAAAAGAACATCCATGGGATAAACACATAGACTAGATAGGTGGGAACATGTGTAGCCTTTCTTGTCAAAAACATAGCCTAAGCAAACACATTTGACAACTTAAGGAATAAATTTGATATGATGATAACGATGCACATAGACAAAGACCACAAAACCAAAGAGTCAAGGCTCTAAACTTTGCATGATAGATGCAAATGAAAGTTAGACAATACAAGTTTCATAGGACTTACATTATGTAGAATTCTTAAAGGTATCCTATTAATTAAATAAGCAGTAGTTAAAACAACTTCACCCTAGTATGAGTTAAGGACAAACATTTGAAAAAGTAAAGCCCTAATGACTTCAGGTAAATGACAATTTTTTACCATAACATCATTTTGTTCTAGAGTATCAACACATGTAAGTTCATGAACGATACCATATTCTTTAACAAATATTAAAAACTCATAATTCACATATTCCTTACTATTATCTAATCGCAAATGCTTAATAGATTTTCAAAATTGTAAGTCATATGATAAAGTCCCAAACATCTAAATGAATAAATTTAAAAGGTTCATGGCTCTATTAGATTTAGACAAATGTGACACGATGATATTTTGCAAATTAAAAGACATCAAAATGAAAAAAAAAAAAAACTCAACTTAATCATTTAAAAATAAATATGGAAACATAAACTTAAGTAAGGAGAAAGAAAGATGACCAAGATAATTGTGCTATAACCAAATTTAGGAGGAAGCAGACTTAGAGCTTGATTGATTACAATAAGAAAACAACTTTTGACAAGAAGCCCATACAACCTGCACATTGAGAAGATAGAACAACACTCCATTTTCTTTAGCAACTCTAATAATCTTTTTCGTAGCAATGTCCTAAATAAGATAATGAAATTGGAAAAAAAATGTCATAGCAAAATTTGTATCTTTGGTAAGTCCAAGAATAAAACAAGGTGATAGGAGATAGAGTTGGGGAACATGAAACACATTGTTTAAGTCAAGGAAAGGAAGATGAGCAATAGCACCAAAACCTAGCTAGGTATGAGAGCCATCAACTATAATGATATGGTGCTTATTTGAAGAGGGATGGTGAGATAAAAATTGTGAGAAGCCAAAGGTCATATGATCGGTTGCACTAGAGTCAATTATTAATAAATCCTCAGGAACAATACTTGAGAGATTAAAAGAATAAGAAAATAAATTCTTACTAGATGTAGCTAGAGAAAAAGTAGAAGACTCACTCAGAGAGCAAATGAGAGTCCCAACTGCCAAAGTTCATGTTGTTGTCATGGAAGCCATGACTAGAGAGAGTGGGAGGCTAGGGTTCTTAGTTTGGGGTTGATTATGGTGAAAATGCGGTCGAAGGAGTGCAATGTTGGTTGGCAATAGTGTGATGCTATGTGCCAAGGGTGGTAGCATTAGGTCTAGGCATGTTCAACAATGATTCAGGCTGGTCTTGGTGGATAGGTTAATTCACAGTGGCAAGTCTAATGGTGGAATCAGTTGGTTGGAAAGGTTGCCGAGATGTTTCCTGTGCTGTGACAATGGTGGAACATGATGAAAATGTGTAGGAAAATTAAGGGAAAAAAATATGAAACAAGGGAAAGGCTTAGAAGGTCAAGAAGTAGGTGAAAAAGTACCGTTGCAATAGCAATTTAAGGTTGTAAATGTCTTCGTAGGAATGAGGGAGAAGTCCAGAAACCAACTTCAAATGTAATATGAGAAAAAAAATTAATATTTCTAATTGTAATGTGTTTACAATATATCGACTTAGACAATCATTACCAATAAATACTAATTATTATCTAATTATTTCTATCATAAATTCAGAACAAATATCATTACGTATCTATGGTCATAAATCAAATATTTGTACAAAATATACAAAATGATATATGGCATCTCAGACCATTTATTAGGAAATTTATTAAGGAATAGTGTGTGTAAAGGTATTATCATTAATCCTAATATTTTACCATTTTCTCATACGTTCTATTTTGTTTTCCGTAATATATCACATAGTTCCTTCAACTATACATACAAAACCTACAATCAATTTTGGTAAGAACCTGGTTAAAGATATAACTATTTTATTTTCAACCAACATACTCTATTATTATTTTTAAATTTTATTTAAACTTATATTCATCTTAACTTCTTAAAAGAAAAATGTTGATAAATACACACACACACACATATATATATTTAAATGATCTACCCTCAAGTATAGATGAATAAAAAATAAAAGGTGAGTTTTATTAATTAACTTCTTATAAAAAGAATAATTAAAAAACAAACATGCAAACAAATATTTAACTTTTACATCAATGAAAAGATGAAACCTACTAATATATATATATATATATATATATATATATATATATATATATATATATATATATTTCTACTTATTTTCTTTTATTAATTTCTTGTCCTTTTCATGTTTTCATTTTCAATAAATATGTTGCGCAATGTAATAAATTATACAATTAAATTATTATATGAGAGAGATTAAAATAATTTTTTTGGAACTATTAATCAGAAAGTGTGAGAAGAAAATAATTTTTGCATGAGTTTTTAAACGTATTAATTTCTAAATAGTCTCTTATGACATTATTAAGTTAGATGAATTATGATTAAGTTTTGCATGTCATTGTGAAACAGATTTTGCATAAAAATTTCAAAGAAAATAATATTTCAATATTTTCTATAGGATTGTTTCTCTAGAACTTTTGTCAAATTTTGTTAAAGCAATTCATTTGCAAATTGATTAAAATTAAGTGTAAATTTAAACTTGTAATGGAGCATTTCTTGATTATGTTAGAGATTATTTTTAAATCAAATGAGTTTAATGAAAAGATAGTTTGTATGTGAATTAACATGTTTTTGTATGATATGATCCTTAACTCTTAAAGCTTAATAGTTCTATGTCAAGAAGTATAACAATTGTGGTTTACACTATTTACTATTCTATCAAACTTAGCAGCACCATGAATGTTTGCTTTTTAGCAAAAAAAAGTTGGTGGTTCTCTCTTATATATATGAGAATCATCAACTACTCTGTCCTAACAATAATGGTTTTTAATGGTTTTTTGTTCATCTGGTTATGTAGCATTAATCTTAATGTATTATCGACTTCTAAGTTTCTTTTTAACTCTGGATGTTTACCCAATGTCATGTTTGATGTTTATTGACATTGGCAAAAGTTTTCAATTTGAATTTGTTGCTCATTTACTTTGAAATTAATTTTTTTAGATAAGTTGCTATTCATGGGTTTGGTTTTAATTTAAATAATTTTAATTATATGATTACCTTAATCCAATCTCTTCTTTCCTTCAAGAAAATCCAAGATGTTATTTTTATATGAAGAATTCTGGAAATAATGTGAATGTATTGTACACAACTTAGGTCTCGAAAAAGTAGCCTATCACTTTCAGTTGAAGATGATGACATGGATGAAGAAGAAGCACATGAGGTGGTTCCTTATGGTGTTGAAGAGGTGGAACTTGCAAAAATAAACCTTGAAATGAAAGAAAGGGAACAAAAGCTTCTTCCATGATATAAGAAAATTGTCTCTTTGGTGTGATACTATAGGTGACCAACACCAAGAAAAGGAAGGCAACTTGTGGATGATAAGTGGTGCAAGAACCATGTTGGTAAGAAATGAATCTTGTTAACAATTCTTTAAATGTTGTAACTGGCTAGCTTGAGTACAATTGAAATGGTTCGTTCTTTAAATTGGAGTTTTTTCTATCACAAAAAAAAATTTAGGGTAGCATTTTACATGGGGTCCTTTTAATGATTATTGCAGTTAATATATTTGCATCTCCTGACAAAAGTCCATGAAACTTATTATTTGTGAATAGTAAAATTAATGAGATAAAAGGACTTTTTCTAGAAGGAAAAATTATGAAAAAGAGGTCAACTTAGCCTTCTTGAAAGGTAAACACTAGAGTATGATTGAAACTATCTATAAAAATTTTCTAGAGTGAACTAGCCAAAGTTGTGTTTTCCATAATTTAAAACATTCATGAGCATTCACCTATTAGCATAAAAGGAAAGAATAGAGATTGATTACATTGAAACCTATGTAGATTTAATGTGATGCACTGTCATGATAAAAGACAAAGGCTAATCTTTTTTTTTTTTTGGAGGGCTAGCTACTCCCTTATTTTTATAACACTAGACTCCAAATCCTAATAAAATAAAGAAACAAATCATGAAATGAAAGGAAATATGGAGATCAATCTTAAGAGATCATCTAGGGGATGTTTGTGAGGTTAGATTTTAGAAGAAGAGGAAAATGAAGGATTTATAGAGTTAAATTTTAAAATTTTGTTCTTCAAACACTTCATTATCCTCCCTTCTTCTCTAAAACCTAAAACTCACAAATACATCCCAAGATAATCTCAAATATCCAAAAAATAATTCAAATACCATGAGATATTTTCCTAATTTCTAACTAAAGTAATTTGTGTAGTATATTAAATAATTTTAACTTCAAGTTGCTAATACCACAACACAATATATTTTACTTGCAAGATTAACGCATATCAACAATTTTGATTGTGATGTCTTTTAGTTAGTGTTTTGTTTTATAAAACTTTATTGGCTTTGTTGATTCATGTAGAAAATGTATCTTGTTCGGCTACCAAGTCTATAATTAATAAAACTTTGTCTTACACAATGACAAAATTTGGCTTTGATGGTCCAGACCCTTGTTAAGTCTAGTATTGTGTTCACTTTCCTGCATTAGCACTTTAGTGAAAGTGGTGTCTACCCACTTAAGTATAGGTTGTTTGGTTCAGTAAGCGGCATCAAAGTATAGCCACTCTCTTTGGAGTTTGTGGGATCAGAGCTGTCTCAAGTATATTATCATTATGAATTTGTGATCAAACTTGCTTTGAGATCCATAGATATGTATTTATATGCATATTTTTGTAGATAACAAGTTCCCATGTGTGATCAAACTAGTGTTACATTGATAGGTCCAAGGACTGAAGAAAGAACTTGTAAGTGCACAAAAATCTAGGAAGGAAGCATATGTATCATTGAGAATGGCTTTGCAAAAAGCTCAGTCCAACTAATGGAGAAGGAGAAGAATAGAAGTCCTTCCTATGCTATGCGCATATCTTTGCAAATTAACAAAGTTGTTTGGAGCATGCTTCTTGATGGTAAATCCTTTGCTGAAGTTGAGATTAATGATATGGTAAGCAATTTTTGTACACCTTAATCCATCTCCCCTCTATGCATTTCATTCTTGAAATCACTGACACCACAAAAAAATTTGTTTCTATTTTTAATTATGGGATAAAAATATGTGTAAATTTTTATGAATAAGTTTCATATATAATTTTGCAAGAGAGTCCATCAATAAAGATTTAATTTATACCATATTTTTACCCCATAATTGGACATATCTAAGTATGAACAACGTCTTAATATCTACTATTCTTAGTACTAAGTCTAGCTTCATATTTACTAGATGGTTTGAAATACTTAACTCAAAATGTCATTATGGACTATTTGCAGAAGGCATTCCAACATAGCTAATAGTTCTTCTACTTTTGCTAGCTCCTGGATATTTCTCTTTTTATGTTTGGTTGAGAAGTAAAAATGAAGATGAAAATTTCATCAATGAGTCTCGTGTGTAAAATTACTCATGAAACTCATCTATGGAATTTTTATTCCTATTTTTACTCCCTAACCAAACACACCCTAAATGTTATGGAGACATAGAAAAATTTACAAAGCTCTTCTAATTTGGTTATCTTTCTTTTCCTTGTTCAAGTGCTAGCATGGCGGTTCCTTCTAGTCCTTTGTATTCTAACTTCCATAATTCATTTATTTTGTTTTGAGTTTTCAAGAATATGCTAATTTTGTTTCTTTCTGCCAACCACCTAGATTTACAACTTTGACAGGGATTTCAAGGATGTGGGTGTTTCTCAATTTACAACAAAATACCTTGCTTTCAAAACTGCTTGCCTAATGCCAAGTTTGATATGCTTTTGTCAGCATGGAATCCCCACCTGAATGGGGAAAGTATGTAATTTTTTCATGGCCTTTTTCTTGAAATTCCTGGTGCTTGCAAGTTGATTTCCTGATATTTATTGCTTTTTCTACACCAGGCGTTGTGTTAGTTATTGAATATAAGTTGCTTTTTTGTTATAGAAAATAATTTTATTGAGAATGAGGATAAAGAATATGATTAGATAGTGACTAGAAATGTTTGATGAATTTACTTGATCTATTACTTCAGAAGTGGTTTATTTATGTATAAGCACTAATGGATACAACAATTAGCACAACAATAACTAAGCCTTATCCCACTAAGTGAGGTTGGCTACAAGGATCAAGTAATGCTATAGAGCCCTATCATATATTATATATACAAGAACTAATGGATGCAATGATTATTTACAATAAATGAGATTATGAGAATGTTTCTTTCCTAAGAGTATATAGTTCCTATGTACATCCATTCTTTAGATACATTATTATTGAATTCTATTCCTATTTCCAACAAAACAATTATGCCACAAAGTATATGCAGATTCATATGTGTGTTACCTATGGCTATGCAACAAGAAAATATTGCATGCTTTTGAAGCATCACGTAGGATAACACTCATTCCATTCATTGCATGTCATTCAAGCTACACATCAACATGATTTGGACTACATTTAATGGCATCTCCAAACGGGAACAAAAAAGAGATTTTCAAGGAAAAAATATTGAATTTTCAAGGCCATTATTGTTGAAGATTCCATGTAAAAGCATCTCTTAAGGGAGAAATGACCATAAATTAATTATTGGTGTCTTTTTATGTTTTCCTTATCTTATTGCTTGTTTGCTTCCACCGCTCACCCCAGGAAAGTGATGCTTCGGGTTGATGCAAAACGGGGAGCACCAAAGGATGGAAAATCTCCCTTCGAACTTTTCCAGTAAGTGTTTCCTTTAGGTTTTTTTGTTCCTTAACATTAGGAAAGCTCAATTCTGAACAATAGCATTCATCTCTTATTCTAATTTGGTTTTCTTTTCTTACTATTTAGAGTTGTTGCTTAAAATTTAGCATCCATAGATAATATGATCTTTCTAAGTTTATACAAAAATGCATTTGCACATTGGTTTTCACATTCTGAGTATTGAATTCAAGTAGACATTTTAGCTTTGGTCTAAGCATAAATGGCACCAACATCTTAGAGCCTTGAACATTAAAATGTCATTACCCTTTGTCTTCTAAACATAGATAGCTTTAAGACATTAGTGTTGAGATTGATATCTTTTGGAATCAAGTTGGTCTGGTTAGCCATTTTTGGTTAGCCATTTCCAAAATGGCCAACCATAAACATGGCTGAAGTATACATTATGTTCAGCTAACACAGTGTCAAGCTCTCATAAACAAAAAACTACAATGGAAGAATAAAGGCAAAAATATGGAGAAGATCTTAAATGTGCATTATGTAGGAATGTCTGCAATATGGAGAATTTATGCTCACTTATTATTGGAGTTTCAGAAGAAATAAAGAAGATATATCTTGTGAGTTTGCAATTGTATCGTTTATTTGGCTTGGGGACAATGAAAAATAGTTTAAGAAGTTCTTCTCGTGAATAGTCTAAAGTTTTTGTTGGGTATTGGGCTCCCTTCCTATGTGGAGAAAGCCCAAAATAAGCAAGCCTACTTCATGCCTCACTTAACTAGGGGAGAAGGGTCTGCTAGGTTACACAAAAGAGAGCTCATTTTGCACAAAAGAGAGCAGCCACACAAAGGGAGAGAGAAGAGAGAAACTCAGCCACCTCCCTTTCTAGTGCGAGCAGCGCGTAGATCGGCGTTTACAAAGTCGAACACCATTGGATCGGGCTGAAATTTTAACAGGTTCTCAACAATGGCCCTTGATTTTGAACGGTTAGATCGTTGAGAAGAGGTCTGAAGTGTGAGATATTGAGCTCGCACAAAATTTGTCTTAGTTTGGAGAATCAGTTTTCTCCTGTGGCAGTCACCATAGATTGACATTTTTCATGTTGTTTCCATTGATAAAGCTGAAACTTTTATAATAGGTTCTGGACATCTGCTTCTTCATTCTTAACTGGTTGGATCATTGACAAGAGGACGGAGTGATATGAATCTCACAGTAGTTCTATTCTTGTTTGGAGAATCATATTTCTCCTGTGAATAGTCACCATAGATCGGCATTTGTTAAGTCTTTCACCGTTGGATAAAGCTGAAACTTTGATAGTAAGTTTTGGACATCTATTTCTTGATTTTGACGGTTTGATCATGAGACGAGATTTAGAGTGTGATATTGGTCTGGACATAAGCTCTATTTTGGGATAATTTTCACCTTCTTGGTTCTAAATTATAAGTATAGGTGCTTGGTTGATTTAACTTGTTGTTAGCACGATTTGTGCACTTATTTGAGACTCTCTTGTACCTGGTTTGATCATAGTGGAGCTATTTCTTTGGTCTGGATGACTCGTGGTTTTTATTCTCATGTTGAGAAAATTTTTCCATGTTAAAAATTATTGGTGCATTATTTCATTGTCTGGTTTATTGTATGTGTTGATTGCTGCCATTATTTTTGCTAGTATAGTTGCTCCTCTTGTTCTTGCAAGTAGGGAATTGTGTGTTTATTTCCCAACATTTGGCATCAGAGCTCATTCTTGGGCATTATTGATTGTAACTTGCTTGAATGGTACTAATTATCATATATCGAAAGGCAAGATGAAAGATTTGTTGTTTGTTAAAAATCTACATATGCCTGTGTTTGCTACACAAAAAATAAAGTCAAAAATGAAGAAGAATGGGAATTTGAGCATCAACAAGTTTGTGGTTTCATTCAGCAATGGGTAGAAGATAATGTTTATAATCACATTGCTAATGAGACTCATGCTAGAGCTATGTGGGAAAAGATTGAATCCTTATATGCTTCCAAGTTCTGGAACAACAAGTTGTATTTGTTGAATATGTTGATGAATCTGAGATACAAGGAAAGGTCTTCCATATCTGATCACCTAACAACTGATCTAAAACTCCTTGAAACTCATTCAAGTGATCAGATATGGAAGACCTTTCCTTATATCTCAGATTCATCAACATATTCAACAAATACAACTTGTTGTTCCAAGACTTGGAAGCATACAAGGATTCAATCTTTTCTCACATAGCTCTAGCATGAGTCTCATTAGCAATGTGATTATAAACATTATCTTCTACCCATTGGAATAAAACCATAAACTTCTTGATGCTCAAATTCCCATTCTTCTTCAGTTTGACTCTGGTTTTTGTGTAGCAAAACAGGTATATGTAGATTTTTAACAAACAACAAATCTTTCATCTTGTCTTTCCATATATGGTAATTAGTACCATTCAAGCATACATTCGTCTAGTATTTGCCTCCATTATTCAAGCAAATTACAATCAATAATGCCCAGAACGAGCTCCGATGCCAAATGTTGGGAAATAAACACACAATTCCCTACTTGCAAACAAGAGGAGCAACTATACCAATAAAAATAATAGCAATCAACACACATAATAAATAGAGCCATGAAATAATGCACCAAGAATTTTAATGTGGAAAAATTCCCTCAATGTAAGAAATAAAAATCACGGGTCGTAGAACAAAGAATAGCTCCACTATGATTAAATCAGTGCAAGAGTCTCAAATGAGTGCACAAATCATGCTAACAACAAGTTAAATCAACCAAGCACCTATGCTTATAATTTAGAACCAAGAAGGTGAAAATTACCCCAAAAATAGAGCTTCTATCCAGACCAATCAACACTGCAGACCTTGTCTCGATGGTCCAACCGTCATAATGAAGAACTGGATGTCCAGAATGTACTATCAAAGTTTCAGCCCAATGGCAATGACGACTGCACAAACGTTGGTCTATGGTGTTCAGGTAAAATATGATTCTCCAAACAAAAACGAACTATTGTGCGAGATTGATAACTCACGCTCCAACCTCTTCTCGACATTACAACTATTCAAAATGAAAGAGACAGATCCAGAGCCTACTGTCAAAGTTTCAGCCCGATCCAATGGTGAACGACTTCATAAACAAAATCTACGCGGTTGTTCGCACAAGAAATGAAAAGGAGGTGGCTGAGTTTCTCTCTCTCTCTCTGTGTGGCTGCTCTCTTTTGTGCAAAATGAGCTCTCTTTTGTGTAACCTAGCAGACCTCTCCCTAGTTAAATAAGGCATGAAGTGGACTTGCTTATTTTGGGCTTCTCCACATAGGAAGGAGTCCAATACTAACAGTTCTGAGATTTTCTTGGCACTTTTCCAATGGAGTCTTCAAATGGGTCTTTAGGGATATGGAGAGATATTTTTTTCCTGTATACTTTCCACTGTATATCACTTTTTCATAGAATAATCTTGCCATGCATATGCAATTGTCATGACTTTGACCAAAATAAAATCCTTTTTTTTTTATCTACCTTGATAATGGGGAGGGGGAGGGGGAAGGCACAATCATTCAACTGGTACCATAAATCATGCTAGGTGAATTGGACTAATAACTAGTTCCAAAGAAAGGACAAATGATTAACTATACAATATTCCAGTCATCGATTGTATAAAGAACTAGGAATCTATTAAATACAAAAGGAGTTCAGTATAAAATATTAGTTATGTTATGGTTTCTTGGAATTCCAAGACTTCTGCTTGCTGTTTCCTAATGTGAACTATTGTTCCACTATAGGTAGAGATCTATCCCTTAAGATCCATTTGACAGAGACGATGTACAGAATGATGTGGGGCTATTTCTTCCCAGAAGAAGAACAGGATTCAGAACGACAAAGGTTAGTTTAGAATTTCACAAACTTATTTACAAATCTATGGTTGAAATTTATATATTTTGTCATAAGTTAATAATGATTATTTATGCAGGAGGTTTGGAAGGTTTCAACCACTGCTGGTGCAAGGCGTGCAAAGAAAGGTTTATTGGTCAATGAAGCTTCTACTTCAACCAATCAGCCTTCTGTCCAAGTCGATTCAGCTCAAGTGAGTAGTCAATATATTGTCTGATATATATGGCTCTTTCCAACAATAATATTAATAGAATCAGGAATGCTAATCCAAGCTGCCTTGTTAGGACAACCAGGGGAGATTGCAGCTTCTTTTTCCCTGTTGTCCTAGTTTTTAATGTTTATACATGGTAAATAGATATGTCATTATGAATTTGGTAACATGTTTGCAGGCATCTAAAGCTCAAAACATCAAAGAAAATCCTGCTACTGGTTCAAATCCAGAGTTAAGGAGGACATCTTCTTTTGATAGAACATTGGAGGAGACTGCGGCAGAATCTATAGCTGATGAACTTGTCTTGGAAAGCTTGTCTTCCTCACAAAATGGCCCATTTGGATCTATTGAACAACAAGATGAGGCATCGAAGAACAAATCAAAAGACTCCAAAGGTGTCAAAGCCGGTCAGTCATCACAAGAAGAGAAAAAGGTGACTAAGCCACTTGAAGAAAAGAGACCACGAAAGATGATAGAGTTTCACAACATCAAAATTAGCCAGGTTGGTGGTGGTTGTGGACTGTTCGAAGAAACTGTCACTCGTCATCTTTCATCACTTATGTTGCAATAATTCAGATTTCAGGTAAAATATCATGCATTCTTTCTTTCAGGTTGAGTTATTGGTTACGTATGAAGGAACAAGATTTTCTGTGTATGATAAGAAATTACTGATGGATCAATTTCACCGCGTCAAATTTACTGGGAGTTGGCAAAGGCTATTCTCACGTGTTAAAAAGCATGTCATCTGGGGAATCCTGAAGTCTGTGACTGGAATGCAGGTGATTCTTTTCTCCTTTCATGTTAATGTAAATAGCTATATAATCTTGGTATTTTCCTTTTTTGAAATATGTTTAAAAGTGCATGGAAAATGTTTTAGGGCTTTCCCTTCGTGTATTGAATATATACTATGTAGAAAGGTAAGTGATACATTAATATGGTAGAAAAAGGCAGAGTCAAAAACAACTCCTCTACTGGTAGTTTCACCATTGTTCTATAGATTCCTTGTGACAAACTCGTGGGTGCTTCCAATTACTCCTCTTGGGCTGTTGTTGTAGAACTATAATTTGAAGGGCAAGGTCATCAGGATACTTGGTCAAGAAAGCCACTGATTCTCCTCCTCCCACTCCCTCTCACATTGACACCTTTCTTTGCAGTGCTCTATATATGGTTATCCATGGATGCCAAACTTCAGTCACAATATCTCTTTCTTTGCACATGTTAAATAGATTTGGACCAAGGCCAAGAAGTTGTACTCTAACAACGTCAATTGTTTATACAATATTGTCTCTAATCTCATGGCTGTGAAGATGGAGGACATGGGCATGCAAAGTTATCTGAGTAAACTCAACACCTAGATGGCTAACTTTGATGCACTTATGCCATTTACTGATGACAAAGGCAAACATGCCGAGTAACGTGGCAAGTTCTTTATGGTTCTTGCCCACACTGGTCTTCCACCAGAGTTGAACTCCGTTCACAATCAAATTCTTGCGGATTATATTACCTTACCCTATCCACATCCTCGGTTGCCAGTTCTGCCATTGTGTCACTGACGATCATCCATCAAAGATTAGGACATTCAAGCCTTCACAAGTTACATCTTATGGTTCCTAGTTTCTAAAGTGTCCACATTAGAATGTGAGTCTTGTTAGTTAGGAAAACATATCTGACATACTTTCTCTGAAAGAGTTAATAAAAGAGTTGTGTCTGTTCTTGCCTTAGTTCATTCAAATATTTGGGTACAAGTCGTGTGTCTTCAACTTTAGGATATCAATATTTTGTTACTTTTTTTTTTACAGCTTATTCCATTGTACTTGGTTATCTTTCATTAAAAATTAGTTCTAAAGTGTTTTCTATATTTCAAGATTTTTGGTGAGAGAGGAAACATGAGTATTTATGTATTTTAATTACATATTGGAGTTTATATATATATATATATGAGTAATAAATACAATAATATTTATAGATATATAAGAATATTCTATTTTTTAAAAAACATGATATCCTAATTATTTTATTTACATATTCTGAATTTTATTCAAAAATTCAAACTCAATTTTGTACTCTAATTAAAATTTTGTGAACATAATGTAGTTAAGTATCTTTCTTCATCCTTTCAATCTTTTTAAACTTCACACGGTATCTTTTTGTACTCTAATTAAAATTTTGTGAACATAATGTAGTTAAGTATCTTTCTTCATCCTTTCAATCTTTTTGAACTTCACACGGTATTTTTTACACCATCAATCATATGCTCACCCCCCCCCCTCCCCTCCCCCTACAAAAAAAAAAAAAGAAAACAAAAAAAAATACACAACAAAATGGTGTTGCCAAACACAAGAATTGACACCTATTGAAACACCTTGAAGACTCCAATGTGCCACTATGTTTTTGGAGCGATGCCATTCTCACTGCATGCTATACGCCTCATCTGTCCTCCAAAATCAGGTGCCTCTTTATTATTGTTACCTTAGGATCTCTACTTCCACTCTGTGTCTTTGGCTGCAATTGTTTTGTCTTTGACCTTACTCCAGGAAAAGATAAGTCCGTTGCCAAATCCTTGTCTATTCAAGATACTCTGAACCTTCGATGTTATGTTGTTTCTGCTGATGTTGGCTTCTTTGAAACTTGTCCTTTCTTTTAGTTCTTGAATCTCCTGTAGACTCATCTCCTGTACTGTTGGCCTATCCTGCTCAGCCCCCTACATTGGAACTTCCCATTGTGTTATGCAAATATATCTGGTCTTCTCACAACCTTAATCCTCTTGATACCTATCATTTGGCTTATCATTGTTTCTCTCCTTCCTATTTTGTTTTTTGTATCCTCTTTGGCTGTTGTGTCTATCCCCAAGACAACAGGTGAAGCACTTTTTGATCCTGGATGGCGACAGGCTATAATGGATGAAATGGCTGCTCTACACGCTATTGTGGAAGCCTTGACTCTGTTCAAACTTAGCATTGGAATAGGGAAGGGACATTGAGAGGATCAATTAACCTTCAGATACCACGTAAAAGTGTATGGACAAATATGTGTTAGGGATTTTCCTCCATTTATTGAATATATACTGTATACAGAGTAAGTATTACATTATTAGGCACTATAAACAGAGAGTTACTAGTGATATGAGAAGGCACATAATTAAGATGTGCTTATTTCTAACAATATGCTATTCACACCAACAATTGAAAATGTATGAAGACATTCTAAAACAAAATGGAGTGAAACTCTTTTTTTATGTGTTCCCCTTGAAGATGGCCTGCCAAAAGAAAAACATCGTATGTTATTTGCATTGATTTATGCGGTGACGATCTTTAACAGTCTCTACTGAATTCATTTATGTCTTATTGTAATGGATCATGCAGGGTAAGAAATTTAAAGACAAAGGCCAAATTCAGCTCGCTGGAGTTGATGTTCCTGAAATTGACCTTAACATTAGTGACAAAGAAGGCCTGGCTGGAAAATCTGATCAGTATCCACCATCTTGGCCGCGTCCAAGTGATGGAGCAGGTGATGGATTTGTAACATCTATCAGAGGACTATTTAACACTCAACGCCGAAAGGCAAAGGCATTTGTGCGCAAGACAATGAAAGGCGAAGCGGAAAATGATGTGAAAGGAGATTGGACTGAAAATTATGCACAGATATCACCCTTTGCTCGGCAGCTGACAATCGTAAAAGCTAAAAACAAGCTTATTAGGCGGCACACTAAAAAACTCCACTCTAAGGGACAAAAAGGTTTGTTCTAGTGTCACTTCCATGTTATTGCTTTTTGACTACTAAATGGTCATTATGATTCGTCGGCAATTTTTCAATAGGTTGCATAAAGATTATAATCTACAGTGTTGCATGGAGATTATAGGACTACGAACTAGACTATACACTAAAAAACGCACATTGGTCTTTCCCATCTTGGTTGCATGCAGCTTAGAGTTGAAAATTAAACATTCAAAGCTCTGCTGATTATGGTTAAATTAGTCCTTGCCTTGATAATAAATCCGAAGGCAAACAAACATATTATGATATTTTAATTTCTAATCTTGCTGATGTATTTCTGCTGGCCAAATCAATTTTTCTTGATGACTTAAGGACTGAATTGTCTATCTTTTACAGCAGGTTCATCCTCACAACAAAAAGAACCACTACCATCATCTCCAAGAATTACTGCTCCATCTGATAGTGATTCTTCAAGTGGAATCCCCACCCTATAAGGATTTGAAGCAATAGGGAAGTTCTAAAGGAATTCTCACTTTTCAGTTGAGCATGAAGCACGTCGAACCAACAGGTAAAGGGGCTTGTCCCCTTTAAGTACCCCATGGTACTCAAATAGGATTGACTCCAACGAAAGGATACTCAGGAAAACCAAGAATTATATTAAGGATGCAAGATCTTGATAACTGATCATCCTTAATCAGTAGATAACTCACTTGAACACTTACAGAAAGACAGCTTGAATTTGTACTTCATAGCCTCCTAACATGTTCTGTATCCTATCAACCTCACTCATTGGCGATCAAGAGCCTTGCGATCATCTCTCCTCTCAAACATGTTTGGTTGCATATTCCTGTAGCTTCTGGTAAATGTGTAATTCTTCAGAAAAATAGCATAAAGAGTATCTTGTGGATTTAGATTTTGGAGTGAAAGGTTATCACGTAAAATTATATTAAGTTCTTGTCTCCTTCCTCCAAACCCAATTCATAAACATACCATAAGGGTTAACATGATTATGTATGGATTATATTTTGACAATTGGAATAAATGCAAATACGTCCAATATTTTATTTGGATTGGGAAATAAAATAGCGGAATAAACAATTATAAGAGGTATCCAAAATTAAAAACACTTCTAAAACCGAAAAATCGCACACAAATATCTGTTAGTACTGTGTGCGGTTTTAAGTTGGCAGTCACTCACAAGTTCAGAAATAAACAGCTCTCTGTGAAAAAAGCACTGTGAAGTAGAAGAATTTATATGGAAGCATTTTACAGGTTTCCTCCATTTTTGTTTTCTTTTTAACAAAAAGTAAACCTAAAGTACGCATAATATCTAAGGCGTGGCTATTGCCACTTCATTTTGTATTCTTCCTTACTAAGTGTATTTACTAATATCACTAAAATGCCCTTCCCTCTTTTTTATAGTTGTTTCATGTTCCTTTATTTTTCATAGTTAGATAGATAAAATGTTCAACTTCACAATTTTTTTACTAATAAATTACATTTATATTTTAAATAAAAAATTTAAGTAAAGACTAAATTTTATTCTTACTTCGCATGTATTTTTTTAGGATATTATATTGTTTTTGGAACTTTTCTGAAAATATGTCACTCACACATGACTGTCGGTACTTTGAAATTTTTTTATTAAGTATTATATAATTTTTTAAAAATATTACTCTTTTTGTTTCTTAATAAAAATAATTGTTTAAAATTTTTTTATTAAAAAAATTAATTTTATTTTAATTCTTAAAAGTGTTTGAAATTTTTTATTATAGCTCATAATTTTTAATTTTTTCACAAGTATTTTATGAATTTACTTGTTTAATATAAATGAAAACATTAAGTATATATCAAATTAACATAATTTCAAATTTTGAAGAATCCTTTAAAAATGATAAATCAAGTGCAAAGTGTTAAGATTCTTAAAAATTAATCTCTTGAATAAAAAATTAAATATTAATAAAATTTGTCATAATTTATTTCCGTATACTTATTAACAATATAACAATATAAAAGTAAACAATTTTATATTTTAAAGAATGTGTACATTAAATATTTAATTCACATGCTATATATATTTTTTATTATCGATTCTACTATATAAAGCCTCTGAGGCGCTTTAACTGCCCACCAGTGTCACAATTTGTTTTTCCTAAATTATACCTGTTTATAATGTTATTTTGAAATTTTAAAAACATTTTGTTAGGATAAATCGGTACATTCACAGTAAATACAAAGAATATGCCCTTTAACGTCTTCCCTCGCGCCCACCACAATTGAGACAAAACAGTGAAATCCAAAAGTTTATAATAAAAAATTATATAAGTTGAACGAACAATACAATATTATTTTAATAAAATAATACATTTATGTTAAATTTGGATGATCCCAGTGCGCACTGCTAGAACAGGAATTAATGATTAAAAAAATTAATATCACATTATATTACGATCTTACATAATATCACATTAAATTTATAAAATTAAAATAAACAAACAATTTAAAAGAAATACTTCTCGCTTCTAAAATCTCTAAATGAATGACATAATTCATAATAAAATTAAAAAATAATTATTTTAAAAATAACATAAATAAATATAATAGATATTATAATTTATTAATTAAATAAAATAATCTTATATTTTTATTAATAACTTGCTCAACAATATACTTACGAGAATCCATTATTTCATTAGGTTTTTTAGGCATTTTGTTTTTACTTTTTTTTAACTCTATCTCTAAACCAAAAGACTAATAAAACTTTCTTTTACAATAACTCAATAACTCTCTACTAGAGCATCGGTGTTTCTATAAACAACCTTCCACCTCTTAACTCATTTATACAAGGAGAAGTACTTAGATTTGAGTATTAAATATTTAATTCATTTCATCACCTGTCTTCCTACCAAATTAAAGTGAACTCAGGAACTTGGATTGTTCGAGTTCCCTTCCCGCTTCAGTGCCGTGCTACAGTGCCACCCATTTTTCAAGAACTCGGACCATCCAAGTTCCCTTGCCTCTACACTACATCTGCATCATCCCTACACTGCCATGTCACTGTGCTTTTTCTGCTTTCCTGTTCTGGCAGTGCCTTTTCTCAATTGGCTTTTTCTTAACTTGGACAATCCAAATTGTGTTTTTCCATATTTGTGTATTTAAGCCCTGTAACCCATATTATAATGAAATTTTTTAGGAAACCTCACATGTAAATTAATTTCCCTGCGGTTGCCATCCTTTTTTTTGGCCTTCTAAAATCCTTCACTCCATTACATTTAAAGCAGTCTTACTACAAGTGAACCTTCACAATTTTTTCGATTTTATGCAGTTTTGGCTTTATTGATTATCCACATGTTTTGTATGTGCACATCATTTTGGTTGGTATGTCCTTTCAACACCTTTTGGAGATCTGTGTTGAGAGTGGGGATCTGTTTATTTTAGGAGTAAGTATTACATATTTATTTCTTTCTATAACTCTTCATCCACATTGAATTTAATCAATCTACCGTTAATTTATTTTATATTATGTTGATGATTAAGCATATCAAATTTCAAAAAAATTGGATAATAATAGTCATATAATCTATTAATCAATATTTACTTATATTTTCAAAAATATATTATTCATCAAAATAAAATGAAATTATGAACATCAAATCATTTTCAAATTCTATAAAACTTTACATGTTTGATCTACTTGGTATAAAATTTAAATTCAATGTTGGATTGATGCAATTTCAAACCCCAAAAAAGTTATTAGATGAAGTAAGTATATCAAAACTTACTCTGGAAGGAAACGGATCCCACTCTTATATTGGAGGTGGCTAATAATTTGGTCCTCACCTCTTATGGAGCATTACATGATCCTCATTTAATTACACTAAATTTACTAAATTAACCATATTTTAATTTTTGATTCCTATCTCAATTCTTCACTGTCTTTTCATATCTATGTTTATGTCGGCCAAGTGCGAGCTTGGCCACCCGGTCGGTGCGACCACCAAAGATAGTTGCGCCCTGCCTTTATACACTAGATTTTGGATAAAATCTTCATTGCTTTGAGATTCATTTAATTCTTTTGCTTCACATTGATGAGTTTTACACACCAACATAAAAAATGCTTGAATAACTTTCCTTTTTACTAAGTCATCTCATTGGGATTAAACCAAGTTTTTCACCATCATGTTCATTTAGTGAGCCACATGCCCACATAGCTCAAACGCTAATTCCCATCTATTGTTGAGATTTTTCACCCTTCCATAGCTTAAACAATAATTCCCTTCTATTCCTTAGATTTAGCTCAGGAGTTCAATCTTCTCTTCCATGCTTGGAATCAATTTCTGGCTACAACTAAAGAACAGTTGTGAGTTAATTAGTATATGGCTGGCTTACAGAATTGGTTAAGCACTAGTATCAATGTGTATATATACTCTTGTAACCACCTTCATCATTAGTAATAATCATTTCACACTTTCAGTTACATTCTCATTGATCTCTCTTTCTCTTCTTCTTTCTCTCTCTCTCTCTCTACTCTCTACACCTACATGGTGTCAGAGCTCAAGGTTCTTGATCAATGGCGTCTCCAACATCGTCTCAAACGGGATAGAGTGGTTCGCAAACCTTGAATCAAGCATTGGTGCAAAATTTTTCAAATCCAGTGGCTGAAAAGCTCACTAATGAAAATTTCTTGCCATGGAAGGATCAAGTGGAAGCTCTAATCGAAGGTCATGATCTACTAGATCACATCCATGGCATTAACATTTCGAAGAAGTTCTCTGATGAACAGATCGAATCCTGCAAGTCACAAATGAATATCAGCAAGCTGGAAAAAGCAAGATGCGCTATTGAAATCTTGGCTTCTAACTTCAATGACAAAACCATTCACCATAAGAATGGTAGGTTGTGTCTTCACGCATCAATTTGGCACCGATTGAAACTTTTTTGCTTTACAAATTCGAGCAAAGGTGATGCAGTTGAAAAGCAAGCTTGGTAACATCAAGAAATCCTCTTCCATTGATAGCTATTTGCTTGAAATAAAGAAGATTGATTCACTGGTCTTAATTGGAGAAAAAATTTCTCGATCTGATAATTTTCATGGTAGAGGTGGATTCAACTTAAGAGGGCAGTGGTTTCTCTCAACGACCTACTTGCAGGTCTCTAACAAAGTTGGTCATACTTCACTTAATTGCTTGTATCAATTTGATTCTCAATACTCCTCTTCTAATTCTGATCACCTACTCCATGTTCAACCTCGAGCAAATTTGTCCACAAGCACTGTTTTAGCTCCATCAACATTCGATGATGAGAATTGGTATGCTGATAGTGGAGCCACTTATCACATGACTCCAATCCGCTGAATTTGATGGAAAGAACAGCTTACAATGGCCAAGACAAAGTTGTGGTTGGCAATGGTTCAGGTTTGCACATTCAACACATTGGAAATTCTTTTTCAAATCTAATCTAAGTCCTACCGCTTTCATATTGAATAATTTATTGCATGTTCCAAGTATTACTAAGAATTTTCCTTAATATCTCTAA
Source organism: Dalbergia oliveri (assembly GCA_030441495.1). Lineage (NCBI taxonomy): Eukaryota > Viridiplantae > Streptophyta > Magnoliopsida > Fabales > Fabaceae > Dalbergia > Dalbergia oliveri. The sequence goes on along the minus strand of JAMLFY010000014.1, from coordinate 10,377,978 downwards.
GTTTGCTAAATACAATAGAGTCATATTTGAGTTGCATTCTGATGCTTGTTATATCAAATGCCAGGACAAATTGGAGACTCTACTCCAAGGCTTGGTTGATCATGGTCTTTACAAATTTCCTAGATTCAAAGTACTTAGACATACACCTCCTGCTTTCTTTTCCTCTAATAATGCCTCTCAATACACATTGTGGCACTCAAGACTTGGACATGCATCTTCTAGTGTGGTTTCCAAAGTCTTGAAAAGGTGTAACATTCCTTTTTCTGTTGAAAAGACTCTATGTTCTTCTTGTTGTTTAGGAAAAACTCATCAATTACCTTTTCCTAATTCCAACACGTGTATAATGCTCCTTTAAGCTGTTTCTAGACATTTGGGCCCTACCCTTGTTCTTCAATAAATGGAGCTAGATACTATATTCACTTTATTGATGCATTTTCTAAGTATACTTGGATTTATCTTGTTCATTCTAGATCCAACTAGATAGTGTTCAAAGATTTCCAATCCATGATTGAATTGCAACTTGGTACTAAAATAAAATGTTTTCAAAGTGGCAATGCACTTGAATATGTCAATCTCTCAAAGTACTTGCAGGAACTTGGCATTATTCAGGTTTCTTGCCCTCACATTTGAGCAAAACGATTCAGCTAAGAGAAAACATCGCCATATAGTGGAAATGGGCTTAACATTGTTGGCTGGTGCTAGAATGCCTCAATATTGGGGGGATACCTTTATGACAGCTTTAGAATTATAAACACCTTACCTACTCCATTACTCCAGTTTCATCCCTCAGAAAAACTATTCAACACCAAACCCCTATATATCTCCTTTAGAACATTTGGATGCTTGTGTTTCCCTTATATGAGACCCTATAATAAGCACAAACTAGAGTTAGGTCCACCTGATAGAGAAATTTTAAGGCACCTATTATGGTTACATACTTGGCCTAATTGGTTTCTACATGTGTTTAATTTTGATGATTTAATTGAGTTTTTCATAATTGGGCTTCATTGGATTTAATTGTCAAAACTTGGTTAATCTCGAATTTTACACTCACTATGACCTTTCCATGTTGCCAGATCATTTTGGGCTCTATAGACATTGGATTTTTGTGATTTTGGTGTCTCCTGAAAGCTAAGACCGAGATCTACAATTTTGGGTTTCACAAGCTTCATCAAATTTGCTTTCATCCTGCGCGGGTCCAAGACCTTTCCTCACATAATTGGGCATATCTCACTCATTTCTGGTCCAAATGAGTCATATAATATGTCTATGGAAAGCTTATCCAGAGAGATTATCTTATCAGATCAGATTTAGAAAATCTGGAATTATTTTGATAGATAACATCTGGATAAGATGTAATCCGAGGGGACACTTTGATTGGAAGGAAATCCTTCTTTTTTTCAAGCTTTATCTTATCTTTTCATTTTCTATTTAAGCCTAAGTTGTTCATTCAAAGAACACACATCAGAATCTCTCATCTCTCTCTACTTGTCTTCTTATTTTTCTTTTGTATCTAAGGTGTTCATCAGAAAGCTTTCAATGGAGATATCCATGGAAGGCTAAACTCTTTTCAATCCTGGACATCATAGATAATTGGTTTGAATTCGGAGTTTCTGTTTTGTAATTTTCCATTTTCGTATGTATGCTTTCCTTTCTCAACTTCAATTTCAAATATGAATTCAGTTATTGAACATGATTATGTTTGAATTATATCTGATTAGATATAGGACCGAATTCGTTGTTGAAATCAAGTAAGGCTAACTGATTAGTTATCCAGGTTAATCCGAATTGCATGTAATTCAACATTCATTTAAAATTACGATTGTGATTTGAAGGTTGTTGAATAATAACTATATGATCATATAGTAAATTTGGGTAACAGAGAGCATCCGATTTGGACTCTTTTAAACCATGATGAATTCTACCAATAATCGTGATGTCTGGGATTGATTCTTTGATCAATAGCATTTCATTCTATTTCTATTTTTACATTCTGAAAATCACAAACCCCCCCTTGTTGTATTTAGCAATTTTGGTTTGATAACATAACCTGTGTATCCTTAGGAAGAATGACCAGTTACCTTATACTACAAATAAGGGGACTTAGACTATTTTGATAAAGGGCGAAGAGCTATCAAAATTTGGCCTGGGATACACATATTATGTTATCTCATCTTGTTATATAAGTATCTGTTGAATAATTCTGCTTCTATTTGTCACTAATAGTGGTTTTGCAGGTGCTATTTCTTTATTCAGCTGAAATACAGGTAATTTTTGACTTTCTTATATTACCCTGAAAAAATTCATAAAAATCAGAAAAAAAATAATTGACACAAGGTTATGCTTATTTTTCAGAGTGATTGCCTTGGTATGCTTATTTTTCCCAAATTCCTTCGTTTAGGCCATTTTTTATTTTTTTTACTATTTTCACTATTTTTAAAAATGGAAAAAATTAGTGAGCTTACTTCCCTAGCATTTTAGAGTAATTCTGTGGTGTTATTTATTTTTTAAAAATAACTAATACGATTTTTCAATTTCTATTTTATTTTGCAGTATATAGGCTATTTTGAGTTGTGTGCCTGAATTCTATCTATGTTGTTTGTGTGTGCATGACAAGGTCTAATCCTGGTGAATTATATGCACATGATCCTGAAATAGATAGAACTTTTCATAGATTGAATAGAGTAAATAGGAATTTAGCTTTTCATAATACTACAAGGTAATCAAAGTGTTGATTTAACTGATAGTGCATCTGATTGTGCATTGAAACTAGTATTGATAACATGGCTAATCAGCATAACAAACTTTGAAAGAATTAGCTGCACCTGATGTTGCATATCAACCTTTGTGTATTCAATATCCTGAGTTAGAGGTGCCATTTGAGCTTAAGTCTGGTCTAATTCATTTCCTGCCCAAGTTTCATGGTCTTGCAGGAGAAGATCCTAATAAGCATCTTAAGGAGTTTCATGTTGTATGCTCAACTATGCGACCTCAAGGAGTGCCAGAAGAGCATATCAAGTTGAAAGCATTTCCTTTCTCTAGATGCTGAAGCAAAGGATTGGTTGTATTACCTTCATCCAGGTTCTTTACTACCATGAAATGAAAAGATTATTCTTAGAGAAGTTTTTTCATCAGAACACATCCATTAGAAAAGATATTTGTGGAATCAGGTTTTGGGAGACATTATATGAGTCCTGGGAGAGATTCAAAAAGTTATGTGCAACATGTCCTCACCACCATTAGTGACCAGCTTCTCATCCAATATTTCTATGAAGGACTGATTCAAAATGATAGAAATATGATTGATGCAGCAAGTGGTGGAGCATTGATGGACAAGACACCTGAGAAGCCAGAACTCTAATTGCTAACATCAGCCAACTCAGCAATTTGGCTAGAGATCTTTTGCACCAGTTAAGGGATGAATGAGTGACTGAGTACTAAATCAAGGCTGGAAATAAGATAATTGCTTCTCTTGTTAGACAGCTTTGGCAGCACAGGCAAATCAAGGCAATCAAATTCCCCCAAAAGTATGCAGCATATGTGCCACCAGATCATTATACTGATGCATGTCCTACATTAAGAAGCTGATCAAGGAGTTCAAGACCCAGCTTTGGTGGAATGTTCATTGGGCAGGCAACCATCAGACCTCAACAACAGCAAAAATATGATCCATTTTGAAAGGTATAATCCAGGGTGGAGAGATCATCCTAATTTGAGATATATGGGCAAATGTACAGCAACAAAGATTTCACAGTAGGACAGGTCCAAGTCAAAGCAATAAGTACCAGGCACCTCCATTTAAAGGAATGAGGAATATGGTGCAACCCATGCAGTACCAGTTCAGATCCTACTTTGGAGGATTTGGTGAAACAAATGGCGACCGTAACCTACAGTTCCAGAATATGAATTCTACAATTCAAGACCTCAAACACAGATTGGACAGTTGGCAACTTCAATCAATAAGATGAGTTCAAAGGTTCAGGCCAAATCCCTTCTCAATCATCATCAATCCAAAAGGGAATGTGAGTGCTATTACCTTGAGAAGTGGTAAGGAGTTGGAGAAACAAAAAATGAATCTGCTAGCGTGATGAAACAGAAATAAAAAAAGAAAAATAATACAAAAAATAATGCAGAAAAAATAGAAATTTAGAAAAAGTCAAGTGTTGCAGATTCTAATTTGATACCTCCATCCCTTTCCCAAAGAATAGCTCAAACAAGGAAATCGGCTGAAGTAGATAAGGAGTTGTTTGACACTTTTAGGAAAGTGGAGGTCAACATTCCCCTTTTGGATGCCATAAAGCAGATCCCAAATATGCAAAGTTTCTTAAGGAGTTGTGCACTCATAAGAGGAAGCTGAAGGGTCATGAAAAGGTGAGCATGGGCAGAAATGTTTCATTAATTCAGCCCAACATACCTAAGAAGTGCAAAGATCCAGGTACTTTCACAATCCCTTGCACCATAGGTAACTCCAACTTTGGGAATGCAATGCTGGATTTAGGTGCCTCCATAAATGTCATGCCTACATCAGTTTATAGATCATTGAAGCTTGGAGATTTGAAACTGGTGTGGTAATCCAATTAGCCAACAGGAGCACTACACATCCGCAGGAGTACTTGAAGATGTGCTTGTTCAGGTGAATGAGTTAATTTTCCAGCTGATTTCTATATTCTAGAAATGGAGGATGAGACATCCAGCAATGGACCCACATTGATTTTGGGGAAACCTTTCTGAAAAGGCAAAGACCAAGATAGATGTGGATGCAGGAACTCTTTCTATGGAGTTTGGTGATGATGTTGCAAGTTCAACATTTTTGATGCAATGAAACATCCTTCAGAAGAGCATTCTCTTTATCTTGATGTCATTGATTTTCTAGTTGATGATTATGCAGATTTAAGCTCTGAATATGATGATTTTGATGATTTTGCTGATTGTGAAGAGTTCAAATGTGATAAGATTACTTCTAAATGCTAGAAAATGTTTATGTAGATTTAAAGGGACCACCACTACCATCCATTATGAGCCACCAACTTTAGAGTTGAAGGCTCTACCTTCACACCTGAAATATGCTTACCTAGAGGCTAATGATAAACTCCCAGTTATTGTGGCAAATGATCTCCAACCAGATCAAGAAGATAAGTCCTGCAAATGTTGAGAGATCACAAGAAAGCTATTGGCTCTTTAGCATTCAGGGATTAGTCCTTCCACTTGTATGCATCGGATATTGTTAGAGGATGATGCCCGAACTGTAAGAGACATAGAGGCGGTTAAATCCTACCATTTTGGAGGTAGTGAAGAAGAAGTCAGCAAGTTACTCAAGGGATTATATATCCTATCAGATAGTGAGTGGGTTAGTCCTTTGCAAGTGGTTCCTAAGAAGACTGGCATGACTGTTGTGAAGAATCAGGATAATGAATTGATTCCAACTAGAGTCAGAATAGTTGGAGAGTGTGCGTAGATTACAGGAAGCTAAATCAAGCCACTCGAAAAGACCATTTCCTCTTCCATTCATTGATCAGGTGTTAGAAAGGCTTGCAGGAAATTCTCATTATTGCTTCTTGGATGGATTCTCAGGTTACCTTCAAATCCATATTGCACCAGAAGACCAGCATAAGACTACTTTTACTTGTCCATTCGGCACTTTTGCCTACAGGAGGATGCCATTCGGTCTGTGCAACGCTCCAGGTACTTTTCAGAGGTGCATGATGAGTATTTTCTAGATCTTTTAGAGAGTTGCATGGAAGTGTTTATGGATGATTTCACTGTTTACGGGTCCTCATTTGATGCATGTTTAGAGAGTTTGTCTAGAGTCTTGGATAGGTGCATTGAGACTAATCTTGTGCTGAATTTTGAAAAATGTCATTTTATGGTGACAGAGGGGATAGTCTTGGGGCATTTAGTATCTAGGAAAGGCATTGAGACTGATAGGGCCAAGATAGATGTTATTGCTTCTTTACCTTACCCCTATCTGTGCGGGAAGTGCGTTCTTTTCTTGGCCATGCAGGTTTTTCAGGAGATTTATCAGGATTTCAGCAAGATAGCTTTGCCTCTATCCAGATTTAGAAGGAAGTAGAGTTTGTTTTTGATCTACCTTGTCAAGGCATTTGATGAATTGAAGAGGCGACTCACTACAGTCCCCATCATCCAACCACCTAATTGGGAATTTCCCTTTGAGCTGATGTGCGATGCCTAAATCTTGCACTTGGAAGTTCTTAGCTCAAAGAATTGATAAGATGTCTCATGTTATAGCCTATGCTTCACGGACATTGGACACAGCTCAAGCTAACTATACTACCACTAGAAAGAACTTTTGGCTATTGTTTTTGCATTAGACAAGTTTCGCTCTTATTTACTTGGATCTAAAGTGATTGTCTTTCAATCATGCAGCATTGAAGTTCTTATTGAAAAAGCCAGATGCAAAGCCACGCTGATTCGTTGGATGTTATTACTTCAGGAGTTTGATATAGAGATCAAAGATAGGAGCGGTGCACAGAATTTGGTAGCTGATCACTTAGGATAAAGGATCCTGACCCTTTGCCTATCAGAGATGATTTTCCTGATGACGGCTATAGCTGCATGATACCAACCCTTCCCCTTGGTTTGCTGATTTAGTTAATTTCTTGGTTGCATCTTTACCAACATGCATCTAGGTCACAGATTGCTAAATTAAAAAGTGATTCCAAATACTATGTGTGGGATGATCCATATTTATGGAAATTTTGTAGTGACCAGGTAATTAAGGTGCATACAGATCATGAGATCCAAGTCAACTTTATTTCTGTCATGCCTCCCCTGTTGGAGGGCACTTTGGACCACGGACAGGTAGGAAAGTATTGGACTCTGGTTTCTATTGGCCTACCATTTTCAGGGATGCACATCGAGTTTTTACAACTTGTGAGCAGTGCCAAGAAGGAGAGCCATTACTCGTAGACAGGAAATGCCCAGGCAACCTATTCTCTTTTGTGAGGTTTTTGATGTATGGGGTATTGATTTTATGGGCCCTTTTCCTAACTCTTTTGGATTTACATATGTCTTGCTTGCTGTTGATTATGTATCCAAATGGGTGGAGGCCAAGGCCACCAAGACTAATGACGCACGTGTTGTTGGGTTTGTCAAGTCTAACATATTTTGCAGGTTTGGTGTGCCTCGTGCTATCATCAGTGACCAAGGGAGTCATTTCTGCAATAGGACCATAGAAGCTTTGCTTCGGAAGTATGGGGTTGTTCATAGAGTTTCCACTGCCTATCATCCACAAACTAATGGGAGGCTGAGGTTTTTAATAGAGAGATCAAGAAAATTTTGCAAAAGGTAGTGCAACAGGAAAGATTGGAGCCGTAGGCTTGAGGATGCTCTTTGGGCTCACAGGACTTACAAAACACCTATAGGGATGTCCCCATTCCGTGTTGTGTTTGGTAAAGCGTGCCACCTTCCAGTGGAGATTGAGCATCGTGCATATTGGGCAGTGAAGTGTTGTAATATGGATTTTGACAAAGCAGGTGTGGAAAGAAAACTTCAGTCAGGAACTTGAGGAGCTTCGTTTGGAGGCTTATGAGAATTCTAAGTTTTATAAGGAGAAAACCAAGATATTTCATGACAAGATGATTTCTAGAAAAGAATTCTCTGTTGGCCAAAAAGTGCTTTTGTTCAATTCTCGTCTTAAGCTCATGCCCGGTAAGCTTCGTTCAAGATGGGATGGCCCTTTTGTTATAACTAACATTTTTCCTTATGGTGCAGTGGAGATCAAAAGTGAATCTAGTGACAAGAGTTTCAAGGTAAATGGTCATCGTCTGAAGCATTTTCATGAGAACCCAACATTGGTAGAGGAGCAACTTGAGGAGGTATCCTTGGATAAGCCCACTTACCCTCAAGTGCAAATTTTTCCACCATAATAAGGGAGTTCTTCCTCCTTTGCTCTTTAATTACACATGTTTCTTTATCTTTTGTTTTGTGATTTCATCGAGGACAATGTGTGATTTAAGTGTGGGGGAGTGTTTTAGAGTTAGGAATTTATCTTTCTAAGTCTTTATAAAATAAAATAAAATAAAAATTTGTTTTGGCTTTGTGCTCAAATTTTCATGACATGATATGGATGGATTCTTGGCATTTTTAGTGAGCATTGATGATCAATTGATGGACCATTTGTGGTAGATTTATCCCTTGAGAGTTTTTGAGCCTTCAACATATGAATGACTATTTTTCCTTGCTAGTGTGTTTTCACTCATGTTTGTTGGTTACTCTAGAACTTGACTTGACTCTTGTTGAAGCTTTTGATTCACATGCATGTAATGAGATGATTTAGGCCATTTTTGTTTTTGTGCTACTTGCCAAATTAGCCTACCTTGCACTGATTCCATTGTTTACCTATTTGAGCCTATTTTAAACTATCCTTTATTTTATAACTCATTGCAAGCTTATGAAGTGAAAAACAATGATTCACCCTAACCTTAGGGAGTAAAAGAGCTTTGGAATGAGTTCTTAAATAAGTGTAAAGGTGTATCATTTTATTTCAAAAAAAATAATAATAATAAAAATAAAAAAAATAAAAAAAAGAAGAAAAAAAAAAAATGTTGAAAAAAAAAATAGTTGTGTTTATTTGTAAATACTATAGATGTGCATGTTGGTGAGTTTGAAAAAAAAAAATTGGTTGATGAGAGGCAAAATGGAGTTCATTGGTGTTGCATTGTATCTCTTGAGATAACTTTGCATGTTTATGTGAAGTCATTCTTCATTGCTCTTTTAGTCTCTTAGGTTGATAGCTAGTATCCTTTCTTATATCCTCCCATACCTTAACCCCGCTACAACCTGAAAAGTCCTTTTGATCTTTATGTGCATGTGTTTCAAATGTTGATGTTAGAGGTTTGTCAAGCTTATGGTAGTGTTAACATTCATGATGTGTTATGAGGGTAAATACAAGCCTAAACACTTAAGAGTTTTCTTAGTGAGATTCTATTACTCTTGGTTCATCTTTTGATTGGATTTGTCTTCTTGTTCACTGGAGATGTTAAGAAAATATTCATATGTGTTCTGAATTCTTGTGCATAAAGTGTTTGTTCCTTGTTCCCAATCATACATTTTAAGGTCCCTAGGATTCAACTTATGGATTTTGCCCAGGAGTGCAAAAGACTAAGTGTGGGGGAATTTGATAGAGAAATTTTAAGGCACCTATTATGGTTACATACTTGGCCTAATTGGTTTCTACATGTGTTTAATTTTGATGATTTAATTGAGTTTTTCATAATTGGGCTTCATTGGATTTAATTGTCAAAACTTGGTTAATCTCGGATTTTACACTCACTATGACCTTTCCATGTTGCACAGATCATTTTGGGCTCTATAGACATTGGATTTTTGTGATTTTGGTGTCTCCTGAAAGCTAAGACCGAGATCTACAATTTTGGGTTTCACAAGCTTCATCAAATTCGGCCCGATTCATGGCCTAATTGGGCTGCAAAGTTGCGGAGCTCGTGCTGACGCGGGTCCAAGACCTTTCCTCACATAATTGGGCATATCTCACTCATTTCTGGTCCAAATGAGTCATATAATATGTCTATGGAAAGCTTATCCAGAGAGGATTATCTTATCCAGATCAGATTTCGAAAATCTGGAATTATTTTGATAGATAACATCTGGATAAGATGTAATCCGAGGGGACACTTTTGATTGGAAGGAAATCCTTCTTTTCAGATTTTTCAAGCTTTATCTTATCTTTTCATTTTCTATTTAAGCCTAAGTTGTTCATTCAAAGAACACACATCAGAATCTCTCATCTCTCTCTACTTGTCTTCTTATTTTTCTTTTGTATCTAAGGTGTTCATACAGAAAGCTTTCAATGGAGATATCCATGGAAGGCTAAACTCTTTTCAATCCTGGACATCATAGATAATTGGTTTGAATTCGAGTTTCTGTTTTGTAATTTTCCATTTTCGTATGTATGCTTTCCTTTCTCAACTTCAATTTCAAATATGAATTCAGTTATTGAACATGATTATGTTTGAATTATATCTGATTAATATAGGAAATTCGTTGTTGAAATCAAGTAAGGCTAAGTACTGATTAGTTATCCAGGTTAATCCGAATTGCATGTAATTCAACATTCATTTAAAATTACGATTGTGATTTGAAGGTTGTTGAATAATAACTATATGATCATAAAGTAAATTTGGGTTAACAGAGTAGTATCCGGATTTGGACTCTTTTAAACCATGATGAATTCTACCAATAATCGTGATGTCTGGGATTGATTCTTTGATCAATAGCATTTCATTCTTTTCTATCATTTTTACATTCTAAAATCACAAACCCCCCCTTGTTGTATTTAGCAATTTTGGTTTGATAACATAACCTGTATCCTTAGGAAGAATGACCTGAACCTTATACTACAAATAAGGGGACTTAGACTATTTTGATAGCAGACGGGCAGAGCTATCATCCACCCCATGTGTCTTCTTAGGTTATGGCACAAAACATAAAGGATACAAGTGTCTTACCTCTTGGTAAACTAATCCTCAGTAGGCATATGTCTTTTGATGAGTCCAAATTCCCCTTTAGTGATCCATCCTCACCATTTTCCAAACTCATCAACCCAATTCCTCCCCTACCATCAAAACACATACCTTCTGCACTATTCCATGTGCCAAAACCCTCACTATCTATAACCACCTTTGTCCATTGTCCACCACCTGGAACACCGCTGAACCTCTGAACCCACATCCACTACCTGTCTATGTTCCCTATTCAATACCCATCTCTAACAGTTTCAATCCCCTATTGTCATTCCAAGCATGAATTAAACACAAACACAAACACAGTTTCTACTTCTTCTCCTACCAATGGATTCCAGCCAACAATCATCCTATGGTGACAAGGGCAAAGGCTGGTGTATCAAGCCAAAAGTCTTTCAAGCTTAGTTAGGCTAACTCTGCTAAACAAGCTCTTGCTTTAGCACATTGGAAACAAGCTATGGATGATGAGTACACTGCACTTATGAGAAATAAAACTTGGCTTAGTTCCTTTACCACCTAGGAGGAGTGCTATTGAGCAAATGGGTGTTTCGAGTCAAGTACAACTCTGATGGCTCACTTTAGAAATACAAGAATCAACTAGTGGCCCAAGGTTTTAATCAAAGACCTGGTTTTGACTATCAGAAACATTTAGTCCAGTTGTGAAGCCTACATCAATCAGGTTCCTGCTCTCTTTGGCTATCTCCAAGTCATGGTGCATAAGGCAATTATATGTAAATAATGCCATTCTTAACGGGGACTTGGTTGAGGATGTCTACATGAAACAACCTCAAGGGTATGAAGTAGGAGATGAGTCTCATATGCAACTGACCAAGGCCCTATATGGGCTCAAGCAAGCTCCAAGAGCCTGGTACCAAAAGCTAGCTTCCTTATTCAACTTGGTTTTTAGCCTACCAAATCTGATATCTCTCTCTTCACCAAAGCAAACTCAGCATTTGCCACTTATGTTTTAATTTATGTCAATGACATAATCATAACTGAGCTTCAATGCATACATATTAGACTTGATTGCTCAACTACAAGCCAATTTGCTCAAAGATATGGGTAAGCTGCACTATTTTCTTGGTATTGATGTTAAGCACACTCCTGAAGGTGGACTCATACTCACTCAATCTAAGTATGTTCATGATTTGCTAAATAAGGTTGGAATGAATGGTTGAAAGCCTCTTCCACCCTGCTACCATCTACTACAAAATTATGGCTAGAGAGGTTGAATTTGAAGATCCAAGTCTATATTGCTCAATAGTTGGCAGCTTGCAATACATTACTGTCACAAAGCCTGAGCTAGCCTATTGTGTCAACCGTGTTTGCCAATTTATGCAAAAACAACTTGAAACTCTGGAGGATAGTTAAGCGCATCCTACGATATTTAAGTGGGACACTTTCTATGGTCTTCACATTCAAAAGGGTGCAGACCTCAAACTCTTAGGTTCAGTGATTCTGATTGGGTAGTGACCCGGATGATCGTAAGTCCACAAGTGGTTATTGTGTGTACTTTGGTCCAAACCTTATCTCTTGGGCATCCCACAAGCAACATGTTATCTGGCTAAGCACAAAGGCTAAGTATCAAAGCCTAGGCTCTAGTTGTAGACATTTTGGGTGAGAAACCTCGGAGATCTCTGCACTCAATTCCTCAAGTGTCCTGTGATAACTTGAGTGATGTTCTCCTGGCAATCCTATTTTACACTCTAAGTCTAAGCATTTTGAGTTGGATTTTCATTTTGTATGAGACCATGTTGCCAAAGGGAGGTTCACATTAGTCACATTCCAGCTTCTATGCAAGTATGATGTGTTAACTAAACCCATTGCTTCCTCATTATTTGTTGATTTTAGGAACAAGCTTAGGATGCAGGTCCAATCCGTGAGCTTGAGGGGGGATGTTAGGAGAAGTTGTGAGTTAGTTAGTATAGTAGGCTGGCTAACAAAAATGGTTAAGCACTAGTATAAATGTGTATATATACTCTTGTAACCACCTTCATCATTAGTAATAATCATTTCACACTTTCAGTTACACTCTCATAGATCTCTCTTTCTCTTCTTCTCTCTCTATCTCTCTCTACTCTCTGCATACAATAACTGTTACTTGATGGAAAGACACTCCATCACTTTTCTCATAGCATATTCCAAAAAACCTTATCGGTTTACTTTCCAACTTGATCTTGATGGTAGGAAGTTGTGTGTGCAAAAGGAATGGTGCCATGGTGAGTGCTGCAAGAACCCCAATATCGGTTACCTGGAGGCATAAGGGGTTTAGGGATATTTTTGTACTTTTGGCTTTATATTATATTTTTTAATAAATTATTTATATTTTTAACAAATTATTTATAATATTTTTGGTAATTAATTTAGCCTTTGATTCAATTTCATTTTAGATCTAATGTTTAAAGTTAAAGGAGCATCACAAGCTCCATAATAGGTGGGAGCAAATTATCTACCACCCTTTCTATTTTTGAGTCACGACAGTTTCTGTTTGAAGATCTGTGTTGGATTATCTCTCAAATTCCTTCAATTTCTCAATTTTTCGTTTTCCATCTCACAAAATATAGCAACCCATGCCTTTGGTATTTGTAAGAGTGAAGGCCGCTAAATTAGCGCTGCTAGCTTGCTACATCCTCGGGTGTAATGAATTGGAGGACTGGGAGGCCGACAGGGAGCCTACGAAAAGGATGGAGTTTGCCAATATCTCCACCTTAGAAAGTATCCCCGTGTCCCCTGCCAATGCTCCTTGAAAGATTCCCTCTTTTCTTTTTTAGTCCACAAGTCTTGTTTTTATCTTACACTACATGTCATTTTTTGCCTTTTAATTCTGAAGAATAGTTGGAACTACTCATAAATACGCTGTTAGGCATTGACATTTATTCTTTTTCAGCATTATTATTTTAAGGGGATGTTCTGTTTGCCTTTTCATTAAAAACAAACCTGGAGAATAGTTGGGTTATTCATAAGTAGGGGTGTTAGGCATTGACATTTATTCTTTTTCAATATTATTATTTTAGGGGATGTTCAGTTTGCCTTTTGGGTTGAAGACTTGAAGTATTGGCATTGTGCTTTTCCAAGTTTTTACTTCACTTTTCAACAAGCTAATCTTCCATGAATACACATTTGGCTCTAACTTCTATTATACACTAATGAGTTATTTGTTAAGTCAAGAGTACTTAAATCTAAAGAATTTGAGGGAGATCATATTTTGCTATGTGCAAACTTGATGATGAAGGTTCATGCCTTCACTAATGATAGGCTGTCTCATGAAAAGTCAACTGAGTTATTTGATTGAATGCTAGAGTCATGTATTGCCTTGCATGGGTATATCTTTGCAGAACTCATTATTTAACTGTGATTGTTCTACTCAAAACTCAGTTTTAGTTGCCATTAGTATTAGTATTGGATAACCCCAAAGTTGAATGCCATAGTAGTTTCAGTAAAAACTAAGTTGTATGTATACAAAATTTAATTTGAGTTGTATAGTTTGTATGCGAGTAAATTTTGAAGTCCAAATGAAATAAATATTCTTACAATATGATCCAAAGTAAAAACCCAAGCATTATGATTATTTGTAGTTCCTTTTGGATATTGAGTGGAATATAATGCCTCAAGGGCTTAAAAAGCGCTTCAAGTGAATTTCAAGAAATCATGAATAACATATTCTATCCTCACATGGAATTTTTTATTGTGTATTTAGATGATATATTAATATTTTCAAAAGGAATCAATCAACACATTCAACATTTAGAAAATTCATTAACATTATAAAAGAAAATGGATTAGTCGTATCAATCAAGAAAAATGAAAATATTCCAAGATAAAATAAGATTTTTAGGATATGAAATTTATCAAGGGACAATTACCCCAATTAAAAGATCATTAGAATTTATAGAGAAATTTCCAAATGAGATAAATGATAAAAAAATAATTACAAAGATTTTTGGGATGTTTAAGTTATGTGGCAAACCTTATTCACAACATAAGAACCATTTGTGCCCCTTTATATAAGCATATTAGGAAAATCCTCTAGCATGGGATGAAGAAATGAGTCAAACAATTATAAAAGTCAAGAGTATAATCAAAAGCCTTCCATGTTTGGAATACAAACCATCCTGCATCTTTAATAGTAGAAATTGATGCCCTTTATTGGATATGGAGGTATTCTCAAACAAGTTCTTCCAAACTCAGGAAAAGAACAAATTGTCAAATATCATTATAGTATTTGCATTTAACTAGCATAAATATTCAACAGTTAGAAAGGAGATTTTATCTATAGTTATTATGTATTACAAAATTTCAGAATGATTTATTCAATAGAAGGTTTCTAGTGAAACAACTATAAGGGGCTTCCAATGTTTTACAAAATGATGTTAAAAACTTGTTTCAAACAAATATTTGCAAGGTGCAAGCCCTTTGATCCTGTTTTGATTTTGAAATTATACAGATAAAAGGGGAAAAATGCATTACCAAACTTCCTTATGAAAGAATTTTTGCAGTGCTTAACCCAGAATGAGTAAAAAGCCTATTACAAGCTAGAGTTATGGTCTACCATTAGACCAAGAAAAGCAATTTGTAAAAACTTCTATATCATCAAAACCTTTGACTATGTCACACATACTTAAAAGCGGCCTAGCAGTTAATAAAAGCCCATCAAAAGTACCAACTCAATATAGATTTACAGCCGTTCAACTGATAAGGCCATTAGACTTATTCATGACCAAACCCATTGTAAAAGAAGAATGTCCCTTCATTGAAAAACCCATTCTTACCCATAATTCCTATAGAAAAGAGTGGTTTAGACTTGATAGAAAAACCCTATGCAGGGACATTTCCCTAAACCTTTTCACAATGTACCAATGCATTTACGGAAAACTCAAACCTTCCATGAGTTTATTTTAGTAGACGCTAAATCTATAAAGCTACACCAGCAAAAAAACGCACGTTTTCAGTGGACTTTTTCCACCGGTATTGAAAGAAATAACAAAAAATGGAATACCATTACCGGCAATTTTTCCGTCAATAATATCGATAATATTATTTTACCGCCAAATTTAGCATGCCATCTACCAATAGTTTATCAATAATTTTTTTTAAAAAAAGGCTCATTACCAACAGATTGTTTCACCGATAATTTATCGATAATTTTTTTTACAGTACTAATTAGTTTTTCGTTTTTAGAAATTATTGATTTAGTACATTATTTTTTAGTGATAATTACTTTTTTAGTTCTGTCGCCTACCATTACCGTCATCAAAGTCGCATGGGAAAATTCAACTTTTTTAAAAAATATATTTTTTCCAACAGATTTTTCCTTTGGTAAGTACTTATTTTGGGAAAAAAAAATGCATTATCAAGGGAAAAATCCGTCAATAATACCAAAAAAATCTGCCAGTAATGATTACCACCGAGAAAGTTTTAACAAACTTTTTCAGCCTATTTCTAACAGATTTTTTTTGTAAAATTTGCAAATAATTCCCTTGACAAGAGTTATCAAAGGAAAAAAATCTATCATAATAGTTTCCAACGAGATTATTACTGCATTAAAATCCACCAATAACGAAATTTCCACCGGTAACATGAAAAATCCGTAAATAACAACTGTTTTTCTAGCAGTGCTAACCCATATACCAATTCCAAAGACCCAAGAAATCTCTCATTCAGAAATTAAAATTCTTCAAGTTCTAAGACTAAAAGATTGGAATCAAAGTCTTTTCCACCCCAAGGCCTTCAGCACGAAGTTCAAACCCCAGCATTATAATTATTATGATTATATGGATGCATGGCATCATGCATTAGCATCCTCTTCGGTATCACTCATGAAAAAAATATCTGATGCACAAGATTCAGACGGCATTGGTGTCCTTTAGAATTATCTAGGTTGTATGATTAAGGTTTAAGGAAAGCGGAAAACACTACAGCTTATATATATATATATATATATATATATATATATATATATATGAGAGCCTGCAAGACTCAATCTGTTTGTGTTGCCAAATGCCCTAACTGCGGCTATTGGCTAATCCACAGAAAACCCTTCGTACCAAAAACCTATCTATGGGTCAAATTTATATTTTAAACTCAAGGTATTAGGTCAAACTAAAACGCCAGTATGAGATCACCAACTTATCATTTAAATTCCGGGTTCAGCATTCAGAGATCAACAGTTCATGCCACCAGTCCAAGCATATAGAAATAGACCTCTTGTATTGATAAGAGCATTGCTATAACTGTACATTCTATTGGTCAAACTGAATGAAATTACTATAACATTACTTGTGCCTTAGTCAAACAACTCCAGCGTTATCTGTGACTGGAAAACTCAACGATCAGCTACCAAAGCTTGGTTATCATTACCAGAGAAAGCAGCAATAGTATGTGCAGGGATGCAGTGACAGTCTGACTCATTACCTTCATCAACCTGGTCATCAGGCGCAAAAAAGAGGATAAAAAGATGCACATATTATCCTGATCAATAGACAATTTGGTCATATAGTGAATGAATAGCACACCTGCTCAGTTGGTGCAAGAGGGTGTTCCTGATTTCTTTTAGAAAGGTCTCTCAAAAAACCCTGCAGAATACCTTTGTTAACTCAGCAGTCAGCATAGCAAAACTTGCAAATTCACACTCGAGCATATTTGAATCAATGCTCACAAAGAATATAGTTGCATAACCCTCTAGGCCAAGTATAATACACCTTGAAGATAAGAAGAAAGAAAATTAAATTACACCCTGATGACTTTTAAAGAAGGTAGTTCACAATAACAAGTTAAAATGCAATATCAACAGAAAAGGCCACACATTAATATACCGATTGATTATCTTGCTTTCTCATGAAACTCCTTAGAATTAGTTTTCCTCACCATTAAGTCTACAATACAGCTTGAAGTGGAAATAACATCAAGAACCAAAAGGGACAGCACCATGATTATATACATCACATGTTATATTCAGCATGGTGGTGGTCTGTTAAGATTCAATTGCCAGATACGGGGCTTCGAGTCCCACATCGGAAGTATGGGATTCCAGTGGGCAGTTTATAGGGGCTCTCCCATCACAATGGCTAGCTTTTGTGGTGTGGTTCTCCCAAGGTCGTTATCAATTGGTATCAGCCTTCCACCATGTCTTCCAGTTGCAATCAAGTGGCACAGGTGGTGACACCGTCATTGCAGTGTTTGCCCACAACTAGTCAAGAGGCTAGTGCACAGCCAGCCCGCATGGGCGCCAGGGCTGTGTAGTGTGGTGGGATGCTAGGATCTAATTGCAAGATATGGACTTGGAATCCAACATCTGAAGTATGGGATTCCAATCAGGGGTCTATAAGGGCCTTGGAACCTCCCATCACGACGGCTAGCTTTTGTGGTGCGGTTCGACCAAAGTTCTTATCATGGTCCATGAAGCCACACGGCTTATCATGACAACTATAATAGCCAAACACATACAGCTGTGAAACATTTTTAAACTAGAGAAAACTAAATATTCAAACACAACATTCTAGACATCAAATCTGACAGATTAAAAGATATCTGAATTTTTACTATGCTGATTGATTATACAAAAAAAGGACTGACACTATAGGGTTTTTGGTATCTTCTCAAACCAATTCCTGGCTTCATATAACAGTATGCATTTCCAAATTCTAATAAATTAAGGAAAAGGGCAGAGCATGCATAAGAACCTAAATCTGAAAAAGCTGGGGAAAAATGCACAACTTAGCATGCCCTGTGCATACAGCAAAAAAGCATACAGAATAGCAAGATAAAACTGCATCTTTGTCTTGTCTGTTATATTGAAAATTAAACTACTAGATGGAAGACTAAACAACTTAGCAAGTATATATTAGAAAATTATATAGCTGCAGAATATGTATTGACAGAGTAAAATTCACTTCAATTTTAATAATTGCTCTAGTTGCATAAATTTGTACATTTAAAAAAAAAAGGGCATTTTTCACAAACCAATACCTACCCTATTTGCCCAAAAAAGCCCACAAGCATTGCAAAGTGATCTTGGACCAGATGGCCCTCGCCGCATCATTGGGTGGATTTTGAACTTATGCCACAATGCACGCATCTGTACAAATGTAATAAAAAGAGATGATAAAACATCCAGTTACAGATCTCCCTGTCAAGGGGAAAATAACTTCATTATGTGCAGGAACTTCTTGGCAGAAAATACCCCATAATGTAAAATATAAAGTTGTATTAAAAAAAAAGGCAGTAATTGATAGCAATTCAAAAGGCACCACCAGAATGCACAATTGGTTACAAAATCTCAGGATTAAAAAGGAACTTCTGGCTACATTATAAAGATAACACAACTCACGAGGTTTCCGATTGATTATCATCCTGGCCGGACTCCTGGTCTGTACCCCAACTAGATCCATCTTGTTTTTTAGATGAAGTAAATTGACCCTTGTTACGGTGCATCCTATATTTAAACATCATACAAGTATAAAATAGGCATGGTTACACAAACTTTAACAGCTACAATAATGAGCAACAAGAAAGAAGTGAAACATTGATAACATGCAACCATTAATAAGATGATGAAGGCTTCCATTTCTTCATACATTAAAAAATGCAAAAAATGTCACTGAGAAAGACAGCTTATATATGTTTGACTAACTTCAACTAAGTTTATTCATTGTTCAGATTTAAGTTTATTTGTTGTTCAGATTTCACTCTAGCAAATCACAACACATGATTATTAAGATTTTACTCAAGCAGCTATAAATTTTCAGATGTATCATGCATTCAATTTCAACCTACCAATATTGGAAAATATTCAAGTATACATCACTACTGTTAGGATCAATATTTGACTAACAAAATACAATCTAAAGCTCGTTCACTGGCATGTGTCCCACTTTCATGTTCAACAACAACAAAAATCAGGTTAAGAGCAAGTTTTGCAGATTTTAAATATTCTTAGGAAACATTTCTTAGAATGGGACCAAATAAGAAAACAGCCAGTCATTTCCATCGTTTTCAGAAAGAGGAAGTTCAAGTCAAGACATGGCCACAATACTGTAATTACAATAGAAACGAAATCAACCAAGGATGTTGATATGGAACGCACAAGTGTACTCTACCCGAAGTGAACCGCCAAACATTTGTTGGTTATTGATTTCACCATATATGTTTCAAAATCAAAGTATAAAGGAGATCCTTTTGGTACCCATGATAATTTTAGTAGTATCAATAAGTGGCTATTGTTTAGCCATGAGCCCACTACTTTGAAAATTATTTTTTTAAATATTTTATTTTAAAAAAAGTAGCATAGGTGGATTGTGGATTAATATTAGCCACTAACTCTTACAAGATACTAATGTCCTTAAAAAGGTTGAGGGTACTAGAGAAACCTTCTAAGTGTATTCAACAAGTAATACATAATTTGCAGTTCACTCTTGGTACCAGCACCCTTGAAAAAAAAAAAAACAATGGGTATTCCAGAATCTATGCTGCCAAAATGATAGAATTGCAAGAATTTCAAACATAATAAAATGAACATCCAAAACAAATGACATGAAGTGAAAAGAGCAAAGAATGATTCTATCATTAAA
This sequence comes from Dalbergia oliveri, assembly GCA_030441495.1. Taxonomy (NCBI): domain Eukaryota; kingdom Viridiplantae; phylum Streptophyta; class Magnoliopsida; order Fabales; family Fabaceae; genus Dalbergia; species Dalbergia oliveri. The sequence continues at coordinate 10,357,913 of JAMLFY010000014.1, read as the reverse complement.
TATAACAATTTAACTATATTCTTTGACAATCATAAGCCAATCAGACATCAGCTTTCATTTAATGTCAAAATAACATAACAATTCGCATAATGTTCAAATCCAGTCTTTCCACAATTCAAATGGACAGGCTTCTCTAGAGTAAGTGTGAGAATTGAGATTGATCCACATCAATGAAGTTCAAATTGCTCCTCAAAATATGTGCCCTAGAGTCAACTTGATAATAGGACCAAAACTAACCTCTACCACACCCACCCACTATTAAGTCTACATTTTGTTCCACTTCAAAATGAGAGAACAGTTTAAAGCAAAAATTCCTAAAATATAGCCAATCATAGAGCTGGGCTTGAGCCATAGTACTAACAATTTTTAAAATGCCAATACTCAAGCCCAAGTCAACGCAATTTGATGTAAAATGACATCCACAACCCAACAGTATTCGATGTAAAATGAAGCCCAAATCACAAATCACAATTGGTCCTATTCTCGACCACAATGCTCAATAAATATATCTACTACTTACAACCAAATTGGTTTATGGATGAAAAGTGCATAACTCATTCTCAATCATTATTTACACATCAGGCATTTAAGCAGAATCAACTTTTGAGCACAAATCATAAACAACTTTGGGTGAAGTTCAAAGAATTCAATATAATACTCAGAAGTGCCTATTACAAATGCCAGTACAATAATTATCAGACCTGAGCGCAACTTCTTGACGTACACTATATCAAACTTTCTTATCAAAGCAACGCTCTTTCCTCTTCTGCCGGAACCTATTTAATGATGCCGCTCGCTGTGGCTGACTACACCTTGCAGGAAATTCCATTGAACCCTGCAGCAGGCAGCAGCAACCAAACAATTAGAAAATGCCACTCAGCACTGAGCCCCGAGAGCATCAGTGAAAGTTCCACTATCAAACAAATGAAATAATACCCTCTGATTTTGTTGAGGCGTTGCATCCACACATGGCGAAGCCGCTGAAGGTAGTTCGCATCCACCCAACAGTAACAACACAGCTTGAACCTGTAGAATTATTCGTAGGGTGTTTCTCTGGTACGCTTGATAAATTCAAGGAGGGAACAGGCACATTTTAGTTATTTGTGACTAATAATGTGTCGTGTCCCACTAACTCAATTTAATCTAGAAATTCAAATATTCAATCACAGCCATTAAAGGAAAAACCTTATTCTTAAATAATCAAAAGTTCCTTCTTATCAATAAACAAGTATAAAAATAAAATTAAAAAAAGAAAAAGAAATAAGCGAAAGTATAAAATAATCAAATATCTCTTCCTTTACATGCTGCTTAGACCAATTCGAGCAAACACAAATGCAAATTTTAAGATTTAGCTCCTCTAAAGTGAAGTATAAAAGTAACGGGCCAACCAACTTTGGATCATTCAGTAGGATCCACACATAATGCATACAAGATGAAAGTTATTGATTCAAGGGTGATTAACTCCTCACTTTTGCACTTTACCAATACCATCAGTTTAGAGGAGTCAAATCCCAAGTTTTACAATCCCGGATCGACAAAATATTAAAAAAAAAGAATCCTAATAATTTTTTTTGTAACAAAATGGGGGAAATTGACAATAGAGAACCTGTAACAAAAAAAAATAGACAAAAAAAAATTCGAAAATTGTACTTTTTCGTTTCGGTGTGTGATTGAGGAAAAAACCGTACCTTATCAGGTGTAACAGAATCGAAAACATAGACTTGGCCACGGAACGACAGCGTAAGCTGGCTGAGAATCGTCGCAGCGTTGAATAGCCAAATCGTGGCCACCACCAACGACTCCTCCGCCACCGCTACCGTCGTCAAGGGCGTGAGTGTCGTACTGAATGTGGTGGCCGTCGATGCCCCCGCCGGAGCCGTCGTCGCTCTCGCCGGCGCCGATCTGGCCGGTCATGTTCACAGGCTGGGCGTGTCCGTACATTGCTGGTTCCATGGGAGAACAGTTTGGGGCTCCCTATGCATTTACAGGGAGGATTCGAACGGAGAGGTTTGGGAACCCTAACCCTAGTGTGAGAGTTTGGAAAATCTTGGATTCGAATTTCGAAGAGTGAGAGTTCGGAAGGAACGTGAGAAGGGACGAAATTGGGTTGTGTGTGTCTCTGAGGGTGCGAGCGTGAGGGCGAGTTTGGAGAGGGAGAGGTGTGTGAACAGGAGAAAGACTGTAGCAGTTCCTCAGCAAAAGGAGAAGGTGAAAAAGTGTGACCCTGATGGTGTTGACACTTACGGGGCTTGCCCATTAAAGGAAGGCCCAATAGACATGGTCCATGAAAAAAACATGAGAAACGTTTTATGATTTTTTGGCTCCTCTAAAAGTGAGCAGCTTGGGTCTAAAGGAATAATTACCCTTAGATCATTTAGTGAAATCTACATATATAAAAATTATTTATCCAAAAAAGTTATCTCATTACTTTTACATTTTACTAATCTTCTCACTTTAGATGAGAAAATCTAATGTTTTAATCTGAGTTAAATTATATTTTAAATATGTATAGAAGGGATTTTGTAAAAAGACAAACTTAAGTTGTATGCTCTACGCCTCGAGGGATTAATCATTGCTTCGACCGTGAATACGTTAGGTTCACCTAAAAAGAAATTACATTTTGGCATTAAATATTTATGTTTTAACACTTTAATCCTTAAAAGATGAATTGTATATACTTTTATAACACTTTAGTTTATTGTTATCATATTTCTTTAGACTAAAGTATTGAATACCAAATCTTTAGATAATTTAAGTATATGCAATGAATCTTTTCATAACTCAAGTGTTATAATACCAAATTCTTTAGGGATTCAAATTTATACAATTGATCTTTTAGAATTAAAATGTTAAAATAAAAATCTTTTAAGCATGGTTAAAAAAGACTGGCCATCCTTTATCCATTAGCGAAGGACAGCATTTAATCTGGGTTGAACCCCAAACCGCCTGGAAGAAGGCGATGGTGTAGGGAGGAATCGATAAAGTGGCAAAATTAAGGAAAGTTAACATTTTTTTAATGCAAAATTTCATTATTTGGGTTTTTTAAAAAAAATGTAAAATCTCATATTTCCTAATTTTTCTTTTCTAATATGGGAAGTAGTAACTTGAGAAATTTGACCCATATGGATAATGTTTATTTTAATTAAGAGATGAATTATGTTATGTTCTATGGGTTTTATTGATGTCTAATTTAATTTTTAGTTATTTTATGACATATATTTTATTTTATATTTTTATATATTTATATAAATACATATTTTATTATGTCCGATTATAATCCATTTAACCCAATAAAGGTAAACCTTGAAACCCTTGCCCCAACATTCAATATCGATCCAATTTTTCAAACCTTGCTTTTAAGGACCAAAGTGTAGTAGTTTTAATCTTTTAACTTTCATTTTCTTTGATGTAATATTCTTTACATGTTATAAGATTTAGCTCCTATAAACTGAAAATTTATAAAGTGAGAAAATTGGGGATTAATCATCCTTAAAATTTTTTATCATTTAGTGGAATCTATGCACAATAAATTATTAATTTAAGAGTGATTATCCCTAACGTTATCACTTTACAATTCTCTTTCATTTTATAGGAGTCAAATCCTTTATTATATGAGTTTAATTTCTATGCATTAATAGTGTAAAATTATTTTATCCGTCATCCAATTAAGATTTTTTATTTTAATAACTTTTCAAGTATTACATGTAAAAGTTAATTATTATGACTAATATGACAACACATAATTAAATAACTATACAAAAAAAAAATTTACATTATCAATGGATAGATATTAAATCCATATTATATATGCTTAGCCTTAGTGTCACATGTTGAATATGGAGATTCATTGTATTTTCTTTTTTGTTTATTTTGGTTTTGGCCCCAATGAATCATAGTTCACTCCTTTCAAGCAGGTGAACACACTCATTTTCCCTATCCCAAGTCTTAATCCCAACCGAAGAAAAAAAAAAGGTTTGATTCCTCTAAAACCGAGTTGGTAAAGTATAAAAATAAGAGATAATCTAACATTTAAATGAATAATTTTTATTATGTATGGATCTCATAGCTATTACTCTCTGTTAACAATAATTTTTATTGGGGTTAAAACATATAAAGATCATTTTATAATTTATAAAAGGGAGCATCACAGGCTCCAGAACTTGTTATGAACCAAAGTAGAAACCACCTCAATTCATCATCAATTTACGCCAAATTCATACAATTTGATTTTGATTGTCTTTTTAGGATTGAATGACTTAATTTATTGAAGGAGACTGCATTTAGGTGTCCCAAACTGACCATGATCTTTTTATTAGGATTTACTAACTCAATTTAATTTTAATTATTTTTTCAATCATGTGAACAATTACAATTTGTAATTTGAGTAATCAATCATTTTTAAATTCTACGCAAGTTAAATATAATATTATTAACGAAGTGAATAATTCCGAAATGAACTACGTTATTAAAATTATATAACTCAATGCCCAGAATCTTATACAATTTTTTTTTTACTTAAAACAAATTCTATGTAATTAGTTTTTTACTTAACTTTATTTTGTTCTATTAAAATTTAGGAATAAATATCTTGATCAACTTCGTTGATTAACATAATTACTACTATAATTTTGTAATAATATTGCATTGAATCTCATTCTTTATATATAAATCATCACATTATTTCTCATTATTTTTTCCATGATAATAAAACATTCACGTATTTATATATAATAAATATTAACTTCATTAATATTATAATTTGTAGAACTGAAATAATATCAACTTTATTATTTGCAAAAAAAATTTGTTATCTTCCCGCTACATTTCTTTATTCAATTGCAGATCAAAGACGAAGACCAAGTTTTTTTAGCGCAAATTCAAAGGTAAAAATGTTCTTGTTTTCTATTATTTTGAATTTATCAACTTACATAAAATATATTAGTGTTAAGTTAAGCATATTAAAAAATTCTTAGGGTATATTTGGTTAGATGGTAAAAATTGAACTAAAATTTTTATGCAAAGTTTCATGTATAAATTTATATATAAAACTCGTCCTTAAAAATTTTATTTTTATTTTTTACTTTTCAACCAAACACATCATTAAATGTTTTTTTATTGTGACTTACATATTTTACTTTAAATTGTTATCATTATAATCTATCAAAGTTGTAAAATAAAATTTTAAGGAACATATATTTACGAGATCTAACAAGTCTTCATGAAATGGGAATTGGGATTTTCATCCCCAACCCCACTTTGTTTAGTGAATGAGGACTAAGTTTGCACAGTACATCTATTTGATAAGACATTAGAGTCAACACATCATGGTTTGTAAAACCGTCCTAAGCCAATGCCATGAACATTACGCCAATATATACTCAACTCCATAATCTGGGCCTACTCGTGCACTTTTTTGGGATTTTTCCCTCCATGGGTCCATCTGTCGCTATGGTCACAACTTGAAAGCCTACAAATAGGAAGCATAGAGGAGGAAAAAAACAAAAAAAATAAACATAAACGTGTTTAGTTTGAGTTTTCAGTTTTAATTTTTATTTTAAGTTTTTCAATTTTTAAGGTTTTATGAAGCAAAACTGGAAATTGAAATTGTAGTTTTCAGAATTTTCAGTATTTCTTCATAAATTCTGGAAAACTGAAAAATTAAAAATAAAACTGAAAATTGAAAATTCAAACCAAATAGGCAGATGGCTCTCCTGGCCTTCGTATATTTTTGTCAGTCATCTCCTAGCTAGTGCTTGTTGTTGCGAATGGGTATACACGCCGTGATCAGCAGATCGATCCATTTAACTAGCAATCCATATGAAAATACTAGAAAATTTTTTGTCTGTCAACTTATGGACTTTTTTAATTTGCATCGATTAAAGAGCGAGCTAAACGGGCTACCCGTGGATTCGAGACCAACCCTAACCTCCATAAGTGAGAGAATACTCAAGTACTACATCAGTCTCTCATTCCATTCAAGTAGTCCATCAAGTACTAACTATTAAGCGTCTAAGACCAAGAGAAGGGTCACATTTAGTTTTAAAAAAATTAACATTTGGATTTTTTTAATTGAATATTTAATTTTAATATTTACAGTATTTAGTAATTAATCCTGTTATTTGTTTAAATTTTAAATTGGAAATTGGATACTATAAAGAAAAGTGCATACATATTTTGCAAGGTAAAATATATTGTATAAATATATAATATCGGGTATAAAAGAAAGTTAAAAAAATATGAAAGAAAGAAAATCAAGGCTAGCAGGCTGCTCAGCGATCTTATGCGTGCAAAAAAAAAAATGAAAAAAAAGGGTTTCACAAATTAGTCTGCAGACTTATAGGCTTATGCGGGGCTAACGCGAATTATGCTACAGTTAAGTTTATTTATGAAACGGACAGCCATACCCGATTAAATGTAGTCCGTTGTGGACTAAACTAACAACCAATTCACATACCCTCCTCTGGTTGTTGCTTACCAAGCTCGTGTATGTGTTGTGCCTTTTAGGTTTCTTCCAGGTTACAAAGTCAACTTGAGTAATTGGTTGCAACATAATTACTAATTATGTGTAAAAAAAGAAAACTAAAACTCTAATTTAAACCCTAGATTTATAGTAATAAATAAATTAGTCTCTTAGATTTAAAAAATCTTATTATGATCCCTCAAATTTTAAAAATAGCGACAAATTAGTTCCTTGGATTTGAAAAGTCCCATCGTGGCTCCTCAAATTTCAGAGATAGGGATAAGTTAGTCCTCCATTAATTTGTCATTTGAACCATTAACGAAAATGTTCATATATCCTATTAACTTGATTATGTCTACTGTTAATTTTTACTATGGATCGTAAATTGCCCGAGGGCATTAGAGAGAGTATTATATCATCCATGTTTTTTGGGATGAAAAATATAAGAACATCAATAAATCTTTCTAATGAGAGCAAAAGAAAAAGATAGGAACTTTAGAAACCTCTCTTCTCTTAAAAACCTCTATTCTCTGCAAAATAAAGATAACTTAAAGTCAAAATATTTCTTCTAAACGGAGAGCTATGGCAAGAAAAGATGAAAAAAAAGGTATAAATGACCTCGTTTAGGCAAGTTAGGGCTCGTCATGAAAATTAACACTATACGTAGCAATGAAACGACAGTGAATATTTTTGTTAGTAGCTCAAACGATAATTGATAGAAGGATTAATTTATCTCTATTTCTTAAATTCGAGGATTGTGATGAGTTTTTTTAAATGTGAAAGACTAATTTGTTCTCTATTATAAATTTGAGAGACCATAAATTGGTTTTGGTGGGGGAAAAAAGTTACCTTAACCAATAGGAATTGGACCTAGTGCGAGGTTGAAACGGCTTGATTTATTATAAGGCAACAGACTATGATTCAAGTCCTAATTACTAGTGATATTCATATTTTAGAGTGCATTTATTTCATTTTCTTTGATAAAAGTATTTTTTAATAAAATGCTAAACCAAATATGTCCTTAGTGTTTAACTGTATTTCAAATAGGATTCTCTCTAATAAAAAATACATGTGAATTAAATAAAAAGAAAAATTCACATTAATGAGAAAAAAATGAAAAAATATTGATATTTAATAGGAATTCATCATAGATAATTAAAACACGTATGTTAGTATAAAAATAGTTTTCTTTTTTTTTTTTGTGAAGAGTAGCAAAATTAGTTGATTATATTAAAAGTGGACTGTGACCCAATACAAATTTAATCAACAATGTTGTAGGATTAAATTCTAGGATTATCGCTTACCAAAAAAAATCACTCTATAAAAAGACTTTCTTAAGCAACTCTTAGAAAAGCACTTGTGCTGACAAATTAAAAATTATGTTTTTATTGTCATCCAATTATTGGAGATTTGAAAAGGGTTTGCTAAAAGATGAGGTAACAAGGATGCTATTCAATCACCTGAAAGTGGATATCTATTTGGAATACCTATTTAATAACTATTAGATTTGATGGTAGATCTTACACATTTCATCTATCACATTATATCTAATGATTATTAATTGGGTATCTCAATAGATAACCACTTTTTATGTTTAAATAGTACCACTCAATAAGATAATGATATCATTTTAAATAACAAAAACTTTGGCTCGACACAGTCAATGAGTGAATATACTAGAACTATCCAATAATAGTTTATTTGCATACATGATACATATTTCATTTTACCTTTTTTCTTAAAAAAATTATGTATACACACACACACATATACTCATATATGGTTAGGATCAAGGTACATTTGTGTAACTTTAAGAAAATATTACACCATTGAATAACTTTTTATTGGTGTAAATCTTTACAAAATTCACCGTTAGACTAGAAGCTCACATCGTATAGATCAAGTTTGTAAAATTTCAAATTAATCTAAATTTGTTTGGCATAGTTTTTATATGCATTAAAATCAACGTAATATATATACTTAAAATGAACAAAAATAAGAGTTACGTGATTGCATTGCTATTGATATTAGATTTTATGAAATTTGACACAAATGACCTTTATAATAGGTAATTGTAATTTATCGGATCAACAAAAAAATTATTTCATTAAAAGTTATAAATGGTGTAATTTTACTTAAAGTTACACCTATAACTGACCTAACCCATATATATATATATATATATAATATACTTGAAATAAATAAAAATAAAAGCTTCATGATTATATTTTTATTGATATTCAAGTATTTTAAATTTGGCATAAATGATATTTATATATGATGGATAAATATAACTGAATGGTTGAATTGGCAAAAAAACTATTTTATGGAGAGTTATTAAGGTTGTAATTTTACTTAATATGACACCAAGTATAACTTGATCCTAATCCAATATATATATTATTTTCTTAATTTGCACATAATTTCACACTTCCTGTAATCTTTCATTTTCTTTGTTTTTAACACCTTTTCATTTTCAATAATACATTTATACACATTCACATCTAACAATAACTAAATACTGAATATATTAATTTGAACAGATATCCAATTTGGGCAAAATTGTTTTCAATACGAGGATATATTTGATTTTAACAAAATAATATTCAATATATTTGAAATGACATAAATGTATTTATCAAACGTATATGAGTTTAGTTTTATGTACTAAAAATATAAAAATCTTTTATATTATCACCTAATTAAATCATATATCCTATTTAGATAATTAATGTGAGAGTCTATTATTATAAATGCATCAAACCTAAATTCAACAAAATTAAATGCAATATATATTTGTATTAGTGTCACTATAATCCTTGAGACTTTATCTCTTACATTGTCAGATTGATTATGCTGCTATTACTTTTTTTTTTCTTTTGGATTATATATATATATATATATATAGAATTATGCTATATATAGAATTATGATGTTATTACTAATTCTCGCCGAAGTGATATATTTTTGTAAGCAATTGATTCCCATAAAAGAAAGCATTATTATTGGTTTACATTTTCAAGAAATTGGATACGGTTAGAACAGTTTTAAAAAGATATATTACATTGGCTTTTGTAGAAGAAAGGGAGAGTGTTGTAAGATCTATTACATTCCCCACTTTTTAAAACAATATAGATATGACTATATAAAGCTTTCTTATATAGAAAATCATCTGCCTTTCTGTCTCTAAAAGACAATCTCATCATGCGATAGTGGATGTTTTTATATAAACTTGGGAACTTCCACAATGGCCAATTTACAATAGCTAAACATATGCGTATAGTATAATCACATTATGGTTGGAACAACAGAAGTGAAGAAGACCCCACTGACAATAAAGTCAATCCATATAGAAATGCTTTGTTAACGAATCAAACGCAGTGTTTATGGTAATTAATTGAGTTACATAGCCGTTAATTATTATTAGTCTTATGCTGATTGGTGCAGGTGCTTGTTTCGCATTGGAGACCAACCACGTTCCCTCATAGTTTAATGCCAAAATGAACGGTGGTACTTAATTAGCAGTACATTGAATCAAGAAGATAAGCCATACACATATAATAATATTAGTATGTCGGGCGAAGACCCTCCCCTCAGATCTCTACACACACGCACAAGACAATTATAATGATTTTTTTAATTGTGGTTACAGGTTATCACATTGTCTTAATTTGAAGTAATTAATACACAGTCATAGTATTATATTATATTATATATATATAATTTTAATATGATATTAGTATAAATTTATATTAATATTTAGTTAAATTAATTTTTTTGGGTAATGGGTTAAATTTAATTTGAATACTCTAGAAATATACACTAATTATCGTTAGCATGGAAATTAGTCGGCTCAAAATGTTAGAAATCTCAAACCACAAATAATTTTATTGTGATTCCAAAACTAGAGCAATTTTACTAAGGAGGAAAATCTACCCTTTGGTTATGAGTTCTCCAAATATTAAGCTAGAATAAGCTTAGCTTTGGGTAGAGAAATAAATTAGAATTTCATTGGTGAAAAAGACTATGCATAACATCAACCACAATGAAGCATAGATTGAAAGTTCACATAGTTACATGAAAACTACACTACTCCTAAAACAAGAACTGAAAACTAGTAGACAAAAAAAGTTGAACTTTATGGAGTAGAGTATTACTTTGGTTCTTGAAATTGTAAGCGTGCTCATTATAGTCCCTGAAATTTCAAAATTAACTCTTTAATCCCTAAAATTGCATTCCGTAGGTTACTTTAGTCCTTTGTCAAATAACTCGCAGGTCAAACATTATATTTCCTGATGTGGTACGTTAACGAACTTAGTCACCTCCAGAGCTTCATTGCCATCTTTGGTTAACCTCATCACCTGTTAGGAGCTCATTCACCTCTTGGCCAATCTTGATTGTCATCTCTGGTTGACCTCACCACCTGTTAGCCAAGCTCTGCCTCCTTAACCAGCTCCGCCTATTCTTGGCCGAGTTCTATTTCTTCTTGGACGAGTTCCACCTTTTCAAAGCCAAGCTCATTTTTCACCTCTCCGCCTCAAGGGAGCCTTGACAAATACCAGTTGACCTCTGCCTCCTCCAAGATGAGCACTATTTCCTCTCGTCGATCTCTACCTCCTCAGAGCTCCTTTGCCATTTCTACCTTTGCTACCTCCTGGCACGTGTCATTTAACGTGTCACGTCAAAAAATATAACGGTTGACTAATGTTTGTTTGACCAAAGACTAAAGTCACCTCCAAGGCAATTTCAGGTACTAAAGAGTTAATTTCAAAATTTTAGAGACTAAAGTGAAGCATGCTTACAATTTCAGGGATCAAAGTGATACTTTACTCAAACTTTATGTATATTTGACTTATCATGCCTTTCCCTTGTGATTTCTTGCCTTTTATATGCAATCTACGTCTCCTAGTTGAGTTCAAACTTAGACTCCCTATATGATCGCCCTAGTATCAAGCAATGTGCATCCACCCTTCCATTTCTGTCTTTGTGTTATGAAATGTATAAAAACTTCATAATTTCCAATTAAACATAATTTAAATAAAAAATGGGTGAACATTTTTCATATGAGTCATAAAACAATCCATAAACATTGTCCAAATGACAAAATAATTGTTCCAAATAAATCACAAAATCTTTCACTTGTAATTACATAAATCCTCAAACAACATAATTAAATATAAAAATGCATGGTCTATGAATCCTACATGCAATGTAATGGAGCACTACTAACTATGGAAGATGAAATGTATGCGTCCTGGGCACCATTGCTCTACAAGGGCGCGATGAGTGTCGAGTCATAATGAAAGTTGCCAAAGTTGGCAACTTCTAGAAAGTCAGCTGTAAGACAGTACTCCATCCAAGGATGTGGTGCTGTGTGCTACAACGCCTAGGGTATAACACTTGATTAGGCTGCATAAATTTAATTAATATGATAGTAAGTATTAATCTAGACTAAATAAACCACAAAACTTAAAAAAACATTATTAATGTCAAACATGCATTATTTTTAAATAAGTAACTACTAACATATGTATGTTTTGAAGTTCTATAAATATCACCATAATTATAAACTAAATACTTTGAATTAGACATAAACCTAATTAAATACATATAAAAACTAATCAATACAATGAAAAATAAATTGAACACATAAAACTAATTAACTTTTTAAATTTAAACAAAACTACCTAATCTTAGACTAACTGATATTCAACTAAACTAATTACTAGATAAAATAAATAAATAATGTTTTTAAAGTATAAATCAGATTTAATTATATTATATGAATTTCAATTTTTTAAAGTAATCCCTGTAATGACGGTCTCGTTCTAACTTTATTGAACCTAAACTAAACTAAACCAAATCAAAGGTAATATTCCAAGTAAACACAAAACTAAACTAAAACTAATTATACATAGATATCTAAAACTAAACTAATTAAACTTTGAATTAAAAGTAACAATAAAAGTAAAATAATAAAGAAATAAAATACCTGACGAAGGTCGCAGGTAATATGAACATCATCTAAGTGGCAAAGGAAGTTTGAAATCGTTAAATAAGCCAAGAAGCCAGGATTCTCTGAAAGTAAAAATTGAAAAGTATGAAAACGATGCGCAAATGATGGAGTATTCCTGAGTGTATTCATATTTATAGTGGTTTAGAGTGAATACGTCAGACTGCGTATCCTAAAAGACCATGAATACATAGGGCCCCTAATATATTCGCGTACATTAAAAACGATTCAATTTTATACCAAATCTTTTTTCTACTTATTTTTGTAATTAATTTTTTTTGATTTAAATGGATAAAAAATCCTTATAAAGACGATGAACATTAAGGTTTTGCATTACTTTGCAAAATGTTCTTATGTTAATAATGACTTGGTAATGTTCAATATATTTTCTAAAATCTTTAGGTTAATTTGCGATAACATATTTATTTAATTTCTTCTTTTATATTATTAATATATCAAAATTAATTTCATTTATCCCCTTTAAAAAGTTGAACATTTGAACTAAATATATATAAGGTAACTGAGAGTTATTTAATTTATTATTCCTTTTATAAAGAAACGATATTTATTACCTACCTGTGCATATATAAAGTACACCAAACATTATGTAATAACTAATAAGTCTCTGCGCTTTTTTTATCTGCTGTGGCAATAAACATTTTATAATATATACTAATATGGTATGCAATGTACATAAAGTATAGTTGCCACCGTAATAAAACTAAAAGTTTGGATAAGTCTTTCTAATTTTAACGGTCAAACTTAACATAAAGGTACAGCAGTAATGAAACTATGCGAACCGGGAAAGAACATACACTTATGGGCAAGGTTGTTAGGCGAAAAATTAAGAAGGAAAGCCGAAAGTCCTTATTATACTAAGAAATAGACAGGATCACGCAGACCAAGTGAACAAATAACCAGAAAGAGAAAGCCAGAAAGCTGAAAAAAATAAAAAAGAAAACCTCAAAACCAAAAATGCTAACCAAAACGGCCTTTACAGCACATTCACACACTAGAGATAGAAACCATCAATATCACAGTCGTGTTTAGGATCGTAGCTCCAAAGAAAAGTCCTCAGACTCATCACATGCGGTTACTAAATATAAAAAAATCTATAGAAAAAAAATGGAAAGAGTTCAAAGCTCAAACTCGTCATCTTCAACAATGACAAGGGTATTCCCGTCATTCCACCTCCCCAGGTCAGTTTTTATCCCTTATATCGTGTTGCGGGACTCCCGAATTTCTAATTTGTTATTTTTTTGTCACCTAGCCACACGCAGAGACCCGCGGCTCCAGCCTACGCTACATTACTCCCCAGTGCGCACTGCGCACCCCACGGTCACGTGTCTCGAGTCCATTGGCTACGTAATTGACGTGTCGGCCACAGGAAAGGGTGTACACTAACACCCCCGGCGGACGTTAGTTACCGACTTTATATTTTTTCGGATTTCCCACCCATTTCAATATTCCATGCTCTCCCAAGTCGCAAACTCCTGCATAAAACACACAGCCTTTCGTCACAACCAACCAACCAATGCTCAGAACACAGTCTAAGACCCTTTTTTCTCTCTCCCCTTCTAAACTCTCACTCCTCTCCACCGCCTTCAAAATCCAAAAAACAAAAACCCTCAAGCTCTTAGGTTTTGGTATAAATTTATATCATTACTTTCATTTTACGTTTCCCTTTGGGTTCCACGAGAGGTCAATCGCCTCGAAGAAACCACGTCATCGATTTTTTACGCACGTGAACCCAGCATTGAACCACCAGTTTCCAGGTGCGTGAGTTCAGAGTGCAATTTCATAGCTATGTCTTTATATATATGATGAGTATTGAAGCTGGACACAGGTTGTGTTTGTACTTTGTAGATCACTGAACATACACGTATATAAACAAACACAAGTAAGCATTTGTGCTTAATTAGTTTGAGGGAAGAAGAAGACAACGACGGCGACGACTACGGGGAATAGTGGTTTGCACGTGAGTGCGTGCATCACCATCATCATCAACAGCAATAACAACTGTGGTTGTAGGTGTGTAAGGTTCGTGTGGGTGGGTGGTTAAGAACAAAAGAGTTGAAGATCACGGTTATTGAGTGAAAAGAGAGGAAAAGACAAAAAAGCAAAAAAATGCCTCATAGAGCTACATACATTTTCCCCAGGCAATTTCCGGAGAGAGGATTCGATGAATCTGCGAAGCAGACATTGGATCACGAGAGGAAGAAAATCGTCAATTCCATCAAATCATCTGATGACCATAGTACTTTTGGCGTTGAAAGCGACGTGCCGAAAAAGCCATTCGGGTCAACAAAAACAGCAACTGCCGCAGCAACTGTTACTCCTGACGCCAAAGACGACGTGGTTTTCCCTTCGGGCAAACATTCGGCGGTCTCGGACCTCATCGCCGGCGGCAACAGGCTCCGGAGCAAGAACAAACAAATCGCTGTGTTCTGCGATTGGTTGACCGACAAGAAGGGCGATCGCACCGATCGGATCACCACCGCGGGTATGCGGCGGAGGCGGAGGTGGAACGAGAGCTACTGCTGGCGCCGGCGCCGGAGACGGTCAAAGATGCCGGCGAAAATGACCGGAGCTTTGACCGGAAGGTTTCGCTGCCGCGGTTGTCCAGCGGGAGCAGCTACGCCGGGAGCTTGTTTTCCGGAACGACGACGTTAGACGGAACCGCCACTTTCTCAAGCGGCATTAACACCAAAGACGAAACGTCGTCGTCTCGTGTCCCTACCGCTGCCGCATTAACAAGAGGGCACGAAGAAGAACAAGAGCAAGAAGGAGATCGCAGCAACAACAACGGCGGTTACGCTCGGAAGCACAAAGAAGGCTACTACTTGCAAGTCACGTTAGCGAAGAGGCTCAGTTGCTTAGCAAGCCTCACCGCTGAACCCGCTTTCAACACGGGAATCGAAACCTGGGATGCCGAGTCCGTTTCTTATCGTCTATGGGTAAACGACACTTCACTTCAGCTAGTACAAGTTTTTTTTTTTTTTTGGTGTTACTGAATGCGTTTTGTGCATTTTCAGGTGAGTGGGTGCTTGTCGTACACGGACAAGATATCTGACGGATTTTACAACATATTGGGGATGAACCCGTACCTGTGGGTGATGTGCAATGAGATGGAGGAAGGTAAGCGGGTACCGACCCTGATGGCTCTGAGAGCTGTTGAACCCAGCGATACATCGATGGAGGTGGTTCTCGTTGATAGGCACGAGGACTCTCGGCTTAAGGAGCTTCTTGATAAAGCGCAGGAGTTGTACTGTGCTTCCGAGAACGCGTTGGTGCTGGTTGAACAACTTGGAAAGCTTGTTGCCATATGCATGGGGTAAGAACTAAGAAAGATAAGAGAGATTGCGGTACACAAACGTACATATTAGTGTTGAATATTGGTGGTTTGTTTGTTTTGTTGTTTGGTGTTCAAATGTGTGTTTGTGTTATGTGAAAGGGTATCCCGGTGGAGCAAGGGGATCTGCACAAGCGGTGGAAGTTGGTTAGTAAGAGGTTGAGGAGTTTTCATCAGTGCGTTGTGCTTCCCATCGGAAGCTTGTCCACTGGACTGTGCAGGCATCGCGCCATTCTATTCAAGGTGAACAATTCGTCTCATTATATATATGGGTGGTGTTATTTTAGCACCAAAAAAATGGACACTCAATCAAATCTAAAGATGGAAAATCAAAATTTGTATTTTTAAGTAGGGAACACACAAAATTTAAGAATGATAGATTGGATGTCGGTGTGCAAAATGTGGTTAAAATAACATTTCCCATATATATATATAGAATGTTAGTTAGCAACTAAGCATACTTGGCTTTATTGCAGATTCACCTGATCTTAGAATGTCATTGGGTAGTGTTGCTTATATTTTGTTTTGCGCATGCAGAGATTGGCAGATTACATAGGTTTGCCATGTCGCATTGCTAGAGGTTGTAGGTACTGCGCTTCGGATCATAGATCCTCTTGTCTGGTTAAGATTAATGACAACAGCAGGCAGCTCTCAAGGTTAGTAAAATGACTGCCCCCCTGCAGTTGTAGCTCTCCTTTACGCTTTGCCGTTTCAGTTTTTATAGTAATGTCAATCCAAACATCTAGTTTATTGCTGTTGTCTTTGTGATTTATATGATTCATTTTTCAACAGGGAATATGTAGTTGACTTAGTTGGGGAACCAGGAAATGTCCACGGACCAGATTCCTCAATTAATGGAGCATATTTGTCTTCGATTCCTTCTCCATTTCAAATATCTCATTTGAAAGAATGCCAATCGGCATATGTGGAAGGTGAAGCATGTTCTCAATCTCTCAATTCCAATCTCAGCTCTATCATTCATGAAAGTCGCCGCTACTTAGGTATGTTGTGCTTTATATAACCCGAATGGTCTTCCAATTGTTTAGAATCATTAGAAAGCATGTTATATTCTTGGATTTGGGTGCATATCACTTAAACCTTGTTTACATAGGGCCAAGATAATTTTACCAGGTGGACTTTTTAGTATGAACTATATTTCACAAAAACTTGTCAACTAATTATCCGTATGACACAGATTGACACAAACGTCACCCGTGCTTGTATATGCATCTATTTCAAAGTCTATTTGAAAGACATTTGATCTTTCTTTGGTACTTCCCATTTAGGCCAAATCCTAATTTTTCATACAATATGGATTTAAAAATGCTTTTGGCAATTTCCTTCCTGAGCTTGTGGAGCAAGGTTGGTTCAGAAATTTAACATCGAGAGGACAGGGATCCAGTATCTTATGATCACATAGTTTTGTTTTAAGTTGGTAGTCTAAAGTTGGTCTTAGTTGTTACTTGATATCTTACAGGCCATGTACGGGAAAGTCGACAAGGAGAAGACCTTGCTTTGCTGAAAATAATGAGAGCTCCATTTATGCTTCAGGTGCACACTCACCTCTAATTCCTTTTGGATTAGAAGATAGTGACGCTGAATGTGAAATTGTGGGCTTTATTAATTTTCCCTTCTGTCGATGAAGGTGTTTCTGAAGCTTTTCATCCAGCCTCTGAAGCATCATTACATGAATATCCCAGGCTTGTTAAAGATAAGGTTGCAGCACATGAAATTTCCATTGATGAGATTATTGCAAAGAGAAGTTCTGAGGTAAAACCCACTTCTAAGCAATCTATAAAGAGCTCATCCAACCAATCAGGACTGGAAAAGGTACATAATAGACATGAAAACCAGGGTGCTGGAAATATTCCAAGATACTTGAATCTTGAACCATCACTTGCAATGGACTGGCTTGAGATATCATGGGATGATTTACGAATTAAAGAGCGTATTGGTGCTGGTAAATTTTCTACTTCCCTTGCTGTAATTCATGAAGGCAAGTAAGAGGCATGTTGAGTCTAAATGTTACTGTTTTTCCCCCTATATGCAGGATCATTTGGGACAGTGTACCGTGCTGAATGGCATGGATCGGTAAATGTTATGAAGCACTTCTTTTCATTATGTTCATTTTGCTGTATTCTATGCACATTTAAGTTGAACAATGTTGCTTAGTAATATTTTCATGCTCCCTCTCTAGTTTCGTAAGAACATCTGACTTCAGTGAGTGCATACATGACATCTAGTAGTCATGATAACTTTGGACTTGAGGATATTTAACCATGGAAGCATACTGTCTTGGCTTCCGGATATAAATTTCTGATGCAGCCTATAATTTTCTATGTTAATATTTTCCCATTTTGGTGACTTTCCTGTTGTTTTTAAATTGTAGGATGTTGCCGTCAAGGTATTAACAGTGCAGGATTTCCATGATGATCAGTTGAAAGAGTTTCTGAGAGAGGTTAGTCTTCCTCAATTGGATCAAAAAGAGGTGTTACTTACTGCAATTTTTAGTAATCTGAATTGCTGTGATTAAGTGATGTTTGCCCAGCGCATCATTAAATGCATGCATATTAGATGATCATCAATTTTTCTCAATAAGAGGATGTGGTACTGGTACCTTCTATATAGCATGTTGTACTTTGTTATGTTCTAACACTGAAATTTTCCTCTAATAAAAAATGCTTCCATTTCTTTCATTTTCAGCATTTTCTTGTTTTGTCTTCTACTAGCAACATCTCTGTCCTACACTCCTACTAATGTTTCTTCAACTTGCCTATACTGGTTTCTCTATTTCCAGCCTTATTTTTTTTGTTTTGTTTTTATCTTGATACGAGGAAATCATTTTTAAAATTGTATATTTTTTGCAGACAAATTACATGATTACTAGTGTTTAGGTGGCTAAAGCTTCTTATTGCTGAGTTCACATTTATTAATGAAAACACACGTTCACATCAAATCCTAATGTTGTTTTCATTGTTTCAGGTTGCAATAATGAAACGCGTTCGCCATCCAAATGTGGTGCTCTTCATGGGTGCGGTTACAAAACGTCCCCATTTATCCATAGTGACAGAGTATTTGCCTAGGTAGAGATCCAGCTTCTTCCATAGTTAACTGTATTATTGAACTTTCTTGCATAAAACTTTTTAAGTGTCTTACTGTTGTTTCTTGGTACATGTATGACAGGGTAGTTTATTCCGCCTAATACATAGGCCAGCATCTGGTGAAATTCTTGATCAAAGGAGGAGATTACGGATGATTTTAGATGTGGTTTGTATCAGATATGATATATTATATTATTATTCTGTCATGTTAATAGATTAACTAGTATATGATATTTGATTTGTGTGATTGCAGGCTAAAGGGATAAATTATCTCCACTGTCTGAAGCCTCCAATCGTGCACTGGGATCTCAAATCCCCAAACCTGTTAGTGGACAAAAATTGGACCGTAAAGGTATAATGAACAGTTGAGTTTCTCCTTGAAATTTGTATAAATTTTGAGCAAGTGCATGATTCCGTTTTCATTTCGTGCTCAGGTGTGTGATTTTGGATTATCCAGATTTAAGCCAAACACTTTCATATCGTCAAAATCTGTTGCTGGAACAGTGAGTCTCTTACCTCTGATAATGTGCATACATAAGCATGATATAAGCTTTTTAGTGTTCTGGTTCTCTTCCAATTAATTGGTGGGTGGTCCGCTTTATATTGGGAAAGGAAAATCATTTCAGTGGTACTTCAATACATGAATCACCGTTATACATGTAGACAACAGTGTTGTTACTATACTTTTTCCTTTCAGGGTGTTGTTAAGATCAATTTTATAATCATGTTTTACAAAGACGATTGGCTACCAGTGAGATTGGATGTATAACTTGATGTCAGTTTAGTCTTTTGGTTGGGGAAGTACAGTCGTTTACTTGTGTACTTTAAAGGATAAAGTTGTATTTGTTTGATAATCTGTCTTGGTACTAGGTTCTGCATGTAGGTGTAGATATAGAGGAAAATTCCTTTTAATATTGAAGTGGTCGTATATTAATATTTTGCAGGTTGATCTTTACTTCACGCTGCCTCACCTTCCATAAGTGTGTAACTCACTTAATTTTATTTTCAGCCTGAGTGGATGGCTCCAGAATTTCTTCGTGGAGAACCTTCAAATGAGAAGTCTGATGTCTTCAGTTTTGGGGTCATCATGTGGGAACTTGTGACCCTGCAACAACCATGGAGTGGACTTAACCCTGCCCAGGTAAACTTGTTTAGTATTTATGATGGTCAGAATTACAGATGCTTGAAGTGAATCATTTTTACAAAACGTGTTCAATTGTACGTGTTCAATTGTATGTTAATTAGGACGATATTTTAGGAATTGTTAATTTAGAAGGACATATAATGGAGAGGTATGGATGTGAACTTGCATATTAAGAACTGCTAGGCAAATTAAAGTGAAACCTCCGAAGCTTATAACTGAAATTTTGTAAAATAATCGTCTGTATGATCAGGTGGTTGGAGCTGTCGCTTTCCAGGATAGAAGGCTTGCTATCCCTCCGAACATCTCTCCAGAATTGGCCTCTCTCATGGAATCTTGTTGGGCTGAGTAAGTGTTAATTATTTTATGTTTTCTAGTAATTCTCAATATGTTTACAAGGCAATTGATCCTTTAGTCCTATTTTTGATGGCGTCATGCTGAAGGATTCAACCTTTTGGAAAGCCTATGTCTAGTACGTAGAATAACGCTGGCTTCCCCATCTATATATATAGGTCGGTTTACAAGTTGAGAATAATCATCTTGGTAGATAGGAATTTCTGAACAAAGCATGCCTTGTTTAGATGGTATTTGCGAGCGCCTCCTGCTATTAGTAAGAAGTAATGAAATTCATGTGAATTATGTGGTCCTATGGGGATCATAAAGAAGGTTAAAATCATGGGTAAGACAAAAAAAACATAAAAGAAATAAAAATAAAGACCTTATTCTATCATAATTATACATACAATTTGTGATTAGCAACATTGTTTGCTATGTAGTTGGTTGATTGAATGAACACCAAAAATGGAGTCCTTGAGCATTGGATTAGTAATACTTCTTTGTGACTCATTTCATGTTGATCTTAGCAGTTCCCTTCAGTTATTGATTATAGAATAAAGACCCTCTGTTGATGTCTTGCCATCTCCAAATTCATTGGAGAGCTTCTAAGGAGAATATCTTGGGATTACAATTCATGTTTTATTTTGCCATGTTAACTGCATCATTCTCGGACGTTTTGTAGCATCAATTCGTTTCTAATGCTTGGTTAATTATTTTATGCAGCAACCCTGCTGAACGCCCATCTTTTCCTAGCATAGTCGAGTCGCTAAAGAAGCTGCTAAAGTCACCGGCGGAAGCGATAAAAATGGGTGGCACATAAGGAGTATGCTGCCCATGATTGGTTTTGTCGCCGTAATTTGTTGCTAACTTGCTGTGGAGATTTTAATTATCAGTTAACCCGACCTTTGCTCGTCTTTTTAATTGATGAAACTCTTCGGTCGTTCGCGACTGTGTATTGGTTGCGTGCTGCTTTTTGCTAACCCGTTTCAGAAGGGCAATAAAAGCCATCAAGTCTAGTAACTGAGAGCTGATAATATCAATGAGTGCTGCTTGAATTTTCACTTGA
Organism: Dalbergia oliveri; assembly: GCA_030441495.1. Taxonomy (NCBI): domain Eukaryota; kingdom Viridiplantae; phylum Streptophyta; class Magnoliopsida; order Fabales; family Fabaceae; genus Dalbergia; species Dalbergia oliveri. Next base: position 10,336,444 of record JAMLFY010000014.1, on the reverse strand, counting down.
TCATGTGCTGGTCAAATAGTCAATAGTATGAAAGGACTCGTGACCTCGAGCTCTTTTATCTTGTAGCTTGGGATCCATAAATTATTCCAGTATTTGTGTTTTATGACATTGCTGCTTCCAAGCTATATATAGTTATTTGTTTCTATGCTTGTAAATAACTAAATATGCATCGATTATATTGACAAAACGTGTACCAGATGTTGCTGATGTCCACGTTCTCTCAATGCTCTAGTCCCGCTTTCTTTTAGTGTTTGTGTTTGGCTACAGGTTAAAAAAAACAGGAGGTGAATAAAGCAATAATATTATTTTAATGTCTTAGAGTAGGTGTCCCATTTGGGGGATTTATTCAATTGTACAAGACGATAGTTTTCTCTTATTCATCTCATCTAAATAGAGTGAGTGTTTAAATATTGGAATAATATTATTGTAAATAAAATTGTCGATATAGTTGTAGAAATTATTTTTGCTCACCATAATTTTCAGTAACATTCTATAATAATCTGTCTAAGGAAGGATCAAAATTAAAATATTATTTTTTGTTATAAGTAAATTTTTTTTCTCAAAAGAAATCACATTTTTCATAATAGCAATTTAATCGGCACGTATTCATGAAAATTCAGCACAAATATAACATCTACCTTCACATCCTTTTTTTTTCCCCTTTTCTCCCCTTCAGTTATCACAAAGGGGACAGGGTACAAATATATAGCGTATCAGAATTATAATTAGCTATGCGTTTATATCAGTATACTCATGAGCATTGTAGTAAGCCGGATGCAGAGTATTAGTTATAACTTACAGCCCAGCAACTAAAAGTAAAACTAACGTCGTGTTGATTTGAATACGAATGAAAAAGGACTTGGGTTCTTTAAGTATGTTGTTGAGTCCAATCTCAAAATTCATTTGTATAGAAAAGCATTGTTGGGAGGAATCTTGCTGAGACACCAAACAATATTCTAGAGATTAATCTATCACTTGCTGGTGAAAGATACTTATAGTAAAAAAAATATATATATTAATTTTTCCAAACAGAAAAAATTGAAACGTTCATGGCAGGAAGTGGCGGTAGGGACCTAATTTTCTTCAAGAGACTCAATCACAGGGTCTAAGTCAGGAGATTAGTGTACTTACAGCTGAGAGAGGATGTCATTGATATTTTCAGGATCTGATCATGCTTCTCCACGACTCCACCGCCTCATCTATCTTGCTCTCACTCCTCTTGGCTTCAAGGAAAGCTTGTATTTCTTTGGTGAGCTGAATGGCCTTTGGTACTTTTCTTTAGTGGCTTGGAGGATTTTGAGGCTTTGGTCGCAGATTTGTGTTTCTTCGTGGGAGGTTGGTGGTTATTCAAGACTTTTCTTTATTATCATTCTAAATTAACAAATAACTAGTTATTTTATTCCGCAGATGATATAAATTAAGTATGGTTAAATTTAATTTTTTTTAATAAAAAATATTAATATATTTAAATTTATTTACTGTTAAAAGAATTGTATTTTAATTAAAATATTTAATCAAATGTTGAGTACAATACAATTAGCCTCTCAAGAGATATCAAGAAATAACACTATGCCCAATCAGTTGTTAAAATCTACTCTCCACCTTATTTTATTAAGGGTGTAGTTGGGATGTTGTGTTAGACATAATAAAATAAGCTAATTATGATATATATTTATGCTTTCATTTATTATTTGGTACAACTTAGGGCTCATTTGACATGTTTCATAGGATATAAACTAATAGTATAAGACCTAATAATATAAATCTTGATAAACTTTTAATATTATATAGTAATTAGTGTAATCCTGTATAATATGTGTAGTACTATATAAGATATTATATTTTATAATCAATAATATTATCATTTATTTATAAATAATTCTAATATTATAAATAAATATTAAAATAAATAAATAATACTAATTTTTTGTAATTATTTACTATAATTTTTAAATGTTATGTTTATGTAAATATTCATTAATTCAAATTTAATTTCTATTAATTCAAATTATTTATATTAAAAATAAATACTAAACCAAAATATTTTTAATTCATCCTTACTTTTATATATTATATATTATATATTATTTATTTAAAATATTTATTTGTTATTAAATATCCATCATTTTTATTATATATAACTAAATTAATATCACATATTGTTTTTTAAAAATATTTCATTATTATGAAATAATTTTATTAAGAATTATTTTTATTTATATAATTTTTACTTATTATTATATATTTAAGAATTATTTTTTAATAAAATATTAAAAAATAAAAGTGACATTTTATGTTAAAAGATAATCAAGCATAATCCATCATCCTTATATTATATTAAGTTATATAGTATTTTGACATGTAAGGTGGTTACGATGGATAAACTTATGTAATATGTTGTCCGCACCAAATAATAAATAAAAGCATAATATATAGTATCAGTTTATCCTATCATATCTAATATACCATATCAAACGCACCCTTATTGTAACTTATCCAATTTTTTCACAAAATATTTTATAGAGTAATTTATTATATTCTTGTTAATTATTTGGGTTAATTATTGGAAATAGCTTCATACATATTTATCAAAGAATTAAACCTTCATTAATAAATAAAACAAAAAATCAAGATACTAAATTAAAAAAAATAAAAATATATATATATATATATATATAGTTTCATGATATACATATATCGTGATATATGTGTGCTGCAAGTATATAACTAATACACAATGAGGTGATACTAATATATGTGTGTATAAAAGGTAACATGAAACAAAGGAAAAGTAGAAAACTCAGGGCCTAAGTAGTTGCATGAATCTAGGGACATGTATTAATTGTGTGTCACATGGATCAATCTTTGAAAAAAAAATTTGCAAGATAATAATAAGGAATTTACATTTTTAACATGTGTGGGAATAATGTGAGAAACGTCATGAATGGCATAAAATGTTTGACAAAAATTGCCTGCATATGCCAATAATAAAGTGGGTGCCTTATAGGATGTAAGCACCGTAAAACAGAAAGAGAGCTACATACTGAGATTGTTACAATTACGCCCAAGAGAGAGAGGTAAAGAAAGAGAAGGAGTGGCAATAAAAGTGAGGTGCTTGCACAATATTATCACCTGTAAAATAATTTTAAGGAAGAGAATAAATTTTTTTACGAACTAAAAATCATGGTTACATTTATTAATTAATACTATTCTATGCACTATCTTTTTATATTAAAGATGTTCACTACTATTATTTATTGCCATTTTATCTTGTCATTCCTTTATATTTATAGATGATTATTTTTTTTGGTTACATTTATAGATGATTATGAACATGAATATTAATTAAAATAATTTTAATCACTAAATTAAAAGGATTCTCTTCGCTCCTTATTCCTTTGGTTTACCATTGCTCCAATTTCTTCTTTTAATTTTACCATTTTCTTATATTTATGTTGTCCATTATTTAATTGAAATTATTTTAATGTTCTTTTTTATTTACTTGGTTATATATTGCAAGTTGTTTTTTTTTTAATTTTTTATCATTCTTCTATCTTAAAAATTCTTGAATGGTTTGTATAATATTATAGTTTGGGTTGTCAATATTCATAATAATTTCTGTAAGGGATCTATATTAAGAGCTTAATATGAAGTCTAATATTAAAAATAAATAAAGGTTATCTTACATAGATTTGGACTACTAAATTAATTATGACATGAAATTTTATACTTTGACTTATTATGACTTTATGATGAGAAAGACTAACTCATGGATCTTGATGAAAAGTTTAGAAGAAAATAAAAATAAAAATAAATCTTAATTTTGGTCCCTTTGTAAATTAATATTTAGATTGATAACTCTATACTTTAAGAAATTTTATCAAGTTTATATTATTGTGCATTTTATTTTAAGTTTATGTATTAATTTATATTTTAGCTTATTGTTTAATTTTATATTTTTACTATTTAATTTGGTACAATTATTAGTCAAGCTTACCACCAATTATTTCATGAGATTTTTTATTGCTTAAGTACATGTATTTCCATATTTAATCATGAATTTATGCATAATGCTAATTAATTTTAAAAGAGAACATTTAAGATTTTACCACTAACCACCAACAGAGAGGGATAGATAAAAGATCCTTTTATATTACCTGCCGGTTAGTGTGGCACAAAAGTCTTCCTTTGTCATCACCATATTATAAGAGCAACACTAAATAACGAGAATTTTCTAATAAAAAGCCTTCAACTATGTATGAGACAAGCAATATAAACAAAAGCGAAAGACTAAAGCAAAGAAATGAAAATATTAACAATCTCTGCATGACATGCTTTATCTAGTACATTTTTATTTATGCATAATATTTTATTATATTCTTACGAAGACATGTGGCCATGTGTAGTTTTTATGTAGATGCTGCGGTACCACCATAGTTCAAAATGTTTTATAAATATTCATTCATCCCCTCCTAGAATTTTTCAATTCTCATTCCTATTTCTGTTTCAGATTAGTCAAACTCCCGATAGGAATGTAGACTCTTTAAGCTTTTAAGAGCATTTAGAGTTATGTTTAAATAATGTGTTCAAAATTATTATGTGTATAATAGTTTGGTTTGTATACAGTCATGTTAAGTACTTTTGTCGAAACACTTTGGCCTATACTTAAGTAGACTAACGCAAAATGTCATATTGCACTATGTAAATTTCTAGCAATGTCTTTAGTTTGAAAGGGTGTTACAATTTTGGTATTAGAACCCGTACTTAGGCATCTTTAGAAAATCGATAGGAAGAGTCTTTGTCATTTGCATGTTATGGCCCCAGTTTATTTCTACATGCCTTATGGTATTCTCAATGCACTAATTATACAATATTGAGTCTAATCAACTCAAAATTGGGTTATTTATGCACTTATAGGACTATATGACATTAGGAGATCAAGAAATCCTAGAGGAGCATAGTGCACCAAATGTCACTTTGTCAGGGATGATAAGGGCAATGATGAATCTGGCTAAAGCTTTAAAGCCCAAATAGAGTCAAATAGAATTATTTTTCAACAAATGCAAGAGACTCGAATAGAAACAAGAACCATAATGGTAAAACTAGTGGGAACTCTCCTGGGAGCTCTCATAACTAATCACAATTACGAAGGGCTTTCAAGTTTAGGAAAGGCTCATCACCTTCATTCCATAGGGAGTATGGCCTAATTCTTGATGAAATGTGGGTCATGTAAATAGAAAAGATTTTTGTTGTTTTGGAATGTACAAATGCACAAAAGGTGGTTCTTTGCCACCTATATGTTAGAAAGGGAAGCCGAACATTGGTGGAAGGTTGCTAAAAGTTTGTTAGAATCTAGTGGAACCAAAATTACCTGGGAAGTATTCTTGACCACTTTCTTTGACAAGTATTTCCCTGATAATATTAAGGATGAGAAAGATGCTGAGTTTATCCAGCTCAAGCATGAAAATATGACCATAGGACAATATGTGGCTAAGTTTGATGAACTTTTCAAATTTTTTTTTACATGAGAAGTAACCTAGATGGGCGTTGGAAGCCAACAAAATTTGAGTTGGGTTTACGGCCTAAGATTAGAGACAATGTATCCATCCTAGAGATAAAAGACTATGCCACTTTAGTCAATAAATATAGGATAGTCGAAAGAGCTACCAAGATCTAGAATTGAAAAAAGAAAGTTAAATTTTCTCAAAAGAAATAGGGTGATATAGACCTAAAAAAAAAAAATTTAAGAGTGGAGTGAACCCAGGGAATGGAAAGGTTTCTAATTAGGGAACCCTTACCCACATGCAATAAATGAGGGAAATCTCATGGCTCCAAACCTTGCCTTTTTAGATAAAATGTTTGCTATCAATGCGAGAAGCCAGGGCATTATGTTAAGGACTGCACTAATAGGAAACCATTAGACAACCCCACACCAAGATCATAAACTAAAGGAAGAATATTTATTGTTAAAGGAGAAGAGGCAACTGATTCTTCACATGATCAAAGGTACATGCTTCCTCAAAAATCATCCCTGTCATAACGTAGGTAGATGTATAAGCCCCTAGTTATGAAAGATGCCGTAACGCATGTGGATGTATAAGCAAGCCCTTGGTTACGTGCAAAGTTAAAAGATAAAAGAAAATAAAGGTTAAGACGTAAATGTTAAAGATGTTAAAGTTAAACAAGATACATACATGATTAATTATGATATGTTATGATGAGATATGATTTGCAATGTTCTTATGTATTTATGCTATCACAAGTGTTACATCTAAAAATGATCCATCTTGACTAAAGAATATTTTCAAACATAAAATTGAATAATATTGCTTGCACACCTTTTATAATAAACTCAATGGTGGAAACGTTATCATGAATAACACATTAGTTTCCTACTTTGAAAACTTGTTTTTCTCACTCCTTATTTTTGATACGTTTCCCAATAGACATAAATTTGACAATTGTGTGTGTGGACACAACGGGCTTTGATGTCCACTACAATCCTAATACAAGCTGCATGTTGGTTTGTACAAGAGCTACTATTAGAGTTTACACTTTCCTTAGTAGATCTTTTGGTTTTTATGTGATAAGTCAGGATTTCAACCAGCTAACCCTTTTGACGATATTTTCTTGAAGAGAATTCACCAAGAGTCTTAAAAGGAAGAGGAACCCTTAGAATTTGAGCCACTAAATGTGGTATATTCCAACAACTTTGAAGAAGAAGAAGACCCATCTAACGACTCCTAGGACCTAATAGACAATTGGAAAGTGACTTCAAAGTGTCACACATTTTATCTCCTCCACTATTATAATACCTCAAGTCCACGTACCCTAGATTGGCCCAATATGGCCTTAGGGTCCCTCGGACCCACCTTATTGTTGGAAAGATCCAGATACATGGAAGACCTTTATTATGCAGAACATGGGTTTCTGACACCTTTACAGCAGTCCTAGACCTATAATGGCCAGGTGCATGGGTTGGTTGAATTTAGGGTCTCTGCCACCACTATAGTGGTCCTAGACGCTATAACGGTCACGTGTTTGCCTGAGTGGGTGTTCAGGTCTATAGATTGCTATAGCGGTACCCCTTATGCCAGAACAGTACTAAATGACGTAATTTTTTTTAATGAGTCCCTTACCCCTATAAATACCCTTATATATGTGTTTTCTTCTCCAAAAATGCAACCCTAACTTTCTCTCTCTCCTCCTACCTCCCCACTCCCATCCTCTCTCAATCTCATCTTCTCCCAAGCTTCAAGGTAAGAGATTGTTGTTAGTTTATGCTCTCTTTTTCTCTATTCCTCTATGTTCTTTAGTTTGTGGTGTATATATTCTTAGTTGTTATCAAGTTTGGGTACTCTTCCAATGTTCATAGAGTTGTTGTAGTGAACTTATAGTTTTCTCATGTGTCTATGTGATTCTATGCCAGTTGTTGGTGCTATTCCAAGCTTTCAAGGTCAAGTTGGTAGTATACACACTCTCCAAGCTCCAACGGTAAGTGGATTCAAACTCATGACCTTATTTTCAGTCATTATAAATATGTTTTATACATTATGTTTGTTAAACATGAAATTAGAGATGAAAAATGTATAGAATATGATTTTACACGTTACATCAAGCTACCAAAAATTATGATTTATGATGATAGCATGAAAAATGTGTTTTAAGGAAACCATGAGAACATGATTGATCCTGTTGCTTGCCATGAAAATGTATTATGTGCTCATGAAAAGGTTATTAGAAAATATGATTTAGCAAGTCACCAAGATTGATAGACATGAATTATGTGTTGATGAAATTATTTTGTTTGTAGGGTTTTGGAATTTATGATTTTGCTTCTAGAACACATAATTATGTCTACTAAAAATGATGAGTTGAATATGACTTATTCCACTGACAAATGTGATACCTGACTTCTTCGAATTTCAAGTTTATGAAATTATCTTAGTAAACCATGGGGCCATACTTATACGATCTTTCTTGGAAAATATTTATGTTTATGAAATTACAGTGATTATGTTTGTGAAATCATACACTTGAAATATAGTGTTTCAATGATAGGTTATGTTCATAGACATAATACCAGTGTTCTTATGAGTTTTAGAAACTTTAGATCTCTCAATTAAAATCTTATGGCAACTTTTAAAATAAGGAATTAGTGAGAGAAATAGAGCTATAAGTTAATGGCAACAAAGATATCATTAACCTTGGTATACCATGTTGTCCACGATGGCAGTCTCCTGATTATTCAAACTTTAGATGTGTCCGAGAGACCCATTTCATGTTTGTAGAGTTGTCCACAAAGGACAAGGTTCGCGAGGGATCATACTATGCCCGAGAGATATCTAGTTCATAAGGGACTGATATCATCCAAGCTAGATAACATGATATTTTCTGTTTCTTTACTAAGTACTCCAATTAAAAACAAAACAGGTTAGCAAAGGATTTATGAATCCTTTATCAATAGATTATGTATGTATATTTATATGAAAATGTTTTTGCTTGTCGCATGTATATTATATATATCTTGTTGGTTGTCCCATGTGGGTGGTGGGTGAGAATCCACTCACTAAATCTGATGACTCACCATTTTCCTTTCCTCCTTACAGTTGTAGATTAGGTTGTTGATCAACCACCGTTCCAGGAGACGTAGCTGATCCAATGGTGGGCTTTACCTAGCAGGCTTATTCTAAGATTATGTTAGATTAGAATGTTCTAGTAGTTGTGTAGGCAGGATCCAAGCCATGCATTTCATTTTGAGATTTTGCATTTATTTTCATAATTTATATATCTCCCTATATGCATTTAGAATTTAAGTATGAATTGGAAATAAAGATTATGACTAAAATTTATGTAACAAGCTAGTTATGTATTCATGATACAGTTTTCAAGTATTAAATCGATTTTCAGATTAAGACTAAGATCACGAAATGAAATGGTTTATGTTTTCACGAATGACAAATTTGATTAAGATGTTTACAGAGCTATGTATGTTAAAATATTTTAGTTTTGTGAATTCGAGTATTATGTTTTGAATAGAGAATTTGATGATGAGTTAGATTTAACTATGTTTTAAGAGTAAAAATTACATTATTTCATGCATTCAGTAAGTCACGTTACCTAGAAGGCTTAAGGGGGACCCAGTTCATCACGTGCCTATCACGCTCCTAGGTCAAGTCATGATAACTAGCAGGAGTATATGAGGGTTATGGTTTTTAGGGTTGACTTTCCTATGCTTAGTTTATTTTATGTGTAAGTATTTAATGTATGAACTAGTTTTTATCTCAATGAAATCTATATTATTTAATTATTCCACTGTCTCTATTACTTATCAACTATGGCTCATGTTTTAATGTTTGTGTTGCCTTTGGCTCATGATAGAAGTAAGCTAATGATAAGGCTAGAGAGAGATGCCCCTTCCCTTTACAGGGAGGGGCATATATATACTTGCTAGACAATAATGACGGAGGCCTGCAAGGCATTAATGGGAGAGATTGTGATCATGTCTTTTACCCTCACGTGTTGGGCCAGGACCCGTTGGGCTAAGCGATGGTGAGTCCAGGGGCCGGATAGGACGGAGGTCTGAACCATCGTCCACAAGCCCCCTATTCTTGAGGCACGCATGGTCGAAGAGACTCAAGCATGAAGGCCAAAGGTTTGAAGGTGTAGGTTGTGCCAGTTGACCAATCCACAAGCTCTCCAACCTCTAGTTCAATTAAGAGCGAAAAGCCTATAAAGTTAGATATCAAGGTTGATTGTCTTGGTTGGTCTACAAGCCCTCCAGCCTCGAAGTTGAGTGTGAGTGAGGAGGCTAAAGAGGTAGAAATTGAGGTTGGTCATCCTGCTGATCCACACAAATATAGCCCTTTAGTCCTAAGCTTTGGTAAGAGCAAAAGGACAAATAGGTGAGTCCTAAATATCCATTTTAGGAAAGGGAATGGGTATGCTTTAGGACCAAATGTCTTGTCTTCTTGGTGAGGTCGTTGGGCTTGGCACATTAGCTTGAGGTTTTGCCTAGTTTGGTCATGCTCAAATTCTACTAGGTTGGTCAGAACTTGGGTGTTGTTAGATTATCTAGGCTCTAACTATTTGCTGATTGACGATGAGCTTTAATTGTTGGTGTCGATACCAGCTGTCAATGAGGGTATTGATACTAGGCTTGAAGGATGATGGGCATTAGAAGTTGCTGAGTAATGCTTCTTAATACCATTATGGTCTAACATGCAACTTGTGGCTTAATCTTGGAGTTGTTGGATTCGGTGTTGGATGTGGTACCAAACCTCATTGTTAGGATTTGGGAGAATTTTGGCTCTTTTGGGTCATTATTAGAAAGAAATGTCTTCAATGTTCATGAGAACAAGGTGTGTTGACAAGAGCCAAGTTTCAATGCTGGTAAGAATGAGGCTTTGTGATAAGCAAGGGTAAATTTGTCCATGTTTGAATAAGAGACTAGGCTCTATGCGGTGGAGCTCAAATGATTAGGATGAAATTCATCTGACATGTGATTCTTTAAGTGTGGTTGAGTTTTGAGCTTTGTTACTCATAGGGCTATGCTTTCTAGACCTTCGCAGGAGTCGGGTTTCATTTTCGATAGTTGGAGTTGGTTTTCCAGCAAGAGTTAAGCTTCTGTCTACCTTCATTTGACTATTTCCTTGCCTTAAGTACACTTCATGTGAAAATAGTTTAATTGTTTGTATGATCCATGAGCACTTATTTTGTGTTGCTCGGATGTGGTGTGGTAGTTCAAAATCTCCTCGAATGATTTGTCACGAGACTAAATGAAGTGGAATCCTCTTCTACAATTTTTTAGCACAGTGGGTTGTTGGTTTAATCTAAACCAAGGCTTTCTAGTGAGAATCAAGGATAGTGTTACCATGGCAAAAGCCGGTCTTCCAACGAGAATCGAACACGATATGAACGAGAATTATCATTGCCCAATTAAGGGTCTTCATATAGTGCAGGTGAATATTGAACTTAAGATAATGCCGATGAGTACCAGGTCTTCAGATAGTGCTAGTGAATACCCAACTTGGTTGCTTGTGAGTATGAGACTTGGTGTCAATGAATACCATGCTTCATAGTTGTCAGTGAATACCTGCTTTAGATAATGCTGGTGAATATTGGATCTTCATATAGTCGATGAATATGGGTTTTATTGCTCGAAATACAAGGCTTGGTAAATATTGGGCTTCATTGCTTGTGAATATGAAGCTTGGTGTTGGTGAATACCGGGCTTAGTAGTTGTCCGTGAATACCAGGCTTAGTAGTTGCCAATGAATATTAGGCTTTAGATAGTGCATGTGAATACCAGGTCTTCATATAGTATTAGCAATACGGGCTTTGTTGCTCGTGAATATGAGGCTTGGTGTTGGTGAATACGAGCTTTAGTAGTTGCCAGTGAACACTAGGCTTTAGATAGTGTCAGTGAATACCTGTTCTTCATATAGTACTAGTGAATACCGAGCTTCATTGCTCGTGAATACGAGACTGGTGCTGATGAATCCTGGGCTTAATAATTGCCAGTGAATAGTGGGCTTTGATAGTCCGGTGACACAGGACTTTATTGCTCATGAATATGAGGCTTGGTGCCATTGAATACTAGGCTTAGTAGTTGCCAAGTGAATATGGGCTTTAGATAGTGCTGGTGAATCCGGTTTCATGCCAACGAATACCAGACTACCTTCTTGATGAGAGCTTCCTCAGGCATTGGGTTGTTATCTCTATTTTTACTATCTTAAAATAATACAATATTGTAATTTAAATCGTTAGCATAAAATATCAAATAAGAGAATTGGTGTTTCTATTATTTTCTTGCATCAAAATAATACTTTAATGCAATCAAAAGGCTTTAGTGTCTAATAATGAAATCCTACTTATCAAAACAACGCTTCAAACCTATCAAAATACAATCAAAAGGATTTAATGTCTAATAATGAAATTAAAATATTATTTTGTGGGTGAGTCTAGTATGTCAAAACAACATTTTACGATGATGAACACAGCATATTGTAATATGTAGATATTGGGGGTTTATTTATTTTCTTAATATTGAGATAGATCAACTAAGGAATATGCACATTAAAGTGGACCGTAACCAGGCATTCGTCTCTAAAATATTTCTTATGCCCGGAGATCCTTTTACTATAAAATGAGCATGATAGTCCTTACCCACAAGAAAAAGATATCAACTTAATAGGGAACATGTAAATTTGCATGAAATAACTTTTCAACTCTCCCTTTTAAGGCGCCGTTTCACTTAAATGCATATATACTCCCAAAATATTATTACACTTAATTTCTATAAACTTATTGCTCATAAATTGACAATTGCAAATCACATAGGAATATTGAAAGCAAATAATGCGGGCAGTATCTGTTATAATAATTATTATGATCAATAAATCCTATAAATCATATAACTAGTGATGGAAATATGAAAAATATCATGTCAATTATCACGACAATTATGATTAATAAAAGCCAATTAATTAAAAATCTAAAGTGAATAATTGTGACTTTATTGTTGTGCAAGTATACCAAAAATTATATTTCTTTAGCTATAGCATTTCTCCACCTTTTATGTACGAGAGTATAACTCAATTCCTTAAGTATATATATAAATTTGGTATTTATATTTAATTACTTTGAGTGTATTTCAATTCTTTTTCATTATAAATACTACCTTCCGATGTGGCAATTAAATTCATAAATTGATCACATGTGCCATGCATGATTTATTATAATTAAATATTAGTCTTGTATGATCTATTTAACAAGCAAATGAAAGATATGTCATTGCCGCTAATTGGGGGAGAATATCATGATAAATACCAATGCTTTTCACAAATATGAAGTATTAAAATTTAAAGAAGATAGGGTTGCAAATTACCTTTACCTTATAGCAGTGGTCCGTTATTTTCTTATTGAAAATGTCAATAAGAAAACCATCACTAGGCTTGAAATGATTTAAATGGCAAAAAAATTTCCATTCCACCTTTGACTGACTGAATTGTGCCTGTCCAAAGAATGACCATCTCTGCTCAGCTTTTTAATTTGTACCTCATTAGGGATAACATAATAATGCAAGATGCATACAAGAATTATAATATTAACATTTATAGGATATACTCATTAATGTTAAATTGTAGCAAAAGAGACAACAAATAAAGCAAGAAAGAATCTTGCCCCTAAACTGTAATGTATGACTAAGTAGGCAACTATGGGCAAAGAAGGATCAACACAGATGCTAAAGTTCAACATGCACTTCAAATCATTTGCTGCTTACTCAAAATCCCTTGTTATTTTTTTAAAATAACGAAAGATGAAACCAGGTAGAAGTGCACTTAGAAAATTTAAGCAACGTCGGCAATTGTTGAACTAAAATTTATCTAAAAGGAAATACATTACCTGAGCATATCCTTGTTGGTGAGCATGGTAGGTAAGCTCATCTTTTATATTCACCATACCAACAATATCTCTTTGATCTTTTATCATAAAAAATGCCCTCTTCATGGGATTGTGCTCACTACATATCGAACAACACCAACACTCCACAATAGAGGACAAGGCAAGGAGAACCCAGATCCGATAAGAAAGCCTTCGCTATACTGAGTGTCAAAAATCGACAGCCCATTGCTGTGCCTCTTTCGTCTACATTCACAATCGAATTGAAAATCCAGACCAACCTATATCCTCCATTCAACAAATCATGCCACTCAATGTCGTCGTTATTGTTTGATTTGGTTGTTTTTTGAGTTTTTCATGTGCTGCACGTTAAGACCATGGTGATGGCAAGCTGAGTGCAGCTTTCGGGCATTGAGGTGTTTAGTAGGAGCAGTTTACCTGTTCCCAGACGCGCCAAAATGTTGTTGTCTAGCTCAAGATGGAGGTAAACTAGTGTTAAGGTTAGCGAATGAGATGCCCCCACTCTCAAGGGGCATATATATATATATATATATATATATATATATATATATATATATATATATATATATATATATACTGGCCAGACATTAATGAGGAGGGCCCACAAGGTATTAATGGGAGAGATTGCGATCGTGTTTGTCACCCTCATGTGTTGGGTCGGCATCCATTAGGCTAGGCGAGGGTGTGTCCGGGGCCAGTCCCGCATGAGAATGCAAGTCGGTCTGGTACAACCCACAAGCCCCCTAGTCTTGAGGCACGTAGAGTTGAGGAGGCTCAAACATGAAGGCCAAAGAGTTGAGGCTGGAGGTTGGGCTAGTACGACAATCCAGTTTAAAGAAAAAAAATTATCACTATTTTCACTTATCTTTCAAAGTAAGCAAAACAAAAGTATAAGTGACATCACTAATGATCATAGTTTTAAGACTGGACTCCAATCGATTCGTTGAGGTACCGGTCACTAGTTTAACCAGTGGAGGTTGAACTGGATATTATTAATTAAATATATAAAATTTATTAAAATTTAAATAAATATAATAAAATTTTATACATAAATAATAATTTAACACATTTAAATGGTAAAGTAAACTAAAAAAATCATCTAATAATCAAACTTACAAGATTATCATAAATTAAATTATACAAAATTGAAAAGTAAAAGTTAGAATATAAAAAAATTGAAAAAACCACCAGATGCCCTTATTTTGTCATTGAAAATGAGTCTTGGTGTCCCCATTTTACAAAAATTGTAAAGAAAAATTAAGTTATAGTGTTGTATAGCTAGAACCCACTCCCAATCTATTTACTATTTACATAAATAAAAATAAAAATCCTATTCTAAATTTCTAACCCATTGTACCCCATATCCTTTTTCAGGTTTCACCCACATAACTCTTTCTCTCCAAACCCTCACCCACATAACTCTTCTCTTTCCCACCTCTCATCTACAGACCCCTTTAACAACTTTGCACCCAGTCACCCACATACCCTCTTTCACACCACCGCACCATCAACCTAGCTGAACCTCTACCAACCACAACCATTGAACACAACCCTCACCTTTGCCGTGCTTTGTATCACAACCAGTCCACCACATTGAGCCGTGTGGGCAGTGGCATTCTGCATTAAATGGCAAAGCAATGTGATAAAAGTTGTGGTTCTTTTGACTTGTTCTACCTGCAACCTTCTTCTATGCTCTTGCCTTCTATACTGATCTTCCTTCTTCTCTATTCTTCTATCTTTCTCGATGTTGTTGTTGAATCTGAATAAAATAAATGATTTTTAAAAAATAGTTTAACTTGGTTCAATTTCATGAACCATTGGGTCATAGGATTTGCATTGAACCAGCCAAGTTACACCAAGTCATTAAGTTCGATTGCTAGTCTGATCGAATGATTGGCTCAACCCAACTTTGTGATCGATGTTAGCTGGGTTTAAAACTATGATAATGATAATTGCATCATAGCCTAAGAATAATGTCGTTATCATGAGGGTGTTACATTATGCATAATGTAACACCCTCATGATAACGACATTTTTCTTAGGCTATGATGCGATTTTCATTATCAATTGCAATTATGATTTTGCTTTGCTTACTTTAGAAAATAACTAAAGTGAAAATAATGATAATTTTTTTTCTTCAAAACTTAAAACATGAAATATAGTTTGTAAGTAATAGAGACAGCAAAAGAATTGAATAATATAACTTTCATTAAGATAAAAGTAGCTCATACATCAAATACTTAAACATAAAATAAACTAAGCATAGGAAAATCAACCCTAACAACCCAAACCCTCATATACAACTGATATTGGAGTAGATAGAAATGTGTAACACGTTTGAAGCCACTTCCCAATTGTCCACTGGGTCATAAGAGTGTCCTCGGATGGTTCTTCCTTTCTCCAAAGTTATTGGGATAGATCATATTTAATGGCTTAACTTCTAAGGGTTCCTTTTTCTTCAGACTCTTGGTGAATTCGCGCTAAGAGAATATTGTCAAAACTATTAATTAGGTTGAAATCTTGACTTAACATTGAAAAATCAAAAGGTCTACCAAAAGAAAAATATAAACGATAATAGTAGCTCTTATAGTATCCAACATACAATTTGTATTAGGATCATAGTGGACATCAAAACCTGTTGTGTCCACATACACAATCACCAAAGTCATCTCTATCTGGAAACGCATCAAAAAAGTAAATTTTCTCAATAAGAAACTAATGTGTCATAAATAATGTTTCCACCACTTCAAGTTTATTATAAAAAGATGTTTATGCAATACGTTCAATTTTATGTTTGAAAATATCCTTTAGTCGAAGTAGGTCATTTTTAGACATACCATTTTTGATAGCATACACACATAAGACCATTGCAAATCATATCTCATGATCACATAACATAATTAATCATGTATGTACCTTCTTTAACTTTAACATCTTTAACATGTATGTCTTAAGTTTTATTATCTTTTATCTTTGAACTTCGCATGTAGCTAAAGACTTATACATTTACATGCATTACGACATCATACATAACCAGGGCCTTATACATCCACCTGCATTATGACATATAACCTATTACCACCATAAACAAAAAGGATATGAGCTCAATTCGGAACCTAACAAGGGTCACTATGCTTGCCTTAGGATCATCCTTGTAGGCTAGGGTAGATAGGGTGGGTCACCATACTTGCCTTTAGGATCATCCCCATAGTATCTTTTAATTATTAATTATCTTTCACTTTATTATTCACATTAACACATAATAACAAGCACACTATATGGAATAAACTAAAGCTTACAACATGGTGTTTATTTATAAAAAAATAGTACTTTATTATCCTTCTGCCTATAATTGTATAATGAGGTCACATATGCCACTACTTTCATCCATCGGTAGGTTTTCAGGAAGATGGGTACGTCACTTGGACCTACTTAAGAATCTTGTCTTTTCTTAGCCAAAATTTTCCCAAAAATATTTTAGTAAAAGCATATAATTATCATCACATTTTTACAAACATTTTTAATTATAAAGGAATAATTTTCACATTAAGATAGCAATAATGGATTTAGTATAAGAGTTACAATTTTAGAGTATTTGAAATGTCGTGTTCGAATTCCTACTTATATATTTTCAATAATTACATTTTTCCCAAAAATATGTTTTAGTCATTTATTGCACACAAAAGTGGATTAAACCTTAAACTTTCACAAAACTAATTGAGATTCAATAGCATTCATAAATATCATATGAACATTCAAACAATGCTTAGAACAATAAGAACTATCAACACTAAGAATATATGATCATACAACATCATGGATCAAAACAAGAATTCATAATACATAAACAACTACAATACATAAATATATCATTATTAAAGATCAAACTTCCATTTTTCCTTCCAAGTTCACCTTAACAGAACATGACTCAAACGGTCCCTCTATTGGAATGAAGAACTACTTATAACTCTACTCTACTTCTACTCCTAATCCTAATCATATTCCTACTTCAAATGAAGAACAAAAATTTGAACTTTGAAAATGCCTAGCTCTGCTTTTCATGGCCAAAGGCTTAGAGATTGAGAGGAGAGAACTGAAGTGAGTTGGTGCAAGGAAAATGAGAGAATGAGCTTTGTATTTATAGGCTTAGGGGTGGCAGCCAAGGCTTGGATTTGATGGCAATTATGTGAAGATTGATGGCTAATGATCGATGATAGGTTACATTGGTTACAACGCGTAGCTTTCCTTTTGGTTTTCTTTAGACTTTTCTAGGCTATTTGAGAGCAAAACTAGGCAAAAAAGACGAAGGGAATAGGCTTTAGTTGGTGTTTATGTGCATTTAGGTATGAGTTACAAGTTATAATCATGCATTATGACCTAGTTTTATGACACATGTAAAAGCTCACAAATTGGAATCTTATGCTATACACTACTCGACTTATGCATGTGAAAAGTCACTCATTTTGTTGCTTGTAATTGCATGCAATTAGCCTAATTTAAGACCTATTATTACACATATAGTCATGTGTTGTTTTTCCATTATTTCTACCTTTTTCTTAGTCATCAATTCTTTTAATCTATGAATGAAATTAAATAAACTATGCACGCATGTAATCATATGGTTCGTGTAGTATGTGTCATGGGTTTGGGCCAATTTTGGTTCAACTTAGAAAAAATATTCAGCTTGAAGTACAAAAACAGGTCTTTTATTGTTTTTCACAAATATTTGTTTCTGTTTGTTTTTTATTCTCAACATAACCCAATAAGACAAAATACATTATTGGGCTCCCATCTCATAAGCTAGGTGCCCTTAAGCTGGCATTAGGCTTAAATCATTGGTCTAAAAAGTTTTTTGGGCCAAGCCCAAAAGAACACCTAGTAATTGAGCTTTTAGGGTTATGAGGCTCAATAGCTTTGGGCTTCCCTCTTAGGAACATTCTCCTTAATTTTCAAAGGTCATTTCCTAATCCATAGGTTATATCCTAATTTTAGGATATTCTCTTAAGTTGTAGGACATACCCTTAAATTGTAGGGCACTGCCCAAAAACTTAAAAATCACATAGCTCAATCAACACAGCTAGATGATCTTTATTCTAACTATATAATTTAGAAATTCATTTTGAAAGCATAGAAAAACTGATGTTACATTTCACCCCTCCTTTTTTAATGAATTTTGTCCCCAAAATTCAACTTACCTAAAGAGTTCTGATATTTGGCTTGCATGTCAAATTCCAGCTCCCAAGTGTGAACCTTGAGGTTTTCTTTACAGCAAGCTACCTTTACCTAAGATACTTCTTTATTCCTTAATTGCTTGATACTTAGATCCACAATCTTTAGTGGAGGTAAGGAGAAAGTTAGGTCATTCCTTAACTGTAAGTTAGCATATTGTAACTGATGACTTAGATTCAAAAGGTATTATTTCGACTGACACACATGGAAGATATCGTGTAGGATGGATAAGTTAGGTGACAAGACTATTTGATAGGCAACTGGACCTATGCGTTTAAGGATCTTAAAAGGGCCTATAAACCTAGGACTTGACTTTTTCATTGTCATGGCTCTACCTATTTCAGTTGTGGGTATCATTCTCAGGAATACATGCTATCTTCTTGGAACTCTAATGGCTTTCTTCTCTATCAACATAGCTTTTTTGCCTACTCTAAGCAATGAGAATCCTTTTCCATATCAGCCTTACTTGTTTAGAGGTTTGTTTGACAAGCTCGAGTCCTAACAAACTCTACTCTCCTGGTTCATGCCAACATAGGATAATTGACATTTCCGCCCATATAATGCTTCATAAGGTGCCATGTTATATATGATTGTTGGCTATCATGTATAATTGAATGGCCCATTTTTAGCATTTAATATAGATAATTTAACGATAAAAATTAAAATAAAATAGCTTTAGAAATACTTGAAGTTTAGGCTCTGAATTGAAAGCAAACGAAATACTTTCCAGAGAAAAAACATATAAATTCATTGATTTCTTGAGCACAAAAATACATTTAAAGAAAAAGAAAAACAAAAAAAAAAAGCCCCGAACCATTCCGATCAAATATGGCAGCTACAGTGTTACAAACACTTCTCAAGTCAAAAGGACCCTCCTCCCTATCCTTGCACGATTCCATCTTCGCCATTCCCCAAGATCCACTTCCCTCCATTCCATACCCATCTCCCAAACCCCTCACCAAAAACAGAAACACAGAGCGACCCGAATTTCAATCCAACACCCAGAAAGAAAAAACCAAACCCAATGGACCACAAAACCGACAAAGACTCAACCCTTACCGACGTCGTTTTGCAGATCGTTCTCGTCCTCGTCATGGCCTTCTCCTTCCTCTTCATGCACGACGTCCCCAAGAAGCTCTTCGCCAAGCTCCGCCTCCGCAACCGGGCCGACATCCAGGCCAACCACCACTTCGTCCGAGGCGCCCAGCTCCTCGCCCGGGCCCGGGCCTCACCCTCCCGATCCTCCGCCTCCTCCCTCGCCAAGCAGGCCCAGGATGAGGCCCGCCGGGCCATCGCCCTCGACCCGACCGACGCCGCCGCCCACCTCCTCAACGCCTTCGCGCTCGACCTTCGCGGGCTCCGAGCCGCCGCGCTCGAGGCCCTCGACGCCGCGCTATCGCCGGAGGCGGGCCGGTCTCTCGGCGACCGCGAGAGGGCCGACGCGCTCCTGAAGCGGGCGGAGCTGAGGATGGCGGGCCCGGGTCAGCGCGGGCGGGTCGACCCAGCGATTGCGGATCTCGAGGAGTCGGTGAGGCTGAGCCCGAAGAACGCGAGGGTGTTTTGTTTGTTGGGAGAGTGCTTTGAGGGGAAGAGGATGAAACAAGATGCTAGGAAAGCGTACCTGGAGGCTCTGAAGCTGGAGCCGCAGTTGCGTGCGGCACAAGAAGGGGTTCAGAGATTGGGTTCGTAGTAGAAGCGGTGGAGGATTGTGTGAGGTATTGAAAATTTGGATTCATAATTTTCTCAGACCTGTGAATTGATTGGTTGTTGAATGTTTGTTTTAGCTAATCAGGTTATTTTCGTTCCTAAACAGGTTATAATTGAAGTTTGCTTGTGAATCTGCTTTGGGGTTTTGGGAAAAAAAAAAAGAAACTACTTTTTCTCCAAATATTAAAAGTTTGATATTGAAATTTGAGTTTTGCTCATGAGTGACCTATGGACATTTTTCAATGGCACATACCCACATATTTAGGTGAAAGACTTTTTATTAAAAAAATAACCGCTTTCAATGGCTCGTACCCAAGTATTCTGTAAACGAAATATTAATAACTGGAAAATAAAAATTAAAAATTAGGATTAATAGTTTTTAAAATTTTTAATATTTTTTTTATAAAATCTAAAAAATTAAAAATGAAAATTGAAAACTCAAATTAAATAGACATAAATTTTTAATACATAAAAAAAAAAAATTCCAATTTTGGCTTTTACACAGCATAAGCATAACCTTTGAAATTTGTCAACTGTCATTTAAGTCAGACATTAAAGTAAGTTTTTATATGGAATTTCCTAGTAAAATTGGTTCTTAATATATCTTGTTTGTCAAATCAGTCTGTAAGACTGTATCTTCATTAGTTAAATTAGTCTTTAATATGGACTTGGCAAATATTCTAAATTGATAACTAATTTAACTGACCCTTATATTTTAAAGACGAAAGTGAGGATTTTATCGAATCAAAAGCAAGCACGCTTGGATCTGATTATTTGTGAAGGAATAATGATTATTTTTTCCTTTAGCTGAATTTTTTTTTTATCTGGTTCTTTCGGTGAACTTTTGATTATTAACTATTTTGAATATAAAATAAGTTAATTTTACTACATGTTAAATTTGTTGATAGATTTGTAATTCCAAGTTTGCGCGAGATGTGTAATAATGTCAGGGTTTAGAGATGTGAGAATTGTTTACAATGATATGAGCTCTGAAATGGTAGATTGTTAGATCAGTATGTACTTCTTGCTTTGATGAAGTGGGAAGACCTTGATATGGTTGCGACATTTTAACGAGTAACTTTATTGTTTATGCTAATTATGTGCACCTTTTTTAAGGCCATAATTTGCTTAAATTCAGATAAGATTTAGTATCATGTATTGGTGATCCAACGATGATTGGACTCGGAGTGTATGTACTGAGGTTGCTGTCTCCTACTGAGACATTATGGACAGTGTAATGGCTTACGGATCGGCACCATTTACGGGATCCATTAAGATGATAGTATTTTGGAGTTGACCTAAATTCTGCAGCCTCATAAATTCTGTTAAACAACAACAACAAACCCTTTTCTGACTAGTCCTGATCAATGAACAATAAATTTATCCTTGAATAATTATTTATTTTAAAAATATTCTTATTAAATATTATTAGGAAGAAAAGAGATATAGTGGAAGAAAAAAAAGTTGAATCATTAAAAGAAAACAAGGGTATTTTAGTGTATTATTTTTAATTTTTCCTAACTTTGATTATTTTCAAATAATTTTCTTAATTTTAGTATACATTTAAAATTAGATAATTATTCAAAGATGGAGTGAGTATGTGTGTAAAAGTTTATATGACTTGAGAAAGCCTAACTGTATTTATTTGTTCTTGGCATTTTTTCCATTATTACTGTATCTTATATCATGAAACTTGTCTCATATTGACACTTATCAGATTATACATATTAAGTACGGTATATATGCACATAGTTGTTGGTTGTCAAGGTCAATTCTATGAGGCACCAATCGAGCAGATGTTGTAATAATATTTGAAACACTTCTATTATAGGTTGTAATGCCATTCCTGGTTAAATTTTAAAAAGAATACAACTTTGTTTATCATGTTGCAGTGCAGTCTACACTAATGTTGAGTCGGTGAACAAGGCTGGTTTGCTTTTCAACTTTATATAGCTGTAATCAAACCGTCACATCAGTAGTGTCGGTTTATTTTTAATATTAAAAGCTCAAGTAAATCTATGTTATTATCCTTGAAAGATTTTTGTTCTAATACTTCAGTTCTTAAAAAATGTAATTTATATATTTTAGTATTAAAAAAATCTCATAGCCATTAATTCTTGTAATATAAAGATCACATGCATACTAATTCTTGAAAGATTATTTTTTAACTTATTAGCCCTTGAAAGATTAAACTTTTAACATATTAATCTTCAATTCAAAAAAATAAAACCAGCTTATAATATATTAATTTTTTATGAACATTTATATACTTTTTCTTTTAAGACTTAAGAGATAGACATATAACATGGAATTTTTTAGAATTAAAGTGTATTCATATAATTTTTTAAAATAATTTTTATGTAGTTTTTTAATTAAGGGATTAATGAGTTATACTATAATTTTTTGAGGACTAAAGTGCATGTATTTAATCATTAAAAACTAATGTTTATAAAGCTTTTCTATTTAAATATTAATGAGTTATAATATAAAATTTTTTGAGGATTAAAGTGTATATATTTAATCTTTTAAGAATTAAAATATTAAAATAAAAAATTTTCAAGGACAAGTGTAGATTTATTCTAAAAGTTTTTAAGCTTGCCACACATTCTAAGAAGACAACCAGATGCTAAAAGTGTTGTAGGGGATGGTCAGAAAAAATGTGGAGCCCTACAAAAATAAGAAGATTGCGATGTAAGTCGTGACTCATGAGTAATCCATGGAGCAGAGTGAGAAAGCAGAGGAAAAGAACCCCTGCGGGTGTGGATCTTTAATGAATCCCCTTTCCATTAGCAAGTTACCATGGTCTATCTAAATTTAAATTTCTATCTACCGATTGGGTGGATGATCGAGTAGTTCAAGTCCATTCCTTTCTCTCATGTGCTATGTTAGTCTATTTGGTGGTTTAGGAATAGGATGATTTTTGAAGGTTTCAAACCTAACTGGGATATGGAAATGCAAAACCTCTTTGATTAGACTATCGGACAAAAGCTTACTGTACATATTTTCCCTTTCAACCTCATTCACTTGTACATGATTTAAATCTTGTGAGGAGGTTGTGGCAAGCTTGAAGTATTGTTTTTGCCACATGTATGATATGGAAGCTTGGAGTTGCGTGTTCCCACATATTTCTTATGCTACTACTCTTGCGATGAAGATGCTTTGTTGCTACTTGGTAGCATGGTATTCTCGTTAATATGGGAACAAAAAGACATGCATGCGTCCTATACTGTCGGGGATTTTGATAGCACTCACATGTAGATGGTGTGTTCTATGACAAATTGGTGCTCACAATGGAAGAATCAATATGCATGGTCTATGAGGAGATTAACATTGTGCAATTTTGTGCAATTTGATTCCTAATCTTGATGACAATGCCAAAATGATTAGGAATGGAACCTGTTTTAGCTCTTTTTTGGATTTTTTTATCTTGGTATTTTTATATTGCCCTTGATTTTTTGGGTTTGTCTGTTTTTCTTGCATTGCTTTTATTTCCCCTCTGAACTCTTGGTTGTGTACTGTTGCTCACCATCTTTTGGTTGGTTTGACCGTTTATTCACATCGGAAAAAAAACTTTAATATTGAGAAAATGAATTTTTGTGTTTTCAAGGCATTAAACCTACAAAGAGTTTTGAAACTTATTATTTTAGTATCCTTGACCATTTCATCTTTTTTTAGTACTACTATATATTAATTGCAATGAGATTTTAAAATAATCCTAGCAGCTTGGTACCTTTAACCATATATATTAATAGTTGGGATGATAATTTCGCGCACAGTTTTCCATGTGGAGTTTATTTTTGAATATTTTGCTTCTGTTGTTAAGATGACCAAATTGACCTTTCAAAGATGTCGTGTAGGGTAAATGTCCAACTCAACCAAAGCCTTTCCCACTTCACTCCTCCTGTCAAAGGAAGGGCTTTCCTTGGATTAGAATGTCAAAGCTTATATTCATCCATTTGATTCGCACAAATCACCCCAAGACAGTGAAAAGGGAATAAAGGGCCATATATCACTCATTAAAGATATATATTGGTATATTTGCATGAAGTAAAAAATGTTACATCTATACTTGTTTAATCGTACTAACTACTAGAACCTGATGAGAAAAAAGAACCTGCAATTTATCAAGGGAAAGTACACCCTATGCGTGAATAATCTTGAAGAAAATGTTACATTGTAGCAGAAAGTAAAAAATCATCCATGAAGACCTCATAGGTCAAGATAAGTCTTCACCATCAAGCCACTTGAGCGCAGGCAAAACCTTAACAAGAAAAGCCCTGAAGTTCTTCTCATCAGCAACTGCATTTCCTTTTATGTCTAACTCTGTCAAGTTCAAACTCTGAAATATCAAGAAAGCCTCCCAAAATTTTGTGGCACTAAGGCTGTCTGTAAATATTTCAAAACGGTCCCATGGAAATTCTTCAGTATGAGACAAAGGAGAAGAGCATAGGTATCTTCTTGTGTCAATAGAGTGTGAGCCTATCTCATTGTAGGAGATATTCAACACTTTAAGTGACTTAAGCAGTCTGAGAGGCCCCAGAGTAGTAAAACTACCCAATTTATTATGACTCAAATTCAAACAAGATAGAAGTTGCATGGCCTCCAATCCTGTCAAAACATTCAGTATGGATGAGATATTTTCTTTCCACTTTAGGTACAACGTCAAATAATCAAAAGCTATACCTCCCAAAGGTGCATGCCGAGGATAAACCCCAATGGTTTGACTTTTCTATCAAAAAGAAGACAAGAAAAAAGAAAAAGCCTAATACTTTTGACAAAGCTACAGATTAGAAACAAACCTTCCAGGGCTCAACTTTGAAAATCCCCAGATGCAATCTTGTTTTCAATTTTGTTTGTTACCATTACCACTTTTCATATGCAATACAGAATCGGGATTAAGTTACTGTGAAGTTCAAGAGAAAAAATTAAATACATGGAAGTTATACCTTCAATTGATCGAAGTTCGTTGTGGCTAAGGTCCAACATTTGAACCCACAGTAAATTCTCTATAAACCCCACTCGTGACAATGAAAGGTTTTGTAATCTGAGACAGATATAACAACCAAGTATCTCTGTTGCATCTTTTTTACAGTGGCAGTATGGTAGCAAAGTTCCGGAGCTGAAGTTATCTGAAGAATCACCAAAACAGAGTGAAAATATATTTAATAGTCGTTGAAAACTGGCCTGGCAATTTGCAAAAACATAAAGCTAGCTGTAAACTTGCAAATTGAAATTCACAATGCAATATACATATATCGAAATTAGTATAAAATTTGGCAGTTGGCACCAAATGCATAGTTGATGACTCAGATTTGGATTGCCTAACATGCGCTTCAGATTTGGGAAGGCATAAAATGACTTCCAAGTATGATATTAGCCTATTATGTCAACATGGATAACAGACTTCGGAAGGCTTGGTCACTGGGGACAGGAAGAAGGGACAAAGAGTACACAAAAAAGAGATAGGTGTGTTTCATTTGTGAAAAAAAAAAGGATGAAAAATTTCAAGATTGTTACCATCTATTGGGTTTCTCGGAAAGCTTATACTGTAATTTCGTTGTTGAGGTGACCAAGAATGCAAAAGTGGAATCAATACAGAGAAGCAACAGAAGCTGATGCAAAAAGGAGAGGAGAGATGCAGACAAAAAGATCAGATAATTATATGAGCCAACACATTTCGAGAGGAAACACCTTTATGGCATTTCCTAATTTCAGCTAATTTTATTAAATATCTCTACCATTTCCAGGAAGTTAGACCTAATCAAACACATTTGGTCATATGTTCTGTTTTAAATGATAATATAATGTAAACAGAAAATAACCAAGTAAACATGCCCATTTGCCTCAAAAACAAATTAGGGGTACTAATGTGTATATGAAATGAAAGCTCCTATATTTATTCTTACTGTCACAGACTGGTAATGCACATTGATTGAGATTCACACATGACATCCTTATTAATAACAGCAAAAACAGTTGGGAACCATGCTGTCATGGACATCTAATACCGAAAAGAAAAAGAAGAAAAAAAAAAATTACCTGACGAAGTAGTACCAGACTACACTCATCCTTGTAGTACAGATAATGTGTTGGATCCAAACTCATCAGAGCATCATAAAGTTGAAGAATTTCTTCAGCATGAACCATACTTTTAGCATGCGGAGATGATAACGAATCAAGAGCAGTCAACAGTCTAGCAAGTGTAAGCTTTCCAATTTTACTACAAAATGCAGTAAGGCATAATAATCAGAAAAAAGGGTAAAAAAGAAGAACTTTTAAGGTGGCATTTCAAACCACAAAATCATCTATTTCATGAATCAGTCTTACCAGTCTATCTCTGACAATAAATCCCGAAATTTAGTTATTTCATTAGCAATTGCCTCTGCACCCCAACTGGAAGTTGTTAGAATAGGGTCATTCTCACTAGTTACTTGATCAGCTGAAACCATGGGTTCGGATTCCTGAAAATGCTCAGTTTTTTTAAAATCATTATCATTCCATGAAGTCATTTTTCCACCTTGTTGGTCAACAGGCTCTGTATAGGCAGTCTGTATACACAGTTTAAAAGCAATTCGGGAAGGACAACCATAGTGATATCCACTTGAAGAAACAATACCCTTAGAATGACCAAGGCTGATCTCTACTGCATATGTTTTTGAAAGTTGGACCTCCAAACTTCCAATGTTCAGATATGTAACCCAAACTTGAGCCTTATTTGAGTTGTTTGTTGAAGCGCGTCCAAACAAAATCCCCATTTAAAAGTTCAGATTTAACAGTTACTGTGGAAGAGTTGATGCCTTCAACAGGTTGATTGAAATAAAGAGTGAGTGGAAGTGTTCCTGTGTCTAGGAGTGTACAATTTAACACAGATGAACCAGAACCATGAAGGCATTTGTTTCCCTGTAGAGTTATATTAGATCCATGGGAAGGCCAAGATGAAACAAGTAGAGGAGCATCAACTTTCACTGTTTGATCAATAAGCCAAAGATGATAAAACCAACCACTTTGATCATCTGGATCAGTAAAAATAGCATTGTGGACAAGCTCATATTCCTCTTCCAAAATGTTTTCTTTAGGGAAATACCCTTCAGCCTTTCGCTCCAGCAAATTAGACAAAAGGATACTGAAAAATTCCCAATGGTGAATGCATTAATAAAATGAATTCATCAAGAATTACACTTTGTCCAGTGAAACACAATCACAAAAGTAACTGAGGATTTGAGGGGAAAAAACTCAAACAAAAAATTGCTAAATGAAGGATAACACACACTCGGAGACTTGACTACACCGTTGAAATACCTCCCACAGTCCCACTTACATTTCATTGATAAATGTGATTCCATAGCATATGATCACATATGATGACCATTCAACGATCTTTGGAAATAGCCATGTTTGTGTTCAGATAGGATGGCAGTTCTATGTGGCTAAATGAAGGATAACACACACTCAGAGCTTCTGTAAGAACTGGTATCAGTTATAAGGAAAAATTGCAGAAACTGCAGAAGAACTCTTAGGAAAGAGCAATACCAGTGAGATATGGCCCTTCCCCTTGCTGTGAATGGTGTTAATATCAGAAAAGAAATGAAGAACAATGTGTGTTTAGCTAGACATTCGAGAGGTCCAGCACTCTCCCAATTTCCAATCCTTTCCAACTACTCCAAATACTCCCTTTATATTCTGCCCTCTCCCCTATATTTTCCCCAACCTCCTTCCTCTAACAGAAACACAAAACGTTCACCCCACCCCACTAACTGTGCCAGCTAGGCAAAGTTAGTTACACACCCCTCTCCCTTTCCTGATCACATGCTTTCCCCATGTCACCAAGTCCCTTTTTATTCCTTCTCTTATAAACCTTGTCAAAAGGTAAAATCATATTATTTGGGGTCCTAACACCTTCACTACACTGTTGAAATACCTCCCACAGTCCCACTTACATTTCATTGATAAATGTGATTCCATAGCATATGATCACATACGATGACCATTCAATGATCATTGGAAATAGCCATGTTTGTGTTCAGATAGGATGGCAGTTCTATGTGGCACTAGAGGGGTTTATGTTTAAAACAAATGAGTGATCGAACCAATCTTGTTAGTTGTTTAACCCAAACTGTTAGCAAGCTGCAGCTTCATCCTTTTTCACACACCCATACAGGCACACACATGGAAAGTAGTTTCATGGAAATTTTACAGTGCTGAAAGACAAAACTTCTATGCAACTGACAAGCCAAGTAGACACTTCTAACAAATTTAACGAGCGCTTGCTAAAATACACAGCTTGATTCGAACGATTAAAAACTTCTAGATGATCAGTAGAATCCATACCTACGATTATGCCACGCAGAGTAATTGCTAAAATTCACCCCTATCACTTCCTCTGTGTACTTCAACTCGTCCTCATCAGATCTCTTCATCAGCGCAGCAACAAACCTGGAAGAAGCACCACAGACCCCAAGAAAAAGAAAATGAGGCACCAACTTACCAAAAAGATCTTTCAATTGCATAATTACTTACAGCATCAAGTGTTAAATGCTTTTAGCACTCATAATAATAAATGTTTCTACTTATAATTTTATAATTTCTAGTTTAATTTTCTCAGCGTGTGAAAAGACACAAAATGGGAGCAGCAATTTAACCTTCTGTAGTTCCAGGCATGGAAATTGCGAGGATCGGCCTTCTGAAAAGCATCCAGAAGGCGCAACTCATTATCTATGGACGAATGACCCTTGCTCAGTACCCATTTCCGGTGGTGCCACGCACCGTACGACTTGAAATTCTTCCTCAACGCATTCTCCACCTACCCAAATCACATAACAAAACAAAAAATCTTCCTCGTCAATATATATATATATATATACACACATTTTTTTTCCCTATTAAACTGAAACCAATTGATTGTACTCTACTTCATTTATTTAATTGAAACCTAAACAAAGAACGCACCACTCTGAGCTCTTCATCGAGGACAGATTTGACTAAGTCAGGATCAGAGTGTGAATCAGAGAGCAGGTGTTCAACGGCGAGCTTTCTGTAATTCCAAGCAGTGTGCCACTCTGGATTGTTCTCCAGTAACTTGGCGTTTTCTTCTAGCGCCTCCTTCGTGTATCTGTTTGAAAAGAAAGATTCTTTTAATCCAATTCGAATTCACGGGGAAAAAACACAGCATATGAAAAAGGGAGCGAGTGTAGCATCAGAATTAGAGGTTATTGGTTTTGAATAATAATAATAATAATAAGGGACGAACATGCGATTCTGGTGATTGGCAAGGAAGTGAGATTGAAGGAAACGGAGCTTCTCGGCTTTGGCGGATAGAGCTGCCGCGTCTTCTTCCTTCAATGCTTTGCGAGGACGACCGTGCATCTTTTTTTTTTTTTTTACTATACTGTATGGCCAATGATTTAGTAAGCGCAGCTGTTATTCACTGATCTGATCTGAGTTGGGATGTTTTGAGGAGTCCGGTGAGGTTGTGATGGAGTCAGCCGCCATGTCTTCACGGGAGATTTTCGAAATCCGATCTCCATGCCATTCTTCACGAATAGAGGTTTATTTTTAATGCCTAAATTGTAAAACTATTTTCCTTTGGCCTCTAATTTTTAAATTGAATATTTAGCCTATAAAATTTTATTTCATACGTCACTTTAATTTTTGATTTAGTTAATCATTACTTTTCATTGACCGTGTCATATGAAGTGACATTGTCAATCCACGCGTTAATGATGTATTATGTTAATCCCATGTGACATGCAGCTGAATGACACTAATTTAAAATAGGTTTAATTAATCATTGAAATTTCCAAATGTATTAAAACAATCCTTGAAATTTTCTAAAATGTGTCAAAAATTCATTAATCTCCAAATTTCTCCTATTTTATTTCATAAATTATAAATCCTAAATATTTATTAAACTCACTTATTTCTATCTTATTTTCAAACCTACTTGGACAAAAATCATTCTCACATAGAATAACAATGAGAGAGATATCAGGACAAACTGTTATTGTTGGACGAGTGATAAGCGATTTAATCTGGTAGAGATGAGGATATGTTGGGAGGAAAGTATGCATAAAAGGGTTATTCTAAATCGATGTCATTGGGTTTACCTTATTTGCATCAACATTCCTAAAATGCTTGTTGATCTTACCTAACATGCCAATCACGAATAATAACTCGATCCATATGCATCTTTATCTGAACGTGGCACTATCGTTATTCACTTGTACACCCTAAGAGGCGATGGTTTCCTGGATCCACTGTCGTTAAGGTTGAATGAGAGACATGAACCTTACTTAAGATCGATTAAAGCTCATATTTGAGATGGTTGCAGTATAATTGACATAGGGTAGAATTTATTTTTCTTATTGTACCAGATTCCTTTGATACCAAATTTTTCCCAAATTGCAACTAAAAGATTTCAAATAGCCCCTTGATGAATTCCATTCATGCTTGATAATATAATGTTTCCTCATCATCCAAATTTTCATATTTTAAAACCCAATTTATTCCAAAAAATGTAAAGCTAATAAATTAATTATGTTAGCTAAGCATGGAAGGTTTCAAATTTAGACTAATCATACTCTTAATTATGTTTAGAATATTTAAAAATTTGGACTATTTAAATAGGATGTGGAGATGAGAGAAATAAATGGATTTAAGAATTATTAAGGATTTAGATTTTATGAACTAAAAAGGAGAGATTTAGGATTTGGGACTTTTTTGACACATTTTATAAAATTTCATAGGGCTATTTTGACCCATTTGAAATATTCAAGGACTAATCTGAAATATTTTGATTTGGTGCCCGTACATGTTACGTAGGATGACGCATCATCAAAAAGTAATGATTAATTAATTTTTGTTTATTAGGACTAAAGTAATCCAGAATGAAATTTCTAGAACCATAGAGTTATTTTTAAATTTAAGGATTAAAGTGAGGCACGCTTACAATTTCAAATATCAAAGTGAAACTTTACTCCATGTTTGACACCTTACTTGGCAAAAATTTAGCAAAAATAATAGGATAAAATACACTTATCCCATTGAGGTATTGAGAAATAACATTTCACCCTATTTATTTCAAAAACCTACATTTCACCTTATTTAGCTAAGGGTGTGTTTGATGCATTCTCTTTTATGATTGGATTTTTTTTTATAAATTCTATACTAAATAATAAAAACAATTATGAAATAAGTAAAAAATTTAATTTCAATACACTGATAAGTAAAATAAAAAAAATTGATAGATAAATTTTTACCGAATTTGATAATTTTTTGAATTTTCATCGACCCATGGTTAAAGCTATTTTATACTGTCAATTCATAGAAACAAAATCATAAGCCATATTAAAAATTATATTAAAAGCTAACAATAAAAAAAATCATATATTTTAATATTAATTTTAAATATTTATTTAAGTGTAATTTATTATTTATTTAAAACATTTATTATTAAATTTTAATTAAAATAAGTATTCAATTCTAAATTTTAAAATTATCTATCATTTTAATATGTAAAAAGCGATTATGATAGATAAGTTTATTTAATACGTTGTGGACAAAACAACATGAAATCAATGCATAGAAATTAAATTTATTACTAATTCTAGAATTTTTTTTATTATTTAAGTATAATTTATAAAAATCAAATTATGAAAGAGAATATACCAAACATTCCCTTAATAAAATGGGGTAAAGTGTAGGTTTCCAACGAATGAGGTTGAGTGTCATTTCTTAACACCTCAAGGGAGCTAGGTGTATTTTACCTAAAATAATAAGCTTACACTGCTCAATTTTGATTATACATGGCTTTCATCATTTTAGTCTTGAAAGATTGATAAAACCATTATTTAGAGAAATTATATTTGCAACTATTAAAAGATCTATTTCATTTGATAAATTCATTCAAAAGTCATCTATGCTAAGGGAAAATGATTACATGTCGCATTTTGTGCTAAATTGGCATTTATAAAACCACCATTTTAGCCCTAGTAAATCATTTTTTTATAGAAAGGTCACTGAAAAAATCATTTTTGTTAATAAAAACAGAAGCATTTGGGTTAGTTTGTCAAACGGAATGGGTTTTTAGAGGGTCACGAACAAATATAATTCCTTGATGAGGCTTAAGAGGAATTGACTCATTAAAAAACTTATTAAAAAAAGTCTAGTAAGCTAAATCTCTTCTCTTAAAGTATCACTTTGAATCTCAAATCAGTTTATTTAGATTTTTGTACACCAGTTTCTCTAAATAAGTTAACTTAATCACTTGAATGAATTTGTGGGTAGTCAATTGCTCCTTGCTTTAGAAGATGATGTTTGAAGAAGAATTTTGGGAAATGTTTTTTTTTTTGGGTATATAAATGTACTTCTTTTCATCTACTTTGAATATTCCCTTAAATTAGCTAAGCTATGCATGTAGAATCATCATCATATGGAGTAGTTGGAGTTTCTCCATATAAGATAATTCATGACACTGAACATATTGATCTATTGTCCTTAGCTAGAACATCCACTTGCTATGTATATTTCAATATCAATGCATGATTTCAGCAAATAATGGTTATAGTTTGTTTTGTATATTTCCATGATATGTGTGATGTCTAAGGTCTACGTGTCATTGGCTAAGCCTAGCATAGGCTCTAAGCACCTGGAAAGCTCCAGGTTTCAAAGAATCATGTTTTTGCGAAGTCTCACTTTTCCAGCATATTTGCTAGGTGAGTTTTCCTCGCTGCAATGAGCAGGTGACTAGGCAACTTTGTTGCAACGAGTTTCTCACTACAACAAATAGGTGGGATAGTAGGTTTGCTCCGAGCAATTCTAATGTTAGCACAATAGAAAATGATGAGTTTGAGTAAGTGACCCCCCCCTTATATAAACACCCTTCTACGCATTTGGGCATCAAACCCGAACCATAACCCCCAAAAACTCTTTCCCTCCTCCACTCTCATCATCCATTGATCCCAACTCCTCCAAGCTCAAAGGTAAGGGATTATTGTTGGCTTATGTTAGATTCTTCCATATTCTTCCATCCTCCATGTTATGGCATCATTGTTTCTCATTATTGTCAAGTGGGGGTGCTTCCAATGTTATTAGAGTTGATCTAGAGTTATTCTAGAGTTGTTAGAGATTATTCATGGGTTTTGTCCTCTATGACAGTTGTTCTTGTCATTCCAAACCCTCAAGGTCAAGTTGATAGCGCCCACACTCCTGGCTCCAAAGGGTGAGTGGGTTAATCTCATAGCCTTAGTTTCACCATTATGAGTATGTTTCTTGCATGATGATTGCTAAATATGAAATTAGAGATGAAAGTATGTATAAATATGATTTTTCTCAAGTTTATGAAGCTATGGTTTTCAAAAAGCATGAAACACATTATTTTATGAAACTCATGGGACCATGATTTTCATGTTGTATGCTATGGAAGTATGTTAGTTTGAAATATGATTTTAGAAATTTCAGTTTTCATGATAAGTTAGGAAAAGGATTTATGGTGAAACATATATTTAGCAAAATGCCAAGTTGTAAAATATGTTCTTATGAATTTATGACATTATTGTGTTTTCAAGATTGAGATTTCAAACTATATTTTAGAATATTCAGTTAAGATATATATTGGAAAAATGTGAACAAGAGTATGACTTTGAATCAAGACTAGAGATGTTATTACGGTTTAAGAGTTTTTAAGATTTTGAACCCTTTTGGTTTGAAGTATGATATTAGAGTTATCAAGTATATGAGAATATGTTAGCTTAAGATATGAATTTAGGACGTCAACTTATTGGTACAAAGAAGTATGGAATTTCAGTATGATTTTTAGCAAATGCCCGAATATACTCTATGGGCTTGAAACGAAATGCTTACAAGCTGGTGATTCCCTGGGCATGATTTCATAGTCATGGTTATGCTAAAGTCAAATTGTTATAGTTATATGAATTCAAAGCTCTTAGGGTACTAAGAGTTTTAACAATTTTCAAATCTAAATGGATTTTATCAAACTAGTTTAGACGGTAAATATAGAGAGAGTAGAGTTAGTTAATGGCTTGAGAGATCGTTAACCTTGATACCAAGTTGCCCGCTAGAGATCAATATCACCCCCAGCATATTTAGAGAAAATGGGACCTAGTTAGGTGCCCATAGTTTTGCTAGGGACGCGGCTCACCAGGGAGCATTAAAATTTCAGCAGAAGCTCTTGTTCGCAGGGACTGAGCCCACTTTCAGTTGATAGAAATAATTATTATATTTATGTATATATTGATCATGTTCAGCAAATATTGTTTCTCGAGGCTTTATCAGCCTCAGTTAAAATGATTTCATGATTGATTATGAATTTATAGATACTTGTTTATGAAAATATGGGATGAAAAGTGTTTTATTAGATAGCTATGTATGTAAATATGAAATGGTTTATGATTGCTACATGAATATTGTATTATGTACATTGCTTGGTTGTCCCATATGAGTGATGGGTGAGAATCCACTTACTTAGTTAACTCACCCATCTCCCTTCCTCCTCAAAGTTACAAGTACGAATACCATTTCGCCTCCCATTAGACAACCGTACCAAGTAGTGAGGCTTATTTTGAAATAAGGCTTAGTCTAGGTACAAGTTAGTATTAGAGTGCTCTAGAAGATGTGCGGGTTGGAGCCATGCATTTATTTTGAGACTATATATTTATTTTAGAGTTATGAATATTTTCACCTGATCCCAGATTTTAAACCTTGTTTTGAGAATATATATAATGTAATCAGAATTTATGTAACAAGTTAGATATGTACTTATGATGTAGTTTTCAAATACTAAGCCGATTTTCGGATTTTGATGAGATTTAGATCATGTGATGAATCAATTTCGTTTCCATGATTAGTAGATTTGATTGAAATGTTTTAAGAGTTTTATATATATATATGTTAAATGCCTCAATTTTTATGAATTCAAATATTGTGTTTTAATTATAGAAAATGATAATGATTTAGAGGGAAATCATATTTTAAAATATAATATTATGATAAATTATGCATTTAGATAGCCATGTCACCCATAATGCTTACATGGGGATGAGATTCCTCACGTCCGATCACATTTCCGGATCGGGTTGTGACAATATGGTTGCATCTCCCCATACAAATAAATAGCTTGTTTGGTTTCTCTCTATATGCAGACTTAATAAATATCATGCTTCTTACAAATTTACTAATAGAAAATATATGTAATTTATCCATATAAAATCTCACAAGAGTTTTCATTGTGTAAGTTATTTGACAAACAAATATTTCATTCGTTAAATATGAAATCTCAGGATAAGGCAAAATTTTGTCCTTGTAGGATCTTTCATCTCAATTTTTTCCTTTAGATTTTATATGACTATCCCAATAAACAACTTACATGTCAATTATAATGAACATGATCAGAAATTTCTTTATAAACACAATATAAAATAACATAATGGATCAAAACAAAAACATGAGAAATGTTGGGAGGGGGATCCTTTATAGGGAGACATCCAAACAACGAAATAAATGAGGAAATCACACAAGCAGGTTGAGTGCCACATCTTGATAAAAAAACGTTAAGGCAATTAGTCAAAGAATACTCTCATTTTATATATTCTTCACTTAATTTATTCTCATCTAATGTAAGACTTGATCTCTCACACTTGAAATTCCAACATTTTGCCCATCAAGTGTGAGGCCCAACACAATGTGTTGCCCCTCAATAGAAGCCTTTCCCAGCTCTGGTACCACTTGTTGGATAAACAAAAGAAATACAAAAACAACCCTCACCAACAAGTGGTATTAGAGCCAGGGAAAGCTTCTGCTTAGTGGTCCATTATATGGATAGTTTTTAGAAGTTGGCTATGAGATGTAATCTTTTGTAAGGATAGTTTGTAACTTGAGTCACGCAAAAATTACGAATAGTGAAAGATTTTAATACTCCTTATAGGGGTCATGGATGTAGATTGAAGGGACCAAACCATGTTAAATGTTGTGTGTTGTCTCTATAGAAGAGAAAATGGAGAAGACGGTCGAAGACTGGGTTAACCAAGAACTAGTTGCCTGGCTGGTCCGATTGAGCACTTGAAATGAGATGGACTCAAACGATCAAAACCTAGAAAATCGGCGGTCCGAGTTAGGTTCCTGGTTCATATATTTACCTGAAAAAAAAAGAAAAAAGAAAAAAGAAAAACTAGTAGACTTTGGGCATATGAAAATTGAAAAAAGGGATTAAGGTTATTACTTCAATTAGAGATAGCTCAATTAGATCTTCAAGCTCTATCAGATCATAATTTTCTTCTCGCCTCAGGCACCACGCGTTTGCACTTCACCTCTGTCTACCTCCGTTTCGTGCTTCCCTTTCTGTTATGTGCTGCCCTCTTCTACCTCAAAGCTCGTCTCTCGCGCGGAGGTGAGGTGAATTAGTGCGTGACGTGCAGGAAGTACGTGGGGCTAACGGGCTCAAGTGCAGGTGCGGCCTGTGACACTGCGGGTCGTATCGGTACCAGGAAGGCCATGGGTGCAAGTTCGATTTCAAGGGGATGGGGAGGGACCAAATTGCCAAGGCCAATCCTGTGGTGAACTAGAAGCTTCACAAGATATGATGATAAAAATGGAAGAAAAAGAAGAAGAGCGTGGATGATGAATTGGTATTGTGGTCATGTCACGATTTGTGATGTCCTGGTAATTGGTATTGGTTATTATTGATTAGGGTTTCTTTCCCCAAAGGCTCACAACCTACTTGACCTATGCACAATGTTATTTTGTGTTGGTTATGTTAATGTTGATGACATAATATAGGTTTTTGTTTTTGAATTTATTATATGTATATATTTATGTATATTTTATTATATTTCAGTTAATCCGGTTGAAGGTTGGACCTCTAAACCTTTGAACCAATGCCCTAATCCTTCAATACAATCTGGTTTTGTCTTCCTTGGTTATCTCCTTTATGTTAGTTTTTCTTTTTGCATTGTTGCCTCTAGTAAGAAAGAGTTTGTTATTGTATTTCTTACACTTTTACTGCCCATCAAGTGGTATTAGAGCCAATATTTTGTGTTGGTTGGTTTTGGTCAAGAATTAGGAGAGACTTGGCTATTTTTTTGGATTCATGTGTGGTGTCCCTTGTGTAGAAAGTCTTCATGGCAACATGAAGGTCAGCAATGCGTTTTGTAAGCAGTGTCGATAAGTAAAAAAAACTTGTGTCAAAAGTCTTATTAGCAATTCAAAAGTCAAGCAACTTGTATCATGTGCAATAGTCATACAATTGAATAGAGCATGTATGAATTTTGTTTAGACCCTTGATTACTCAAAAAATATAAGTATTTTGCAAGAAGAATGTTTGTGTAGACAATTGTTGTAGCTAACTTTTTGCAGGACTTTGACTTAAGGGAGGATTTGTTAGGATCTAACCCAAAATCCCACTTAGAGAAAGAGCAAAAGCCTCATAAGAGGTTTGGTTTATAAATAACCATTTGCATCCTCTAATAATGGGAGTGACCTATTATATAAGTAGTTTTTAGAAGCTATCAATGTCAATGATATAGGTCAAATGGACCAAGCCACATTAAATTTTGTATGTTGTCTCCTTTATGTTATTTTTCTTCTTGTGTTAATGTGTTGTTGCTTCTAGTGAAAGAAGGTTTAATTTTTTATTTCTTACATTTTCACTACTCCATAGATACTCAATAACATGATTTAATCAAAACCAAAAACATATATAATATACATTCAAGAACATAAAAACTAGAACATATTATGGATGTATTATCAATTCATAGCTTCATTTTTCTCATTTAGATACTCATTTGTGTCTAACATGTTTTATACCTTCTAGGTATTCAGGCCTCAAGTTCAAAGACTTCACATCTTACAAGTAAGTCAAGTTCAACCTACAGGACTTCTTTCAATTTTGGCCAATCATTTCTATGTATCATCTTTTCAATGACTTTTAGTTTAAAATTCTCATTTTCATGCATAATATTTAGCGCTACATTATATGCATATATATTCTCAAGAATAATTTATCTTCTATTCCATCTTTTCCAGTAAATGTAGTTTATTGAGATCTCAATAGTTTCAATATCTTTACCATTTTCAGGTGCTTGAATGTCTTATGGTGCTTCAACTCAACCACCATCTATCTTCACCACTAAGCTTGTGTTTCAGATCATACAACCACTGCGTTTCCATCAAATCGACACCTTTACCATTTCACAAGCCTAGTCGCTGATCAATGCCTTCCTTGCTCATCGTTGTTAAATCTTGCCTGGCTCATCACCGTGCTCATTTTCTCCCACTACAAAACCTCAAAAGATGGAAATTACCGACAGATACGAACTGGGATTCCCGATGGATTTTGCATTTTTTAAATTATTAGCTTGTAATAATTAATTTACATGACAAACCATTGGTAAACCCATCAGTTTCTAATGACACCACTGTGCATCATATGGCCACACTATTTCCAGGTGGGTGTCCGATAGGTTTCTCAATTAGTTCAATAATAATTCTTTGTCTCTAACCGTTGGTACATGAATGCACACCACGTGGCGCTAGTGCTTTCCAATGAGTTTACTACCAATGTTTAATAATTTATTTTTATTTAATTATTTCCCTTAAATTACTGAGGTTTACCAACCATTTATTAAAAAAATAATTTTTTATTTTTAAATATCTTTTTTAATTTTTATTTTGGTTTACCAACAGGTATCGTTAAAATATATATAATTTTATGTACCGTTTTTAAATCTTTTTTACCAATGGATTTTTGAAAATTTAGTATGTTGGCACAGAATTGTTGGAATTCTTACATATCCATCAGGAAGCCTGTCGAAATAAGTGAGATGCGAAACGCACCATTTCACTAATTGGTTACCGACTGGTTAACCCGTCGTTAATTGCGAATATTTTAAAACCGCACATTCTTCTTCCCCATTTCTCCTTCATGTTTCTCTCTTCACTCTCTCTCTCTCTCTTTGCCACCACCAAGCTTCGTTCACGAAATAGAGACCACCATTGCAATCTATGAACGTTGATGAGCATTTTAATTGGTTTAGTTTTTTGATTTGGTTTAGTTTTTCTATTTGTTTATGGATGCCCATAGTGTTGTGTTTTATTGCATTGGAAAGTAATTATTGTTGTTATTTTGTTAATATAGAAGTTGTGTTGGAGAGTGGCATTACTGAACTTGTTGACATTAAGAGTGGTTTGCTATCTTTTTTCCTTATTTTATTTTATGTTTTGTATGCATAAATGTTTATAAATGTGTAAAATTAAATATTTTTTCATATTGAATTTCAAGATTAGATTTGGTTGCGTGCAGGAGCATTTTAGTTTTGTGTTTTTTTCATTAGGTAGAGGTTAGTAATGATATCGTTGTTATTTATTTGCTTTAATATGTATGCAGATAGAAACTTATATTTTCTGGGATAAGTGGTAGGAAAGGATTGTATGACTGGGGAAAGGATATAGAGGTCCTTTCTCGACTTGTTTGCGTTATTTGTTGTGGGATTATTTGTGTTTACAGAGATTGCAAGATGCATATTGTGGAGTTATAAGGGGATACGCTTTAGAATGGTTTTTAGGATTATGTAATTGTTAATATATAACGTTTAACTATGTCTACTATGTTTTTAACCTTTAATAATGTCTATGTGTTAGATGCA
Source organism: Dalbergia oliveri (assembly GCA_030441495.1). NCBI lineage: Eukaryota > Viridiplantae > Streptophyta > Magnoliopsida > Fabales > Fabaceae > Dalbergia > Dalbergia oliveri. The sequence goes on along the minus strand of JAMLFY010000014.1, from coordinate 10,296,428 downwards.
CTAAAATATCTAATAACGAAAACTCTTAATTTAAATAGACATGTCAAAATTTTGTTAAAATTTTTGTTAGGGAACTAAGATTAAAAGTAACTAAATTTAAAAACCAATTGAATGTGTTTGAAAGTAATAATTTGACGTCTTTCAAAAATTATATGTCTATGGTTTAGGGTTGACTGAATGTATGAGGACAGAAGCTCCTAATTTAGTAGAGTATTGTTAAAATTTTGTCAAAACTTTTCTTAAGGAAATAAGATTAAAAGTAGTTGTATTAAAAACTTAAATAGTAATAAAATTTGTATTTGAAAGTATTAATTTGACTTATTTGAAAGTAATAATTTTTATTAAATATTATATGCAATAATATTTTGAAATTACTTTAAATTTCCCGATATAATTAATACTTTTTGTGGACTATTTCATTGTTTCAATATGGTTGGTAGAAGCGGATGTTGATTTCAAAAGTCGTTACCTACCACCACCTCCACCACTACTGCCCTTCTACAACCTCCCCTTCCACTACCTTCACCTCCGTCCTTGCCACCACCACCCTTTCCTTTTAGATGATGCCCACTCCTGGGTATGTTGGCCCCCCACCTTCGCCTTATTTCCACTTACATCCCATCGAAGTGATCCCTCCCTCAGCCATACTACCATTGCCCCTACTTCTAGCCTCACATCTCATTAGACTTGCTTCTGGTGCGTCAGAACACGGGGCTTGGATGGAGGCCCCTCTATCAGATGGTAAGCCACTTGGACCTAATGGTAGACCGCTTCACTAGATTAGGTCGAATAATAAAGATAGGTAAGTTTAAATATATTTTCTATGACATTTTAATTTTGTATTGCATATGATATTTAAAATATTTATATTATTTTTAATTTAGATAATCTATTAACAACTTTGATCCTTTTACTGAGGGTCACCATCGGATCATGGAGGCTATGCAGAGTAGGTATAACCACAATGGCCCACTTGGAGTGACAACCTGAGAAATGTCAAAGAGATATGGTGTAATACCTCAATACTCAGTTGGTCTTAATTGTGTGATTAATTAAGATCAGCGGTAAAATTGATAGTCGATTACCTTAATAATTGGTCTTTCCTTATTAATTTTAGCCTCTTAATAATTTATTAGGATACGTGATTATGTTAATTAATGCCTCTAATTAATTTAAAGCTTAAGATTAGTGCTTTTATATATGACATTACTAATTTTGATACGATATATATAAGTACATTATTTTATTCAGTTATACAATTATTGTTAAATAAGTTTAATTTCTATAACTATTGCATAAAAATTTTATTTTTATTTTAATACATCAAATTATTGAAAAATAGGTTGCCATTGTAAATATATATACAGTAAAAATATTTACGTATTGGATTTAAACTCCAATTCCAATCGAGCTATATAGACACTAACTTTATTTTCAATACCTTATTACATAACATAACCACTTTCCTTACTTGGTTTGATGACTCTGAATCTAAACTTTTTTCATATTTTTTTAGCTTTATCCGTCATTGTAAATCCTGCATTAAGTTCCTTCCCTTAGTTTTATTGTCCTTTATTTAAAATAAGTGTTTGCCCTGGCAGTGCACATTGTAAAGTATGGCAAAAGAATAAAATTATATTTCTTCTTGCTGCATCACTCAGTATAGCATCATAGGAAACATCATAATGAAGCCACATATTCGAACACTAAAGTGATAAAAGGAACAATTGTGCTGCACTCATACTGAAACCAATTTTTTGTAACATTCTTCTCCATCCCCTGCACCCCACCAGAATGATGGACACTATCAAAGAAAAATAAAAGAAGAACATTGCAGACTATCTCCATTCCCTGCAATGCCGAGCAAGAGATGGGCTCCTTGCCTTCTGCCTCACCATGTGGCATAAATAAAAGGAGAAGGGGGGATCCTTCAACACAATCTTGAAACCTCCTCTTCTCTTGTGAAAGCTCAATTACCATTGTAGAGACTTTGAAGTTGGATAGCCTCAGTGGTATTTTATTTTCCGTCCTTCTTATCACCTGGTCTTGATATTTTATTTGGCTCTTAGATCATAATTCACGGATTCATAAGCTCCTAGCAAGCTAGCATACACACGCACACATAATACACCATGTCTTAATATCATGCATAACCTCAGCTAACATAAGCCCAAGCAATACTAGCCTCAATATCAATCACTGTCCGTGTACATGTCCCAAAATAAGATACAGCCATTAAAGAACTAAATCATGAACAAATATCACACTCTAACTAACCATGCAAAATATAGTCGAAATCAGAGAAGCACAGCAAAAGAAAAACCAACAACACATAAATACCAAACTGGAAAATAAAAAGGCGAGAGGGGTAGTATCACTCTCCCTGTATTTGTCCTCCGCCACCCTTAACCACTATCATGCACCACTAGCGCCACTCATTCCATGGCTTTAACACCTATCATAGCAGCAAAACAAAACCACAATACATCAAACACAATATACAAGATTAAGTCCCTTTTTTTTCAAATCAAAATGCAAGGGAAAAACCAAACTTGAAGATTGAAGAGGAAAAGGGAGGTCGTGGCCTTCCCTTAGCCAATCTGGCCCTCGACCATGGTGGCTGCACCCCCCCGTTGTCACCTCCGCCGTATGCCGGAGCACAACCCTCCACCGTGTGCACCCTTCATTACATCTCCTCCCGACCGTGACCCCATCGCTGATCGGATGCCCAGCCGTGCACCCCTTTTTGCTGTCTTACATTTAATCCCAGTCCTCCCTCATCTCAGCAAACCACCGCGAATCGGCCTCCCCCGAGCCACCGTCCCCCTCCTCGTCTCCACCACCAACCTCCCTTCTCTCCGCCGCGAGCTCAGCCAACACGGCCGCATGTAAGCCGTGATGGAGCCACTCCTTTCCTGGCCGATTTCTCCTCCGTCAATCCTCGACCACGCAGGCCCAATGGCGTCGCGCTTCACTGCGCCTTCGGCCTCCCTTTGCCATTCCACTCCTCTGTCGCTGATCGGCCCCGCCACTTGGTCGCAGGCCTTTCTCCCGCAAGCCCCCTCCGTTCTCAGCTTTTGAAGTCTCACTTCCTCTCTCTCATGCATTCCCTCTCTAACTCTCAGCCTTTCTTTCTCTATATTTAATGTATGTGTGGTTGTGTTGCATGTGTGAGAGAAAGTAGGATTTGTGTCTATGTGTGTGTGTGAATGTGTTTTTGTGTGTGGTGTGACCGAGACAATTTTAAAAGTGTGTGTGTGTGCGTGTAAGAGAGAGTGATCGCGTGTGTGTATGTGCGTATATGAGAGGAGAGAATTTTGTGTTTAGTGTATACCATCCCCTAACCCCTATTCTTTCTTTTTCAGTCAAGTAATAATAATAATAATAATAATAAAGATAATGATGATGATGATAATAATAATAATAATAACATTAATAAAAATAAAGTCCCTAACATCTATGTTTAACTTTTAAAACGAGCAATATTCTTCATATTGTCTAAGTGCATTTGATCATGATTACATTCTATTTTGCCTTTTATTTTGTTGGGAATATTGTGTCTTCTGAATTGAAATTTCATTTTATTTGGATATCGTTATTTGGGTTTCTAGTTTTGTTTAAACTTTCGAATTAAGTTTTCACATTAAGTGCCCGTTAATAATAATAATAATAATAATAATAATAATAATAATAATAATAGTAAAGTAAAAATAAAGATAACGATAACTGAAGGTTTATTTAATTTTCAGTGTTTCTCAATTTGCTCTGTGCTTATTTGACCCTTCGAACTTGTATTGTTGTTTATCGGTAATAATAGTGTTGTTATACTATGTTGGCATATTTTAATTAGCTTATACCTGTGTTGGCATATTTCAATTGTAGTATTCCTTAAGAAGTGTACTATCAAGTACTGATTGTTTTATTACTAAGTGTCATATATGATAATATGGTGATACAATTGTTTATTAGAGATCGCATGATCAAATATTATATATGTTGTTTTTGTCTATATCTACATGCACTCTGGAATGCTATGCAAAGTATTTTACAATTCCTTTTTAAAGAAAATAAACCAACAAATATTTTATAGAGAACGACATGGCTTTGAGTTTCTCATTGCCTAGGGATACGTTGCGTAACTAATAACTATCAAGCCAAAATTAATTTTCCTAAAATTTTATTCTCCTTTCTTTTTACTATTATTATTATTCGATTTTTCCTTAATTCTTTATTTTGTACATAAAATGTTAATTCATAAGTTATGATGATAGCTATGAATATATGCTCATATGATTATGATTTAGTATGGAGGTGCATGATTTATGTGTTTCCGAGCATGAAATGTTAAATGATCTGTTATGATTATATGTTCATATATTGCATCTCTTAATAATATGTTAAGATTAACAGGTGACATAAGACATATGGAAATGATCCTCTAGACTCTAGGAATTAATGGTTATGAGAGGTGATCCAATAAGGAACTCCTTTAAACTCCAAGAATCAATGGTTATGAAAGGCCCATGCCCCCTACCCCGCACTCTAAGTCGGGAATTAGCTTATCGAGACGATAAGTATAGACTAGTGACGACTAGTTAGCTATGAGCTCACAATCTAGAACCCTCAAAGAAGAGAGTAGTAAGGTGGCCCTTAGAGAACTGGAAAATTAAGTCACCTAAGATTAATAAAGAGGAAAGATCAAGTTATGATAGCCTGTGTATTTTATGCCATATTGATTTATTATGATTATCATGATATGTGTTCACATGACATTCACATGCATTTATGATGAGATATGATGCACTCATAGCACTAAGAATCATGTTAAAAGACACGGATATCGGCTAACGGCTTTTAAACTCAATAAATGAACCTTATTATGTCCACTATTTTCATAATGAAACCCAGGTTCCTGAAGATGAAAATGATGACACATGACGGGAGACAAAAGTCCTCCCATCATTGTTCAGGTCACTTATTAATTTCTATTTCGTCCTTAAAGGACGATGGCCACGTTCGTAATTTACCTTGAGCCTCCCACTTGGGAGTTGCATTTTGACCTTGCAAACCAGTCCTATCATTTGTGGGTCGATATGCCGTCCGCTTGTTCGTGTTCCTGACCGTCCTTTCGCACATCGAGTTACTAGCTTTTGGTTCTCCATCAATACCCCTTTTTTGATGACTTTGCTTTTAAGAGTGCTCGTCCGCATCCTCAGCGGCCTCCTCATGGTCACACTACATCAGCCATTGATTTCCCATTTACACGCCCGACCTCGAGTCAAAGTCAAACCCATCAAAGAAATCTCCCTCCCAGCATTCTTCAGGCGGTTCCACTCCCATCATTCCCAAGAGATGTGGGGAATGGTAAAGACGGACATGCCACTGATGCAGCCTGTGAAAGGAGTCCGGCCGTTGCTGAGAGCACTCGTCCATGTCGGAGCCCATGTTCATCTTGTGGGTCAACTCACTCCCTTTGACCCCGCACTTGGCTATCTTCCACCCTTCGAGAGCGTCATTAGAAGGATGATCTCAGCTTCTATGTGTATCCTGTTCATGTTCTCTTGCGATGACTATAACTAGCCCAATCCCTACTAATGGGCATATTTCTGTCTTAGTGGTTTGTTTTCGTGTGAGTTATGGAACAGCTAATGCTTATGCTACCTATATGTACAGGTATCATGGTGTGATTATGTTCATAAAGTTGTCCTACTTTGTACACCTCTATGAGAAGTTTTATTTTCCCTGTTTGTTATAATAGGTAAATACCGGGGTCGGGTTAAACACGCGGTCTCACGTTTTGCTTTAAGATTTCAAAAAAAAAATTTACCCATACTTTCACTAAAGTATTTCCAAGTTAAAGGATAAGAACTGAAATAAAAAAAGTAACAACTAGTAATTAACTATAACACGTCCTAGGCGTATTTGGTTAAATATTATAGTGTTACATGTGGTGGCGGAGTAGAAGGTAATTCTATGATTTATTCGTTTTTGTTAAAATATGTTTATATTATGTATATGCTTATGATTACTTATGTATTGTGAGTTTTGTGTATGCAAAGGAGGACGCTCTACATTCTCAGAGCACAAGCCCACTATTAAGAAGGCTTGGAGGATTGGATCCTCCAAGTGATTGTGGGACATGGTCCATGATGTCCACAAGGGCTATATGAACAGCTGCATGGCTTAATGATGCCACCCTTAATAGTGGGCTTGTGTCACGTTTTTTGCATTAAAAAAAAAAAAATTTACCCATATTTTTACTAAAGTATTTCCAAGTTAAAGGATAAGAACTGAAAACAAAAGATTAACAACTAGTAATTAACTATAACACGTCCTAGGCGTGTTTGGTTAAATATTATGGTGTTACATGTGGTGGCGGAGTAGAAGGTAATTATATGATTTATTCATTTTTGTTAAAATATGTTTATATTATGTATATACTTATGATTACTTATGTATTGTGAGTTTTGTGTATGCAGAGGACGCTTCTACATTCTGCTTAAGCACAAGCCCACTATTATGAAGGCTTGGAGGATTGGATCCTCTAAGCGATTGTAAGACATGGTCCATGATGTCCTGAAGGGCTATATGAACAGCTGCATGGCTTAATCATGCCACCCTTAGTGAGCTGTGATGCCACTGGGCCTCCATCCAACCTTCAAGGATAGGTCCACAAGAGGAAGACAAATCGGGCCTCACTGAGAGGCGGGTTGCTACATAGTGGTGGGTCGAGCACGTAGGAGGACCCGTAACGTTTAGTAACTATTTAATCTTTCTACATTTAATATATTATTAAATGTTAATTTATTACATTTGAATTGTAACAAATAGTATGTTTTTATGACTTTATTGTACATATCTATAGGTTGAAGGAGTTAAATTGCCCTTCAACCAAAGAAGCGTTTCAGGAAACCCACACCCAAAAGGGTGAGTACGAGGGAGATTAGAGGTCTGATAGACTCTTACTCTAGACTAGTTATGTAAGTTTTTATTCAGACCTTTTTCTACTTAAATTTTATAACTTTTTTCATTTATCTCATAATTATTACTTACAATGTGTTTTATCTTTTTTTCTTTGTGGCGTGAGTTTACAAACCTCTGGAGGCAGCACAACCCAGTGACCAACCTAGGTAGTTGAGGCTGGGCCTTATGCTAATATCCTTCCTACTTGTGTCTGGGCCCAGGTGGTTGGCGGCTCTTACAAGGGTCACATGTTAGGATGGGGTACTATCCTAGGAATCCCCATCCTCCACCACTAGGTTTACTATTGGGGATTATGCCCTAAGGGATCATGTGCATGCCCTCAACCAAGAGTTGCGAGCAAGTTGCACTTATCCAATAGCCAAGTAGTAGGTAAGCGGAGTGAAGCAGGATCAAAGATCAGAACTCAGCCTGTCCATAGAACAATAGCAGCAAGAATGCTAAGAAAGAAAGAGTAAATTCAAGATGATGCATAACAAATTTCATTGCTAAATGTGATAAGCTTCCTGAGGACATGTAGGCCTCTAAATCCTCCGCTCTAGCAAGAAGAGCTCCTAAATGCTATTCTTCATTTTTTAGGCTCTCAACGTCTAATGGCGCGAACGCCTGATGGGTCAATGATGATGATGCCGACGATGAAAAGTTTAGTTAGTCTTTATCTATCTTTTTTTTTAATTTCATTTTGGATATTTTTTACGTTTATCGCACTTTATATTTATTTTATTCTTACTTCAATTATTTATTTCATCAGTTTATTTATTTTATTATTATTTTATTATTTTCTTATTAATACCACTTTAAATTATAGTTAAATTATTATATAAGTAAAAATAAATAAATAAATCCAAACAATCCATAGTTTATATAGATGAGCTATACATGGCAATGTAATCAGTTATTAAAAAAATTATTAAAACATTACCAAGGGTAAACCATTCGAAATAAATTATTTTTCAACTTAAATATTTTTTAAAAAATACTAACCTATCAAGAAAAATTAATAAAAATTTATTTTTATTTTTAAATACCCATTGGTAAAATTAACAAATAATCGGTAATATTATTTAACTTACGACCTTAGTGATACTTTTAATGTAATTGTACTGACTAGTCTTCATTTTTTAGTAATCCCATCGAAAATTACCGACTAGTATGCTTACCGTTGTAAAATTCTCGACGGCCTATACTTGTTGAAAAATGCATTGGTATAATTCAAACTGCGAGGAAATCCATTGGTAACACCATCAGTACCCTGCACATTTCTTGTAGTGTCCACCATTACTATGTTGGAGATTACCTCCTCCTTAACGACACCATAGGCATCTTTAAGGCCAACAACCCAACAACTCCTTTTGTCGCAAGCTATCTCAGGCATTCTCAAATTTGCAATGTCATGCTTCAATTCCTCGGCGGCCTATTGAATGATAATCTATGGTGGTTGTTGTTGGCGTTACAATATTTTTTGAACTTGCAATTAGGGCTTTTCTCATTTGCAATTGTGCACAGCCTCCAGCTTTTTCTTGAGCCCTGCATACACACCAAACACAACTTGTGGAGGACACACCTTGAGCCATGTAAAAGGAATTTGATCATCAAGCCACACAAAAGCTTTAGATTTTGTTGCAAGGTTTTGACATTTGATAGTTTTGTTGGTGAAATTTTGGGCATGAAAATTTTTGCTTATTAAGTGACAAATGACAACTCTTGAGCATACTACTATCTAACTTTTATGTATAAATTGATTAGATATAAAGCCTATACTGGTGATGCTTCAGGTGTAAATAAAAATTTCTCCTACCCTATCTTATTGTAAGGTGGGTTGATTGGTTCAAAACCTGACCGACATTTGGAGCAACGAGTAATTACTAGTCGATCGAGTGTCATTTGCCAAACCTAAAGGTAGCTTTATAATGCAGTTGTTCAGAAAATATTCTTCACTTTTCATTTCATTTTTCAGTTAGTTTTCTATTTTTCAAGATTTTACGAAGGAAGCAATGAAAACTACAAAATCAAATTTTCAATTTTCATTGTCTATTTGGATATTAAAATTGTAATTGTAACGTATGATTTATAATCTTAATTTTATGTTCATATTTACTAAAGAATTGTAATATAATTGTCGGAAAATAAATGAGAAAAAATGATTATATAGACTTTAATAAAGAATTGTAATATGTTTGATAATTTTTGGAATTAACAATTCATATTGTATATGTTAGGAATTAAAAATGATTCATTTTAGTTGTTTTTGAATTCCATGGAATTAGATTGTAGAACTATAATTTCAATTATGTATAGGATTTAATTGACATGTACTGATAATGTAAAATATTTTTACATAATTATCTAATCATATATTACCACATAAGTCATGATAGTTAACTTTTATACCCACCACTTGAAAAATCATTCAAATGAAATATTTTGATTGGATGACGATGTAAAATATTTTTACACTATTCGTGCATCAAAATTAAATTTAATATATATATATATATATATATATATATATATATATACATATATTGTTTCAAACATAAAAATTGAAATTAGGGTGTCTAATTCCAATTTCAATATTCAATTTCATGCTAACCAAGTAGACTTTTAATATTTTCTTAAAATTTATGAAAGCAATAAACAAATTAAAAACATAAAATAAAATAAAAATTAAAAATTGCTCCATCTCTTTTAAAATAGGGATAATTATAGCAACCTCCCTCGAAGTCCATCAAAACTACATTTATCCCCTTAGTTTGCAGGTTAACATTTACCTCCCCTTACCCTTACGGATACTAACACGTTAACCTTGAATGCAAAATGTCAATCTACCCATATAATCAAACCATCTTCTTCCCTTTTCCCTTCACATGCACACTGCACTCAGGAAGTCAAAAATCAGAACCCCTCCCCTTCCTTAACACACGCACACACAACACTTATGACAGCAAACTAGCCCAAACCTCATAACAACACAAAATGAAAAAAAATTCAAAAAACTAATAAATGAAATGAAAAGGATGCAAATCGAATTGAAGATTTTTGTAAAAAGGGGGTTAGGTTTTGGAAACACGTTATTGTAGCATGCAGCCTATGGACCACGCGTGGGTTGGCGTGACCAGAGGTGGCAAGCTCAGCTCGGGTCTGGTGTGCGTGGTTGTGAGCGCGATGCCAACAACCACGAGTGACGGAGATGATGGAGATGGGGTTCTGTGGCTGATTCACGAAGACACAAGGGGTGGAGCAACAGAAGAACTCCTAGTGGAGGGATGAGCTGGGTGGAGATTTGAATGATTCAAAATTTGGATGCTTTATTAATTGCTTTTCTAGCTAACATGAAATGATTGACTTGTTAAAATTCATGGAGGGAGATGAATAGAGGAAAAGAATGATGGAAGAAGATGATGACAAGGACAAATTGGTAAAATAACATTTTTATTTTATGTTTAAAATTCCAAAAGTCACATGTAAGTCATGTGCAACTAACGGATCAAACTTTCAGATAGGAGAGGTAAGTGTATTGTCATTAAATTAATTAAGGAGTCTAGTCTCAAGTTGTAAACTAGACAGGGTAGTGTAGTATTGAAATATCTCAAGGAAGATAGGTGTACTTTGTCCTTTAAAATATTTGCCCTTTAGACAAAGTTATTTTTCAAAATATCTGTCAATTTCATATTCCAATAAATTTTTTTTGGTTCAATAGTGCTTTTAAGTAATTAATGACTATTAGTGTAACATTTCATTTTCAACCATTTGATATGCTTTACAATTAATGATTATTAGAGTATATTAATTTATACACCATTATTTTATATAATAATATTTTATTATCATATTATTTATTATCTTTTTTAATATTCGTGTTTGTCCAAATTTGGGAGTAAAACTTGTTTTGTTCAACCAAACCACCCTCCACCTAAAGTGACCTTCCCTTCTACAGTCTCAATATATCTCCTTCGTCAATAGAGCTTTATATCGATTCCCTCGTGGCCATACTTTGGCTTTGTTTGGATTGGTGGAAGGGGATGGAATCATTTAAAGTGCCATTGTTTGGACACAAATTACTTGAATGGAATAGGATAGAAGGTGATGGAACCAATTCCATCAAATCCCACCAATTTCCCTCATTTAGTTTCCCCTCCAATTTGGGGTGTATGAGATGGAACGGTTATGCTCTTCAGCCACCTTTTATTGCAATTACCCATCTATCCCGATAGCCTTTCCTCTTCGTTGAGCTTGAAGCAAAAAACCACCACTTATTAAAATAAAAAAAAAGGCCACTATTTGCTCCTTATCACAATCCTCTTCTCTCCACGCCACCAAGGCCACTTCCTTTTCTCTGTTGCTTTGGCTACACCGTACAACGCGCCACCACGCTGCTAGCTACACGCCGCTGTGCTCCTCAGCTACATTTCGTCCATTCTTCCGCTCTATTGTTACGCACTTCGTCGGCTGCCCTCGCCATGCTTCATATGCTCCTTCACCGCGCTTCCTTTTCCGTCGTCTCGCTTCCTCTCTCCGCCATCTCCGCGCTTCCTCCGCTCCGCCATCTCGTGCTTCCTCTATTCGTCCCTTTCTTAACTTTTCCTCTTCTGTATTTTTATTATTTCTGAAGTGAGATAAAGGAAAAGGGAGACCATTTTATTTTTAGTGGTTGTATAATCTTTGTAGCCAATCTTCAAAATTTGTATCTTTAGCTCAAACCAGTGTCAGTGTGAACCTTCCCGCACTCTTCAGTTTTGTTTTTGCAATTTTCCAAATGATTCCGTTGCCCATATTTTTTGCAATTTTGTTACTATCCCAATCACAAAGATGAAACTTTAGGGAGCTTACTCTCTTAACAAACTATCTGAATCCAATTTAATTCAAAAAACAAAATCTTCTTCTCCTAAGAATGGGCAACAAAATTCCTAATTTACTATTAGCATCATCTTCTATAAAAAAGACTCTTTCCATCAGTTGGCACAAAAAATCATTGAGAGCGAAACAGAGGGATAGTGTTGCGAGGAGATAAAGGGAAAATGAGCAACTGAGGTACCACAACCTTCCCGTTCTTTTAGCAAATTGAATCTACGATGAATTAACATATATCATATTTAGCTGTGTATTTCCTTGCTTTTTGTGATGTGGTTTTTGTCCTTTAATGTTCAATGTTTCTACAGAAAAGCATTGAGAACGAAAGAGAGGGACAGTGTTGCGAAGCGAGATAAAGGAAAAAGGGAGCAATTGAGGTACCACAACCTTCCCTGTTCTTTTACCAAATTGAATCTACAATGAATTAACATACATCATATTTTGTTGGTGTGTTTCCTTGCTTTTTGTGTTGTGGTTTTTGTCCTTTTATTAGCTCTTGTTCAATGTTTCTTGTTTTTCATATTAATATATATGTGTGTCAGTGTAGTGTTCGGTGGATATCAATTGGTTTTCCACAAAATAGAAGAACAATGACAATTGAGAATAATGGCGAGTTTTGCCATGGGCTCCTGTTTAGAAGCCCACCATGGAGTTTGACTAATTGACAATTCAACCTTTGTTAGTATTTCTTTCAACCTCACAGGCTTCTAAAATATGATTTGCAACCCAACATATCTTCCCTTTCTACCCAACAAACTAGGATATTGAAGACGGAAGTTTGATATTCAAAGCCATACCTTATTGCTAAGTGAATTACCTGCAATAACATGCTAATTAAAATAGTTGTACCTAATGTTCCAAATTTAAGATAAATGCAGTGGTGAAGAGAGCAAGACTCTAGAAATCAAGTATATTAGTTATGATAGAAGTCAAACTAATGGCCAACATTGTTTTTTATCGTGGGGGCTTCAATGCACCTGAAGTTGTTTCATGTCCTTCGACAGTCCTTCCACCAACAGTGAGCTTATGGACCAAATCCAATGCTTGTTCTAATTCTTCCATAAGGGATATGGCCAACTAGTTCAAACAAAAATAGAGAAGAGGGACTGGGGGCTTTGTAATATGTACTTCTGGGCATCTGACCTTGAATAACATCTAAACTGCTACTTTTGTAAAAAAAAAGTATGGTTGTCATCAAGTTAAATGAAGTGCCATTGCTACAAATATTAAAAGAGTATATTTAATTCTATTCATTTCAAATGCAACAATGAAAATTACAATTATTGAAATGTGTAACTAATAATTAATTTATTACTCAATGTATCTTGAGGTAGGTAAATGGGGATTTATGACCATGATTTTTTTCTTTTTTTTCTTTTGGTCAATTTCTTCTGGTCTAATTATGCAACAATGGTTCTTTTATCTTCTTGGTATAGAATCACATATATAACTGGTTTATGAAATTGTGTAGGGAAAGGCATAGCTCAAAGTCTGATTGAACTCTAAAATATCATTCTTCTAATTTTTGCAATAGGTATAGAACATGTTGTATTTTGTATAGGATGTGATATATTTGTGTTATTATTTTCTTGGTTTTTATTTGTGTCATTTCTTATATTGATGTAGATGGACAATAAAGACTTTATATCGAATATATAATACTCTCCACATTTGGAAAGTCATGGCTGCTCAAATATTGTACTTGATAACTATATTCTTTGTACTAAGAAATAATTCTAGCAGATGACAAATCCTTATACAATAAAAGAAGATAGAGAAAGAGCTCAAGATGAACTAATGAAAAAAATTGTAGGAACTAATCGACGTCGAGATGTAATTCATATGGGTCCGCAAGCTTTTTTAAACTTGTGCACTATATTAAGAGATTGAGGTGGACTTCAACATACACGACGGGCAACAATTGAAGAACAAGTTGCAAAATTTCTTTATATAGTAGCATAATGTTAGGAACCGTGTGATATCTTTCTTCTTTAGACGTTCTGGAGAGACGGTTAGTCATCATTTTCATAGTGTGTTGCAAGCTTTGATATAGTTGGAAGATATATTTATGAAACAACCTGATGGACACATGTTCATCCTAGATACTTAATAACTCTAGGTTCTACCCATATTTTAAGGTGAACTCTTTTATCCTTTTATTTTAGCAATAATAAATTAGTGTCATACACATTTGATAAGATAATTGAATGTTAGGATTGTATCGGAGCAATTGATTGTACGCATCTGCGTGTCAAAGTTCTAGAAAAATATGCCCCTAGGTATCGTGGTAGGAAAGATTACCCCACATAAAATGTGTTAGCTGCGTGCACTTTTGACTTGAAATTCACATATGTCTTACCTATGGAAACAACATCAGACTCAAGAATTGTAAAAAGTGCTTTGACATGTAGCAATCCTCTCAAAGCACCAGAAGGTAATGAAAACTCAAAATAATTGGTGTAAGTTATTTTTTAAAACTATTTATTAAACTCATCAAAAGATTTTTTCTAGGAAAATTCTACCTTGCTGTCAGGATTCCCTTTAAAGGCCTGTCTTATCACACCTTATAAGGGAAGCGATACCATTTGCAAGAATATTTTAGAAATCCACCACGCAATCCTCGTGAATTATTCAATAATCGTCACTCATCATTACGTATTTCTATTGAATGTGCATTTGGGTGCTGAAGAAGAGATTTCCAATTATACAAACTACAACAAATCCTACATTTGGTATTACCACCCAAAAAGAAATCATAATTGCTTCTGTATATTGCACAACTACTTGGGGTAGATCCTAAAATCTCATAGACAAAGTGGAACATGAACTTGCAAGTGAAAGGAATTTTCATGAGAGCCATCAAGTTCGTAAGAAACAGTGATGATATGGCTAGAGGAGAGATAATTAGATATAACATTGCAGCTAATATGTGGCTAAATTACTAAGCACTCTTATTTATTATGTCTTAAGTTTGTTTATATTTTGATATATTTTTATTGACTTTAGTTCCTTGCATGAACTCATTGTTAATATGTTCTAGTTGATCTTTATTTTTGTAATTTAAAATTTTTCATTTTTGGATGAGGTTTTTATAAATTTTTATTGATGGTTAGTTAATTGATGGATACTTGTATTGATCAATTTGTATATATATCATTGGTTTTTAAGCTTAGCAATGGATGAAAATTCAAAAGGGGCAAAGAGGACTAAAGGTGGTGATACATGTTTTGGACACTATCGATAGATAAGGTTTTGATTGATGCATATCTTCATCAACAAACTTTGGGTAACAAAAATGGTAATTGTATGACATCAAGTGCAATGGATAACATTTTAAAAGAGTTGAAAGACCACTTCCCAGACAAGCCAATCTCTAAAGATAAAATAAAAGATCACATGAAAAACATAAAAGCAAAGTTCAATGGTTGTTATGAACTTTTCAAAAATGGTCTGAGTGGTTTTGCTTGGGATACAATAACAAGTATGTGGCTTGTCTAAACCAGAAGTTTGGGATAAGCTTATCGAGGTATATTTATATACAAATGCTAAATTTTTGTGATTTCAATTTAAGAATTGTCATGGTTAATTTTTTATTTAATGTTTACTTGTATTTTATTTTGTTACATGCTAGGCCAAAGGTAAGTGGAGAAACAAACCTATTCCACATTATGATAAACTAGCTCAACTTTTTGGAAAAGATCGAGCAACAGGAGATCATCAGAAACAGGAGCTGAAATAAGAGCAAGACGAACTGCAAATGATAGGAAAGGATATGGTGACACCATAGATGACATAGGTCATTTGGTATCTACAAATGAACTTACTTTAGATGGATTTGATATTGCTGATGAGGAGTAGCATCCCTTCACTTCCCTTATAGAGCCTTTTGATAATCAGTCTCGTGGTGCAACCTCATGTACGACTAAGAAAAGAGGGAGAAAATCAATGGAAGGTGATGTAAACATGCATATGGCTAAATCTATTGACAAGATGATTGAAGTGTTTGCCAGCTTGGGTAAAAGTAATTTAGTCAATCTAAATAAGAATGTTCCTCCTGAGGACATGTGGGCACAATTGGTTGACATTGTGTTAAGGGCCTTGTTGCCAACCTTATACATGTACTTTGCTCGAGATCACAATGCTAGGAAAGCTTTTATGGGAATTCAGTTGACCAGCATAAGGAAGTGTTACCTCATATTGTGCCAGGATACCCACCTAATACTTAGTCTCTCTATTCATAGTAATTGGTGTATGTTGTCTTTATTTTCTTTGTTACTTTTTTTCACTTTTTTTTGTTTTAAATCATATTTGTTTAATAAAATAATATATTAGTTATATTCTATTTTATGAATTTGCAGGTCATATGGAGGTCTTAGAGGACATGGAGTATGATATCTTCATTTGGAGGATACACTCATGAAATTCTCATTTTATTTATTTTGGTTGGCATAGGATTAGAACTTTACTCATTGGTCTCATTTAATAAGATTTTCATGTTTTTCCCTTCAGTTGTTTATTTTACTTCATGTAGGATTATAACTTTGACACATTAATCTAATTTAATTAGTTTTCATTTTTTTTTTCAGTTATTTTATGTTAATTACTAATAATTTTATTGGATTGTTCATGTTAATTTGTTAATGTTTATTATCTTTTTATTTATTTTGATTTATTTCAGCTATGAGCATGTCAAATTATTTAGTGTTGTCTTGAATCAAGATTTATTTTTTATGTTAAAACAATTAAATTGTAATATATTTATCATAAGGGTAAATATGGAAAAATAAATTATAATTATTTTGATTTCATTCCTTTTCATTTTATTATCCAAATAATAGAGTAGTAATTATACTTCATTCTATCTCTAACAATCCAAATAATAATGTGAGATTTCAATCCTCCTCCACTTCATTCTACTCCATTCCACTTATTTATTATTTCATCCACCATTAATTATCCAAACAAAGCCAAAATCACGACAGCCGCGTACATAGCCGGCGAGCACAAACCGCTTTCGACCTCATCACCACCTGGCCGTCTTCCTTCCCACCGCCTTCCCTTCCGCGCGACCGCCGTCTCACAGCCACAGGCTGCGGCTGCGACTGCGTTCTTCACCTTGACCGCGTTACTCACAGATCTCTGCTGCTTTTCCTACCCCAATCAACTGCCACAACTTTAAGGTTGATTTTTTGTTTTTAAAAATATCCCTTTAATCAAATTAATTATTGGGTATCTCTAATTCTCCTTTGAATGTTGTGCTGTTTCTTCCGAATTGCATTTGATTTATTTCTTCAATAACTAGGTTTTTTTTTGTTTATTTCCTTCTTCGTCTGACTTGTTTCTTTCCCTCCTTCAAATTCCTCTCATTATTGTTTTTCTTCTTCATCTTCAGCTAATTAACCTCATCTTCTTGCTCCGAACACTTAGCCTTTCTCGTTGTTGGGTTCATAATTTTCTCTAATTATACATCAGGTTTTGATTGTTTTATAAAAACCACATTGTTTGCTCTCTTGTAGTTATTTACGGTTCTGTATTTGATATTTAGGGCTCTGAAATGTAATCTTGAATTTTTGTTTTTGTTTCTTGTCATGATAATTTGGTTCTTTCTTGCACTATCCCACACATGAATTTTTATGACTGTTTTTGTTAATTTTTACTGTGAGACAGCCACAACTCAAATGTGTCATAATTTTGTTTGGGGGTTTGTCTCAATGTTTGTTACCTTGTTGGAATCTTTAGCTTTGAGATCTTCATGCTTTTAACTTGTTGTAAACTAGCTATCTTCCATATTTTCAATATATATATTTCAACCATACAGAAAAAATGTAGCTTTTACATGTTGTCTTGCGTTGTTTCATATTTTTTGGAACAAAAAATTAGGACCGTTGTGGTTTCATTTCCAGTGTTTGTGAATGAACAATTTCTTATTTTCTGTATGTTGTCTTGGGCAATTTATGAAATAGGTAATGGGTTTGTTGATTCAATATCTAGAATGATTACTACTTACCTGCAAAATTAACAGTTTGTGATCAGTTACTTTGTAAAGTTAAATAAATGGACAATGAAAAGAGTATGAGCAATGAGAAGTTGTTTGCTTTTGTTTTTGCTGCTATCATGCTGTCTAGGAGCACAGTTTAAAGTTGCTTTTTGTGACAGATGTGTAATGGCTGTTATCCATAATTCCATATCATGATTTGTGGCTCTAATTGCTTCTTTTTATTCTTAGGTTATGTTACATGGAGGATTCAGAGCAAAGAAAGAAAGGTTGAAAGAAATGCGCATGCAGGCGGATCTAGCTGAAGTTTCTGGTGGTGTCGAAGGTTCTGGGATACCTGGTCTTCTCTCAAATCCCCTGATTGAAGCTTCTTCAATTACCCCTTCACAGGATAAATCATATGCCACACCAAGATTTGACTTTTATACGGATCCAATGAATGCATTCTCTTCTAACAGAAGGAACACCACTCATATCCAATCTGCACCAGATTATTTCCCTCCTCCAAATTTTGCCTGTTCTCCTGTGGCACGATTTTCATCACCACATCCAGGTACTGTTGTGCCTATCTGTAAATTTTTACTTAAAATTGACATCCATTGATTTTAGATAGTTTCAAGTATCTAATCAAGCATCGTGGACCAGCTGAGTTGTTGTTGATTCTTGTAATGTTGAGAAACTATACCTATATTATGCTGATTTTACACATATTACATGCTTGCATTTTGGAATATGGACTTTACTCACCCTAAAGCCCCACCATTTTCTCCTTTCTGATACCTTTTTTAATTTTCAGTAAAGTGAATTTTCTACCCAGTCAAATGTTGTGCTCGCATTGATTTAGTTCTCACCTTCTAAAAAAGTTAGTTGCAACAATTGACTGCAATCTACATTTTTAAAACTGGCTCAATCTCATTACACCAATAAAGTTTGACTCAATCAAGAAGGAACTTAATCCTTTAGATTATGTTAAATGATATCAATTTAGCCTAAAGAAGGAATTGGTTGAGTCAAATTCAGAGATTGATTAAAATTTTAATAATCTTTGTAGGATTCAGTTGATGTAATCCCAAGATTTCAAGGACCAAAACTTTGGTTAGCTCTTTAATGTATGAGAAGTTTATCTGGACTTATTATGAAATTGTTGAATTGAGATGTGCAGCATTGCTTTTATGAGTGATTATATTATATTGTGTTGTTATGATCTTTCTATTAGCTACCTAGAGTTTCTCTCACATATACTGATCACCATCTAGATTTACCTTTACCTTTTTCTTTCTGACAATTCTCATCAATTGAAATTACAGTGTCAACGAATCCACATATGACCCCCTCTCCCACTCAAGTATCACCAGGACCCTATAGAAACCCAGTTTGGAATGGACCTAGAGGCCCTGCTCACTATAACTCACCATTCCGTCCAGCAGGTGGTGGTACATATCCAGGACCTAGATTTGAACCATCTGGTCCTCCATTATATAACTCTGGTGGCAGTACTTATCCAAGTCCTAGATTTGAACCATCTTGTACTCCATTATATAACTCTGGACAGGGCATAATTCACCCTAGCCACAGTCCAAATCCTCCAGGATACAGGAACAGTCCCAGTCCTAGCCCAGGGCGAGGCAGGGGTTTCTTGCACAACACCAGAAGCCCTGTTTCAGGACGGGGCACTGGACGTGGACCAAGTTCTCATGGTCATCGGTCTAACGGGGACCGAGCTTCTGGTCAGGATCGGTTTTGCAAGATGTCCATGGTTGAAGATCCATGGAGGCATTTGAAACCTGTAATATGGAAAGCAACAGACGCTCCTTTATATACGTCAGGGAGTTCAAAGCCATGGACTTCAAAGTCGGTTAGTACTGAAAGGGAAGGATCGTCTGCTGCTTCTGTCAAGCCCGGTCCTGAACCAAGCCTTGCAGAGTACTTGGCTGCTGCATTCAATGAAGCTGCCAATGATGCAGAAAATGTATGATGGTGGTTGGGAGTTTCATGAAGGGCCCATGTATATGTCATGATGTTATTACGGGAAATAATGGTGTATGATGGCTTCTGGGAGTCTAATGAAGGGTCCATCATGATGTAACTAAGTGAAAGGATGTCCAATCAGTGGCAAAACTGCAAGGTTAAATAAGAAATCATTGCATGGATGAATGCCAAGGACTCCGCCGTTTGTGTTAGTGCATGTTCTATATACCAAACATCTTGAGAAGTTTTTAGGCAATGCGTTAAGGTAGTGGCAAGCGCCAATTTTTAGTTTTAGCTATATCACTAGTTGATGCCCAATTGTATACCATGGCTTCTTGGCCAATTTGGGGTTACTTTTGAGATTATTTACGAAAATAGTGTGGTTTTGAAACAGGTCTGTTTCATCACACTGGCAAGAGATTCCCTTTCTTTTGTGCTGTGTGAAATGGATCTTCTCAGTTGGAACTTTTACATAACGTGATTGTATGTTTGTTTTTACGGTCATCAGGAAGATGATCTAATCAAAGAGCACATGAAAGGGATAATTAATGATGAAAATAAAGTTACATGAAAAGTTAATGTTTATTTTAGTTCTCACTTTACGCTCATTAGTCATTTTAGTCTCAACTTTTAAAATAAGTTAAATTATTCCAGACATTACAAAATGTGAGTCATGTTAGTTTTAATTCACTTTTATTTAACATTTCATCAATTAAATGATGATAGGCAACTTAAGTGATATGTTGATATACTATTTATCTTTTGAAGTAGAATAAAGTTTATAATAATTTATTTTGATGTCTAACATTGCATAAAATGAGTCATTTTATAATTTGGAATAAAAATTTAAATGATTCATTTTATATAATTTTAAGCATCAAAATGAGTTATTTTAAACTATATTATATTTCAAATGATATAAGGTATGTCAAGGTATCATTTAAGGTTACCTATTATTATTTAATTGATGAAATATTAAATAAAATAGTTAAGACTAAAATGACTCACGTTTTGTTTAAAAATTTGGGACTAAATGACTCACAAATATAAATTCATTAACTAAAAGATCATTAACTCTTATATGAATTATTTACATCAGGATTTATTTTTTCGTATTAGTATGTGAAACATCACCAGCAGTAGTGCTTTGTAGGAAGAAAAATGACATCAAGGTGTGCGCACACACCTGTATGTATCTAACTACACATATGGGCAGATATTGAAATATGCATGAAAAGATAGATGTATCATTGCATGATTGTGCGAGAAAGGTGTGATATTCCCAAAACCAAGCACAAATAACGTTCTTTTAGAAACGTAACACTACCCGAGTTGATCCAAAGTCAAGGTGCAACTGTATGTGCTTTAATCCAATTGTTGCATATGTTTATTAAGGATGGACACAGGTTAGTCGGGCTTTATTCTTAATCATTCTCAATCAGCTAAGCCTTTGTTACTACTCTCTCCTGAGTTTGGTCTGTGATCTATTATTTTTTAAGTCTAAGCCTAGTCTATCTCAAACTCTAGCATAACTTGAAGTCTATTTGCAAACCCTTGCCTTTGAAAATTGGAGCGGATCGATCAGTTTGATGGATGGATTGAACTGGAAATCGGTTCCTAAATCGATCCAATTACAACACCAAAGTTGAAATAAAAAAGGTCATAACCAATTTAAACTAGTCAACAAGTGGCCTAACCAATTACCAATTTATAAAATTGACCAATATAACTTTTAATCTTCTCTCATTTTTCATTAAATGCAATTGGCTAGACTTGGAGTGTTGGTTTCAATTTCCAGTTTTCATTTTATTTTCAGTTTTCTAGATTTTGTGAAGAAATACTAAAAATTGAAACCAAATTCAAATTTTCAGTTTTCATTTTAGTTTTTTCAGTTTTCTTCAAAATCTAAAATCTGAAAATTGGAAATGCAAAGCAAACAACCCCTTAGTGTTCCTAGCTTTATGTGTTAATGTGATGTTCCTAGCCTTATTGGAGGACTTTGTCATTGCTAGGACCATAGTTTTAAAACTCTTTGACAATTGACTCGGTTAGGCCTGGTAAATGGTTAAATTCCTTGGTGATAGTTGAATCGGTAAACCAATATAATTAAATAAATATATAAAAAATTCCACTAAAGAGAAAGTCAAGATCCAACAAAAAATAAAATTATCTACAATTACCAAAAGAAAAAAAATAAAGTAAAAGCAATCCCTAACTAAAAAAGAAAGCAAAAAAAGAAGCAGTAAAAGCAATCCAAAAGAATTTATATTAGGATGTTCGTAGCTTGCTAGTTTTTTATTTTTTATTTTTGGTCTATATATATATATGTAATGGACTGACTTAATCAAACAGAAGATTGGACGCAAGGTGCTTATAAAACTTGATTCAATAAACAATTGGATCTCACATGCATAGTCTATTTTTTTTGCCCATTGTGTCCCAATTACAATATGAAGCACAACCAAGAAAATCCATGATCCACAAAATCCCTAATTTCTTAAGCCACTCATCTCTCTCTCTCACTTACCCAGGTTTAGCGGCGCAAGCAAGTGAGCAACAGACCCTTGCACACCTCTCTCTCCCTTTCTCTTTCTCGTTCTCGTTCTTGCTCTCCATCACTCTTTATCTTCAGCACCTCTCTTATTCAAGCCCTTTCTCAAAGTAGCACGGTCCGCGAGCGAGCACAACAACGGCGCGACACAGTGATGGCACAACAACGTGGTTTGGTGGAGGAGCACAATCCATTTTTTTCTTTTTCTTCTAAGATGGTTGAGTATGCGAACGACGATTCACCAGGTGGCCGACTTTTGCGTAAAACCGCCGAGTCAAACCGGTTTGTCACAATTCCTGATGTCCAACCCATTGTGCTCTAGACCAGTGTTGGGTTTGCCAGTTCATTCGAACCCTAGTGCAGTTCGAGTTTTAATACTATCGCTAGGACATATATTTGGAGGTTTAGCCCTATCTTATTTTATAGGGTAAATTACACTCACATCTTTTGAGGTTTGTGGAAATGCAATTTACACCCCTCGTTTGTCCAACCTACACTCACACCCCTCTACATGTTAAACACCGCTTATTAACAAAGCACCATTAGTAAACTTAACAAAATGACATTTTTGTGATATTAGTTGTTCCTAATTAATAAAATTACAAAAATATCATTACCCACTCTCTTCGTTAATTGTGAACATTTTTATAATTTTATTAATTAAAAACAATTAATATCACAAAAATGTCATTTTGTTAAGTTTACTCATGGTGTTATGTTAGTGAGGGGTGTGAGTGTAATTTAAATACTTAAAATTTGGCAAGCAGAGAAGATGTCAACCAAAATCGCGAGGGATGGCGAAGGAGATTTTGAAAATTATAGTCACCATCAAATTTATTTAAATTGGGAAAACATGGAAAAACCTATTTTGTTCTAGAAAATGGTTTTTGAAAAACCAATAAGCTCTGAGTCGATTATGCATAGAAAGGGCATGAATTTAATCTTACAGCAAATATATCCGTCCTTAGATGATACCTTATTAAGTTGTGCAAATTAATTTATAACCTTTTACAAAAATTCAATAAAAGGAGACAAACATATTTACAATTAAACAAACAATTTAAGAAAAATTAATTTTGGCTTGAGGTCGCCGCTCCTACGTATCCTTTGGTACAATGAGAAACTCAAAGTTGCGTAGTTTTATAGAAAATGTTTATGGGTTGATTGATTTTATTATTAAAAGGGGTTTCAAAATATAGCTTTAAGCTAAATTAACTTCATTCTCACAAAAAAAAGAATTATAAATCAATTACAATTTTTTTTATCAAAAAGGATAAGAACAATTTTTTCAAGACATCTTTATTATTATTTTTTATTCCTTTGGCAAAAGGAACAAACAAAATAACAAACTTAATCTAACAAGTTTTTTTTTTTGAAATGATGTCATACTATCAAGCCTAACAAATAATACCCTAATCCCATCCCAAATAAACATAACCCAAAAAAAAAAAAATGACAGCCCAACCATTTCTAAAGTCAGATAAAGACACAAACTTTATGGACCCAAACTTGATAACTTAAACGAAAACATGAATAAGCAAAGAGAAAAGAAAAAAAATATAATAATCAATCAGGAAATAAAAAAAATCCTACACCTAACATACTTTCACAGCCACACAATAAGGAGTTTAAGGATTTCATTATTCATTTGAGGTTGCAAGCACACACATTGAGAGTGTTGTCACTATGATGGAAGAAGGAAATTATGCAAGGGAGGAAGAAGGGGGCTTGGCGGTGCAGATGTAAGGTCGATCCATCGCGGCAAGCAAGCGGTGGCGACTCTGGCCACGTGCCCGCATACTGGGGGCCGCTGCGCGGCAAGTGTGCGACTGCGAGAGAGAGGATCGAGAGGGAAGAAAAGTTCACTGGTTTTGCGGTGAGAAGAGGAGAGGTGGCGGTGACTTGGGTTCGAGATCTAGCCTCAAGGCGGTGGTGACGGTGGTGATTCGCGACTAAGAAGAGATATGAATGAGGTTGGGTCCGATGATGATGGTGTTGGAAGGGAGGAGGCTCGCGGTGATGGGGTGTTAGTGGGGCAAGGCAGGAGGAGGAGAAGAAGCAACCGGACACCACGGTGGTGGCCGCTCCGCCGTGCCAGCGCGATGGTTGTGCGATGGCTTTTGTGCGTGGCGGAGGAGGAAAGCGAGACCGCGCGGAGCTTCGTTCGCATCGCGCTGGGCGAGAGCGCGAAACCACGGCGTGGTTGGGTTGTGTCGCGAGTGGAGACGTGGAAGGGAGCTCGTGGCTATGCTAGGAAGAAGATAGGCGCGGACCCGCGCGGTTCGTCGTTGAGGCCGATCTATGGCAGCCGCTTCACGAGTTAGGAGAAGATGTCGCATGACCGCGTCCCGTGCGAGGGAGCTCTGCCGTTGCTGGCTTTGCGGTGCTGGTGTGATGGCGGCGGTTTCATGACGGAGGAGGGGTGTTGTGGTATGGCTTCACAGTGGGGGTCTTTGGCGAGACTAGTGAGGAAAGGTGATGGTGATGAAGGAAGAGACACGATATTTCTTTGACTCTCTCTCCTTTTTTTTTCAATACTTTTGTGTGTTTGCTGACAGGATTATTGCTGGAGCTTTGTATTATTTTTGTTTTCTGTTCTTAGGTTGTTTGAAAGAGAGCGTAATTTTGTCTGTTGGTTGAAATGCCATGGATGTAGGATTCATGGAAGTATGAGTTTGAAATGAAGGCATTTGGGTGTCT
Source organism: Dalbergia oliveri (assembly GCA_030441495.1). Lineage (NCBI taxonomy): Eukaryota > Viridiplantae > Streptophyta > Magnoliopsida > Fabales > Fabaceae > Dalbergia > Dalbergia oliveri. The sequence continues at coordinate 10,271,382 of JAMLFY010000014.1, read as the reverse complement.
ATGGAGGTTCACCAAGGAATTGCATTTTTTTTTTTTTTTTGGGTTTCAAATGAAAGTGTGAATGGTCTGTGTGTGTTGAGAATTTTTTTTTTCCTTTGGCTTTGGGATTCATGGAGGCTTGGAGTGGAATTCCATTGTTGTGGATTTAGGAAAGGACAACATCGAGAGTATTGGTTTGGGGATGGTATCTGCCCGGGTCAAATGATGATTGATTCCCCTCTTTTTTGAATGTTTCAGACCTCTCCTCTCTGTTTATCTTTTTTTTTTGTTGTTATCCCTCCTCCCCCTTTGTTGCTATTGATGGGTGTATAAATGGTCGTTCCTCTATTGATCAAAATCATTGATCATCTCACTTTTACACCATAATCTAAAGGAAAAACTTTTATCATTTTGCAAGGAGTGGGGGAGCACACATCATGGTGTCCGCCGCTCCGGCCAATCCTCTTTTTTTTTTTTTTAAAGATGACAGTTTCCTTTTTGTTTTTGGACAACTAGAAATGGGCTAAAATGGATTAGACTTCTGAACTTCCGTTGGGTTGAACAACTTTTTTTAAAAAAGAAATAAATAAAAAGACTATAAAGGAAACTCATTTAAATTATGAAATATGCAAATTTTTGTTTTTTTTTTCTATTTGTGGACCGAATAAATCGGTTCAAGTTGTCCTCTTTACTCATTTCTTATAAGAGAATACAAAAAACTTGAGTTTTGCATATTGTCTTCAAAGGTAATGAGTAAAGACATGAATATTGATTTTGTTTGACAATGCATGAAATTGAAAATGCAAGAAAAATCGAATTCAAACTGTGAAAGGACCTAAACATTCATGAAACCAAATGTCTCAAGTCATGCAAGAAAGAAAAGAAAAGAGGCTAACTAATTTGAAAATGAGTTCACGAGTAACACGTGGTGGAAAACTTGTGAACAACGGATGTGAGTTCACAAATAACAAGAAATGTGAAACTAAAGGAAATGTAATAGTCGATGGTGGTTGACAGCCTTTTGAGGACAATTGGAAAAGTATAGGCAATCTGAGGCCGACATGAAAGTAAATGCAATCTGAGCCGATTGGAAAATAAATGGCAATATGAGGCCGAGGGAATGGCAATCTGAGGCAGACTAGAAAGTAAATGTCAATCTGAGGCCGACATGAAAAGTAAATAGCAATTGAGGCTTGTAGCAATCTGAGCCGATTGGAAATGTAAATGGCAATCTAGGTCTGGAAATGTAAATGGCAATCTAGCCAACTGAAATGTAAATAGCGATCTGATTGGAAATTAAAGACTAAATTTTTTTTTCTTTTGATTTTCCTTTTTTATTTTTTTATTATTTTTTTTTTTTTGAAAGAGCAAATGCATTTTTCAAGTTAATTGGATAGAATCAAACTTTTTCTTTTTTCAAAAACAAAAGTAAACTAACTATATCAAACATCAAGCTGAAGTGGGCATGCCAAGGGTGTGTGTGTACAACATGTGAATGAATCAAGAATCATGACATTGAACAATAATGAGAGTATGACATGGATTTAAAAAAAGATAGGCCAAGGAACTAAGTGATTTGATAATCAAAAGAAAGATATTTTGGAATGATGAATCCATCACAAGAGAAATATCTTTGCATGAATAAAAAGAAATCTTGAACCACAAGCTTCTTCAAAAGAATTTTACAAAGCCGAACCCATTTTCAGGTTTGTCATTGAGTTCACTTGACACTGCCTTGTAACATGGTTTCATTGCACTTTTTTTTTCTCTTTTTTTTTTTTTTTTTAATTTCTCATGACAACCCTTTGCAAAGGTTTTGTAACCCACACCTGATCAATTCTCTAGTTGAAAGGATCACCACCAATTAGTCAATTCACATCATTTCACTCATGTTCACTACACTTGAAGCCCAATTCAATAGATGCACATGAATCCGAGCAGATGACCTAGAAACTTATTGGATACACATTATCATGGAAATGGTGTTCCAAAAGATGACCAACAAAACAATCCAAAAAGAGGAGAAAGAAATCAAACAACTTTTGCCCTAGTATGGATTCTTCTTCGCTTCTCAAGTGATTGATCAATTTTCATCCATTTGACATCATAATCATTCATTCATTCTTGATGCAGTGAGCACTTGTTTAACTCAAACATCACAAAAAAAAAATTGCCCCAATTTCAATCTACCCAGAAACCTAATCATCACAAAAATTGCCCAGTATCAATTCACTTGGATCGAAGGCCTTATGATCATAAAAAAAATTGCCCTGTTTGGGTTGTTTAGGATGCCGCTTATTCTTTTGACCAACTTTTGCTAAAGGCCGTCCTTTCAGTTTTCAATCTAACAGGTTTTTCCTTCTTTTTTCTTCTTCTTTGAACTTTCCTATTTTCTCTTTTTTTTTTTTCTTTTTTTTTTTTTTGGTTCCTTAAGGATTCATACAAAGACATCATATTATGCACGCGTTGTCTCAAAATTGAAATTGTAGAAAAACACAACAGTTACTCATTGATCAAAATGAACTTTTTAAGGCTTGTAATTTGGCCGGATTGAGGGTTATGAAACAAAGGATATAAAAGGGCCTAAACAAGTGTTTAAGGGTTTAGAAGGATCAAGGATCTTTGGCTCAGTTTTTATGTGTGAGATATACATATGTAAATATATCCCTTTATTTCCTTCTCCATTTTTTTTTTTCCTTTTACCAATGCATTGGGTTTAACATATTGTGTTTGCCCATTGTGGAGTGATCCTTGTCTAGGTTTCTTTTGAAGAAAGAAAATTTCTAGCTAAAAGGGTGACAAGGGATTATTTAATTAAAACATGGGATAGAGAAAGATTGTCAAACATCATTTCAAATTGTGACTGTTTATTTTCCAAAAAGCTCAACTTTGAGACAAAAATGGTTGATGCACGTCACTCAGCATTTCAAACTCCTGCTTACTCACTTCATTCCATGTTTCTTTGCAAAAAATTGACTTTCTTGCCATCCACATTCAATGTCTAGTACCCTGACAAAGTTCATGATTATTTTTGTCTCATGGAGTACCACGATCAATCAATGAGTTCCCAAAGATTTTGCTCACGAGGTAATGCAAAAAGAAGGAAACAAAAAGTGTGATTACAACATGAAACAAGGTAGGGATGAAAAGGGTTTGTGCGAACTAAATCCCCAAAGACACTATACATAAACATGATAATAGTTGCCAAAAATGAGAGAAAAAAAAATGTAGTGAGAACAAGGGTGGGAAGTGAAAATGAAATTTTGGAAGGCATAGTGATATGAATGAAAGGATGCAATGATAAAAAGACAGCTAAATGTAGAAGAAGCGCAACGCAGAATTATACGGTGACAATATGAACAATGTTCCATGCAAACCACTATTCTAGTGCTTCTAGGAAGTGAACACAAACTCATGATTTGTACGTTTACCAACTTGAGGTGTCGATTTGTGGTATTCATTGATAAGCCAATCAAAACAATTACTTAGGGATTTCACATGGTTGAAAGCAGTTTTTTCTTCTTCTTTTTTTAGCTTGGAGACGGACAATTAAACAAACTTAATGCCTCATGTCTTGAAACTACATCTTTAGAATTTCATACCTTTCCATTGAGCAAAAATTGATAGGAAGATTAGGATTACCCACTATTGGGAGTGGTGGTTTCATTAGGCTCTAGAGCCTTCCTGAGACAAAAGGAATCATCATAAAAAAATTTGAGTGAAATCATGCAAAAGTAATGGATGACAAAAGTGTTTTTTTTTTATTTCATTGGTGAATGAAGGTGCCTTGGTTAATTGAGACTAGATGAAGGAGATGTGATGGGGGTGAAGATGACTGAGTGGAAGTGTATCGCTGAACATGCTTATCATATAAAGGATATATGTTAATATTGATGGTGTTTGGATACAAATGCTTGAAATATTTGGTAGATAAGGTGAAATTGTAGGATATGGATTGGGGAATGGTTTGTTGCATTATGCATGATTTGCTCAATATCCACTTATTGTATGGTGAATACCACATTCCTAGCGGTAATTCCATATTTGTTAATGGAAATTCAATCCTTTCCTCAAACATTGATTTATGCTTACATTTTGACATTGAGAGCCCTAGATCGCTCTCATCCTCCCTTGAAATCCTCACATTGTTCCTTTAGCCATTTATTCAGGGTCCCAAAACTCCTTTTACATTTCACTTTGTCTTTCTTGTCCCTCAACCATTTGATTGTGCCATTCATTTGCTAAATCCATGACCAAAGTTCCTCTTGATCTCTATTGAAACTTCTGATTCCACCTTGGATTTTGATTATGTTAACTTTCTTTAGAAGCACCATGGTTCAATTTTTTCTCTTTTTTTTTTTTTTTTAATTGAAAGAATTTGGCAACACAAATTCCAAATACAATTTTTTTTTCAAATGATCTTGTACTACTAAAAAAAAACCTTCAAATCTTTACAAAAAAATGATATGAACAAAATATTTCCAAACACCAATCATTAATTTTTTTTTGGGCAAATCAAGACATCATGAAATTAAAAGCTAACAAATGGAAAGCTTGTATGCAAAAATGCAAAATGCTTACGACAAATTTGTTACAAAAAGCTAGAAATTCATGTTAGATGGGAAATTCGATAGTTCAACATGTCCTAAAGGAGCTACGATTTTTTTTTTTATAGGATAACATGAAAAATGAAGAGCCCTTACAGATGAAAATTATGCTCAAATGAGTGCAAAATTATGAAGAGTTCTCAATTGCAAGGGAATCTTGTTAAAATGCACAAAACCAAACATCATCATAAGGGAGACTGCTGAAATCCTTTTGTTCTTTTTTTTTCAATTTTCTTGATGAAACATGTCAAACTAACATGCCGGAAAACCATGTTAAATGTGTAAGTGCAAAAATAACTACGAAGAATCTTTATTTTTCTTTCTTTTCTTTTTCTTTCTTCTTTCTTTCCTTCTTTCCTTTTTCATGCAACATGAACACTCCCCAAATGCAAAATGAAACATTATCAAGTGAATTGTGCAAAGTCTCATTGAAAGCTAACATGGTTATGGTGTTCTTTCTTTTTTTCTTCCTTTTATTTTCAATGTAACAAAATATGAAACAAATGGTTCCCAAATGCAAGAAAAACAAGCTTAAGTGTAGAATGTAACACATGCTCATCACTTGCATGATGCAAAGATACAAACAAATTATGATGACATAAAATGTGAGATCAACTGCAAGACAATCATGCTAAACTAAAGAGTGCTAGGATTTATCATTTTTTCTTCTTTTATGCAATGCAACAAATGGAGTCAACCTTGGAATAACAAGCTACCAAACATAAGAGATCCATGCTAAAACACAGAATGCAAAACCTTGAAGACATTTTTTCTTTTCCTTTTCTCTTTATTTATTCCTTTTATCATTCTTCTTTTATTTTTTTTTCAAAAATGAACCAAATTAAGAAAATCATGAAAAGAGAAAGACGTTGATATGAAAAATACAACTTAATCATTGCTCGATTTCATGCAAAGGGTGTGCTCTCCTTTTCTATATTTTATGCAACAAGTCAATACAATACATAACTAAAAATCATGATATAATGCAAAAAATTATGATCAAATGCAAGGATATTTTTTTTTCTTTTCTACTAGTACAACAAATTTAGACGAAATTATGATATGATGCAAAGCTTTGTGAATAAATTCAAGGATGATGCTCTTTTTTTTTTTTTTTGACAATCCAACTAACTATGAAAATGAAAAAAGAAATGATGTGATGCCGAACTTCCTAAATATATACAAGGATTTTTGTTTAAATTATGCAACAACTACACGAACATGATGCGATGCAATGGAGGTGTTTTCTTTTTTCTAATCATATAACAAATCAAGGCCACATGAAATGATACAATGCAAAACTTCCTGGACGGATGAAAGGATGTTCCCTTTTTTACTTTGTAGGAAGCAAAAGATATAGGTTTTTTCCTTTTATTTTCTATTTTTTATGAGACTTTATGAACAAATGTAAGGATGCATTTTTTTTTTAAGAAACAAATCAAGAGGAATACACAAAAATCATGGTATAATGTAAAACCTTATAGACAAATGATAAATGTCAGGATGTGTTTTTTGTTCTGCAATCATCAAATCATGACAGATGCACAAAGATCAAAAGCTTACAGATAGATGGCAGATGCAACAATGATTCTTTGTTTTCCTTTTTTAGCAAAAGGCAAAGGCACTAAACAATCATGGCCAATGCAAGGATGCTATTTTTTTTTTTTTTGAAGCAACAAAGCGAAAGAAATGTAACACTTTGTATATGGATAGCAAATGCAAAGATGCTTTTCTTTTTTTTTTTAAGTCATAGAATCAGACAAATGGGCAAAGATCATGGCATAATGCAGCACGGCCCCAATTTTTATCTTTTTTCTTTTTGAAGCAATAAATCCATACAAATGTGTAAAGTCATGGTATGATGCAAAATTTTTTGAACAAATGCAAGGTGTTTTTTTTTTCAAGCTACAAATCAAGACAAGTGTGCACAAAGATTATGATATAAAAAATGAATAGATGAAGATGCAAAGATGCTCTTTATTTTTCATTTTTTTTTTCAACAAATCAAGAGCAATACCTACATGGCAAAAAAGCAAATCTTCACAAGCATGCAATGATGCTTTTTTTTCGTTTCTTCTTCTTCTTCTTTTTTGTTTTATTTTAGGTAGAAAATTAAGCTAAATGCAAAAGATCATTGAACAATTAAAAAGTTTAATGAAGAGATAGAAGGATTTTTTTTTTTTTTGCAACAAATCAAAACAAGTGGACAAATGCACAAAGATTGTGTATAACTTCATGAACAAATGTCAGATGCAAAAATGTTCTTTATTTTTGTATGAAGCAACAAAATCTTAACAATGCTAAAGTGAAAACTCCCTGATTCAAAAAAATCACAATATAAAGCTTCATCATATGCTAAAATACAGGTTGTTTTTTTTTTTTTTTGAAGTGATAAACGATATGCTCAGGAATTACCCAAACTAATGATTACATGTTAGAATGCAGTGTACAAAGTTTTATTATCTAGAATGACTGCAAAGGCATATTTTTTTCGCATTTTTCCGTATCATGCAGGAAAAGAAGACAATGTGAAATAATAGACGACCAAATGAAAGAAGTCATGCTATGATGTAAATATTTATTTTAGAAACAATGCACATGTATTTTTTTTCTTTTTTTTAATTAATGTGACAAATCAAGACAATGAGAAAAAGTATCAAACATGAAATTTATGCATGAATACAATGATGGGAAGAATAAGCTCTTTTTTTATCTCTTTTCTTGTTGGCTAGCAATGTATAGAAGAAAAACATATATTTTTTTATGACTCAAATGAAGATGCTTGTCATATCATTGTTTTTATTTTTCAAAGTTAAAACACTTATTTTGGGTGTAAGTCAAGTCAAAAAGGCATATAAAAAACCTCTTCAAATGTTTCTTTTATGCATGGAAATGGTTCCAACTTGATTCTCCCTTATTTCACCAAAAAAGTATTCATGAATGATTCAGCAAATTGGTACATTGTTAGTCTTTTTCCTTTTTGTCCAATGAAATCTCATTTTTATTTTCTTTTTTCAAAAAGGTTTGTTTTTTTAAAAAAAATTAATGGACCAAACAATTATATCAAACCTAAATCAAGATGTAAGAGAAAATTCTTCATTTTTTAATTTTACACGCAAGATGAATGATTTTTTTTATTTCCTCTTTTAAAGCACATTTTTATTTTGAAAACAAATGAATGACTTTATTATTAAAAAAAACAATAACATTCCAATGTAATGGAAAACCAAAAAAAAAAACATTGATAAAAAGGCAAAGCAACATGCTCCATTTATGTCCTAGCTAGGTAAGTTGGAAGGTGTTATCCTAGGGTTCCATGAGTTTGTCTGCTACGTGAAAACTCCCTTGGATAGTTCTATGATTCTAGGATTTTTGGCCTCTAGATCTAAGGACACATTTCATAATGCTAACCACAACAGTAGGTGAACCACTAGGCGTGGAACATTCATGAAAGAGTCATATTCTAGACGAGGCATTCGCGATAACCAAATAGGACGTACATCCAAAATGACTACCACTACACAGCCTCTTACCTATCTCAAATTATACTTAAATTCGGGTGTAGGGCCCTACTCATAAGTGTGTGATCAATGTGTATGTGTTATGTGTGAAGAGAACATAAAAACTTGAGATCATAAAACTATCCATCAGATTCTTCAGCAAAACAGATAACAAAACAAAAGTCATCTACCCTATGGTTTTCATTAAAATGAAAAGATAAAAAGAAAAAGAAAACATACCTTGAAATAAATGATGACTTCAAAAGGAAAAAAGCAAAGAAAATAAAGAAAGATAAAAAAAGAAAAAAGAGGTTAATTATAATATGCACAGTCAATTATATTAGGTTTGACTCTCAAACTATCCAGTGGAATCGCCATCTGCGCAAGAGATTGCGGGACGGGGAAAAAGTTATTAAAAATTGGAGTCGCCACCAAGTTTTATTTAATTGGTAAAACATGGAAAAAACCATTTTTATTTTAAAAGAAATGATCTTTGAAACCATATTTGAGTTTAAAGTCGATTATCAGGGAAGGGCAAAAAGTTTATTTTTTGCACAATTGATACATCCGTATTACTATGGTTACTTTAATTAATTGTGCTAATTATTAATAACCTGGTGAAGTATTTATTTTACCATTTTTTTATTACTAAAAACAAATTTCAAAAGGAGACAAACATCTCTTGTTTAAATAAAGCATAAAAAGAAAATTTAAAGCATTAAGCTGTCACAACTAAGATCCAAAATATTGAGTTAACAAGCCGTTGCGGCTAAGTTAACGTCTTTATTCAAAATGAAGCATTCCTTGAATAAATTTTAAATTAAATGTGATAAAATAAAATGTCTCCTATATATGTAAAAGAATACAAAAGTTATTAGAAAAATTATTTACAAATAAGACAAAAATTATGAAAATTTAATTTTGGCTTGACATGGATGGCCTACTCCTGCGTATCCCCTGTGCATGGGAAACTCAAAGTCACGTAGTTCTTTAAAAAATATTTTTGTGGGTTGATTGATTTTATTATTAAAAGATAAATTTTAGAACATCAAGTTGTAATAACTAAAATGTTCTTAGAATATAGAATTAATAAGCCGTAGCGGCTAAACTAACTCTATTAAAAAAAGGATAATTATTGATCAATTACAATTTTATTTACATTAAAAAAATACAAGAACAAATTTGAAGACATTGGAAAAATGAAATTTGGCCTAAACTTTGGCCACTTTAGCAACCTTTGAATTATGTCTTTTTTTAGATTTTGACTAAGTTGGCCCAACAAGGCATAATTAAAACAAAGCCCAAACCAATTTTTAATCCAAAACCAAAAACTTTAATCAATTTTAAGACACAAAGAAATTAAAATAAATAGGAACCAGCACATGTTCAAGAAGCTTCTGGGAAGGAAGGAGCTCATTTTGAAACACTTTTTGACATGCAGCAAGAAACAAAGAGAGATTTACTAAGGTGCATGCGAGGGTGGTGGACCGGGAGGAGGAAGAAGAAGGATGCAGGTGCCATCGGAGCTTCGATGCGGTGGGCGGTGCGAACGGAAGGTGGGAGGCTGGGATGGGAAATGGAGAAGGAGGTCGTGAAGAGAGTGCATTGGCCGGGGTGGAGAGAGATCTAAAGGAAGCGGTGAGCGGTTCTCCGCAGCTTGCACATAGCGGACATATGGCGAATGTGTTTCGTGGTGGTGGTGAAGGGAAGAAACCGCCACGCTTCTGCGCGGTGTGAAGGGTGGTGGTTCAATGGTTGAAAGCCTCAACCATGAAGCCACCATGGTCTTCTCTGCCTTCCTCGCCATTGCCTCACCGTTGTGTTGTCCACTCTGTCACGCGCTTTCAATGAGTTCCCTTCAACCGTGCCCCTTGCCTCAGCCGTCAGAGGTTCCAAGTCACGGTGGCACCACTCCCTCCTCTTCTCTCGCTCCTCGATCCTCAACCATCGTCGACATATCTCTCTTTCGCTTCACCTAACCGCCACCCTTCACGCCGCACAGAAGCCATGGCGGTTTCTTCCTTCACCACCACCACGAAACACGTCGCCATATATCCACTATGCACAAGCTACGATGGGACCGCTCACCGCGTTTCCCTTCAGATATGTCTCCACTGTGGCCACTGAGCTCTCCATCACGACCTCCTTCTCCATCTTCCCGCAATGCGCCATCCCGCCTCGCCACCTCGGTTGGCACAGCGCTTCTATAGCACCAAAGCCACGGTGGCGCCGCTCCCTCTTCTTCCTCCAGGTCCACCACCCTTGCATGCACCTCTGTTAGTAAATCTCACCCTTTGTTTTGGCTGCATGTCAAAAAGTGTTTCAAAATTGAACTCCTTCCTTCCAAAAGCTTCTTGAACGTGTCCTGGTTCCTATTTATTTTAATTTCTTTGTCTTAAAATTGATTAAAGTTTTTGGTTTTGGGTTAAAAATTGGTTTGGGCTTTGTTTTAATTGTGCCTTGTTGGGCAACTTAGTTAAAAACCAAAAAAAAAACATAATTCAAGGTTTGTTAAAGTGGCCAAAGTTTAGGCCAAATTTCGTTTTCCAATGTCTTGAAATTTGTTCTTGTGTTTTTTTTTAATGTAAATAAAATTGTAATTGATTAGTTTAGCCGTGACGGCTTATTAATTCTATATTTTAAGAATATTTTACTGTTACGACTTGATATTCTAAAATTTATCTTTTAACAATAAAATCAATCAACCCACAAAATTATTTTCTAAAGAATTACATGACTTTGAGTTTCCAGATTCATAAGATACATAGGAGTAAGCTATCATGTCAAGCCAAAATTAAATTTTCATAATTTTTGTCTTATTTGTAAATAATTTTTCTAATAACTTTTGTATTCTTTTACGTATATAGAAGACATTTTATTTTATCACATTTAATTTAAATTATTGATTAGGGAATGCTTCATTTTGAATAAAAATGTTAACTTAGCCACGACTTGTTAACTCAATATTTTGTATCTGAATTGTAACGCTTGATGCTTTAATTTTTTTTTTTTTTTGCTTTATTTAAACGAGATGTTTGTCTCCTTTCGAAATTTGTTTTTAGTAATAAAAAATGGTAAAATAAATATTTCGCTAGGTTATTAATAATTAACACAATCAATTAAGGTAACTATGGTAATACGGATGTATAAGAGTGCTGCAAAAAATAAACTTTTTGCCCTTCCCTATGCATAATTGACTCAAATTAAATCTAGTTTCAAAGATAATTTCTTTTAAAATAAAAATGATTTTTCCATGTTTTTATCAATTAAATAAAATTTGATGGCGCACGCCAATTTTTAATAACTCTTTCGCCGTTCTCGCGATCCTGGTTGCGACGGGAGGTGTGAGTGTAGGTTGGAACAACAGGATGTAGTTGTATTTCCATAAATTTAATGAAAGGTGAGTGTAATTTATCCTATTTTATAAGGAGCTTTGCAAACCCCAAACAATGTGATGCACGTGATTGGAGGCACTTGCATTTTTCTCTAGATTTGGGTATAAATTTGTGCCCTTACAGGCAGATGATGCTAATGATGTACTACATGGATATGATGTTGACTATGCATACTTACTTCCACTGGGATTTCAGTAAGTGTTATTTATCATTTATTTTTATCAAATTGCAAATTAGTTACCCAATTTATAATTTACAAGTGAGCTTTGCATTTAAATAAGTGGCGTAAACATAATAAGGTCTTGTCGGATTCTTCCATGCTAATTACTATCAGCGCTACTTTGGTAATTTGAAAGAGATGAGATAACTAATAACTTTCATAAGTAGAAACACATATTAGGTTCTCCCATGTATGTGCTTTATTATTATTGTTAATCACATTAGGAGATTTTTTGTATATATAATTCAATCTTATCAAATTAAAATTTGTGATATTTCATGGTATTCTTTAGCAGAAAATTGAAAAAAAAATTGTTATCCAACAATTCAAATTGAACTAATCCAAATTTGATTAGTTCCAATTCATTGAAATTTTTTTAGAGTCAAATTAAATCAAACCAATAAAAAATGATTGGTTCGTAATTCTTTTTCTCCTAAACCTGAATCAATTTGAGCCGTTTATACCATTAATTGGTTCTAAACTAATAATGATCTTGAAAATATATTAGATGTCATATGTAACACTTAATTTGTCAAACATATAAATGATTATTGAATACTGTTTAACCAATTATAGAACATGCATGTATGTCATATGGATTGTGCTTTCTACCCAGAGTTGTCACGTAGTCTTGTACAGCTTTGCTTTCCTTTTTTTTTTTCCTTCTTTTCATTTTCATATTTGGAGTTGTCTTAAGTGTGTGTGTGGGAGAACGAGAGAGAGAGAGAGAGAGAGAGAGAGGTCCCTTGCAATAAAAAGGACGAACTAGAAAAATGTTTTAAAGTACGCAAATTATAAGGTGAATTTCAAACTCTTTATTTAATCATAGACATTCTATTATTAGTTATCGAATAATTATTATTTTTATTGGATGGTTTAATCCAACGATTAATAATAGGAGATTCATGATGAATTAAAAGATAAGAGGTCTAATGTAAAATCCACCTTTAAAGTAACATTATTTTAATAAATAATTTCTAAAAAACCCACACTAGTAGCGGAAAAAAAAAAAAAAAAACCACCGTATTCCATGTACTAGTGTTGATTTGAGGTCCATGCATATTTTGCCCAGAAAGTAGAAAGCTGAAAAACACATCTTTTCAGCGAAGGTATGTGAAAAGCTCTTCGTACGCCAGATGAAAATCACGTCTCTAAATCATGTTGATTTTTTTGTTCCACTAATCACTTCTTATTACATTGAATATGAGTATTTAATAACATTTAAAATTTAAAAATAGCTACTTAATATATGTTACTCATTTTTCACATGGCAAGAAGTGATTGATGAGACATGAAATGAGACATTATTTAGGAACAAAAAATTCTCGTCCGTGTACGCCCCCTACTCCCACATACAGAAATCACCTATCTCGTTCCATGTACCAATCACTTCTTGAGTCGTGGATCATAGGTGATATGTATTTGTTATCTATTTTAAATTTTATGTTATTAAATCTCATCTTTCGTGTGACAAGGAGTGATTAGTGAGATAGGGAAGGGACATAATTTGGGAGAGGTGATTTCCATCCCTCCTCCCATCTCCCATTCCTACAATTTTTAACGAACCTTTCCTTTTCCAGTAAGTTTATTCTTCTTTTTGCTCTGGAGGAGGATTATCTCCTCTATCGCAGTTTTCCGGTGACCCCCATTTTTCAGATAGTTGTTCTTTCTCTTCCTCCTTTGTCCCACCTTTCCATTGACTAGTAGGGTGTTCAATATCACATTCGACAAATTTTTCTGATGGCAAGATGTCTGGATCGTAAGCATTCAATTGCGTAAACATTTTGAATTGAAAGATTGGGCTTGTGTCTGATGCTAAATTGGTAGCCTCTGTTAGTGGAAGATGGTTGGATTTTTTTTTTAGGTACAATGCCTTCTTCTTAAGAGTGGAAATAAGCGTGAGCTAATTTTAACTTAATAGGTTAGATCTGTTTTTAAATGGAGTTAGAGCCTGGACCTATTAACTAACATAGGCCTTTTATAGTTCATTTTCTTAAAAGTTAAGCACTAAAGTCTATCTAAAGGCCTATTTGATTATAAATTTTTTTTAAAAAATCAAAATACCTATTCTTAAATAAGTTAAAATACTACTACATGTATCAAAAAATATATTGTAAAATATAATAAAATAGTTTAGTTAAAAAATATATTTTAAAATAGATTAAAATATTTATTATCATTAGATATTTAAATGATGATGATGATAATGATGATAATAATAATAATATAAGTAGGTTTTCCAAATAGACTATTTTTATAGTATGAAGCCTAATCTAATTAGATAAAAAAAAGCTTTTTGAAAAGCCTTAATTTAGTTTGTTTAGTAAATAAGTCAAGCTTAAGGCCAAACAGGCAACTGACAAGCAACCTGACCTATTTTCACCCGTGCTTCTTCTGCTACATTCGACTGTACTCTAAGGCTTTGACGATCTGATGTGTATCGCAGAGTTGGAAACTGGTATTTAATAAGTAAGATTGTTCAGCGCTTTAGTTTTTTGAAATGTTTAAATGCGATGTCTTACTTACCTCTATATCTACCTATATAACGTGACTAAACGTGGTCTTCCCTTTATGACCTAAATCAAGATTTCACGTGCTCATCCTCGCTATTATGTATATTTGTGGGGGTAATGCGATATCGTCAATATGTTTTGATGTGTTATATATCACTGTATAGTTTTCATTGGTTATATAGTCTTAGGCATAATTTATGTTTTATCAGGATCTCTCATACCAACTTTTTTTGTTGTAATCAAACTTTGTATTTGATAGGTGATCAATGAATCATTGTTTTTTCATTAAAAAAGAAAAAGACGAATGTATGTGGTGAAATCACGTTTAAATGCCTCGGCACACGCAACTTACTGCAGTTGAGACCCCACGCACAGTAAGCATTTTTTGGGTGGCATGGTTCAGATTAAGCCTAGAAAATGTTTAATAGATTTAAACCTCCACTATAATTTTTTCTTAAAGGTTGCACTCCAACTACAACATGGCGTTTACGTCTTTCTTTGACATTAGACAGCCTTCTTGTTCCCTCTTGTTTGCTTTATCGCTATAAAGTATAATTAAGGCATTATGGGAATAAACTGGCGAATCTATGAGGATTGAGGATAAAGTCAAGCTAGAAAACTCCAGGAAAAATAAGACTGAGCTGGTTGATTGAACCAATTGAATAGAACATGGGACTACTGGCCGTAAATGGCAAGGCAATTAAACTGCTAGTTCGAAAACTGGCCCTAGGTTCATCAAACTGGCCAAGAACAAATCAGCTCAAACCAGGAATCCAAATTTTGGTTACAAAATGTTCTGTGTTTAGTGCAGAAAGGCTCAAACTAGGAGCATAAAAGCGACCTGGCATAGTACCAGGCCACCAGCCTCTCCACCAATTGGGCTGTGCGGTTAAATTGATTCACTCGTCTAAAAATTTCATGTAACTTTATTATGTATAAATTTACACCATTGATTAAAAAAGTAGACCTTAATCTAGGTCTTAAGAAAAATGTAATGGTAAAAATTTACACATCATAAAATCATGTAAAATTTTCACATGGGAGTAGAAGGATCCACTCCATCATTGAGTTCAAGAATCGAGTCTAATAACTCGTTCAGTTTTCAAAACCTTGAGCTGGATCACTTTTGGAATGGGATATGTAATATGTATCAAACAAGTCCATGGATGAATCCATAACCGAAAATTAATTGGTAAAGACAAAGAACTAATGCAACCCATGAGAATGCCCTTCACAAATCCCACAAATTACAGATAACTAGATATCTAGTGCCATATGGGTTTAACTCATACCACTAAGGTTTTTGCTCGGAACATATCTCGTCCGAGAAAGTGTGTATAAGCTGGTCAGCTAAGCTTGCAGGGTCATCCATCAAAGCATCAACAAAAGCGCTAACCACTCTTCTTTCCTGCTGTGTAGCCTTGAGGCTGAACCAAGTGAGAAACCTTATTCGGAAGGTTTCATCTATGTGTCCGCGATGCTCTAACCATTTGACAACCCTGACCGAATGCTCGTAGTCGTGTTCCTTCAAGCGATTCCTGGAAGTAAAAGCATTAAGTTGCCTCAATTCATTGGATTTGGAAGGTGTGGTGGGTGAGACTGCAACAAAATTCTTATGCGAAAATGGTCCAATTGATGGAGGCCTGGCGAGGAACTCTTCGAAGCTGCCCCTGATGCTGTCTCCAGAGGATAACTTTATGTGAGAGTTGGCAGATTCAACCTGATGATTTTCAGCTGTTGGCTTAATTTTGTCCTGTGCATATTTGCACATAGCTGCAATGGGGGATATCTGAGGTGACCATGTTGAATGATCACCGCCGCGCCGAATTACGTTGGAAAGAGAATTTGTGGGCTCACAAGGCGTAACCCATTTAGCTTCAGCGGCGCCCAAAATCCCCATGCTGCTGAATAGAGAAGCCTTGCAAAAGTACTCAGTTGAAGGATGGAGGTTTTCTAACTTGAATCTTTTCTCAGGCCTCAAAACAATGAAGGTAGGTTGTTCGGGGTAGTCCATTGTTGATATTCGGTGCCAAAGCCTGCAACCTAGAAAGTTCTTTAAAAGTTTGTCTTCATATTCAAGCACAATGACCACTGAGGTAGGAAGGCACTCTTCAAAACGTATAGAGCACGCTGCCAAAAGAAATTACAAGAAGCCTTATTAGTGTATAGGTTAGTTGAAAAGCAAAATTAACTAATAAAGGAAAATATAATCAAATAAGCTTTGTTTATGCCGATGATATTCTCTCACTATTGTAGGGCAAATGAAAATAAGGACTAATACTATTCATAATAGTTTGTAGGGATAGTACTTACAGATTTTTTTTCTACTGAAAAATAAGGTAACGGAAATACATGTCTGTCAAATCAAAACTACTTAATTTCATGGTTAGATTAATTTACTTCTATGTCTTCCCACATTATGTCATATACAAACATATACTACAGAAAGGATGCAATCTCATTCGTCTCAATAAATTTATGCTATCACGGGAATTGGAAGGTATAATCCATTTGAATTTCCATCTCTGCTATAAGCATTAATTAAAGTAAAATCATGTAGTTCCCCTCTACATCCCAAATTTAATTTCTCTCATTTATTGAAGAAGCTATGAAGTCTCTGGTGAGAGTTAAGTACTCTAGTTCAAATAAAATACTTATAAATGCAATTCTGGATCCAAAATTTCAAGAACTAACCTAGTATCTATTTGCTATAATATTGTATTACAGCTACCAAGGTTGTTTTCATTTTTTTTTAAACTACTGTTTGAAAATGTAATAAAAATGAAAATCAGATAACTTCAGGTTATGCCTTGTGCAATTTTAAGCTCAATCAGCTGAACTTTAAAAAATACCAAAAAAAAAAAAAAACTCTTACTTGGTGCATCTTTCTTTTCCACACAATTATAGAAGAGATCAGAAAATTTTGAATCAAAACTTTCAATTGCATTCAAGCACAACTTCTGAACCTCAGCACCACATGAGAGCCTGCTCACAATACCCCGTGTCATGCTTGCACATACATGATCCAGAGGTCCCACTTCATTGTCCAATAACTTGAGAGCAGTTTCTACAATCTTCTGTACTTCCTTGAATACTTCTGTTCCAATAAGAATTCTGTGGGCCAAGGTTATCCAAAGAGAGTATGTCCACTCTTCTTGCTTCTTTGGCAACCAACAATTGTTTTCGCCATGTCCTGCAAATGTTCATTCAAAATAGTCAAATGCCACTCCTAATGAAGAGATGCAAAAGTACTTCATCTCGTCAGGCAGGGAGAGGGAGTGGCAAATGAAGCACATGAATGTTTATATTTTAATTTTAGTTAAATGAGTTAATATTTGGTTAGCAACTTGGTTTATGATCAAGATAATCCATGCAATCTTAAGTTCTAATCTAACTACCCACCAACTCTATATGCATTCAAATTCATTTTATAGTCAATCCGAAATAGTACAAGCCACATTCCAATGATTGTTTGTGTTCACACAGGTATTTCAGATTACACTGCTTGTTCACAGTCCATACACATGTACACAGGTGCAAAAATGCTATGAGCTATTTATGTGGGATTGTTGCCAAGCGAATTTTATACAAGGAGTCACAAGCTGCTACAGAGCAACCAATATTAACTCTTGTGATAGCATTTCTTTTGTGCACAAGTTTTCCCATTAACATATGAACATATGACAAGTAATTAATGGAATTTGTGTGTTTATACAAATATGACAGTATAAGTGTAAGTAATTAAGCATATTTTACTTGTGTATAGATGTAAAAAAGAAAGAATATGACCTTCTTACCTCATTAACTCGTTAATTTTTCCGCAAGAAATACAAGAGAAGCTTCCATCTAACTTTACACCACAACTGCTCTTCAAAATGCCAGACATTTGATTACTCAAAGCACATTGCAAATGGCATGACATTCCACATGACTCCTCATTGGGATGATCAGAACTGCAAGTCAACCACAAACTAGGATCCTTGTTATCGTCATAACCATGACAAATACAACAAGAACATCTCTTGCAGAAAGAATCTTCTGGATTCAATATAGCTCTGCATGCAACATTCTGACACAATAAGATTTTCACCATTTCCTCCTTACTGTTCCCCAGAGGAACGTGATGTAGATCTTGAGAGGAAGGTCCTTTTTTCCTTTTGGATCCAATACAACTTTTGGCAGGAGAATGGGCAAGAATGTTTTGGACGACATGCAACTTAGGTTTCTTGGAAATTATCTTAAGAAGATGTTCTATCATTTGACTCTTGGTATATCCTGTGTACTTCCTCTCTTTGCCTAATTCAGCACAGATTATTTCTAGAAGTTCTTTGCGTGTAAAGGAACGAAGCATATTAGGGGCATCTTTTGACAGTCGAGCAATCTCATGGACCAGTCTTTGTTTCTCTTGCAAATTCAGCAAACTACATTTCTCAGGGTCAAGAAGAAAACCTGTATTGAAATATGAAACACATTATTAGGTTGACCTTTTGTGATGACCCGATAATTTAAATTAATTTATCAAAAAGAGAAAAAACTGATAATATTAATAACAGTTAACGATGAGTACGATAAACTAAAAGTAAACATGAACCTTGTTGTGATAATCCAATAATTTATCCTTATTTGTGCCTTTAAAATATTATCAGTATAGAAAATAAATTAGATTAAATGAGATTTTTGTTTGACATATGCTAAGTTAAATACATATTGGATGTTACAATGTTAGTGGGTGGAACCCACTTTTTCTTTCTTTTCAATTCTTTCCTCTTTTCTCTTTTTCTTTTCTTTCTCCCCTCACCCCACGGTCTTCTTCTTCTTCCATTCTTTTTCCTTTCTCCTGTGCTCTCTCTCTCTCTTGCACCTCCCTCCCTCTATTTTTGTCCAGCTGCCGCCAACCATCGTCGCCGCCACCATAGGGATGCCGTTGGCGACGCACCTCATTCCCCTCTGCTCTCGTTTTCTTTCTTCTTCATGGCCAGCAGTTCTTTCTCCCTCTCTAGGTGGAGAACTCACTGCAATGGCAGATTTGTTGTGTTCTTCTCCTCTTTCCTTCTTTTTGGAGCAATGGGTAAGTCCTAAAATTACTCTATAGCTCCCGCTAAGATTTCTATTAGTTGTTAATAGAGGATTTGAGGTTTTTAGTACCCAGGTTTAGAATAATTGGGGATTTTGAAATTTAGAGCTAATTTATGTTAATTGGTAACATTGTTAGCTCATAGATGTTATTGTTGGCTTGTTTCTAGAGTTATAGATCAAACGGACGTTAACGTTGATGGCTTTGAGGAGTAGTCTCCAATTACTTGAGAATCATTGTTGTGAGTAGATTTAGTATTTGTAGTTATTTTCCTCTATTATAAATTATTTGAGTATTATAGAATGCTTATTGTTCCCTGTTTACAAATTTGCATGATTTACGTATTTAAGAAATTTGTTTGTTGTTGATGATCAAAAAGTAAATGTGTTTTAGTTACCACATGAGACAAATAAACGGTTTTATACAATATTTTAAAAGGATTAATTTGGAATATGAGTATGAATTTTAGAACTTGAAAGTTGATTTATAAATTGAATCCGATTGTATTGATGGACTAGAAAGTGATTGGAATTGAAATATGCTTATATCAATGCTTATGTTTGGTATTCGGATGAAAACATTTGGAAAAGCTACTAAACTATGAAAATGATTGGTTATTTTATAAATTATTTTGGGAATGCTTGAGATAAGAACTCCAACAAACGGCAGGGTGCGTTACAAGGTGTACCTTGACTGATGAGAGTGTTACGTGACTATATGAGAATGGTGCATGATAGATGAGTGTAGGTCCACGTGTTGTGGTTCCTAATGGAAGGCGGGATCATGAGGGAATGGCCGCTCAAGTGTGTGATTCTGATGGAATTTCTCAGGAGACCACTTCCTCCTATTTATCTATTTTGATTATGAATATATTTTTCCCTTATTGTTTATACAACTTTCTAGTATTATTTATTTGGTTTTGTTATTGTCTCATGTAGGCTATGAATGCTTTATCTACTCAGAGGTTGTCAAACTCACTCTATATATTCCCTCCTTTTAGATATAGGTGTCGATCTTAGCTTTATGCATTCTCCAACTCAATGATATCTATCTGTTATGTGATGAGCCACTTTTAATCTCGTGATTCATGTGTTTAGGATTATAGCCCCAATATGTCACAGGTAGGGTAAGGGAGTTTAATATGACATAAAATTTAATTTGTTTTTGGGTTTAAATGGAATGGTTTTTATGTAATGTTATATTTGCATATGTTTTTGGTTATTTGGAAGTTCATGAAAACTTAATTACTTATACTAGCAAGTTTTATATTTCGAACCTTATGGATTGCTTATGACTTGTTGGACCAGTAAACATATTTTGAAATATTTTTGTGATTGTACTCTGGGTAATGTGGATATGTGTTATGTCCATAAATAGGTGAATTTGCAATGTGGGAAAAGTTTGGTTTTTAAGGGAAACTCTATCCGTTTCCTTGCTTGATCTTCATGTAGGCTTGCTAGGGATTAGAACTCCCTATGCGCCAATCATGGCCAAGGTTGGGTCGTGACAAAGTTGGTATCAGAGCTCTACGTTTTTCCTGTGACTAATTGGAGCAAGTGATATTTAGTAGAGTCACAACTATGTAAATGGGAGCGTGCCCATTTTCCAAATTGTGGTACTACCAAAGCACTATAGGAATCTTTGTTGGGTCATTCATGTCTTAGTTATTCCGTGTGACACTTGGTGCATACACCTTGCGCATGACACATTCTAAAAGTAATGGCTTCCTCCTTCTTCGTGCCCGGTTTCAAGCTATTTCCTCCATTCTTATCCCTCGTTAAAAGATCTTATGTTCTTTCTATTTCATGTGTGACCCCCTATATTGTTTTATGGTTGTTGTTTGAAACTGAGGTTTTGCATGATTCAAGTGTTGTATGCATGTGGGATAGATTGGTTGCTTGTCCCAATGTGCTAAATGTGATTGAATGTCATAAATGATTGGTGATACATGTTGATTGCACTGAAATTGTTCTTGCTTCCCTTCTCTCTTCTGTCTTTTAATTATGTATTTGATGAGGATTGCTGGAGTATTGATTGTGAAGGTTGCAGTCAAAAAAAAAACCCTACTTGTTGTAGGGTTTTCTTACACTTTTAGGCCTCATCAATGTTCAATGTGTGCTAGTTGATGTTTCTATGACTCTTTCTTCTTAATTTCAGTTTTTAAAATCTAACATGAAGGTTTAAAGTTCTGAATTGGTTGGGAAGATTGAGTTTTCTGGTTTTCCTTTGGAGTCTTTGAAGTTATGAGTATATATTCTTGAGTTTGAATGATATCTACTCTTAAAAATTTAGAAAACTTCCTCTTTAAAGCTTTTAAATTCTGTCTTGGTTTGGGTAGTAACTATATTCATATTTTCTAACCGTTCAATGGTTATAAAGTAATTGTTTGATGTATTAGATGACATAATTTCAGGTGGTGAAGCTCTATATACGTAACTTTGAAGTTTGAGGGCAATATAACCCAACTCTAAAAAAAAAAAAAAAAAACTGAATGAACCTTAGTCAAGTTCTCTCATAGGTAATTCATGTTTGGAGTTTTAAAGAGCTTAGTTTCAAATAATGAAGCTATATAATCTATATTTTGATACAGTATGCTTACACGTTTGATTGTGTGAATTAAAGAGTTGAAAACAACCATGGAAATTTGATCAAATAGGTTGCCCTGTTTTGGACAGCAACTTATCCGTTTTATTCTCACTTGATTGATGATGCTCAAGAGTTAGTTTTGAACAAGCATGATGATTATTATGTAAATTCTTTTTCGGTTGATTCTTATTTGTTTATCATGGTGATTTGCTCTTCCTTTCTTTTCTTTTTCTTCCTAGCCTGTTCCCATAATTGCCCCAACATTCTCTCCACATTCCTTGTTGAAATTTTTGAGTCCAAACTCAGTAAATCTGTCTATTCTAATCCTTCACCTTCTTGGATTCCCTCTTAGTTTGAATAGTGGTTTGTTATTTGTGTTATTATTGGATTGTCCTTTGTAGTTCACTTATTAGACTTGGTTGATGAAACTTAAGTGTTTTTTTTTGTTTTGAAAAAAAAGGGAAGATGAAAATTTAGCGGGTGTTAAGGTTAATTTTCTTTTAACTATGAATAAAAAAATGTGTCAACCGTGGCTAAAGATAATATGAATGTGTGTGAACTAGAGGAATCCATATGAGTTTTCTTTTAAAACTCCTAAGGCATGGTTTGTATGTAGACACTTGTGTGAAATTTGTTATCAACTTGTTTGCAGCAAAATAATGTCATTGAGATATCATTTTGATATTGGAAAGGGTACAGTTTTGAGTTATTCTTTGAAATGTTTAAGCTTACATTTACGATTTCATCCCATTTTGCCTATGTGAACCATCAATTGATGATGCCATGAAAACTTAATTAATGGAGTTGAGATTATCCTATGTGCTTTGAAATATTTCCATAAAAGAATTGATTTGTAAATTTACTTTCTCTTAACATGATCTTTGGCCAAGGGCTTTGCTTTTAAAAGGGTTTCTTTGATTTTCTTGACGTTAGTGCTTATGAATCGAATGTGTTTTCAAAGAATTTTTATGGAAACATGTGTTTATATGAGATATGATTTTAGGCATGTCGAAGCTTGCCTTAACCTATGTTGCCTGGTGACTTGAAATTTAAATTTGAGTTCTTGAATGTACTCTTTGTATGAGATATAATGCTTGACAGAGAAGAGCTTGATGCATGCTGAATTTAAGCTAGATTTCCTTGTAATGTCATGTGAGGTTTCAGCAAAAAGAAGGGTGGGGGTTAAGTTGCTATGCTTTGATACCTAATTGTCGATAACGCGTTTGAAAGTGCTTTCTATTGTTTAAAAGATGTAGACATGATTAAAGTGAAGTAACAATGTGGTGTGAGTAGGTATGTGTTGATGTTCCACAAACATATATGCTAAGCTTGATGCTAAAGGGAAAACAAATCATGAGAGTTAGTTTGCTATGAATTGACATGCTGAAGGAAACATTTGAAACAAGCTTGATAGGCACCAAGCATGACATAATATCATGAATATGACATGGAACCATGTGTCTAAAATCCGATGAAAACGTTTCATGTTATTGTTGTGCTTGGTGTATACATAGGTGTATGTGTGAATTCTTTTACTACAGGTTTCTTCATTGAGTTATGATCCTTTGTTTTGGTTTTTCCTAGTTTGCTTTTCTTCTTTTTCTTTTGCCTTTGCAAGTTTATCAAATATATCTGATATGTAAATAAAAAAATAAAATTGATCTGGAAATGACAACCAAAATAGGATAAAACCCAATTGAAATTACATAGGATAGTCACACAGAAGGTTACAATTTGCTATATAGGTGGTTTTACGTATATACATTAGAGATAAAACTATAGTTAGGGCCTAATTTATGTGTTTTGATGATGATTACATTGATATTATATATATGGTATGGTTTGATTAAGGTAACTTTTGAAAATTAAATAAACTCTTTTATAAGGAGAATTTGGAATAGGAATAAGGGCTCAATTGATAACCATATGCTTAAGGGTTGTAATGTGGGAAAAGTCTGGTTTTTAAGGGAAACTCTATCTGTTTCCTGCTTGATCTTCATGTAGGCTTGTTAGGGATTGGAACTCCCTATGTACCGGTCAAGGCTAGGGTTGGGTCGTGACAGCTTTATTATCTCCCAAGTGCAAATAAAGGAAGTTCAACAGGACTAAATGGAAATCTGATATAAATTTATGAAACCCACAGCTGTCCTCCAGCAAATTAAACACTCAATTTATCATCTACCAAAAATATCTATGAACAAAATGCCTAAATTTAGAATAACTTTTATTTAAAATGAAAAATGGACAACAAAATCCATAAGTCTTTATGAGAATTTGCAGCAGGTGCAGGCCAGAAAAGAAATAAACTGTCAAACAGCATATTAGATTTAATTCAATAATAAATAACTTAGGGAAAACAACTGACTCTTAAAAATTTAAACCCCTAACTAAATGTCACTCTGACCATCAAGAAACACATAATTCTATGTTCCATTAAACTCTACGACAATTTCATTTGCTTCAATCCGCAGGCACAATGCATTATTTCTCATTACAGGCACAGTAAATAGCAGTAATCTCAGCACAATAGCCATAAAACAACAAGAACCAATCATTTTTCCACTACCTAGGACTGACAAAATGGATCAAACAACACTATTGTGCCCTATCACAACCATGTCTACAGAGTACAGGCAAGTCATTAACTTTTTCTTTAATGGTTTTGGCTATAGATATTTGAGTCTCCCTCTGCCTTTATTCAGCTACTCATTTTATTTGGGTTTCTACAAGTGTTCTTCTTCCAACCAAACCACCAGCAATGAGATCCTATCACCTTTTCAAAATGGGTACTACCCGCCGTTTCACAGCCTTACCTCGCAAGTGGACAGGCCATTGGTAGAATTTGAACCCATAACCTTCAGCACAAAGCAACAACAACCTAACCATTGTGCAGAGGCTCACCCTCTTCTTGACACAAAACATATCTCATAAAAAAATATTGAAGTACAAAAAGAATGACATTCTTCTGGAACCCCATATCAGCCG
Organism: Dalbergia oliveri; assembly: GCA_030441495.1. Taxonomy (NCBI): domain Eukaryota; kingdom Viridiplantae; phylum Streptophyta; class Magnoliopsida; order Fabales; family Fabaceae; genus Dalbergia; species Dalbergia oliveri. Next base: position 10,246,523 of record JAMLFY010000014.1, on the reverse strand, counting down.
CATTATCAATTTCACAATTAAAATTACAAGTTCCAAAAATGCCAAGCAATGTCCGAAATTGTGGATAATGCAAGCCCGGCAATAATGTTTGCTCCACCAGCCAGCCGTTCACAGGGATTTTTCAATAATGAAGACTTCTATATTGCAGGTTAGTAGATAACCAAGCCACAATCAACCCAGGGAAAAAAGATTTTTCTATTTTTCTCAAAAAGGGAAGTACAAATTTCTAATTGACATTTTTTCTTCGGTTCTATTTTGGTGGGTGTTTCATGTTTGTGTGATGGAAACAGGTCAATAAAATCACAAAGGTAAACAAAGAATTCAAGCTGTGCCAAAATAATAACAATAACCCAGAAAACCGATAATGCAAAGAGAAAAAGAAAAAAAAAACAAAAGAAGAGAAATTTATATAAGCTACGTTGTCAACACCCTCGACCAAACAAAGGGAATACAAGAGCACGCAAAGCCAACATACAATCAACGTCAGCGTTATTTTAAGTGCTAAAAAAAGGGGGAAAAAACACGTAAACCCCAGGAAAAAGAAAGAAACTAACGAACCTGAGTAGCCCGAATTGGTTCCCGTAAAATCAGAAGTCTTGTCTTCTTCGCTCATCGTTCTCGACAGACCACAATGTACAGTTTTTCTCATGTCAGACTCCTAAGCAAAGCATTGCCTGTTGCGTTGCTTGGGGGAGAGAGAGTGTGAGAGTGAGAGTGAGAGTGAGTGCTCAAGGCTGGAATGCAAAATTTATGAATTAGTAAGGGTGCCTTATTGGTGGACCCCTTTACTTTGGGTCCACCAGTGGACCGTGGACCCCTTTGTCATTTCCATTTTATTAGTTTTTGTATAGAGACCATTAAGGCCACTTTGATATATAGATAAGATCAGATTGTATTAACTAATACTATAAAATCTCATTTGTTACATCATATTAGATAAAGTATCATAATATTAAACATAATATTCAAGGTTCAATAGTATAATATAAGATATCCATTATATAAGTTTTCTCTTATTACATTATTTAGGCGCCACATAATTTAGGGCGGCGACCGCGAGTGGCATGCAAGCGACCAATGACGGGTCGAGGTGGATATTGACGTAAATAATAAGCTATGGTTACTTTGGAATTGGTTAGGAAAAATGATATTATCAAGGGTTATCAAGTTTCTTGGGACATAATAACCTAATCCTATAGCCAAATAATAGAATTAGTTTGAACATATTGTTACTTTCAGAATCTTTCAGAAAGTTATTATAGCATGTGTTATGAATAACAACAAAGCTAATTTTATTAAAATATTTTGAAGAAAAACTAACAGTTTGCTTGAGTTTATGAAGTATTTAACATGATCATTCTCATATATATATATATAAATTCAATTCATGAGATATTTTTACAATATCATATTTTAACATGATTTAAATCTCATTCAAAGAGATTTAGTATCTTAAATATGTGAAAATTTTATTAGAAACTAAAAAGATTTACAAGTACGATTCAATCCCTTTTCTCGTGCTACATTTCACTTACAATTGGCATCGAGCTCAGGTTTCTAAGGTTTTGTTTGGAGTTTGGAGGGAAAGGAAGGAAAACATTGGAGGAAAAGAAAAGGTGAGGGAAGGAAGGAGTTTAAAGGATTGATTTTCCATTTATTTGGGAGTGCAAGATATATGAGGGAAGGAAATTGGGGAATTTCTAGTCTAGTTTTACAATTTTACCCTTCTTTACAAAATTTAATTGTTTTATTTTTATAGAACTAATTATTTTAGTTAAAAATACATATTTCTACTGATAAAAAAAGGAATAGAAAATTTATGATTTTTTTTACATTTTTATCCTTTAATAATATATTTAATTATTTTATTTTTTAAATAATTAATTATTTTGGAAAAAATGGAAAAACTATTCTCCCTCAAATTTTCTACTCTACACAATAGATCATTTTAAAAAATATCTATTTATTTTTTATCTCTAAAAATAAATTTTCTCATCAATATTTTTAAAAAGTCTATAAACAAATGTTTTATAAAATTTTTAAAATATTCATATTTATAAAATAAATAATAATACCATGCAAAAAATTTATATTTACAAAAAAATTACAAAAAGGGACGAAAAAAGTATAACAATCAATTAGATATACAATTGCAACTTGCAAAAAAAAATAACAAATACTATCGGTGCAACACTTTGGCAATTTTTTCATAACAATGAACATTGAAGGAATGTAGAAAGAAGATTTTTACAACCAAAGGAAATGATTACTAGATGTGATGAACTCTACAAGCAGACGAGGAGAAATTTTCACAGAGTTTTAGCTCTTTATGGGCGTCAATTGTATTCTTTGAAAGCACGCATCTCTTTATAGATGGTCTTCCTTGTGACCGTTGCCTTTGATCAAATCTCCAAGTGACACGTGTTGATTATCCATTTGTGTCTTGGAAAAACAATCTAGAAGTGCAGCTGTCTATTTGTCAAGGCTATTGCAGAAGCCATTGCAAGATTGAGGTTTCTAATGCTACTTCAGAACTATTTTACTTCTGAACGTGGTTTCTAAACTTTTTCTTCTAGAAGATGAGGTAGTTGACTGTGGTGGCAAAAGAGATGACACATCAATTCAGTCACTGGTTTTGACTTTTCAAATTCAAATTTGAATTTCAAAAAATTCCTTCCATTTCTTCTAAAGCGCACAATATCACTGGAAATGAGCTTTTTAATGTACGGTATCATTTCCTTGATGATTTTTGGGTTTTCTTATCTTCAATCATGGCTTGTTGATAAACAAAACATTGCAAGTATGATGATTGAAGATAGTAGAACACTTTGGCTTCAGTGTTTGATGGATATCTTCATTTCAGGTGTACTTTCTAAAGTCCAGAACTTAGTTTCTTGTCCTGATATTGCTTTCCTTTCATCTAAGGCATGTATGCGTACTTTACACAATATAATATTCGTTCTATTAAATTCAATCTCTTTACATAAGATAAATCATGTTTGCACATGTAAAGTGAAATTATTTTTTATTCAAGTACGTGTTGTGCAATTCGAAAATACCTGTATGCTATAACAAGAAATTCAAGGCAGACATTAGCCGTTCTTCAAAGTGTTTTCTTTAAATTGGTTATGTTGTCATTTAAAACGTATTGCCTTAAAGTTTTCTGAAGGTTCTAGAGCTAAAAGAAAGGACTTTTAATATAATTTTATATTACAAATCCTTCCCTTCCTTATTTCCCCTCCAAAATCCAAACTCACAAACATACTCTAAAAGACTTTGAGTTAATATACTTGAACTTCATATTTACTATGATGTTTGGGCCTACGTATTATATGTATACTTTCATCTAGATTAAACCACTAATTTAGTCTTTCAAAGATACACATAATATCAATTTAGTCCCTAAAAGATTATTAACATTAGTTTATTGCTTGAAAGATATTGATATCTGAAAAATACATGATATCAAATAAGTTCATAAATTTTTTTTATAAAGGGGAACCAAATAGATGTCAGATATATCTTTTAGGGACAAAATTGATACAAACGTGGTGGAAGATGAACAAAAAATTAGAGGGGACAACAACCTAACATAGAGTGATAATGTATCTTCTTAATCATCAACCTAACAATCTTCCTAATTTGAAATTACATTTATTATGACATGAGTTGTAATTTTGCACAATATTCAATGAATATTTGATACATGTAAAGGAGATATTGAACTAGGAGGATGTTTATCCACATCAAATAGGAAGATTTATCTTTTTTCAACAAACACTATAACCAATTAAAATACTAATATGCAAACAAAATGTCTTGATGACAATATAATAAAACAAGGAAAAAGATTTAATGGGCTTTTTTTCTCTCACAAATTAGGAAAAAAAAATCTTGAACTTAGACTTGGTTTAGTTGGGCATTTATGTGGCTTTTTGAAAGCCGTTGAGCTCTCCAAAAGAAGATTTTAAAAAGTTATAATAGTATTATTTGGTAGAATGATATAAAAGTTTCTATCAATAAGAAGAAGCTACTATAATAGTATTTGGTAAATATATTATAAAGTTATCCTAAGAATCCAAAATAATTATAATTGATACAAATATGAAAGCGAGTAATTTCTACTTTCATTGTTATAAATTACACTAAGGTTATACTAGACTTTTAAATTTTGGAGAGTATAAATTAACTCTTGAAAAGAACTCCATGAATCTTTTTAGAAGCAAGCCTGGTTTTTAAAAACCAAGAGCCAAAAAAAAAACATAGTTTATATTTTGCATAAGAACACCCATTTGACAAATACTATCAAACCAAACCTTATTATGTAATAATAAATTATTTTTCTTTCATGGAATAAGATATTAATATATATATATATAGTGTGTATTTTTTAAAGATTAAATTGATAAAAAAAAATTATAAGTTAAAATAATGTCACGTATATATTTGAGAAACTAAATTATAATTAATCTTTTATCTGCTTGGGGTGGGGGAATCGACTAAGATATCATCATTATTATAGTTTTTGTCGCTCAAGATAAGTGGAGGTTATAGAACTATACCAAAGGGTTCTGCAAGCAGGGAAAAAAATTGACAGAAATAGTAACAGAAATTCCCCATTTGAAGAAAAACAAATGATTAAGGTCAGGCATACAATGAAGTTTCTTTTACGTGGATGTTGATGTCTAAAAGGATTTTAAAAAACTATTGAGTGTTACTGTAAGATTATTGTATAACTTCATAAGAAATATTATTTATATTTATAAAATATAAAATCCTGTGTTGATAGGCTACTTTATTCTTAGATGAGTTATGAATTAAACTAATTTAAGTCTCACTTATTAAGAATAAATAAAAATATATTAATATAATATCTCATAAATTATAAATATAAATAACATTATTCAAATTTTATTGTACATAAAACAGTATTCAATACAAAAATGGCAAGTAATATAAAGAGACCACGGGTCCCATGGGTCATCATGACTCCTTCCATGCGGCTTCAGATGGAAGGACCCTAGTGGCCTGGTTAGTCACTTAGTCTGGTAAATCTCGTTCTCATTCTTAAATATACTTAGCGGTCACAAGGCAGGTGAGGTGGTTCGTATGATCTCCGAAATTACACATATAAGAGTATTATAATTGAAGGAGCCATATAAAAGCAGTACTGCAGCCTACAGTAGAATATAAAACCAGGCGACGAGATTTAAAGAGCTAGTGGTTAGTCTTGGTTGCATTTTTCCATACTAGTACTATATCCGTGCTACGCACGGCAGTACGAAGAAAAATTAATTTGGAAAATAAAGTATTTAATATGTATAAAGTAATTTAAATGTTTTTCTATTTAAATTGGCTTGGAAAAAAATAGATGGTGGTGGTTGGTGGGTAATTACACATTCAATTTGCACCATGCAGAATCATAATAGTGATAATGTTTTGACGGATCCATATACTAATCACACCATTCATATGTATATGATTTAAATTTAATGAAATCTTGTTGTACCAAAACAAATAAAAAAGTAAATAGAAAAGATTAAAATCTCATCCAAGAACAGGATATGGATTGGTGTGTTCAAGACAACCAATATAATAAATAGGCAGAATAACACTAATATGGAAATATTAAAAGCAGTGAAGGTTAAATGCTAAACATGAATACACCACTATCTATGTCATATAAAATAGTAGGATAACAAACATATTTATTGTTGGATCAAAAGTCTTGAGAACATATGATAAAAATCACCATGAGTTCATATGTTTTTAAAATAAATATGAGCCAATCGATTTTCATCGTCAACAATATTAATAGTTATTTCGTCATCGCTTTTAGATTGTTTGCTCTGCATAGTTCCTTCCATCCTCTCCCAAATTTGGCTTGATTGGTTTTTGACTTCAATAGTTTGCAAACAAATTGTTAACTATACTGGTCATTATGAAATGCAACAGTCCAGTTTTCCATAGTGCCAAATTTGAATAACTCTCTCAACAAAAGAAATAAAAAGACTGCTGATTCTTTCAACTTGAATCGCTGCTTGATATATTTTGTATTAATTGATATTAACTTAACATCTCAACTTAAATTTATATAAGTTGTATTATTTGAGCATACTCCATGAATATATCAACCGAAACTAGGAAACACATTTGTTAGTGGTCGTGAATTCACGTTATTTAATAGGAAATCAAGGGAATTGAAGTACTAATTATTTAATAGGAAATCAAGGGAATTGAAGTATAAGTTATAATGACTAGAAATTTCATGTACTTTTATTGTCGAAGAAATTATTGCATGGAGGTTGATCGTGCTCTACTCAATTATCGATTGACTATTATGCTGTATGAAATAGAGTTAATGTTCACTTTAATTCCTAATATTTTATGTGTGAGATATTTTAATTTTTTACTTTTAAAATGAATCAATTTAGTCCCTCACATTTATAATTGTGGATCAATTTAGTCCCTCATATTTACAATTGTGAATCAATTAAGTCACTCATTAACATCTATTAAACCACCATTAGTTAAGTGGTGATGTGTCACCATTAAGTGACATGCTGATAGGGATTAAACGATATCGTTTAAGTTAATAACCAAATTAACCTTATTAACCCTAACAAATACCCAGTTAACCCAATTTTCCCGAAATAACTCAATTGTCATGCTGATTGTAATTATGTATGGATTACTTAGTTTAGGAAAAAAAGTAATGTGATTAATTTTAAATTAATGATAATTATGTTGTTTTCTTTTTGAAAGTGAAAACTCCATCAAGAAACACCATTGAACAATTATAAGATGTCTCCATTAAAACACCGTTGAATAATTTTCAATTGTGAATATTACTTCAATGCATGAGTAATATAAGATGTCTTTAGTAATCGGTGCATATTACAATACAAACATTTGTAAAATTATAAGAAATATGATATTAAAAATACACATTTCTCTATTAATGCAACTTTAGACACGTGAAAGATTAATTTACATGCTTGAGGTGCACTAAATGTCATCATTAGTGCATTACCCATAAGTTCAACCTTACTTTTTATTTTTTCCTAAACTTTCAGCATGGGTTTTTTTTTGGGGGGGGGGTCGGTATTGGGATTTGTTGGGGTTAGTAAGGTTAATTTGGTTATTAACTCATATGATGCCGTTTAATCCCTCTGAGTGTGTCACTTAATGGTGACACATCATCACTTGACTATAGTTACAGATTAATGGAGGGATTAAATTAATTCATGATTGTAAATGTGATTGACCAAATTGATTCACATTATAAATGTGAATGACCAAATTGATTCATTTTAAAAATAGAGGACTAAAATAACTCACGTATGAAATGTTAAAGACCAAATTAATTCACAATTATAAATGTAAGGAACCAAATTGATTCATTTTAAAAGTAAGGAACTAAAATGACTCATGCATGAAATATTAGGGACTAAAATGAGCATTAACTCATATAAAATATCATTTTTTATTTGAATTTATCTAATTTGTATCTTAAGAATAATAATTAAGATAACAAAAAAGAAAATATTTATCTTGAGAGAATATGCGTTTTTATTTTTTAACACATGGGATCCACCATAAAATTTTAAAACTTACCATTTTAAGTATAGTTAATCAATTTTTAGGACATTGGTTAACAAAATCTTTTTTATTGCTATTAGATAGAAGATAGTTCATCTTATATTCCAATACTACAAGAAATTTATACCTAAAAGAACACTTAATTTTGGATACACGTAAAAAGTATTGCTTATGCACACATAGTAACACTTTTTTAACGTGTTACTTTTGATATAGTAGGGGCTACACTTTATTAAGTTAATGCATCACTTTTTGAAGAGTTGCTATATTAAATGTGGTCAATTATCAAAGACAATATTTTTTAACAAAGGGATATATTTTTAATTTAATACATCACTTTTCATAGTGTTGCTATAACAAGTGTGATCAATTGTTTAAGACAATATTTTTAAATAGAGAAGATAATATATTTTAGATATCAAAAGTAACATATTTAAAAAAAGTGTTATTTATGTGTATAAAAAATAATATTTTCATAATTTAAAAAAATAAGGATTATTTTAGGTTAAATTTCTTATAGTGGAAGCAATAATGTCTCCTTCCTGTGGCTCAAATAATCAACCTTTTTGGCATGTCAATTAATTGGCATTAACTCCGAACTACCATAACCTAAATTCATTAAAAAAAAAGTTATACTACTGTTGAAAGGCTCACGGAAGGGTCACGTTGCTCTGCTGGAAGCTCCTTAATTAAGTCTCACATCAAAGTCCGTTTATACGATTATTAGTCTTTCATTTTCTTCTTGTTGAGGAGCTAGCTGTGCTATGATGTATATCCATTAGTACATATTTACATTTAAGATTGGTTGATATATATTCATGAAGCATTAATTTTATAACAAATATTTGATAAAAATGTATATACTAAAAGCAAAGCACAAATTATTTGGCAATTTTTAATCATAACATTTTAATCTTTTATGATAATCTATTTGACATAAATTTTATCATATAATTTTTTTATCTTTTATCGCGTTTGGTAGGTTTCATAAATATCGATTATTCTCTTAAAAAAATACCAACTTTATTCTCCTATTTGGGTAGGTGGAGGAGGGAAAGAAAGTCATTCAATATGTGGGTTAGGGTCCTCCAAGGGTGTTTCATTTTCGTATTGTTAGTAGTAGTCACTAATCTTTCAATAATGATCTAGAACAACTCTAGGTGCGTGGGAAGTTGTACATTGAATAGTGTATAAGCGACAGGTTGGGATGGATTAGACTAAATCCCAACACCATTCAATATTTAGATCGTGCCATTTTTTAAATTCGAATTTTACTTGATAATAATTGATAAATGATCGAATCAAACTAAGTGAACTGACTTTTAAATAACCTATGAAAATTGTGACATTATACATAGTCAAGTTATAAAATTTTATAAATAAAAAATAAAATTTAAGAGATATTTTGAGATACATATTTTAAAACAAACCATCTAACTATAAAAATAATATCAAGTTATTCAAAATCTATTAATTTAAACATAAACTCTTATACTTTATTACTAACTATTATAAAAAATGTATAACTATAAAAGAAAATATGATTTCGAGACGGGTTGGCAATAGAAAATGACCCGATTTCAACTGAAAAGTATATCGGGTCAAATATAACTCAACCCAACCCAATAAGCTTGAGGTCAGGCTCGATTAGTGGGTTGGGTCTTGAACACCCTAATAATATATGCGATGTAGCCTATAGACACACCCACAAGAAAGTATAAAAAATTAAAGAATTTATATTTCTTGCATATGATCCCATTTTGTGAAGAAAAATATTATTTATATTCATGATGTGTGAGACGTCCAAAAAATTTCATCTATAATTGAAAGTGATGTGGACTTCATTCAAATAAGACCTACACCCTATCCACACCATATTCAACAATAGATAAAATATAAGTCAACATAATGCTAATATATCATGAGTACAAATAATATAACTCTTCATGTATTATATGAACTTGCATAAAAGATTGCTTTCTCCATTTTGCTTTTCATTTGTGTTTAATTCGAAAAATTCATCATTAATTATTCCAGCAGAATTTTCCATTTTATAACATTGACATTCATCCAACTTAATTAATGCATGCGTGGGTACATATATATAGCACTCCCTCCATAATAGTCATATCAGAAACCATTATAATTTGATATATTAAAAAATTAATATATTTAGTTATAACAAATTATAATTAAATATATTAACTTTTTAATGTATCAAATTATATCAATTTCTTAATATGACTAATCATAAGGAAGGGTTGGAGTATAATATTAAGTCTTTTAAGTCTTCAACGAAAAAAGGTTCGAACCACTAATAAATTAAGTGAAACAACTATAGTGTTTTTCAGTTGTCATCCAAGTGAATAATCAATAATTAATGTCCGATCAAGTTGAGGTAGGAATGTTCAAATTGTAAATCAAATCATTAAACAGAAACAGTATTTATTTGTAGTTTATGAGAATTTTTTAAAAAGTACTCATACTTCGCTCCAAGGACCCAGAAAACACGTGTTGGGAGCCAAAAAATAATACAATAAAAATTTTGAATAATTTACACTTCCCTTCCATAAGATTTAGTGTAATTACATTAGATATTCTTTTATGACTAAAACTCTAAGTCATCTCTCAAATTTATAATGGGATAAATTAATCTAGATTTAGAACATCTTATATTAGTCCCTCAAATTTTATAAAAGGAGACAAATTAGTCCATTCATCAAATTGTTATTTGACTGTTAACAAAAATATCCATGTATTTTATTAATTTACTTATGTATACTATTAATTTTCAGTGACTCATAACTTATCGCATTTCTTTGTTCTAAGAACAAATGTCAACTTAAAGTTAAAATTTTTCTTTTCAACGAGAGCTATGGTGAGACAGCAAATGGAAAAAAAAAATGTCTAAATGATTTCGTTTAGAGGAGTGAGAAAAGTTAGGATTCATCATGAAAGTTAATAGTACATGTAAATAGTTAACAGTACATAAGTAAGTTAATAGGACAAAACTTATACGATAATTTTACAGATGACTAACTTGTCCCTTTTATAAAATTTGAGGGATTAATATGAGATTTTCTAAATTTAAACTGATTTGAGGTTTTAATCTCCTTTTATTTTATAAAATTATCCTGAGCTTTCCTATAAATATTAATTGTAACGCCCAATTTTTACTGTAATTTTTATTGTCATTAGAAATTACCAAATTATCGTAGGTAAATATTATATAAAATTTGAGACCAAACAATCCTTAATAAAGGAATATAACGTTAGAAGAGAAGTTAGGAGCAATTCGTGCAAGTATTGCAAACCAAATTTCTGTACGTGTAAAATGACCAAAATGCCCCTTAGGTTATTTTACTCAAAAATGAGGATCGTGGGCCCCACCCGTCCTCAAGGGGATGTTTTGATGTTAATAAGGGATTGTTTGTGTTATGAGTGTTAATAGAGGAGAAGAATCCTAATTTTGAGCTTCAACGTGCAAATGACCAAAACGCCCTACGCTTTTAACCCGGATTGCGTGGACTAAGCCAGAACCTCACTAAAATGTGTTAAAAGGTGTTTTTAAGCCATGATTAACCATTGGTTAAGCTCGGGTGGTCTCAGTCAATTTTTAAGTAAAATGACCGTTTTGCCCTCTTTTGTGCAAGTTTTACAAATTTTGAGATTTTTGATTCGTCTAACAAAACCTAAGCAATATTAGGCTCAAATTAAAGCTTATTAAATTCTAATTATTAATCTAGAGTCAAAATTATTTATTTAAATTGATTAGAACCTAAAATTGCTTTAAAACACTCAAATTGCTTACTAATTCACCTAAGCCCTTAACGTAAATTCTCTAAATTGCATGAATACCTTGCCTACACCTAAATAATACATGGAACACACAAAACCCTCTTCCATGAGGCTGTAATGCACGAAATAATTCAGCCATAATCATTAGAATTATTGCAAGATAATGCACTAAAACAAAATGCCAAAAAATTCCCTAAAACATGGCATAAAACATGCCTTAAAACAAGAAATGATTTTCCTCCCTTTGTTTCCCATGCAAAAATCCGAAAATTATGCCTCCTCCTCTTGTCCATACATGAACTTAAATCCTCTATAAATAGGCATGCTTAAGGAGTCTTAGATACTTGCTCAAAATTGTACACATTTCTAGTTTTTCCAAAGCACCAAAAGCTCTCATTTCTTCCTCCTCTTGGCTGAATTCTTTCTTCAAGTTTTCAAGAATATTTTTTTCATTTCACTCCAAGAAACCAAGTTCTCTTCCTTTCCTTCAAATCAGATTAGGTAGGGAGTTGTTTTTAAGTTTATTTCTATGTTTTGCTAAGTGTTGTTCTTGGTTCAAAATGATGATTTCATGGATTTTCTCTAGTTTTTCCATTTGGTTTTCTTCTTCCTTTTCTTTAACCAATTCGGCCATATGGCCTAGGTGGGACTAAGATGATGGCTTGATGATGAGGACCTTGAAGGTAGGTTGTGAATCCATCACAAGTTAGGCCTCTAAAGCTTGAAAGTTCCACTTGATGCAAAACTTTAAAGAATGATATTTTTATGATGATTTTATGATCTTGAGTTTAGAATTTGAAAGATGTATTTCTCACTTTGTCTTGTTAAGATATATATATTGAATTTGTATTTCTATAAAGTCTTGAAGGAGCTCTAGTAAAGAAATCAAATGAACTTGCATCCATGTTTAAGTTTATGCCTTGCATAATCATGTTTACTTTCTATGTCATCACTAAAATTTCAAGAATGAATAAATGGACTTGCATACTCATGTTTAAATTTCCAAGTTTGCATTTCATGTTTATATTTCAAGTTGTCACTTAATCTCAAAGATAATAAAGAAGTTGCATCTCATATTTATTTTATGCTCTCACTTTATTTTATAATGGCTAAAAGAATCAACGCATGACATGTTTATTTTATGTCATCACCTAAAGATCCTAGAGCTCAAAGACTTGTCAAAGTATACAAGCAAAGAAATAAGAACTTTAAAGATTTCAATTTTCTTAAGATTATTGGAGTTAAAGAATTTATTCTTTAAGAAGTCTTGAGATTGGAGCTTAAAAAGATGTAATAATAATTCTCCTCTCCCTCCTGGTTCTATGCGGATCCGCGCTCAGTTTCTTAAGATTCTCTTCTCCTCTCCTGGTCTAGTGCGGACTACCGCCGCTTTTCTTGCATCATGTTTATATTTCAAGTTCTTGCATCATGTTTAATTTTCAAGTCATCACCTTAAATCTTAAAGATAAAGAAATGGATTTGCATATCATGTTTATAATTCCAAGTTATCACCTTATAATGACAAGATTAAAATGAGGTTGCATAGCATGTTTATGATTCTAAGATATCACATAAATCTCTTAAGCTCAAGACTTGCTCCTTTTATCTTAAGTGAGAATTTTAATCATGAACATTCTTTCAATGTATAAATTGACCTCATGATTAAGGTAGGCCTAAAGTGATTTTTAAATAGCTCCTGATTGATTCTATAATTTCTTTCAAGATTACCAAAAAGAATTAGTTTCTAAAAGAGTTTTAAGGCTTGAAATGATATTACGGGAAACTAATATCTTGCATGTACTTAAAATGAGATATTAAGCAATTATGTGAGGTTCATGATTCAGCCACTGATCTGAGTTAGTATTACTATGATTTGATATGTTTGAAGTTGTGATAATTATGTTTATTGATAAGGAATAATTCTATGTATGTTAGAAGTGAAATTAGCTACATAAAGCAGTAAAGCTTAAATATTTTTACTGCCTATGCTGCCTCATATGGTTTAATAATGTTCTTAAGGCTTATGATTAATGGTAATGATGGTAATTAATCCCTTAGATGCATAATTAATTAGTTTGATAATTGAGGTTACCCGATTCTAGAGTTTCGGTTATTTAGACGGTTTCGATAAGGATTTATGATGATGCCTCTTTGATGTTTTAAGTGATAAGTCTATAAAGTGATTTGATGCTTATTAAGTATTTGATGCCATTGAATGATTCCTAGCTTGCATGTTATAGTTGCTGTTGCAAACAATGAAAATGTTTATGCATGAATTAAAGAAATAATCTTTGTTATTTAAAAATTACCTTTGTTGCTAGAAGAAAGTGTACTCCTGTAAAAGTGTAATTTGGAAAGGTTTTGGCTAGGAAAGACTTGGTATTTAAGCGTGTCCATTATGACCCACCTCTCTTTCCTGGAATCTCAGGATGCATGATTACAGTTGGTATATATATTATTAGAATAAGACTATAAACGAGAAAATGTTATAAATGATTATGAATTGAGAATTGTATTATGATATAACATGCAAAGACTTAAAGGTGACTTAAAATATATGAGGAAATGACCCTTTGGACCCATCAGACTATAGGTAGTGAAAAGGTGATCTTGAGAAAATGATCCTTTGAACCTCAAACTATAGGCGGTGAAAAGGTGATTCTTGCCCCCTAGTCGTTCTCTCAAAAGGGTAGAGACGAAATTTTACTTATCAAAAGGGATAAATATATGGTGACGACTAGCAAGGTATGAGCTCATAACCTAGATTACTCCCAAAAGGGTGGAGTATAGGGTGGCCAGGAAAATGATGATGAAATAACTTTAAGTCACCTAAGGAACTAAGTAATGCATGATGTAAATATGATGTTCTTCTATGCATAGTATTTATGATATGATGATGAGAAATATGATGTTCTTCTATGCATAGTATTTATGATTTGATGATGAGAAATATGATGTTCTTTTATGCATAGTATTTATGATATGATGATGAAGAATATGATGTGTTGATAAAAGGAAAAGTTCATTATAAACATGACATGCTAAGTTTATTATGCATTATAAGACGCATGATTAAAATCGACGAACCTCGATAAAGTATATTTTCGAACTAATAAATCAATCTTAGCATGCTCACTATTTCATAATGAAACAAAGGTTCCTGGGGACGATGATGATGACACAATGCATCATGAGGTGAGTACCCTACAGAGATTCTTTTATAAGTTTCTCACTTCCTCTATTTTTCTTTCCATCTCATCTTCAAACGAAGGAAGTGTTCGTGATTCACATTGAGGCTTTCACCTGGTACCTGAACTTGATCCTACTAGTTTCACTCGTATATTTATATATCTATCCCTATCCCTGGATTGTTATTACTAGGTGCCATTAATGGATGTCCTTCCATCCATATATTATTTATGTTTTGTTAGATTGCCTACACCTAGTCTTATTTTGTTGGTAGGCAAAATATCTATATGATATGTAATTATGGATGTCATATGATGGAGCCAATATGATGTGTTTCTTCATGATATGTCTATTCGTTTTATCCTTTATATCGATTATCGTTCACGTTATGCTCGCTCACGTTTTCAATTATGTTTAAAAAAAAATGGCTCATAATTTCACTAAGTATTTTCAAAGCATGATTAAGGAATTGAAGCAAAGAGTAAAGTCTAGTAATTAATTAGAATCCTAGGTGTATTGGGTTAATTATTAGGGTATTACATTAATTCATTAATTTAAATATAAAAAAGATAACATATGACATTTATATGATTATTAATGATAAAATTATAATATTTTGATAACATTTGACATATATTAATTAAAATACCTCTTTTTTATTATAAATTATATTATAAGTTTCATTTTCACGTAATAAAAAAGTATTTTAATAAATTAGTGTGTTAAATATTGTCAAAATATTATAATTTTATCATTAATAATCATATATATATTTATATATATCTCATGTTATTTTTTTTATCGCCTAAATTAACAAAATAATACTTATAAGGGATGTCAATGTAATTTTAGTGAATATTAGAGGAGGTCAATGATAGTTTTGTAAAATAGAGAGGTATCAAATATAATTACACTAAATCTCAAGGGAGGTTAGTGTAATTTTCTCTAAAATTTTTAAATTATTTTTATCTACTTTTAATTGTATATTTTTCAAATAAATATATAATTTATTAACAATTGACTACGTGTAAAATTATAAGTATATATATTTTTCATTAAATAGCTATTTCATTAGCAAATTTTACAACATAAGAAAGTTTAAAAAATTTGATGTCCATTATCATCAAATAGATTTAGGTTGAACTTTGGATTTTAAAATATTAATAAATTCTATATGAAATAATATTTATTTGATTGTAAATCGTGCAAAATATTATCAAATTAATCTTTTATATTTTAAATACGGATGTAGTTTAATTTGTTTATTTAACTTGAAAAGAAAAAAAGTTAAGGACATGATTTATCCTTTAAACTCAAAATTTATTATATTTTAAATTTTGAAATAATGAAATTTATAAAAATAATAAATTACTTACTTTATTTGACAATTTTGATTATATATATTAGATTTATATGAATTTTAAATAAGTTAAACTTGCTACATTTTAGAATAAATATAATACACTATAATAATTGGGGAAGGGCCTAAGGCCGCCAGTTTCCCCTTTGAATCCATGCCCGCTTCTCTCCTTTAAAAATTGGTTTAATTACTTTATAGATTTCTATAATTTTAACCTTATAATTTAAAATTTTTTGATTAAGTTTTAATATTATATAATTTTTTTAATTGAGTTTCTATTATTAGCCACCATTATAAAAATATATCCAATAATATTATAATACATCTAATAAAGTTAAATATATCATAAAACTTATTATCTACACTATTTAATATATATATAGAATTCTATACCATGTAATATAAAAGATGAGATCTTATAATATAATCATGTATCAATTCCGGTAGGAAATTTCATTTTTTTTTCTCTCACCCCCTCTCTTCACTATCACCGTCACCATCGCCTTCACCATCACCGTCACCGTCCCCATCACCATCGATACCTCTTCCCGTTCAGCACCACTTTCAGTTTCAATCTTCACCACATCCCCCTTCTCCACGGGGCTTTCCCTCCAATCGTTTGCGTCTTCTTCCGCCACGTCCTTCTTCTGCACCCTACATATCACCTCGAACAACTCCTCCGACACCTCCTCCTCCTCCTCCCTCTCCGGGATCCTCTGAAACTTCGATCAGATCCGCGACGTGTTCTCCGACCAACATGCCTCCTTGCACGGCGGATCCAATGGAGAACAAAATTTACAGGTTGTGCGTGCAAGCAATGCACGCTCTTATCTCTTTCCAACATCGCACGAAGAGGAAAAGAGAAGGGGCCAAAACAAAGCGAGTGGATACAGGGGAACAAGAATGGAAAGCGTGGAATAGAGGTCTGAGGGAGACCTTCTTCTGAATGGAGCTTTTTCACTTCATCAGGAGCTGGAGCTGCTTCAAGCTATGCCAGAGCCTCAAGTCTTGGTGCCAAATCCTCTTCTTTAGTTGGAACCATTACCTCTGGTGCTAGTGTTCTTGACTGTCGCTGGGGCTCCATGTGTTAAAATACCAACAAAACAAGAAAAAAAAAAATCATGAAACAAAGAATAACATAAAGCAAAGGAAGAAAGAGAAGTTTTCATTCTTTCTTACCCTTGTTATTTTGGTGTTATAGTCTTATAGATGTGATTGAGTGAGTTTGCAGCAATTGTGGTTGAGAGTTCTTGTCCCCAGTTAGATATTCTAAAAATCTGTACAAGTTGTCACATATGTCAAACCGTTATCAAATTGATAACAGTGATTGGTTAGAAAAGAAGCCCTTTCCCAAGCTTCACGTGTGCAAGAATTTTCCCTTAATTTTCCAAGGGGAATAGATTCTATCCTCCTCTCTTCTTCCCATGTAGCTTTCTTCTTCTCACTTATCCCAATGATTCATAGAATTCGGGCTCTGTCTACCAGTATCCTATTTGAATTTGATTGTATGCTCTTCATGATTTGTCCCAATAGAATGGGCCATACGTGTTCCCCTGATTCATTGATGGTTTGGGTAGGGTAGGTATGGTTTTTTTGGTACTGGGAAGGAATATGGAGATAAAAAGGAGATAGAAATACATAGAGATGAAATATACTAGAAATATTTCATTTTTAACAGTTTTTATTTGTAGGGATTTAATTGAAAAATTTTATACAATACAGGATCTAATTAAAAAAATTTTAAACTGTAGGAATCTATTGGAAATTAAGTTAAATTATTGGACTAAAGTAATTAAACAATAAAAATTTAAGAAAATGTTATTTCAACACGACGTAATGTTAACGTATAAATGGATCAGGACTAATGAGAGATAAGTTGGAAGAAAAGTAAATGGTACCAGATTATTTTGTGAGCAAAGCGTTTAAGTGTTTAAGAAAATTGAGTGTTAGAATAGCGATGTTAAAAATTTAATTTTCATATATTTACGTGTAAATTATTTTGTACCACTTATTAATAGAATTTCAAAAAGTGTCAAATCATATTAGATAAGTATCTACTATATGATAACTATCCATAATGATTTAGCACCTTTTTTAAGTTTCTATTCTTTATATACTATGTCAATGGATAAAAATTCAACTCTTAAATTTATGTTCTATCTATGTTATGTGTAACTTTGATTTTAAAGTTATGTTGAACTTTGATTTTAAAGTTATGTTGCACCACTCATTAATACTTATTTTGGTTACAAAGCTAAAAAAAAAAAGGTAGGAAAAGAAGGAGAGAAAGAGAAATTATCTCAAGTTTAATGAGTTTAATACTTATAAACTTATTAATACTTATTTGTTTATGGTTAAACAATTACCCTTTTATTTTTGATTAAAAGTACCAATTTTTCCACAATAATTAAATTGAAAATTTGATAAATGTGTTGACTTTTCTAACAATTTTACTCATGCAAAAGTATGCCAAGGTTCAAGTAAAGGGAACTTACCTTCCTCCCCGGACACTTCAACTGCCTCTTTTATTCCT
The DNA here is from genome assembly GCA_030441495.1 of Dalbergia oliveri. NCBI lineage: Eukaryota > Viridiplantae > Streptophyta > Magnoliopsida > Fabales > Fabaceae > Dalbergia > Dalbergia oliveri. The sequence continues at coordinate 10,228,041 of JAMLFY010000014.1, read as the reverse complement.
TAACCCCTCAGAATGTCCCAAATCATAGGTTCTCTACAACCTTTGACCCTTCATCTCAAAGATAAGCTTTCATCTCACATAAACAAATCCTCTAACTTGTTCTTCAACCTTTCCATAGCAAAAACACTTGATATGATAAACATTGGAACACCATGAAGCCTGACTATCTTGTAGATGTACAACGGGGCATATTTGCCGTATTGAAGGTATTCTTCATTGGTAGGAAATGTGCTAACATGGTCATTCTGTCTATTTATCCATATTGAGTTGAAAAACTTGGTGGGTTGAGGCAATCAGACCACAAAATCCATTGTTATCCTCTTTTAGTTCCACTCTCTAGAATCTCTCTTGTTGGCGTAACCCTCTAAGCCTATGGTGCTTAGCGTGACTTCCTGACACACTAAACACCTTGCCACAAAGTCATCAACATCTCTCTCATGTAATCCCACTTGAACAACTGCTTGAGATCCTAATACATTTTCAGCTTGACCTTGGGATACATGAGATACGCCGCAGCAATAGGATTCCTCCATAACTTTTCTTCTCAGCTCGCTCCTGCAAGCACCCATAAATGATCCCCAAAGTGCAACAATCCCTCAACATGAACTAAGAATCCTACGTTCTCGCCCTTGTGAACGTCTTGGACCAACTCAGCTAACTTTGGATCTTCCCTCTGCTATCCCTTAATCAGTTCCACCAAGCTTGATTGAGCCCTAATGTGAGTGATGAAAAACTCTTGTATCACTAAGACGAAACTGAACTTCCTACATTTTCCAACTTATGGATATCTCTTCCTAGCGAGGTTGCTTCACCGTGCTATGTGAGCCAATCTCCTGCAAACTTCCTACTCAAAAACCTGCTACTGCATTTGCTTTCCCTAGGTGATAAGAGATTGTATAATCATAATCCTTTAATAATTAAAGTCATTTATGTGCTGTCTTAGGTTCAATCATTCTCCTGGAAAATGTACTTAAGAACTATGGCTATCAAGATCTTACAAGCCTTTTTACAATTAAGTAGTGCCTCCAAATCTTTAAGGCAAAGACCACTCCACCATCTCTAAATCACATGTAGGGTAATTCTTCTCATGCTTCTTAAGCTTCATGGGCGTAAGCTACAACTCGGTAATCCTCATCAAAACATAGCCAAGTCTAACTCTTGAAGCATCACAAAATCAAAAGCTACCTGTCCTTGAAGGTAGTACCAATACTGACGCGTGGTCAAACACATCTTGAGTCTTTGAAAGCTCTCTTCACAATCATCTCACCACTGAAACCTGACATTCTGTGTTAATTTAGTCATAGATCCTGCGTTCTCAAAATCTTGAAACAAACCTCTTGTAATATCTTGCGAAGCCCAAGAAACTATGAACCTCTAAAACTATTAAAGGTCTAGGCCATTTCTACACGGCTTTCACCTTCTTCACAATCTACAGGATACCATTTTTAGACACTATATGTCAAAGAAATGTGACTTGATCAAGCCAAAACCCACCTTGGAGAATTTGGCATATAGCTAGTTCTTCAAAGTCTCTAGAAATATCTTGAGATGCTACTCATGCTCTCTTTGCTCCTTGAATACACTAAGATGTCCTAAATAAAGGCAATCGCAAAGTGATCTAGAAATGACTTAAACACCTTATTCACCTAATCCATGAAGGTTCAGGAGCGTTTAACCAAAAGGACATCACTAAGAACTCATAGTGCCCATAGCGAGTTGAAAGCCATCTTGGGTATATGTTCATCCTTAATCTTTAACTGATGGTAACCAAATCGAAGGTTGATATTGGAAAAACATGTTGCCCCTGAAGCTGGCCAAATAGTCATCAATGCGAGGTAGAGGTGCCAATTTTTCTGTCACCTTGTTTTGCTACCAATAATCTATGCACTTCCTTGCTGAACTGTCTTTCTTCTTGACGGATAACATGAGCACTCCATGGAAATGTACTTGGCCATATAAACCCCTATCTAACAACTCCTAGAACTACCCTTTCAACTCTCATAACTATTGGAGCGCGTGATATGGAGGTATAGATGAATCCACTCCTGGCTCAAGCTCTATGCCAAACACTACTTCCCTATCGGTGACATCCTAACAAATCATCTAGAAATTCACTAAAACAGAAACCATACCCAAACTTAAGTATCTCCTCTCTGCATCCCTGGACGCAGCTAAGAATCTACAACTCCTCTATCCATCAACTGCAATGCACTATAGCCAAGATATTAGATTTGTTAGTATTGAACACCCTGTGCAGAAACTTCTCGCATATCACCTAGAACCTTGAATCTCACTATCTTGCTATAACAATTAACAACGAGCGTGGCATGAAGCTAACCGTTCATACCTAGTATGATGTCAAAGCCACACTTGTCCAACACCATTAATTGGCTAGTGTCTCCATGCCATGAACTTTGACTCTGCACAACCTATGTCCTGAATGAACAAGGCCCTCGTGAGAGGTCCCCAACTAGAAATGGCTCCTCAAGATCCTTAGAGAATCTCTTGAACTACATGGCAAAGAATGGGGATGCATAAGAGTGTATGGACCTCGGGTCAAATAATGTCATGACATAAAAAAAATATTGCAGTTATATTTGTTATCATTTCATTTGAAGTTCTAGAGCATTATGTTGGAGTCAGAGCGAATAAATGGGCTGCCCCGTCCCTGGCCTCTACTATCTGATTCCTACCACCTCACCTCTCCTGCCAAGGCCCTTGCACCCAAGCTCGGCCTATAGGAGCAATAAAGCCACTCCTGGGTTTCTCGCTCATAGGATATCACTGACATGGAGGAGTTCAAGTGACCCTTGGCTCAAAGGTCCTGAAGCATTGGACATCTTCTGTACTTATGGCCAAGTTGGCTACACCAAAACGCTAAACTTTGACCATGTACTAACTATTGTTGGTGCGATTTTTAGGTTATTTGCTGTGGATGAAGGCTGCCATTGGGAGTCTACTAACAATTACGAAGGTGTGAAGTGAGTGGAAGGAGTTGAACAAGTGACTTCTGGAAGAAGGTTATTTCCTTTTTCTTTGTTTTTGGTTTGCTTTTTTAAGCCTTAGTAACTCGGTTTGGTTTGTTTTGTAGTGAACTTGGTTGACATTCTCTAGTCAACAGTCTTCGACAAGTGGTTGAATGCCAATGGATCTGGTTCTTATGGTGTGGCAACTATGGACTCATGCTTTGTGCCTTCGTTTGGGTCCTGGTTCCTCTCGGTAGTATCTGAGTTTATATGAGTTTGTCACTATCAAAAATTGGTACATCTTTTCAATGAGGATTGACCATTTTGTTTCTTCTATTATTGACTTGGTTGTAAGATTTAGATATGTGGTGATTAGTTTTAAGCTGAGTTTTAATTTGTGTTTGAGGTTCTCTTGTTTTGTGGTGTTTTTATTTTTTTGATTTGTGCTCTTGTCGCCAATGCCGTTAGTGCATGTCTTCCATGATGTTGTTTTAGCATTAGCTAAGGAACAACTATCAATATTTGAAGCCTATTATTCAAACTCGACTTTTTGCCTTACCCAACTAAGATCCTTCAAGAGGGAAGGAGTCCTCTAGTCAAGATTTTTTCTTTCCCAGAACTCAAAAACCCATAGAATGTCTAGCTAAGGGTCAAGGCACGTATCACCTTTACAAACCCCACTTTAATTTGGTAATCTCCTGTCACACTCTAGCTTCTCTTCCATTTTTTTGTATTATAGTTTTTCTCTACCATTATAATATTGGCCAGGGCTTAGAGCATATATAGGTTTGGTTTCACATTTGAAAAAATGAATAGGAAAAACTTAAAAACAAACCAATTGAATAAGAAATCAAGAAAAGGAAATAAATTGACGTATGCAGTTAAGGATTTGTTATTTTCCTGTCTTTTAATGTTCAATCTTATTTATTATTGAGGAATTTTGGAAATAGAGAAATAAATTTGAGCATAAATATAGACTTAATTATTATGAGACATACATATATTTATGTGAGTGTGTGAATGAGTATTGAAGTGTATGGTGTCAAAATAAAATATTATAATATATATTTATACAATAAAATGGTATATATGCTAGTATCTTTTTGATTATTTACGGTATCCTCTACTCTTGGACATTTTGACAATTAAAGAACTTCCTAAAGGTTACCTTCTTTAAAGTTGGAACCGTAATCCTTTTTTTTTTTAATTTTAAAAGTACATTAATAAGTTTTAAAGGTTTGATTTAAAATTTCATTAATATTGTCCAAGATTTTCACAATTATTTAATCTTAGTAGCATGTAATACTTTCTTTAAGAGTATAGTTTGCATATTATTACGCCTAATTCTTACTGCTTATATTTTTTTTATCTTATTATCATATTTAAATAATAAAAATATTAAAAATGCCTAAAAATAAATATAATTTGTTTTTTAGAGTAGGTGCACCTAAAAATTTTCAAAGAACCGACAATGAAAAGTCTAACTCCATTTCTCCTCCAGCTCTTACATATAAGCTCCAAGACAAAGAGGGGTCCACACTTTCATATTTTTAGGTCTTTATTCCAAAGATCACAACACATCTCTCTCTTTCCATCATAATAATGCAACTTCATAAATAAACATTATTATTTTAATATTAAAAATTTATCATTATTAAATATGATGAATTAATAAAAAAAAAATAAGAAGTACTTGATTATATTAAATGATAATGAATAAGTATCCCAATTAAATATTTACTTATCGATGATGAAATAACATTTGCCTTTATAAATAGAAGGAAACACTGCACTTCCCAACCAAGACATTACACAAAGAGCCATCACCCATATATTGTCATACATAGAGCCCCCAGTTTTTTCTCTTCTCCTTCTTCCTATTCGTGATGGGTTAATTCCCAACATGGAAGAAAACCCACCTCGGACTCTAGGTTTCAACAGTTGTTTCCCGCCACACACGCGGGGAGGAAAACGGTGCGTACCACCTCAATTACCTCGACCTCCTGAAAAAGCTTTCACTACGTTAGAGCCGTTTGTTCTTTTGGCCCGGAAGCAGCACATGGGCTCTCGATCGATGACGTCAAGAGACCCATGTTCCCCCTCTTGGACACGTACCCGCATCTCGGGTCGAATACGGAGATCGAATCGGGTCGACCGTTCATAAAGTGCAACGACGCTGGCGTGCGCATCGCGGAGTCGCACTGCGACAGGACCCTTGAGGATTGGTTCAACCATAAGGGGTGCTCCATTGACGACGAGCTCGTGCATGATCACGTGCTTGGCCCTGACCTAGTTTCTCCTTTGGTTTTCGTCAAGGTATGCACACACACACACACAGAGCTTCTACATGTTCCTGTTGTGTTGTTTTAATTTGTCTCGTTATTCTTGTGGTGAAAATCTCATAACTCCTTTTTGTGCACATGCTACTTGTTTCCCGGCTCAACTACTTTCTATTCTGCACACAGTATCCATCCCCCTATGGACCCCTACTTCTAACTTTAAACGAAAAAATTATTTAATCATAAATATGCAGGCATTCCATAAATTTGACGGAAGAAAAAAAATTTAATTT